>OX328277.1:20528396-23028396 GCA_946814005.1 Chamaenerion angustifolium | reverse complement strand
TTACTACACAAGTATTAATTAGTACAATTTAAAAATTTAAACCAAACATAAGTATTAATTTATACAAGTATTAACTAATACTAATACATGGTTAATGCATCAAACAAACACCCCCTTAAATCTCTCTTTCTTTTGCATATATGCATGGAAATGTTTTTTTGAAAAAATATGAGTAAAAAAACAAAATTTGGAAAAGTAAAAGAGTTTGTGTGTCATGCATATATAATTATATATATTTCATTCGAGCAGTTAGCATAATAAATATAATTGAAGTATATATAAAAAATATTTAAGTTCAATTGATATATTGGAAATATGTATATTTCTAATAATTGAATGTCCTAATTTAAAACTTTACTTGATTTTTTTAAGAAAGAAGTTTCATACTCGTTGATGATCACTAGACGAATGATACATAGTTATATTCTAAATCCTATTTGTAAATGTTATTTACGAGTAGAATTTGATAGATATCCTACCCGTAAATGACATTTACGAGCTCATGAGTGAATATAACTATTTTGATATTTCATTTTTAAATGATGTAAAACTTTGAAGAAAAAAAATAACTATTGGATTAAACTTTAAAGTTCGAACTCTCTTCGCTACTTTTTTAAATATTGTTTTACCTTTATTTTTTCAATAAACTTTTGGAGGGACCACCATAAGATTAATCGGGTACAAGTAATTTATATAATTAAAATAACAATATATTTAAATCTATCTATCTATATTTATATTAATTTAACTAGATTGTATGCAATTGTAACAAGTAAGGTTTTTGATATATTTTCTTATTCCTACTGAATTAATTCATATTGGTCCATGTCAAACATACAAATCTCATTTCTACGTGGTATGTCATGTAACTCACTTTAAAATCATCCAAGCATTCTCATTCATTCTCCACATAAATTACAAAAATTCAATAATATATTCCTCTTTCACATGTGCATTTATTATTTTTATTAATAATTTATTCAAATAGTAAATTTTATAATATTATACTTTATAAAAATCAAGTAAGTTAGACATGTTGAATTTTGTTCTTAAATTTTATTTGTAAGACTAAATTATAATTAATTTTATGCATTACATATATTTTTAAAAATTAATAGCTGCATGTATAATATTATGTACCCAATTATAATTAGTGTTAATTACTTAATTGGTTACACATGTTTCATCATTGTGTAGAATGGTTACACATGTTTCAAAATGTGATTAATTGGTTTTGCCATGTGATTAATTGGTTACACATGTTTTTCCTAATGTGATTAATTGATTATTCCGTTAGTAAACCGTTAATTTTAACGTTAATTATTTTTTTAATATATTATTGAATTGTGAAATGACTATTATGCCCTTAGTTGTATTGAAGAACACATAAACGTCTTGAAGAACCAGAATCGAATCAAATTCGATTCGATGTTCTTGAAGAACCCAGAAACAACATTTACGGGTTCTTGGTTCTTAGAACCCAGAAACATGGGTTCTTGAAGAACCCAGAAACAGCATTTCAAGGTTCGTACCTGGAATAGCTCGGTGAAGAATGAAGACGTACCTGGCCACAGAGGAGATGAAGAATGAAGAGGAGGAGAAGAATGAAGAATAGCTCAAGAACAACTCATGGGTGTATGAAAGGGTAATTCAGTCATTTTATGTATCTAAATAGTGACTTAACTGTGATTTTTGACGATGAACAGTAAAAAAACAATTAGTCACATTCCAAAACCAATTAATCACATTTTGAAACATGTGTAACCATTCTGCACAATGGTGAAACATGTGTAACCAATTAAGTAATTAACCCTTATAATTATGCATGCAATATAAATTTTAACACATATATAAAAAATATTAATATAATTAGTATAGTTTCTTAAAAAATATATAGCCATGTAGAGTTTTTTTTAGACATAATATCTAGGGCTGGGCATGAATCGGTTCAGGGCCGAACCGGTTCAGAACCGTACCTTTACCACATTTTAGAACAGGTACGGTTTATCGCTCCGGATTTTGGCCGCTCCAGATTTTGGTCGATTTACCGTACCTATTCTGAACCGGTTTAAAAACCGGTTCGGCCGAACCACTTTCATATATTTTTTAAAAAAAGTAATACCAATATAGAAGACTGAGTTTGGTAAAAAATAAATATATATATATAGAAGACTGAAGAGAATCAAGAGATCCATGGAATCAGAGTGTAGTAATAATCCATGATATTATGAGGGTGAATGATGACTAAAAAAAAGCTTCATTCTAGTCATCCATTTAGGAAATTCAATCAATTCAGGAACTTCTTTGCCTTTCATGTCAAAGCAGTAAACTTGAAACTGCTAATACAAGCTTAAGTGGTAAAGGAATACGAGATTGAGGTTAACCTGTAACAAGAAGAAGACGCCCATGGCGGCCATATGCTCCCCAGACTGCACATGCCGAAAACCAACGAATGGAATTTGCATAGCAAGCAGCATTCCCACCACATACATGCAATTATACGCCACATACAATCTCATTGAATACCTCCCAGTGATCAGCAAAACCAGAACATAAAGAGGGACCAAATTGATGATAAACACATAACCACCCCACGCAGACACCATGTAGAAGTACCCAAAAGCTGATGCCAAAGACCATGCAAGAGACCCAGTGTTGACAGCTTTCACGAACAAATAGAACGTGAGTAACAAGGCAAATATCGCAACACCCTCATTGTCGTAAGACCCAGCGACTGATCGGGAGATGTAACCAGGGAAAATTGCGAAGTGGTTCAGCTTCAGTTATTAGGTCAAACCGTCCGGTCTGATAACTCTGGTCTGGTTTAGTAGTTTAGGAGTTTCTGAACCGGTTTTTTGTACCTCTTCTGAACCGCTCCATATTTTTTCAAAAAAAACGTTATTTTGTGAACCGGTACGGTTCAGATACGGTTCGGCCGAACCGGTTATTTTTGCCCAACCCTAATAATATCACCTTACTTCACATATGAATTTATTACTTTTTATTAAAATACTAAACCTTATAATATTATGCTTTATAAAAATAAATTAAGTGCACATATTAAAATTTATTGATAAAAATAAATCATAAATAGTTTTGTGTATTATATATATTTTGATTTTATAAATTAATAATTCCATATCTAATATTATGTACTTTATTATAATTATGCAAGACAATATAAAATTTAACACGTGAACAAATATTCTTTATTATAATATTATCATTACAGTATATTAATATTCTTTTTATTTATGTAGACTGTAAAGCTTCATTGTTTTTTTATATTTATAGACACAACTTATTATATGAAATGGATAAATATTTAACGCACGTGACAATTACTATTAGTAAAATAAACATATTTCACTAATACTTTCAACATTATAACTATGTTAAAAAACAAATTAAAAGTATTAATTAGCACCATGTCAATAATTATAATATTTATCTTTAGTATCGACTTATACCAATTTTACTTACTTTTATGAAAAATATTCTTATTGTTTATATTTAATAATAACATAATTTGTATAATTCAAATACAAGTCTAGTTATTGCAATTTAAATTTTAGATTAACTAAGGGTAATATCTTATAGCACAATATTTATAAAATCATGTTTAAAATAAATACCTAATTATAATTATGTATGCAATCTAAAATTTAACACATTAACAAAAAAGATGCTAATAAATCTTTTTAATACTTAAGTTTTATGTAACTTTATATTTAAATATTGTAGATTTAACTCAATTTATGGATTAATAAATTTTATTTAGTAAGAATCTATAATATATTAAATAAGTGATATACAATCATCATTTTTTTTATTAATATGATTTTATTAAATATATATGCAAATATTTTACTTATAAGTAATTATATTAAAAAAAAACATATCACGCGCAAGCGTGAAACATATTTCTAGTTTGTAATTAATTTGTTTCCAAGGAAACACTAAGTACATTACCAAATCAACCAATTAACCTTTTTCATGTTTAATAGAGTTTTCATTTATTTGTATTAAATACTTAATATTTGATCTATACAACTACGTTTTTTAAATTAAGTGGGAATTTATTAGGAACATCCTTGCATTTATATGTCTCTCTACATTAATTTGGCTAAATCACATATACTGTTGAAAAATAAGTTTTTTGTTGTATTTTCTCACTCCTAATGTTAAATTAACATATTCTAATTGGTCCAAGTTAATTATAAATTTCTCATTACTAGGTGACATGCATGTAAATCACTTCAAAATCCTTCAAAATCTCTCCTTCATTCTCTCTATAAGTTAAAACACTCATGTATTTCTCTTTATTTCACATTCTAATTTTTACTTTTCCTTAAATATATTTTATGAAGTGAAATTTATTTAATAATAAAACACATAATATTTTATGAATATCAAGTATACACATATTAAAATTTACTTTAATAGCATTTTTTTGAACATATACACTATTATAAGTCATACAAATATTTAAATTAAAAGTATTAATTATTATTATATTATTACTTGTTAATATTAATTTTTATTATTTATTCGTATATTTTTAACTAATTTTATTAACAAATACACTTAATATGATTTTTATTTTTCATAACATAATTTATAATAACTTATCTATATAATTGATTATTTTATGTGTTTTTTATATTGTAATATATTTTATTGTAAGCAATAAAAACTTATAACAATAAACTTTTGGAAAAAATATTATAGTCTATATTCACTTAAAAAGTAACTTTTTAAACTTTATCATAGTAAACTTATTATTTTCTTTCAAAATTATTACAGTCTATATTACTTAAAAATAATTTAAATAAGTTTTATACTATAGTATAAATAATAACTTATATCAAATATATTAAAAAATAAATATACTATTTAATGCGAAAAGCGGAAATCAACTATCTAGTATATATTAATTTGGCTATAGTGTATATAATGTTGACAAATAAACAAAATATTTTTTAATCAATTCTATTGGTTCACCAAAATAGTACGTTACAATTACCTATGTGACATCATATTTTTGTATATGTGAACACTTCAAGATTGCTCAAAAACACCATATTAAACCTTAAAAATGGATTCATTTTATCATATTTATTACAAATCAATTAGTCAATATTTTCTAATTTTTTCAAGCTTCGTTTTTTTACGATTTCTATTACAAAAAATATCTAGTAATAATTATGGGTTTTTATAATTCGCCAGAGATAAATATACATAAATATATTTGATAAGGGATCAAATATGGATACATATATATATTTTATCCATATATTCCGTTAATGATAAATATACATAAATATATTGATAATGGATCAATTATATATTTATATTTTATGGATATAATCCGTTGGAGAAAACTATACATAAATATATTTGGTAAAATTTTGACCATAGGTTTGGTTGTATCCAAAAATTAGTTTTAAGAAAGACCACAACCCACAACCCAACAAACTAAGAGGAGCCATTATATAATAATCCCCAACTGATGACAACATAAGACACACGAATGACACTTGAGCGAAAGGAGAACATGTACTTAAGTGTTAATATTTTTTTAGTTGAATTAACACAAAGTGATGTGAGGCAACAATAAATAATCCAATGAGTGAACGAATCTTGAAAAATTCATTAAACTGTAGTGTTATTGAGACCCCCACAACACATACCTCTCCTTAAAATCAAAGTGCAAATTATGTAATGCTCATACAACATACACAGGAAAAACATTTAGAATATATATCTACAACACACATATCTTGGAGGACCATCTCATACATTGGTATTCGTGAATGCTTTTAAGAAAGTTTTCCTAAATCTTTCCATAGAAGGCGATCCTCCTACCTTCATACTCAAATATATGATTCCATTAAGTCCATCTCTATAGGGCGACCAAAATAGGTTATGGATATCATTAATTCAGTTGTTCCATGAAGTCCGTCTTAATAGGACCACCCAAATCAGGCTATGGATGATTAGGTAGGAAATTTCATCAAGTTCGTCTCTATAAGATCACCCAAATTGGGCTATGGAAGTTAAATTGGTTATTCCATCCAGCCCATCTCAAAAGTACCACTCAAACTGGGCTATGGAAATTAAGCTGATGATTTCATCACTTCCATCTCAATAGGACCACCCAAATAGGGCTATGAAAATCATTAAGAGTATAAAAATCAATCTCACACACAACACTACAATCCACAGGGATTAGAATCAATACATGGGTTTAACCCCATCCCCCTCGATGATTCCAGAATCAGTTTACTGGTAAACCATTTAGTAAATAATTTGTTTCTTAAATCTTATATATATATATTCCAAGATATTATTCTTGGCCAACCTCAATTTCTAATTGTGAATCACATGAAGACATGAACAATTCGTCTCCCCCACAATAACATCTCTTACAAGAGACTTCACAAACATTCAGCTTCATGTCCTGCCAACTCAAGAGCAAAGAATTTAGATTCCATGCTGGAGCGTGCTATGCATGTATTGTTTTGAAGACTTTCATAATATAACACTTCCACCAAAGTAAACACATAACCATTAGTAGAATTTACCTCATCATTATCTAAACCCAATTTGAATCACAAAATCCTTCCCAATCGACAGGAAATCTACTAAATTGCAAAACTCCAATTTACAATACATTTCAAGTACCTTAGATAATGATGAAGAGCATTCCAATGATCACCACAAAGGTTATGAGTGTACTTACAATGTACGCGGTGTCAGATCACGAGTGTAGTTCATTAAGAACATCACTCCCAATAACTTATGCATACTCATTTTGTAAAACAATTGAATCCTATTTTCTTAAATACTACGGAAGAATCAATTATAAGGAGTACTCATAGGCAAGACATAAAAATAATCAAACATTTCTCAACATTTTTTGATATAATGAGATTAACTCAAACAGATAACATTCCCAGTCCTCTTGATTTTAAGACCTAAAATCACATCAATTTCTCGAAGATTTTTTATTTCAAGTTGAGAAGACAAAATGCTTTAACATGTTTCACAACTTGCATAGTAGTGTAAAAAACATGTCATTCACATTCAAACATATGGTAACACAATTTGATTCAGTCATATTATAATTGACATACAAATCAGAATATTCACTTTAAACAATATTACCAAAATGTCATTAAATTTTTCCATGCCGTTATTTAAGTGCTTGTACTAAGTCATAATTGAACTATTTCACTATATACACTTTATTTTACTGGCATGATATCACAAAATCACTAGATGCAAGATATAGATCTCCACACCCATATAATCATTCAAAAATACATTTTTTACATCAATTTGATATACAACAAAATTAAGAACGCTTGTTATAGCAATTAGGGTTCTAATAGTTGCAATCTTAGTCACATGACCATAAATATCAAATTAGTATATACCCATTCTTTTGGGTCAGACATCTAATTAGTAGCCTAGACTTGAATTTTTCTATTATGCCATAAGATCTCAATTTTTCTTAAAAATTAGGGGTGATAAAAAAGACTGTTGGACCGAATTCCCGATAGGACTGGCCCGAGACCGGACCGACTAGGACCGAGACCGAGCAAACGTTTTTTTCTTCAAGGTCGGTCTTAGTCTTTTTTCCCGAATGCCCGATTAGGACCGACCCAGACCGAATTTACTATGCAAACCCTAAAAACCAATGATATATGTTTGGAACTATGAAAGAAAATGAAATTTGTTTAGAACTTTGTATGTTTGTTACTTGGTTGATTTGTACTTTGTAATTTTGTTACTTTGATTCCAATGATGTTTGTATTATGACAAATTCAGTTTTGTTTTTTTTGGGCCAGATTCGGTCCAGGACCGAGACCGACCGAGTCAAGAAAGTCAGACTCAGGCGGGCTTTTTTGGCTGAGGTCGGTCTCGGTCCTCCTAAAGGCAAGACCGAAATTTTGGTCTCGATCTTGCCTTCAGGACCGGACCGCCCCGCCCATGATCATCCCTATTAAAAATTCACTTTGCTACTAATTAGTTTGTACTAAGTCATAAGTGAACTATTTCACTATATACACTTTATTTTACTGACATGATATTTCAAAATCACCAGATGCACGATCACTACAAGAATGTGCATCAACAGCCACGCAAATTCAATGTTTTCATAATGACTTTGACAGTAAAAACTTCTTTAGTTTAAGCAAAATATCTCATAGTTGATGACACTATTCACTGTCACAACATTTTCCATTGCTGAAACTGAGTTTAGTATGTACTTTTGTCACTGCAATTTGGTTAGCACCCAAAAATTGTACTGTTGAAAATATGTACACCAACATATAAACTTAGAGAAAAGATTGGTACTGAACATAAACAGAATTCGATCAAAACATCCTGTAATAGACAATATTGTTAATGTGAAAAAAAAAAATTAGGATAGCTAACAAAGTGTTTTGAAATAGTAACTTCCAACATTAAAGTCCATGGTAATTACCAAGAGAACTAACACACATATACATTTTATCATAGCATATAATTTTATACATAACAATTAGAAATAGTAAAGTGATAAAAATATAAAATTGAGAAAAGACTACCAATATATATTATATATTTATAGAGATAAATATAAATTTAAGCAAAAATTACTAAAGAGATAAATATAAATTTATAGATCTATGTAATATACAAGTACAACATATAATATCTTTATATATATATATTAATCTGGCTAAGTTATGTACAATTGTGACAAGTAATCTTTTTAAGACATTTTCTCATTCCTAATGTCAATTTCATAACTTCTAATTGATCCATGTCAAACATATAATTCTCACTTATATGTGGCATGCCATGTAACATAGTTTAAAATCTTCTAAACCCTCTCATTCATTCTCCCAATAAGTTACAAAATTTCATTAATATCTTCTTATTTTCTAAGTGCATTTATGATTTTTCTTAAGTTTATTTTATTTACTAAATGTTATATTTTATGAAAACCAAGAAGATGTATAAATTAAATTGTTTTATTACAACATAATTTAAGATGAAATTAAGGATTATTATGTATATTATATATCAATTTTATGAAAATAATATTCACATATTAATTTTATGTAGATATTTATAATTATGACATAAAATTTAGGGTATGAAAAAATAATAACAGTAATATAATTTATTCATAATTTTCTTAGAACTATCTATCTATCTATCTATATATATATTAATTTGGCTAAGTTATATAGAATTGTGACAAGTAAGATTTTTAAGACATTTTCTCATTCCTAATGTCAATTTCATAACTTCTAATTGGTCCATGTCAAACATACAATTTTTACTCATATGTGCCATGCCATGTAACATAGTTTAAAATCTTCCAAACCCTCTAATTCATTCTCCCAATAAGTTGCAAAATTTCATTAATATCTTCTTATTTTCTATGTGCATTTATGATTTTTCTTAAGTTTGTTTTATTTACTAAATTTTATATTTTATGAAAACCAAGAAGATGTATAAATTAACTTTTTTTATTACAACATAATTTAAGATGAAATTAAGGATTATTATGTATATTATATATCAAGTTTATGAAAATAATAATCACATATTAATTTTATGTAGATATTTATAATTATGACATCAAAATTTAGTGTATGAAATAATAATAATAATATAATTTATTCATAATTTTCTTAGAACTATCTATCTATATCTATATTAATTTGGCTAAATCACATACAATGCTGTTAAGCCTTTTGTTGTATTTTATCCCTCCTAATGTTAAATTAACATCTTCTAATTGGTCCATGTCAATCATAAATTTCTCATTCTTAGGTGGCATGCCATGTAAATCACTTTAAAATCCTTCAAAGTCTTTCATTCATCATCAAGATAAGTTACAAAACTCATATCATTTCTCATTCATTCATAAATTATGATTTTTCATTAAATATATTTTATGAAGTGAAATATATATAATAGTAAATACACAATATTATATTTTATGAATATCAAGTATGCACATATTAAAATATTATTTATATCAAAATATTTTATGAATATCAAATATAACCCAACCTATTTTTGAATTATTAAAATACTATTTACATAATAAAAATATAATATATTATTATTAATACTACAATAAATAAAACAAAATAATAATGATTTTAATATGGAGATTAACGTATTTTTTTAAAGTTTTGTGAAAAATATGTTTTATATATTTATAACCCAACCTATTTTTGAATTATTAAAATACTATTTATATAATAAAAATACAATATATTATTATTATTATTACTAAAATAAATAAAAAAAATTACTACTGATTTTGATTGTATTTTGTAAACATATGCACTTATTAATATTAATTTTAATTATTGACTCATGCATTGTTATTTCATTTTATGAATAAATGCAGTTAATATATATAAGTTTTGTATTTCATAATATAATTTATAATAACTTATCTATATAATCAATCATTTCATGCATTTTTAGGTTTTAATATATTTATTGTACACAATTCAAACTTACCACAATGAACTTTTTGAAAAATTATTGTACTTTATATTCACTAGCAAAATAACTTTTTAAACCTTGTAATAGTAAACTTATTATTTTACACTATATTCATTTTAAAATAATTTAAATATGCTATACTATGTATCATACAAAAATAACTTATAAATATAAAGAAATAAAACATACTACTAATTGCGCAAAGTACATACCAGATATCTAGTAATATATAATTTAGTATAACCAATGATCAATATATATTATATATTTATACGGTTTGTAATATAATATAAGATACAAGTATTAATATATTTATAATATAATATAACACAATATAATGTATTATTTAATCGAGTATAACTAATAATTAATATATTGAATATATTTATAGTATAGTATATCGAATACTTGAGTAAACCGTCTGCTTCCAAAATTTGAACCAACACTTAGCGGGATAACTCAAAATTTGAACTGAAGCCTTATCTCTAAAAACTAAAAAAAGACACATAACTTCTCTACTGTGTCTACTACATTCTCTACTGAAGAGGAAGCTCCCGCGAAGAACCTAGACTTGCATTCCTGGTCGTCGAAGACTCCCGCGAAGAGGAAGCTCCCCTGGTCAACGACAATTTGGCGGTCGAAGCGACGAAGAGCCATACTAGAGATGTCCACATACTGATCTGCGGTTTCCTTCTTGTTTTCCTTGCTTCTGGAGCTGCTCAGAATCTCAGAAGTTTCAATTGAGGTGCTTGTGTTGATGTTCCATTTTAATTGATCTGCCTGGGTTTGGATAATTTATGATTGAACACGAAATCAAGCTAGATACATGATTAGGGATGATGTCGTGGAAGTCATTTGGAAGAATTTAGCTTGTTCTTTTTACAGTCTGGGAATATGAGAACAATTTTGCTTGGGATATTGTATGTATAATTCACATTTGTCTCCCTGGTGGCTTGGATGGTGGATAGGGCAATGGGGTCAAGGAATGCCCTACACGACTTCGGTATGTGGATCCGCAGCTGAAGCAGCAAAGGGCTCTTCAACAGCTTGAGATGATACAACCTCATGCTTGGAAATACAGTTGATACACTGAGAACATAATGAAGTTACTAAGATTGAGGAGCTTTATGTGTCAAAGAATTAAGTTACTAAGATTGAGCAGATTGATCACCTCATTGAATTGCAAATATTTGAGCTTCGTTCCAACAAGTTACGGGCTAGTATTCTAATTTTCCGACTCTACATTTCTCATGCAGAACCAAACATTAGATCCTTCATCAATTATCTACATTGATGTAAGATGAGTACCAAGATGATAACATAAGTCTTAGAAGCTTAAATGGTATGAAATAGTAGTATCATATCTGTTGAGTTGTCTAATTCATTTTTCAGGTAATGGAGAACCTACAAAATTTTATTAATTTACAGGAGTTATGGTTGGGAAGAAACCATATCAAAATAGTAAAGAAGATCAGCCTCCAAAGCAATCGCTTGACCTCCATAGCAGGTTTTGAAGTATGTAACTGATATCGTTTAGATTGTCAACCAACATGGTGTCGTTTCTTAACACGGATATTCCAACAACCGTTTTTTTTTTCACTTCAGGAATGTGTTGCTCTTCATGAATTGTACTTAAGACACAATGGAATAGAAAAAATGGAAGGGTTGTCAAACTTAGCTAACCTCCGTGTATTGGAACCAAAGCCTTACTAGGTACATAATTCCAAGGTTCTTGATGGATCTACACTACTTATTGTAACACCAATAAATATACATGTTAAAAGACCTGTGGCTAAATGACAATCAAATCGAATCACTTGAAACAATTGTTTAAGTGGTTACTTGTTCGAAGGAGAAACTCACCACCATCTATCTTGAGAACAATCCATGTGAATGTTTCTTTCACTCAAGCCTTCACTAGCACTGCATTTCTGTTATAAGTCTTATGAGAATCTTAAAAGACAATTAACCATTTGGTGTTACTTGTTGCTTCAGTTGATACACTGAGAACATCACCCAGATATAAAGGCTAATTTGTACCACCTATATATGTATAAGTTAAATCGGAAGCTGTGTGTGGGTCTTCTAGTGTAACCAAGTTCCTATTTTTCTTTAGAAATAATATATATATATATATATATGTTTATAGATTGAATGAGTTGTGTAGGTCTCAAATTGGTTTATCAATGCACGAGTACGACTATGGAAGCCGATGGTGGAAGAGATGTACAAGGAAGAGAAGGGTGAAGGAAGTAGAGATGGACTCAAATGTTGAGATGGGCTTCTAGATAGGTTGTAGTCTTGAAAAGTTGTAATGTCCCGAGGTCATAGGTTGTAGTCTCTGAACAATGTTAACTTCATTTGGTGGATGATTGTAGACTATGTTCCTGAAATGTCAGTGTTCTGTGTTTTGGCTATACAACTATGCGTTTTGGCTATGGTTCTTTGTAAATACAGGATTTATGTATGCTCTCTTTTGGTATATGGCTATAAAACTGATTTTTTCATTAAACACAAATTGATGCTATATACAATGAAATAGTGACCACGATACGATGACACTAATGCATTCAATTTTACATCAGAGCAATGTTGAAACAAAAAACCTTTTTTAGCATCCAATAAAGTCGATGGTAATTACGCGTAAACCATATCGGCATATTAGCAATGCTAATGGTCAAACCAACTGTTCATTACAACAACGACAAACCTTTAGTGTCGGCATATTGTCATCGTGGAAACCTTAAGCCACGGGGCCTATTGGCACAACTCCTAGCATCGACACAGGGTATTAGCAGCGCCAACGGTGCTCCAAGCAACGATTATTTGCCGCCGTTGTATAGCAATTTTCTTGTAGTTGATATAGTTCTTCACACCTAGACCACCATTCAAAAATACATTTTTTTACATCCATTTGATATACAATAAAATTGAGAATGGTTGTTATAGAAATTAGGGTTCTAATAGTTGCAATCTCACTCACAGGACCATAAATGTCAAATTAGTTTATACTCATTCTTTTGGGTAAGACGTCTAATTAGTAGCCTAACCTTGAAATTTTTTTATTATGCCATAAGATCTCAATTTTTCTTAAAAAGTCACTTTGCTACTAATTATATTGCATCCTGCAATAAAATAAATCGAGCTCCACTATTTATGACACTTTTTTTCTTCAAAAAATAGCATTAACAATTTTTTCATTGTTTTTTATAGATTTTAAAATCTTCCTCAATTGAATAAATTGAAACAGCTTATTCAATAATGAAAGTCCTTAGACAATAAAGCAATGATAAAATTCAGGACTATAGCTAGCTTCAATTCAAAACCTCTTACTTCTCCTAGGTTCAAATTTAGCAACATTATCATTCATAAAGCTAGAAGAAAGAGGAAGAGCAATAACAACATGAACTTTACCATGCAAATGAACATATTCAACTGTGCTTATCAAAATATAAAATATGCTATAAGAATCAAACATTCTTAAATTCAATCATTGAAGAATTCTTTAAAGGCATGATGCTATACACAATTCTATTATATGCATAACCAATAAAAGAACATTCAATAGTTATAGGTCCAATAATAACCCTTAAAAATAACAGGTAATGCTACCTTTGTCATACACTCTCACATTTTTAAGTATTTCATATTATAATCTTTTCCACAATTCATGGGGTCTTATCTAAGATTTGGTAAAGTATTTTCGATATATAAAAAACAGACAAAATAATTCCCCACGTGTTGTTAGATTTGAACAAGGAAGCATAATGCTCATAAACCTTTTGAGGACCTATTTATCCTTTCAATATCTATCAGTTCATACTAACAATCGCTTTTCTATGGTTAATGAAAGAGTTTCTCTGCGTGTCCATCGTCGACCCCCTTCTCTGGTGGCGTGAGCTTTCCGGATAAACACCCAAGGTTTAGAGATAGAATGCACTGACGGAACCCTACAGGTATAGTAGGTCGGTGAAGGTTGAATCATTGCGCACTGCATGAAATAGAATGGAGCTCACGTAAATCCTAACAGACACAAATAGAGACGTGCGGGAAAGAGTCGTAAGGATCTTGTCTAGCTGGTGTGGCTTCGTTTGTCTTCGCCGCATGAGTTGGAGAGCGGCTAGGGTTGTCGAGAGTGTACAGAGCGTGAGGGTACGTAGCCTCGGCAGATCTCCCTGCTGAAGAGAAGCTGAGGGATGCGTGGTATCCGTTGCACTACCGCGATTTGTGTTGCATCTTGGGGATTTGTGGCTTCGTTTGTCTTCGTCGCGCGAGTTGGAGAGAGGCTAGGGTTGTCAAGAGAATCCGGAGCGTGAAGGTACGTAGCCTCTCTGCTGAACAGAAGTCGAGGGCTGCATGGTATCCGCTGCACTGCCGCGATCTTTGCTGCGTCTTGAGGATCTGGTCTAGCTAGTGTGGCTTCGTTTGTCTTTGTCGCGCGATTTGGAGAGCGGTTCGGGATGTCGAGAGCGTCCGGAGCATGAGGTTACGTACCCTCGGTGGATCTCCCTCTTTAAGAGAAGCTGATGGCTGCTTGGTATCCACTGGACTGTCGCAATCTGTGCCGCTTCTTGGGGATGGACGAGTTTGAACTGTGGTAGGGACATCTTGTTTGCAGAGGGGATGTGGCAAATTGGAGATGGAACTAATGTGAAAATCTTCGAGGATCCTTGGGTGGTGACTAAGTCAGCATTCAGAGAGGACTGGTCAAGTAATGGAGGTCAGCCACCAGACATGTGAGTCCAGGAATTGATAGGATCAAACATAACTTGGGATGAAGAAGTTCTCTGAGGCAGCATCAATGACACGGATGCACACTGCATTCTTAACATGCCACTGAGATCCGAATCTTGCCCTGATCGAATGATATGGCCCTACACAAATGATGGGTGAGTCACGATAACGCCAGCTTATTATCGGTTAAAAGAAAAGGACGGAGCCACAACACAAGAATGATTTGGAAGGTAAACACTCTACCCAAAGGTTAAGAATTTTATGTGGCGTTTACTTTTAAATGCGATTGCGGTTAGACGAAATCTCAGGCGAAGAGGGATGATAGTGGAAGTGGAGTGTCCTATATGTGGGCTCGAGGAAACAAGAGAACACATGATTAGTGGGTACGGGTGGACTAAGGTAGTATGGTTCGGTGTTCTAGGTATACGACAAGCTCAAAGACAAGATGAGACCCTTAATTTTTGAATCAAGGATCGAATGACAGAATAGGGCATCACGGGCAGAGCTAGAGAAGAGCGACAAAGTTTATGCATGTGAACTTGTTGGCATATATGGAAAGTCTGATGCAAAGCATCTTTTGAAGGGAAGAGACCAAATACGATGGAGTCGGTTCTTGCCATCAAAGGAGCATATTCAGAGCTGTCAAGGATCGAGCCTCAAAGAAACACCAGAACTAGAAAAATCTGAACCGAAATATGGACAAAACTGGGAATGGATGTGATCTTAATCAATTGCGACGCGTCATGGTGCAACCAAACGAAACGAGGGGGAATTGGAGTGGTGGTAGGGGATGAGAATGACTAGCTAGTGGGAGGACTTAACCGATGAACTTGGAGTGGCAATGTGGAAATTTTAGAGGCTCAAGCGGTATTGAAAGGCATCAAGTTGACAGTTCACAGAGGTTGGCAGAAGATTGAAGCAGAAACGGATTCCTTGAGGGTCATGGAGCAAATTCAAGGGAATAAGAGATACTGGAGATTGGAAAGCACATGCGAGAATACCACGATCATGGCGCAACAAATTCAAGTTGTCAGTTGGAAGGTAATCCCGCGTTCAGTCAATGAGAGCGCAATTGGATAGCTAGGCAAGTGAGATTGGGTGTGTGATTAGGTAATTTGGGTCTTTGAACCCTCACCCCAACTTAGTAGATTATTAATCGTTGATTGTAATAATGACCCTCCGTGATCATTTTGATTGCGTGATTTCTCTTTTGAATAAGAAGTATTGAAGTTGTTGACAAAAAAAAAAGTATCCTTTCAATCATTCTATTTTGTTCAGGTATAATATTTTATCTATTATTCTCATAAAGACTCTTAAGAGAATTAGTTTTTTATTCACATCATCTATCATACATGAACCTTTTTAATTTTCATGTCCAATTGATTGGATGCACCATCTCTCTTTGTGCAATTGTCCTTTTCTCCTTTTTTCCATACATCTAATCAGAACAAGAAATATTCGTTGTTAAATTGTAAGAGTATAAGGTCTGACCTATGTATAAATAAAAAGAAAATGAATGAATAAAGAAAATAAAAAAAAGTTGTGTCGTCGTAAGTTCGACTGTCTTAACAACAAATTCGGTGGACCGGGTTGCTAAATCTTCTTGTTGATCGTTACCCTAGGTTAACACAGCTAGCCCTCTGATTACGTGCACTTGCAACGAAGGACTTGGAATTGCACTTTGACGCTTATGGTTTGATAGAATTGTTTTTGGATGATTGAATGAGTTAGGACTAACCTCTATTTATAGGTATAAAATCCTAACCCAATATGGCCACAAGTATATTTATGAATATAATCTGTCACGGATAAATATCCATAAATATATTTGATAAGTGATCAAATATGGATACATATATATTTGATTCATATAATCCGTTAAAGATGAATATACATAAATATATGAATTTTTTCAAAAAGTGTATATGTTAGGAAATTTTTTTGAAAAAGTAGATACCGTGGAATTTTTTTTTATGAAAATGTGAATAGGCGCTACCTCATGAAGCGCTTATTGAATAGGCGCGTCCTAGGGTAGTGCCTACTGAATTGGCACTTCTCAGGGTAGCGCCTATTGTTAGGCGCTACCTTTGGAAGCGCCTATGCACCAATTATTATCTGTATTCGTTAAATCTGTACTGATTACCCTCTCTTTTGCTCATCTCCCCTTCCTTTCCAAGCAGCTCTTCATTCCTCAGCTCTCCCACCACGAAGGTATGTTATATTTACATAAATATTAAGTTAAGTACAAAATAAACATATCTGATAAGAAATTTTATAATACTAATTTTTTAGGATCAAGCATGACAGAAATTGGTATAATTTGCTTATATGGCAGCAAAATAGTGTATGAGAATGGTAGTGAGGTTTATGTGGGTGGTACATCCAGTATTACTACAGCTACCTTGGATATCTCTCTTTGTAGACTAAAGGAAATTATATGTATGGAGTGCGTTTGGCCGGATGTTGAAGCCATCGCCATAAGGATTTCATATAAATTTACAGATACCGATGGACTGTGCAAGTTTGTGCATATCCAAGCATTGTCTTTTGCTTTACATTTAAGTTCTGCTAGTCGATTTATTGTGTTTAGCGTGACTAGAGGACTCAATGTGACTCCAAACATTACTGATAGTGGTGATGAGACAGTGAATATTTTGCATGGTCACAACAATGATCTCTCAGATGACGATGTCGACGTTGATGTACTCTCAGATGACCATGTGGTTAATGAAGAAGATCCATAGATTCAGCATTTTATAGGGCACATTGATGAAGACAACGAAGAGGTGTTTGAAGTTGGCGAGAATTCTGAAGATGTACACGGAGGTGTCCATGGTGGAAGTAGCTCACACGACGTGCAAATGATGCAACCGACTGCTGAAAATTGGGTTGATAGTAACTGGATCGACAACTTTCATCAAGGGATGAGTGGTCTATGGCTGTTGATGACACGTCGAGTGAAAGTTTCCTAAATACAAACATGAAGTTTAGTAGTAAGGACGAGTTAGCTGCCGCTGTGAGGAAATGGCACATAGCAAATTCTAAGGTGTGTACTGTTGAGTCATCCAATCCAAAATCAATTGTTTTTAAGTGTAAAGTTGATCCTACAAATTGTTAGTGGTCAATGAGAGGAAGTCTTTTTAAGCATACTAGATTGTGGAGAATTTCCAAACTGCATTCTCCACATGTGCTAATGAAGTCCTCATTGAACGACACCAAAACATTGATTGCAGGTTGATAGCGTATTTGATAAGAAATTCAGTTTTAGCTGACACGGGTCTGAAAATTTCAGTAATTCAGTCAATGGTTGAGCATGAGTTTGGTTCGAAAATTTCATATCGAAAGGCATGGTACTCCAAACAAGTAGTGGTGGAGTCGTTATACGGAACGCACGAATATGCCTTTGTAAACCTCCCTAGGCTACTGTCAGCTATGGATGTATATATCCCTGGGATAGTTTATGATTTCATGCCCAAAAGAGTAAATGTTGAAACTGAAGTAGCAACCTTTGAAATGATGTTTTGGTTCTTTGGTCCAGCCATTGAAGGATTTGTCCATTGTCGGCCTCTTATAAGTATAGATGCGACACATTGGGAAATACAATGGAAAAGTGCTTGTAGCCGTATCGTACGATTCTAACAATGGCATATATCATTTGGCATTTGATATTGCAGACAGAGAGACAAACGAGAGTTGGAACTGGTTTTTACAGCATCTGAGGGATAACGTAACGAAGGATCGATATGTATGTCTAATGTCTGATCGACACACGGCAATAATTAACGCGGTAGAGGTTGTATATGGTTAATACAGTATTGGAACACATCGCTTTTGTGCACGCCACCTAGCAAGTAATTTCAATCACGCCTTCAAAAGTGTTATCCTGAAAAAATAGTTGTACATAATGGCAAGTACACCTGATAAACATAAGTTTGATGTTTGGTATGCTAATCTATTGGCGATCCATGATGTAAAGTACAGGGATTGGATATCCAACATACCCTTTGAGAGATGGGCATTAGCGTACGATGGAGGAGCTTGTAAGGATTATAGAGATGTGTGGAGAGAAAGATGAACACAAAGATTTAACTAATGAAAACATTGTATCACTTTGACTTAAAATGAATACAACCACTACTAATCCCTATATAGGAAAACTAAGACTAAGAAGAGATCATCTAGATTAATCTACACTAGATTATACAATACTCTAACATTCATCTATGTTGATTGTTTTTCTTGATTTTGTATTGCTCTAACATTCACCCAAGATCTTTGCTTTGCTTGATTTTGGTCCTCAAACTTTTGAAATTTTCTGAATTGGCCCCCAAACATCCAATGCTTCTTTGCTCGTGACGGATCCCAAGTTCAATCTCAATCAAATCTCCAATCGAATTGAGCTAGCACACCTTCATCATCAGTGAGATACTCCACATTCAAACACAAGTTTTTCAAGTTGAAATCCAGACGAGAAGAAAGAAGACTCGGTCATGTCATCGCGGTGCCATCTCGGTCATCTCGCCGTGGTCATGCCGTAAAAGAAAAAGAAACCATCCCGATCATGCCATCGCGATGCCATCTTGGTCATCTCGTCGTGGTCATGTCATCGTGGCTAAAACTAATCTAAAATATGAATTCCAATACTCCAATCTTGTATCGAATCCAATGTAAATCAGCAAAAACTTGGTTGTCCAAACTCAATGTGATAACACATCTTCATGTCACCAAACCGACAATTTATCACAAGTAATTCAGCATTTTTTGAGGAGGCATTGAATCAGAAAATCACGGCTTGAATCAGCAAGGAATCGCAGCAAATATCAACACAGAATCACGGCTTATATCAGCAAGGAATCGCAGCAAAGATCAACACAGAATCATGGCTTGAATCAGCAAGGAATCGCAGCAAAGATCAACACAGAATCACAGCAATGATCAGCTTGAGCAGCAGCAAAACACCAGCATTATGCTAAGAGGTAATGGAGCTCTGATGTATCAACAGCTTATGAATCAGATTATGAACAGCTTGATGTATCAACAGCTTGATGTATCAACAGCTTATGAATCATGCTAAGAGTATTGTCCAGATTTCTCAGCTAGTGCAACACCAAACATCAATACTTTCACAGACTCATCAATAACAGAGGAATAATCCGCATCATCATGAGAAATCAATCCAGCAACACGAGTAACAGATTATCAATGAAGAATCAGCATCATAAGAATCAGTGCAGTCAAAATTTTCCAGTTACTCAGCATGACAGATATGAACTCCAGAGACGCAAAACAGAGTTGCAATCAGTAAACTTACATCAGAGTTGCAATCACATGATCACAGGTAGAAGAATCGCACGATTCTGCTGAATGAATGATGAACGGAGTCTTCAACACGTTTCTTGCAGAGTTCTTCCAACAGAGTTCGAATCTGCGTGAATTTCGGAATGCTGTCCTCGCGGTTGAAGAACAGAGCTCGAATCTGCGTGATTTGATTGATGTTGTTCGGTTCTTCTTTGCTTGGATTAGATTGATGTCTCCTAGTTTGAACGTGATAAGGATGAGAGCTGATCGAATTGAAGATCGAGATCGCTGCAGAAGAATTGAAGATCGCAACAGATAATTGCAGATCAAAACAGAGAATTGCAGATCGAAGACGCGCTAGTTCTTCTGCAGAGTTTCGGTTTGAATATGTTGAAATTGAATCTTCTTCTTTGTGGAATCGATTATTGCTGCTGATCTGAAGTTGTTGAGAATGTAATTGTCTTGATTTGAACAAAATCTGAAGCTGGATTGAAGAGAGGAGTGCTGGAGCTGAATACCTTCAAGATTCAATTTCAGACGGAAAATTGAGTTTCATCTGAAATTTCCTTCAAATTTGTGACCGAATTTGCAACCGAATATGAACTTGTTCTGAATTGAAGACTGAATACGAAGATCAAATCCCTAATCGAACAAGCTCTGATACCATGTAAGGCTTATAGAGATGTGTGGAGAGAAAGATGAACACAAAGATTTAACTAATGAAAACATTGTATCACTTTGACTTAAAATGAATACAACCACTACTAAGCCTTATATAGGAAAACTAAGACTAAGAAGAGATCATCTAGAGTAATCTAGACTAGATTATATAATACTCTAACATTCATTTATGTTGATTGTTTTTCTTGATTTTGTATTACTCTAACAGAGATCGGTATGGAAACATGACCACGAACTTGGTTGAAGTGTTTAACGGCGTTTTGAAAGGCGCAAGGGCAGAGCGGCGGGATGGGTGGAGGAATCGGAGCACAGCGGCGGGTCTGGGTGGAGGAAAAGGAGCTGAGCGGCGGGGATGGGTCAGGAAACAGAGTTGAGCGCGGAGACGGCGGCGGTTGGAGCTGAATGGAGGGCTGGAGCTGACCGGAGAGATGGAGCTGTGAGGAGGGTTGCTGAGTAGAGGATGAGCGGCGGGTTAAGAGACATTAGGGTTGTTGTTATATAAGCGACTATTCATAGGCGCACCTGTAAAGTAGCGCCTATTCAATAGGCGCACCACAGTGCACCTGCGCCTAAACTTATATTTCTAAAAGAAATATACAATATATATTTTTTCCAAATATTTTTTCTAATAGTAACAGTTTTTGAAAAAAATCTAAATATATTGATAAGGGATCAAATATAGATGTATATTTTATGGATATAATATGTTAGAGATAAATACACGCAAATATATTTGGTAGAATTTTGACCATAGACTAGGTTGTATCCAAAACTAGGTTTTAAGAAAAAACCCAACCCACAACCCAACAAATTACGAGGAGTCATTATCCAATAACCAAGACGTTATTTAAAAATGATTTTGAAGACAAAGCGTAGTACCATTTGACTGTAAAAGGATAAATAAAATGATTTGGGTTCCACATTGTTATAATTCATCTTCAAACTTCCAAGCCAGACACCATCATTAAGAACCCGGTGTACTTTAGAAAAGAATAGTTCCTTTAAAATATATGATTGCCATGGTAAGTCGAGGCCCAGCACTAAGCTCATGGGTAAATCGATGTTCATACACATCACTTTAAGGGAGGATGTTAAGATGATTTAAGAGTATATCGATCGCATTCACTCACAAGTTCGGATTTTTGAGACTTTTGGTTAAAGCATACGTCTCAAGGTAACTTTTTATCCTGACATGGTCACTGTCATCCGGATTTTCATGGTTAGTACAATCAAATATGATTTGTCTGTTATGTCCTTTTTGTCAGACATGTCTGTATCATCCATAAATGGTCGTAAATAGGTCAGGAGGCGATGTATTGTAGGTTGAAGGTACTCGATTGTCCCCCTGACATGGATTGTCCCTTGTACCATATTGTCCCCTATGAAAGAGACCAAGGCTGGGAAGAGAGAGCGCCCTTGAAGAGTGGCGAACCACCTCTAACCTTGGGTAGAGGTGTGATACTTGTAAGGCCCTTGGAGTGAGTCCAAGGTGTCGTCCTACCTTCGGGATTGTGGAGCTTCGAAGAACATGGCACGCGTGTGAGGCCTTCCAATTAAAGACGCTCTAACCAATGACGAGCCAATTAAAGGATTTCTGACCACAAACAAGTCATCTGACCAATGGTGGGTCGCTCGAAGGCACTCCGACCAAAGGTGAACCAATCTTACCAATAGAGAGCCTATTAAAGGCATTCCGACCTAAGGCGGTCCGTCCAATGGTGTTCCGACCCAAGATGAGTCGTCCAATGGCACTCAGACCAAAGTAGAGTCGTCCAAAGGCGCTCCAACCAAAGGTAAGAGCCGTCCAATGTCGCTTCGACCAATGGCGAGCCATCCAAAGGCGCTCTGACCCAAGGCGAGTCGTCCAGTGGCGCTCTGACCCAAGACGAGTCGTCCAATGGCACTCCAAGCAAAATTTAGCCATCCAAAGGCTCTCTGACCCAGGGCGAGCCGTCCCATGCCGCTCAGGCCAAAGTTGAGTCGTCCAAAGGTGCTCCGGCCAAAGGCGAGTCATCCAATGGCGCTTTGACCCAAAGCGAGTTGTCCAATGTAACTATGACTAGTGTTGAGTTGTTAAAAGGCGCTCAGACCAAAGGTGAGTCGCCCAAAGGCGCTCCGACTAATGGCGAGCCGTCAATGGTACTCCGACCCAAGGCGAGCCGTTCAATGGCGCTCCGACCAAAGGTGAGCCAATCTGACTAATGGCTAGCCTAGTAAAGGCGTTCTGGCCAAAGGCGAGTCGTCCAATGACGGTCCAGCCAAAGGCACTCCGTCCAATGGTGCTCCAACCAATGCCGAGCCAACCAAAGGTGCTCTGACCCAAGACGAGTCGTCCAATGGCACTTCGACCAAAGTCGAGATGTCAAAAGGCGCTCTGACCCAAGGCGAGCCGTCCAATGACACTCCAACTAAAGTCGAGTCGTCCAAATGCGCTCCGACCAAAAGGCAAGTCGTCCAATGGCGCTCCGAACCAAGGCGAGTCGTCCAATGCCGCTCCCACTAATGTCAAACCGTCCAAAGGCGAGCCATCCAAAGGCGCTCCGACCAATGGCGAGTCATCCAATGGCTCTCTGACTAAAGTCTAGACGTCCAATGGCGCTCCGACCCAAGTCGATCTGTCTAATGGTGCTACGACCGAATGAGAGTCGTCCAATGGCGCTCCGACCCAAGGCGAGCCATCCAAATGTGCTCCGACCCAAAGCAATTCATCCAATGGTGCTCCGACCAAAGTCGAGACGTCCAAAGACGCTCCGACCCAAGGCGACACGTTCAATGTCGCTCCGACCATAGTCGAGACGTCCAAAGGTGCTACGACCCAATGGAAGTCGTCCAATGGAGCTTCAACTAAAGTTGAGTCGTCCAAAGGCGCTCCGACCAAATGTGAACTTTCCAATGGCGCTTCGACTCAAGGCGAGTTGTCCAATGCTGCATCGACTAAATTCGAGCCGTCCAAAGGTGCTCCGACCAATGGCGATCCGTCTAATGGTGCTCTTACTAAAATTGAGACGTCCAATGGCGCTCCAACCCAAGGCGATCTGTCCGATGGCGCTCCAATCAAAGGTGAGTCGTTCAATGGCGTTCCAACCATTGGCGAGCCGTCTAAAGACGCTCCGACCAAAGCCTAGCCGTCCAATGGCCCTTCGACCAAACTCGAGTCGCCCAAATGCACTCTGACCAAAGGCGAAAGCCTTCTAATGACGTGCGAGCCGTCCTAAGTCGTTCCAACTAAAGTCGAGTCGTCCAAAGGTGCTCCGACCAAAAGTGAGATATCGAATGGCGAGACCCGTCGAATGGCCCGCAAGTCGTCCAAAGGCGAGACGGTCAATGGCACTCCGACTACGGTCGAGCCGTCCAAAGGCGCTCCAACCCAAGTCGAGTCGTCCAATGGTGCTCTGTCCAAAGTCGAGTCGTCTAAAGGCGCTCTGACCCAAGGCGAGCTGTCCAATGGCGCTCTGACTAAAGTCGCGTAGTCCAAAGACGTTTAGACCAAAGTCGAGTCGTCCAATGGCGTTCCGATGAAAGTCGAGCCGTCCAAAGGCTCTCCGATCAAAGTCGAGTCGTCCAATGATACTCCGACCAAAGGCGAGTTGTCCAATGGCTCTCCGACCAGAGTCGTGTTGGGATGTATGTAACAATGAGAAGAAATCAAGGATGAGCTGTTATGAAGATTATTGAAGCATGTAATAAAGCCATGATCCTGTCATTAGTTCAGAAGCTGTGTATAGGTTCTAGTGTCTTCAAGCATGTTCTAGTGTCTTCATGAAGCTTCAAGTGTCTACTAGCAGATTCAAGAATAGGACTAGAAAGAATTAGTTGAGTCTTTCATCGTATATAAGGATCAGTTCTAGGAGTTGTAAAGTTAACTTGATATGAAGAATGAAATTCCGTTGAGTTCATTTCTCTGTTTATGTTAGTTACTTGCTTCGCAAGTCTTCTTTTCTGCAAATTCCTTCTTTCTTGTTGTTCAAGATCTGCTTCAATCTCAATGCACTCACAAGTCGAACCGTTCAAAGGCACTCTGATGAATGGCCTCGCTCGCCCTTTAAGGGGGCCCCGTGGCCTCTTAGGGAATTTGGGAGCCCCTCGTCCTCTTAGGGCGCCTCGCGGCCTCTTAGGGCGTTTGGGCGCCGCTCGTCTTCTTAGGGCGTTTGACGCCTGATATCTAACATCAGCCCCTCGAGCCTAATATGAGTATTTCTCCTTTTAGGTTTATTCATGCATCTCTTGGACAAAAGCGCTACCTATTGCTTATATGATGTCATCCGCTAAATCCCCTCATTCAAATCAAGTTATCTTAGTACACCTTATACGAAAATATTTCACTTTGACATCTATCATTTGAGGAACATTCGTAAACCCCTATTCAGACTTTTCCGGTTCATAAATTATATGAAGGGGTATGTGATTGATGTTCTAGACACTCAATTAAGTTGATGACATTCATTCTGAACATAGTGGGTGTTGTTAATGGAGCGAATCGCACATTACCATGAGCAATGTACGATTGGACAATGTTAACACTAAACTATCTATAGAAGTTTTTCTCACAACTCTAACAACAACACTAAGTTGTATGATGCAAAAATATAGTCAACGAATGAGTTATCCTCTTTATCACGCATCTCACTAAATCGAGGCGGTGAACTGATCAATGTTTCAATGTATTTACAAACTGGAATTACTTATTTATTGAATTTATCCACAAGACTCGCATAGCCGTTGTAGAAAAAATAAATAAATATAATTGATACGAAGCATAAATATACTTTTCCATAACAAATATGGAGTAGTACATGTCTAAGTGAATTACTTCTGGTTGCCTATGTAAAGGCTTTCGATCACATCACATAAAATAGCACAAATGAAATGTACAACTATATTGATATCATGGCAAGAACAAATCATGCAAGTTCGATATTCAATAAATTCACCAAAATTGACCATATATTACAAATTCAATAACATGAATACTATAAATGAAAAACTTAAATTTTAATAGAAACAATAATTGAAAAAACATCTTATGAACTAATTAACAAAGCACTAATGACTTATTTGTCACATAGACATAGCTTGTGGACACCAACTCCTTCAGCGGTAGCTCTCGAGTTTTCCACATCATCATGCTTAGGCTGATTTTCAAATATCAATGATAATACTTCAAGTTTGTGGCTCAATCCTGACGTTTCGGTGCAATGCAATCTTTAGAGTTGTGACCCTTCCGGTTACAACTATACAACTTTCTTTTAGTCATTTGGACATGACGCGGACATTTCCGTTCGCCAATCATTAGTCTATTGTTTCAGATTGGACTCAACAAACTCATCTTTCTTACCACGATCCCGCCTTTTAGGTCAATGTTGGGTCTTGTAGGAAGTTGTCATATGCAATTCAGCCGGAGTTCGTTTACCCATATGCTTTTCCTCATTGAAGTTTAGAAGTCTTTGGACTTCCTTCCAATGTGGCAGCCCAATCAGAATGGGACAACTGCATTCCTACATGCTTACAAGAATTGTGTAATGTACGGATCATTACTTAGATTTGTGGTTGTTTAGTGAGAACATGGTCAGCGTGCTTCAGTTCAGCTATCATATTGATCATGTGTCGAACATGTAACTGCAAGGAGTGTTTAGGGTGTCTTTCCGTTCAGCTATCATATTGATCATGTGTCGAACATGTAATTTCATAGTAAGGAACTATATTGTTTATGTGAAGTAGAAAACAAATTTATTTCTCAAAGCTTTCCAAAACGCTTTTGTTGCCATGTTAATTATTACAATTTGAGACCATAGTTATCAGAACCGGACCGGACATCGAACCGGCGAGGGGGCCGGTTCACGGTTCGGCCGGTCCAACCCGGTTCGGTGTGCGGTTCACTGTTCACAATGGGTAAAAAGTTTGAAAATTTAAAATACATACATAGTCTCAAACACAAACATAATTACCTCAAACTACATGATCTCACACACACACAAACTACCTAGTTTCAATATCAAACACACATTACTCTCAATTCTCAAACACAATACACAATAGTAGTGAACCGGTCTAATCAATTGGGTTAAACCGATTGGTTTGTGCATAACCAAAAACCGGAAACCAAAAAAAAAAAAAACAGCCGAAAAAAAAAAGAAAACCGGAAAAAAAATCAACTAAAAAGTGAACCGGAAACCGGCCGGTTTTTGGAAAACCGGCCGGTTTTCTAAAAACCGCCCGGTTCGACCCGGTTCAAACACTGTTCATTTGCAGAACGGTCTTTTAACTGAACCAAACCGGAGAGGGGTCCGGTTCCCGGTCGGACCCGGTCCGACCGCCGGTCCGGTCCGGTTCTGATAACTATGTTTGAGACTGAATATTAGATATAAATCCTTCTTTCTAATCTTAGTAATTGTAAAGTGCATACCGTTTGGTATATCAATTCTCAGTATACGTAGATTAGCCAAGTAAATGTTAATACGTTATCTTTGCTTAGGAAGTATCGAGTTTACTGTTTAATAAATAACATGTATAGAGATGAGTAAAGGTGCGATATAAACATTGTTTATATACAAGTTGAAAGAATTGATAATGATAATATGAAAAAATTGTTAGATTGCGCATTAAAAGATATTGAATTTTCATACAGATGATATAAGCAAGTGCAAAAATTTAAAATTTGATTTTCACTCAATTTGTTTTCTAAGAAACAAATCAATGGTCTTTTTATCTACTTTGCGGAAATTGTTACTAATAAAAAATACTATGATTATTACTTTTCCGTTGTTCGACATTGCAAAAGGACAAATAATAGTTATTTCCTACTATAAGCTTTAGAATTTGTTTCAAATTTAACCCTAATTTAATAATTAATTATCAAACTAACCCTCGTATTTTCGAATGTACAAAAATAGGACAGAACGCTGACGGAGTGGACGTTTTCAATTCTAAAAAGTCAAAAATGTTGACGTGCTCAGCGTTCATTTTGGGAGAAAATCCCTAAATGTTGATGTCATCAATGTTTAGGGGATTTTTTGTTGACCGAGGAAATTCAGCTTGGAGGTCGAGACTATAATGGCCCGAGAAAATTCCTCTGCCTTATCTGTGTTGTGCGGCCCGCGCAACTCTAACTTACACTAGATCTCATGCCTTACACTAGATCTCTTCCTTACACAATTACACTAGTCCACACAACTTTGTGGGGTCCGAGGAAATCCATATGCCTTACACTAGATCTCTTTTAGCTCACCAGATTCCACCTCTCTCGACACTGTAACTGCATGAATGTTTTTCAAAGTCTCAGCCTCGGGCAAAAAAAAAACTCCTAAACGATGATGTCATCAGCGTTTAAGGTTTTTCTCCCAAAATAAATATTGATTCCGTGAGCGTTTTTTACTTTTCAAAATCGAAAACGTTAATCATGTCAGCGTTCTGTTCTATTTTCGTACATTCGAAAATGTGAGGGTTAATTTGGTAATTAATTATTAAATTAGGGTTAAATATGAAAGAAAAAAAAACAAGTTTTGTCTAACAAATGTTTGACCCTTTAACGGGAGGTTATGATTTGATAATACAGTTGACCAGACAATTCCTTAATCCTTTATAGTGAAATCAATTCACTTTTTATGTGAGGTTACTGGGATATTATTATATATTATTTAAATTTAACAACCAATTGAAGTGGCATAATGAATAATATTTCAATGTTCTCGGGTCAAATTTTGTCTTATGTGGATCGGTGACTATAGAATGCTGAGCATTTCAAAATTCTAAGATAACTTAAATTTGGTTTTCTACCATTCCATATTTCATACGAGAAAGTATCAGACTTTCTTGTTAATGGTAATTTTGCATTCAAAAGCATAGTTTACCATATCTACCAGTGTTCGATTCTTCCGCTCAGCCAACCCATTTTGTATTGGGGTATAAGAAGCAATGATTTGATGAATTATACCATTTTCCTCACAAAAGATAGAAAATTGGATGGAAAAATACTCTTTTCCTCTATCAGTTTGAAGGATCTTTATTTTTTCTTCCCTTTTGGTTTTCAACAACGTTTTTAAAACGTTTAAACATTTTAAAAGCCTCATTTTTCTTTTTCATTAAGAAAACATATGTGAATCTAGAACAATCATCGATAAAGGTAATAAAATATTTATTTTCTCCTCTTGTTAAAACACCGTTTAATTCACAAATGTTAGAGTGAATAAGTTCTAAAATTTGAATATTTCTTTCTGCTTTTGGAAAAAGTTTCCTAGTTATCTTTTCTTGAGTACAAGTCTCGCATTTTGAATTCTTATCAAACTTAGTAGAAATCAAACCATGTTTTGATATGTGTTTTATTGAATTATAATTCAAATGTGCAAGACGAAAATGTTATAATAAAGATGAACACTACATAATCAGAAATCATTTTATTGATACTAAACTTGAACTTACCATTACAAGCATAACCTTTCTCTACAAATGTGACACCTTTGGACAAAATGAGTTTGTCAGACTTCATTACAATTTTGAATATGTTCTTACCCAACAAGCTACCAGAGACAAGGTTCTTTCGAAGTACTGGAACATAAGCAAAGTGAAGTGTTAAAAAAAAATTCCAGAAGTAAAATGAAGTTTTACACTGACTTAACAAAGAACCATTGCAACATTAGAGTTTTCCATAAGCACATCCCGCCCCACTGCAATATCTTCATAGTTTTTGAATATTTCTTTATTATTGTAGACATGAATTGTGGTGTCGGAACTACCAGTCTGTGGTGGTTGTCTCAGTAGCCATGTATAACTTAATGATCATACCTGAAGATTTGAAAACTTTTCAGTGATCATAGCTACTAGTTACTCCTCTCTATCTTCCACCACATTAGCGATGTTGGATGCATTAAGATTTTTCTTCAATGCTTGTTTGCAGTGTTTGCAATCTCGAATGAGATGCTCATTTTTCTCACAATGGAAACAAGACTTGTCAAATTTGTTTTTCTTGGTGGTGTCATTAAGGATGGTATCATCAAACTTTCTCTTATTTCTGCGTTGTTCCTTTTTGAACTACGACTTCCTTTTTTCACTAGGTTCACTCTATTATCCCCTTGAATATCTCGCTTACCTAGAAGAATGTGAGTTTCTTCCTCAATCCGCAAATGCTTATGCAATTGCTCCATAGTGAAATTCTCAAAATGGAAAAATATATTCTGATAATAGCTCCAACTTATAGAAAATTTAACAATTATCGCTCCAACTTGGAAAGATTTAGAGATACCAACTTTTAATTCTTTAACTTACCTTAATCTCTAACTGATGCACTTGATCCATGACAAATCACTACAAGAAACTCGAGCATCGACGTCGGTGAAAAATCGTTGCTAAAGACATAAACACCGTTGTTAACGTTTAACAATGTCGAGATCTTCGTGACGGTTGCCCCCGTCGTTAAAGGTTTATAGGTCGACAATTTGCCGTTGTTAACATGACACTCCCCACTTTTGCTTTACATCGGCATCAGGTTGTTGTTAAACACAGTTCAAAAGCAACAACATATTGTTGATGTTATAGATGAGTTTTACTGATGAAAATATTTCATCGTTGAATTACATTTTTAGCAGTGATTTTGAAGGGATTTTTTTATTCGAAATAACGTCCATTAACTTGTTAATACGTGTATTTAGTGATAACAACCACTAATATCAGTTTATGGCGCTGCTTAACACAAGCTTTTTGTGTCAACAACCACTAATCATTGTTAAAGACAAACTTGTGTGATGTATTTTTATTAATTATCTAGTTATTGCTATATCAGATGAACTACACAATACATTTTAAAAAAATATAATATATTATTTATCCAAGTATATATATACATCTTAATAAACATCCAAACTATGAGAACTTACAATAACAAGAGATCATCATCAACATATCATCATCAAATTTGGTGGGAGACAAGCAAAGCATTGCAAAGACTAATCAACTTCATGCACATTGGAAATCTAGAAAGTGCAATTTCAAAAAAAAAAAAAGGATGTTTATCATTTTAGGAAGTAAAACCTGAATTTCAAGAACTGCTTCACCAGTTCGTTTCGGTTGACTCCCAGCTTCAGGGATCAGATTCTTGGCCTTGCGGCACTGCAACACCAAGTTATTCGATCCATACTAATAAAATAGAGCAAAAAAATACGAGCAACACATAAACATGAGAGAATATGCATCAGATAAGTCCTAAAAGGTATAACATGCATCACCTCATCAAATACAACTAAACCATCAAATACAACTAAACCATCAAAAATACGACCCCCTCCTTAATCCCCACAGACTTTGAATAAGGTAGTTTGTTCAAGGCATGCACTCTATAGCAATGCAAAGGAAACATCACACTCTTGCTATGATTGTAATGTAGAGAACAAAATAAACTATAATTGAATACAAGACAATTCAAATCCATTAACATTGTCTATATTCTACTGCTTTACAATTAGCAGCAAACAATATAAACGAGAAAAAACATATGAAATGCACCCTATATTCTCAACCATCTTGAACTCCAAGAACTTCATGGTAAGGAACTTATTGATTCCTTATTTGTTTTTGTTAAATACTTATTCTCCAATGTCTTCCATATTTCATGGAGTGATTTGATTGATGGGAAGAAGTAATATAATCTGTCAGAGAGGGTGTAATTGAGAATATGACCTCGACAAACTAATTCATCTTTTTTACATTTTAGTCGCTACCTTTTGATTTCTTCACTTTCACCTTCCGTCGGCTTGGGGATTGGAGAAAGGTTTGGACTTAGAACAAAAAAGATCTTTAAAGCCGTCAAAGGGAAGTTCATCTTGTCTTGTCAATGAGTGAAATTAGTTCCATCGAACTTGTCAAATTTCATAAAGCCTTGATTCATCACTTTGAAAGCCGCATCTGAAGTGGTCTCCATCGCGAATATCACTCTAAGATTGTTATGTAAGACGGCGGTGGAGATCCGGGGAATAGTCGGTGCGGTTGAGGCTTATCACGAGGACAATTTTCTTAGAGTGATATTTGTCCTCACTCAGTTGGAGTTTGCTAACAGGCTTATGCGATAAGTAACTAACATGATACAACGACTGCTTCAAGACTTTGAATATCAATTTCGAAATCTCCCTCTCGAACTTCACATGATACAACGACTGCTTCAAGACTTTGAATATCAATTTCGAAATCTCCCTCTCGAACTCTCGAAAAAAACTCTTAAGATATAATGAACACTAATGAGGAGAAGACTTTCTTATGCTCTTAAGGGAGGAGAATGTTGATGGTTTTGGATAATATGATTGCAATCTTATTTATAGGCAAATATGACACCTTTAGGATTTGTTCTAATGATAACAACCCAAAAATGAAGCATCACATCCCTAAGTGAAATAATGCATCTAGATAGTTCTCCTCGTATTGATCTCCACCATATATATAGTAATATAGTAGAGATGGTAATTTTAGAAATTCTGAATTTGATAATAAATGGTTATAATATCTCCAAATACACATGGTCTAAAAAAAATATTTTGCGTGATTTCTTGACATGACTGTGAAACTGATAACAAAGAAAATAGTATAAATTGAAACTCTTATTTGTTCATATTCTGCAGATTCATGATTTGTGTACAGAGTTTAAATGCTTGTTGATGGTAATACTGGTACAGGACCGACTCTATCACTATCCAGTATCCTGTTTTTTCGCTGCATTCTGTTCAGAAGATAACTTTGATGCTTCCTACTCTTAGTGGTAAAAATCAAAGAAAAAACGGTGCCAATATTAAATCAATACCGACCAAATTGAAATACGACAGACTTAAACATATAATTCAGTATGTGCCATGGCACTACAAAATATTCTGACACTTACGTTTACAAATTCATGAACCGTACTTACTGTTGACATTGCAAGCAAAATAGACATATGGTAGGTACACACTAGCATGCACATGTATGTATATTCATGTACTTATGAGTGCAATATATAAAGAACAGATCAACTGAAGTTCAGTTGTTCAATATAGCGTAAACAAAGAAATTTCATTTGAAATATTGAATGTCCTTCCGACACTAGAAGTATAAATATATCGACCATTTGGATGAACAACAAAGAAATGTCAATATCGCTTATAAGAGAAATTATATGAGTAGATTCTAGATTACGAGTGATATAATAGTTAAGCACACCAACATAGAGGAGCACATACAAATGCACGTGAATGACCGTGAAATAATTATCAACCGAGATTTAATTGAATCGTACCGGTGAATCACTACATGAAAATCAGTATTTTGTGGGGGAATTTTTGCAAGGGAAATCATCCCTTTAAATTTAGAACTATTTGTAAGAGATTTGGTAGAGTTAAATTAGAAGAATAATAATTATGAAAATTCTTCAAACAATAAATTCCTCTTACTACATCACTAACAGATTTGTAAGGAATAGATTTCAAAGGAATAATAAAGATATTTTATGATAGATTTACCTTATAAATATTTTTAAGGATAATCCCTCACTAATTACCTTTTCCAATCCTAAATTTTATAAGGGATTTATACCTCCTCATAAAATATATTTATTTGCAAGGAATTTATATCTCCTTCAAAAATATTTTGTTGTAAGGGAAAACCCTAAGAAATATTAAATGATATAATATTAGCAACAGGAGAACACGACCCTCGCTCTGTTCTGCCATGAACACAATCCTCGCTCTGAAACCTCAACTCTGCGACTCCAAAACTCTCCAGTCCAGCTTTGCGATTCCAAGACCCTAGATTTGGTCTAGCTTCGATTATGATTCGTCCACGGGAGATACTCTGGTACATTCTTCTATCTGATTTGGTTATTTGTTCTTTGATTCTCATTCTTCTCTCCAAAACCTTATATTTTGCTGCGTTATTTACATATTTCATGCGTTAACATTAAAATGAAAGACAAGTTTGAATTCCAATATTGTGCTATTTTTAAAAATAAAAAAAAAATAAAAAAGTTTTGTGGTTTTGCTGTTGCTGGTAAGCCCATTGCAAATGATTAGTAGATTGGGTGAAAAGCTCATTTGATTCTTACTTTTTGTGGTTTTGTTGTTGATTAGTAGGTTTTGGGTTAAAAAACATCCATACCAATTGTAGGCACGGTCGACTATACTGTTTGTCTTAATTAACAAGATTCTAAAAAGAAAATGAGAGTTAACGGTACATGCTATCCCTACAACATAAGCGTATATCTGCATATATCCCCAGAACATAAACCTATAAAAGTGTGACCTCAGGTATACAATGAATACATCCCAAATTGTAGGTTTTATTCCTAAAACTGAGAGTGCCTACTCCTCTGTACCCTGCCGTGTAGGAGTGAAATAAGACAAAGAAGATTCACGCTGATTTAATAGCAAAGACAAAGGTTATTTATGAGGAATGTTCAACATTACATGAAACACATCAACGTCTACACCGTTTTTCATGTTTTCCTCCTTTAATAATTTAAGTTTTTACTTGCTTTAAAGAGTTTGCTTTGTTGGTCAAGGTTGCTAGTGGAATTGATCTGCAGCTTCTTTGTTGCCAATACCAAGCATTCGTCCTAGATAAGTAACCTCGTTTTTTTTTCCTTATGTAACATTTTGTATATATGAGCTTTTTGTTAAATATTTTTCCAAGTTGATTGAACTCTTTATTTTAATAGCATCGTGAAGTTCTTAGAGTTAAATAATTGTGAGTCTTCTGTCCAGGTACTTAAATAACCGTAAGTAGTTATAGATCGTAGTTGGATGAAACGTCGGTTTGATAATAGAGGTTTCACTAGTGAGTTCGAAAGAGGAGTAGATGAGTTTCTTAACTTTGCATGTTCAAATTATTCCTTTGTTAGTATGGGAAAGATCAAGTGTCGTTGTCGCAAGTGTAAAAATTTGTGCTATCATAACCGGGATGATGTCATTGCTCACATTTATGCACATGGGTTTCTTGATGATTATATTCACTGGGTTTCTCATGGAGAGTCAATTCATAGAGACACACCTTTAAGTTCATAAAACACTAATCCATTCAGACAAATAGTTATGCAAGCAGTTACTCCTGTTTTTGTTTGTGATTCAACAACAGATGAACTTAATATAGAGACATCAAAATTTTATTCCTTACTAAATGTTCTTGATGAGCCATCTGGGAAGGTTGCAAGAAGCATACTAAGTTATCAGTCATGTCACAGTTATTGAATTTAAAATCAGAATGACATATGAGTGATAAAGGTTTTGATCTTCTTCTTAGCACGGTAAAAGACATGCTTCCAGAAAATGATAAGCTAGATAACAACTTTTATGAGACCAAGAAATTGATGAAGATGCTTAGACTTAAATATGAAAAGATTGATGTTTGTATCAATAATTGCATGTTGTACTACAAAGAAAATGTGAACAAAGTTAATTGTTCCGTGTGAGGACATGATCGGTTTAAGACAGAAAAATTAACAAAAAGTGGTAGACATAAGGGCATTCGGTACAAGGTACTGTGTTATTTACCTTTGACCCCGAGACTTCAGCGTCTTTATATGTCCGAAAAAACAGCTAAACACATGACATGGCATGCTTCTCACCAGTGTTTTGAGGGATATATGTCACGCCCTTCATATGGTGAGGCATGGAAGCACTTTGACGAAATCCATCCTTCATTGCATCAGATCCAATAAATGTCTAAATTGGCTTATGCACAGATGGATTCAGCCCTTTTGGACAATATTGAAAGCAATATAGTTGTTGGCCAGTGATTATTACTGTGTACAATTTGCCTCCTTGGATGTGCATGAAAAGTCCTTACATGTTCATGAGTTTACTCATCCCAGGTCCATCTAGTCAAGTAAAAGACTTGGATGTGTTCTTAAGACCATTGATAGATAAGTTGAATATGCTATGGAATGTTGGAATATAAACATACGATATATCAAGAAAACAATACTTCCAGATGAAAGTGGTTCTCTTGTGGATGATTAGTGATTTTCCAGGTTATGCTATGTTAATTGGATGGAGTACACATGGACGATTATCATGTCCATACTGTATGGAACTTACTAAGTCATTTAGACTTGATAGTGGAAGAAAGACGTCATTTTTCTTTATTGTCATCGTCAATTCTTACCTATAAATCACCCGTTCAGAAAACAACAGGATTTATTCAAGAATGGTGTCATAGAGAAAGATGGGTCACCTCCTAGATTATGTGGTGAAGAAATATGGAAAAGAGTTTGTAGTTTACCTAATATTAGGTTCAGAAAAAGAAATTTGAAAAGGAACGTATTGTCGGGTTTGGTAAGGAACATAATTGAGTGAAAAGAAGTATTTTTTGGGAATTGCTTTACTAGAATACAAATTTGATCCGGCACAATCTTGATGTAATGCATATTGAGAAAAATTCTTTGAAAATATTTACAACATAGTGATGGATGTCAAAGAAAAATGTAAAGACAATCTAAATGCTAGAGTCGCCTTGAAAAAGTACTGCAAGCAGCCAAAGTTGGAATTGATATATGAGAATGGTAAGGTCATGAAACCTAAAGCTTCTTACACATTAAGCAAGGAACAACGAGGAGTTGTTTATGAATGGCTCAAAGAGATGAAATTTCCTGATGGTTACGCGTCAAATATTTCACGGTGTATAAGAAAAACTGAAGTTTCTTCCAAGGGGTTTAAAAGTCATGATTGTCACGTGTTTATGGAGAGATTGCTTTCGGTTACTGTACGGGACATGGGTCCAAATTTTGTTTGGAATGTATTAATTGAGATCAGTTACCTTTTTAGAGATATATGTTCTACTATTCTCCGAGTTGATCATATGGAGAAACTTGATAAGAATGTTGTAGAGATACTTTGCAAGTTGGAGAAAAAATTTCCTCTATCATTTTTTGATTATATGGAGCACTTACCTGTCCATTTACCATATGAGGCTAAAATTGGAGGCCCCGTGCAATATCGATGGATGTATTCATTTGAGAGGTAAACTCTATTTCATTTCATATTAATTGATTTAGGATAGATATAGTTTAGCCAAATTATCATATACTTGTTTTTGTTTTTTTTGCATTTTTTCAGATTTTTAATGGAGCTAAAGAAAAGTGTGTGAAATAATCTCATGTTGAGGGCTCTATATGTGAGGCCTACATCATAAAGGAAGTTTCTATATTTTGCTCTTTCTACGTTGAGCTAAGTGTTCAAACAAAATTGTCAAGAGTACCACATAATGATGATGGTGGAGTTCTGGACTTGAATGGGCGCCTATCTATTTTTCGTCATCCCAATTTATCATTTGGTCCCGATTTACCTAAGATGCAATCAACTGATGCTGAAATGAAAATTGCAGATACATATGTTCTATTGAACACTATAGAAATTGCACCCTTTTTCTGAGTATGTTTTTATTATGATACGAAAACCAATTATATTTATATAATGTATTTTGAACTTGTAGGAGATTTGATAACCACATTCGACAGTTAATGTCACACATAAATGAAGAATCACTAGAAAGATTACGTGCAATTTAGTATTTTGTTTTCTCCTATACCTCCGTTAGACGGAAAATATGCATGCAATACTTTTATTGTACTATGGTATACTGGTTTAGAACTTGACTAAGGTATGATTGCCAATGGGTACTAATTTTCTGTTTTCTATTTTCTATTGCATGTCTAGGTAAGGAGAGAAAGGGATTTGATGAGGATAAGTATATGACTTGAATGGGTGCCTACCTAGTTTTCGTCATCCTGGTAGATCATTTGGTCCCGATTTACCTAAGATGCAACCAATAGGGCCGACAATGGTGCGGTGAAAAATCCATAACCATGGTTATAACTGTTACTGTTTAATATGGTTAACTGTACCATTATGGTGCGGTGCGGTTATGGTGATGAATTTTCTAACCATAATGGTTATGGTTATGGTATTTGAGTTATAACCAAGGTTATTATATAAATACAATATTTATTTATTATTAATAAACTAATTTATATAATATACTAAATATAAATTATATAATTGAAAATTTGAAATTGTTGAAGATTAAAGGTAGCAAAGTCCAACGATGGTAACATAGATTGACGTATTTTTTAAAATAAAATTTTCGATCTTTTATTATATTACATGTGTGGAATGAATATGGGTATACATGCAAAACCATGGTTAATAACCACAGTTATTTTAATGGTTATGATATTGAAAATTATACCCATAATGGTTATGGTTATGGTATGTGGTTTAAAAATATGGTATGGTTATGGCATTTATCATACCCTGACCATACCCTAACCATCGACAGCCCTAGCAACCAACCGATGTTGAAATGAAAATTGCACATACATATGTTCTATTGAACACTATAGAAATTACACCCTTTCCGAGTATGTTTTTATTATGATACGAAAACAAATTATATTTATATAATGTATTTTGAACTTGTAGAAGATTTGATAACCACACTCAACAGTTAATGCCATACATAAAGGAAGAATCACTAAAAAGATTACGTGCAATTTAGTATTTTGTTTCTCATAGACCTTCGTTAGATGAAGAATATGCATGCAATACATTTATTGTACTATGTTCTACTGGTTTAGAACTTGACTAAGGTATGATTGCCCATGGGTACTAATTTTATGTTTTCTATTTTCTGTTGCATGTCTGGGTTAGGAGAGAAATGGATTTGATGAGGATAAGTATGACCTTATGGAAGCATTTGAGAGAATAGTTGCATCGCGTTACACTAGTATGTTGAATGGTGCTTGGACTCAAATTTTAAAAGCTCTTAAGAAAAATGATGTTGCTGAGCTTAAGGATAATAACCCTGGATGGATGAAGAAGAATATATGGAATTCGTTGGTTGAAAAATGGGAAAAAACTGAATGGATAGCAAAATTAGAAGTTGCACGAAAAAATTATATATATATACATTCGTTGGTATTGAATATGGTAGCATTTAATATATATATATATATATATATATATAACTATTCTCATAAATTTGTTTTGTTATTATTGTAGACTAGACAACTAGGTCGAGAACCGACTCAATGAGAGTTTTTCCTGAGGCTCCATCATTTGAAGGGAAGGGAAGATCAATTCATTGATAAAAAATCAAAAAGAGTCATTGTAAGTTCTGCTTTATTATATATTCCTTTGTTCTTCTAATATTATATAGCTCATGAGCCTATAGTGTTATTCTTATTGATAAATAGTTTGTATGTATTAATTGTATTTTTCTCTTTTTATGAGGACTATGATACAGATGTTGTGGAAAAGTATGGTCATGATGGTGCATCCCAAGTTAAGTTCGATAAAATATCATGGATTAAAGCAGTTGGATCTCCTAAGAAAGGAAAGTTGTATGGTTTCGGGCCCAAGGTGGATCCAAATATCCTATTAGGATCTGAAAGTTCTTCATCCTCAGATACATGGTACAAGAGTACAAGTTCAAGGATTCGAAATACGCATACTGACGAGAAGTATAAAAAATTACAAGATGTAGTGGAACTACAACAAACACAATTTTAAGCTCAACAATCTCAGATCGATCAAATGCAAGCATTAGTGCAAAGCATGATGGAGGAATTTGCAAAATAAGGTCAGGAGTATAATCCATTTGAACGGGATAATGGTTCCACTACTAAAGTTGTTGCATGATTTCTATTTGGATATTTTTGACTAAGTATGTATTATTTAGATATGTTGTTACCTCTTTATAGTAGTTTTTGAATGTTTAAACTATGAACTTGTTTCATATAATATATATATATATATATGTGTGTGTGTGTGTGTGTGTGTGTGTGTGTGTGTGTGTGCACTACGAGAGGAATGTCAAATACCGGCTAAAAAATGTATTTTTAATGGCTGAAAAATCCAACCGTTAATTTATCACGGCTCAAAATGAATTTGAGCCGCAATATTAAGCATCAAGACAATTATCACGACCCAATATAAATGAGCCGTGATAATTCCCAGCCCAAACTCAGAAGTGCCGCCATAATTAGATTTTTTTTTTTAAAAACTCATATTTTTCACAGCTCAATTATATTTGAGTCGTCAAAAAATGTTTTTTTTTTAAAAATAATTAATTGTGGTTTGCAGGTGTCTTCGTCCAGATGAAGAGCAGGTTTAGTGTCTTCGTTCACGTTCTTCATCTTCGTTGGTGCAGGTGGACCTCGCCATTGATCCCCGTCCGACATGCTGAGCCCACATGCCACCGCTCCTGCACCTTGGACCTCGCCAGCTCCTGCACCTTCCGTTGTCCAGCTTCTTCATTGGAGCCCACGTGTCGCCACTCTATCCATTGGAGCTCCAGCTCCAACGTGGTTCTTCCTGGCGAGCCTCCATCGGTACCCGTCGTTAGCTCCAGCTCCATCCATTACAAACATATTATGTAACATGAAGAATATGTGGTCTTATCAGCTTGAGCTACAAGTTGAATACAAGTTGAAGGTACACACATGAAGAAGTGTTGTGGGATGGCGTGTGGAAGGGGCAGACAAAGTTTGAACAATAAAAAAAGGGACAGACATGAAGAAGTGTTGTGGGATGGCGTGACTAGTTCGGCTAGGGCGGAAAATAATTTCAATTTTCTTTCGAAAAGTACCGTTGCACTGACCAATAGAGCATGAGTGAAATTTGTTATTATTTTTTTATTAAGTACCGTCGACTTTAATAAGTCATTCACGGCTCAAATTGATTTGAGTCGTGATAAATAATTATTTTTTTGGTTCATTTATCACGGCTCAATCCCAAACAGCCGTGATAATACTTTTTTTTTAAAATTTACCCATTTATCACGGCTCATTTGGTTTTGAGTCGTGATAAATGGGAAAAATAAAAAAGGTATTATCACGGCTCATTTGGGTTTGAGCCGTGAATAAAGGCAACGGCTAAGTACATTGAGCCGTAAAAAATACTTAATAACGGCTCAATGTTATTTGAGCCGTTATTCTCAATTTAATTTCATTTTCCACGGCTCAATGTGAAGTTTAGCCGGTATATGCCTCATCTCCCGTAGTGGTGTGTGTGTGTGTATTGTATTACATGTGCTATTAATATATATATATTCTTAAAATTATTTATAGTGATTTTCCTTGATAGTGCATAAAATTTCTCACAAATTTAATTAAATATACTCCTTAATAATCCATTTGTAAATTTACTAAATAAAAAAACTTACTATTTTACCTCAAAATTCTTGAAACATAAACCCTTGAAAAATTCCTTTATAATTTACTTGGGGAAAATTTTCACAAAAATCCCTAAGTAAGTTTGTGAGGGAATTGATTTTTAAAAGTTTAGTAGGGATTTTATAAGGAATATTTGTTGAAATATTTTGCAATGGATTTTCCTTTTACACTGCTATTTTTCTGGCAAGCTTATTTGTTAAGGGTAAATCCCTTACAAAATTCCTTACATAGTGAAATTTCTAAGGTATTTTTAAAATTCTCCTAAAAATTTGACCTACACAAAAAGGCAAATTACTTGTAGTGAATGTTATTCGTGGGTAGAACGTTTGTTAAATCTTACACGTCAATATCATTCACATGTACTAATTAATGTATTAACTAAGTATCTTTGACGTAGTGGAAGATTTAATGCTCTAAAAGTTAAAAGATCTTGAATTTGAAACTTTCTTATAACATTTATTTATCAACAGTTAAAAAATCCTATATAAAAAAAAGTTTCAACAAAGTTTGAAGCAAAAATTGTTTCGAACCAAAAACGTACTTAAATTATATTTAATACACTAATACTCAAGTGAATGTTATTTTTATAAAATAGTATTCCAAGCAAAATTTAAATTCGTGATCATATTATAACAATACAATATTTTATTACTATATAGCATTACTATAATATTTTTTTCAATGACTAAATTATACTTCAAAAATGTTATTTGGATACCTTAAACCCTTTGATTTAGAAATATCATTTTTTTAGTCATTCTTTATGCTTACATTTTTTTTTCTAATTAAATTGTATGTAAAAACAACAACTCCAAAAAAAATGACTTTCTAAATTAGTGACTTTAAGGTATCCGGATAACAATTTTGAAGTATAATTTAAGTACGTTAAAATCATATAATATTAATACTATAGTGATAAAACGATAATGTATTGTTATAAAAATTTAATTTTTGGTTGGAATGCAATTTTACAAAAATAATGAATTGTAAGTATAAACAACGCTCCCAAAAATGATATTTCTAAATTAGAGGGTTTAAGGTGGTACATGAATAACATTTTTGAATTATAATTTAGGTGCGTAAAAAACTTATGATATTAATACTATAGTAATAAAATATTGTATTGTTATAATATGATCATGAATTTAAATTTTGATTGAAATACAATTTTACAAAAATAATGCTTCCACTTGACTACTGTATTAATTATATAACTTAAGTACATAAAAAAAATATTTGAGTACCGTTAGGTGAAAAAATGTATTACTCTTAGAGATCTTGTGTTTGAATTTTGTTGTAGCTTTTTTTATATGTAGTTTTCTAACCTTATAAAAAAAAGTTGCAATAAAGTTTTAAATTCATGATCTCTAACTATTAGAGCATTAACTCATTCACGGGAGGAAATGTAGCTTATCGTATATTATTCTATACATGAACAAAAAAGAAAGTATATTATTTTGTACCCGATAATGACATTCATAGGTAGGATTTCACATACACCCTATCAACTAATGACATTTACGAATATGTATATTTTGATAATTAATTTTTAAAATTGAACATTTTAATATATTTTTAAAAAAAAAGGTATATTTTGAAGATAAAAAATCCAAACCTCATACGTGAAAGGAGTAGTTGAAATCGCAAACACCGGGGAGGGAACGTCAAACATTTCCCGTTAAAATCTGGTAACGTAAACATGTGCTCTCTCAGCCTACTTTGTACGTTGAATTCAATTCTCCCGACCCAATTAATTAGACATTTCTTTAATCTCCAATTATATAATTTGAAACTTTACAAACTTACCTAACCAGTATTTGCACGCAAAAGTCAGAAAAAGAAAGAAATTAAAATCAAAAGCATGAAAGGTCCATTCTATTATCTACTTTTGTTATTTAATTAAAAGCAATGCTTCGAGAATCATGTTTTAACGTAACCCTTTTGTTTTGTTTATCATTTAGAGATAACAGGGAAGCAACCATGCATAGATAATTAAGGTTCAGCATAGTCGGTTTTAATGTCTACCTGTCACTATAATTAACGGTATAAGAATATTAAACATTTAACTGTTAGTATTATGCAAGTTTACTTGAGGAAAAAAATAATTATATATATATCATTTTGGGTGTTATTATAGAACTATAGCGTAAAATATACAAATTGTGTATATATGTGTTGTTGTTCAAATAAGTTATAATGATTTAGCAAGATATAATCATAAAAGTAATATCAACTATTATTACTATGATTTTATATTTTTCAACTCAATTTATAAGGTGTATGACATTTATATTAATATTTGCGTATTATTTTATTTTTTCACTCCCGATATTATTACTATTTTTACACTTTAAAAAATTATATTAAGAAGTTATATATGTATTATCTATATATTGATATGGTTTAATACCTTATAATTTGATAAGTAAGATTTTTATAATATTTTGTTCATGCTATTATTAAAAATAAGTTTTTCTAATTTCTTAATGTCAAAACTCTAGTAATCACTTTTAAGCGGCTTTCCATATAACTTAATTTAAAATCCTCCAAGTTATAATGTTTGTTTTAAGTCTCACTTTTGACAAAATTAATTTTTGTAAGTTAATCACTCTAATTATTTTAGTAGCATATTACATATTATAATATTATTATTTTTATATAGAACGTTGTAGAGGAAAACGTTATATAAATTTGTAATTTTAATATATATACACTTATTTTACATAAATTTATTACTAAGGAAATGGATAAATATTATATATATATATATATATAAGTATATTAAAGTCAATAATATTACATTTTATTAAAAGTTATTATATACATAATATTTTTAAAATTTACCTTGATATTATTATTAGTTTATGTGTTCAATTTTATATTAAAATGAAATTATAATAAAGTATGTGATATTTGTTAATTAGTATATTTAATTTATTATAGAAACTTTTTATGTGAGCATACTTGACTTTCATAAAATATATTCTTATGTATCTTAGTATTGTAAAAATTCTACTACATAAAGTATATTTAAGAAAAAAAATCTATAAATATACATGTGAAATAAAAAAGTATTAATTAAGGTTTTGTAACTTCTCTTGAGAATGAATGAAAAAACTTGAAGGATTTTAAAGTGAGTTACATGACACGTCACTTAATTAGGAGTGATAATTGTATGTTTGACATGAACCAGGCAAAATTGATTAATTTGACATTAGGAGTATGAAATGCAATAAAAAACTTATTTGTCACAATTGCATACATTGTAGTCAAATTAATATATATAAACATTATGACAAGTAAGTTTTGTAAGACATTTTCTTATTTCTAATGTTAATTTCATAACTTCTAAATTTCTAATTGATCCATGTCAAACATATAATTCTCACACATATGTGGCATGTCATGTAACTTAGTTTAAAATCTTCCAAAATCTCTCATTCATTCCCCTAATAAGTTACAAAATTTCATTAATATCTTCTTATTTTCCATGTGCATTTAATAGTTTTCTTAAGTTTATTTTATTTGCTAAATTTTATATTTTATGAAACGCAAGTAAATGCATATATTAATTTCTTTTATTACAAGATAATTTAAGATGAATTAAGGATTATATGTGTATTATATATCAATTTTATGAAAATAATAATTACATGTTAATTTTATGTAGATATATATCATTATGTATGCAATAGGGCTGGGCATGAACCGGTTCGGCCTCGAACCGGTTCAGAACCGAACATTTACCACATTTTAAAACCGGTACGGTTTACCGCTCCAGTTTTTGGCCGCTCCATATTTTGGCTGATTTACCATACCTGTTCTGAACCGGTTCGGCCGAACCTGTTTATACAAAAAAAAAAAAAAAAACTACGACACTAAAACAAGCAGATAAGACAAGACAGGGTAGCAGAATCATATTCAAAAAAAAATGTATCCAGTGATTTGGAAACAAGAGTCTTCTAAGCAGCGATTCCTGAAACAGTCAATGGTTCAAAGAAATTGTAGTAAATAAGAGATGCTGGGCTTTTTATCGGAATGAATCATCCCAGAGAAAAGAAACAACAGAAGGTCTACGAAGAAACAACATTTGCAGCATTATGTATTTGGATACCATAAAAAGAAAGAGAGAACATTTGATGGAAGAATCTATGTTTTCAAGTGAAAAGATGCCTAAACTCATTCAGCTTGAGCAGTAAACCAGATGCTAGCGTAAATGCAGACATGATACAACCGACTTAATCTCAATGGAAGTTTGGTTTACATCACTAATCAATTCCCAGAAAATCTTCATATGAGAAGATACTAACATTCATGCCACATTGCCATTGCATCTGCTCTACCTATTCTCCCGGAATAATTTAGACTCTAATCAGTTGCTTGGGGGAAACTAAGTGACCAACGCTATCTGTTGATGTTTACAAGAGACGTGCGTCTACACATACCACAACCAGATGGTGTTACCATTTTGTTACGGCCAATCTCACAATCGGCGCAGTAACAGAACGTAGCAACAGAAATGGGAGAAGACAAACAGAGAATATAGGGAGAATGACAGAACTTGTATTTTCATTCGATGGCTTCTAACAGAATTCACTTGGCTTATTATAACAGAGACTCAAAAACGGTTACGGTATTTTACTTTTACCCGACCCGGACTACTCTAATAACCCGAGACCCGCAAGTCTGACCCGATACGGACATCAGCATATGCAACTTATTTAATAGAACGTAACAATACTCTCCCCTTAAGCCACGACCTTGTCCTCAAGGTCGAAATCCGGATAATTACGCTTGAATTCTTCGAGAAACTCCCAAGTCGCCTCATGTGCCTCAGTACCCTCCCATTGTACTAGAACCTTTGTTGCAGCTCGGTTACCCCTACGGACCATCTTACGATCTAGGACCACCTTAGGAGTGCGAGTAGTGTTGTGGTAGAATCCGTTCGGAAGTGGTGTGAAGTGACTCGTCTCTCCGTGAGCCAGCTTCAACTGAGAGACGTGGACTGTAGGATGAATGAGAGACGTGTTCGGAAGGTTTAACTTATAAGCTACCTCTCCTATCTTATCCAACACCTCAAACGGCCCATAGTACCTTGGTTGAAACTTCTGTTTACCTTGCTTTCTCATAGAATGTTGACTATAGGGATGAAGCTTTAGGAACACCCTATCCCCAATGTTAAAGCTCCTATCCGATCTCTTCTTGTTTGCCGATTGGCTCATGCGATTTCTTGCACGTTCCAAGTGAAACTTGAGCAATTTGATATGCTCTTCCCTCTCCCTTAGCATTCCATCTACCGCCTCGACCTTAGAATCCTTTGGAAGATAGGGTACGTGTAGCGGAGGAGTTAACCCGTATAGTGCCTCAAAGGGTGTCATCCTTATCGTCGAATGAAAGGAGGTATTGTACCACCATTCCGCCAAGGGTAACCATTTAACCCACGTTGTCGGTCTTTCTCCCGCCATACATCTTAGGTAAGTCTCTAGGCAACGGTTGACCACCTCTGTCTGTCCGTCTGTCTGTGGATGATACGAAGACGACATACATAGGGAGATTCCGAGCTGCTTGAACAATTCTTGCCAGAAACTGCTAATAAATACTGAATCCCGGTCACTAATTATGTTACTCGGCAGACCGTGCAGACGGTAAATCTGGTCAATGAATGTTTGGGCGACCACGGCAGCAGTATATGGGTGTTTCAAGGGCATGAAATGTGCATATTTCGACAATCTGTCCACCACCACAAAAATTACCTCATAGCCCCCCGACTTTGGGAGTCCGGTGATAAAGTCCATGGAAATATCGGAGAATATGGTCTGGGGTACCGGTAAGGGTTGCAACAATCCAGGTGATGCTGCGCGGTCATACTTGTGCCTCTGGCAGGTGTCACACTTTCTGATAAATTCTCGTACCTGCTTCTTTAAACCTTTCCAGTACAACAGTGGCTTAATACGCTGTAGGGTCGCCGTGACTCCCGAATGACCCCCTAATGGAGAGTCGTGAAATAGTCTCAGTATATCGTTCTTGAGTTCCTCATCATGACCCACCACTAATCTTCCCTTTCTCTTCAGTCCGTCCTCCGTCCAAGAGAACCTTGAAGACCCCGTATTATTGCTTAACTCCTGAATTAAGTCGCAACATGTAGGGTCCGTCGCCCATGAGTTCTTGATCCGGTCCATGAGATCCGTCGACACCGATGTCACCGCAAGAGCTAATAATTCTGGGCCTTGAATCCGGGATAGAGCGTCTGCAGCAATGTTCTCTGTTCCCTTCTTATATTATATTTCGTAGTCGTAACCCAACAGCTTCGCGAGCCAAGTGTGCTGTAAGGGTGTAGTCAATTTCTGTTCTAACAAATACTTTAAGCTGCGGTGGTCCGTTTTTATCACGAAATGTCGATCAATCAGGTAGAAATGCCACTTTTTAATTGCTAACAAGATGGCTAGGAGTTCCTTCTCGTATACAGAAAGGACTTGCTGCCTTTGGGAGAGACCCTTGCTTATAAACGCTATGGGATGACCCTTCTGCATTAACACCGCTCCAATTCCCTTATTAGATGCATCCGTTTCTATAATGAAAGTTTCATTCATATCCGGTAATGCTAAGACCGGTGCCGTGATCATGGCTCTTTTCAGCTCTTGGAATGCTTCTTTTGCTTCATCTGTCCAAGTGAAGGAATCTTTCTTTAACAACTCCGTGAGAGGCTTACTGATCGCCCCGTAGCCCTTAACGAACTTGCGGTAGTAACCCGTAAGACCCAGAAAGCCTATTAACTGTTTGAGTGATAGAGGGAGGGGCCATTCTTTAACTGCCCTGACCTTTTCCGGATCCGTGGAGACACCCTGACATGTGACAATATGCCCCAAATATTCTACTCGATCACCCCCAAATGTGCATTTAGATCGCTTAGCAAACAAGGTATTCTCCTCAAGCAATTTCAGTACCTTCTCAAGGTGTTCCAAATGTTGTGCCAAATCCTTGCTATAGACAAGGATGTCATCAAAGAAGACTAATACGAACTTCCTGAGGTGCTCCTTAAAAACTCGATTCATAAGGCCTTGAAACGTAGCTGGAGCATTAGTCAGGCCAAAAGGCATCACGAGGAATTCGTAATGCCCCTCGTGGGTCCTAAAGGCGGTCTTATGAGTGTCTTCCTTAGCCATTCGGATTTGATGGTAACCCGACCTTAGATCAATCTTGGAGAAAATAGTTGCTCCATGTAGCTCGTCTAATAGCTCCTCGACCAAAGGTATCGGAAACTTATCCTTGATCGTTATATCATTCAGCCTCCTATAGTCAATGCAAAGCCTCCATGATTGGTCTTTCTTCCTCACGAGAATCACCGGAGACGAGAACGGACTGGAACTCGGTTTGATCACCCCGGAATTCAGCATGTCTTGTACCATCTTCTCTATTATGTCTTTCTGCGGAGCTGGATGTCGATATGGGCGGGAACTCACGGTGGACGAGCTATCCTTTAGTGGAATTCTGTGATCAATCTCACGGGTTGGAGGTAGTCCTCTTGGTTCTTCAAACACTTTCTGGAACCTGGATAGCAGCTCCTGGACTGCCACTGCTGTTTGGCCTCCATCATCAACTCTGGCCGAGAATAAAAACGGGTGTTGTTCTGTATGTTCCTGAATTGATAAACTGCACAACTGGACCGAGGCAACGTCATCCTTCTTCTCGAGCAGCTTATTGAGCTTATCCGTGCTGTTCAAGTGTACAGAGCTGCCTTTGGTTCCTTTCAATTCGCACAGCTCATTATCTTTTACAAACTTCATCGTTAAAGTACCGAAGTTCCAGAGTATGTCATTCAAAGTTGTCAACCATTGAACACCTAACACCATGTGATAACTCTCCAAGGGTACCAAGAAGACGCTTGCCGTGAACTGCTTACCTTGGATGCTCCAGCTGAAGTTCTTGCATACTCGGTCACAAGACATCTCGCTTCCATTAGCAACCATCACCTTCAGTGGCAGCACCTGCTTCGTTGCACAACCCAGTTTCGCAGCCATCGAGAGGTCAAGGAAGTTGTGCGTGCTCCCGGAATCAATCAGCAGCTGTAGCCTTCTATTGTTCACCTCTCCTTCGACACGCATGGTCGAGCATCCAAACGTACCAGCCAACGCATGTAATGAAATTTCAGGTGTCTCCTTAACATCTTCCCCTGTTTCCATATCACTCATCCTGTCCAATGGTTCGGCTACTACTGTCTCAGCCTCTCCATCTTCTACTTCTATCAGAAAGAATTGTTTTCCCCTGCAGTTATGCCCGATCGTATACTTCTCGGGACACCAGTAACAGAGCCCCTTTGCTCTCCTAGCCTCCAATTCCTTACTATGAGTCAGCCTAGTGGTTAGGTTCTCAGTTTGGCTTTTGTTTCCATTCAACATCTTAGGCAGAGCAGTATTAGCAGCAGCATAATTGGATGAATATCCTTTGGAAATAACAGCAGCAGTATGATTCTTAGGACTAGAGGCAGATGAGTAAAACTTAGCTGTTGATTGAAGTTTCGGCCTAGCTGACAAGATCGTGTCATGAAGCTTGGATACAGCATAAGCTTCACGCAGGGTCTGGGGTTGTTGTAGCCTCACGGGTCCTTGCAGCTGAAATTCAAGGCCACCTATAAACTGACTCACCGCTGATTTTTCTGATATGGCCTCGATCAATCCAATTCTATGCAACAGAGCATCGAACTTACTCTGGTAATCCGAGAGGGAGCCATCCTGCTGCAAGTGTTTCATCTCCAAGACAGGATCACCAAATAGCTCATCCCCGAATCTAGCCTGTAACACCTCTGTGTATTCATTCCATGATACTTTCTTACCCATTTTTGCTTGAATCCTCATGAACCCTTGATGCCATCTTAATGCTTCTCCTTCCAGGTGTATCACCGCAACCTTCAGTTTCGCCTCTTCCGGTGTCCCGTCCACCTCAAAATAGTGCTCGGTTTGGAAAATCCAGCTTGAAACATCCGATCCTGAGAACCTCGGAAAATCTAGGCGTCCGATTCGGTACACCTGTTGGTATGGGAAATCCTTACCTTCAGGAGGTTGTGGCAAGGAGTTGTGAGTTGTGACTCCCGTTGCAAGGGATGATGACTTCGGAGTACCCATCGCCGACCCCAGCACACCTGTGTCTTTCATAGCCTCCGATACCTTGGTTGTAAGAGCTGATATCATTGTCTCCATTCTGTCGAACGAGGCTTGAGTGCGTTCCTCTGTAACATCCATCCTTGCAGATATGCTGTCTAGAATCTTGGAGTGTTCTTGCAACGAAGCTTCATACCTTGCATCCTTAGCAGCTCTGGTTTCATTCGTCGCAGCCATGTCCGTGAGTTGCAGGTTCGGAGCTTCCCTACTAGGTAGATCCTCTCCTTACCTTCAACGTTTCTGGCGGTGGAAGGTGGCGGCTGACCTGGGCTTTGATACCAAATGTTACGGCCAATCTCACAATCGGCGCAGTAACAGAACGTAGCAACAGAAATGGGAGAAGACAAACAGAGAATATAGGGAGAATGACAGAACTTGTATTTTCATTTGATGGCTTCTAACAGAATTCACTTGGCTTATTATAACAGAGACTCAAAACCGGTTACGGTATTTTACTTTTACCCGACCCGGACTACTCTAATAACCCGAGACCCGCAAGTCTGACCCGATACGGACATCAGCATATGCAACTTATTTAATAGAACGTAACACATTTCAAGAACTTTAGGTTAATATAAAATATTATTTTCTTTGTAGATACATAGAAAAACTAAGACCTGAACGGAACAAATCATCACCCCAAAAAAATAAAAATAAAAATGTACCTGTATTTGGTTCTGTACCTGTAGCATTATAACCTCCAACAAATCTCTCTTGTTTCAGCAAAAATGTATGCGGTGAAAGAAATGCAGGTTTGAAAGAAATGCAGGTCTGGTCATCAGTAGAAATATGCGGTGAAAGAAATGCAGGTCTGGTCATCTGGTCTGAATCAGAAAAACCGGTTTTGTCTGGTCTGAAGTGGTCTGGTCTGGTTTAATATTTAATAATATTTTAAGATTAAAACCGGTACAAAATTAGGTTCAGTTAACCGATTTTTAACTGGTTTTCTGTACCTATTCTGAACCGCTCCATATTTTTTTGAAAAAAAAAACGTTTGTTTTGTGAACCGATTCGAAACCGGTACAGTTCAGGTACGGTTCGGAACCGGTACGGTTCGTCCGAACCGGTTATGTTTGCCCAGCCCTAGTATGCAACATAAAATTTAGGAAATGAAAAATTATAATAATAATTATAATATAATTTATTCATACTTTTCTTAGAACTATTTTTATAAAAATATCATTGTTATATTCTACTAGAATCAATAAATATTACAAATTTTAAAAATAAGTTATATAAGTTATAATTACTATAACTAATATATATATATATATATATATTCTAATATAGTTTGTATTTATATAAAAATATATGAAAGTAACAAATGTCATAAAATTGATTTTAAATTTATTAGTTAGCATCATATTCATAATTGTTGACATTTATTTTTATTATCTACTTATTTTTAAATATTTTTATAAAATATAAATAATCGTTATATTGTATAATATTATAAAAAATAAAAATATTTTTGAACATTTTTTCATATAAATAAATAATTTTTATGTTGTATAATTAAATTAATATTAATTAAATGTTTTTTTAATAAACTTTAGATAATCATATTATAAATATATATTTATTTAAAAAATAAATTTATATACTAAAATAATTATTATTTTGAACAAACCGCGATCAGTTTTTTAATATTGCTTACTTTGGGTGATATTTTGTTCTTTGTACTTTCAATGCAGCCTTAAGCATGAACAAACTAAGATAAAATTGAAACCAATATTTTTTTGTAATTTTTTTAATTGAAAAAAAAGTTCAATTCGAACCAATTAGAAACCAAATTGGTTAATTTATCCTCAAATTTAGACGTTCTTTTATCGGGCTACAAACTAAACTGATTTATTTAAACATTTTAATCAAGATTTAAACTGATTTAGATTTGAATCGATTCAAGCTTACTTCGTATTTACTTTCATATAAAATAAATATCGTAAAATTAGATAAAATAGCGAAATAAATTATGAGCTTTTAGTTACGATATTTATTGAAGAAATGTTAATAGTAATAAATATTTCTAGATTATATTAATAACATTTTAGTATATATACATTAAAGTTATATAATATTATTTAGTAATATAAATATTTCTAAAATCTTTAAATCTTCAAAATTCTTGGTTATTCTATGAAAAAATAATAAAAATTGAACTTTCAGATATTTCACACCTTATCAAAATTGCTGATTAACTGTATGAGTAAGTAATTATCTGTCAGAATAAGTAATAAAAAAATATATTTTTTAAAAAGTGATTAATGATTTTATTGTAAAGCAATCATAAATTACTGGTGTAATACTTTGTTCCTGAGACATTTTATTAGAGCTGATAATAGTATGAGTAATTGAGTCTGGTACTGATACAACTCCATTTTTTCAACTACAAATTGTACTCTAACTATAACGATAATGAGTAAATTATCAAAAAAAAAAAAAAAGATAATGAGTACACAACCGTATTTATAAACGCACTTATTAAACTCGGTGTGAACTGTATTCCCATATTCAAGATATTATATTTTATTCTAGTATTTTTATATCAATTTATGAACTTTTTATTCATGACACATTTATTAACCACAATTTTACATCTACCCATATTTAAAATATCATAATTTATTCTAGTGTTCTAAATCAAATTGAACTTTTTTGTCGTAAAAGATTAACTTAACTATTAAAATATACAAATTTCAACACAATTGAGATTAATTCAAGTTTGATATACATATTAAAATTTATTTACACCATAAGTTCTTAGAGGGAGGAACAAAAAATGTTGGTAAATTGAAAAAAAAAACTGAAAAATTGCCCATGACAGTCTTGAAAGGTTCATTTTGAATTTAAGACAGAAACCGACCATGCATTTTTTTTGTTAGGACAATCTCTGTCTTTTTAAGTTAATTCTTGATTGAACTAAGCTCGTTCCAAATTTACTAATCTTAGTTAAAATATATATGCATTATATTTAGTTGTTGTCTTTGATTGCAATATTTAAATTATTATGACCTAATCACATTGTAAGACTTTGACATGATAACTAGGGTTGTCGATGGTTAGAGTATGGTCATGGTATGACAAATACCATAACCATACCATATTTTTAAATCACATACCATAGTCATAACCATAACCATAACCATAACCATAACCATAACCATAACCATAATCATAACCATTATGAGAATAATTTTCAATACCGTAACCATTAAAATAATCGTGGTTATTAACCATGATTTTACCCGTATACCCATATTCATTCCACACATGTAATATAATAAAAGGAAAAGTATGAAAAAAATGTAACATGTTTGCCAGAAATTGTCAAAGCGACACAGTTGTATTATTTGATGTAACATGTTTGATGTTGTAGGTATTTGATGCAGTCGTGAAGTTTCCGTTCAAAATGTCCGTTAAGTGTGCACATGTCATGCACGTGACGTATTTGTATAGTGAAAGTCCTTAAATGCCCCTGTCTTCTTCATAAGACAGTTAGAACACACCTCTCTCGTAACACTGTCTTCTCCATTGTTTGTGGCCTCTTCAATCTTCGGCGATACTTGACATGGGGTTGATTTTCAGAGCTTGAGCTGCTTTGGCGCTGTCTCCGGCCGATGAATTAGTTCATTCCTTGATCTGGAACGGAACGAAGGTTTGAGCGAGGCGATGTCTCCAAACGGTAATGGTAGTGTTTCCGGGGAGGTTCGTGGCTGCAATTACATGCTGCATCAGGTGACGAAGATGGATACTCTCGCTGGAATCGCGATTAAGTACGGAGTCGAGGTACGTATTGTATTTGATTTGATTTCTCATGCCGACACTTTGTATGCTCCTTGGATCTGGGAATTAGGGTCAATTGTGCTTAATTGAGTGTTTGCGATGTCAGAATGGGTGCCATCTGACTATAGTCTGAGAGCAAGTGCAGTTGGACATTGAGTTTCGAAGGTTGACCTTAATATAAGGGGAATTCTTGAAGAAGTCGTTTTTGGGCAAACTTAGTCCAATGTCAGGACTTGATGACTTGATAACAATTTACTCATATGGAGATATGGAGATTACTTGATAACAATTTACTCATAGTTTGTGATGTTCGAAATCAAAAGTAGATGTATTGAATGTGCTTTAAGTTTGTGCTAGTGGTTCTCATCTAAAGGGGCTGGGACTTTTATGACACCATTTATTATAATGCTTTAGGTTGCAGATATCAAAAGGATGAATGGTTTTTCCACTGATCTCCAAATGTTTGCACGGAAGACACTGAGGATACCTTTGCCAGGAAGGCATCCACCTTCCTCCAATTCACCTAGTGATTGTGATTTCTCAGGGTAATGTTTAAGAACTTTTCTGTGCTTGACCTTCTATTAATGATTCAACCACAAATATAGTTCCTTCTCAAACCCTAGTTTGTAACCCTGTCTGCTACCAATTGAAGTTGAAGAGAAAAAGAGTCCTAATTGATCGTTGATTCTGATCAGAAATCATTTTTTGCAGGAAGAATAGCCCTGAAAGGACACCACCTCGCAGAGGCAGCTTTGACATGTTGATGGACTCGCTAAGGTGGGTAAAAACCCTAATGGGGTAGTGGAGGATGTCTCCCTTCTTGCAGAAGTTGATGGAGAAGGCGAGAGCTCCTCTGTTCGTAGGCGCCAGAAAGTTGAAGCCGGAACATCTAAGAAGCTGCTGAAAATAGAAAACAGTGGAGGAAGCAGCGATTTCTCCAAGATTACAGGGAAGAACTTAGCTTTGAGGCCCAAATCTGCTAGCAGAGCATCACTAGCTGCAGATGCAGAATCAAGTTGGTTAAATTCCATTCCTTTTGGTAACGGAGCTACTGCAAGTGCTGATGAACTCTCTGGGGTTCACAAATCATCAAGCTTATCGAGTCTGCAGGATCAGGAAAGCAGCGTCTCCTCCATTTTGCCAATTATGTGGAATCTGAGACCCGAGCTTTCCATCAGCAAGCCAATCTTTGACGGGTTACCGATCTCAATATCAGGGCGAAAAAGCAAAGCTGCTCTTGATTAATGCAGGTTCTTGTGAGTCGTGTTCATCTGCTCTGCGTATTGATTCAATTGAATGTTTGTTTATTGCCAGAAATTATAGCACAAGTGTATATCCAAATGGAAGGAGACCGTCGGTGGAAGATGGTAGAAGAAATACAGAAGTTTTGCAATTTGCATATGGAGTTACCAAATAGCACACTACTTAGCAGTAATAATAATAATAAATTAAGAAGATAGCGGGACATATAAAAAAAGAAGCTGTAAGGACAGCTCTTCGGTAAGGGTGTATGAACAAATAAGGGAAGTGGAGGGAAATAGGTGGAGGGGTATTTTGGGCATTTACGAAAATATTTCATTAACATCTGACAAATCATGTCACGTGGCTGGCATATGCTGGTTTTTAACGGGCAAACAGACGGAATAACAAACGTTTCCATTTAAAACCTACAACAGAAAACGTGTTACATCAATTACCTACACTCCAAAACTAGTTCCATCAACCACCATTTTTGGCAAACATGTTACATTTTTTTCATACTTTTCCCTATAATAAAATATCGAAAATTTATTTTAAAAAATACATTAATCTATATTACCATCGTTTGACTTTGATGTCTTCAATCTTCAACAATTTCAAAATTTCAATTATATAATTTATATTTAATATAGGGTTAATTACCAAAAAGCAAACTCAACTTTGGACCAAAACCAAAAAACAAACATAACTTTTTTTTTCCAAAAGCCAAACCGAAGATTATGAAATGAGCAATTAGGAAACCCGACCCAAACAGCCGTTAATTTCGACGGAAATTGTAACAGTTTTGAAGATTTGACGGTTCTACCCTTCTAGGGTTCTTCATTTGAAGTTGTAAAACCCATGACCTCTTACAGAACCACCATCCGGGGAGATCCGAGCCATCCCCGACCCCATCGAATTGGACCTGAACCCATTTCCAGGACTCCGATGTCTTGCATACATGTTGCAGAATCTTAATTGAAGAACCCTAGAAGGGCAGAACCGTCAAATCTTCAAAACTGTTACAATTTCCGTCGAAATTAACGGTTGTTTGGGTCGGGTTTCCTAATTGCTCATTTCATAATCTTCGGTTTGGCTTTTGGAAAGAAAAAAAGTTCGGTTTGTTTTTTGGTTTTGGTCCAAAGTTGGGTTTGCTTTTTGGTAATTAACCCTTTAATATATTATATAAACTAATTTATTAATAATAAATAAATATTATATTTATATAATAACCATGGATATAACTAAATATCATAACCATAACCATTTTGGGTAGAAAATTTAACACAATAACCGCACCATAATGGTACAGTTAACCATATTAAACAGTAACAGTTATAATCATGGTTATGAGTTTTTCACCGCATCATTGTCTACCATAATGATAACTCAGTAATTTAATTAATCAATTTTAATATGAATATATTCATTTCTTATCGTTTGATATATTTTAATTACATTTTGTAGTTGTGCGTAGAAAAAAACATTATTCTAAATTCAAATAAAAGCACCTCAATTGGTTATTTACTTATTTTATAGTAAACACGGTTCCCAAAATATTAAATCCAAAAGTTCAAGTTCTTTGGGAGAAAAAGCATGCCTATATCGACTAAGCTTAGGGTTGTAGGTGGTTAGAGTATGGTCAGAGTATGATAAATATCATAATCATATCATATTTTTAAACGACATACCATAATTATAACCATTATGAGTATAATTTTTAATACCATAACCATTAAAATAACCGTAGTTATTAACCATGATTTTACTTGTATACCCATATTCATTCCACATATGCAATATAATAAAAGATAGAAATTTTTATTTTAAAAAATACATCAATCTATATTATCATCGTTGGAATTTGGCGCCTTCAATCTTCAACAATTTCAAAATTTCAATTATATAATTTATATTTAGTATATTATATAAATTAGTTTATTAATAATAAATTAATATTATATTTATCTAATAACCATCATTATAACCATCATTATAACCATCGTTATAACCATAAGTATAACTCAAATACCATAATTATAATTATTATGAGTAGAAAATTCATCAACATAATCGTACCGCACCATAATAGTACGGTTAACCATATTAATAAGTAAAAGTTATAACCATGGTTATGAGTTTTTCACCGCATCATACTCAACTCACCCATGAACTTCTTTTATGTAAATATATATATATATAATTATGGTTATAATAGTAATTGTATAAATTTGATTTTCATAATCACACTATCATAATAATTAATAGGGTTAATTACTTAATTGGTTACATATGTTTGACCAATGTTCAGAATGGTTACACATGTTTCAAAATGTGATTAATTGGTTTTGAAATGTGACTATTTGGTTTTTTTACTGTTCACCGTTAGAAATCACAGTTAAGTCACTATTTAGATACGTAAAATGACGTAATTACCCCTAGAATCATCTTCAAGAACAATAATTGAAGAAACCAGAAATCTGATTAAAAGGTCATACATGTTTCTCAATAATGTGATTAAATGGATATTGTTGTTTGAAATGATGTGATTAAAAGGTTCGACATGTTACCCACATTGTGAAGAACCCAGAAATGCTGTTTCTGGGTTCTCAAGAACATCAAATCGAATTTGGTTCGATTCTTGTTCTTCAATCCTTCCATGTGTTCTTCAATACAACTAAGGGCATAATAGTCATTTCACAATTCAATAATATGTTAAAAAAATTAATTAACGTTAAAATTAACGGTTTACTAACGGAATAACCAATTAATCACATTGGGAAAAACATGTGTAACCAATTAGTCACATAGCAAAACCAATTAATCACATTTTGAAACATGTGTAACCATTCTGAACATTCGTCAAACATGTGTAACCAATTAAGTAATTAACTCTTAATTTGGAGTCTAAGATAATTTTCAGTTATTATATATCATATATATATATATATAACCACTCTTTTTTTTTGCCATAAAACATCGATTATATCATATCATCAAAAGAAACAGAGTTCGTATACAAAGAGCAATCCGCAACTAAAACCCGAATTAAAGGGGTTGGAGGTGATAACACCCAATCCAACGGACACAACCCCGATAGAGCTTGCTTAGCAATCCAATCCGCGCAAGAATTGGCGGATCTAGGGATATTCTCCCACGCAATTTTGGCTATCGATGAGGAGAGCGAAATTACGTTTGACAAAATGGGAGCAACCTTCCATGCAAAAAACTTCCGTAGAAGATGATTAATAACAATAATGGAGTCCGACTCCACCAAAACATTCGACCACCTATGGTCCACCGCGAAGCGAACCGCAAGAGAGACCGCAAAAGCCTCTAGTTCCTCAGCCGACTCTCCCACGAACGACCCGTGGCTGCCCCCGACTATTCTGCCCCTGTGGTCCCGTGCGATTGCACTAGCTCCCCCGCGCCTAGACTCCGAGCACCATGCGCCGTCACAGTTTATCTTGATTACTGACTCAGTCGGGCACCTCCACTGTCGAACCAGCTGCTGCCTTCTGTCTTCAAAGGTCCGAGCCACCGACCGGTCCACCTCCTCCATAATCGACCTGACTTCCTGCACCAAAGCCTCCCCTCCTGGCGTATGGTTCTTGAACAACATCTTGCATCTGCATTTCCACACCACCCAGCAGATGGCCATGCACGTATGCCACACACGAGCCTGGGAGTTTGATGAAGAGGAAGCCCAAGCTTGGATCGTGGACGATGTTCTGCTTGCCTGCGTCATCAGCCTGAACCACTCGTCCACCGATTGTAACCCCAAGTTTAGCGTGTCCCTTCCCACAAAACGCAGCCACGGGTCCTGCACCCAAGCACACCCGAAGAGCAGGTGCTCTGTAGACTCGTCCGCAGCACAGGCCAAGCATCGAGTTGACAGCACGATGCCTCTCCGTCTCAGGTTCTCCTTTGAAGGCAGAGACTTGGAAGCCACCTTCCACATTAGGACCTTGATCTTGGGGCACAGCGGTGCATTCCAGATAGCCGGCCAGACCGTGGGCAAGTCCACTAGAGGCGAGTGGTTCAGGTCGAGCTGGGCATATGCAGCATGGAGGCAGTGATAAACAGAACGAACATAGACCTTACCATCGACAGTATGAGGCCACCGAAGGATGTCAGGAGGTTGAGCAGATGGGATCGTGACACGCAGGATGTGTTCGACGTGATCTGGTGCAGCCACGTCCCTGACCAGCTGTTCCCTCCATGAAGAGGTCGACCTGTCAATCCAGTCGGCCACAAAAACTGGATGAAGCTGGCGCGAGTCTTGCCTTGGACACACCCTGAAAACCAGGCGCCAACGGCACCCACGGGTCCTCGAAAGGTCTGATCGTTCGGCCATCACCCAGCGACCAGAACCCGCGTTCCCTAATGACGTCTCTACCCCCGATGAGGCTAGACCATGCCCATGAGGGTCGACTTCCAGTAGCAGCCTGCAAGAAACTAGAGTTCAGAAAATATACACCCTTGATGACCCTCACCCACAGAGCATCCGGTTCCGCTAACACACGAGCCACCATATTTGCAAGAATAGCCAAGTTGAAGGAGTTAAGGTCCCGGAACCCAAAACCCCCGCTCAACTTGGATGTGGTCATCGCACCCCAATTGCGCCAATGGATCTTCCTCTCCCCCTCCTTAGCGCCCACCAAAACCGGGCAATGAGAGCATCCACCTCTTTGCACCATGAACGTGGGAGGCTAAAGATGTGCATAACATAGGTCGGAATCGTCGTGATCACGGCTTTAATGAGAACCTCCTTACCCGCCTGATTGAGTAACTTGCTTCTCCAACCCTGTATCTTGTCTCTGATTCTTTCCTTCAAATAGCTTAGGGCCTCCTTCTTGGATCTCACCCAAACCGTGGGGATCCCAAGATAGAAACCCGGATCCAGAACCCTCGATACCCAAAAGATGTCCGTGATCTCCCGCTTGTGCCTCTCTTCCGCCGCCGAGTTAAAAAACAGGCTTGACTTTGCGAAGTTAACTTGTTGGCCCGAGTCCGAGCAATATGTGTGCAACACCCTCTTAAGGTGCAGAGCCTTCTCCGACGGACCCTTTAAGAACAGAATTGAGTTGCCCGCAAAGAAAAGGTGTTGAATCTCCGGACAACCCCGTTTAGGACGGATCCCCCGTATGTTGCCCAGCGAAACCTGTTCCTCCAACATCCTCGATAACACATCAGCAACCAATATAAATAGATAAGGGGAAAGAGGGTCTCCCTGTCTGAGTCCTCGAGTCGGTGTTATGGGTTGCGAGAGCTTCCCATTTACTACAACACGGTAAGAGACCGTAGAGATACATGCCTCTATCCACTTTGTCCATGTGTCTGAGAATCCGCGCCTTCTAATAAGAAATCCCATTCGACCCTATCATAGGCCTTTTGCATGCCAATCTTAAGCGCACACTCCGACCGACCACCTGACCCCGTTGGTTTGCCCCTCGTCTTCAAGTAATGGAACATCTCGTGGGCGATGATAATGCTATCCTGAATACGCCTTCCTGAAACGAAAGCACTCTGGTACGGAGTGATCAGTTCTGACAAATAGGTTTTAAGCCTATTTGCCAAAACCTTAAATACGATCTTATAACCACTCTAACAGTTACAATGTCTAGGAATGCTACAGTGATATAAAAAATAATGTTTTTTTAGCATACAGTGATATAGAAAATAATGTTTTTTAGCATTCACTGTAGCATTCCTAGACATTGTAACTGTACGAGTGGTTATATATATATATATATATATATATGATATATAATAACTGAAAATTATCTTAGACTCCAAATCAAGTGTCCCTACCCTACTACTCTCATGCCGTTTCTTTTCTCTCTTGATAGTTTCGAAAACCAGCTGGTGCACTGAGCTGCACGCCTTCCGCAGCACCATTATTACGTTATTGCCCCTTACATTTATTGTTCTCTTCTCTCTCTCTTTCGTTCTGCTCTTCACCTCGTTCTCTGCTCATCACTCTCCTCTCCCTCTCTCGGTTCAGAGCTTTTTTTTGCCGTTAGCTACAAACAAACAGTGCGCTTGCGGAGGAAACAACCAGAGCTGCCTGCGTTAAATTCAGGTGGCTAGACTGAAGAAATGGCGACGCTGAACCCTGATACAGCGCCGACGTCCATAGGCAAGGTTATAGGCTCCACCACCGACGTACATTCCACTGGGCTGCAGATAGAGAGGGCTCGCGACGCCTACCGAGCCTACGCCGCCGTGGAGGAGAAGCCCTCCAAGGCTGAAGTTTTTGGGTGGCATCTGTATGGCTTCTGTACGTACTTCATACAGACAACCCTCTTGCCTATACTCTTTCCTCTCATCATCAGCCAGACGGTTTATGACGTCCCTGAGCCGACGCAGGGCTGGGACCACAGCTACCGCGGCCTTGCTTGCCGTCAGAAGGAGATGCGACTGTGAGTTTGATTTTGTCTCGTCCCTCTTACTCCATGCAGTAAATGCTTAAAAATTCTGGTCTTTACATGAAAACGGAGGTCTAGTCTAGGTAGTGACTAAACCCTCAACCGCAGGACTTCATGTTGTTGGGTAAGCGAGGGCTACCCATGTCGCAAACCTTCCTTCATCTATCTTCAATACACGGTCACAAAGTAACAGTTTTTCCCCTATTTCTTTTCCCTTTCCTGGAAATCTGGTATTTGGTCGTTTGTGACGTGAGAGACAGACCAAGGCGGAGCTTCTCCAGTCTCCTCAGCGGCCGTTTCAAGGTCTGGTTAGCTTGGAGACAAGAGTCAAAGTCCGGTCAAACTAGTCTAGGATTAGTAAAAAAGTGTTATTTTTTGTGGAATCTGAAGGGAACATAGAGTTCGACAAGATTATTTCACGGAAAACAATTTTACTGTGCAAATGTGATTATAGACCCAATATCTCATCACATACTGCCTTGCTTTCCTAATATCAAAGTTGAGCCTGTTCTTGTTTCCTTTGTTAACAAAATGGTGCAATTTTATTTGGTCCGTAGGAGTGGAAATTGAACCCAGGTGCCAGTGATGTTCCTCATCTTATTTTTTTAATATATAAAATAAAACTGTTTTTTAAAAAGAACTTTTCTCAAAGAGTAAAGATTATGCATGATTTGTACAGTAAAATAACAAAGTGCTTGCTGAGTGCAGCTAATGATTCTCTCTGCACTCATTGCCTTTCTTTCTGCTTTAGACTAATACACTTTAGTGTGTCCCATCCATGTATCTATAAGCCATTCTTTTCAAAATTTGAATTATTTTCTTTCCTGTAACGTAACGTTTCTGAACCACTGGTACCTTTATAAATGATGCCATGGCGAGAATTTGCTCTGCTTACAACCACCTTTGGTATTAACCTATGGATATAGAAATTAGTGGGGTCGGAGTAGTTGTGTGTTATCTTTGTCTAAAATGATAATAATAACTATTGAATAGTAATATAAGCTGCCAGCCAGTCTGCCACCAGAAACAGCCTTGTTGGATATCTCACATTTCAACAAGATGTGTATATTTAATTCATTGAGCACCGCAGTTAATGACTAAATAATTACTGCTATTATTAGTGGAAAACATATAATAAATTAAATCAAAGAAATACGATTTAAATGCAAAGATGGACTCTAAATAAATAGTTAAGAAATGAAGTTGGACCTAACTTAATCCTATCTTATATGATGAGGTTTGTCTAAGTGAGATTAATTTCAACATGCTTGCCCTTCTTGAAGCTGCATGTATGTCATATATATGTAAATGGAATCAACATCTCTTAGCCTTGTTGGGTAGTAAGTGTTACGATTCAGCAACGTACGATTAGCACATCATCATCCATATTACATAATTTTGAAATAGTAAATGAAAGCTATTTGTGTATATTTCACCGGATATCATTGATGATTTGACTGATGCAGGTACCAAGCCCTGATCCACCGATCTGTGAAAATGAGCGGCTCGGGAGTATCTCCTCTAGAGTGGACATCAATTTCATGGCTGATCGGTTTATTCCTATCAACACCGCTGCTCAGCTTCATCTCCATTCACCTAGACCATGGCCAACCCCAACAGGTCATTGCTGGAGCCGCCACCCTCATTGGAGCCCTCCTTTGTCTCCCCACTGGATTCTTCAAAACTCCATGGATATTCCCATTATATATCCTCTTCATAGTAGCTGCCAACACCGTCTCCTCAGCCTTCCACACCCGCAACCTTGGCCTCATGGTCCGTGGCTTCACCGGCTCAACCCTTCGCAAGGGTCACTTCCAAGCTCGAAGGTCCATCTCTGGAAGGCTCTCACTCTACGCAGCTGCTGCTGGGTGCCTCGGCTCTGCCATCATCTCCGCCTTCACCTACCACATGCTCGAGCAGAAGGAGAAGTTCATTAGCCTCTGGGTAGTCTCCATCTTCAGTGGGATCATGTGGCTCACTGGTATCTTATACGTGATCACGACTTACCGGCCTGGATCGGAGTCAGACCCTCCTCCTACCCACTCCTATGTGGGCTCCATCTTCAGCTACCCACATGCAATCGGCAGCCTTGTCAGTGTCTTCCTCTCGTCATTCACCACAATGTGCATCTTCACTGGTGCTGTTCTGTTCTTGGTGGGAGAGATGTGCCTGAAGCCCGTGGACTTGCTCTACTTTTGGCTTGTCTATTTCCTTGTCCCTGTCCTGACCCTTCCCCTGCTTCATCCGTTACAGCAAGTGATTAAGGCTAGCTCAGTGAAGATGAAGCTTCTAGGTTTCTTGGTGACCATGATCACTGCAGGAGTTGGTTTCTATTTCCGGAAGAAGAACTGGAGCAAAGGTCATGTTTTGTTCTTGTCTGCCATTCAGAGCACAGCCACTGGTATCCTGTATGCTTTTGGTCGTGTGTTGGTGGTTGACTGTGCACCTCGCGGTCAGGAAGGTGTGTTTGGTTCGTGGTTCTCGTGGGTTAGAGGTGTTGGTACCTGTGCAGGGTTTGCAATTGCCTCGGCTGTCCCAGGCAACATAAGTACATCCTTTGGAGTTGCATTCTGCACTGGTCTGATAGGGTCGGTGATGTTGGTATTTGGAAATGTGAGTGATTTGGGCGGTGCGGTGGCTGCAGGACTCGTAAGGGAGGACGGTGGTGATGAGAAAGGGTCTCCCAATGATGTGTTGGATCGGGGTATCATCGTAAAGGACACTATGCGAAGTGGGTAGATTGTGATGATGGGTGTGTTACTGCTATGGTAAAGTACAAGGATATTGTGACTTTGGAGCAATCAATCATTAACGTCTTGGGGGCGTTGGGTTGGGTTTGTCACCAAGAATTTGGGATTGTGTCTCCTCTCTTACCTTTTTTTGGTTGTGTCTCATAGTCATAGTGGTGGAGAATTCATTTCCGATTCATTTTTTTCTTTTTTAATATTTGATGTATGTTTGATCCTGAATCCGGTGAAGAAGTGCAAGTGTCTTACAAAAACATTGTAGATGAATGATGCTAATGACGACGACGAATGTATGTTTGTGTTGCAATGGTTGGCTTCGTGGTTTGAATCACTCAACAACTGCCCCGCCCATTCTAAAAAAGCCACGTTTTTTTTATCTTTTATAATTACTGTTATTAATATTACCCCAAGGTAAAATTATAATAAATAACAATTGAAGTATTAAAGTGTAATATAATAAGGTATCAACATACTATAGAAATAGAAATAAGGATGAGAACCTAATTACATAAGTAATGCTCATACGTATATTCAAATTTGATCCTGAAACCTAATACAAGGTTAAACTGAACAAATGTCCTAATTTGAGGACTAAAATGGTAAGTAAAGAACTTAGGTAGCTAATTAGGGTTGTCGATGGTTAGGGTATGACAAATACCATAATCATACCATATTTTTAAACCACATACCATAACCATTATGAGTATAATTTTCAATACCATAACCATTAAAATAACCGTGGTTATTAACCATGGTGTTGGAATATGTACGAAACATGCAATCGTTTAGGGCACAACATTAAACATAATTAAGTTACCTCATTGAACGATCGACTTAGCGGAAGCGGATCTGCCTGAGGTTGAGATCACGGTCTGCCGGACGAGAGGTCACGCCACAGGTTAACGGGCAGTGACCTAGGTTTCCACAGTTACTTACCTCAGTCTAAACTGTAGGGCGGCAGGGCACTGTCATCGTTATGTTTTCCAACCCTGAGCAGCCCTATACATATAGAGGGAATAGTTTGGGCCAGTATCCAATACTGGGCTTATTAGAATGGGCTCTCACTAATGGGTGACCCAATCCCCCAAAACCAACATCTCCCACTCGCACAAAGTGGGTGGGGGTGGGGTGTGTGTGGGGGGTGGGGGGTGGGGGGGCTCATTCATTAAGTCAGCACCAGGAGAACAAATTCCCCTTATACAGTAAAGTCATATACGAGGTAGTAGCCGTGCGACCGGCAGACACAACAAGCAAGGTGCTGCGCATCTGTTAGGAGTTGTAGCGACTCGCGGATCTCACACCAACAGTGGAAATGTGCCCTTCACCCTTGGTCATGTAATCTTTCTCCAGGTCTGACCGCACAAGGATCTTTCATACCTATATATGTATTGCGCCCACAACCGCAGCCGACGTCGCAGTTGGTGGCCACCTAGTGGACACAATATCGAGAAGATCCCATAATGACCATTCTCTTCCCACAAAACCATCAGCACAATTCAACTCGCTTTTCTAGAACCGGGTCCAAGGTACTTGTGAGCGCACCCATCGAGAACGGACTAAGATAGCAAACATTGAACCGAACCTCGAGTCTCTATTCAAAGTAATGAGGGTACGTACGCGGCTCTTACGCAAAGAGCTCTGGGTCTCACACGACTCCGAGTTAAGATCACATCTCGGGTCATACCCATGGTCGGTTTGGGTGCGCCGCGGTATGGAACGCGCGCTACAACATATCTACTCTCCCACGGAGCATATGTCCTAATGCTGTACATATGTCCATCAGGCACACAAAATACCCCAACCAAAAGTCACAAAGACTCCCATCCGACCCCTGAGTGGATTGACAAACCATAATCTGTCGTAGTGCGAAATCAGATAGTTCCCAATACAAAGCCCTTTCCGGTCATCCCAACAGATTTCCAGAACTAGGAACTATCACCAGCCTCACCTAGCCACAAAGGCATAGAAGCTATCACCCGTGTGAGAGGGTGATCTAATCCACTTTGACATATTTCAATAAACAATCACAGTAAGAACACACAAAACACTCAAACTCTGAAAACATGCATACTCAAATATAATTTAAGTTAAAGAACATTGTATGAGAAATAAAATCAATGAAGTACATCAACTCAGTCTACACAGTCCTAGAGACTACACATGCCTCACTAAAGACTCCCTCTTCAAGGTTGGAGAGACAGTCCATAACCATCTCATCAGTAGACAAGCACTTCAAACTCATCACCTTGTGTCTAACCACGTCTCTAACATACTTTCACTTGATATCTACTTGCTATGACTTGTAATGATACTTGGGATTATATATCACGGAGATTGCGACTTCAATGACTCAGTAATCAATCCGGAAGTCTCCTTAGCCATACAACCAACTGAGTGGTCCACACAAGACCCACAAATTTGGCTTCAATGGCGATCAACACAATGCGCAACTGCTTCTTGCTCATCCACGGTATGACGCCATCAGAGAGCAGAGCATATCCAAGGTGGGTTTTCTCTCATCAAAGTCACCAACATAGTCCGCATTGTTATACCCTAGTCATCCAGAGATCCTCGGATCTCTAGCAAGTCTCTAGCAGAGAGCATGACGATGCCCTTAAGATATCACATGATCCTATTTACTGCCTACCATTTCTTCAATCCGGGTTCAGCTTGGTACCTATATACCATGCCGACTGCATGACAAATATCAGGCCGAGTACACACTATTACGCACATCAGGCTTCCGACTGCACTTAGCTACATAATTTATTTATCTGGTCCATATATCTATTTTGAGAGGTTGATCAATGTAAACTGGAGTTTCAATTGTTTTGCAGTTACTCATGTTGAACATTTTCAACATTTTGTTTATGTAGCTTTCCTGTGAAAGCCACAACTGCCTGCTACGGCGATCTCTCGAGATCTAAATCCCAAGGATGTGCGCCGCCTCACCCATGTCCTTCATCCCAAACAGCGAAGAAAATCAGACCTTTATCTGTGTGAGGAACTCCAAACTATTTACAGCTATGAGTATGTCATCTACATATAGAATCATAAACACAAAGTTCGGTCCAAACCCTTTTGGTGTACACGCAATGATTCTCATCCATCAAGAGAAATCCATTTTTCACGACCAAATCATGAACTCTGCGGTACCACTGCATAGCAAACTGTTTCAGACCATAGATCAATTTGTGAAGTTTGCACACTAAGTGCTCATGGTCTTTCTGCATAAAGCATTCAGACTGCTCCATATAGATCTCTTCTATTAACTCACCATTGAGGAAGATGGTCTTAACGTCTATCTAGTGCAGTTCCAAGTCTAGACTCACTCCAATAGCCATAATCTTAAGAACCCATTTAGCTCTATTACTTTGTGTCCTCTTGAAGGTCGACCAGTGCCCAAACACCGTTCTTCCTTATAGATTTCATCTAGTCCAAAGTGTTCATCTCATCTTCCATTACTTTCATCCATTATTCTTAGAAGGTTCCATTGAGAGTTTCTCTAACGTTTTACGGCACAATAACCATATCGTCATATATTAGGGTGTTTAGTTCTCCATCACCTTCGAATACATATCGTCGGGAGGAAAACTTATGTTCTTGCCCACGGTCTAACAACTCACTATTACCAGGGTATGACCATGATCACTCCCACTGAGAATGAGATCCTTAATGCTCCCACTGTCAACAAGATCATTAGGAGCGGAAACTGTTCCATTCGCTTCAGCAGGCGGTGAATCCGGCAGACGACGAACTGATTCATCATCTGCGGTTTCAACTCTCGCACTCGAATTAACAGGTGTCTGCTCAACTTGATCTTGAATCTCATATAGAAATCAGTCCAAATCAATCTCTCCCTTCTTAGGAAATTCGTTCTCTACAAATGTTACGTCTCGTGATTCGATCTCGGTAACACTCCCACTGTCCTGCTCGGCTATAAACACATAACCCTTGGAGGTATCAGAGTAACCAAGAATACTCTTCTTTCCTCTAGGTCCAATCTTTCCAAACTTATTTGAGAAATCATGGGTGTAAGCGGGACACCCCTATGGGCGCATATGGTGAAGGTCCAGAACTTATTCCAGTCCAAAACTCATATGAAGTGGAGTTAACCATCTTCGTCGGCACATGGTTCAGGATGTAGGAATCAGTCTCCAAAGCGTTTCCCCATAAGGAAATCAGTAATTGAGTCTGCACCATATCGACCGAACCATTTTAAGGAGCGTTTTATTGCGCCTCTCTGCAAAACTATTTTGATAAGGGGTGTAGGGGATCGTCAACTGATGAATGATCCATTTTTCATTACATAAACCGTTAAATTCCACTGAAAGGTACTCTTCTTCCACAATCAGGGTGGAGGGCATTTACCCTCCTATCTAACAGGTGTAATCATCTGTAAATGTAATGAAAATTTGCGCTCCGTGCCGAACCCTAGCACCAAGAGGGTCACAGACATCATAATGGATGAATTGCAATGGAAATTCGGCTCTAGGTGCCTAACCAAAAGGCATTCCGGTAGAATTTTCTGCTAGACAACTCACACAAGTAGATGACTCCACTTGTGGAATGTAACCCCAATGGGCTAGCCGCTGCATTCTATGTTGACCTCTGTAGTCAAGTCTAGTTTGTCTATCATTCACATCGCAAACATATCCGCGAGGAGAAGAAAAAACATGAAATTATTATTGTTGCCTGGATCCAAATCCGAAACAATAAATCCACCAGAAATAATACTAAAGCCAAACAAAGTTGAATAAAAAAAACAATTGGACGGAAGATTCATGAAAAGATAATATAAAACCGAGTTTCATTACTTCTAAGACTGAAATAATATATCGGCGAATCTGCGGAGCATAGAGGATATGACTTCAGACTAAAACTCTACCGCCGCGCAAGCGCATCTCACGAGTTCTAATCTCTTCGACTTCAACACGAAAGTTGTTGTCGATGTAAATCCACCTAATTTCTCGCGGGACTCTATGGTACTCTATGAAAACGTCACGATCCTTGGCTATGTGATTTGTCGATCTTGAATCCAAAATCTACAAAGGACATGACTCAGTCAACATATATGTAGTAGAAACACAAAGTTCACTAAGTAGCCAACAAGACATCTAGGTCAGATCGATTTAGGATATGCCTTCACAAAGTGTACCCACTGGCCACAGTTGGAGCATTTCCTGTACTTAGGCTTTTCGGCCTTACGCAAACATTTTCGCGGTGTTGTTTTCAGAGGAGTCCTTGGGTTCACCTCAGTCTTTGTCTATTTTTCCTTCAATGCATTTGCGTCATCGCGCTATGCATTACTCCTTCGCCTTCAGCGACTCTTCTTAGGTCTAGAGGATGGCGCCACACGTACCTCAACCTTAGGTCCAGCGACCTTGAGTTTGTCCTCTTCAACTCAATGTGCCTTCGAACGTGTTCAAAGGTATTGAGGCCCTTAGAATGAGTTATTTAGATTTTCATCTGTTTCTAGGAGTTAGGCAAAGAGCGGATTACGACCTGGATTTGCTGCTCATCAGTCACTGACTGACCGTTCTCCTTGAGTTTCACAATCATGTTGGCCATATGCCTCAGATACTATCTCGCGGAGTGCTGAGGATTCATCAGGTATGAATCAAACTTAATGTTGAGTGAACACAACTAAGTAGTCGTATAGAACCATTTCTAGCCTGCAAAGTATCCCACAACCCTTTAGCCGTGTGTTAAGCTCAAACTCATCCATCGTACTCAGTATCATGGCGCACGTCTCAGCATCATTAGCCTCCCACTCAAATGGAAAGTCTTCTGCTGATTCGTTATTCCAGAATCGGGTCTTTTCATAATCTTCTTGATGGGGTTGATGGATTTCTACTTAGGACCATTTTTATATGCTTTCTCCGAATTTTATAGTGTTCACCATTAAGTTTAAGACCTTTGTCCAACTAAGCGATGATGTTCTACATGGCAGACTAATTTCTCTAACTAAAGGAAATTCTAATAGGATCATGGAGACACAAGGAACAATGTTCTATTGCATGTAAAAAGACATGTCTCAGACCGATAGGACAGACTTGAGAACATACTTAAACCCGGAGGACAACTCTAGCTATGCCGAGAAGCACTCCCCATCTCTAAGTATGTCCTAAAGTCACTACTATCAATCGAAACACAATCCATACCAACAGTCCTCAAAGGACCGAAGTCGAAGATATCGCACTAAACCAAATTGTTCGACTCTTACACAAAACAATTGTCCTAGAGTTATTCAAGGAAATTCGGAGAACCTCGCAGACTAACCGACCGGTTCACAAACATTTTCCTAGGTGTAGTTCCTACTCATCCAAAATTCCGAAAGGATACTAAGGACAATCCTAAAAGTTGCTACCTAGACTATGCCAGAACTAGATCTCCCTACCAAGGTAATCTATCCTATGCAAGTAAGGTAACAAACACACAGTTCAATACACACACATATATATTGATACCTTTCAAAAATAAATTAATTTGGGGCTAATTTGTAATTTTCAAAACTTTGAGGACTAAAGTCACCCTAACCAAAAGTTTTGGTATCTAAATCACTATGAATAAAAATTTGGAGACCAAAGTTGAGACAAATAAAAATTCAGGGACTAAAGTCTCAACAAATAAAAGTAATTAACATGTTAGACCAATTTCACACACTATGCTTAGATCTCAACAATCACAATCTAGTCAATTCTACCAGTCATGGAGTCAAGAGCCAATCACATAAAGTAAGGTAAAACTATCTACCCTGCAGAAAACACAAAGTAATCCAGGGATCTCAAGGAACCCACACAGTGTTCTACCTATCCAGACATGCAACATAAAACAATATAAGACTCTCCCAGCAATTTAAATTGGTCTAACAATTAATTAAAACTATTTATGAAAGGGTCCAGGCACATTTACAAGACTAAAAAAATCCACTAGGACCCACAGAGGATCCAGGATCGGCACCAAATTTGTTTCGGACCAATTCAGGCGGCCCGAGGCCTCCGAATTAGTTCAAACCGGTCCAGACAGCACAAAACCGTCTGAACCGGTCCAACCGGTTCACCATGTCGGTCAAAACGAACTATCCGGTCGACCCAAACCAACCAGATCGGATTGGAACAAACGGTCGGATCAAACCGACCAGAACGAACCAAACATGATTGATTCGAAATGAACCAATCCGGTTGGAATCAGGCCAGTCCGGTTCACACAGAACCAGACCGGTTCTGTTCATCTTCCCCAGCGGGAAGATGAAGTTTCGGCTAGGGTTGAAAACCCTAGCAGGCACTGTTTGCACAGAGGAGGTGGCCAGCCACCATGGCTGGCCACGAAGGGGGATTCAGACACCAAGGGACGACCTCGCCCCCTTTTCCTCCCGTCGCATCGAGGTCGGCCACAATTGGCCGACCTCCTCCTCTTCTTGTCGGCAACCACCTAATCCTGGGGCCAAAGCGGTGGCCACATAGGCCGCGGTTTCCAGGCCTGCCACAACCACGAAGGTTGTGGCTCCCAGGGCTAGCCGCAGCCACGAAGGCTGCGGCCTCCATGGCCTGGCCGCAGCTACGAAGGCTTCGGTTTCCATGGCCTGGCCGCAGCTACGAAGGCTTCGGCCTCCATGGCCTGGCGTGGCTACAACCACCTTGGCTCCGGCCACCACGCTAAGGTCACAGTCACAAGTTGCGACCTCGGTTTCGACGTCAGGTTCGTCGCGGTGGGAATGTGAACGGGGTTCGACAATTCGGAAACCAACCTAACACGGCTCTGATACCAATGTTGGAATATATACGAAATATGCAATCGTTTAGGGCACAACATTAAACATAATTAAGTTACCTCCTTGAACGATCGACTTAGCGGAAGCGGAAGTGGATATGCCTGAGGTTGAGATCACGGTCTGCCGGACGGGAGGTCACGCCACAGGTTAACGGGCAGTGGCCTAGGTTTTCACAGCTACTTACCTCAGTCTAAACTGTAGGGCGGTAGGGCACTGTCATCGTTAGGTTTTCCAACCCTGAACATCCCTATACATATAGAGGGAATAATTTGGGTCAGTATCCAATACTGGGCTTATTAGAATGGGCTCCCACTAATGGGCGACCCAATCCCCCAAAACCAACACATGGTTTTACCCGTATACCCATATTCATTCCACATGTAATATAATAAAAGATCGAAAATTTTATTTTAAAAAAATACATCAATTTATATTACCATCGTTGGACTTTAGCGCCTTAAATCTTCAACAATTTCAAATTTTCAATTATATAATTTATATTTAGTATATTATATAAATTAGTTTATTAATAATAAATCAATATTATATTTATATAATAACCATGGTTATAACCATAGGTATAACTCAAATACCATAACCATAACCATAACCATTATGGGTAGACATTTCATCACCATAACTGCACTGTACCATAATGGTACAGTTAACCATATTAAACAGTAACGGTTATAACCATGGTTATGAGTTTTTCACCGCACCATTGCCGGCCCTATAGCTAATGTTCAAGGGAAAAGTAAGGTTTTATTTAAATGGAGTATTAAATCCTATAAGGCTATGATTATCATATAGGGAGAGACATATCACCATCTACACATTTTCGCTCTCGGTTGCAGCAGTTAACCAAAGTGTTTTTCGTATTTTCGCAATACTCTAAGCAATTGGGAGTTGACCGAGCGTTCGTTAATGAAGGCCAAAGTGTATCGACCAAGCCCGACCAAACCTCAAGAAACCAACGATGTGGATCGTTTCATCATTGACAAGATAAGAATGTCACAATTAGGTAAAGTTTGTAAGCTTTCACATATATATTTTTTTCCCGTTCATGGAGTGTGTTTCTAGAGAGACAAAACTTGAATGATTGTTAATGGTGGATTACTGTATGCTGGGTTCTATTCTTATTTATGAACATGGCTAGACTCTAGAGTTTCTAAGTAACCTAACCCAAGTGGCGAAACCAAATTTGATTGAGCCGTTTCAGGGATATCACGATTTAAATATTCTTAATTAGTTTTCTAACCGATACTTTAAGACCCTAAAAGTTACATTTTATTGGTAATTTTACAAAAAGAAATCATAGAATTGATATTTCATTGTAAGAGCTTTCCATAGACACAAAAAACGAAGTTTGTACGAGAGAGAACGGAGCTTTCAAAGTCGGATTTGTATTATGTGAAATTTTTGCCCCTAAGTTGAAGACGAAGTTGACCACGCCCCGATGTCAAAACGCGCCGCCAGTTGCGGCGTTGGACTCATCTCTACCTACGGTAATTTTTGGAAAATTTTGAGATGGTCTAAAAATCAATAAACGATGGGATATCGAGTTTTGCCTTGTTTTACGTGCCATGAACAAAACCGTTAATGTGTAATATGAATTATACCCTAGGGGGATGCTAGTTCTGAATAGATGACTAAGATGATATTAGACTTTATAGTTCGACCGAAAGCTTATGATCTCGTTCATGTGAATATTAGGGAATTTAGCTGATGAAGCTATTAGTAATAGATTTGAGATTTAGTAAAGGTAAATAGGTTAAACTTATTTCTATGTTTATGAAATGAAATATTTTGTGCATAGTATGAAATTTTAAAGATAAACTATGATTAGTTAAGAGGTTGAATATAAGTTTCGTTTGTAAGATTGCAGTTGAAGTGCTTGAAGTTGGGTTATGAAGTTGGGTTATGAAGTATGATTTTGATGTGTTGTATGATTTTGTAAGTATATTTTCATAAGCTTATTTTATATAAGAATTTAGTGAAAAATGATTGATTGAAATTCACTTTATAAGTTCAAATATTTGTTCCTAATTCTGCACTCATAAGTCTACTAAAGTCAGAAACCCTTACGAGGGTCCTTCGACGTACCGATATGGAAATCATGATTATTTTGACTGCTCTAGGAGATATATATGGTCTTTGCATTCTTCTTATGGGGTTAAACATTGGAGTCTTCTTGCGGCACAGTAGGTGTGGTAAAAAGACTAGAGTTATGATATTCAAAATGTTCAAATCTCTGTTTCCGTTCAGTTTCGAATTATGATAAGTTTGAAACCTACATTTTGATCAACCTTTGATTCTAAATTACTTCCAAATTTTAATAAGTTTGCATCATCTATTTGACATCTGGTTTTGATAAGTTATGTTTTGTGAAAACCTTAAACTCTATATTATCTAAATGTTTCTTGCAAGTCTTATGTCTATATTATTTACACAATGTATTTTCTAAGAGCCTGATCTGGTAAGGATAGGTTAATACTATTTATTAAGTTGCTCACCAGTAACTTACATCCATTTAACTCCTCAGTTTCAGGATAAGTTGAATTGTATTTCGGATGTTCAATATCTAAGGACGTTGAATTCTAGATGTCATCATACTGCATAATGGAAGCTTGGAGTCGACGTATTTCGTCTTCATAATGTTTGTATAATAAGCTATTAGATTATTTAAGTACCATGATTCTTTATATTGTCTAAATGTTTATTGCAAGTCTTATGTCTATATTAGTTACACAATGTATTTTCTAAGAGCCTAATCTGGTAAGGATAAGTTAATACTATTTATTAAGTTGCTCACCAGTAACTTACCTCCACTTACCTCCTCAGTTTCAGGATAAGTTGAATTGTATTTCGGATGTTTAATATCTAATGATGTTGGATTCTAGATGGCATCAAACTACACAATGGAAGCTTGGAGTCGACGTATTTCGTCTTCATAATGTTTGTATAAGGAGCTATTAGATTATTTAAGTATCATGATTCTTTATATTAGAACATGATTGGTATCAAATTTATGTTTCAATAAAGGATTTTTAGGCTTCGTTATTTACCTGTTTATTAGTAGTAAATAGCGGTAATCATCCCTGACTTCCGGGATGGATTTTGGGGTGTGACGGAGTGGTATCATATCCAACCCTAGATCCATAATTGTGTGAATAAGAATGTTAGTCATGTGTGGAACCTTGAACTAAAAGTAAGGAAGAATGTAGGAATATAATAGATTTAAGAGTTCACATGGTTATGCTATATTGGGAAAATTCATGAATATTTGGGAAAATTTATTGTAATGAGTAAATTTAGAAAGAAAAAAAACAAACAAATTTTTGTCAACAAGATAAGAATGATGGTGATTTTGAGAACAAGTTAAGCTAATTGATGGAGTCTAATGAAGTAAAATAAGTTGGCTAAGAAAAATGGGTGCGAAGTTTCAAAGTAAGATTTTGAAATAATTTTCTGGAGACAATATGACGTCTTCATAAAAGTTTAAGAGGTAATTTATTAGTGGATTTTTTTTGAGAATGGATATAGTAGTGAAATAAGAAAGATTAAGGTGATGGCTCGAAGTTCTCTATACGAGAGTTGAAAGATGAATGTGCCACAAATACAAATGTTCATTCAATGAGTACGAATACCATGGACCATTGAAGTTAAGAAAAGATTCACAATAAGACCTTTTTTTTTTTTTTTTTTTTTATCACAAGAGATTACTTCATTTTATACGTAAATAGAGTTTTCATCAATCAAGCTACAATCAACATGTAAAATAGAAACTAGTGGAAGTGGGGGTTGCGAAACCCAATCATACAATCTCACTCCCAATCTCGACTGATTGACGATCCAGTTAGCTCCTTCGTTTGCGGAATGTCTAACCGTCGACCATTGTACCGATTCGAACCTTCCTATCAAGTCTAGGATCTCCGAACATACCGATGCACATCTCCAGTAATATGCTCTTCCTTGAAGGTGGTCCATGATCCTTTTCGAATCCGGTTCAAAGATGACGTTCCTCCATTGGTGTTCAGTCGCCAACCGCGCCCCTAATAGAACCGCATCGGCCTCCAACACATCAACATTCCGTCCTCTTTGACATCTATTTAGATCACCCACCTCAATACGCGCAAGCACACCAATACCACTCATCCCCGATCGTCTACACCATGAGGCATCACAGTTTATTTTCACATACCCCGGGTTTGGTTTCTTCCATCTTTGCGGCGCCCTCTGCATCTGTATCAGGTTACAAGTTGGTTGTGCGCACTTGTACTCTTTATATCCTTTCTTTGTGTATTCAATCGCCTCCCTTATGCTCGGTTGTTGTTGTTCAAATGCCATTTTGCACCTCCCTTTCCATATCATCCAGCACGTATTGAGGCTTAACCACCATCGCTTGTGTCGCAGATCGCTATTCTCATTCGTTTCAACTCGTCGCGCCCTAATCCATTCCTCCATTGTTATGGCCTCGTTGGTGGTGGTGTTCGGCCCCATCACTCCCATCCATACCTCTTTTGCCCATCCACATTTGAGTATCAAGTGTTCAACGTCCTCCACTTCACCACATATCGGGCATCTCGGGTCTACATTCATCCCCCGTCTCCTCAAGTTATCCATCACCGACAACGAGTTTGTTAGTAGCCTCCAAATGAATGTATTAACCTTTGACATTATGTTTGTGCTCCACACTTCCTTTCATATGGTTGTAGGCCTGTTTCCATCGAGCCTCGCCCCAATTAATCTACCCGATGCTTCCTCCCTTAGTCGATGATAGGCGGATCTGACCGATACTTGTCCATCATCCGTGTAAGGCCAAATGACATGGTTCAGTTCGGCTCTTGCAGGTAAGTGCATTTCTAGAATGTGGACTGCATCTTGCGGTGTTGATATGGTCCGAACAAGTTCTTCGTTCCACTTGCCCGTATCTCGGTCGATAAGGGCTTCCACCTTTAGGTCCGAGTTGTCTCTCCAACCCGTGGTCATGTCAAGTGCAAATCTCGGTTTTGTTTGGATCCATGGGTCCCCTCCGACGTTGATTGTCTCGCCATCACCTACAATCCACAACCCTTCTCTCATCAATGTGTCCCGCCCTTGTATCATGCTAGCCCATCCCCATGATGCTCGTCCGCCTCTCCCGGCTTCTCTAAAGGTCGTTCTGGGGGAAGTATAGACCTTTGATTACCTTAACCCATAGCGCATTTGACTCCCTATTGGGTCGCTCGACCATCTTAGTAAGCATGGATTTGTTGAAGGTCTCCAACTCCCGGAATCCTAGCCCTCCTTCTTCCTTTGATTTAGCCAAGTCTTCCCATTTCCTTTAGTGGATCTTTCTTTTTTCATCAGTACTCCCCCTCCAAAAACCAGCAATCAGTGCATTGATCTCACTGCACCATGTCTTCGAAAGTTTGAAGATGCTCATCACATATGTGGGTATGGCTGTGATCATTGCCTTGATAAACACCTCCTTACCCGCCTGATTAAGTGTCTTTGCACGCCATCCATCTAGTTTATCTTGGATTCTTATTTTGAGGTACCCTAGAGCTTCCCGTTTCAATCTCCCCCATACTGCCGGTAATCCGAGGTATTTCTCCGGGTCACTCTTGCTTGTTATCCCAAGTGCTTCCTCGATTTCTCCACACCTGATCACGTTCGCCCCTTGATTGAAAGTAAGGCTTGATTTTTCCTCATTCAATTTCTGTCTCGAGCACCTACAATATTTTGTGATCACCTCCTTCAATCGGGTTGCATTCTCCACCGTCCCTTTTATGAAAAATAGTGAATCATCCGCAAAGAGTAGGTGATGTAGTTCTGGACACCCCCTCTTTAGCATTATTCCCTGAATCCGGTTTCCCACAATCTCACTCTCTACCTGTCTTGACAACACATCCGCGATAAGTATAAACAGGTAAGGAGAAAGAGGATAGCCTTGCCTTAGTCCTTTGGTGGGTGTTATGTGCTCGGTTCTCTCCCCCATTCACTAGGACACGGTATATCGGTGTTGTTATACACGCCCGCATCCACCCGATCCACTTTTCCCCGAATCCCCTCCTCTCTAAGCTCCGAAGCAGGAATTCCCATTCGACCCGGTCGTACGCTTTTTGCATGTCTAACTTCAGCGCACAATCCACCTTATTTGTTGACTTTTGAACTCTCAAGTGATGGAAAACCTCATGCGCCACCACGATGTTATCCTGAATGAGTCTACCAGCCACAAAAACACTTTGAAACAGGGTTATCAAGTCGGATAAATACTTTTTAACCCTTTTCACAAGAACTTTTGATATCTCCTTGTACGAGAAATTATAGAGACTAATAGGTCTATAATCAGAAGCACAAATCGGGGATTGTATTTTGGGAAAAAGGGTTATATCTGTATGGGTAAGAGAGGTAGGGAACGTACCTGTTTCTAGGAAGGATTTGACCGCAGTGAAGACATCTGCACCAACGACCCCCAGTTTCTTTGATAGAAAACCCCTGGAAACCCGTCTGGACCCGGCGCCCTCGACCCACCCATCTGAAAAGCCGCCGTCTTAACCTCTTCCAAGGTTACCTCCCTGCTAAGGTCTGCATTCATCTCCCCCGTTATCTGATTTGGGACACACTGAAGGATCTCATCGCCTGTATCTGTATGTTCCATCTCAAACACCTTTGAGAAATGCTCCCACATTTCCCGCTTGATCTGTTTCTCGTCCGTCACCCACTCCCCGTTCATGTTCTGTATTCGAGAGATCTGGTTTCGTCGTCTTCTTGAGTTCGTTGTCAGGTGGAATGATGTTGTGTTTTTATCTCCCATATTAAGCCACTTGACTCGTGACCTATGCTTCCAGTATATTTCCTCCTTTCGCCACAAGTCACTGATCCTTCATCTTAAGCGTGTTTCCTCCATTTTACTCGCATATGTGGGAATGTATTTCCCTATCTCTCTCAGTTGGTCTTTTGCTTTTCTCATTTCCACCATATTGTTACCAAACCTCTCTTTGCTCCACATCATCAGGTCACGCCTCCATCGCCCCAAGTTTGGCCACAGTCTACTACCCCATCTCCCGTGTGTACCCCATGCCGATCTGATCACCCCTTTGCATTCGGGATTTTCCAACCACATCTCTTCGAATTTGAATCCCCTTCGTCTCCTCGCCACTGTTTCCTCTTGCACTAGTATAAGTGGTGAATGGTCTTACCCAACCACTACTTCATTGATACACTGGGCTTGAGGAAAGTCCTCTGCCCATTTTACATTCACTAGCATACGGTCGAGCCTTTCGTACACCCTTTCCACCCCCTGCCTACTGTTGCACCACGTGAACCTTTGGCCTTTCGCACCCATATCCTCCATACCAATATCATCAATGAATTGTTTGAAACACTCCATTTGTCGATGTGATTTCCTTCGACCACCTTCCTTTTCGTGTTGGTGAGTAATGACATTAAAGTCCCCAAGACAGATCCATGCATCGCTTTGTCCCCGTCAGATCCCTCGTACCATATCCCAGTTCTGGTTTCTCCTCCCCTCATCAGTGTCTGCATGGATCCATGTCATATATATTTGCTGCCTCGACCCTCTAAACTGGATAATGGTATCTAATACGTTTGGCCCCCCGCTAAGCACTCGTATCTTATTTCCTTTCTTCCACCATAGGGTTGTTCCCCCTGATATGCCTCTTGGCTCAATATAGAATGCGTGGTCCATCCCAAGTTGCTCTCTTATTCGCTCACAGAAGGTACTCCCGTTTTTTTTTGTCTCCATTAGGCATATGATCTCCGGGTTGTACCTTCCCATGAGGTCTTTCAAAACGACCTTTAGAGAAGCCGGGAGAGGCGGACGAGCATCATGGGGATGGGTTAGCATGATAGAAGGGTGGGACACATTGATGAGGGAAGGGTTGTGGATTGTAGGTGATGGCGAGACAATCAACGCCAGAGGGGACCCATGGATCCAAACAAAATCGGGATTTGAACCCGACATGACCACGGGCTGGAGAGACAACTCGGACCTAAAGGTGGCAGCCCTTATCGACCGAGATACGGGCAAGTGGAACGAAGAACTTGTTTGGACCATAGCAAGACCACAAGATGCAGCCCACATAGTAGAAATGCACTTACCTACGAGAGCCGAACCGGACCATGTCATTTGGCCTTACACGGATGATGGACAAGTATCGGTCAGATCCGCCTATCATCGACTAAGGGAGGGACCAATCTTCCGATCCAAAGTATGCTTCTATCCGCATATTACAAAATGACTATGAGGAACGACATAATCCTTTTTGAAACCCCCATTTTCAGAAAGAAGAATATGAATAAAAAAAATATTTGTTTTTATTATTTTCTATATTCATAGCGATACCCTGTATATTTCATGAACTAATGAGAATATTTCATTTTTTTTCGTAATGAAAAGGTTGGGCTAAAATATATATTAATATTGTTACAAAGAATATTTTATTGAAGGATTAAGTTATTACTTAATTAAGATTTTTTTTTTTAATAATTAGTTGAATTATTTAATTATTGCTATCGCATAGCAGACAAAATTAATTGGTTTAATTCGGCACCTTTCTCCCATTTTGACGCTCTCTTTATATTTATACTTCAACCGTATCAGTATGAAGATAAAGAATTTTAATAAGGTCCTTTAGTTTAGTTGGAGGCCCTCAGGAGCTGTATGAGGCGAAAATCTACGAAAATCTCACGTACATTTGTGGAATAACGATGGAAACATTGATGTTATCACGAACTATGATTCTCCAACAGTTCAAGTACAATTGATATAGTTGAAGCCCAATCAAAATATGGTTTGTTGGGTGGAATTTGTGGCGTCAATTGATAGTGTTTCTTGTCCCCTCCCCCTCTTAACATAATGTGAAAGATCACTATTTGATTCACTAGAAGTTGAAGAAGTTAGAAGCATGTTATCAAACTTAATATTCATGTATAAAATTTGGTTTATTTTACTTTCTTTCCAGTCTAAATCTCTTAGGAGGTGTTTGATTGGATGTATTAGTTAATGCACGTATTGGTTAATGCACGTATTAGTTAATACTATGTTTGAATGAGACATGTATTAAGAATGTGTTTGATTCAGTATAAAATTATACATAAAGTGACAAAAGACATAAAAACTCTTACACTTATTTAGCAATGTAAATATGTTTGACACATGAATTAATTTATTTTTACGTAAAATGTATTAATATAAAAAAACACATACACACACAAAAAATAAGATGAGATAGTATCCATTTAAGTCTAAACCGCTTCAATCCAGTTCGACTCTTCTCTTCTAAATTTTGAAATTTCAGATTGTATTATGTCATCTGGGTTAGTCTTGTGCATAGAAAATATTGAGGTGAAACAATTAAATAATAACTTCTAGTTTTTCCCTTATGGCACATGCACATAAAAAGTCATAAAAATAGACTAAATGATATAAGTTTGTTTGATGCTATTTTTAATATATATTTTAAAAAAATATCAAATATAACTAAGTATTAAAATGTCATTGAGAAAATTATTCATTAATGTTTTTAAATATTAACTACATGTCATATATCATCATCGAAAGGATCTCAGAAATTGTTCATGACTTCGACTCGTACCCAACAATAACTATTGTGTTTGATTTAATGATTCATTTTTTTTGTAAAATAAAACATATATGGAATAAGTAATGATGGAAATTTATAAATAATATTACATCATTTTATTTTTCATCTAATATATTACTTTTTCATTAATTATTACTAGTTAATCTGAGTAAATAATAATTTTAAAATATTTTATATTAAAATTCACAAAATTTGATCAAAACTGAAAAACTAACATGATAAACCGTTTTTACATAGGGTAACATACTAAGGGTAGTTGAGTAAAAGTTTACTATGTCCAAGAAGCCATGAATTCTTTTGATTTTTAAGGAAAAATACAATTACTAGTGAAATTGAATCCATCCTTCAAAATCATACTTCGGAGCAAGTGGATCTTCCTCATGATTTAAACCACTAAGACACAATTGTTTTTTTTAAAGGAAAATGAAAAGGATGGATCAATTGAAAATTATAGGGCAAGACTTATAATTAAGGGTTACAAGCAGAGATAAGACTTTGATTACTTTGATACTTATTCACCCATGATGGGAATTACTTCCATTAGGATGATACTCGCAATAACAATATTGCGAAATTTGAAAGATTAAATGAATGTAAGGATATCACAGACTAAGGGGTTCTCTATGCCGGGGCAAAAAAGGAAAGTTTGAAAATTGCTTAAATCACAGTATGGTCTGGAACAACACCAAAAAAGTGATATCAAGAATTCGATAGTATCATCCTGGAGAAGGGTTTTAAAATAAAAGGTTCCCATGGTCCCATATGTTTGGGCCATGTGATTGGACGGTACCATAAGTATTTTCGTGTGGTCAAATGATCCTTTATGTTTTAAGATGTTGTCGTATGGTCCATCTATTAGGCTACCATTTCATATTATCGTTAAATTTACATGTGCTAAGTACGTGACGGGTGTGTCTCGATGAAAGACCAAAAATTGGAAGAAAATACCCTCTAATGGAGTTCTCAACTGCAGTCACCTTCACCTCTACTGCTTATGAGGATTTTCATAAATTAACCTCCAATGCTCCGAACTGTAGCCACTAAATGATTCATTGTGTTGCTTAATTCTTCTGTTTGAAATCAATTCCTGCCTCAGAAAGCAATTTCCAGTCAAGAGCTAAAGAAATTTCTCAGCCACAGACAACCTATGGAATTTAATCGAAATTCAAGAAAACAACATCGCAAATCAGAAACAGCTCGAGAGATCGAGACGTCGATGAAGCAGAATATGGATGAGTTAATAGATATACACTATTTATATACAACTAAATGAGTCAAACATTTACCGACGGTTGGAGCTTGTGTTACATGATCCATTCACGAGTAGATTCCATTGTTGTCTTAGACTCTGCCATTTATATCGAAGCAGGACATACACCGTTCGATGAAGGGGAGATCCGTGGTTATATACGCATGCTCGAGAAATTATTGCTACACTGTAGCCATCATTGTTGCTCTCAAAGAACGAGGAGGAGACATTGATCGGGCGAAATAGACATTTCAGGTTCAATATTTACACACTTGATAATCACATGGCAAATTCATGACGAAAACTGACGGCAATTAAAAGAATGGACCAAATAATAATATTTTGAAACATACGGTATCATTAAACAACATAGGGGTACCATTCGATCACATGACCTAAACATATGGGACCATTGAAATCATTAACCCTATAATAAATTAATGTGACAAATATATAAACGTGAAAGATACAAATTAATGTCATGTCATTTCGTATCTTTATGTTGATGACATGCGTATTGTTAGAAGTAATGATGAGATGGTTAAATTCAATACAAATATGTTGAATTTGAGATTTGTCGTGGAATATATGGGTTTTGTTGATGAAATTATTGAAATAAAGATGAATAGAACATCATATGGAAACATTTTAAATCAATCTCGTTATAACGATAAGATATTAGAACAATTTAATAAAAATGTCGAAAATGAGGTGTGCTTTCGAATGGACCCGAACAAGTATTTTTCAAGAAATATAGGTGAATGTGTCTCTCAAGTAGAGTACTCAGGGATAATTGGAAGTGAGATGTACTTGATGACATGTACTAGACCTGATATTGCAAACATTGTTGGCATACTGAGTAGATATACGAGTAGTTCATGTATCGATCATTGGAGCAGAATCATAAGATTACTCAGGCTCTTGATATATACTCATAGTTAAAGTATGCAATATACAAGATATCCAACTGTTATGGAAGATTATAGTGATGCTAATTGGATATTTGCATCAAGATATTCGAACTTTACGATTGGATTCGTGTTCACCTTAGGAGTTGTAGTTGTGCCATGGAAATCTTTAAAGAAAACAGTTATAGTGAAATCTACCATGGAATTTGAGTTTGTAGAACTGAATAAATGTGCTAAAGAAGTTGAATGACTATGTTACTTTTTAGAGAATATTTTGACATAACCAAGGCCGGTGTCAACAATATGCATACATTACGGTAATCAATCTGCGATTTGTAGGACACAAAGTTACATGTATAATACATAATATTCTGGATCCATTAATAAAATGGTTAAATAAAGAGTAAGTTAGCCATTCATCGAGAGGAATGGGACTTAATCTCGTGCAGTAAACACTTTTGAGAAGGAAAATCACGCCTAATTTTATTAGAGATTTCAAGTTCTACGTTCAATGAGATGACCTAATCACAAAAGTGAGTTAGATCAGTGTGTGGGATTTTAACCTCGAGGTCATTCCTATGATGAGAAACAATGATGATAGTAGATAAGGTTAAACAAATGTTTTTAATGATTCAAAAATTAAGAAATCTTAGTAGAGTGACAAAGTAACTCTTGAGATAAGGAATCAACTACCTATGCAAGCGAGAAGAAGGGTCGATTCGAAAACACCTGTTGAGGACACAATTCTTATAACACTTGCAGAACTAGACAATGTATCCATGATCAAAACAAACATAAAGGTGATTACTGAAAAATATTAGGAAGACCTATGTGTGAGTTATATCATTATTTACACAAACGACAGACAGTTCAAGGACATCGCATAAACTGACTCTTCACAAGGGAAGATTCAAAGGGTAACACCTACCTATATTATGCAGGTGTCGACCATTGAACTTAAACTTCGAGTCTACAGCTACCTTAGGTAATTCGTCAATTTTCATTCATGTGGGGAATTATTGAAAAACGGGTCTAATTGTGAAAGTGTTGATTAATTTTATAATTAGGTTAAAACTTGCACACATAACCCTAAGAGTGATTGAAAATTGTACCACATTTAGTATTTTCACTTACTACTCAATATTCTCACTCTATAAATAAGAGAGTTTTCTCACTTTCATAAAACATGAAGAAGATAATCCTAATATTAGAATCTATAGTTGTTTTATTCTTCGCCTCTAGCGATCCTGTTGACGTTTGTTAGAATCTTTCAGGTCGCGGTGTTCGACTTTTCTTCCGTGTTAATCGTCGAGTTCAGTTAGTCGGTTTAAGTGCATGCATTTGTTTTTAGTTTAGTTAGGATAAACGTGTTGATAATTTATACTCGACAACACTGTTGTATCCTGAAAGAAGATCCTCACTTAAATCCTCAAGTACGAATCTACGTGTGAATGGCGAAATTACCTTAAAGAAACTGTGTACCTCATGAGGCTCAATTTGTTTTTTCAATTTTGGGGTCACTCTCGATAATAATCTTAAATTTTTGCTATTTTATATATTAGTCCTTACACCTTAAAAATATTATAATTTAGTATATTCCTTCGTATTGGTAAGAATTACTAAACATTGGTGTGAGGAGTCTCGCAGAATGGGTAGGGTTTCCTTAAGAAATCAAAGTGTAACACCCTAAGCCCGAGTGACTGTCCTCACTAGCCCAACCCAACCCAATTGAGTATGTTGTCATCACTTGGGCCCATAAAATGAGAAATTTTTTGTTGGACTTGAGTAGTACATCTCTGCTTATATGAGTTCCACAAATCACTTCTTTCTATTCGATGTGGGAAGAGTTATTACAATCTACCCTCTTCAAGCGAGCGACATACTCACTGTGGCCCAGTCCAGAATCTTTGCCCCCGGTAGGTGGCTCAGTCTTGCAAGTCCTATACTTTTTAGATACCCTTTCGGGTTTGACTAACTATTTTCTCCCGTTTGCACGAGTCTTCAACACAGCAAGCCTGATCACAGTCCTGGATCAGCTGTGATACCATTCATACCGTCCCAAGCCGAAGCAACTGCCCTCACTAGGCCAACCCAACCCAACTGAGTCCGTTGCCCTCACTTGAGCCCAGAAAAAGGAAGAATTCCTCTTGGACTTGAGTAATATACCTCTGCTTATATGAGTTCCACAAATCACTTTTTTCTATCCGATGTGGAACGGGGTATCTGACAAAGTGATAGTTTTGAAAAAACATATTACTAGATATGAGAAAACGATTCAGTATTTGTATAGTAGGGCTTGTATTATTTGGAGATTTCATATTTTATAAATACAGTAATCTATCTAATAAGGTGTATATTATATTTTGTAGATACAACATATAAATCTCGTAGATGTCGTATAAGAATTTGTTTGTATTCAACGTCTGACTGTTCAGTTTATATCTTTATATAAATATTACTTTTTATCTGTGTAATGAGATTTATGGCATCTTCTTTTGACGAAATGGAAAATGAATTCGGCTTACGAATTCCATAATAAGTTGTTCTTTTCGCGGAATGACAAAAATTTGGCTTACGGATTTCGGGTGGGCTAGGCTTACAGATTCCGTCCCAAAACCTCGGAAAAAATTCCTAAGCCGGGCGCGCTAGGAATCCGGAATAAGAGGTAAAATGATTGAAATGCCCTCAAAACATTTTCTTAAGGGCTGAATTACCCTCGGTCCATTCGGTGTTTCCCTTTCCGTCGTTCTCCTTCTTCCTGTGCTCCTTCTCCTTCGGAATTGTGCTCAGCTCCTTCGGTTAAGGTATGCACTTCTTCTCCTTCTCTTTTCGGATTTTCGTCTCCTTCTCCGTGGGAGTGCCTTACCAACTTGGGAGTTGGCTTACGAACTTGGGAGTTCCAGAATCACCGATTAAGTATTTAATGCTTGATAGGATTAGCTGTGTACACTTACTCTGCCTTACCAACTTGGGAGTGCATATTGCTATTGGCTTTCTGTAAATTAGAGGCTGAAGATAGTAATGACAATCTGTGTGAGTCCTGGACAGCAGGGTTCTAATTGTTTTATTTTAAACTTTTGGTGTGGGTTTAGCATAATCGATTGCATGCTTTGTAATTACTTATTACTTCGGTGTTGGTTTGAGAACTATCTATTGTTTAATTATTAATTAATTATGCGAGTGCATCTTGCTATTTATTGATGTGAAATTAGAGGTATAAGATAGTAATCACCTTCTGCACGGTTGTAATTGGGTTTTATTTTACATGGTCTCTGTTTAGCACAATTGAATGCACTATATTTTTAATTTAGTGCATATTGCTATTTGCTTGCTGTGAAATTCGAGGTTTAAGATAATAATGAGCTTCTGTTGAGTACTGGACACAGCAGGGTTGTAATTAGGTTTTACATTGCATGGTGTCGATTTAGCCCAGTCAAATTATATGGATAACTGTCTTTCATTCTTTTCGCTCACTCAATCTAATTACAGTATTAAGAGGGTCTTGTCTCTTCGCAAAGAGAAACAAATATGCTGGCTAGTGAGGTGGTTATAAGATCTATTTTTAGAACATATTGGTAAGTTTGTTAGGCCAATTTCTTCGAGCGTTGCACTTTTCACAGGTTTATGTTTAGTTTTTTTTTGCTAAGATAAATAAATATGCTGTTAATATCACGATCACATACATGCCTTTCCCCTTAAGGCCAAAAGTAGATCTTATTGCTTACATCTTTGTTCTCTAAGATTGATAAATTCAATCAGAACTCTATTTCTTTTTTAAGGAAACCATAATCTTTGTTGTTTCTTTATTTTTTAAAGTTTAACCAACCATTATCTTTCTTGTTTCTTGTCTGATTTAAAAATTCAGAACCATTTATCTGTATTTGTTTTGAAGATACGTCATTGACCTTGTTATAGGTACGAGAAAGAGGGCGACTGAGAAGTGAATCTGATTTGCAATGGTATTTCTTTCTGGATTCGAACAGAACCCAAAATCGGTGATTCTGGGTTCTGTTCGAACCCAGAACGTGATTCTTGACGAATTGGACGAATTTCTGGACGAATTGGACGAACCCAACATTGTTTGTGTTTATGATTGGACGAATTAGATGAATTGTTCTTGTTTAGCATGATGTTGTTTGTGTTTAGCATCTTGTGTTCGTGATGATGCTTCGTGATGTTGTTCGTGTGTTATTGAGATTGTAATTGCTGTCCTTGATGATTGTTATTGTGTTATGCTGGTTGTTCTTCTGGGTTCAGTTGTTCATATGTTGATTATGTTGTGTATGCTCATTATGTTGGTTTCAGTTTCGATGAGCTACTTGAATTGAGTCATAAGGGCAACAACAGAGTCATCGACATGCTTGTTGTGGACATTTACGGATGGATAGGATTATTCAAAGGTACTTCCTTCTATGGAGTCTGATCCATTATGTCTCTCCATTTTATTGTTCAAAACTTGAGTTGCCTGCTTAAAAATGTGATTTTTATGAACAGATCGGCCTTTCTTCCACACACATTGCCTCTAGCTTTGGCAAAACAATAAATAAAGATATTGAAGATTACAAGCGTGAGGATATTGTATTTGCCTCTAGATTCTGTATCATGTATGTGTGGTCATTTATGCTATGTTTCAAGCAAATGACTACCACTTTGTTGGACCGACTATTATCGTGTGTTCATGAAATGTTACATAGCGGATATTGTATTTAACGTTATTTCTAATCATGTTATGCGAAATTGATTGTGAAAAGAAATATTATTTTGCATTATAATTTACATTATTAAATTATGACTTAGCAGTCGTTTCTTTTTAACAAAAAATGGAGAAATTTATCTAAAATCAACAATAGCAAACATATTTGATCTGATACAAACAAGGTTTACTATTTTACAACATAGTTCAAACATAATACATATTTTGCATACTTATCTCTCTTAATTACTCCGCCTATACTTTTCTTCATCTAATTTCTATTACTACAAGACTTTTAACCAAATGTTTATGTATGCCAAAATCTCGTCTTCTCGTTGAAATTTCAATAAGTATCCAGCAGGTTACACATGAAAATAATTATTTCCATTTGTATTACTACTGGGTATGAATACATATGAATGCTTGATCTCTTTGCCCTACTAGAAGTTTGGTAATTTGTTAATAAAATGTTGCAAGAGAAATAGTCTCTTAAAATTTAAAACTATTTATAAAGGTTTTGAAAGGATTAAATGAGGAAAAAGAAAACTAAGAACAAAATTTCACAGTATTTATTTCTCTATATATCTACAATACTAAGAGATTTATAAGTTTTTTTTTTAAAACAAATCTGAAAAACCTTTGTGACGAATTTCCATAAAGAATATAAATAAGAAAAATCCCTTACTAAGTGACCTTGTTAATATAAACGGTAAAATACGACATTAACCCCTAATGTTTGAGCAATTTTTTAGTTTCCCCCTAAAGATTAAATAGTAAATTTTCTTTCCATCATGCTTAGCGAAAGTGCAAATTTACCCCATCCGTCAACTTTTCCATCCAAATTTAAAAGAATAAGTTTTGAAAAGTAGAGAAATAACAGATTACTTTAAAAAATGTCACAGTTAACCATCCCAAACTTTTTCAAATGTTACAATTTAGTCCTGATTCGATCGGGACTCAATTCTATCCCAATCGAGAGGGCTTGAGTCTGGGTCTTGACCTAGACTGACCGATCATAGGTGGGGGACCTGGTCTGGGTGAAGGCCCAGCCCTAGCGCCCCCGATTGGGCTCGAACCAACTTCCAAATTGATTGGGCCTCGGGTCTAGGTCTTGACCCAAACCTGGTCCCCTACCTGTGGGGGGTCAGTATGGGTCGAGACCCTAACCCGAGCCTTCTCAATTTGGGATCAATCGAGCCCCAATCGAGTCGACACTCAATTGTAACATTTGAAAAAAAAATAATCAGAAGGGTTAAATTGTGACATTTTTGAAAGTTTTCTATTAATTTTGCAATTTTGAAACTAATTCTTTTAAATTTGGGTGGAAAAGTTAACGGTTGGCGGAAAACTAGCACTTTGACCAAATATGCGGGAATAAAATTTTACGATTTAATTTTTAGAAAGGAAACTGAAAATCTGCCCAAACAATAAGGGACAATGTAATATTTTACGCTAATATAAATTTGTAAGGGGTAATATAGTTCCTTAGAAAAAATATTTATTTTGTGAGAGTTTTATAGTTTTTAGATTTTTCAAGGTATAACCCTAAAATATTTATATATATATATATATTAATTTGGCTAAGTTATGTAGAATTGTGACAAGTTTTTTACGACATTTTCTCATTCCTAATGTCAATTTCATAACTTCTAATTGATCCATGTCAAACATGTAATTCTCACTTATATGTGTCATGCCATGTAACTTAGTTTAAAATCTTCCAAACTCTCTCATTCAATCTCACAATAAGTTACAAAATTTCATTAATATCTTCTTATTTTCTATGTTCATTTATGATTTTTCTTAAGTTTATTTTATTTACTAAATTTTATATTTTATGAAAAGCAAGAAAATATATAAGTTAAAACTTTTTATTACAAGATATTTAAGATGAAGTTAAGGATTATTATGTATATTATATATCAATTTTATGAAAATAATAATCACATGTTAATTTCATGTAGATATTTATAATTATGACATAAAACTTAAGATATGAAAAAATTATAATATTAATTTCTTCATACTTTTCTTAGAACTCTTTTTATAAAATATCATTGTTAAATTCTATTAGAATCAACATATATTACAAAATTGAAAAATAATTTATATAATTTATAATTTACTATAACTAATAATAGATGTCATAAAATGAATTTTAAAATCATTAATTAGCAACATATTCGTAATTGGTTAAATTTGTTTTTATTATCTACTCATTTATTTTCAAATAGTTTTATAAAATATAAAATTGTTATATTGTATAATATTTTAAAAATATATGTATCTATCTATCTATCTATCTATATCTATATGTATCAATCTATATATATATTAATTTGACTAAATTGTATGCAATTGTGACAAGTAAGTTTTTTGATGTATTTTCTTACTGCTAATGTCAAACTAATCAATTATTATTGGTCCATGTCAAACATACAATTCTCATTCCTATGTGGCATGTAGGGCTGGGCAAAAATAACCAGTTCGACCGAACCGTACCGGTTCACAAAACAAACGATTTTTTGAAAAAAATATGGAACGGTTCAAAAGAGGTACAAAAAACTGGTTCTAAACCGGTTAACCGAACCAGTTTTTGTACCGGTTTTAACCTTAAATATACTACTAAACCAAACTAGACCATATCTAACAGACCAGACCAGCCACTTCCATTTCGTTCCAGACCTAATTCATTCACTAATTCAGACTGGACCTCATAGACTCCGCAAAGCATATCTACCTGCAAAGCAGAGCAAACAAGTTCTCCCCTACTTTCATTGCCAACCGCTCAATCTTCTTCTCTGCCATAACCTCCAGAGAAGGAAGGGAAGCCAAGTCCTCGACCGAAACACCGATCTTTGCTGATAGTGGAGCGGAGTTAGGAGCAGTGATCTGCAACTCCCCACCAAAGAGGAATGGGGAGTTGGGGGATTGGATGTAGACAGTTAGGGCTTTGTCGGGTGGCAAGGTGAAGATGTTGAGCAAGAATATACAAAGCAGAGCATAATCAGCTGAAAACACAGTAACACTAAAATATGATAAAAATGGATACCTGGACTATAAATTGACCTTGCTTTTGGTTTTGGCTCGCAAATGTGCATGATCGGAGACTCTAAACGAGATGAAGCCTCTGAAATCAAATCAAGTGCAGGACTTGCCTTATAAGTTAGAACCAATGATATAATACCAAGAGTCTGCAATTTCTTTCACTCTGAAGTTTTTGGACTTGGAGACATTGTAGGTCATATACTATTTCTTCCTTGGAACAGGACAAGCTCTCTGCTTTGAATATATCAAGTAATCCCAGAAAGCAGCAGTTTTACCATGAACTGGCTTCGGCAGCTGAATCAGGATGGCACTTTAGTACAAGATGGATGAGGTAGTGACACAATAAATTCTACAGATATAGATTTCAAAATAGATAGCTTTACCTTTTACATAACGTGACAGATGGTCTTGTTCCATGTCTTTCTTGATTAGGAATCCGAAGGACATTACCACATTGCCCACAACGTCGATTTTGCATGTTGATTTGAATGTCTACTTACTCGGGCAATGATGACACTGAATTGGCGATCATCGCAGACAGAGAGAGCGAGAAGAAGAAGAAGAAGAAGAAGGAGGAGGAGGATATACGGATGGTGGGTAATGAACGAAACCATCTTCTGCTTCTGTTTAAAGCTTAAAGCTTCTGCTTTAGTGCTTTGGAATCTCAGTTCAGTTAGATTTTTTTTATTTTTTGGGGGGGTATGAAGTAGTTCGGCCGAACCGGTTATGAACCGGTTTTTGGACTGGCTCAGAACAGGTACGGTAAATCGGCCAAAATCTGGAGCGACCAAAAACTGGAGCGGTAAACCGTACCGGTTTTAAAATGTGGTAAATGTTCGGTTCTGAACCGGTTCGGGGTCGAACCGGTTTATGCCCAGCCCTAGTGGCATGCCATGTAATTCAATTTAAAATCCTCCAAGCATTCTCGTTCATTCTCCACATAAGTTACAAAAATTCAATAATATATTCCTCTTTCACATGTGCATTTATTATTTTTATTAATAATTTATTCAAATACTAATTTTTATAATATTATACTTTATAAAAATTAAGTAAGTTTAAATTTTATAATATTATACTTTATAAAAATCAATTAAGTTGACATATTAAATTTTGTTCCTAAGTTTTATTTCTAAGACTAAATTATAATTAATTTTATGTATTACATATATTTTTTTAAAAAATTAATAGTTGCATGCCTAATATTATGTACCCACTTATTATTATGCATGCAAAATAAATTTTAACACATATATAAAAATATTACTATAATAAGTATAGTTTCTTAAAATAAATATATTGTCATGTAGAGATTTTTTTTAGATATACTATCACCTTACTTCATATGTGATTTTATAAATATTTTATTAAAATACTAAACTTTATAATATTATACTTTGTAAAAATAAATTAAGTTCACATATTAAAATTATTTGCTAAAAATAAATCATAAATATTTTTTGTATTATATATATATATTTTTATAAATTAATAGTTCAATATCTAATATTATGTACTTTATTGTAATTATGCAAGACAATATAAAATTTAACACATGAACAAAAAATAAATACTAATATTATGATTATAGTATATTAATATTCGTTTAAGTTTTGTAGAGCTTCATTTTTTTTATAGACACGACTAATTTTATGAAATAGATAAATATTGAACGTAAGTGACAACTACTATTAGTAAAATAAACATATTTCACCAATACTCTCAACATTGTAACTATGTGCAAAAAATTAAATTAATAGTATTAATTAGCAGTATGTCAATAATTATAATATTTATCTTTATTATCGACTTATACAAATTTTACTTACTTTTATGAAAAATATACTTATTCTTTATATTTAATAATAACATAATTTGTATAATTGAAATACAACTCTAGTTATTGCAATTTTAATTTTAGATTAATGAAGGGTGATTAGATTAATGAAGGGTGATTAATGAACCGGCTCAAGGCCGAACCAGTTCAGAACCGTACCTTTACCACATTTTAGAAGTGGTACGGTTTACCGCTCCAGTTTTTAGCCGCTCCAGTTGTGGACAATTTACCGTACCAGTTTTGAACCGGTTCAAAACTGGTTCGGCCGAACCACTTTATATATTGATAAAAAAAAAACATATGTAATTATCATTCGTTGGCTTCCTCCCATTCTTCTGTTGGCTTCAAGTGATCTGGACACTTAGGTATATCAGGAATCACGGGCATGTAAGCAGTCTGTTCCTTATTGAGTTTGTTCCTTATTGGCCACTTTGACCTTTGGAATTCGTGCTGCTTCCCACCTGAAAACAAATGAGGCCGTGTAACTCATCTAGAAATTAACTAGCGAAAAGGAACCTCTTATCATTTCAAAAACTCTATAATTCTGGAGAATTTTCAAACAAGTCTAATTCCCCTTTGATAATGTATTTTGGACTTAGTATGGATATAAGATGAAACCAGGTGTTCTGAAGGCAAAGAGGCGATACCTAACTCTCCTGAGATATTCTTGGCCATCTTCCGGTGGGCCTGCATCAAAATTGGGTTCTCCTTCAACTGCAAATGAAGAAATGAAGAAATGCAGTTCTTCCTTCAACTTCAAGATGAGTGTGAATCAGAGATGGTAGAAGCTTCACCTGTTTAACTGAAGAAAGTTGCTACAAAATCAAGACTTTCAAAAGGTTGAATCTAATCACAGATGAGCATTAACAGTCTTATCAAAACTTAAATCTTCATGCTTTGGCATCAAATCACTCAATTTCACATAAATTACTAAAATTTGTTCTTAGAGAATAATCGAGTCCTATAGCGTAATTTATGTCCAGTGAAGTAACTACCAGACTTAATTTACATCATTGAAGTGACAGAAAACTAGCCTTGCCGACAGTAATATTTAAGAAAACAATAAACAGCGGATATAACAATACAGATACTGCCAGAAATCTGGTTTCTTTAATTTACCCTAGAGCTCTCTTCAGCATTGATGAGCACAAACTCATTCCGGTTGTGAGAGCCAGCGACGAGCAACCAAACAACAACACTGAAGAGCCGCAACCACAACAACACTGAAGTTTGAAACTTTCAGACTGAAAGTGAAGAACGCATTTGATGATTAGGTCAAGAGTCACTCGGTCTGGTTTGTGGTCTGGTGACTGGTCTGTTAAATATGGTCTGGTCTGATTTAGTAGTATATTTAATGTTAAAACCGGTATAAAAAGTGGTTCGGTTAACCGATTTTGAACTGGTTTTCTATACCTCTTTTGAACCGCTCCATATTTTTTCAAAAAAAACGTTTGTTTTGTGAACCGGTACGGTTCAGCCGAACCGTTTTTTTTTGCCCAGCCCTAAGGGTGATATCTTATAGCAAAATATTTCTAAAATCATGTTTAAAATCAATATCTAATTATAATTATGTATGCAATCTAAAATTTAACACATTAACAAAAAAAATGCTAATATATTTTTTAAATACTTAAGTTCTAGGGAACTTTATATTTAAATGTTGTAAATTTAACTTAATTTATGAATTAATAAATTTTATTTAATAAGAATCTATAATATATTAAATAACTGATATACAATCGTCAATTTTTACTAATATGTTTTTATTAAATATTTATATATATCTTTTACTTATAAGTAATTATATTAAAAACAAAATCATCACGCGTAAGCGTGAAACAGATTTATAGTGAAACATATTTTTAGTAATATATAATATTATCTATTTTTAAGTTTTGAATGGAATGTGTCATCATGTTATGTCGTTCTATCTGTTTTACCCGCGTCACTCTACTTCAGTCTCATGTTGTTGCTGTTGTTGGCGTGCCACTGATCGTTGTTGCTCCTATCGACGTGTCACTGATTGTTATTGTCGACGTACCACATTTTGTTTTTTGTTGACCTATCACTGTCTACTGTAATCAGCTCGCAACAGGTATGGTGGTTTTATTTTAATGGCGACTGTAGTAGATTAATTTCTTATGTTTCGCTTGATCTATCATTTTTTCATTTGATTCATCAGTTTTTGAGTTGTAAAAGTAGTTTTATGATTTATTAACACTTAACTTGGATTCAATTTTATTCTAAATCGTTACTTTCATTTTGATCAAATCGATGCTATGTTGTATTAATTTTTCAGTTAATTTCTATGGCTTCAATGTATCAGAATATGAATTGTGTTTTGCTAAATTATTATACGTTTGGATTGGCTAATAAGAGGTCAGCTCCCTGTTTTGCAGTCCCGATAATATTTCTTATATATTTTCTGGATATGCATCTCTGAATATTTGACTTCTGCAACATGTTGTTCAATTCGATATGGATGGTGAGATTCAGCGCCTAACGTTTTTGTCTATGCAACCCTTTATTCTAGTTTTCTATTGAATATGGATCAACCTAACTTCTCTAATAATGCATTTAGCTCTCTCCCGTTTTTGATCCTGCTTCCTGGCGACTCAGCTGGCGACTTAGGGTTTGCGCGTGGAGTGCCCGTCGAGCTCTTTGTAGCTCCTTGTCTCAGCCCCGGTGCTGATCGTGTTATCTCCGGACAGCTAAGGACCAGGCGCACCTTCGGTGGTGAGTAATTGGAGAACTGAGCTTCGGTCCGTGAGATTGAGAGCCACCGATATTGAGTGAGGGTGGGTCAGTTCTGGTTGGGGAGTCCTTCGTTTCTTGAAGGAGGCTTCTGGTTTCGGCGAGATCGAGAGTAAGGAGAGTGGGAGGGCCACCGGACAATGGTAAGGGAGAGGCTCCGGCTGAGGAGGGGTCATCTCGGCGAGGATAAGGGTGGAATCGTGGAAGCCTGGAAACGGGACGCCTAATTGGGACGAAAGCAGCACCTAGCTTCGGGCCAAACCCGACTCAGAATCCCCACAATCCCCACCAACTGAGTCGGAGAATTACCAATCAAGGAATCACCGGAGGTAACTCTATATCCTTTGCTTACTTAGGTAGTTGTAATTTCGATTCATAGTGCCTCTAGGATGGATAATTCTGCCCAAGCCAATGCCCCTAGAATAGGAATTGATAGGACATCAATAGGAAACTATGTTGATATTCCCGAGCACATTGATATCCCGGCTGAAAATCTGTGTGTGGGGAGGGTCATATGCGATAAGCACATGAAGCCCATGGTTGTGCAAAGCGTGTTGCAAGGGGCGTGGAGTAGATATGCGGGAGTCCGGTTCCAAGAGATGTCGGGGGAGGTCATTTTGTTTGACTTTGAGAATGTGGAGGAACTCAAGGATGCCTTGGATTGGTCTCCTTGGGCGGTTAATGGGAACTGTTTATCCCTGAAAAGATGGAGACAGGGTATGAGGATCACGGATGTTCAGTTTAATATGGTGCAATTCTGGGTGCAAGTTCACGGGCTTGAGATCGACAAGTTCACAAGGAGCAATGTGGAAGCAATAGGGCAAAGCCTGGGGGTGGTGATCGAGGTGGATGACATTCTAGGACCCCTAGGCTTGGACAGAGACTACATCAGGATCAAGGTGGAGGTTGATAGTTCGAAACCTCTTATGGTGGAGTTTGGATACACGAGGAGGAATGGTGAGATCGGAAGGGCCTCGGTCAAATATGAACGTCTCCCAGACTTTTGTTTTGGGTGTGGGAGGATCGGGCATACGGAGAGAGTGTGCACAACAGAGATCACGGTTAAGGAAGATAGGCACGGGGATCCAATGTACGGACCTTGGGTGCGGGTGGATCGGCCCAAGAGACGTAGAGAGCAAGGCAGCTATATGGGAAAGAGCCCCGGCACACCTATGACCGATAAGAAACGAAGGAGTTGGAAGGACCTTATGAAGGAGAAACAAGATCGGGAAGGCTCTAGTACCCCTCCCATCGACAAATCCGAGAGACAACCATCCACACCTATGGATAGGTCGGCTCAGGAAGGATCTGCTGCTCGGGGAGAGGGTGGGAAGGGTCGGGAAATCATGGAATATACCCAGAGAAGAGTGCAGGTAGGGGATCTGGGAGCGAAAGAGGATCTGCAGGGCCATGGCGAGCGAGGTGGGGAAAACAGCATTGGCAAGGGCACGGAGATGGAGCTACATCAGGGCTCCTTCTCAGTGGCCCAGGCCCTGGACGAGGCTGCAGGATGGCGCACAAAGGAACCCAGAAAGCAGGGACCAATATACCTCGATAGACATGCTATCGAGGAGGGGGTGGCCCGTGTAGGCAAGCAGGACGAGTGGAGGGCAGGGGGGACACTTATGCTGACAGAAGGGGAGAACCAATGTGGTCATGACAGGAGCATGGAGGGTAACGGAGGGAGGAGGGAGACTCAGTTCAGGGGACCTGATACGAGGATCACACAGACCACGGGGGAGGCCGTGGGCGAGGTCAAGAGTCAGGACCCGACGGCAAACTTAAGCATGGAGTTGGAGTTGCACGATGTTCAAATTCAGGAATGGGTCTACACGGTCGAGGAGCCCGTATCCCCGGCGACGAGTGGGGAAGGGACAGCCCTTCCTACGGGGTTGAGCCCGTTAATACAGAGAATAACCTTGAAAAGGAAACACGAGGAGGACCCGGTGGTGGAGGGAGAGGAGGTTATCGAACAGATTGGTAAAAAACAGAAAGCTGCTCGGGAAGAAGGAGGAGGTAGACAGGGGAGAGCTCGGGGCAGGGGACGCAGAATGGGCCAACAAGTGGCAATGGTAAGGAGAAGAATTATCACGGGAGGCCCTAAGTTTGGACAAATGGGTTCTGGTAGCTGTCCCGAGACAGCTACCCGACCCCAATGAACTACCTGGTGTGGAATTGTCGGGGGTTAAGATCGGCCCTGACAGTTCCGTACCTCGCCGATCTTGCTCGGAGGAACAAACCAGAAGTTATCTTCCTTATGGAGACTAAGAATACCGAGCGGCACTGTGAGAGGGTAAGAAGGAGACTTAAGATGAAGGGAGGGGAGTATGTCAACCCGGTTGGGATATCGGGTGGGCTTGCTCTATGGTGGACGGGGGATGTTGATGTCGTGATCCATGAGAAGACGGAGAATATGGTGGACACGACGGTCACGAAGGTTAATGGGGGCGGAGCAATGCACATCACATGGATCTATGGAAGCACTAACTGGACCGAAAGACTCCATTTGTGGGACGAGATTAGAAGGATCGGCCAGCATCGTCGAGGACCGTGGATGTGTGTTGGGGATTTTAACGAGATATCAACCGCGGGAGAGAAGGAGGGGGGAGACCGAAACAGCCTCGTAAGATGGATGCATTTAATGAGATGATGAGGGATGCCAAATTGACCGACATGGGTTTCAAAGGAAATCCGTACACGTGGAGTAATAATAGGGAGGGGGAGGATCGGATTCAAGAGAGGTTAGACAGAGCTATGGTTAACCCCGATTGGATTCGGTCGCACCCGTATGCTATGGTTACTCACAAGCTTCAGCTTGGATCGGATCACTGTCCATTAGTGATCCATGTCGAGAGGAAGCAACAGAAGAGTTTGAAACCGTTTCGTTTTGAGAAGAATTGGTTGCCCCAACCGGAATGTAGGGCCGTGGTGGAAGGTGTGTGGGAGGCGAGGAATGGGCGCAACCAACGTTCGGGGGGATTTCATAGTCGCCTTGGAAAGTGTAGAGGCGAGCTACAACGTTGGAGCAGGAGGAACGCCCCGAATAACAAGGTAGTTATTGATAGACTCAACGAGGAGATCAGAGTCATGCAAGCACTACCCCGAGCTCATTTCCAGAGGGACAAGGAACGGCTCCTCAAAAAGGCCCTAGAGGAGGCGTGGGGTAGGGAGGAGGAGTACTGGAGGCAGAAATCGCGGGTTCAGTGGTTGAAGGCGGGGGACAGGAACACCGCTTACTTCCATCAGTCCACGGTGGAGAGAAGGAGGAGGAACACACTGGTCCGGATGCAGAGGGGGGACGGTGTATGGGTGGAGAAGGAGGAGGATATCAGAGCAGAGTGCGAGGAGTACTTCCATCAGATTTTCACATCGGAGGGGGTCGAGGGGATTAGCGATCAGATGGAAGGAATACCGAGGCTTATAACGGACTTGGATAACGCGATCCTCACACGGATGGTGACCCGTGAGGAGGTGAAAAGGGCGGTTTTTCAGCTGGGAGGTAATAAGGCTCCGGGACCCGACGGGTTTCCTGGTATGTTTTATCATTCCTATTGGGATGTGCTTGGGGAGGACGTATACCATTCGGTTAGGCGATTCTTTGAATCGGGATTATTACTTCCAGGGTATAGCTATACTGATATAGTGTTAATTCCGAAGGTTCCCAATCCCGTAAACACAACCCAATTTAGACCTATTAGCCTCTGTAATTTCAATTATAAGATAATATCCAAGGTCTTAGCCAATCGCCTTAAACAGTTTTTACCTAAACTCGTAACCCCTTTTCAAAGTGCTTTCGTCTCAGGCAGGTACATCCACGATAATATTCTTATTGCGCACGAAGTATTTCACCACCTCAGGACACATAGAAGGACAGGGAGAGAAGAGTGTGCGATCAAGGTAGACATGAGTAAAGCCTATGATCGGGTAGAGTGGAGCTTCATCATTCAGACGCTCAGACAATTGGGTTTCGCAGATAAATGGTGCGATTGGATCTCTGAGTGTATATCGAAGGTGCTGTATACGGTGGTGGTTAATGTCAAGAAGTCAGCACGGTTCAGACCGACTAGAGGAATCAGGCAAGGGGACCCCCTGTCCCCTTACCTGTTCATCCTCATTGCAGATGTTCTTTCACGACAACTTATGAAGGCCGCGGAGGAGCGTAGATTGGAGGGGATTCGGATGAAGCGGACGTGTCCGGAAATACACCATCTCTTTTTCGCTGACGATTCCCTTTTCTTCATCAACGCGACGGAGAGGAACGCCCGGGTGCTAAAAGAGACGATCGAGAGGTACTGCAAGGCCTCAGGACAGAAAATCAATTTGGACAAGTCTTGCATCCAGTATGGGCGTGGAGTAGGGGACGACACTCGGCAGAGGGTGTCGGACATCATGGGCATCGGGGCGGTCGCCGATGCGGGGAGATACTTGGGCCTCCCAACGAACTGGGGAAGGTCCAAACGAGAGGCCATGGGGTACCTTAAGGAGCGTATTATCAAGAAGATACATGGGTGGAAATCTATGTTTCTCAATAACGCGGGGAAGGAGGTACTCATCAAGGCGGTAATAACCGCCATACCCACCTATGTAATGTCTTTATTTAAACTCTCTAAAACCTGATGTACAGAGATATCGAGCTTAATGGCGAGGTTTTGGTGGAACGGTCGGGATGAGAAGAGGAAGGTCCACTGGGTTAGGTGGGGCCGACTGACTCAACCCAAAGACATGGGGGGGATGGGTTTCCGGGATATGACGGACTTCAACTCCGCCATGCTAACCAAAACAGCATGGCGTCTTCAGAATGACGGGAACTCACTATGGGCGAGGGTGCTTAAGGGCCTTTACTACCCCCGAGGGGTCCTTTTGGAGGCGACGATGGGAGCTCGCCCATCGTGGGCATGGTCAAGCATCTTGGTTGGCCGTGACATCTTAAGGCGGGACGGAGTGTGGCAGGTGGGCTTGGGGGACCAGATCCGTGCGCTTCACGATGCATGGGTCCCGGGAATACCGAACCACAGACTTGGCACTTTGAGGGGGTCGGATACGAATGAAGCGGTCATGGTCCGGGATCTCATCAATAGGGATCAAGGTACATGGGACCTCACGGCTATTCGAGCTGATATCACGGACCGTGAGGCACACGCCATCCAGGCGATCCATCTCGCAGATGTGCCAAGACGGGACCAGATGGTTTGGCCGACAGTAGTAGACGGGGTGGCTCGACCGCGCCTCGTCTATCGTCGGATCAAAGAACTGCAGGCCCAGACCGATGCGAGCACGGGTATGGCGGATACCGACCATATGGGTTCGGTATGGAGAGACCTATGGAACGGGGACACCGTCCCAAAGGTAAAACAATTTCTCTGGAAAGCCTTACACAACGCACTACCCGTGAAAGCGGAACTGGTTAGAAGGGGAGTCCAAATCAACCCTACATGTAGCTTTTGTGAGAAGCTTGAGTCGATACACCACGTGGTGTTCGAATGTGACTGGACGAGACGGGTCTGGTTTGGAGCGATGGGTAGGAGGACAGGTCCGGACGGGAGCCAGATCTGGCCAAGCTGGCTGCGGTTCTTCCAGGAACTGGGCTAGTTGGGAGGGGAGGCGGGTTGGCGGAACAGGTTACTTGGTGAGGCAGTCGCGTGGGAGGTGTGGAAGGAGCGATGTCGTGCCGTGTTTGAGGAGAACCAGCCGAGACCGGAGCCTGTGATCCGAGCGGCCTTGGTGTTAACCGAACAGGTGTGGAGACTGGCTAGCCAGGCAGCCGAGAAGGCAGCGAGGATGCATGGACCACGACTGCAGGTATGGACTCGGCCCAACCAAGGAGTAATCAAAATTAATTGCGACGCGTCTTGTGACGAGGCGACTCTACTTGGCGGTACGGGGGCGATCGCGAGAGATTGGACGGGGACTGTCATCGAGGGGCACAACTCGTCATGCCAAGGCACGAGTGCGAAGGCCCTCGAGGCGAAGGCAATTTTACACGCGACGGACTTGGCATCACGGCACGGGTGGTCCGAGGTCATCATCGAATCGGATGCACTCCATGTTATTAACCTTCTCAAGGGAGGTATGTCAGGGAACGATTGGGAGCTTCGAGATATCTTAACGGACATTCTCGATCGAGCCTCCTATATTGATCGGGTGCATTGGAGCTTCGTCCGTAGATCGGCGAACACATGTGCGAATTGGGTAGCGGTTGAGACTAAACGGGGCTCTTGCCCGGTTGATTGGGTTGTTTGTAACCCAAGAACATTGTTTCGGTTTATTGTAACGGATTTAGAAAACTCTTATTATGATCTATGATGAATGAATGTTTCTTGGCCAAAAAAAAAAAAAAAACTTCTCTAATAAATGTAGATGGGTTTATATGGGACACATTATGTAATAACCATTTATACCTTTTAAATAAAATTATAAGATGCTATCCATCATATGGCGTCACCCATATTGTTAGAGAGGCGTCACCCTATACAAAGGTGTTGCCTCTAGGTGTCATGATAAGACCGCATTAAATAGGGATCATATATCTATGATATTTATAGATAAAATCTTTGTCCCATCCGAATTACAGTTTAACTCCAGTTAAAAGGTTAACCACGGTAAAAATGTAGCACTATTTATCGGGTTAAGCCAAGACTATAAATACAGACATTCATTGGCATTTATTACATTCAGAAATTTTACCACATACACATAAAAACTCTCTAAAAGCCCAGACTGACTTAAGTTTCGGAGTGGAGAAAATGGATCAACCCGAGGCTGTTTATCTGTATAGATCAGAGTGCTAAAGAGAGCGCCCCCTACGTAAAGTAAAGATTATGAAGATCCAACAATTGTATACATTGGGTCAGAAGAACATTCATCATGCTATGATTCAAGGGGATAATGATTCCACAACTTAGGTTAATTTAACTTTATTTTATGTTAACATAAAATTGTTTGCCAAATATAAAATGATATTCCTTTCCCTTTTAGGCGATGGTGGTGAAAACGGTTAAGTATAAACCAAATTTACATTTAGTCTAGTGAAATGTTCGTTCTATTATTTTATTTGGAAGAAAATGATTTAAACTACATTATTGCATCATTTCCCCTAATTAGAAAGTTCTTATCTAAGTCTGTGTTATTTAGATATGTTATACCCTTTATATGTAGATCTTGAACGCTTAAACTATGAAATATTTTATAATATGTATAAGTGTGTTCCATTACATATTGGTGATGTTAACTATGATTATTAGTGTATTTATAATTATATATTGTTAGAAAAAGAAGTTAAATTGTGAAAATTGTGAAATTTTGGGTTGATTTTGTAATTAGCCAAATCTTACACAAAACCCTAAAGTGAATTAAAAGTGTTATCATATTGAGTATTTTCACAACCTCGTCAATATTTTCACCCTATAAATAGGAGTCCTTTCTCCCTTTTAAAATTCAACAAGAAGAATGAGAAAATCCTAAAATAAGAATTTCTTCTATGATTATTTTTTCCTCTAACGATTGTGTTGACATTCGTTAGATTCTTTTCGGTCATCGTGTTTGATCTTTTTTTCGCGTTGACTGTTGTGTTCGGTCAGTCAGACGGTTTGAGTTCTGGTGTTGTTCGGCCAGGATAAACTACGTGCTAATTTCCACCTGACAATATTGATGTACCCTGGTAGGTGATCGTTCCATGAACCCTTGAGTACAAATCTACGGCAGGGGTGTGTGTGATTGTCTTCAACAGACTGTGCATCTCACGCCTCAGTTTTAAATTTTGGGTCAATGTTTATGATTTACAGGATGATCCTGAATGTTGGTTACTCCGCATATTTCTCCTAACATATACTTTCAGAATATTATAATTTCGTCCAACCCTCCTGATTACTAATAGTCTTAAGGCAATTTCATTTTATTTGCAATGGAGGTTTTGATTGGATTTATGTGTAATTAATTCTGAAAATGTTTATTTCGAGAAACGAATTTGTGCATTTTATTTGTTTTAGAAAGATGGCTACGGACAATGGTGTTCATATCCTTACTGCTTTGACTCAAATGACTGATGTCCCGTTTGAAAATAGAAATGAATCTTGCATTCCATCGTAGCAACGATCGAGTTATGTTAGGGGTGAGCTTGGGCGGGCCGGGCCGGTTTTTTAGGCAAGACCGAGTCCGAGCCCGAAATTTGGGTTTTCACCTTTGGAGAACCGAAACCGAGACCGACTTCAGTATAAAAAGCCCGCCCGAGTCGGTCTTGCTTGACTCGGGCCGGTCTCGGTCCATTATCGAAATTTTCAATCCAAATTTAAAAAAAAAAAAATTGTCCGTATTTTCACCAAATTTAAAACATACAAACACAATAAATCAAGTTTCAAACATACAATCCAAACACACATTATAAATATAGAACATACAATCCAAACACACATGTAGACTTTGTGAGTGTTTGTATACTACTATACTTGTATAGTATATATAGTATTATGTATTAGGTTTTTAGGCAACTCGGGCCGGTCCGGTCCTAATCGGGAATTTCGGGAAAAAACCCGAACCCGAGCCCGACTTTAGAGGAAAAAACCCGCCCGCTCGGTCTCGGTCCTAGTCGGTCTCGGTCTTAGTCGGGCCGGTCTCGGACCGGTCTCGGGCCAGTCTCGGTCCAACCAGTATTTTTTGCTCACCCCTAAGTTATGTAACTCATCTTGGCACTAACTATGACTCATCTAGTTGGATTAATTCATGCAAAAATATTGATAGGTTTGGTATGAACCTGTATATGATGAAATGATGATGGTGTGATCTACATAAAAGCTAAATTTTAGAGATTCTGTTTAGGGGTGCGATTTTAAAGATGGTGCACCCTCCACCTGACCTAGGAACCCTACAGTTTTGTTTAGAAAAGGTTGGAAATGGAACACTCTGGTGATTGGAAATTTGTCTAAATAAAACTTTTGATACCCATAAATAATAGGTTAAATACCAAATAGCTACCTAAACTTTGGACGTTTTGCTACGAGCTACCCGAACTTTGAAAATTCAAAACGGGCTACCTCAACTTTGAAGAAGGTGCAAATAGCTACCTCCGTCCAATTTACGACAAATTTCTGACAACTTTCCAACGATTTTCCGACGATTTTCCGACGATTTTCCGACGACAATTGACGAAACATTGGACGGAGGTAGCTATTTGCACCTTCTTCAAACTTGAGGTAGCCCATTTTGAATTTTCAAAGTTCGGATAGCTCGTTGCAAAACGTCCAAAGTTCAGGTAGCTATTCATTTTTCTTAATGTTTGAGAACTAATATCGATATTGAGATGATTAAAGTCTACATTATTTTGAGTCCAAACTTGTCTTCTGACACTTAAAATTTCAGAAGAAATTGAGCAACCTGACTAAGTTTTGAGGTACTTATGACGTGGGTAGGTATGAAATAAAAATTTCCCGCATTAAAGTATCCCATGTAAGATTAAAGAATTCTCCACAAGTTCTGAAAGGTAATGAAACCTTTGCATTTATACTTAAATGTGGGAGGGTCACACAAAAACGTGTGTTAGTTTGATTGTTGTAATCAATCGGTAAAATACACGGATCAACAACTGCTATAGGTTGAATGTTTTCATTAGTGACTATGTAAAGTTTAATGGAAAAAAACTTTTAACCAGGAAAGGAACCAGTGTCGGGGTCGTTGCTCAACAAGCATGTTTTGTCTTGTGTTTGAGTCTGATAAGTTTGTACTCACTAAAATCGGCGTTTTATGAGCTATGAATGTGGGGATATGCTCAAGTTGATAATGACGATCAAGTCCAAAATGAATAAGAAGGATTTTTCTTTTTATTCTGTTTAATTGATTATGTCTCCTAATCTATGACATGATAAAATATGACATGTTAATTATGATACCTTGCGAAAGTTATTTGACATGAATCATATCCCTACATTTCAGACCGATCTCAAACATAAGTGTGAATTATGTGTTGAGGCGAAATTAACAAGGACTTACTTTCATTCCATAGAAAGAAACATTGAATCCCTTGATTTAATACATAGTGACACCTGTGATATAAAATTTGTGCAGACCAGAGGCAGTAATAAGTACTTTATCACATTTGTGGATGATAGTATAAAATATTTCTATGTATACTTGGTGAAAAGTAAAGATGAAACTATGGAGAAATTCATTATTTACAAACAAGAAGTTGAAAATCAACTTGATAAGAAAATCAATGTGTTGCATAGTGATGGAGGTGGCGAGTATGATGTTCCTTTTTTAGAGTTTTGTTCTCAACACAAAAACATACATTAGGTCACCGTGCCTTATTCCCCCAATCAAACTAGGTTTCAGAAAGGAAAAATTGAACATTGAAGGAGATGATGAAATGAGATTTGCTTTCCAATGTATTCAAACAAGTATTTCTCGAGAAATAAAGGTAAAAGTGTTTTCTTAAGTAGAGTGCGCAAGGTTCATTAGAAGTGGGATGTAGTTGTTGACATGTACTAGGCCTTATACATCACACATTGTTGGTGTGTTAAGTAGATATACCAGTAATCCAAGTATTGCTCATTGGAATGGAATCACAACATTACTCAGACACTTGAGATATACATGTAGCTATCAGTTGTATTATACAAGATATCCGCCTGTTATAGAATAATATATTGATGCTATTTGGATATCTACATCAAAATACATGAACTCCATTAGTGGTTTGTATTTTCCCTAAGGTGTGCAGTCGTGTCATGGAAATCCTCAAAACAAAAGTTATAGATAGATCCACCATGGAATCTGAGTTTATATTACTAGATAAATGTGTTGAAGAGACTGAATGATTTCACCATTTTCTTGAGGATATTCTGAGGTGGCCAAGACCAATGCCTACAATATGCATAGGCAGTAGTGAGTCAAGTCGAGTATAACTTTTAGTCGTACGGGAGTTTAAGAATGAAAGGTCTTACCTAGGAATAAAACATTGCGAAAGTCAATCTGCAATTGACAGACCACAGTCATATGTATAATGGTAAGTCTACACATTTATTGGAATTAGAAATAATTGCTCACAACTGAAATTATCACGATCGACTATGTGAGGTCGAATGATAATATTGTGGATTCGTTAACAAGTTGGTTAAATAAAGAGAAAGTTAACCAATCATCTAGATGAACGGGACTAAAGCTCACGTAGTAAGGATTTTTGAAAATGAAAAATCAATCTAGTTCACTGAAGATCTCAAGATCCAGGTTAAAAGGGACAACCTAATCGCAAGAATGAGGTAGATTTTAAACCCCGAGTTCATTCCTATGATGATAAGCAATGATACTAGTGGATGAGGCTAATAAAATTCTTTTATTGATTCAGAAATAAATAAATCTTAAGAGAGTGATGGATTAACTCTTGATATAGTGAAACACTTACGCAATGGAAATGAGTGTTCACTTTGAAAGGACTTGTTGAGGGAGCAAATTTGCATAAGCAGTGTCCATGAACGGACCTAACTCGAGAATTCAACAATACTAGGAAGATACCTGTGTGGGTCTTGTCATCGTTTACACCAACGATAGAAAGTTCAAATACATCGCATCTACCGATTATTCAGTAAAGTTGATGTAACTTCACAAGGGAAGGTTCAAAGTGTAACACCTACCTATCCTATGCACGTGTTAACCATTGAATTCAAACTTCGAGTCTAGATGTACCTTAGGTAATCCATCAATTGTCATTTATGTGGGGATTGTTGAAAAAAAAAAGAGTTCAATTATGAAATTTTGGGTTGATTTTTTAATTTGCCAAAACCCACATAAAACCCTAAAGTGAATGAAATTGGACTACATTCAGTATTTTCACAATCTCATCAAGATTTTCACCCTATAAATAGAAGTGTTTTCTTTATTTTAATATTCAATAAGGAGTAAAATAAAAATATAAAATGAGATTTTTTTCTATAATTCTTTTTTTCTCTTCCAACGATTGTGTGATTATTTGTCAGTCTTTTTCGGTCGTCGTGTTCGACCTTTCTTCTCCGTTGAATATTGTGTTCGGTTAGTCAATTTATTTGAGTTTAAATTTTGTTTAATTTGGTCGCGAGAAACTCCGTGCTAGTTTTTGGTTAACGACAGTATTGTATCTTGGGAGGTGATCATTCCATGATCCCTTTAGTATGAACCTACGGGTTAGAGTGAACGAACTTGCCTTAACGAGATAGTGCTCCTCACGAGTTTCAGTTTTGGGTTAATTTGGATGATATGCATGATGATCATGAATGTTGGTTATTCTACATATTAGTCCTTATATTTTCTGAATATTATAACCAATCCTCCTTATTGCTAATATATATATATATTAATATGTATTCTCTACAAGAATGTTGGACAACAACCACGAAAATTATGTGTTGTCACAATGGTTTTGATAGTAAAACGTTGTTGTAGTTTCAGCTAAATATTTCATAGTGGATGACACTATTCAGTGTGAGTGATTTTTCCAGTGCTGAAAATGAGTTTTACTATATACTTTTATCGTAGCAAAATGTTTAACCCGAAAAAAAAATCATAAGTGGAAAAGTAGTCCAATACTAATAAGGACAATCACTTATAACAACATACAATATTACACACACAATTGTGTTAGTATCAAGAGTGCTTGATGCAGTATAACTATAAACATTGTCGACGTAAAACCGAATGTAAAATTACAGTTATCGTTGCTAAATGGTACACCATCATATAAATTAACAGAAAAGATCGGTATTGGACACCATCTGAATCAAACTACCGAAACTTGCAAAACATTGTTAAAAATCACTTATTTTTTAAAAACTCTATTAACAAGTCTAATATTTTGAACAAATATTATTAAAAAAATATTTTTAAAAACTACATTTATTTTTTTAACAAATAATAAATACGTTTAACTTACTTTAAACTTTACTATCCTCTTGAATCGGGCCGTCAAAACTTTTTCCCAGTCTCCCACCTATTGGATTCAAAAGAAATAGGAGGCCATGGAGGAAACCACAACCGTTTCTTTTGCCTCCTCCACCCTTCAGCGTCTTTTCCACTCTCTCATTTGCACTCTGGCTCACCTCCTCGGTTGCGCGCAGACTTTTCTGGTTCTTTTTAGTTCTCGGACCTGTCGAGCGAAAGGGAATGAGCGGTATCGAACTCTCCGGAGACCGTGAGTACTTGCCCTTCTTTCGCCAACCTAAGGAGACCGAGTCCAAGGAAAAGGTCCCCGACTTCGTTTCCAAGTTCTAGTACGAAAATGGTCCCCCTTTAGTCTCGTTTTGTGGTACCGAAGCCTTCCAACCCTTCTTTTGAAGCTTCTATCCCTGAAACCATCGTGTATGTCACTACAAGATTGTGCAATTCGTACCCTTGTAGGGTTAGTAGTGACCGATGGCCTGAGGGAGTTAGGTAAGCTGTAGGGTTCTTGACCCAGTGTTTTTCCTCACCAACCCTAATTTGCTTAGTTATTCTCTCCTCAAGTTGGTTGCTTTGTATTATCCCTACCTTTGCAACGACTTGGCCAAGCATGCGCCCCTGCCGTGGCCTACGCCTTAGCCTTTGCATTGCCCATGTGAGGATTTTCTTAGTTCTTACCCGCGCAAACCTGCCTTGGTTTACACATTTACGGTTTCCATGTTTACAATTCTTCTAGTGTGATGTGTTCCTGTGAGGATTTGGTGCTTGCTATTCATATCGTCCTAATTTTGTGGATTTGGCGCTTGCTATTCACATGACGCGTTCATGAGGATTGATCGTCTAATATATTTTATATTTTAATTAGTCTAATTAGTTGGCACTTGTATCCATTGTAGACTGCAACATGTAAAATCACTACCTTCAGTCGTTCTATTTAACTGAATTTTATTGTCAAAACTGAATTTTGTCTCTCCTTAAACATATTTGGATGGATTTTCTATGAGTATAAAGGAATTGATGTTAGATTATTGTGGTATGATTTATTTCGCAGCTTCCAAGCATTCACATCATTCCCCAGTTTATGACATTTGCTCGTGAACCCAAATTCAAGAATTATGGCACTCAAAGGTACTCTATTTTTTAGTTACTTGTAGATATGTGTAGTCAACTTCTCCATGTTCGGGGATGTCATTAAAGTGGTTTCGTTCCTTATTAGTTTAGTGAAGAAGTAAATTACCTTACCAAATTGGTTGTCTATGTTTGGTTATTTTCCAACTGCTGGTAATTAGCAGTATAAAGCTGCTTCACTGAAGCCCTTTTGTGTTTCCGTAGGCATCCTTCAGGTAGTGACTAGATTCAAAGTAGATGCCTCTCTTTTTGCTATTAGATAATGCATCTGTAAGCATTGTTTTAATGACTTAAGAGTTGGATGTATCATATTGTGATGCTCTTTTATCTGCTTATCTTTTGGTGTTCTCATATCCAAATGCATGACAACTGTTGTTCGGTGGTATGTATTTTTCAAATATATTGATGTCCAATGGAAGGGACGAAGCCAGAAATTTAGGTTAGTCGGGGCAATAATTAGTCTAAGAGCAACTAGTTAAAGCAAAAAAAATTCAGAGGGGGCAAATGTAAGAATTTAAAGTGTTAAATTGAAAATAAATATATTTTTTAGGGCTTAATTGACACAAATCCAAAGTTGAGGGGGGACACTTGCCCCCTTTCACCCCTCTATGGCTTTATGTCTATCCAATGACATGAATGTAGTAGATAAACAAGTTGTGTCGGAAGAAGGGTACATTCATTTTGTGGAACATCTAAAACATGTTTTGTCAATGTCTGTGTTTTGTGTTTTGAAACTCCTGTATGATTGCCTTATATGTGGTCCTAGATTTATGAGTGTACATTTTGTTGTTTGGATCCTACCTTTGTAGGAAACGGTGTTATATATATATCAATGTTTGGGCATATGTTATACATACCAATTTTGACAACGCCATTTGTTGTGGCTAAAGAAACACAATAACATCTATGACGAATAAACAATGCATTTTTGGTTGCACATGGGTCATGCATCGACCATTACCTTTGGTTGGTAATGCAGTGTTCTAGCATTAAAAGAGGTCGAATGTAATTACGCATGAACACAATTAACAATATGTTGAAGCTAAAGGTAAAAACAACTGTTCATTCTAGCAATGATAGACTTATAGTCGCGGTATATTGTTCGTGTGGATACCTTTATCATCGAGGCATAAAGACACAAGTCTTAGCATCATAATGTGGCATTAAGAGCGGCAAAAGTCCACATACCAACGAGTTTACTCCGTTTCTATAATACTACTTTCTTGTAGTGATTCTTAAAAAATCCTTGAAAACCCAAAAATATAATTCATTAAATTGTAAATTTACTAATTTGAAACACTCATTTTTTTTGGAATAAAAATTCTTATACTATTCCTTGACCATTTACTCTGGAAAATTGTGGATAAAATTTTCTAAGTAAATTTGTGCGAGAATATTTTTTATTAAAGGACTGCTATGGATTTTGGAATTAAAAGTGAACTCATATATTTTGTCAGGAACTTTCCTTTTAAACAAGTCCTTTTGTGGCAAGCATTTTTGTTAAATGTAAATCCCTTACAAATTCTTTCAATTGTAATATTTTTAAAGGATTTTTTATATTCTCTTACAAAATTACCCCTCATAAATGCACACATTATTTATAAAGTTGTTGATATAGGGTGATTTACAATTATCCGTATTTTTAGCATTCATTTCAGACATGTGAAACCATCCGGTAGTGGTACCCCGCACCGATACCCACATATATATAGATATAGATATAAGTATATGTATATTTAAAATGGTATTATTAGTGTCATATTTGATTATTGATAATGTATTTCCTTGCCCCCCTTCCCTTACACAAGTGCCAATTCCATTCCTTCCTTTCTAGGTCGATTGCTTGAGTAACTTGTTTCGCTACCCAACTAGACGTATAATTTCAAGTATTGGTGCATGGGCTTGTATGGAACTTCAGGATACAGCTTTGAAGCTTCTTCTTCATCTTCTCCTGTGATCTCGAAGTTGGTCAAACACCCTTCATAGAATATGTGGTAGAAATGCCCCACTCCCACTTGGGACACATAGTCTAACTCTATACAAAAGTTAGTGATATGATGGAAGTAATCAGTATTTCAAACAAGCCCAAATCAAGTCAAGTCAGATAGTAAGTAAGTAAGCGTTGTTAAGCTAATAACGTACACACCTTGGATAGGGGCAAGAAAGTCTTTGTCAGAGATGGTAATCTTCTCCAATATTTTGCCGGACAGCTTCTCCCACATCTCGACCAACTCTCTCTGCGACAGGATGTTTGCTGGAGGCCTTAGGTACACCGTTTTGTTCAGTGTCCGAGGATCATCTAGGGTTTTTATTGTGTACGTTGCTACATCATATTCGTCCATAAACACGCCTGCATGCACGCAAATATTCACATACAAATATATATATATATATATTTACATATTGCCTGCCTGCCTGCCTGCATGGATGAGAGATATACCTTTGACATTTCCATCTCCATAAATGAAAACCTTGTCTTTGGGAGGAGTGAGACTCTCCATTTGACAGAGGCTGCCAACGAAGTAGCCCGCAAAGCAATTTGCTGAGACGTACGTGAAAGGGATTTTGGCTTCTTCAATGGCTTTCCTGATTGTCATTTTCTCATCGAAGGTGACACGCCCTGGTTCCAGAGCATGGCACATGCGAGACGGGTCCATGCCAAACTCAGACGGTAGAAATCTCTGAAAATATGTATTTATAATAAAACATAGTAGCCCTTTATAAGTTAAGTTTAGTTAATTTTATCTATATAATAAAATAATTTTTGTTATTTACTAATGATAATTTAAACTAAATTCTTATAATTCAGTGTTGAATATGCAAAGAAGAGGTCCAAATCCTTATTTTTACCCAAAATAGTAATATTTAATTTAAAAAATTGGATGATCAAACAATAATGTATACCAACAATAATATGGTTTAATATATAAGTGCAAATATTAATATAACAAATATATATATGTTGGTACCTTAACGTTTCCAGCTTTTTTAATAGCGTCCACTAATTTGAGCTGCAGCAGTATATTATGGCTCCTGAAGTGTACCCCCGACATGGTACATATAACAACATCTACCTGCTTCACCGCATCCACCAGACTCTGTTCATCGGAGAAAGATCCTTCTATGAGTTGAGCACCTTCCTTCTTAAAATTCAGTAACATCTGCAATTTGTCGATGTCGAGGCCAATCTCATGCCGTTGAAGGACGAAGGTGGGGTGTCCTTGGTCCAGACTCGCCTTCACCATCCTTCTGCCCAAATACCCTGTCCCTCCCACAACAAGAACCCTACTTTTCACCATCGGACTCCTCTTGGATTGATTGTATAGGTTCAGTTACGTATCTCTCTATATATATGTAGGAGGCAAAATGGTTGGAAACTCTAGCCGCTATGTCATGATGTGGGGAGATACATATAATTTATTTAGGCTTAGAAACTACTCTTAGAGGGGAGGGGAGGGGAGGGGAGGGGTGGAGTTGGTATGAGCAATTATTGAATAAACACAACCTATTTTTCTCACGCTCTTCTGGTAATTAATTAATGAATGGGTTTTGGAGATTTCAATTAGGTTAGGTAAGTAGTCAAATCGCTTCTCTATGAAGAAATGTGTTATTTCAGGCATCATTCAATACTCTACTATGACTACAAATCTTACTTAAATGAAAAAAAAAAATATTATAAAGTGATTTTACTTGAAATTTCATTCAAATAAACATACCAACCAAAATTTCATGAATCTTTCGTCAAGGGAAAAGTATGAAAAAGATGTAACATGTTTGTCCAATGTTGTCAAAGCGACACATTTGTAGTTTTTGATGCAACATGTTTGTTGTTGTAGGTATTTGATGCAGTCGTTATGTTTCCGTCCCAAATAGCCGTTAAGTATGCACATGCCCTGCACGTGACGTCTTTGTATAGTGAAAGTCCTTAAATGCTCATGTCTTCTTCATATAGCAGTTATAACACACTCATTCGGTGTAACACTGTCTTCTCCAATCTTCGGCACTGAGCTCTTCTCCTCTTCGTCCTGCTCTCCCAATAATGATGTCACCGCACTACTCCAGCAGCTCTTCTCGAAGCTTGAAGCCGCATGAAGAGTACCAACCGTTGATTTGCTATTGTGGGTTCACTAGTCATGCTAAACCAGCTCCACATGGAAGAATTTGCGGTCGGTTTTTCTATTGGTGTCCCAATTGTAAGGTATGTTTGTCGATTTCATTGGGTTTTTACCCTAATTGTAGAATGAATTTGAAAATTGTTGCCCAGCCAAACGGAAGAATTTCATTAAAATCTGACAAATCATGTCACGTGTCTGGCACATGCTGGTTTTTAACGGGCAAACAAACGGAAGAACAAACGTTTTCATCTAAAACCGACAACATGAAACGTGTTACATCAATTACCTACACTCCAAAACTAGTTACATCAACCACCACTTTTTGCAAACATATTACATTTTTTTCATACTTTTTCCTTTTATTAATTACGATTATTTAAAATCAGAAAGTATTATTGCAAATGAAATATATCTATATGTACTAAAATAATCAATGTTATATAAAGATAAAGATAATGATAAAATAAAATAATAATAAACATTTAAACAATAAAATCGTATGTAATAATGTTGATTTTCTAGGTGTATTTTCAAGTTTAGATTTACTCAATTGTCTTACCACGGGACGAAATCTTGGAATTTTGAGTTGTATAATTGTTATTAAAATACTCAAAATTAGAAAATATTGTAATGAATAAAATTAAATACATATGTCTGGAGGTAAAAATAAATATATAGGGATGTGATTTTTTTATTGTATTTAAAAATTTGAACGGACAATTTTGTCAAATGAATAATAGAGACTTTTGGAACTACCATCATTAGAATTAATTGGTTTTGTAATGTCATTACTCGCACTATGGAAGAAGGGTGAGACAATAGGGACAACTCAAATATTCTTGAGTCGTGAATAATTTACTTACCTAATTATTCACGACTCAAATGGCAGATTCTCGCAATAAACAAAATTAATTATTTTTTACGACTCCTTTTTTTAGCAGAATTTATTTATCTTATTATTCACGACTCAGACTAAGAACCTCTGGCGATCGGTCGTGAAGAAGACTCGATTAGGACTCCAGCTGGAGCTGGGGCAGAAGGAGGTCGGAGTGGAGCACGAGCGACCAGTCGGAGGCTGCTCGACCAATGTATATATATATTTTAAATATACATATTTTTTACGACTCATTAAAAAACGAGTCGTAAAAAATAAGGAATATTTTTTTTTTCATGACTCATTTATTTGAGTCGCCATATTTCACATCTGTACAGATATTGAGTCGCGATAATTCTCACAACACTTCATATAGTGATTCAATTTCTGTTGAGCTGTTAAAATTTAACAGCTCAAATAATGAGCATTTAAATACTACTTTTTTAGCCGTTACATATTACGTCTCATAGTGTCGACTTAGTCCAATTAAATTAATTTATATTAGATACTAACTTCAGCACAATTATTAAATTGTTTAGGGGTCACTCTCTTGTCTTTTTGTATTAAATATATTAAAGGAGGAAGAAAAATCTTATTTGTGTTTTGATTGAATTTTTCATAATCATTAACTAATTCAGAGGTGTTTTCTGGGGTCGGGTAGGGTTTAATGTGTAGGTTCAGCTACGTCTCTCTCTATATATATGTAGGAGGCAAAATGGTTGGAAACTCTAGTCGCTACGTCATGATGTGGGGAGCTACATATAATTTGTTTAGGCTTATAAACTACTCTTAGAGGGGAGGGGTTGGTATGAGCAATTATTGAATAAACACAACCTATTTTTCTCACGCTCTTCTGGTAATTAATTAATGAATGGGTTTTGGAGATTTCAATTAGGTTAGGTAAGTAGTCGAATCGCTTCTCTATGAAGAAATGTGTTATTTCAGGCATCATTCAATACTCTACTAATACTACAAATCTTACTTAAATGAAAAAAAAAAATATTATAAAGTGATTTTACTTGAAATTTCATTCAAATAAACATACCAACTAAAATTTCATGAATCTTTTATTAAGGGAAAAATATGAAAAAGATGTAACATGTTTGCCCAATGTTGTCAAAGCGACACATTTGTAGTTTTGATGCAACATGTTTGTTGTTGTAGGTATTTGATGCAGTCGTTATGTTTCCGTCCAAAATAGCCGTTAAGTATGCACATGCCCTGCACGTGACGTCTTTGTATAGTGAAAGTCCTGAAATGCTCATGTCTTCTTCATATAGCAGTTATAACACACTCATTCAGTGTAACACTGTCTTCTCCAATCTTCGTGTCTTCTCCAATCTTCGGCACTGAATTCTTCTCCTCTTCGTCCTGCTCTCCCAACAATGATGTCACCGCACTACTCCAGCAGATCTTCTCGAAGCTTGAAGCCGCATGAAGAGTACCAACCGTTGATTTGCTATTGTGGGTTCACTAGTCATGCTAAACCAGCTCCACATGGAAGAATTTGCGGTCGATTTTTCTATTGGTGTCCCAATTGTAAGGTATGTTTGTCGATTTCATTGGGTTTTTACCCTAATTGTAGAATGAAATTGAAAATTGTTGCCCAACCACAGTTGTAAAGGTCCATTCGAAACCCTAATTCCCAAATATGATTGCAGAACCACAGTTGTAACTATTTCGAGTGGAGTGACCCCCAAATGTGCATATACGGAAGGAGGGCCGTAAGCAAATTTCGAGATATGCATGACAAGATCGAAGACGAAGTTGTTCTTGTACGTGGGAGAGAGAAAATGTTAATTATTGATATTGGAGGGCTTGTGGCCCTGCTTGTTTCTGTAATGTTAAAAGTTGTTGTTAGTTGAGCTGTTTGTGTGTGTTAAGTTTGCGGATCGGTTGTAGGTTAATTATGTTAATTAGTGTGTTGGTGTCAGAAAACATAAGTTTTGTAATTGTTGGTTTTTAATTAAATATGTTTCTGAACCAGTATAATATAGATGTAACATGTTTGGCAAATTGGTGCAAAACATTACCAACAGAACCGAATAGAATGCCACTTGAAAATCAAAACATTTAATCCAAACCATACAGAACTCATACAAAACCTTTCAAAGTACCTTCATACAATACCTAGTCCACCGAAACACATATTAGTTCATCAAAATCCACCAAAATTCGCAAAACACATTATAGTTCATCAAAATTACATTATGCATACACCATTACATTATGCATACACCAAAGCACATCAAAATACAGAGTATATCATAATATATTATAATTTGATTATTATTCCTAAATTTAATATAATAAAAAGTAATACTAAAAAAATAACCAAATAGTGTCATAAAATAATACATAGTAAAAGGCGTGGGGTTTATTTATATTTGATAATTGTGACTGATGATTATGATATTAATATTAATTGGAGCATGTAATTTATTTATTTATATATCTTGGATGAACAAAATTAATCAGTTGGTCGTGGGGTTTGTCTTAATGGTATCACCGATCACGTGATTTCCCAAAGATCGAGTCATTGGGGTGAACAATTGTCTAGTTTGAATACTTCACTAGTTTTGAGTAGACAACTTGGGGGAGTGTTCAGACATTTTCTCAACGCCAGCAAATGACACAAGAACTTATTAATTTGTGTAGTAGTTAAAAGTATATTATTTTAAGTTAAATTTTCATATTTTAACTTACGACAGACAGAATCTACAGTCAATCCGTAAATTTAAATTTAATATTTTTTCAATCATTTAAATCACAATTAAAATATGTACGTACTATAATATTTATTTATTTTTAAATAAATACATAATTTTATTTTTAATTAAAGATCGAATCGTCAAAAAAACGTTAAAAAAAAACAACTAGGGGTAGCGAAATTCATAAAAATGCTACACCAATTAGCGTTTTATGAAAAACGTTACCCCTAGTGACGTTTTTTGAAAAACGTTACTAAAATTAGCGCACAACGTCACTAAAATTAGCGCACGTTGTAAGAAACGTTACCCCAGCAGCGTTTAGTTTATATACATTTTGCTAAATATTTTTTCAGTATACTTATTTTTTCAAATTGTTTTGGCACAGTGTCTACTTTATAAAAAAATAAAAATTATTATAAAGTGATTTTACTTGAAATTTCATTCAAATAAACATACCAACCAAAATTTCATGAATCTTTTATTCATTACGATTATTTATAATCAGAAAGTATTATTGCAAATGAAATATATCTATATGTACTAAAATAATCAATGTTATATAAAGATAAAGATAATGATAAAATAAAATAATAATAAATATTTAAACAATAAAATAGTATGTAATAATGTTGATTTTCTAGGTGTATTTTCAAGTTTAGATTTACTCAATTGCCTTACCACGGGACGAAATCTTGGAATTTTGAGTTGTATAATTGTTATTAAAATACTTAAAATTAGAAAATATTGTAATAAACAAAATTAAATACATATGTTTGGAGGTAAAAATAAATATATAGGGATGTGATTTTTTTATTGTATTTAAAATTTTGAACTGACAATTTTGTCGAATAATAGAGACTTTTGGAACTAACATCATTAGAATTAATTGGTTTTGTAATATGTCATTACTCCCACTACGGAAGAATGGTGAGATAACATGAACAACTTAAATATTATTGAGTCGTGAATAATTTACTTACCTAATTATTCACGACTCAAATGGCAGATCCGCGAAATAATTTTTTTTTTACGACTCCTTGTTTTAGCAAAATTTATTTATCTAATTATTCACGACTCAGACTAAGAACCTCTGGCGATCGGTCGTGAAGAAGGCTCGATTAGGACTCCGTCTGGAGCTGGGGCAGAAGGAGGTTGGAGGTGGAGCACGAGCGACCAGTAAAAAATGAGCCGTAAAAAATAAAAAATATTCTTTTTTCATGACTCATTTATTTGAGCCGCCATATTTCACATCTGTACAGATATTGAGTCGCGATAATTCTCACAACACTTCATATAACGACTCAATTTCTATTGAGACGTGAAAATTTAACGACTCAAATAGTGAGCCTTTAAATGCTATTATTTTTTGGCCAAGAAAACCCGACTTACTCAGGGTATATAACGATCAAAATTGGAGTTTGAGTTACAATCCGAGCTAACTAAATTACAATCCGCAATAAGAAAAGAAAAAAGAGGTGTGGGGGTCTTACAACCAAATCCAAAGGACACAACCCCTGCATAGCATGCTTGGCTAACCAATCCGCACATTGATTTGTCTCTCTAGGAATAAACCGCCAATCAATACTCACGATCAGGGTCACCAAAATTTTGATATTCTCCACTGTCATATCAAGTTGCCACTGGAAAACTTCACCTTGGAGTTGCTTAATGACTGACTCTGCATCAGACTCAATCACCACCTTCGTCCATCGATGATCAAGAGCAAGTTTGACACCTTCCCAAATCGCCTGGGCCTCAAGTTCCGGAACAGACGACCCGACTGTTTGGACCACCCGACCGTCGCAAACCCGGCCCATGTGGTCTCTCGCAATGATCCCAAGCCCCCCTTCCCCAAGCTTGAACATAAGGCAGCGTCACAACTGATCTTCAAGGAGCTCGGTTTTGGAGGAGCCCATCTGGCTTGTGTCACTCTGCTTGAGTGCCTGGTTCGGTTTGTCTGCACCGAAGCCATCTCACCTCTAGCCCTCTGAATCTGCAGCATGATATGAGCTGGGTCCGGTTGAATGCCTTCAAATGCAGATTTACATCTGGCCTTCTAGAGAAACCAGTAAGTGATCATGGCCATGATCCATCGTTCGATCCTTTGATCGTTCCCTTGCCCCTGCGCGTGCTGTCGCCCCACTGCCACAGCCAGTAGCCATTGATCCAATTGCATCCCTTTCACAGACGCCACGTCCAGTCCCAGCAGCCCCAGCCAAACCTGCTGAACCCAGCCACAACCCAAGACAATGTGCTCCCTCGACTCCTGCATATTGCATAAGTGACACTGAGAAGACACCGAGATACCTCTTCGTGCCAAGTTGTCCTTCGCTGCAACTGCATTCGAGGCCAACCTCCAAACAAAACACTTAATCTTAGGCCATACCTTGGCATTCCAGATTGCCTTCCATAGGGGGGAGCTGCTCGCATCGATAGCAAATGCAGGTGAGGTGGAGTGGATGGTATGGTAGGCTGATTTTACCGTGATCTCCCTGCTCGACGTCCCCGGCCACCTGAATGAGTCTGGTCTGCTCAGGAGGGGTATTGGAGTGTTGAGGACGACCTGAACAAGCTGAGGGTGGACCTGCTGACGAACCAAGTCCTCCCTCCAGCTCCTTGACAGAGGGTCGATCCAGTCCACGAGCCTCTCCGACCCGTCCGCTGCAGAGCCTGCATTCGATCTGAGCCTTTCTCTGGTCTGGTGTAGAGTCCACCGATCCGAGAACGGATTGATCAACTGGCCGTTCCCCACTGTCCAAGCGCCATGAGACTGCAACATGTCACGACCATGCAGAAGGCTTGTCCAGCTCCAGGACGCTCTCGCTCCCTTGCCCGCGTGTAAGAAGCTCACCGATGGAAAGTAAATGCCCTTCATCACTTGGAACCAAAGATTGTTCGGTTCTTTGATAATCTTCGCAGCCATCACCGCAAGAATTGACGAGTTGAAATCCTGCAATTCTCTGAACCCGAAACCTCCCTCCCGTTTGGACATCGTCATCGCATCCCATCGTTTCCAATGGATCTTACGATCACCGTTGTTCGCCCCCACAAAAAACGAGCAATTAACGCATTAACCTCCGAGCACCATCCTTTAGGAAACCTCAAGACACTCATCACATAAGTCGGGATAGCCGTAATGACCGACTTGATTAAGATCTCCTTCCCGGCATTAGTGAGGAAGTGGTTCCTCCAATTATTGATCTTCGCTCGAACTCGGTCTTTTAGATATTCCAAGGCATCCCTCCTAGACCTCCCCCAAACGGATGGGAGTCCAAGATAAAGCCCCGGTTTGGAGACCTGCTGGACCCCAAGAACATCCACAATAGCTAGTTTGAAATCGTCATCCGCCGCGTCATTGAAAAACACACTGGATTTCTCATAGTTGTCCCTCTGCCCCGAGAGCCGACAATATTGATCAATGATCCCTCTTATGCCCCTAGCCTTCTCAACTCCTCCACTCATGAAGAATAGAGAATCATCGGCAAAGAATAGGTGATGTATGGAAGGACACCAACTCTTTCGCTTGATTCCCTGTATAAGACCCCGAGCTACCTGATTTTCCATCATTCTTGATAAAACGTCAACAACCAAAATAAATAAGTATGGGGAGATAGGGTCTCCCTGCCTTAGCCCCCTAGAGGGCATAATAAATCTCGAACGGTTGTCGTTGACTAGAACGTGGTATGACACCGATGATATGCATGCCTTAATCCATCCTATCCAGACCGGTGAGAAGCCCCTTAATTCCAGGATCTTGAGGAGGAAGTCCCACTCGACACTGTCATATGCTTTCTGCATATCCATTTTGAGCACACACTCCATTCGGCCCATACCCACTCCCGATCGTTTCCGTGTCTTCGAGAAATGAAACATCTCGTGCGCAATAAAGATATTATCCTGAATTCTTCTGCCTGCTACAAAAGCACTCTGAAATGGGGTGATCAGTTCTGGCAAATAGACTTTTAGTCTATTAGCCAGGACCTTTGATATGATCTTGTAGCCAAAATTACATAGGCTAATCGGTCTAAATTCATAAGCTGACAAGGCATTGGGAACTTTAGGGATCAAGGTAATATCAGTTTGGTTAATGAAAGAGGGCATCATACCTGACTCGAGGAAGGCGTTGACGAAGGTGACGATATCTGGGTCGATGACAGTCCAGTTCTTTTGGTAGAAAGAACCTGAGAAACCATCTGGTCCCGGTGCTCTCGACCCCCCATCTGAAATGCAGCTGCCTTAACCTCCTCCCACGACGCCCTAGATGTAAGTGCCCGATTCTGGTCCGGCCTCAACTGCACCTCATGACACCTGTCCTCCCAATCCCCACTGATCCCAATCCCATCTCTCCCGGACTCGAATAGCTTATTGTAGTAGGAATGGAGTTCATCCTCAATATTCTTGCCACCTTCAAACCAAAATCCATCCTCCTCCCTAAGACGTGTTATCTTGTTCCGTTTTCTCCTCGCGAGAGTCGTTGGATGGAAAAATCTGGTGTTCTTGTCACCATCCCTCATCCATTTCACACGCGCCCGTTGTTTCCAATAGATCTCTTCCCTCTTCCAAAGAGCATGTAACTTTGATTTTAGAGCTCGCTCTTCGTCATCCTCGTCCGGACCCCTCGATGACGTGCCAAGGATGTGAAAGCGTCTCTTAACCTTATTCATCTCAACCACATTGTGTTTGAATTCAGTTTCGCCCCATATCGATAAAGCCCCGCTACACCCTACCAATTTCTGTTTCAAATCGGTCATATGGGCAATCGGACCCCCATCCTCCCACGAACATTTAATTACTTCATAACACTCCTTTTTCTCGAGCCACATCTCTTCGAAGCGAAATCTCTTTACTCCTCTTCGTTCCTCGTGTTCCAAAGTAAGCATAATCAGAGAATGATCTGAACCGATAGGTAGTTCGTTGGAGCATTGAACGGTTGGGAATAAGACGTTCCAAGAAGCATTAGCAATCCCCCTATCTAGACGTTCACAAACTCGGTCTATTCCCCTCCTATTGTTCGACCACGTATACCGGAGACCCTTGAACCCGACATCCTCAAGATCCAGATCCTCCAACAAGTGGATGAACGCATCAATCTTCCTTTGCTCCTTCCTCCTTCCCCCGGTTTTTTCACCGTGACTTAAAATATCGTTGAAATCCCCAATGCATAGCCACAGATCCCTTCTATTCGCCCCAATACTTCTTAGCTCATTCCAATTCAGCTTTCGTCGCTCAAAATCAGGGTCCCTGTACACCCAGGTAAGGAAACATTCGGCCCCACCATGACTAAAGCTCACCTGATTATCAATTATGTTCATACTTCTAGTAAAACATTGAACCGACACTTCATCATTCCACCATAACTTCAATCCCCCACTCGAACCAATAGGATTGACATACAACGCTTTATCCATGCCCACTTCCCTTCTAACCCTCTCACAAAAGGTTTCAACCTGCTTTGTTTCCATCAAGAATATAATAGACGGTTGAAACCTTTTCATGAGGTCTTTAAGATGACGAACTGACAGGGGAGACCCCAACCCCTGACAGTTCCAGCTTAGGATACTCATCTATCCTGTGTGGCTGTTCGGGGATAGCCACCAGAACCCTTGCCCTGCACATCTCCTCCAGATATAGTTGAATCACACTCACGGTTTATTGTTCTTCTGATCGAAGCCTCCCCTCTACTATGAACCAGGCTCCCCACTTTCCTTTTTTTACCATCGTCAACAACAATCTCCACCGAACTGCCACGCTTAGCCTCCTTAATTCTGGGGCAGACCCTAGAGCCTCGTGCCCCTTGTCTTCCAACATGGGCAGCCTTCTTAGCCCCTCGCTCACTCACAGTTGGCATATGACGTGTCCTTCTCATGACGATGGAGGTACAGGAAACATCACATGATATGTTTGGTGTAGGGGGAGAACCCCTAGGATGAAACTGAGGATCGTTCCCTGGGTTCCCTAATGAGAGGGCAGTATGGATCGGCCCTTCGTTACTCCTTGTGTCATCCCGGACGTTCGTAGGTGGACCCCTGGTTTGAGGGGGCTTTGAGCGATGGGTCGCGGCCATAAGGTCTTCCTCATGAAGGGTGAGGGGCTGAAAATGGAAGGCCAAATGGTTCGAGACCTGTTGGTGAATGGCCTCTGTAGGACCCTTGGGAGCGCATTGATGGACCTGTAGTGTGGTGCTTGTGATGCCGACTCCTGGAAAGGGGAGTGTCTCTCCACCCGGGGGTGTAAAGCTTGGAAACAGAACCGGGACTCTATCATCAGAGGTTGCTTGGCGAAATGCTAGGCACAGAGCGACATTGAAGGAGGGTCTTCTGTCCTCTGATGGCTTAGGTTGATCCTGCTCAGGAGGCAGTTGATTGAGTTCAAAGTCCCATCTCGCTGAATGAGTTTGATCCGATCTATTGCTGCTTTGGATGCTCTCCTTTTGCAAGGATGGAAATGAGGACACAGGGGTTGAAGAGTTACCCTTAGCCCCATTCCCATTCTTCCGAGAAGACATATCAACATTGGACGAGATCGAAGGCTCCCTGGACTGCTCACTCTGCTTTTATGAATCCCATCTCCCGCTACTCCTTGATTCATTCATCATATCCTTCCATGACTTACGACCCGGATCACGACTGGGCAGTGCCTTCTTTGGTCCACCCCCAATGTTGTGCCACCTTTGGTTTACCAGAGGTCTGGTTCCTTGCAGCCAGGGCCCGTACAGAGGACTGCCCAGATTATGCACCGAAACACAGACCTCCTCCTGACAATGCTGCAACGTATGGCCCAAGCGACCATAACCGTAGCAGAAGTCCGACAGCCTCTCGTATTGAAACGAAGCCCATTTCTCTTCTCCCTCTTCGTTGTGCCACTTAAACCCAGCCTGAAGAGGTACATTCACATCGATTTCAACTTTGATTCTAAGGAAACACCTCTGTCTCATTATGTGATCAGCTTCGACTTGGAAGCACCTGCCCACGCTGTTACAAATCTGTCTCGCATTATCAGTGTTGCACGCGTCTTGACTCAAGCCATGAGCCTGAATCCAGATATCTATCTTGTTGAAGTTCAGCTCATCCAAGGTTTTTTTTGTTCCGCAGGTTCTGATGCTCAAAGAAGACCCCTGAATAGACCAATGGGAGAAATCCAGAATCTAATCTCTTTCCCTCGGGTTATCAATTTCAAATGCCAGAGTCGACTCATCCACATCAATCATTTTAACAGAGCTAAACCTAGCCCACGCAGCTTTTAGCACATTTCTAACTACAGCATTTCAGATTGGCTTACTTGACAGAACCCTACCGTAAAGCCTACTGACATCTCTTCCAGGGGGCGATGCAACAGTTGCAAAGTGATAGGTCGAGGCCCTCCAGTACCTGAAGAACTGGACTGTCCCGCCATGAGACGCAACGACCCAGACTTATACTTCACCAACGTCTAGACCAACCTGAGAGCCACAAAAGGAAGAAGAAAAGAGATAATCTGGTTATGGCAAAAGAAACAGAAGGAAGATAGGTTTTACGCAGCTTCTGAATTAGGTTTGCATGGAACTATTTCCTTTCACCAATCGGAACGCAGGAAGGAAAGAGAGGATGTTGTCCAATCAAAGGCAAAAATATATTCTTTCTACTTGGAAGGTTTCGATTTGTCCGTTCCGTTGAGCGAAACACTGTCCACCCGCAGGATGCGGCGGTTAGGCAGTCTTCCTAGAAGACATTCTTTCACTGGGCAACCCCAGGAAAGGGATAAGCGCGTCGACTCACGCGCGTGCTAAACATGTTTTTCATAAAGAAGACGCTAATGTGATTAAATGCTATTTTTTCAGCCGTTACATGTTACTTCTCACATAATGGCGACTTAGTCCAATTAAATTAATTTATATTAGATACTAACCTCAATACAATTATTAAATTGTTTAGGGTTGACCCTCTTGTCTTTTTGTATTAAATATATTAAAGGAGGAAGAAAAATCTTATTTGTGTTTTGATTGAATTTAAGTACAAACTTTATATTCGTTGATCCTTCTCTTCTCATTTCACAGATGAGAGAGGAGAGAGGAGGGCGATTTTACAAATCCCTAAAAGAACATAGCTACGACTGAGCTGAAGGTGTTTGTGAAATGTCCTAAGACAGCTTGGTTGGTCAAAGCTTACCGCGCGAAGCTCATGGCTCTTCCAGCTCCCAGTGTTCCACCCCTCTCACACTGATTTCAAACCGTGTGTGACCTCTGGCTCGCGTTGGCGGAGCTGCTTTGCTTACTCAACCCGCGTGGTGGTCTCGGGATCTCTGATCCTAGTGTGCGGCAAGTTCTTACTTACCCCCTTGCTTTTCTCTCCGACTGACAGTGACGCCCTGCTATATCTTGCCCGCCGTTATTGCCTAGCCTTTCGTTTCGTTTTTTCTGTATTGTAGGTTGGTTCGATCTGTGGTGAAGGTACGTGGGTTTCAGCTGCGATGAATCGCTTCCCCGTATCCGGTGAAAATGAGGCTCCTAGAAGAGCCGTTATGTCGTTGGTCCCTAAACCCCCCATCCTGAAGACTGCGGGTCGTATCGTCGGGAAAATGATCTCCCAAAAGGAGGTCAAGAACAGTGCAATTTATGTGGTTTTGGGAGCTGCGTGGGCTGCTTTCGGGTATGTGAACATGACGGAATTGGAGAATGGGGTGATGGCTTTCGATTTCCAGAATGAGGCTGACAGGACCCGTGTTTTGGACATGTCCCCTTGGGCAATTCATGGGCACTGTCTGAACCTCAAGTGCAGCTGCACAAACCTGAGCTCTGGTGATGTTGACTTTGGCTGGCTAAGTATTTGGGTTCAGGTGCACGGGCTGAGTTTGGAGATGCTGAACAAAGATAACGGACGTGCAGTGGCTGAATCAATGGGGAGATATATTGATATGGATGAGGAGATAGAGATGCAAAAAAAAGGGTATCTCCGGCTGAAAGTGGAGGTGGAGACGGGGATGCCTCTAAACCCTGGTTTTTGGTGGACTAATGATCGGGGGCAAGAGAAGTGGGCGTCTGTCCGGTATAAGAGACTATCAGACTTCTGCTATGGCTGTGGGGTGCTGGGGCATACTGCCCAATCCTGTAATAGTGACATTGTCACATCGGAGATCAATCCAAGACAGCCTATGTATGACCCAAGAAAACAGGTGAACTCCCATCTGTTAAGAGGAGGAAGCAAACCGGCGCCTTTGAAACGTGAACTAGGGAGGAAAACCTGGAAAGAAATGATGATGGAGTGTAATGCCCATCCTGGTGGTAGTTACGGGGGCAAATCGGAGCCTGCAGAACAGGGCTGCAACACGACTAATCCTTTAAGCCTTGCTGGTGGCTCGGGAAGCGAGGGCCCCCTGACTAGGGACCATGCTGCTTTTACATCAGGGGGGACTGCAGGGGAGGGATCTGTCCTGGAACTCTCTCTGGCGTGCCTTGACTCCTATCCCAGGTGTATCGATCTTAACTCGGAACCCATAGAAGATGATATCCCCTCTCAACCTGAACCTCACATGCATGCTGATGTCCAACAGCAGTGCCTTGTTGCAGAAGGCAAACTGGAGGAAAGCACCGACGGGAGGCTGGAGACAGCCAAACGGAAGGATCATTTTGAAGTGTCGTTGGTAGAGAAGATGAAAGGTGCCCTGTCGCTTGGAGAACAAGTTAGGCTGCCCCTTACCCCAAAGGAGTGGCCTTTTCTGTTGGATATGCCTGTCTTCCAAGACAGTGCCCAACCGACCAAAAAACGGAAGGGCACTTCAGATCCCAGACCCGATAAGGGAATTGGGGTCCCTACGGGTAACACCGAATCAGGGACCTCAAGAACCAGACCAGGTATCTCAGCCCGTCCCCCTAAGAACAAGCTGTTAGGAGGACCGAAGGAGGAGGGAGGTCGGGTCAGGGGGTCTGCCCCATTGAGAACCAACACTCGGTCTACTTTGCTCAAGAAAAAGGATTCTGGTGGCTGTTCCAAAACAGCCACACGAGATCAATGAGTATCTTGTGTTGGAACTGTCAGGGGTTAGGGTCTCCCTTGACAGTTCGCCCCCTAAAAGACCAGGTGAGAAGAATCCGGTCGCTTATTGTTTTCCTTATGGAAACAAAACAACCGGAAACTTCTTGTGAGAGAGTAAGACGTGCAGTAGGGATGAGCCAGGCATTGTAAGTGAATCCAGTCGGGATTAGTGGAGGCCTTGCGGTTTGGTGGACGAATGAGGTTGATATTTCGTTTGACCACATTAGTAAGAACTTGATAGATGGAACTGTGCAAATCGGATTGGGAGGTCCGAGTATGAAGGTCACTTGGGTTTACGGGGACTCCGATTTTGCTAGGCGTACTCACAATTGGGATCGGTTAAGGGGTATTGGGCTCATGAGAACAGTTCCGTGGATTCTCATGGGTGACTTTAATGATATATCCGATCACAGGGAGAAAGTTGGCGGTAGACGCAAGGATCAAAGGAAGATGGACGACTTCAACAATCTGATAGACACAATTGGGGTGGGTGATCTGTGCTACAAGGGGCAAATGTACACATGGTCGAATAACAGGTCCGGAGAGGACAGAATCTTTGAGAGACTCGACCGAGCTTTGGCGAATGCTTAATGGCATGACCGATTTCCTCGAGCCCAATGCATACACGGGATTGCCATTGGCTTAGATCATGCTCCAATTGTTATCAATTTAGACCTGAAGGATAGACGGGGACCCAGATTGTTTAAATTCGAAGACATGGGGCTCCAGAACCCCGATTGCTTTGAAGTCATCAGAGTCGCTTGGTCACGTGGGGGTAGGATCAGGTCTGTGGATGATTATAACAGAAAATTGGGCACTTGTCGTGAGGAACTGATTCGTTGGAGTAGTTCTTGCTTTGGTAACAACCTAAAGCTGATCGAGAAAACCAAGGGGAGACTCAGGGAGATCGCCCACGCTAGACCAACCGACCAACTCCTCATTGAGGAGAAAGTTCTCAAGTCTAAGATCCACGCCCTTTGGAAGAATCAAGAATTTTTTTGGAAACAGAGATCAAGAGTGCGTTGGCTTAAGGAAGGTGATCGAAACTCGAAATTCTTTCACCAGACCACATTGGATAGAAGGAGGAGGAACAAAATTGTCAAGCTGAAAAATCGAAATGGGGTTTGGATGGATCAGGAAGAGAATATTGTGGCAGTTATTCAAGAATTCTATTCGGAATTATTTGGGGAGGGGGAGGATCGGGATTCTCCTAGGGATGATGGCACATACGATATCCTCGACTGCCTTGAGAAGGATATCTCTGATTCTATGAACGCCAACCTCACTAGGGAGGTCACCAAAACCGGAAGTATGGGCCACAGTTATCCAGCTTGGGGGGTCTAGGGCTCCGGGACCGGACGACTTCTCGGGTTCCTTTTTTCAACGGAGCTGGAAGGTTGTTGGCCCAGACATATTCACCATGGTGAAGACTTTCCTACATACAGGTGTTTTCCCTCCCTATATAAACCATACTGATATCACTCTTATTCCGAAAGTTTCTAACCCTATATCTCCTGCTGAATTCCGCCCTATTAGTTTATGCAACTTTGGATATAAAATTGTATCTAAGGTTCTGGCAAACAGGTTGAAAACCTGGTTGCCAGAACTGATCACCCCCTTTCAGAGTGCCTTTGTAGTAAGGCGTCAGATTTAGGACAACATCATCGTCGCCCACGAGATGATCCACTACCTCAAACTCAGCAACAGAGGTAGGGGTAATGACTCTACTCCGAATTGCGCTATTAAGATCGATATGGAGAAGGCCTACGACAAGATAGATTGGGCTTTCCTTTTACGAATTTTGGAGGCTAGAGGGTTCGATCAGAGGTGGATCAAATGGATAGAGGGCTGCATATCATCTGTCTCTTATCAAATTCTGGTCAATGGTAAGAAGACACCCGTTATCATGCCATCTCGAGGTATCAGGCAGGGAGACCCCCTCTCCCCTTATTTGTTCATTTTGGCGGCGGACGTCCTTTCGAGAAAGATGGTCCAATGGGTAAGTGCTAAGGAGATTTTAGGGATTAAACCAAAGAGGGAGTGCCCGGAGATCCACCATCTCCTATTCGCTGATGATTCGCTCTTCTTCCTGAGAGGATCCGAAGCGAATGCCCGAGCTCTTAAGGGGACTTTGGATGAGTACTGCAAGGCCTCGGGCCAGAGGATAAACTTCTCTAAATCTTTGCTTTATTGCGGTGATAATGTGGATAATTCTATGGCTAGGGCTGTTTCTGGCATCTTTGGCATGACTTTGGTTGGGAATCCAGGCAGGTATTTGGGGTTCCCTTCTCTGTGGGGGCGGTCTAAGCGGGAGGCGCTGGGCTTCTTAAAAGATCGAGTGGTCCAGAAACTGCAAGGGTGGAGCTCAAAGCTTCTTAATAATGCGGGTAAGGAGGTGTTGATTAAGGCAGTTATCTCGGCTATCCCTTCATACACCATGAGTGTCTTCAAATTGCCTAGGACATGGTGCGCTCAATTAAATAGCTTGATTGCGAGGTTTTGGTGAGGTGCATCAAATGGGGACCGCAAGATTCATTGGATGAAGTGGGACACTATGACGAGGGCTAAATCTGAGGGTGGCATGGGCTTTCGAGAGCTCGAGAGCTTCAAAGTCGCCTTGCTTGGTAAGATGGCTGCGCGTGTTTGGCGAGAACCGAACGCTCTTTGGGTCAAGGTCCTCAAAGGGCTGTATTTCCCGTCCGTTGATTTCCGGGAAGCTAGCAAGGGGAGTCAGGCTTCTTGGGCATGGGCTAGTATCCTTGAGGGTAGGGGTGTGATGTCCGAAGGGGCTGTTTGGACTGTGGGGGGATGGACAAACAATCAGACCGTTTAGGGATGCTTGGATTCCCGGGAGATACCACACGAGGCTTGGAGAGCACCCGATCACCCTCGGCCAGGCAGACACAGTCCTAGAGGACTGGATTGATCCGATTGAGAAAGTATGGCTGCATCAGAAAGTCCGAAGCTCAGTTGCTGAAGCTGATGCAAACGCAGTGCTGGTTGTGCCTATTCCGTTGGTGAGCCGACCCGACCAGCTGAGATGGCCCTACGAGCGAGGAGGGAGTATCAGAGTTAGATCCGCCTATCATCATATTCGTGGCCTGAAAAACAGAGACTCGACTGAGATGGATGGAGGCCAACTGATCTCACAGCCTTCACCGAATGTGTGGGATGCCATTTGGAGGTCAAGGGCTGTGCCGAAGGTTAGAGCCTTTGCCTGGAAGCTGCTTTCCAATGCTGTGGCGGTTCGGGAAAGGCTCGTGAGGAGGGGTGTGCAGGTCCCGATTGGCTGCCCCGTGTGTGGAAATCCTGAAAATGTTCTTCATTTGTTTGCTGAATGTAGATGGCTGGTAGGTATCTGGGAGAATCTTCTTGGTCTCCCAGCGTCTTCTCATGGTGGCACCACGGTCATGGAGTGGATGACGAGTAGGCTCTCTGAGCCTGCTCGAGCAGGGGAGTCCAACTCGACCCGGTGGACCATCACGCTAACAACCTGCTGGACTATTTAGAAGATGCGCTGCAAAATGGTGTTCGAAGGGAGGCTGCCTGATCCTGCTGTCGTGGTGTCCCAAGCGCTGCAGTTGGTGAAGGATTGCTCGGACCTGCAGGCTACTTCCAGTGGTCATCGCCTCCAGCAGCTACCGAGTTCAGGGATCGCACGGAGACCAGCTGATCATTTGCCTCGCAGATCAGCAGCCGAAGAGGGGAGCAGCACCCATTCTGGGGTGAGTCCAGACCAGATATCGACCAGGGACGTGGACAGCAGCATCCATGCGGGGGTGCCTCCAACGATCAGCTTGCCCACTAGACTGCAGTCAAGGCCCGAGCAGTAGCACCAGATTCCTGGGGTCTCGGCCAGAGTCACTGCAGCCCCTCTATGGGTAAGTCCGGGACAGGGAGTCGTGAAAGTTAACTGTGATGCCGCCTGGGATCCCTCCTCGGGTCTTGGGGGCATCGGGGTCGTGTCTCGGGACAGCGAGGGCCGTTTGCTAGGGGGTTTCCATTGCTCGGAGTCGGCACATTCGAGTGTTTTTCTTGAGGCGAAAGCCTTGTTTTTTGGTATTAAGCTCGCACTTGTTAATAGGTGGGAGTCAGTTATTTTGGAGTCGTATGCGAAGGTTGTTATAGAAAACATTATAGGGAAAGCTCATTTTTGGCAGATAGAGACTGTGTGACATGTCCCATTTCTTTTTCTGAAAAGGAAATGATCACTTCCTCTTCTTCTCTCGGGCGTTTTCCTAGCTTGTCGGTTCCAGACATTTGGGAAGCGTATCCCTCCCTTGCTGAACAGGTTTCTCCACCCGAGGTAAAGCCTCCACTAATCATGTTCAGATCCTCCACCTTGTTGCTAGGTCCTGCCCCATTTTGCATATTCCTAGGCGACGCCCTCTTCCTCGGACTCCTACTCCTTTGGCGTCGAGCCAAGAAGTTCTTTAAGTGCCCCTGCTGGATCAACCTTTCTATTTCTTTTTTCAAAATATAGCAGTCGTCCGTATGGTGGCCCTTACATCGGTGGCATCTGTAATACTGGTTAGGATTATTTCCCATAACCGTGTCTGGCTTCCTTGGTGGGGGAGGCGTCGCCCAATTCTTCTTCTCCATCTCTGTTAAAACTATGGAAATTTCCCTATTCAGGGGGGTGTAGCTTTGGAAAGTTTCTCTAGCAGGCCTTGGTCCGAAGGAGCGACGCTTATCATCATGCTTTCGATCATCGTGCTTTGAGGAGCGTTGCTCGGGTCTTTTTCCTTCTGCTTGTTCCTTTCTGGATGCTTCTTTGTGGACCTTTCTTCCTTCTCGTGCAATCTCCAAGTCTATGTAAGACTTGACTCTGTCTGCCATCTCCTCCACAGTGTTGACTGGTATGGCACTCAAACTGTCGTACAAAGTCGATCCCTTTGGGCCCAATCCTCTTATGAAGGCCCGGATGGTTTCCCCTTGTGTGATGGTTTGATCAATTCCAGCCAATTCCCTGATGAATCGAGAATAGAAGTCGCCCAAACTTTCCTGATCCCTTTGCCTGATATGGTCGAGCGTTCCCACACTTTTTAGTAGGCGACGCCCTCCCATGTATTGTACGATGAACTTGTCCTTCAGCTCTGTCCATAACTTTACTGATGCCTTGGGTAGGTTGAAAAACCAATGTGCAGGTACATCGCCCAAGGTAGCTGGAAAGAGTAACGCCAAATGAGTTTCCTCACTTGTTCTTCCCAACAAAGAATTTTCATGCCTTTGTATGTGGAAGACCGGATCAGTATCCCCATTGTACGTATCTATACGAAAAGTCGGCTGCACCTGTGCTGGTAGTGCCACTGACAATATCTCTGGGGCGAACGGATGCATCGGCCTGTCTCGAAGGTGAGGCATGGTTCGATTCTTTTGCTCCTTTAGCGTTTCAGCTACGATTTCTTTGACCCTGTCTTCACTTAACATCCTTGGAGCAGGCGCCACAGGTACAATAGCCCCTACTGCACCCATGCTCGCCACTGGAAACGTCTCAGGTGGTGGATTCGCTGGTGCGCCTGCTGGCCTTGATGTGGCTTCATGCGCCGCCTGAGCGCTTGCTCTTTGAGCTGCCCGAGCAGCTGTCCTTTGATCCCTTCTGTCCAAGAGCTCATCAAGAGCCATCATGAACGCTGGTGTCTGGATGAATTCTGCATTTATGTCCACTTGTCGAGGCGGCGCTCTGGCGAACGATGAGTCTATGCGAGACTGCGCCGCCCGAGGTATGTCGTTGTCGTACCTCTGCTCTTCAGGAGGAACTTCTTCCTCATGAATATTCTCTTGTTGCACAGACCTAGGCCGCACCATTTGTATCGGTATGTAGGAGGTCTGTCCCAAATGTTGCTGCAGGTTTTGGAGCGAGTCCTCATCATTCACTTCACGAATGGTATTTGCTCGTGTTGCAGGTGGAGCCATGTCTGATTTTCGCTCAATGTTTCCCACAGACGGCGCCAATGTGTTGGATCACGTACACCGTATTCCCGTCTCAGATACCCGCTCCGTATACCTGCACAAAGGAAAGCCCGGGAAGTCCCGTTGTTTCCCCTCCGATGATTAAGTCAGTCGGAGGTTGTTTGTAATATGTGAATGTAAGGTTTCTGTATCAGAGAATACTTAACCTGTAATGAGGACAGTGATGAGCTATTTATAACATTTCATACCTGGAACCATGGTTTGGTCAGGTTTTACCTTAGTCATCCTAGCTGTCCTCAGAAGCCCTGACCACAGTTACTTTACTGCATATTCGTTTTTAGTGGCTACTCTATTGTAGATCCTCCTTTGTATTTGTTTAATCCTAGGCGTGCTAAAAGCAGCCGGCCTAAGTCATAGGTGTGCAGGCGCACCATCTAAGGTGGACAGTGAATGCATTGTCATCCACTGAAACTGGCCCAAAATGCTTTATGGCGAACCCCATTTAGGCGACGCCTAAATGGGCATGTCTTCAAGGGCGACGCCTCCGTCTGTGCTGACATAGGCGACGCCTGTAGCCAGTTGGACCCTAAAAAGGTGAAGTCCAAAATGCTTATCTGGACCGAATATTAAGTCCAGTCCAGTCCAATATTTATAACCCATCAAACATCATACTAATGTTTAATAAGTTCGTCAATATTTTAAGTAAGGATCAACCTCTTTCACCAAATAAATTACATCATTTTATGATCATGCTGACACAGGAACAAAAATAAAAAATTCACAACGCAAGTCATCGACTGGACAGTTTTAACTCAAGAACATACAGAAAACCGAAGGGCAACTTCACTCAATTGGGAAACAACTCATGTATTTAAATAGGTTCAAGAATCACTATTAACAATCATCACACAGTCCCTACATACGCAATCAACACAAAACTAGAATGGGACAAATCAAACACAAATTAATCATCAAACTATATTTTTTTTAAAGTCATAATTATCTAGAGAAACGAGTCAGACATTTCGGCAGGCTCGCACACAAAAACATATTTGTGGTTGTAGTGTAAAAATATAATCAAACTTCCGGAAAGTTATATCAAACATATTCAAAGGAAATTTACTTTAGATATGCGTAAATTAGACATCCTAACATGGTCATCTAATATATGCAAACAAAATAATTAACACAGCATGCTTAGTTTAACTTTCATTAAGAGTTAATAAAGGTAAAAAATATAATTTCTCAAAATGTTTACGGAACTAAATCACCTTAGACGAAAGTTAAGGGATTGCAATTACATTAACCAAAAGTTGGTGACCAAATCTCCTTAAACAGATGTTCGAGGACTGGACTATCAATGATAAAAGTTCGATTAAAGAAATCTAAGTCAAAAACATTAAGGACTAAATTCTCAAAAACAACAGGATAATGGATAAACTCTCTACAAACAAAAGTCCAGGGATCAAAGTCATCATAAGAAATAACTTAAAGGATCAATTCAAAAATAAGCTAGGGATCTGAATGAAACCAAACACAAATATAGTAATCATCAATCAATAGTCAAAAAATTAGATATATTAAGGCATAACTAACTTGTGATTTTTTTCAAAAAGTAACTACTTTAGAAAAAATATTTGAAAAAGTGTATATCAATTTTTTTTTTAGGAAAGTATGTATACGTGCGTTGCGCCTACTGCAATAGGCGCGACCCTAGGGTGCGCCTATTGCACAAATTCTTTTTTCCTTCACGAAAACACTGGTCTATCAGAAACCACGTTGATTTTAAGTCTGCTTATGGTTTTCCTCCTAAATAGAAATTGAGAGATAGTCTCACGCGTTGCTTTATCTCAGTATTCACAGGTCCAAATTCCTCTACGCTAGTCTCACCAATTCCTCGGTTGGTTCTCTATCAAGAGAAATCTAAAGCCCCTGGCTGGTGTTGTTGGATATGCAAGTGGAAGCAACGGTCTATCAGAAACCACGTTGATTTTAAGCCTGCTTATGGTTTTCCTCCTAAATAGAAATTGAGAGATAGTCTCTCCAATAAAGAAGAAAGGAAGTTATAAGAAGTTAAATACTTTAGGTTCCTGTCCTAAATTTTCCAACTTGTTCTGAACAACATCCGCGAGGTAAAACATTGAAACAAAGTTGTTTATTCACAAGTTTCTGAATGAGACTTTTCTTCAAATACACTAGCTAGTTTGACATTTTCAGGAATTACTGCTGCAAAAGAGCTCTTTGGGGTTACTTTAGGTTCCTGTCCTAAATTTCCCAACTTGTTCTGAACAACATCCGCGAGGTAAAACACTGAAACAAAGTTGTTTATTCACAAGTTTCTGAATTAGACTTTTCTTCAAATACACTAGCCAGTTTGACATTTTCAGGAATTACTGCCCCAAAATAGCTTTTTGGGGTTTCCACTCTTGCCTCTCGACTGGTTCTCTAAAAATGTGAAGTTTAGATACTAACATTGTTAAAGCATAAGCATAACACATTAACACTAACCAGGCTAGAGAGACGTACATCTCTGACTCAACATCTTCCGAATATCTTGTAAAGCTTCTCCAATGACTATAGCTTTTTATCTGAGTTCAAGCTTGCTTATGGTTTTCCTCCTAAATAGAAATTGAGAGATACTCTCTCCAGTAAAGAAGAAAGGAAGTTCTAAGAAGAAATGTTTTTCCTCCTGAAAATGTCAAACTGGCTAGTGTGTTTGAAGAAAAGTCTAATTCAGAAACTTGTGAATAAACAACTTTGTTTCAGTGTTTTACCTCGCGGATTTTGTTCAGAACAAGTTGGAAAATTTAGGACAGGAACCTAAAGTAACCCCAAAGACCTCTTTTGCAGCAGTAATTTCTGAAAATGTCAAACTAGCTAGTGTATTTGAAGAAAAGTCTCATTCAGAAACTTGTGAATAAACAACTTTGTTTCAATGTTTTACCTCGCGGATGTTGTTCAGAACAAGTTGGAAAATTTAGGACAGGAACCTAAAGTATTTAACTTCTTATAACTTCCTTTCTTCTTTACTGGAGAGACTATCTCTCAATTTCTATTTAGGAGGAAAACCATAAGCAGGCTCAAAATCAGATGTTTTTCAAAAAGTAAGCATAGTAGGAAAAATAATTGAAAAAGCATACATGGAGGAATTTGGTGAGACTAGCGTAGAGGAATTTGGACCTGTGAATACTGGGATAAAGCAACGCGTGAGACTATCTCTCAATTTCTATTTAGGAGGAAAACTAGTGAATTTAACTCATCTCCGCGATTGATCTTCTGTCCTCTTGATCATCTCCGTGGTTTGTTAACAAATTGATCTTCTGTCCTCTTGATCCAAGACCCTTCCTAACCATTGGAAGGGGATCAGCTTTCTTCTGTCCTCACCGTACGACTAACCAATACAATTCAAATTCATGTACGCAATGATCTCCTAAGCAGACTTAAAATTAACGCGGGTTCTGATAGACCGGTGTTTTCGCGGAGGAAATAAAAAATTCTGCAATAGGCGCGACGCGCCTACTGCAATAGGCGCGACGCGCGTATACATACTTTCCTAAATTTTTTTTTTCGATATACACTTTTTCAAATTTTTTTTCGAAAGTGAATACTTTCTAAAAAAACTCCTAACTTGTGAGTACCACAAAGTAAGTAAGGGAACTCAATGGATTCACATAATGTTATACATTCCATGAATGTACAGATAAAATTAAAATTAACCGAAAAAATAATTTAATTAACCAAAAACTATGAATAAAATATTAAGACCCGAAAGTTTATAAAATAGTTTCCTACAAATACACAAGAAGCGAGATTAAAACTAGATCGAATCAAGCTTTTCTATTTTGCCTCAACCAACTCAAATGGTTTGGTCATCCTCATACAACTGAACTGAATTGAGTTAGTCAACCTCAACTGTTGGATCTGAATCTCCTGGATGCTGACTTGACAATGAATTTAATGACAAAGGAAGGATGAGGATTGCTCTCGCCTTAACTCTGGTGAACCTACAGGAAGGGGATCGCAACAGAGGGAGTGTCTCTGGGTCCCTCTCCGTTGCTTAAATGAGTATTCTGTGTATGTGAACTCGAAACGTAATGAACGTATTGAAAAGCAGAGGTATTTATAGAGTAAAGAGACCACACCACTATTGGGCAACAAAATATCTTAGTGAATATTGTATTGGCGAAGATTAGGATAGCAGATATTACAGTTATGGCGTAATATTGCAGTTACCGTATGTAATCTTTAGAGAATATGTGTCTGAGATACGCGAGATATTGTGGCTATATCTTTAGTGACGGTTGGTGAGACCAGAGATGAGAGGTTAGACTCTCTTGAGCGAGCAGTAGGAGTCTGCGACCTTGGTAAATGGCGACCGGTGATGGAGCATTTGACGTCCACTTTGACTTGGGTTCGATACTGGACCGATTTATGAGGGTCATATCAACCTTAATATGGGTCGGCTCGGTTCGAATGATATGAGTTTCACCCCCTGCAAACCTATTGGGCCTCTGTGGCCTTTTCCATATTGGGATCTCACTATCAATACCCAACATTTGCCCCCGAACCTTGAGTGAAGTTCCTTCGGTCAAGCTTGATTCTGTGATAGGGTTTGAGATAGTGACACTTGGATTGGATCTTCTCTGTCATTTTCTGTTATTTGTGCCTTTTTAAGTACTCCATGATCTTTGGCGAGCAGTTGTTTGGTCGCCTAGAGTTTATGGAATATTCGATCCTTTATCCCTTTTGGCGAACACTTGGGGTTGTCAGGGTTTATGAATCTTATTCACCACTCTTTGGCGAACACTACCATTGAAAGGGTTTTCAGAAACGCTTAGAAGGGTTTTGGCGATCACTTTGTCTGTATAGGGTCTTGAGCATTTAATGACTGCAGGGTTATCCAGAAGTTGAACAGACAATTGAGGCATGTCTATCTTTTATTCTTCCGTAACCCAAGGATAGGCTGACAGTTTTTGTACCGTTCCAACCGTTTGTATCCCCGAGGTGTCTCTTAGAATTCTGACATTGCTTCGATTTTTACCCAAAGGGGTGTAATCATTCTCTGAGCCGTTTCGATTGTGTTTGTTCGTTTTCTTCTATTTTGTCTATATAAGAAATAAATTCTTATCCCTTTTGTCTTTTATGCGTTCCAATCATTTGCATTCCAGAGAGTTCAGTGCTTCTCAGTTTCTCAGTGCTATGTTTTTCAACTTTCCCTTTTCCTCATTAGATTTCAAAAAACTACTTAACATTTCAATGGCTTCCAAGAACCAATCCGCCGGAAAGAGTAAGGCACCAGCCCACAAGTCTTCTTCAAACCGTTCCTTCTTGAGTCAGAAGGTGTCTACGAAGGTCACCAATGCTCCCCTGACCATTAGGGACAGTTCCTCGCTGACGCCAAGCCAGAGGAACCCTGCTTCCAGACCGATTTCGGGATAGTCAGCGGCTACACCGGTGGTTGTGGACGGGCCAGAGACCAACGTTCTCGCTTTTTCCCTAACAGGTAAACATTGATGCTCTCTGTTGACTTCTTTTTAGATAATGCTTCCTGCTTTTTTTTTTTATATTCTCCTTGACATACCCTGGTTTCCTGAGTAGATATCAAGCTCAATGAACTGAAGCCGACTTAGTGTAAGGCAGTGGTCGCCGTAACTGGCCTGAGAGAAGCATATGCCCCCAGATATCCGAGCTTAGGACTGCATTATCCTCGTAATGGAGAGGTTTACGTCTATGTGACCCAGATCGATGCTGGATTGCGTTTTCCTCTCTGCGAAGATTTGCAGGAGCTCTGCTGCTACTACGGGATAGGTCCTACAGAGCTAGTACCCAACACCATTAGGATGTGGATTGGGTTAAAATTCATGTGTTTACGTCAAGAATGGACGTATTCACAGCCTTTTTTCCGCTGCTTTTACCGATTGGCCTCTGGAGCGAACCACCTCCACCACTTCCAAACTATGTGGCCCAAGTTCGAAGAATGGAGGGGCCAGGCGTGGAATTGGAACGTCCATTTTCGCCTGGTGGACGAATTCCGCGCTACCAACTCCAACTACAAGAAGTTCTACTTCTTTTGCAAAGGTAGCGTAACATGGGAGTTATTCCAACCGGAAAGGGATACTCCTCCTGTCTTCGGGGAGTTGATAGGAAGTTATCAGAACGCCATTGACGACTTCTTACGGTTACACAAGCAATCGAACTTCTGTTCGATCCGTTCGGTGGCGGAAACCACATAATCGATGCTCGAGTTGGTGGGTATCCATCAGGCCTCGCCAGTTTCTATTGACTGGGTAATTTTGTAACTTTTTCTTCTGTTGATTGTAGGCGTTCGGAGCCACAAACTCATTGGTGTTTTTTCCAATCAGTCTAAGGCGGGGCTATCTCCGGACCAGGCGTCACTGAGCCTTCCACCTCCTACTCCTTCCAGGCGTTCATCCAAACGCAAGCCTGAGGAGGATCAGGTCGTCCCTCTACCATTCCTGACGCTCGCCAGCAAGGTAGTCTTTCAGTTTTTGTTTCCTCTGTTTTAGTCTTAGGTTTCTAATACCTTTGCTGACCTTTTACAGGGAAGACCACTGCTGATGTGGCTTCGAATCCCACTCCTGCCAAGAAGGCCAGGTGTTCGTGTGAAGAACGCCATGCTCCTCCTAAGGCTCCTGCTGCCCCCAACGAGAAGGTTATGGTGGTGGCAGAGGTCGCCACACCTTCTTCCGATAAAGCTGATCCCAATCCTTCTAAGGAGACTGGGCTCGGAAGAAAAGGCAGACAACCTCGGGCCCCTCAAAGACTCCTCTCGGGGAGTACTGCCCCTTGGTGGACTTATTCCAGCCGCCAAAGGCTGCGAATCCCAAGAGCGTCAGGGACCCTTGGGGGAATCTCCAAAAGGTAGAGATTTCAGATCAGAAGACACTCTGGGGTAACCCGGATTTGTGCATGCATCTCCTCGAGGGGTTTGTTCCTCCTTGGGACAGGGCTCTAATTGCCTCCGAGCTGCCCGCCATCGAAGGGGTCATGAGGTCGCACTTCGAATGGATCACCCTGGTAAGTTATTTTGTTTTTACTTATCTTCAAATAATCTTTTGACCTTTCATTGAACTGATTGTACTTTTCCCCTTTTTTCCCTGTTGTCAGCTCGTCCGAGAGGAGTTGGCGATCGGTCGGATCGTAGGGGAGCTCGATGATAAGTAGACTGACATGCTTATAGATTTGGAGCAATACCAGAGTTTGGGGTTCTCCCCTGACCAGATAACGGGTTTGAGGGATAAGGCCGAGTCGGCTACTTATCTGGTGAAGCATGCCTGAGAGGAGTACTTCCAGAAGGAGCAGAGGCTCATCGCCTTCGTGCAGGAGAAGGAGGAAGAGGCGGCCCTCACCAATGATAAGCGCACGAGCACTGAGCTCCAGCTTAAGGCGACCGACCAATACTCTGCGGAGGTGGAGGCGACCAATGCTCGGCTAAAGGCTCAGTTGAATGAGGCTGGGGCCCAGAGAGCCGCTACTGAGGCTCAGAGGGTCGCCGCTGAGGCCAGGAGGGACGACCTGGAGAAGGCGAATGAGCATCTTGCCCTTCGGCTAAAGTCTGTCCCATCCCCCAGAGCGTGGTCGAGGAATTTAAAAAGTCCGAGGAGTTTACCGACTACGCCTTGGAGGTGATGAAGGCTGAAATGGTTTCATACCTTCAGATCCTGGTCGAGGATATTCAGGCGACCCCAAATTTCCCCTCCGGGAAGTTGAGTCCCTCAAGACCTTCCTCCAGAGCAACTATTCCACGGAGGCTCCCCCTGCTACGGTCATCAAGGAGGTTGCCCCCGAAGTCGAGCAGGAAGTCGCCATTCCTGAAGAGCCCAAGTCTTGAAGTCTCCAACTCCCCCGGCGATCATATCTTTTACTTTTGATAATAGTTTTTGTCTTCCCCTGTATTTCGGGAATGTTTGTACTCATTTTTTGATTTCAGACTCAGTTATTTTTATAATATTGAATGCCTTTATATTCATAAGCCTTTAGTTTTATTTGACTTTGAATGTGTTGGCGATTCTTCCGATGTCTTTATCATAATTACTTTCGACTTTCTCTTCGCTTTATAATGGTCTCGACCCTTAGGGTCTTGGACCTTTCTTTAGGCTTAGAATGATAAGTCTTTAGAGATTTATCTATTCCCCTCGCCAAGTATAAACCTGTTAAGTAAGACTATCATCTTCTGAAGATGTGTTACCTTGTTAAGGTTTAGAACTTTTGGAGTGTTCGCCTAATCCTGAGGAACTTGTTACTCAGAACTTCTTCATCTATAGTGATCGATTTGAGTTCCTTCCCAACCTTCTTGAATTTGTTTCACAAAGGAACTGTTACCCTTAATATGGATTGTTCACTTTGGATGTTACTTCTAGAATTTTGCCCAACTTATAAGCGAACAGCTTCCTTGACGGATTGCTCGCTTTTTGCGTTAGGACTTCTGCCTGATTTTTATATCAGGTCTTATTTGCCTAACCTTTTCCTTAGGTATTTTCATATGATTTTGATAACAGGTCTTGTGCTTGACTTTGGCGTCAGGTCTTTGCCTAACCTTGGTGTTAGGTCTTTTTGCCTGATTTGACTATCAGGACTTGTGCCAGACTCTAGCATCAGGTCTTTTGCCTAACTTTGGCGTTAGCTCTTTCGCCTAAATTTGACTTTAGGTCTTTTTTCCTGACTTTGGCGTCAGGTCTTTTGCCTCACTTTGGCGTCAGGTCTTTCGCCTAAATTTGACTTTAGGTCTTTTGCCCAATTTTGATATCAGGTCTTTTGTTTTGCCTAACTTTGGCGTTAGGTCTTTCGCCTAAATTTGACTTTAGGTCTTTTGCCTGACTTTGGCGTTAGGTCTTTTGCCTCACTTTGGCGTCAGTTGTTTTGCCTGACTTTGGTGTCAGATCTTTCGCCTAAATTTGACTTTAGGTCTTTTGCCCAATTTTGATATCAGGTCTTTTGTTTTGCCTAACTTTGGCGTTAAGTCTTTCGCCTAAATTTGACTTTAGGTCTTTTGCCCAATTTTGATATCAGATATTTTGTTTTCAATTTTGTTCGAGTGGCCATGCTTTATGAAGGAATGACTTGCTTTTATTGACATAACATTTTGATTACAAGCTTTGCATAAAACCTCCTTAAATGTTCGAATTTGAATGGACGGGGTAACCTTTCGCCTTCTGTGGTTTCCAAATAGTAATATCCTGGGGCGGCAATCTCTACCACCTTGTATGATCCTTCCCACTTAGCTGAAAGCTTGTTCTAGCTGTCCAGTCTTGTAAATTCATTCCTTCGCATAACCATCTCTCCCACGAAAAATTGGCAAGCGCTAACGTTTCTGTTGAAGTATCGAGCGGTCGCCAGTCGCATTTTAGCTTGGGCTTTTTCTGATTGCCATCCCTTTTCTTCTGCGTGGTCGATATCTGTTCTGTGCTCGATTTCATTCGCTTAAGTGTTAACGTGTAAGATTCTGTGGGTAGGCACCGCTATTTCAGAAGGTGCCACTGCTTCTGATCCATACACTAAACTGAAGGGTGTTTCCCCCGTGTCTGTTTTGGTTGTTGTTCGAGTAGCCCATAATACGTTTTCCAGCTCTTCTGCCCAGTTTCCTTTGAATGCTTGAACCCGTTTTTTGAGTCCTACCAGGACAACTTTGTTGGCTGCTTCAGCTTGTCCATTCGTTTGAGGATGATGCACCGAGCTGAATATGTGATCGATATTGTATTCTTCGCAGAGCCACTTAAGTTCTTTTCCTACGAATTGTGGACCATTATCGCTTATGAGTATCTTGATAATGCCAAATCATGAAAATATGTTGATCTTCAAGAACTTGATCACTTGGAATTCCGTTGTAGAGGCCAAAGCTTTCGCCTCTATCCACTTGATGAAGTAGTTGATCGCCACTACGATGTGGGTACGTTGCCTAGTACTAATGGGAAAGGGGCTCAATATGTCTACTCTTCATTGAGCTAAAGGCCAGGCGCCCGCCATTGTGGATAGAAATGTTGGTGGTCGACCGGATTGTGGTGCGAACTGTTGATAAGTCACGCACTTCTATGTTAATTCTGTCGTATCTTTACCCAAGGTTGGCCAATAGTAGCCTAATCTGATGATTTTCCGCGTCAATGATTGTGCACCTTCATGGCATGCGACAACTCCTTCACGAGCTTCACGGAGAACCCTTTCTGTCTCGGGATGAGAGATGCACCTTAGATAGGGAGTTGAATATCCTCGCATATAGAGTTCTCCATCTATGAGAAGATAGCTTGCTGAGAGACGTCTTATCCTTGTGGATTCACCTTCGTCCTTTGGGAGAATTCCCTCTTTCAAGAAGTTCTGGAATGGAGTCATCCAGGTTACCTGTCCTTGAATGTTGAACAATTCTGCTCGGTTGTCGAGGACCGAATATAAGGCTTGTTCCAGAAATTGCACGTCCTGAATTTTGGTTCCTCCGAACGCTAGATTGCTCAGAGAGTCTGCCATCTAATTCTCTTGGCGAGGAATAGACTCAATCGCGAAAGTTTGGATTTCAGCGATGAGTTTTTTAGCTGTTCGCCAGGAATAGGTTTCACCAGAGCCGGGATTGTTTAAGGATGTTGCTTTAAGGATTGGAAGACATCCTCACACTCTGGCATCCACTCGAACTTGCGGTTGGCCCTGAGAGTCTTGAAGAACGGGAGTGACCTATCGTTTGCCTTGGAAAGGAAACGATTGAGTGCGGCCAGGCGACCATTAAGACATTGGACCACCTTGTGGAAAGTTGGTGACTTCATCTCCTCGATGTCTTTGAGCTTTTCCGGGTTTGCCTCAATTCCACACTCGCTTACCATGAATCCCAGAAATTTTCCGAACTTGACTCCGAAGGCACACTTTGCTGGGTTCAGGCGAACACTGTGCCTCCTCATGCACTTAAATGCTTCTCGAAGGTCCGCTGTGTGAGGATTTCCCTTAATAGTTTTGACGAGTGTCGTCCACATAAATCTCCATATTCCGCCCCAGCAAGTCTTGAAACATGCAGTTTACCATTCGTTGATAGGTCACCCCAGCATTGATTAGACCGAAGGGCATCACTTTATAGCAAAGTATGTCTCTGTCTCCATAGAAAGATGTGTGGGCCTCAACGTCTGGGTGCATCCGAATCTGATTGTAACCTGAATAGGCATCCATGAAACTCAGCATTTCATGACCATAGGTTGCGTCGACAACCTGATCAATTCGAGGAAGTGGATAGGAATCCTTTTGGCAAGCTCTGTTCTAGTCGCGGAAGTCGAGGCACATTCTCCACTTTCCGTTTGATTTTTTGACAAAAATCGGGTTAGCGACCCAACTCTGAAATCTCAACTCCCTGACAAAGTCGGCTTCGATTAGCCTGCCTATCTCCTGTCTGATCGCCAAACACTTGTCTGATCCGAATGAACTTATTTTCTGAGCAATCGAATTTATTGAGGGATTTATCACTAGCTCATGTGATATGATGTCGGTGTTGATACCAGGCATGTCGCTGGGTTTCCAGGCGAAAAATTCTTTGAATTCCTTCAGGAGGGCAGTCATGGCATTTTTCTGGTCGTCGTTCAAGGTGCTCCCGATACGCACCTTCTTTTCTGAACCATCAATTTTAACCTCTACTAACTCCTCCAATGGTGCTGGTCGAGCCAGGTCCTCACGAGGGTCGGCCTCTGTCTCGATGGCGAGGGTTTCCCTTTGATTCTTTCTGCGCAGGCAGTTCACGTAGTACTGTCGCGAGGAAGGCTGATCGCCAAGAACTTCTCCGATCCCGTTGGGTGTGGGGAACTTCATCTTTTGATGGACTGTGGAGGTCACAATCTTGTGAGGATTGATCGTGGTCCTCCCCAGGATGGCGTTGTATGTTGTAGGCGAGTCGACCACTAAGAAGGTGATCGACACCTTGATGCTCTTCCATCCTTCGCCAAGAATTATCGGCAGGGTTATGGCTCCCAGCGAATAAGTTGTTCTCCCAGTAAAGTCGATCAGGGGATAATCGACTCTCTTAAGGTCGCGCTTGTATTTGCCCATCTTCTCAAAGGCGTCTAAAAATAGGATATATGTCGAGCTTCCTCCGTCAATCAAAATTCTTTTCATGTAACACCCGTCGACTTCGGCTGTGATAACCAGCGCATCATTGTGAGAGGTGGTGACATGTGCCAAGTCATCTTCGGAGAATGAAATGACAATGTTCTCTTCAGGTTGAGGTCGCTTTCCCAGCTGGATCGCTGTAGAAATCTGAGTTGCATAGACTTCCCTCGCCTCCGACACCAAACCCTCCAGCAATTAGGTTGATTACCCTTCTACTCTGGGACGGGCTAGATTGCTCAAGCGGAGCTGGCGAGTGGTTTCTACGTGGTGGCGTTCGACTCCTGTCTCGTCTAGCCACAAACTCCTTCAACATTTCTCTCTGTATCAGCTTTTCGATGTCGCGCTTGAGGATGCGACAATCATCACTCTTATAGCCCTTGCACTTGTGATATCTGTAATAGATTTCTGTAATAGATTTCGGTGTCCTTCCCCATGGGCTGACCACTCTTGCGGGGCATCGGTGGCTTGTCGGGGCTTGATGTATCGACCCTTCTTGTCCTTCTTTTCCTTCCTACCATCGCGTCGGGGCTCAGAAACCACCCTTAGCGATGTTGTCAGGAAATTGGCTTCGGCGTTCCCCTCAAGGTCTATAAAACTATTCGCCCTTGCTGCCAGCGCTTCCATCGTTTCTATCTCCTACACGTGGCAACTGTTGTGCAATTTCCTTGAGGCTTTGTTGGCCACGTAAGCCCTCGGTAGAAAGCTCGAATTATCTCCCCATCTGCGAGCCGGCGATCTATTTATGTGACATTTTTATGAAAATGCCCATAAAAGTCGGCCAGTGATTCTCCTAGTTGTTGCTTGACTGTGTCCAAGGCGGCCACACTTTTCAGAAGTTGGCGTTCACCCTTGTATCGTTCCAGGAATTTTCTTTTGAGCTCAGCCCATGTCCCTATTGATCCTGCAAGGAGGCCGAAGAACCAAGACGACGCCGAGCCCGAAAGGGTCGACGGAAATAACAGGGCTAAGTGATTCGGATCGGTTGACTTACCCAACAGAGAGTCTTCATGCTTATTAACATTTATAATGGGGTCGCCTCCACCACTGTACTCGGGGATGGCCCTGGCGACGACATACTTTGGGATCTTGATGGCAACCAGGTCAGTGGGGAAGGGATGAGCTTATCGTTCCCTGAAGGCAGGAGCGACGGTCCCTCGCCGTTCCTAGAGCCTTTTGCTGATAAGCTCCTCAACTTGGTCAAGAGTGCACTGGTTCTTCTGCCATCCATTCGGTACGGAACTTGATGGATTGACAGAATAGGTGGTTGCCGACGGCTCAGTGGAAGTCGGAGGTAAGGACTGGTGTTCCGAGGTCATCTCTTGATATTCTTGAGGGGCTATGGTGCCCGGATTTCCAGTTTCTGCTGGCCTTTACCCTACGGCTGCGGGGCGAGAATTTCTTGAGGAGCAGAAGCTTGTCTGCGAGCCTGTCCTAAGATGGTCTACTGGAGTGATATCATCTCCGGGATCAACTGGATGCTTTCCCCAGCCAGATGGGCGTTTTGCGGTGTTGGAGTCTCTGTGGCGTTTGTAACGGGGACCGGTCTGAAATTGCCGACGTGTTCTCGTGCTGGCCTTGGGGGGACGACATTAGGAGCTGCTTGGCTAGCAGGTTCTTGGTGGAGCGGCGAAGCTGTGGCGGAATCAGAGTTGTGTAAGGACTGTTCATTGGCCTGGTTTCAGCGATTGCTTTTGGATCTAGTTTGCATGACTGTTTACTCGTTCGCACAGACGGTGCCAAATGTTGGATCTGAATCTCCTGGATGCTGACTTGACAATGAATTGAATGCCAAAGGAAGGATGAGGATTGTTCTCGCTTTAGCTCCGGTGAACCTGTAGAAAGGGGATCACAACATAGGGAGGTGTCTATGGGTCACTCTCCAATGCTTAAATGAGTATCCTGTGTATGTGAACTCGAAACGTAATGAACGTATTGAAAAGCAGAGGTATTTATAGAGTAAAGAGACCAAACCATTATTGGGCAACAAAATATCTTAGTGAATATTGTATTGGTGAAGATTAGGATAGCAGATATTACGGTTATGGCGTAATATTGCAGTTACTGTATGTAATCTTTAGAGAATATGTGTACGAGATAAGCGGGATATCGTGGCCATACCTTTAGTGACGGTTGGTAGGACCAGAGATGAGAGGTTAGACTCTCTTGGGCGAGCACTCCTATGGCGAGCAATAGGAGTGTGCGACCTTAGATAATGGCGACCAGTGATGGAGCCTTTGGCGTCCACTTTGGCTTGAGTTCGATACTGGACCGCTTTATGAGGGTCAGGTCAACCTTAATACGAGTCGACCCGGTTCGAATGATATGGGTTTCACCCCTGCAAAATTATTGAGCCTATAGGGTCTTTTCCATATTGGGCTGTCACTATCAATACCCAACATCAACCAATCGAATTGGATTGAAACAATCAATCTCAGACAACCAAACCAAATCAAATTTGAATTGGCATGGTAACCAAACCTTTCTGGTTCAACCAAGATTACCCAACTACCTCAATTGAAAGGCGACTAGGGTTTTTAAACCTTAATCATTGTCGCCTAATTAAGAATGGACACTGGGGTTCCCACCCACCATGGAACGCACAAACTATTTGTAACGTAGGGACCTAATACACATATCTGTTTGGCATGAATATAATATTGTGACTAAATGCGACTAATAAACATGTCCATTCAACTTTAATATGCAAGTATATGAGTACACATGAATACCTACTTCTTTCTAAAATTAACCTTTTGTATTTTTAATTAATGTAGGTGATCATTTCTGAGCTTTCAATTCATGTTTTGGACTCGTGGAAGTTTCAAGATTTCATAGATATGGACGAATTTTTTCAAGAGCTGTACATTTTCGAATTGTTTTTTGAAAAAGTAAATATTGATTTTTTTTTTAAAATATAAGTATAGGCGCGGGGTGGCGGGGGTGCGTATATTGCAAAGGCGCGTCCCCAGGTCGCGCCTAGGAGATAGAGTTATGTTATAAATAAGCATATCTCCCCCCTCAACAGCATTCACTTTCGTCCGCCTCCATCCCGTGTGCAGACACCTCCAGCTCCAGACGCCTCCAGCTCCCGCTCCCGTTGCCCAGCCTCCAGCGCCTCCAGCTTCCAGAGAGGAACAACACCCGCCACCACGGCAGCCTAGTCCTTCTGCCCGCCTCCTGTCGCAGCCCAGTCCGCAGCCCAGTCGCCTCCTGCTGTTCAGCCGCCTCCAGCGAGGAACACCACCCCGCCACCACCGCAGCCCGCCACCACCGCAGCCTGCCACCACCGCAGCCCGCGAGACACCGACGAAATCAGAAACTTATTTTATTTATTTATTATTATTATTAATCATTTTTTATTTTAATAACTGTATATATTTTTTATAAATATATGATGATTAATATTTATTGTTATGCTAATTAGCCATATTAAATTAAGCATATTACTAATTATTGTGTTAATTAAACATATTATTATAAATTAATTATATATATTTGAATTATTAGATAATGATTAGTAAAAAAATTGTGCAAAAAATATAAATTGTTAGAAATTAAAAATTTATACTGTTTAATTGTACAGTTATCATGCAGCCGCGCGTAGTTATGACAAATCAGTCGCGTGGTCCAAATGTGATAAATGTTGGTCCTTTGGATCCATCGGTCCTTTGGGGACAAGACAAACATCGTTCGTCGGATCTTAGTGCTAATCAACAGATCACATTTCGATGTTTAAATGGCGAAGAAAATCTAATTTCAGAAAATGCAAAAGCGATTGTGCAAGTAGTTGGATTATGGGATGTGGTTATTATGTCACACAGCAAACTGGATCCTAAGTTACTGACCTCATTGTGCGAGCGTTGGCGGCCAGAGACACACACCTTTCATCTCAAACATGGCGAGATGACGATCACTCTAGAGGACGTAGCCGTGATACTTGGACTTCGTATACACGGAGAAGCAGTAACAGATGATTATGCCGTTGAGCAAGATATGGATGCTGCGGGTTTGGAATTATTGGGTCTGAACTTACAAGGTCGTAAAGATTTTGTTAAGTTGATTACGTTACGACAACATCTTCTTCACCCTCATCTTACCGCCGAACAACAAGCGAGGACATTTATCCTCATGATACTCAGTGGTGTGTTGTTTACAACGACAAAGAAAGACAAGGTGTCGTTAATCTACTTACCCCTACTGAGGGATTTAGACAGAGAAGCTCATTATAGTTCGGGTTCAGCTGTTTGGGCTGCTACATATCGGGGATTGTGTGAGGCATCTGAGCTCAACGCTGCAACATTCTCAGGATGTGCCATCCTAGTACAGGTATTCCATATGATAATTTTGTATGAATATTTAGAATCGATTCTACAATTTTATTAATTTTTGTACACTACAGTTATGGTCGTGGGAGCACCTTCACGTTGGTCGTCCTGTGCTCCAGGGTGAAGTGCCTGGTGGAGAGTTGCATCCCTTAGGATACATGTTGATTTTATTTTTTATTTGGATTGATTGTGACAAAAATTAGTATTCGTAATATTGATGAAATCTTAGTTGTGAATATTTTTCTTAATAGGTGGGTATTTCTCAAAAGATCGTTTAGTCACCAAATTCGAACTACAAATTTGGTGTACTATAGGGATGACTTGAAGTCTCATTCAGCTGATCAAGTACCATATTTGAATCTATATTTCTTATCTATGTTGCGAATATTATTAACCCTACGTTATGATCGCGAAAAACTTTCACTATTAGGTGACATGGATACCGTACAGTCCCTTTTGGTTGGCTACTGCACCCCTTGTCTGTCATGAGCAACCCGAGTTATTCCGAGCGAAGGTGCCACTTATCTATTTTAATGTGGTCGAGTGGCACCATCCATATAGAGTCATGCGGAAATTTGGAATGCAGCAACACATTCCAGAGATAACACGTGTTGAGGTTCAAGATCATGTGAGGCTGCATAAGATATCACGTAAAGGTCCGCAGGGGGAGCGTCGTTGGACAACAATGCATCAAGATATGATCGCATTATGGAACAACCGTGTACCTTTTGTGACGCAGGAAGACCAACCGGTGATGAACGTCGCGCAATATATGACATGGTATCAACAAATAACCCGACGATTCATCACGACTCCATTTGCAGAAACTGGTACGACTTTACTGGCTCATCAACCAAGAGCTCCATTTGTCCCTCACGGGGGCCAAGTAGAGACAGTGGTAAGTAACTACGTAGACATTATTTATGTATATCAGATGTTAATACTTGAAAATTCATTGTTGTTAATATTGCAGATGGGGTATATGTCTAGAGGAATTCACCTAGCACGGAAAGCTGCAAAAAGGTACCCTCAAGTTCACAAAACGAAATTTCAAATTACTAGGCGAGGCGTACTTAGAAAATTGTCAGTCGTCTTATGATGCTATCGGTCAACTACCTGTGTACGAAGAACACATCCGACAGTCGGATGAAGTAACTGATCGTGAGTAGAGGGGACTACCACACTCATGGTATTCTGACCCAATCAGTGTTGGAGGACGTGTTCCGGAAGCACCAGGGCGTGGACGTGGGGTCATCGGGGAACCCTCCTCAAGTCGAGGGCCTGGCGGACCGTCACGTAAATTTAGGGATGTTGAACGTCGTCCCCGACAACAGTCTTCAAGTGAAGACACCGAAGATGAAGATGACTATTCCGAGTAGTTTAGTGTGTCATTAAATAATATTGGACCGTATTGTTATTAACTGCGTGTAAGAACTATTACATTCATCTTCTATGTTATTTAGTTAGTTGTCCTTGTTAGGATATAAGTGTGTCTAACACTTATGTTTAGGATCAATATGTAAATATTGTTGCTTGAGGCCCAAGCAATAATTAGTTTAGTATTAAGGACTTAGTTGCAATTCTCGGATCAGTACTGTTTTGTCTGATTCTCGCCTACTTTGCTTTATATCTGTTGCACTGTTGAACAATCCAAAAATCAAGTTATCATCTTTGTTTCAGAGCATTCTTCTTCGTTTTCATTTCTCTTTCTCTAACCCTAAATCCAAACATGGTATCAGAGCTCGATCGAGCCTGAAATCTTCTTCTTCCAACCTCCCTTCTTGATTCATGGAAGAATCTAGCCCTGCCTTCGCCAACAAGAAAGTAGCTCAGCTACTTGGTGAGGAAAATTTCCAGCAATGGAAGCAGCAGGTTCTACTCTCTGTAAGAGGGTATAACCTGGAAAGCCATCTCCATGGAGCTAACGTACCTCAGTTTCTGGAAGATGAAACTGGGGCTGCTGTTCCAAATCCTGCCTACACGAAGTTCCTCCAGCAGGACAGCTCCCTCGCGTATTGGCTTCTTGCCTTTGTCTCCTCTCAGGTCAGTAGGGGTCTTATAGGGTGTATGTCAGCTGCTGCCATTTGGCAAAAGCTTCATAGAGATTTTTCATCATCATCCACCACCAGAATCATGCATTTATATGATAGACTTAAGGTTAGGAAGCATGTGCATCAGCCTATGAGAGACTACCTCACTGAAATACAAACCACATGTGATAGTTTAGCTAGCTGTGGTCACCCTATAGAAGAGATGCAACAAATCTCGATTATTTTGAATGGGGTAAAGGGTCAATATGATAATGTCATTGTTGTCATCCATGCTAGCCAAAATCCTTACACTATCGCTTTTGTGAGTTCTGTGTTATTAGATGCTGAGTCTAGGCAGTCTGACCTCTTATTTGATGCTAGTGCTAGTGTCAACATAGCTTCTGCTAAGGTTCCCAACCCCAGTAAGCCCCTTGTGTCGTATACTGAAAACAACTCTGGTAGTATGCCTGGAAATCCTGCCCAGACACCCATGTCTGGTCTCCTCCCCACACCCCAACCCACAAATCAAAATGCTCAGTCATTTTCCTATGGTCCCCCACCATTTGGTAATCAACAATCTGGGAGAGGTAGGGGGCGTGGTAGGGGCTTTGGTAATAGAAGACTCCAATGCCAACTGTGTGGAAAATTTGGGCACTTGGTGCACAGATGTTTCCACAGGTTTAATGTGCAATTTACTGGTGTGACTGATCCTCAGTCCAATTCTCCTGCACCTTCAGCAAACCTGGCTACTTATGACACTGAGCCTGACCCTTACCAACAATAACAACTGAAGCAACCCTACCCACCACCTCAGCTGCACAAAGTTCAGAATCAACCTCAACCACCTCAGACCACAACCATCCATCCTCCTACCACCCAAACACACTATGTTATGCAGTACTCACCCTATCCGTCACCCTTACCACCTATCTACCCCTACATGATGGCCCCCCATGTTACCCACCTCAGCCATATCAAGTATTTCCAAATCCTCAGCCTCAACTGAACCCTATCCCTGCTCAATCAGCATCACCTCAACCCACTCAAGCCAATCACCTGTTAACCAGCAGCCATAACTCAGCCACCTCTGATGGCAGCTGGTTCCCATATTCAGGAGCCACGAACCACCTGACGAATGCTCAGCCTTTCCAGAACATGACTTCTCCTTATTCTGGCCCAGGTAAGGTCTTAGTTGGAAATGGCTCTACTCTTGATATTTCTGCTATTGGCTCTACTACTTTACCTTCCACTGGAAAACCATTGCTTTTAAATAACTTACTTTACACTCCTGCTGTCAATAAAAACCTTCTTTCTGTATCTCAGTTTTCAAAGGATAATCAGGTTTATTTTGAATTTCACCCATCGCATTGCCTGATCAAGGATTCACTCTCCAACAATGTGCTGCTCAAGGGTTATGAGTCTGGGGGTCTTTATCGTCTAGTAATTTAGTTGAGTCTGCTACTGTAAGTCCAGATCAGTGTTTGAATCTCTCTACTGAATTTCAGTCCTTTTGTAATAATACAGTTTTATCTGCTCAAAACTCTGCCTTTCCGGTTATTAGTAATGACAATTCTGCTGCATTTGATGTTTATCATGGTACCTCTGTTTCTCTTCCTGCTTATAATGCTGATGTTTCTGATGATTCTTCTGCTGTCACTTGTTTTAATAATGCATCCTCTAATGCATTACCTGATTTTGAAATAAGCTGCTTTCTCAGCTCTTTGAAAACAACTGATCCTTCTAACCTATGGCATATGAGGTTAGGCCACCCATCTAGGAATATTCTTGTTAACTTCTTGAGATTACAAAATTTGCCCACTAAACACATATCCTCTGAGTGTGCTGCCTGTGCAGTGGGAAAGAGTAAGACCCTCCCTTATCAACCCTCAGAAACTGTCTACTCTCATCCACTCGAAATGGTTCAGGTAGATCTCTGGGGTCCTGCCCCCTTCTCCTCTAGTAATAGCAATTACTATCTTAGTATTGTTGATGCCTTTTCTAGATTTACTTGGATTTACTTTCTGAACCGTAAGTCCGATGCTACTAAAGCCTTCTGTGAGTTTCATCTCTTAGCAGAAAAGCAGCTTGGCACGAAGCTCAAGGCTGTGCAATCTGATGGAGGTGGTGAGTTCCACTTTCTTACTGCATACTTAGCTCAGTATGGCATAGTTCATAGGATCACCTGCCCATATTCAAGCCAACAAAATGGCATGGTGGAGCGTAAGCACCGCCATATTGTTGAATTGGGTCTTACACTGCTTGCACAGTCATCCGTCCCTCTTCACTACTGGACGGATGCCTTCTCCACTGCTGTTTTCTTAATTAATCGCTTGCCTTCCAAGACTCTGGAGAACTGTTCTACTCATGAGCTTATTTTCAATACCAAGCCTGACTACTCCTTTCTGAGAGTCTTTGGCAGTTTATGCTTTCCTCACCTGAGACCTTACAGGTCTCACAAGCTGTCCTTCAGATCAGAACCTTGTGTATTCATTGGGTTCTGTTCTGACCACCATGGCTATAAGTGTCTCTCCTCATCAGGAAGAGTTTATGTGTCTCGAAATGTTGTCTTTCATGAGACAACATTTCCTTTCAGTGACACCACAGGACCTTTCTATGCTTCAAACACACCAAAAGCCTCCACTCCTTCCAAACCATTTTTCATACCCTATGACCCATTCTTCCAACAACCCACCTCTATTCCCTCTACTGTCACTCATTCCTCAGGACCTCCTGTGCATGCCCACACGTCGGGGGAGTCCAGCTTACCCTCCAACACACCCTCCCATAACACCACTTCTACTCAGCCTCCCTCTGTACTTGTTCCTGCTTCTGACCTTAGCTCCCCTACTGAGGTCTGTAGATATGTTCCTTCTGGTTCTACCCTTGTTCCCATTTCTGACCCAGTTTCCTCTGCACCACCACCACCATCTCACTCTGACCAGTCCTTCCCCACCTCCCCACAAGCCCATCCACTCTCATCCTCTCGACCCTCTCGACCCAAATCTTCCACCAATGTGCATCCTATGCAAACTAGGTCTAAAACTTCCCTTCATGAGATGTCTACTTCCCTTGCCCTGTCCACAGACCTGACTAACTCTGAGCCTCGTAGCATTCACGAGGCTCTTCAGTCACCTCATTGGTTTAAGTCTGTGCAGGAAGAGCTTACAGCTCTTACTGCCAACAGCGCCTGGACTCTTGTTTCCCTACCTACAGGCCGTATACCTATAGGTTGTAAATGGATTTTTAAAATCAAAAGAAATGCAGATGGGGCTGTTGTCAGATACAAGGCCCGTCTTGTTTCCAAAGGTTTTTCCCAAAAACCAGGCTTTGATTTTCAGGAAACCTTCAGTCCTGTCATTAAATCTGCCACTGTTCGTATTGTTCTCTCCTTAGCTCTCACTCATAAATGGTGTATCAGACAGGTGGATATTAACAATGCTTTACTTCATGGTGACCTCCAAGAGGAGGTCTACATGACACAGCCGCCTGGTTTTGAGGCTCACTCTAATACTCCTAACCTGGTTTGCAAACTTCAAAAAGCTTTATATGGTCTTAAGCAGTCTCCCAGAGCCTGGTTTGAAAAACTGAAGTTTTTTCTTCTGAACTCTCTTAGTTTTCATGTTTCAACCTCAGATAGTTGCATGTTTATCAAATATGCCTCTGATTCTTTCGTACTACTACTTGTTTATGTGGATGACATTGTTATAACTGGCACTTCTGTTAATCTTGTTTCTAATATTGTTGACTCTATCAATGCTCAGTTTCAGCTGAAAGATCTGGGAAACCTGAACTACTTCCTTGGCATGGAAGTAGTTTCAGGTGATGACTTTATTCTGTTAAATCAGAAAAAGTACATTCAGGAACTTCTGGATAAGGTAGGTCTGAAAGATGAATCTGAATTTCCCACTCCAATGACAGGTACTTGTTTGTCAAAGTCAGGTATGTCTTCCTGTTCTGATCTCTTTCATGATGAAACACTATATAGGAGCACAATAGGTGCTCTGCAACATGTCTGTGTCACTCAACCAGACATTCACTTTTCAGTGAACAAACTGAGTTAGTTTATGCAGGCACCAAATAACAGCAACTGGAAGGCTGTTATTCACGTTCTGAGATACCTCAAAGGCACTCTCAATCATGGTCTGTTGTTCAGACCAACACCCTCACCAGTCACAGACATCACTCTTACCTCCTTCTCTGATGCTGACTGGGGTGGTGATCAAACTGATCGCCGCTCCATCTCAGGGCATTACCTTCTCCTGAATGGTAATCCCATAGTATGGAGCTCTAAAAAGAAGACAGTAGTGTCTAGGTCGAGTGCAGAGGCTGTCTGAGAACCTGTCATCTGGATAGACAACACAAGTGCTGTAGCTCTGTCTGAGAACCCCATTCATCATTCCAAGATGAAACATGTAGAGATTGATCTCTTCTTCATCAGAGAGAAAGTTCAAAATGGGGATGTCTTAGTCAACTTTATTCCAGCTTCAGAACAGACAGCTGATATTTTGACCAAGCCTCTGACAGAAAAAATTTTCATTCCCTGCAGAAAAAAACTTGGAGTCTTCTCACTGGAGGAACTGGAGGATCGTGGCGTCTCCCCTTTCCTTCAGCTTGGTTCCACTGCTCAATGAACTTCCCACACAATCTGTACGTTTATTCTTTCTCTGTTTACTTAGTAACTTGCCTTGTCCTATGCGCTTCGGGACAGTCATATGTTTGTTATCTGAGTTTTCCTGTTGACTGCACCTCTGTAATTTTTGAACCTCTGTCTGTCCTTATGCATGACTGGTCAACTCTATCTTGTTCAATTAGTGCTTGTAATCATGGTATGTTCTCGTCTGATTTCCATGTCTAGCATATGCCTGAGTATAGCCTGTCATGTGTGCATTTCTCTCTTCTCTGATCATAAGCCTTGCCTTTGTGCATCCCTGAATATATCTCTGAAAAAAAAAAAAAAACTGCTGCATTAACCATGGCATAGGGTATGGCTTGAGTCCAAAAACTGAGTGAAAACCAAAATAAAATGACAAATTCATACTGAGGTTTTCACTCTTGAGGATGAAAAGATCAAGGCTCAAACCTTGCAGTCATACTGGTATGATAGGAGCTCAAACTCCTCTGTCATGTTCTGAATCTCTATATTTTCAAGACATTCCAAATGAATGAATAAAGCAGCAGTTAAAATGATTATATTAGTCTGTCTGATGCACTTTGGCAACAGTTTACTGATCTGGAATAGAGAGAATCATGCATATGATTGTGAATACTTGGTACTGCTTTTCGTGTTTTTTCAGACTTGTTCATGATCTTAGATTACAGGCATTAATCGACTTATGATCAGAGTTCTGATTACCCATACTAAAGACAGTACAGATGCTCAAAAATTGCAAAGTGCATCTCAGCTAGGAGAACTCAGCCATACTACGTATTCTGCTCAGATGTGTCAATTAGGAACAGACAAGTACTTCATTCCAGAGAATGAATTTCACTACAGATTGTCAGATTTCAGGGAAGATCAAGTGCCAAGGTCAAGATCAAGCATAGGGAATGTTAGGATATAAGTGTGTCTAACACTTATGTTTAGGATAAATATGTAAATATTGTTGCTTGAGGCCCAAGCAACAATTAGTTTAGTATTAGGGACTTAGTTGCAATTCTCGGATTAGTACTGTTTTGTCTGATTCTCGCCTACTTTGCTTTATATCTGTTGCACTGTTGAACAATCCAAAAATCAAGTTATCATCTTTGTTTTAGAGCATTCTTCTTCGTTTTCATTTCTCCTTCTCTAACCCTAAATCCAAACAGTCCTAATGTTTTTAAATTTTTTGAATAAACTTCAAAAATTGACATTTCTTACCATCAACCCATTTACCCCCCTAAAACGACGGGAAATAGAAGATGCTAATTTTTTCACTTTTTTATTTTTTTCCTAAACTTTTAGTGGACATAACTACTGACATAAAAAGAGTAATGTCACTAGTTACATGAAATTTTGACATTCACATTTTTCTTAAAAATTACAACATCCTCTAAGTACGATATACTACATATTACAACATCTTCAAATTACAGCATTTTTCTTATGAAGCCCCTAACATGGAGCTTTATATGTCTTTCGATTATGTCCACTTCCACCGCATTTGGAGCAGTTGTTTCTCCTGGGCAAACCCTCCCTAGCGTCCATCTCGTTATGCATACGACTGGATTTTCTTCTACCGCGCTTTGTCCTCCACCTATCCGGATCATGAGTGTACTTTGGAAGATCAAACTGTGGCCAACAATAATCGTCTGGTATTGGTTGAAAACATGGTGAGTATGCTGCTAGACGTGCATGATTCGAATATAGCGGATCAACATGATGAGCCCATTGCATCCCTGCCTTAGTGAGTGCTGCCATTCCATGTGAACACATGTGATGATATATTTTCCATAATCCACACTCACATTTTTGCTCAACCACGTTAACCGTATAATTCCCGGGAGTGGTCCAACCGACACCTTGTACAAATCTACCAATATAACGGACTTGGAAAACACCGTGTTCTTGACTGAACTGAGCCACTTGCATCCTACCAAGTTGTTTCTGTGCCTGAGAAATGGTATTTTGGACAACGTCCGACCATACCTTCGACTCCTCAATGGCAACCATTGCTTCGTGTCGACGCTTGAAGAAGTACGTATTGGATCTCCAATAAGTTAGTTTGACAAACTCAGTCAACGACAAAGCCCTTGCGCGCCTATCAAAATGCCGTTAAACACTTCAACCAAGTTCGTGGTCATGTTTCCATACCGAGCTCCTCCATCGTACGCTAATGCCCATCTATCAAGGGGTATGTTGGATATCCAATCCCTGTACTTTCCATCATGGATCGCCAATAGATTCATACCAGACATCAAACTTACGTTTATCAGGTGTACTTGCCATTATGTATAGCTGCTTTTTCAGGATAACAATTTTGAAGGCGTGATTGAAATTACTTGCTATGTGACGTGCACAAAAGCGATGTGTTCCAATACCGTATTGACAATATACAGCCTCCACCGCGTTAATTATTGCCCTGTGCCGATCAGACATTAGACATACATATCGATCCTTCGTTACGTTATCCCTCAGATGCTGTAAAAATCAGTTCCAACTCTCGTTTGTTTCTCCGTCTGCAATACCAAATGCCAAAGGATATATGCCATTGTTAGAATCGTACGATACGACTGCAAGCACTTTTCCATTGTATTTCCCATACAAATGTGTCGCATCTATACTTATAAGAGGCCGACAATGGACAAATCCTTCAATGGCTGGACCAAACGACCAAAACATCATTCCAAAGGTTGCTACTTCAGTTTCAGCATTTACCGTTTTGGGCATGAAATCATAAACTGTCCCAGGGATATATACGGCCATAGCTGAAAGTAGCCTAGGGAGGTTTACAAAGGCATCTTCGTGCGTTCCGTATAACGACTCCAACACTACTTGTTTAGAGTACCATGCCTTTGGATATGAAATTTTCGAACCAAACTCATGCTCAACCATTGACTGAATTACTGAAATTTTCAGACCCCTGTCAGCTAAAACTGAATTTCTTATCAAAGACGATATCAACTTGCAATTAATGTTTTGGTGTCGTTCAATGAGGACTTCATTAGCACATGTATGTGGAGAATGTAGTTTGTAAATTCTCCACCATCCAGTATGCTTAAAGAGACTTTCTCTCAATGACCACGAACATTTTGTAGGATCAACAGCCATAGACCACTCATCCCTTGATTGAAAGTTGTCGATCCAGTTACTATCAACCCAATTTTCAGCAGTCGGTTGCATCATTTGCACGTCGTGTGAGCTACTTCCACCATGGACATCTCCGTGTACATCTTCATAATTCTCACCAACTTCAAACACCTCTTTGTTGTCTTCATCAATGTGCCCTGTAAAATGCTCAATATATGGATCTTCTTCATTAACCACATGGTCATCTGAGAGTGCATCAACGTCGACATCGTCATCTGAGAGATCATTGTTGTATCCATGCAAAATATTCACTATCTCATCACCCCCATCCCCGATGTTTGGAATCAAATTGAGTTCTCTAGTAACGCTAAACACAATAAGTCGACTAGCATAACTTAATTATAAAGCAAAAGACAATGCTGAATCCGATCTGATACGCACAAACTTGCAAAGTCCATCAGTATCTGTAAATTTATATGAAATGCTTATGGACATGGCTTCAACATCCGGCCAACCGCACTCCATACATATAATTTCCTTTAGTCTACAAAGAGGGATATCCAAGGTAGCTGTAGTAATACTGGATGTACCACCAACATAAACCTCACTACCATTCTCGGATACTATTTTGCCGCCATATAAGCAAATTATACCAATTTCTGTCATGCTTGATCCTAAAAAATTAGTAGTATAAAAATTCTTATCACATATGATATATATGTAAATATAACTCCTACAAATTTTTCAAAGATTAATATTATGCAATATATAAAAATAAATAACTTACCTTCTTCTTCTTCGTGTGGGAGAGCTCAGGAAGAAGACCGCTCTGAAGAAGACTGGAGATGAGCAAGATTTGTCATCGGGGTACATATTTATCGAATATACATAATAATTGGTTATTACTGTTACAAATTTTACAATAATTGGTCTGAAACCGCCTATAATTGGGGAATAGGCTCTACCCAGGGCAGCGCCTATTGCAATAGGCGCATCCTCAGCATGCGCCTATTAACATTTTCCTAAATATGTTTGGACGATATCTACTTTTTCAAATTTTTTTCCTAAACTATACACTTTTTGAAAAAATTCGATATGGACTCTGTTTACTTGGTTCAAAGTTGTAATGTTGCTCCTTTGATATTTAATTACTTTTCTTATATGCATTTGTTACTTCTAAAGTGAGATTGGAATTTGTTAGTTTTTGGATTTTTTGTAGTTCGGTACAAGTTTTGTACAATAATGTACCACCTTTTTAATTCTATAAGTTTGTCGAATTTATTTTTCAAAATAAGATATTGGTATTGATGGGTTATAAATATTGGACTGGGCTATAATCAACATTTGGCCCAATAAGCATGTTGGACTTTATCTCTTCAGAGCCCAATTACCTAAAGGCGTCGCCTATATCTACAGGACCAAAGGTGTCGCCATCGAAGACATACCCATTAAGGCGTCGCCAAATGGGAGGCGCCAGAAGATATTTTACCCCAGTTTCAGGGGATGACACTGCATTCACTGGCCACCTTAGATGGTGCGCCTGCACACCTATGACTTAGGCCGGTTGCTTTTAGCACACTTAGGATTAAACAAATACAAAGGATAGTCTATAGTAGAGTAGCCACTAAAAACGAATATTCAGTAAAGTAACTATGGTCAATGCATCTGAGAACAGCTAGGATGACTAAGGTAAACTCTGACCAAACCATGGTACCAGGTATGAAATGTTATAAATAGCTCATCACTACCTTCATTACAGGTTAAGTATTCTCAGATACAGAAACCTTACATTCACCTATTACAAACAAACCTCCGACTTACTTCATCATCAGAGGGGAAACAATGGGACATCCCGGGCTTTCCTTTGTGCAGATATACGGAGCGAACATCTGGAAGGAGAATACGGTGTACGTGATCCAACACATTGGCGCCGTCTGTGGGAACCATTGAGAAAAAATCAGCCATGGCTCCACCTGCAACACGAGCAAAAACCATTCGTGAAGTGAATGATGAGGATTCGCTCCAAAACCTGCAACAGCATTTGGGACAGACGTCCTACATACTGGTACAAACGGTGCAGCTAAGATCGGTTCAACAAGAGGGTGTGCACAAAGAACAGACCCCTCCTGAAGAGCAAAGATATGACAATGACATACCCAAGGCCGCAGAATCTCGCATAGATTCGTCGGTTGTGAGGGCGCCGCCTCGACGAGTGGAGGTGGGCACATAATTCATTTTGACACCAGCGTTCATGATGGCTCTTGACGAGCTCTTGGACAGAAGGGACCAAAGAACAGCTGCTCGGGCAGCTCAAAGAGTGAGCGCTCAAGCGGCACATGAAGCCACATCAAGACCAAGAGACGCACAAGGCAATCCACCAGAGGTGTTTCCTGCAGCAAGCATGGTCGCGCCAGGCGCTATTGTAACAACAGCGCCTGCTCCCAGAATGTTAAGCGAAGAGAGGGTTAAAGAACTCATCACCGAAACGCTAAAAGAACAAAAGAATCGAACCATGCCTTACCTTCGGGACAGGTCGCCGCATCCGTTCATTCCGGGGATATTGTCAGTGGCACTACCAGCCCAAGTTCAACCGAATTTTCGTATAGATACATATAATGGAGATACTGATCCAGTCTTCCACATACAAAGGCATGAAAATTCTTTGTTGGGAAGAACGAGTGACGGGACGCATTTAGCGTTGCTTTTTCCAGCTACCTTGTGTGGCGTTCCTGCGCATTGGTTTTTCAATCTATCCAAGGAATCAATAAAGTCATGGACAGAGTTGAAGGATAAGTTCATCGTGCAATACATGGGAGGGCGTCGCCTAATAAAAAGTGTTGGCACACTCGACCATATCAAGCCAAGGGATCAGGAAAGTCTGAGCGACTTTTATTCCCGATTCAACAGGGAATTAGCTGGAATTGACCAAAGCATCACGCAAGGGGAAACCATTCGCGCCTTCATAAGAGGATTGGGTCCAAAGGGTTCGACTTTGTATGACAGTTTGAGCGTCATACCAGTCAACACTGTTGAGGAAATGGCAGACAGAGTCAAGTCTTACATAGACTTGGAAATTGCACGAGAAGGAAGGAAGGTCAGGAAGTAGGCATTCAAAAAGGAACAAGCAGAAGGAAAAAGGCCAGAGCAACGCTCCTCAAAGAAAGCAGAAGATGATCGTAGACACGAGGATAAGCGTCGCTCTTTTGGGCCACGACCTCCTAGAGAAGCTTTCCAGAGTTACACCCCCCTAAATAGGGAAATTTCCATCGTCTTAACAGAAATGGAAAAGAAGAATTGGGCGACGCCTCCACCACCAAGAAAGCCAGATACAGTTATGGGAAATAATCATAACCAGTACTGCAGATACTACCGATGTAAGGGCCACCATACAGATGACTGCTATATTTTGAAAAAAGATATTGAAAGGTTGATCTAGCAGGGGCACTTAAAAAACTTCTTGGCCCGACGCCAAAGGAGTAGGAGTCCGAGGAAGATGGCGTCGCCTAAAAATATACAAAATGGGGCAGGACCTAGCAACAAGATGGAGGATTTGAACATGATCAGTGGAGGTTTCACCTCAGGAGGAGAGACATGTTCTGCAAGGGAAGGATACGCTTCCCAAATGTCGGGAACCGATAAGCTAGGAAAACGCCCAAGAGAAGAAAATGAAGTGATCATTTCCTTTTCAGAAAAAGAAATGGGACATGTCACTTCCCCTCATGATGATGCCTTGGTGATCACAATAAGTGTCGACAGGTTCAACATGAAGAGGATATTGGTGGACTCGGGGAGTTCAGCTGATATCCTATTTCTAGATGCATACAAGCGAATGGGAAGGAAGGAAAAAGTTTTGAAGAAGGTCAATTTTCCTCTGATGGGCTTCGCCTCCCACACCACCTATCCAGTTGGAGCAATAACTTTGCCAGTCAGTCTGGGCGAATGATGGAAAGCATTAAGCTTCGACATCACTTTCATTGTGGTGGATGCACTTGCATCTTACAACGCCATTTTGGGGCGTTCAACATTTAACCCAAACAAAATGGTACATTCCACGTATCATCAGCTGCTGAAGTTTCCTACACCCCATGGTGTAGGGAGTGTTAAGGGAGATCAACCGGCGGCGCGAAGCTGTTATGTACAGGCCACGCGTCGCCATATTAAGAAAATGGAATCCTTAGCAATTCAGACAGAAGAGGATCCCAGGGAAGAAAGAAGTCGTCCTCAACCCGTCGAGGGGTTGAAGAAGGTGTCGATTGATGGCGAAGGAAAAGTAGTACAAATTGGAGCAACGCTTGGAGAAGAAGAAGCGGCTGCTCTTTCGATGTTACTCATTGAGTTTAAGGAATTATTCGTCTGGAAACCAAGTGACATGTCAGGCATTAGCAAGGATATCAATGCCCATGAACTCAATCTGGATTTAAAGGTCAGGCCTATTGCCCAGAAGCGACGCCCTGTCGGTGAAGAAAAGGCGATTGCTATCAAGCAAGAGGTGGGAAAGCTCATAGAGGCTAAATTTATGAAAGAGATCAGGTTTCAAACCTGGGTGGCCAACCCTGTGTTGGTCAAGAAGAACAATGGAAAGTGGAGGATGTGTGTTGATTATCGTGATTTGAATAAGGCATGCCCAAAGGATTCTTATCCTTTGCCTAGGATAGATCAATTGGTCGACGCCACTTCTGGACATGAACTGCTCAGCTTTATGGATGCGTACTATGGTTATAACCAGATACAAATGGCGGATGGTGACGCTCAGCACACGACTTTTTATGCAGATAGTGACATATATCATTACACGGTGATGCCTTTTAGTTTATTGAATGCATGAGCCACTTATCAAAGAATGATCAACAAACTTTTTGATGGCATGATAGACGTCACCATGGAAGCCTATGTCGATGATATGCTGGTAAAATCCATAAAGAGTGCTGATCATGTTGAAGACTTGAGGAAAACATTTGAAAGGACGCGCCTTCACCAAGTTCGCCTGAACCCAGCAAAATGCGCTTTGGGCGTTCATTAGGGAAAATTTCTGGGATACATGGTGAGCCAAAGAGGAATAGAGGTCAATCCTGAGAAGCTGGAAGCCATTGAGGCTATGAGAAGTCCGACTTGTCACAAGGAGGTGCAGAGCTTGAATGGAAGAATGGCGGCGCTCAGTCGTTTTCTAGCAAAAGCAGGCGACAAGTCACTCCCTTTTTTCCAGGTGTTGAGGGCTAACAAAAAATTCGAATGGACTCTCGAGTGTGAGCAGGCTTTTCAGGATCTGAAGAAGCACCTCAAGACACTTCCACCTTTGGCGAAGCCCTCCAAATGCGACGCTCTTTCCTTATATTTAAGAATCACACCAGTTGCTGTAAGTTTAGTGTTGGTCAAAGAAGTAGGAAAAGGCCAGGTGCCAGTGTATTATGTATCAAAAGTACTTGCCAAATCTGAAATAAACTACTTGGAGGTTGAGAAGTATATTTATACGTTGGTAGTATCAGCAAGGAAGCTACGCCCTTATTTTCATGAACATGAAATTACAGTTTTAACAAATCAACCGTTAAAACATTTCCTGCAAAAACCAGATGCTTCAGGAAGAATGGTCAAATGGGCTATCGAATTATGCGAATTTAGAATAAAATTTGCTCCTAGAAACGCCATTAAAGGTCAGGCTTTGGCAGATTTCATTGTGGAATCCACATGTCCTCAACTGGTGACGCCTAAAGAAAAAGAAAAAGAATAAAATCCTTGGATACTTCATACTGATGGATCCTCATCAGTCGATGACTCGGGGGCAGGATTAGTGTTGACACCACCAGATGAAGGAACACCATTAAGATATGCCCTAGCCCTCACTTTCAAGGCTACGAATAATGAGGCTGAATATGAGGCGTTGGTTACAGGATTACGATTGGCTAAAGGATTAGGCGTCGTCTCTTTACATGTATACTGTGATTCACAATTGGTGGTAAATCAAATCAAAGGGGAATATACGGCTAAAGGGGAGAAAATGAAATTGTATTGGAAGGAGGCTATGGTGTTGGTAGCAGGATTCAATAAATTTCAGATTGAGGCTATTCCCCGGGAAGCAAATCAAGAAGCAGATGCCTTGAGCAAATACGCATGGCAAGCGACACCCAAACAGGTGCATTTTATAGAAACCAACCATGGAGGATGTGTTAGCCTTTATTGTGCCAACATAAATGTTACAGTTGATTAGGCGATGACTATCCGAGCTTATTTAGAATCAGGAGTACTCCCTACTAATGAAGCTCATTCCAAAAAGATTATTCGATTGGCACCCAGCTTTCGAATAATTGACGGTTTAATGTATAATAAGGGTTTTTCCACGCCATATCTCAGATGCGTCACTCATCCAGAAACTGTTACCATTTTAAGAAAAGTCCATGAAGGATATGCGGTCTGTCATGAAGGTGCAAGGTCAATCGTTAGGAATATTCTGAATCAAGGATATTACTGGCCTACAAAGAATCAAGAGGCGACTGCTTTGGTTATGAAATGTGAATCATGTCAAAAGTATAGCCCGAAGATAGTGCGTCCACCAGCAAACCTTACTAGTGTGTGTGCAGCATGGCCGTTTGCACAGTGGGGAATCGACTTGGTGGGACCATTACCAAAATCCAAGCACCGCACCTATATAATAGTCGCAATCGACTATTTTTCGAAGTTGATTGAAGCAAAGGAGTTGTCATCAACCACTGAATTTCAAGTTATCAAATTTATTAAATCGAGAATTGTGTCCCGATATGGAATCCCAAGTGTGTTGGTTAGTGACAATGGTCCACAATTTGCTGGAAAAGAATTGAAGTGGTTTTGTGAAGAATTGAAAATTGACCATAGGCATGCTTCAGTTAAACATGCGCAAGCCAATGGACAGGTGGAGGCTGCGAACAAAACAGTCTTGAATGGTTTGAAGAAAAGACTAGACGCCTTGGGAGAAAAGTGGACAGAAGAATTAGAAAAGGTCTTATGGGCGTTGAGAACAACACCAAAAAAGGCAACTGGAGAGACGCCATTTGGATTAGTCTATGGGTATGAGGCGGTTGCTCCAACAGAAATAGCAGTCGAGTCACACAGGGTAAGACATTATGACACTCTGAACAATGAGGATCAAAGGCGTTTGGAATTGGATATGGTTGATGAAAAGCGTTGGGCTTCAGAAGAAATCCAGGGGCGTCTGCGATTGGCTACGGCGAGATACTACAACAGGAAAGTATCATCTCGCCAATTTTTTGTGGGGGAGAGGGTAAGGCGTAGGCATGAATTCTCACATCAGGATAGAGTAAACAAGCTATCACCAAAATGGGAAGGACCCTACAAGGTCATTGCCATTCCTCACCCAAACGCATATGTGTTAGAAGATCTAGAAGGAAAAGTGTTGAAGAATACTTTTAATGCTGAGAATTTGAAATTTTTTTATGCTTAATGTCGAAAGCGATGTATGAAGTATTGTTAAAATCAAAGTGTGTTATTCGTAATGGCAAAGAGCTTATGTTGAAATTAATGGCGACCACAGTGGGAGTTTGATGAAATGGCGATTGCTTTAAATCTGGTTTAATAACGATTGCTTAAAATTTGGTTTAATGGCGATTGCTTAACCTTTGATTTAATGGCGATTGTTAGCTTGGATTGAGATGAATCACGGTTGAATGAATGAAAGGTGAGGTGAAAATGATGAACACAAAGCTTTCAAAAGGGAGAACATCTTTGATAATAGGTTAACTTGTTCAATACAAGGTAAGGCTCTATATATAGAGCAACTAGAATAAAACCCTAGACAAGAGATTAGATAAAACACTTAGACTAATAATGATTAAACTATAAAACATTAAGCTAATGTATGTGGTGTTCTCACATACACCCTAGTTCTTCGTTTTCTTCATGTTGTATGCTCTGACATTCATCACGGTCTTTGTTTTTCTTGAGTTGCTGAATTTTGACCCCAAACTTCCAATGCTCTTTGCTCGTGACGAATCCAAGTTTAATCCCGATCAAACCTCTAACCTAATTGAGCTTGTACACCTTCATCTTCAATGAGATACTCCACATTCAAACACAAGATCTTCAAGTTGATATCTAGACGAGAAGAGGGAGGAATAGGTCATGCCATCGCGGTGCCATCTTGGTCATCTCGTCGTGGTCATGCCGTTAAAGAAGAAACTACTACTAAAATCTGACTTCAACACTTCAAACTTGTATCAAATCTATTGTAGTCATCAAAACTTGGTTGTCCAAACTCAACGGGATTACACATCTTCACGTTACTAATCCAGCAATTCGAAAACAAGTAATTCAGCATTGGTTGCAGGGGTTTTAATCAACAAATCTCAGTAAATTTCAGCATGAACCGGGGTAAACTTCAGCATCAGCAACAACAATCAGCATATTTCAGCATATCAGCTTTCCAATTCAGCACAATTCAGCACATATCAGCATTTCAGTAATAATTCAGCTCATCACATATTAGCATATATTCAGCTGCATCTTATCAAACAATTCTCTAGCATCAGCTACGCTACCTCTCTTGCAATATCCATCAATCATAGAGCTAAAAGACACTACATTCCTCTGCTTCATAACCTCGAAAACTGCAAGTGCCTCTTCAAATGCACGTGATTCTGTAAGTTGGATATCGAGGGAAGTTCTGGTCGCCCATAGATGTAGGAATGCTGCTTATTCTGTTATTATTGGCTTTCAATATCAAACCAACTGATTTCACGGTACACAAACAAACAGCATTCTCTTTGATTCCACATTGTTTAATCATTGTTTAATGCACACACAAACGCACCAAACATTGTTTAATCAACTTTTGACTAATTGTTTAATGCAGCCTCTAACATAACAGCATTGCAGGATATGGTCATCACCGACAGAATTGTTTAAACCGCACCAACATTCTTTAGTGCAGCAACCAGCATATTTTAATCAGCAAACCTCTTCCTGTCTTCCCCATCTGCAAACTCTGCATCTTGATCTTGATCTGGAGGCTTGTGTGTGGATGGAAGGCTTGTGTCTTCCCCAAGATTGCTTAAGCTTTTGATAGGACTCAAGCCAAAGAACAACTGCAATATATTAGAAGGCAGAGAAATGGTGAAAGTTCGTGAATCCATACTAATCAGACATCGAATGCCGTCCTATGTGTGTGAGACCAGGAACAGAAGCTTTAACCGAAATTTCCTGGAAAAGACCAAGCTTTACCCTTCTTCAGATCTCTATCACTGCAGATCCTTCACTTTACATAAGCCAAATGACATTTCCCTCTCTAGAAAGTCGCCTCCCAAAAAAGTTATTCTCTCTCTCGAGTCCTACTCCTCACACTGTTAACATTTCTAGATTGGCTGAAAAACGATTCAATATCTTCTAGCTTCACATCATACTCTAGTGGTGAAGCAGCTGCCAAGATTGAAGACTTTTCTGGAAGAGGAATTGCTAAGCTAATGGCGAGTGTCCAGGCTATCAACACTTATCAACAGAGAAACAGAGCACCTATCAACACTTGATCAACACCAGTTTATATTCCAGTTTCCGATGAAACAGACTATTTCTACCAATTCACACAGCCACAGCTTCTGTTGAACCCTCATTTGCCCAAATTCAGCACTCCAATCAAAAACATAACAACATAAACAACTTCCCTTATCATTAAATGCAGTACCATGAGCGTAGACAACTCCTCCTTTCTAGGTCTAGACTTCTGTTGGTGTCGTAAGATTTTTCTTCAAGTTTGCAGCTCTTGTAGCGCCATTTCTGTCTTTCTTCCTTCGTGGATGATTATTGAGAAGATTGCAGCGGGACAGGAGCAAAGGAGTGGCCACTTTGGATGAAGAATGTTGGAGACGGACAGGAGAGGCGAGTCCAAGGTTTGCAGCGGAGAAACAAAATGAAGGCCCCTAATCGACAAGCTCTGATACCATGTTAGCTTGGATTGAGATGAATCACGGTTGAATGAATGAAAGGTGAGGTGAATATGATGAACACAAAGCTTTCAAAAGGGAGAACATCTTTGATAATAGGTTAACTTTTTCAATACAAGGTAAGGCTCTATATATAGAGCAACTAGAATAAAACCCTAGACAAGAGACTAGATAAAACACTTAGACTAATAATGATTAAACTATAAAACATTAAGCTAATCTATGTGGTGTTCTCACATACACCCTAGTTCTTTGTTTTCTTCATGTTGTATGCTCTGACAGCGATTGCTAAACCTCTGATTTAAAGGTGTTGCTTAAACATTCGATTTAATGGCGATTGCTTAACATTCGATTTAATGGCAATTGTCTAACATTCGATTTAATGGCGATTACTTAATATTCCATTTAAATGGTGATTGCTGAATAAGTTGATTAAATGGCGATTACTGGAAAGGGTTATTATAAGGTTAAGGGTGATGTCTTAATCAATAATGATAGAACATATTGGTGATGTTCAAACAAAGCTTATTGGCGTTTGCTTAAGTTTTGATAATGAGATAAGACTTGTTATTTTTAACAAGTATGATAAAAATAAAGCTAAGTGCGAAATAAAGCTAAGTATGAAAAACAAACACATCACATATAGAAATAAAGGATCCATAATAGCAACGGCGAGGCGTTGCAAAATAGTCTTTACAAAAAAGGCGAAGTAAAAAGAAAATAAAATTAAGAAAGAGCTAGAGGTGTTTTCTTAGGAGATGTGCCAGTTGCAGGCGTCTCTGAATTTGTCTCAGCAGGCACTGATTTAGGAGGCGGTTCTATAGGAGTGGAGTCACCAGAAGTAGTGCTGTCAACACCAGACTCTTCATCGCCCTCTGCCAACGCCTCAGCTTCTTCTTGAGCCTTCATGGCGAGGTACCCAGATAAAAACTCCAACTTATCCAAAGGAAAGTTGGGGTCCACCTTCTGGATGTCTTTGACCGTCTTTTTGAAGATGACCAAAACGCCAGTACAGTTCCACTAGATTGCAGCTTTGGCGAAGTCTGGACTTGAGCGGAAGGACTCCACAGCTTCCTCCAGGCGTTTGGGCAGTTCAGCCTTGAGGTGTTCCACTTCCTGAGTAGATTGAGATGCCTCTTTAAGAGCCTGCTCCGCCTCTTTAAGGGCTTGCTCGACTTCTCTCTTGGCGTTCTCTTTGTCCTTCTTGACAAGTGCCAGCTCGTTCTGAGTCTTTGTGAGAGAAATCTTCAGGGCGTTCTCCCTATTCTGAGCATCCCTCAATTGAGTGGCGAGTTGTTCCTTATTCACAAGGTCAACTTCCATCTCCTTTTGAGCTGCTCCAGAAATGGCGAGGCGTCGCTGTAGCTTCTCCAATTCAAACTTCTCCTTCTCAGCTTGGCGAAGGATGGATTGGTTGCGCTCCCTCTCATCAGTTAAACCCATGAGGGTGGCGCCCATCTTCAGAGCAGCAGGAATGATCTGAGGAATCAACAAGGAAAAAGTTAGAAAAATACAAGTATGAAAGAAAAGTTGTAAGGTAAAAAGGCGCATACCTGACTATGTACTAAAGAGAGGGAATGGTGAACCAAACCCTCTATGGTTTCGGTTTCCAAGTTCAAAGGCCCTCTATCAGCAGGGGGCAAGAACCTGAAAGGAGGTGAAGGCTGAGGTTGGGGTCAATGGTTGAATGACCCGCCATCAAGGAAGTTTCTTTGAGAGTCGTCTAAGGATCCCATGGCGCCTGTGGATTTGGCAATGTAACCTTGTCCAGCAGCTCCCACTTTAAGTCAAAAACGGGCCCCTTGAATTGAAGAGGGTCGTCGTGGCGTTGGCGATCTGTTGGAGAAGGAGGATGTGATGGCAAGGCGTTGTCACCAGGAGAAGGGCCGACCAGAATTACCTCCTGGGAGGAGGAAGGAATATGGCGAGTGGGGGTTGGCGTCTTCTGTGTTGAAGGCCCGGCAGGTGTCGCTCCTGTCGGATCAAAGGAAGGGTCAAATGGTCCCTTCTTAAGGACGCCCGAATGATATTCGGTGTAGGTCCACATGATTCCACCATAGGCTAAGACCGGAGGACCCCACTTTTTTTGTGAATAAAATGTTATTCCTATTACTAGTGACGTTGTTATTAACCCAGTAAGATTTAGGGATCGCACCTTTAAAAGCCTCGACGGCATCATTAGTGTCGTCGCTAAAAAGCTCGGCTGGAGCTTTAAGAGGGTCCAAGGAGTCCTCCATAGGCTTCGCCTTTTTCTGGCCCTTGGAGGAATGACGTGCTTTGCGTTTTTGGGAGCCCTCTGGAGCATCGCCTTTAGGCTCCTTGGCCTTCTTCTCTTTGGTCTTCTTCGCCTTGGGCGCCTTTTTCTGAACAGGTGTTACAAGGTGAGAAAACATGGCAAAATCCTTATCTGCAAGAAGAAAAATGAAAGGAGAGATATTTACCGAAAATAAAGGCAGAAGGTGACGATCTACAATGGAGACGACAACATCTTCTAAGTCGGACTCACAGATCTCTTTGGAGATTATCTGCGCGCGCTCATCTTTATGATATAAATAGATGGCTGCCAAGGCGTCCATTTCGGCGGAGGAAAAATCCTCGACGCCTGGAGCTATATCCTTGCCACCTTTAGTCGTCACCAGACACCAGGGAACGCCTCCTTGGAAACAAAAGTAGGCGTTCTTCCAATTGCTATTACGGGTCTTGAAACCCGTGACTAAGGGACGAGAAAAATCCAAGTCCAATTCTTAAAAGGGGAGGTCGCCCTCGTTGTAAAAAGGCGAACTCCGTAGCGATTTCTTTCTAATCTATAAAAGCTACGAAAAACGTTTAAAAAGTATTCCCACCCTCTACGAAAGCAAAGGACCCTAAAGCCTACCCAGATATGAAGGGCATTGGGAGAAAGTTGGGTGGGAGAAATGTCATAATGGCGACACAACTCTACTAAAGGAGGACAATAAGGAAATCTTAATCCTGCGGCGATTTGATGAGGGAAAATAATCTCCTCGCCTTCCCTAGGGTTACAAATAGGGTGAGGGTTTTCAGGTTCCGCATCATCTGGGATGAGATACCTAGGGGCTTGAGCGTCGCTCAAGCCCGCCTCAGCCACTGATTGTTCGAAAGAATGGGGGGTAAAAAGGTTAGGTTTAAGATCTAAGAAAGGCGAAGGGAGAAAGATGTGGTTACCTATGTCAGAATCAGACGCCATTCTTCTATAAGACCGAATGACGCGAAGGTGATGGACGTTTAAAGCAAGGGGAAAGCACCGAGCTATGATGAAAAAGGCGAAGGCGTTCTGGAAATTGGTAAAGGCGAAGGCGTTTGAAAAAGAGAAAGGCGATCGGAGAGTTGACCGGAGTTTGGTCGGAATTCTAGAGAGAAGGCAGAGGATTTTTAGAGAGAGAAAACTCAAGAGGAGTAAAAGTATTAAATGAAGGAGGGGTGGGGGTATTTATAGAGGTCTGAGGAAGGCGAACCGTTTCGTAGGCTATGAAATTATGAGAATACCCCTATGAATTCAAAAGGCGAGCGGTTACTAAAGTGGAAATGACCACTTTACCCCCCAATCAGAAACGGTCACTCCGTTTATCGAGGCTTCTAGAAGGTCCCGCCCAAATTCAAATTTTGAAATTTGAATTAAAACGGAAAAGTCGCCTTGTGCATGATGGACACGTGGATGACAGTTACAAAGATACAACGACAGGCGACGCCTGAATAGAAGGGTCTTCCTCTAAATGAAATTGGGCGTCGCCTAAATATAAAAATAGATTGAGAAAGCGACTTTCAGAAAGATCTTAAATTCTTAAATTTTCGACAGATGATGGGTTATAAATATTGGACTGGGCTATAATCAACATTTGGCCCAATAAGCATATTGGACTTTATCTATTCAGGGCCCAATTACCTAAAGGCGTCGCCTATATCTACAGGACCAGAGGCGTCGCCATCGAAGACATATCCATTAAGGCGTCGCCTAATGGGAGGCGCCAGAAGAGATTTTACCCCAGTTTCAGGGGATGACACTGCATTCACTGGCCACCTTAGATGGTGCGCCTGCACACCTATGACTTAGGCCGGTTGCTTTTAGCACGCATAGGATTAAACAAATACAAAGGATAGTCTACAGTAGAGTAGCCACTAAAAACGAATATTCATTAAAGTAACTATGGTCAATGCATTTGAGAACAGCTAGGATGACTAAGGTAAACTCTGACCAAACCATGGTTCCAGGTATGAAATGTTATAAATAACTCATCACTACCTTCATTACGGGTTAAGTATTCTCTGATACAGAAACCTTACATTCACTTATTACAAACAAACCTCTGACTTACTTCATCATCGGAGGGGAAACAACGGGACATCCCGGGCTTTCCTTTGTGCAGGTATACAGAGCGAACATCTGGAAGGAGAATACGGTGTACGTGATCCAACAGGTATATTTCGACCATTTTGTAATTTTTTTTAGTTTGCTCTTTAAACTTATTTGCGTGTCTCATATGACAGCGGTTTAGATCATTCGTATCCGAAATCAACATCACATCTACGACTAATTTGTTTAGACTTTATACTCATTTAATGACATGTCAAATTGGGTGACATAACATGATTACACATAACACAATATTTCGAAAATATTAACATAGGTTTAATAAGAAGTTAATTTTAGGATTCTCGAAGGGTATTGTCTATTTCGGATTATAATCACTTTTAATTTTTCTCCGTGAGACCCCTTATAGTTATAGCCTTCAATATCATGTTCATCTTAGTGTTCAGACCGTAGACCACATTTAAAATTCTTTATTATTTTCTTTGTCTTTGTTCTATTTGACTGTTGCATTTCCTACCTTTGTTATTGTGAAGACAAAAATTCTTCACATACTTTATCATTGAACTGTTGGACATTGTTGTTGGATCCTGTAAGATTCCTGTGCCACACGTTATAATCCTATGCTTATTCGGATCTTGCATAAAATCGACGACTTCTTCTACTTCTGCAACCTACAAGAAGAAAAACTTAGCTATGACTAGGGGTAAAACCGAGCTGGTCGAACCAGATTTTTACAATTCAGTCGGGTACCTATATTTCCGGACCGGATTATCTTCAAAAAAAGTCAGAGCAAAATACCGTATAAGGAAAAATAAACATTCCTTTCGGATTTTTGGACCGAATTTTCGGTTTAAACCGAAAACAAACAAAAAAAATTCCAAATCAAAATAAGTATTTAAAATCAAACTAAACAACAAAATAACTTGAGTTAATAATGTTTACATAACTTTCTACGAAATCGATTAAACAACTAAAATAACTATTAAATAACAAAATTATTATTTGTTTGTATTCATTGATTAATTATATTATATTAATTAATATAATATATAAAATTATATACGCATAAACAGTCAGACCAGACTCCACGGTCTTTTATATTTGTAGACCGAACAATCTAAAAAATTGTTTCAGACAAAAATATCCGACCATAAACCGAACCATGCATTTTCAGACCGTTTTTTTTATTCAGACCGATTCTGGTGTTAACGGATTTTCGGATCGCCCGGTTTTCGATTCAGCCCGGTTCTGGTTTCAACGGATTTTCGGATCACTCGACTTTTTTATTTTACCCCTAGGTATGACCCTTTGTTTTCCCTCCGATACTTAAATTAGATATGGGGGAATTTAGAATAAAATGTATGTTCGAAGACTTTTTTTGTACCTGTGAAAAAGGTTGAAGGACTTCTATTTATTAGCGGGGTGATCAAAAAAGAGGACCGAATTCTCGACAAGACCGTCCCAACTAGAACCGAGACCGACTAGGACCGAGGTTGAGCGGGCGTTTTTTTTCTTCTTCAAGGTCGGTCTCGGTCTTTTTTCTCGAAAGCCCGTTTAGGACCGGACCGACCCGAAGTTACTATACAAGACCTAAAAAGAAATAATGTATGTTTGGAACTATGGGAGAAAATGAACTTTGTTTAGAATTTTGTGTGTTTGTTACTTGGTTGATTTGTACTTTGTAATTTTGTTAATTTGATTCCAATCATGTTTGTATTTAGACAAATTTTAAAAAAAAATATTTGGGGGTCATATTCGGTCCAGGATCGAGACCGGTCCGAGTCAAGAAAGACCGACTCCGGCGGGCTTTTTTGGCCAAGATCGGTCTTGGTCTTCCAGAAGGCAAGACCGAAATTTCGGTCTCGGTCTTGCCTTCAGGACCGGTCCGACCCACCCATGATCAGCCCTAGTATTTATACCCAAAGTATTGCTACTGTTTATTGAGTTAACCTTTGGTCCTGGTCAATTGGTTTTACTGACCGAGGACTTAACCAAGGGTCAAGGAACTGTAAATATTTTCTGACTTGTAATACATACTTTGCCAAAGTGTCTCAGACATGTTTGATATTCCCCAAGGTCCATAAATGTTGTCTGCAGCTTGTGCTGCTCCTATCATTCCTGTCGTTTCAGTCATGTCATCCTTATCCCATAAAGGGCTAGGCGACGCCTTATAAGAACAGGGGTGTCACTAGCATGCTAATCTTGTCGACGCATGAAATGTCAAGGTGATGCCGTAGGTTCCATCAGTGGCCTTTGGGCCAGGCCAGGGTTTTTCAGCCTGGGACGGTTTAATCCAAAACATGCTCAAATTTGTTGTGAATAACAAATGAGAAAGAAAACAATTTGGTTGCACTTATGCATTACCAAACCAACTAGATTTGTGTTTTTTTGGTGGGTATATATTGATCTTCGCTTCATACAAGTGTAACAACTATCTAGAAGAAAGACCCTGTCGCGCGCCCAGGGAGGTGCAGATCGATCCGAAAAGCACTTTTCGGTTCGGGTCGACCCACGTATGTGCCCATATCATGGGACACGATTGTCACTTCAAAAACCTGTCTTCTGTCAGCTGGGTTTTTCTAAAACAAACAATTTTTATTGACCCGATTCTCACCCGACTCGATTTTTTTGTTCTTCCTGTTAGAAAATAATTATTTTCTATGTTGGAATGTGACTATTTTTAAAATATCGATTTTGGTATTTTTGTTTTTTAATAATTAATTTAGCTTCAGTTTTATAAATTAATTTTTGGGTTACAAAATCGTTAAGGGTGACCTTAATGACAATGAGTACCCTAAGCCCTATTAATAGAGTTAGTTCTTCTCATTTCAGAATCACTACAATTTCGAAATACTACCATAAAAGATATTGTTCTAAAGTAAAATCATATCTGAGTTCATAGTTGTGTTCCAATTTCCGTCGAAGTCTGAGTTCAGGTATTGTTCAGTTCAATTAAGGAAAACATTGTGTTTGTTTCACATTAATGACACTGTTTTATCATCGGAGGTAATCGTCCATATTTTCCTCTTACACAAACCAATTATGGTGAGGGGGCAAAAATGCTTTAAGGAAACCGTGTTTTTCGCAGGACTCATAATTTAATAAAAATCAGCTTCTGGGGGGCAATTTCGTTATTTCGTCAATTTGCATATTATTCTACATTTTTAAAGCATGTTTAATCCAAAAACATTATTAAATTATAAATTTAAGGGTTAATTATCTCAACCGTTACTTATGTTTGACCCATGTGATTAAAAGGTTACTCATCTTTTTTGTGTAGCTGAAACGTTACTTAAGTTTGAAGATGTGACTGAAAGGTTACTCCGTGAACTTTCTGTCAAATCTGACCGTCAAAGTCTCACGTGCACAGCACATGACCCAATTAAAACGATTTGAAGACATTTGAAAGGACAATAATGCCCTCCTGTCACCTTGCTTCTCTGTCTTGCATCTAAGCTTTAAATTCTTCCCTTCTTGCTTCCGCATCCCAAATCGGGACCTCGACCTCACCGAATGCTGCGTTTTTTGTCGGTCTGTGCGTTGAATTGCCGTTGAGGTTCATTTTTTTGATACTGTGTCTGCCTTGATTTCCCTCTTCGGCTCCGTTTGGTGGCCAAAGCTTGGACTTTTCTTGCTGCAATCTGGTGAGTTTTTTGGTGTACTGTGCCATCGATGTCGGAATTCAAAATCTCAGGATTTCAGTTCCCTAACTTCAAAATTGAGCTGAATTAAGGTTTTTAGGAGATTTGGTGCCTTAAGTCTTGTGGGTTTGCTCGGTTTGAGTCGTGATCTCGCTGATCTAAGCTCTGGCTATGTTATCTGGAAGTTGTTTTTGGTTCTATTGCTGGTAAAGTAGTTTAGTTTAGCGTCATGCAGCTATAATTCCGAAATGATTACCATCAACTCCTTAGATTCTGTGAATTCATGAAGTATAATTGTTGTTGTTATTTATTTTTCAATGATTTTCCAATTATGTATCCTTGGTTGCTCAAAGTTTCTGCTACTCTTTCTGCAAAAGATAGACCATCTTTATTAATTTTTTCTTCAATTGTGGATTGTGCCCTTTTAACTATGATGCTGACCCCAAGTATGGACTTGAAGGGACTGTCTTCTCCATCCTTCTTTTCTGAGGATTCGTGTTTCCCCATCCAGGTACTTAAAAACTTATCCCATTTACTGAAATCCATAGTTTCTTATTCCTTAGGAGCATAGTAAATTTTGTACCGTTATGCGTTGTTTCTCTTTGTAGCACTAACTGTATACATACTTGCAGTCTCAGGTTAGATCTTGCAAATCAGAGGTTTTGCCCGAACAAAGAAACTCGTATCTCTTCGTGTGTCTTCATTATTATTTTTGGGGATAAATATATTTTTTGCTTTAGCATGCTGCAAATTTCATTAATCCTGCTGAGATTAAACAGAACTTCGTTTTTCTTATGCAGTGAAATTGTCAACAAGAGGCACTCATTTTGATAAGTCCATGGACACTGCTCCGATTCACTACGATGAAGGGGAACCCTTTACATCTAATGAATAAATTGAAGCACAGACTATCGGGGACCTCCTTCCTGATGATGATGACTTGCTTTCTGGTGTGACAAAATGAATTGTTTTATATGAAGGTCTGTTTTAACGGAACCTATTTTGGGATTATAGGATGGATCATGTTTTGGGATGTATTCTGAATTCTGGATTTTGATGGATTATTATGGATTCTGTGTTTTCGGATGTATTCTGGTTTTAGTAACGGTTGGGTAACAAATTGTCCAAACTTAAGTAACCTTTTAATCACAGTACGTCGAACATAAGTCACCTTTTAATCACAATTCACAAACTTAAGTCACCTTTTAATCACAGTTCAGAAAAGATAACACTTCATTTAACAACATGTCCACAAAGATAAGTCACCACCTTCGCAAAATACACATTGTTCTTCATCCTTCAGTTTCAGTTACAGACACATTGTTCTTCAGTTTCAGTTACAGACGACTTGAAACACCTGAAGAATGATTTGAATAGGGCAGGTTTGTACTAGAATAATTGAAAATCAAAAGTTGAGAACTGGTTCAAAAAGTAACATCGAGAAGTTAAGAAAATAGACAGCTTACATCTAACACTTTCTGACAAGGCTTGAGGTCTAGTTTTGCTACAAATTCCTTTGTTGTATCTGCACATCATTAGTGTCATGTGAATTGTCAGAATGTTTGAAAAACGTAATTCGATAAACCCATTAAAACAAAGTAGAACTGAAACTTCCAAATGAAGTTTATACCAATCCCTCCTGCGCTAACAAAGCCTTGTCCAAATACACGCACAAACTATAACTCAACAGTACAGTATAAAAAACAAAAAATCCGGATTAGAGGATTAGATGTTTTTCCAGATTCTTCGACGGCCTCAATCTTAAGCGTCGGAGCCTCCAAAGGCTTCCGCCATCTACGCTAGCCAATTCCGGATTGGGTGAGGGTTCCTTCGACTTGGAGCTATTCTTCTGAAAAGGGAATTTGAAACCGAAGTTAGGGATAGGAAATTCGACGCTCTTGTCTGTCATCCGCCATTTCTAATCAGAGGAGAGAAAAAGAGTTGGATTGTGTCTGCAGAACCCATAGTACAGCATTCATCTGCAGACTTCATGGCTTGTGTCTTCGGTTCTTCAGTTCTTCGATTCTTCCTGTTCTTCGCGCGCAAACAACCCAAACCTGTTCCTTGATTCTAAGAATCAGCTGTTAAGTAGACAGTATGTTGGGGGTAGTTTGGGAACTTCAACTTACAAGTTAATCATGTGACAAGCACATGGTGGTACTTAACGGGAAGAAATAACGGCAGTTAGGTGATAGTAACGGTTCAGTCACATGTGTCAACTTAAGTAACGGTTGAGCTCAAGTTTGAACGATTCAGTCACATTGTCAAACATAAGTAACGGTTGAGGTAATTAACCCTAAATTTAATATCCTGTATTACTAACAATCTTAAAGAAATTTCGTATTTTAGTAATTTAGGGGACTAAGAACTGGTTTAGTTTAATACTTTTTGTAATCTCAAATATTTATTTTCCGTAAAAGAAAAAACAAAATTTTATGTTTCAGAAAAATGGTTTCAAACAACAATGATGTTGATATTAGTGATGGAGCATTGGCTCAACCTGAAGTCTCTAATGTGTCGATGAACGTGCCCATCGTTGCGCCGACCGACAGGATAACCATGACTCGTCATGCTGGGCTTGTGCATGCAGAAAAGCTTGAGAAATTTGACGGCTCCAACTTCAAGAGGTGGCAGGAGAAGATAAAGTTCTATCTAACCATCCTGAGCTTGGCCCGATTCCTGATAGAAAAATCACAAACTCAAGGCGAGGATGATGATCAAGGGTTGTTCTTAACTCTAGAAGCACAAAATCACTCAGGTTATTTATGTAGACATTATGTAATGAATTGTTTGTCTGATTCATTGTATGATGTACATTGTAAAACATCATCCACTAGGGAGTTGTGGCATGCTATGGAACAAAATTATGAGTGTGAGGATGCCGGGAAAAAGAAATTCCTTATTAGTCGACTGTTTAACTATAATATGGTAGATAACAAACCATGTGATAGATATACAACTCCTCCTCCATAGTATCCATGCCAAGAAGATGGAATTCGTGGAGTTGTTTCAAGTAGCCGTCAATATTGAGAATTTACCCTCGACGTGGAATATATTCAAGGGCTACCTAAAGCAAAAGCAGAATGAGATGACCATGGTCGAGTTGCTCGAAAGGATCACCATGCAAGAGCAATACATGAATGTTGCACAAGGAATAACAATCGGCCCCCATGAACATGATTGACTCCGCCAAGGCAAATGTGGTGGAGAACATGGGAAGAGCAAACATACTGCCAAAGGCAAGCAGAAGAAGCAAAAATGATTCATTCTGGGTCCTAAGGGCGGAGTCTTGAAGAAGTTGCGATCCAAACCATAAGGATTTATTAGCACTTGTTATAACTGTGGTAAAACTGGCCATATATCTAATACTTGCAACTTTCCTAAGAGAAAGGAAATCAATATTGTCAAGGGAATCACTGAAGACCTTGATAACATTAACTTATCTACGGTCGCGTCTGAGCTGAGCATAGCTAGTTCCAACCCTTAGGAGTGGTTGGTTGACATAGGTGCCACTAAGCATGTCTGTTCGGATATATGAATATTCTTCAATTTTGAATAAGTTGATTCTGAGAAGAGATTTGACATGGGCAACTCCGCCTCATCTGAGGTCAAGGGCTAAGGAAGCATCCTTCTGAAGATGACTTCTGGGAAAGAGCTGACATTGAAGAATGTGTTGTATGTGCCAGACATTTGCAGTACCCTTGTGTTAGGATCTCTCCTCAACAAGTATGGCTTCCATCTTCTATTTGATTCACACAAATTTGTACTCACAAAGAATAGAATGTACGTGGGTTAGGGATATGAATGTAGTGGGATGTTCAAACCGAATGTAATTGCTATTAATAGGATTGGGCATGAACCTATTCAGAACCGTACCTTTACTACATTTTAGGTAAGGTACGGTTTGACCCCTTCAAAAGAACTGCTCCAGATTCTGACCGATTTACCGAACCTTATCTGAACCGGTTGAGCAGAACCACTTTCAAGAACGAGCAAAGCGGTTCTTTTTCCTTCTCTTTGAAGTTATGTCACTTTCCCGAGCCTTTGGAATCATCATCATCATCAATTCATTATTATAACCCTCTTCATCCTTTTTAGCTGTGTGCGGCTTCTGAGTTGCTACTGTAACTGTAGCTAGGTACAATCGACATATCAATAGGTACAATCGGCATATCACTCGTCATCATCATCATTCACGAGGATCTACAATCGGCATAGAAATAGCTACAATCACAAGTTCACAAGAATCAAAACGGACATAATAGATTTAGGGTTCAGAAAGCTCACTTTTGCAAACGAAGTCAGACGAAGAAAAAGAATCGTCCCAATTGCCAAAGTCAGTGTCGATTGCCGATGAAAAGACGAACCAGAGTCGCTGATGTCATTCGTCATTGGTGTAGAGGCAATTGGCAGAAGAAGACTCTCAAACTTTATCGATGTCGTTTGTCGCCGTCGCCGAAGAAGACTCCCAGACGAAGGAAATGAAGAGTCTGATAGTGATTTAGTTAGAACCATAATATAATATTATATTAAAACTGGTTCAATAAGTGGTTCGGTTTACCATATGTAAACCGGGTTTTTGTGGTTCATCATAACCACTCCATATTTTTACTGAAAAATTGTTTGGTAGGTACGGTTCAGTCGAACTATTTTTTTCTTTTGCCCAGACGTAGCTTTTAAGCCTAAAATGAGCAAGAATAAAATTGGTTCTCCCGCTTACTCGATTGAGTATCTTAATATTGACATGGTATATTTGGACATTTTAATTATGATACCTTGCGAAGGTTAATTAACATGAATCACATCCCTACATTTCAAACTGATCTTAAACATAAGTGTGAATTATGTGTTGAGGCTAAATTAACCAGGTCATCCATTCATTCAGTTGAAAGGAATACATAACCTCTTGATTTAATACATAGCGACATTTATGACATAAAGTTTGTCCAAACTAGAGGCGGAAATAAGTACTTTATCATTTGTGTGCATGATAGTACAAAATATTACTATGTATACTTGTTAAAACGTAAAGATGAAGCTGTAAAAAAGTTCACAGTTTACAACACAAGAAGTTGAGAATCAACTTAACAAGAAAATTACGGTTTTGCGTACTGATAAAGGTGGCGTGTATGATGCTCCATTTGGTGAGTTTTGTGCTCAACACAGAATCATACATGAGGTCACCGCGCCTTATTCACCCCAATCAAATGGAGTGGTAGAAAGGAAAAATCAAAAATTGAAAGAGATTATGAATTTAGTGTTGATAAGTTTCAAGTTACCTCAGAACATGTGGGATGAAACTAATGTAAGTAGTAATTACCTTTTACATAAGGTACCTCGAAAGATAGAAGAGAAAACAACTTTCGAATTATGAAAATGTAGGAAATCGTCTTTCAATCACCTCCGAGTGTGGGGGAGTCTAGCGAAAGTGATAGTGCCTCCTCTTAAAAGAGTTAGAATTGGACCAAAACCTGTTGATTGCATCTTCGTTGGATATGCTCAAAATAGTAATGCTTATCGGTTTCTTGTCCATGATTCGAAGATTTCAGATATACACAACGATACGATAATGGAATCAAGAAATGTATATTTCTTTGAAGAAGTATTCACGGTTAAGTCTAGGGGAAATGCAAGTTCGTCAAAGCGAACTTATGAAACTTTTAATGATAGTAGTGTATACCCAGAAAATGAAGAAACGTTTGAGGTAGAACCTGAGGTGGAACCCGAGGTAGAACCCAAGAAAGGCAAACGAGCTCGAGTAGAAAAATCTTTTGGTCCGGATTTTTTAACCTATATGCTTGACGCAAAACCTCAAACATTTCAAGATGCCGTAAATTCTTCTGAAGAACCTCGATGGAAAGAGACAATCAATAGTGATATTTAGTCCATCTTGCAAAATTATACTTGGGAGCTAGTGAATATTCCTCCTTGATCCAACCCACTAGGCTACAAGTAAATTTTCAAAAGGAAAATGAAAACAGATGGATCAATTGACAAGTATAAGGCTAGACTTATAATTAAGGGTTACAAGCATAGAGAAAACTTTGATTACTTTGACACATATTCTACGGTCACGATAATAACATCAATAAGATTGATTACTTTGATACACGCAAAATTTGGAAATTCATCAAATGGGTGTAAAAACGGATTTCTTGAATTGAAATTTAGAGGAAAACATTTACATGGAACTGTGTGAGAACTTTATTGTGCTAGGTCAAGAAAAGAAAGTGTATAAACTAGAGAAATCACTCCACGGTCTGAAACATGCACCGAAATAGGGGCATGAGAAATTTGACAATGTAATCGTGGAAAAAAGGATATAAAATAAACTAATGTTGTAAATGCCTCTACGTAAAATATACAAATGAAGGTGATGTCATTTTTTTGTCTTTACGTTGATGACATGTTTATCTTTGGAAGTAACGATAAGATGATTAAATCCACAAAGTATATGTTGAATTCGAGATTCATATGAAAGACATGGGCCTTGCTGATGTAATTTTTGGAATTAAAATTAATCAGACATTAGAAGGAATTGTTCTAAGTCAATCTCATTATATCGAGATGATAGTAGAGAAATTCAACAAGGATGAAAAAATGAGGCCTGCACTCCAATGGATCCAAATAAGTATTTCTCAAGAAATATAGGACAATGCGCCAGTTGGGTATGCTTGGGTTATTGGTAGTGTTATGTACTTGATGACTTGTACTAGATCTGATATAGCACACGATGTTGGCGTGTTGAGTAGATATACAAGTAATCCAAGTACTGATCATTGGTATGGAATCAAACATTGCTTAGGTACTTCAGATATACTCGTAGTTATGGCCTGCATTATACAAGATATCCAACTGTTATAGAAGGATATAGTGATGCTAATTGAATTTTGACATCAAGAGACTCAAACTCCACAAGTGGAATCATTTTCACCCTAGGGGTGCAACCATATCGTGGAAATCATCTAACCAAATAGTCATAGCTAGATCCACCACGAAATCTGAGTTTATAGCACTAGATAAATGTGCTGAAGAAGCTGAATGACTACGTTATTTTCTTAAGGATATTCCTAGTTAGCCAAGACCAGTGCCTGCAATCAACATACATTGTGATAGTCAATCTTCTATTGGCATGGCACAAATTCATATGTATAATGGTAAGTCCAAACATATTCATCGTAGACATAATTCCATTAGACAATTGCTCTTAACAGGAATTATCACAATCGATTATGTTAAATCAAAGAATAATATAGTGGATACGTTAACAAAAGAGCAAGTTGGTCAATCATCGAGAGGAATTGGGCTAAAACTCATTCAGTAAAAACTTTTGAGAAGGAAAACCCAACCTAGTTGACTGGCGATCCCAAGATCTAGGTTCAAAGGGATAACCTAATCACAAGAGTGAGGTTGGATCACTATGGAGTATTTTAAACCCCGAGTCCATTCCTATGATGAAAAACAGTGACGTTAATGAATGAGGTTAAGTAAATGCTTTTAATGATTCAGAAATGTAATGTTGGAGTAACAGTTGAGATAATGAATCACCTATGCAATAGATAATAGGGTCTGTTTTGAAAGGAATTGTTGAGAGTGCAATTCTTAGAAACACCTACAGAACTAGACAATCCCATGGCCAAAATGGGCATGAACTGAAAAATACTAGGAAGATGCTTGTGTGGGCTATGTCATAATTTACACAAACGACACACGGTTCAAAGACATCATGTCTACTAACTATCTAGTAAAGTCATTATAATTTTACAAAGGTTCAAAGCGTATCACCTACCTATATTGTGCAGGTGTCGATGGTTGAACTCTCATTCCGAGTCCAGAGCGTTAAGGAACTCTTTCATTTCTCGATTCATGTGGGGGATTGTTGGACGTGGCCTTTGGGCCAAACCAGATTTTTTCGGCCTGGGTCAGTTTAATCCAAAACCCGCCCAAATTTATTATGACTGGCAAATAAGTAAGCAATTTTGCTTACACTTTCTTTGTACCACACTTGCCAGATCTGTCTTTTTGGTGTGTATATATTGATTTTCACTTCATACAAGTGTAACAGCTTGCTAGAAGAAAGACTCTTTCGCGTGTCCAGGGGAGGTGCAGATCGATCCGAAAAGCATTCCCCAATTCGGGTAGACCCACTTATGCTCCTGCATCATGCGAGCACGATTGTCGCTCCAAAAAACATGTCTTGCGCGAGTCGGGTTTGCCAAAACATGTATTTTTTATTTTGGCTGAATTCCAACTCGATTCAAATTTATTTTTCTTACCGTTATAAAACATTTTTTCCCCTGCTGGAATGTAACTGTTCGTTTGATATAGTTGTTGGTATTTTTTATTTTTATTAATTAATTTAGTTTCAGTTTTATAAATTAATTTTTGGATTACAAAGTCATTTAAGGGCGACCTTAATGATAATGAGTACCATTAGCCCTATAAATAGAGTTGGTTCTTCTCATTTATCACTAAAAATCTGAAATACTACCATCAGAAACATTACTCCAAAGTTAAGTCATAGTTTTGTTTGAATTCCCGTCGAAGTCAGAGTTCATGTATTGTTTAGTTCTATTAAGGAAATCCTTGCGTTTATTTCGGCTTAACGACATTGTTTTATCCTGGGAGGTAATCGTTACAATTTTCCTCTTACACTAACCAATTACGGTTAGGGAGGAGAAATTGTCTTAACAAAACTGTTTTTTTTTTTCGTGGGACTCAATATTTTAACAAAAAACATTTTTTGGGGCAATTTCGTCATTTCATCAATTTGCATATTATTCTACATTTTTTATGCAATTTAAATCCAAAAATATTATTAAATTATAAATTTTTTCTCCTATATTACTAACATGAACATCAGAGGAAAAGCTTATATTTTTATATAGATTCATATATGGTGTACCGTAAATTAATATTTTAGCCGAATAAATTTATCTCTCTTCGTCCTTTTTCTCTACCAATTATTTACGTTGTATGTTTTCCTTTTTCTTATGCATGTTTCTTTCTTTTTTTTTTTTTTCGTTTTGGGGATTTGATTTAAAAGCATGCATTAATTGTTCCTTTTCTATTAAAGCATTGTACATGTCATCATTTTTTTTTTATAATTATGGATTAAAAAAACTCTATAGGTGACAACTAATCACACAAGTTCAAATTACACAACAAAATCTAGCTAGCTTTAACAATTCTCGAAACAGAAAAGTCAACAACGTCATTTGTACCTGTCACCATGATATCCAATTTTGTTATTTAAGCTATATAAAATATTTTTGTTTGGGCCCTAATTCTTTTTTATTGTTAATTGTAGAAAGTAAGAGAGAGTGCTCAGCATGACTATTGGACCCAATGTTATCATAATCGGACAAGATCGACGGCATGACCGAGTCCAACCGGGAATCAGACCCTTGTCCGGTTTGGTTCATATAAAAGACCGACATGCAAGTGAATAATGTTTGAACCGGTGTAAACCAAACTTTTTTTTAAAACTGATCGGTTTCCGGTTCACTTTTTGTGATGATTGTTTTTTACACCAATCAGTTTTTTTCCGGTTTATAGTGATTAGATAATTAATGCAAGTAATTAAGACATAACAATGATTCCCATTTCCAATTGAACACCTTCCTTCTTGCCTTAAGAAAAGTGTTATCACCTTGACCTTGTAAATGTATAGCTCAGGGGCAATTATCTTCCTCTGATGAGCCCAAACTGGAGCACTCGATGACAGAATGCCCTCCCCTAAGAGAGGACCTCAGTTCTTGGATAAATAGGACGGTTTCCCAAGGCTCAGTGACTTGCAGAGGCTTAGTTCCTTCACCACTTCCACGTCTAGAACACACAAAAGATGTATATTCCCCATTGAATACATGAACATTGACCCTGCAACCAACAGACGAAGGGGAGGACACATTGTAGGATAAAGTTCAACATGTAGGACCAAAATTTGAGAGGGGCCATCTAACTTGTCTTTGTTCCAATTTGTAGGAATAGTTCAATTTCATCAATAAACCAAACATTATCATGGTTAGGTTACAACATATGAATCTAGTGAGTGAATAAGGTTGAACTTCAGAAGAGACAGATATTTCATTGGTGCCCAGATCAAGAAAATATATCAAAAATCAAGATGAACTACCGTATTGATTTCTCCAGTAATGTAAAAAGGAAAAACCGTGCTCGACCACTCATGAGACAGATTATCCTTGTATGATGGTGGATGATTCGATTGCAACAACACTGCATCTGCTTCCTTCTAGACTTTTTTCATGTCGGGGATGTTGCCGACCAGAAGTGTCGGAGGCGGCCCTCCAAGTCCTTGCTTGTGCAGCTTCGACCTCAGTCTCTTGGGCTTCCACACCAACGCATGGCAAAGCTCAATAGTCGTCAACACCGATCCTCCCAAAACAACACCGACGATCACCTCGAATGTGATCACTGAATTGGTTTAGTTCTGCACAAACCGATTGGTAAGAGAAGACGGAGAAGGGGTGTTGTGGTCCTTGTAAGAGAAGGGGTGTTGATTGGTAAGAGAAGATGGAGGGATCGAGGGTCACGTGGTCCTGCGTGAGGGCTTTCCGATCACTGCCTGGGATGAAAAGGGTGGCAGATAAGGAGAGAACCGAGTGATTGATTTTGTTGAGGATCTTGCCCCAGTTACCCAAATCGCCGGAGTCGATCAGAGCTTCGAGCGGGAAGTGTGATTGTTGTCACGGAGGGGATGAGAATGGTGAAAGCGTCGGAGACTGAGAGAAGGAAATAGAGAAAGGTGGCCATGAGGAAGATCTCCAACTTCCGGCGGGAGAGATCTTGTTCTTTCTTGAAATGGAAGAGAGTTCTTGTTCTTTCTTTCTTGTTATTCTCCAACGGGAGATCTCAAACTTAAGTTTTTTTAATTATGAACAGTGAACCACACATTGAATCGGATTCGGCCGGGTTAAACCGTCCAAACTAGGAACCGACCCCCTTGCTGATTCGAGGCTCGGTCTAGTTATGATAACACTGGTTGGACCTCTTTAGGTTGTTGAGGTGTCACTTCCTTACGCTCCAAGGTCCACATAAAGGAAAACTCTGGGTTGTCCCGTTTGTTTCCATTCCGATCATTAAGTCAGTACAGATCTTTGAGAACAGTTAATAAGGGAGAGTAAATGTGAGTGAATGTATTACAGAGCAGTAAATATTGGTATTTATAAGAGGAGTTAACCCGTTGACCAGATTAATTTTTACCGTGGTTAGGTAATTTTTTATCGTGGTAACTTTTTATCAATCCGGAAGAGAGTAGATGTCAAATCATCTAATACGTAAGATCACTGTCTTGTCATGTGACAAGTGACTGACGACGAAGGCGATGCTTGGTTTGTGTGGAGGGAATGTCCTTAGCTTTGTTACAAGTGAAACCTTCATTTACTCGCAGGCGAGGTTTAACCCCAATTAGGGGAGTGTTGCTCTAAAAGGGGGAAGCTTCCATCACTGGTAAGGGTGAAGACGCCTCACTAGTAGAATGTTGCTCTATAACATCGATATTAAATAGCTGCTAAAGGGGTATTTGTCGTCACTAACCTTTAGTAGCGGGCCAAGTCTCGTCAGGATAGGTCCCGTGGCTAAAGGTCACTCCGACGGTAAAATGTTGTGACTAAAAGGTATGCCGCCACTATAGGTCGACCACTTTCAGTGACAATAATTGTCGCCACTATATACACTTCATTAACAACAGTAAAATTTATCACTATATAGTGCTATTAACATCATAATATGTTGTTATTAAATACGTGTATTTAGTGGCTATAGATCCACCATTAAAAGCAGTTGATACTGCTAGGTAATGTTGTTCGTAAACACATGTCTTTAGTGATAACAAAGTCCACACCTGATAATATCAGTTTATGTCACTGTTAAACACAAGCCTTTTGCGTCAACAACGGTTAATCATTGTTAAAAACAAACTTTTGTGATGTGTTTGTATTAATTATGTAGTTTTTGTTATATGATATGAACTACACAATATATTTTAAAAAACATAATATATTATTTATCAAAGTATATATATACATCTTATAAACATCCAAACTACAAACTTACAATAAATTTAAATGTAAATACATAGTTTTCTAAATCAAATGAAGACCTAAAACTAATATTTTTTTATACTTGAGATGGTTGTGAATTCGGAATGTCGAAACTGCGAACTTCATCTCCGTCTCTAGTTCACGATCCCCTACAAGCTCCAACAATATCATGTGATTGGGTCCTTATAATGGCTTATTCACTTTGAGAGAAGCTCAAACTCTTGAAGACGCTTGAGAAAGTCATTTGCTTTCACCGAAGAACCAAAGAAATCCAATACGGGTCCCTAATAGAAAATAAAAAAATTAAGGACTTCACAAAAAGTATTTCCTTTCATGCGAATAACAGCTAAAGAGATTTAGAAGACTAGAATAATTAGGAGATGGTCAGATTACTTGAGAACTATTGCTATATAAGCCACAAATATTAATCTAAACGAAATGGTGACTAATAGGTAAAGTACAGAGCTGTGTGCTTTGCAACTAACCTTGGAGTCTAGAGTTCCTAATTTGACTGCCTCTTTACAGCCATCCACTAAAGCATTGAAAAGTTCAATGTGTGCATCAGGAGGCACTATACTAATTGCACCACCTATTTCTGCAACAATTTGGTCAATCCGACTCTCACTACCGAACTTCACTATCTGTGACAAAGGAAAACTCTTGAACTAATAGTGATAAAAACATATATTTCAAGGAACAGTATGTAGTAGAGCATGCTGTATATTAATAACAAAGCAATTTTTCATGGACAAAGTATGTTAAACTTCATCTCTTATATACATGCCTGTTAAGCGACGCTCACGAAACGGGGCCATCGTTTCCCGAGTTTTCTAACAATCAATTTCGGCAACTGAGACTTTCTGCTTTGGGTGATGCTGCATTCTGAGATGATTGATATATTCTAGCCACACTTTTAGGATTGTTAGCTCTCTAGCGACCACCTCATCCACCAAACTTCATAACAGAGTCACTCATCGGTTAGGTTGTCTTAACCCTTATAACCAAGGGTGCCCCATTTTTGTTAATCAATTTCTCCACTTGACTCATAAAAGAGTGTCACTGGTGGAGACCCGTAGAGCGTCTCTCACTTATGTTAAGGGATCCTCTAGGGTGACATGGCTGGAGTAAACAACCTCTAGGCAGAGCCTCTCGGGACTATTAGAACGAAACGTGAAGGTAACACATGTACTCCTACTCTTAACCATAGGCCCTCCAAGAGCAACGCCTGCTCTTCTGGGAGTTATTCCTTGATTTGGAACCAAGTAAATCTCATCAAGTTGCCGGAGTTGGACTCCAAGACTACCTTCTGGCACCCCCTCTAGGATTGTTGTATTTGCAATAAGTTTTGTACCCGACTCTCTAGTAGGTAATTCTGGCTTGATCCAAAGGCGTTGAACTTCTAAGCGAGGGTCTTATAAAGTTTTTTTATAAAAAAAAACTTGTCATATTTACTTGTTATACCAATGCCCTGAGCCTCAGACGAATCACAGTTCAAAATGTCAACGATTGATTTATAGGCATCGAGCCTCAGACGAATCCCAATTCAAAATGTCAACAAGTGTTTTTGGGATATGTATACCTGGTATCCATCAAGTGTGATAAGCATTTACAAGACTATAATTTCCTCAAACGATTCATAAAATAAACTAAATCTTTGTAGTTATGTTACACGTCTCGAACAACTAAGATATTCATAATCCTTGTAGTTATGTGACACTACAAAAATTATAAGCTTCAGCGTCAGTCAAAAGTCGTCATTAAATGGCAAATTGTCACTGCTAACTTTTAGAAACGACCAAAGTCTTGTCCCGGTAATCCCCTCGTGGTTAAAGGTTATATCTACAGCAATATGCCGCCACTAAAATTTTGGCGTCACTAAATTTACTCAATCAACATCTCTTTTGCGTCGAATAAGTTTATTTTTGTTCATGTGTAATTTGCGTCAACAAGATATTGTTGCTCTAGTATGTATACTGTATCGAGGCTTCATTAATGTTAAATGCTTGATTCTGTGATAGAGTGACGTTGATGCAATATAAATGATTCAGCATCTGCAAGTGTTGTTTATAAAATTATGTTTCTTAGACAAGCTTTACTTGTCACAATTCATATAGCATGAACATGTATCTTTGTTGTTACTAATAGTTTATTCCTCACTTACAAATGTGGTTGTAAAGTAGCTATTTTTTACAATGACATACAACGTTGTATTTTCCAATTCTGTATAACTAATATGTAATTGTAGCAGTATATCACCCGAGAAATTTATAATCAAATACAACATGTAATTGAAAGCAGAAAACTAGTAGACAACCCAACTCACTACAAGAGGTATTACTAAGCATTTCATGTCCATACTAGGTGTTCCCATGTATATACATCATAGTACGCATACAAATAAAAAACTTACAATAAATTAGAAAAGTATGTACATATAAGTCATTGAAGCAATAACTCTTGATTACGGTTCTCAAATGACTTGAACTCTGTCAATTAGCAAAGTACTCTTCTTTCCTAACACTTGAAGAAGGAAACTGTTCATTATTTTTCTTATTCTACAATTGTGTCTCCTCTCTACAACAACAGCTCTTTCGTTCAGCTACTTTAGTCAGTGCGGATATGAATACGTTAATGATTTTCCTTTAACAGCTTTACACTTAAAAAAACAAAAAAAAACTTGTAAACAAAATCAACTTACATCAACATTCAAGTAAAAGGTAAGCACTAGACAAGACAACTAAATCAGCAGAAGCTGACTTTGTTACAGTGATTCCTGCATTGTACTAAAGAAATTTGTAAGAACCTGTTATGTAACTTATCTCTGTAGTTTATTATTAAAATAAATATCATTTTCTTTACGCCGGAAGGTGCGTAATATCTAGCGACTAATTACGTAATTTAAGATAGTTTGTTTTTGTTGAATAAAATATCATTGCTTATAGTTTACTAATGCAACAAGTTTGTATGTGGATATTTATAAACATAACAAAAGTAGCAATTTCAATATGAAATTTGTAGCATATAATTATTACCAATTATAATAACAATAGAATTAAATTCCACATAACATAAAATCTTACTCATTAGTGTTTGCTTCCTCCAAAACCGAGGATTCAGTTTCCTCATCTTCAACTGCAAATTGAGAAATAGAACTAGCGGCAGCTCTCGGAACATTGAATACAGAATCAACTCTAGCTTTTGCACGCTCTGCTCTTGCAGGGACGTCCAACCCTAAAAATTGAGGAATAGACTGAAGTTGTACGCAAATTCATCCACAAATTACATAAATATATCAAAACTTGCACTACTAATTACACGAAAATCATAGTAAACCAATTGGTTTCGTAGAAAATGTAGCTTTTTGGAAAATATTTTAAGAGTGTAAATCTTCTGCTTTGACGGGAGTCTTTCTTCAGGTCTACCAAAGTTAATTTATAAGTTTAAATCACTATCCGTGATGAACATGTCCATTATAAAAGAGCCAAAACTCTCCACCACAAAGCACTCCGAATTACCAGAAATAATTACAAAATCGTAAAAACATTACATTATGACAAGATGAATAGTCCTTGACAAAGCAAAAAACACTTCAATGGGAATGAATTTACCTAATATATGATATAACATTTATTCACCAATATATTTAATATAGTACCAGTATTAATTTAAAGAAAAATAGACCGATAAAGAAAAGAAACTAATCAAAGCAGCAAATATTACTTTTTTTTTGCCAATAAACTTACTTCATTCTCTTAATTCTAAGAAACAACAGGTTTATCTAAAATTAACAACGAAACTAGAGTAGATGGGGGTACGAAGACCTAATTCGTCAGACACATCTCTCTTTTGGATTGTTTAGCAATCCTATCCGCACATCGATTCACTTGTCTTTTAACCCATTTCCAATCAATCCCTGAGATTTGACTTGCTTTCATCTTAATCGTGACTATAATATTATTGAGTCTTCAATCCACTTCCTTTTCTTCTCCACTGATTTTCTTGATGAGCTTCTTATAGTCGTATTCAATGATAGTGTCCTTCCAGTTCAGGTGTATTGCAAACTCAACCGCTTGTAGCACTGCGCGTGCTTCTGCATATATTGCCATCATATCTTGCCTGGACGAATGGCGTCCATCGATAATGTTTCCGTTTGTATCACAAGGAATAACCCATGTTCCGCTTTTGTTTGCTGTTGGGTCCCAAACTCATCACAATTCATTTTGATTTTCCCCGGTGGAAGCGGTTGCCATCTTACACGATGGTGTGCTGCATCTCTTTCGGGTTTGTCCATATCCTGTCGCTCTTTAGCCTCCCATGTTTCTTCGGCTAACCTCATCCCTCTTATGAGGGTGCTTCGGGGGTCCGATTGATCTCGTTGATGCAATGCCCGACACCTTTCCTTCCAAATTTCTCAAGCAATCATTTCTACACGCATCTTCGTTGGGTTCTCATCTGGGTTGCTCGTTTTCGTTATCTTGATGGTCTCCTCCACCCATTCAATCCACATCGGTGTCATGTACTCGTGCCAATTAACTCCCACCCCGCCAAACCAGACTAGGGTTACCCACCTGCAATGTAAGAGTGCATGATCTATAGTTTCTACCTTATTGCAAAATGGGCACATTGGTGAGATATTCATTCCACGTCTACTCAGTTCGTCCGGTACATTGGTGAGATATTCATTCCCCTGGCTTGGCTTCTATATTGTTCACATTCGGCCAGACTAGTCTATCTCGCCTCCTCCCCCCGAGGTGTTTGGAGGTGTATATCCTGTATTGCTAATACTTCAGCTTACGATATTTTGTCCCTAATTGAATTGAGGTCCCACCTATCATTAGATGTATTTATGAGGTCAGCCACCTTGAGGGCTTGGGCATGGTCAGTCGTGGATGCACTTAAAAGTCGATGGCCTTGTATCCCCGGGATCCAAGCGTCTTGGTAGACTCGAATGATTTCCCCATTACCTATTCTCCATGTCCCCTCTTCACGAATTATGTCACGGCCTTGCAATATGCTTGACCATGCCCATAAGTTGTGCCCTCCCTTTAAGGCTTTGAGTAAACTCTTTCGAGGGAAGTATATTCCTTTAAGCACCCTTGCATAGTAGGTCTTCGGTTCGTTTTGACATCTCCACGTCGTTTTGGCAAGCACTTATACATTTAATGTGTTCATGTCTCAAAATCCCATCCCTCCATTTGCTTTAGGTCGTACCATATGTTCCCATTTTCGCCAGTGCATTTTCCTTCCCTCTGGTGTTTGTCCCTACCAGAACCGAGCTACTATGGCCATGATTTCTGTACACCAAATTTTTAGGAGCTAGAATAGTGTCATGGAGTATGTTGGTATAGCCGTGATAACGGAATTGAGCAAGACCTCCCTCCTAGAATTGCTGAGATAAAGGTTTTTCCACCCTGATATTTGTTTGATCATCCTGTCCTTGAAGAAGCCTAGTGCCTCCTTTTTCGACCTTCCCCATACAGTCAGTAGGCCCCTGATATTTCCCTGCATGTCAGGCTTCCTCAATGCCCATTATTCGTCCCACCATCTCCCTACTTGCTATAGAGGTACTATTACTGTAATATATGCTTGATTTCTGAAGGTTTACGCTTTGTCCAGATGTGACAATATAGTCTTCAATTATAGACCTGATCTTGAAAGCGTTTTGTGCATCGACTTTGAGGGAGAAAAGAGAGTCATCCATGAATAAGAGCTGGTGGATTGTTGGGAATATCCTCTTCCTTTGGATCCCTTCAAGTTGGTGATGGTCCACTGCATGCATGATCTGTCTTTATAACACGTCAGCCACTACAATGAACAGGTAAGGACAAAGAGGGTCACCCTGGCGAATACCGTGTGTGGGGCGGAATTCAGTCGTCCTTTTTCTGTTTACCTTGATCCTGTATAGAACATTTGAGTTGCATCCCTCAATCCACTGGACCTACTTCTCTACGAATCCCATCTTTTTTAATGTACTCACCAAGAAGTTCCACTCCTCACGATCGTACACCTTGTTGATGTCAATCTTGACCACACAATCCTCCTTGTTTGCCCTTTTGGTAGTCCTCAGGTGATGAAATGCTTGAGGGGCCACAAGAATATTGTCATGTATTAACTTGTGAGTCACAAAAGCAATTTGGAAGGGGGCAATCAGGTGGGGAAGTATAGCTTCACTACAAGAATCTGTTGCAACAACAACGGTTCTTTCTTGTTGACGCTAACATTTGTTGTTAAATATATGTCTATTGTGTCGGAAGTTATTTTGGTTGTTATTATTTTGTATTAGGCACAGTGTATTTTCCATCACTATAGGTTACATTTATTGTGAGTATTTGCCGTCACTAAACTGTTAACATGGATGAAAGTGTCACAATAGTAAATCTTTGATGTTAAAAGAGTTCATTAGTTGCGATCATTTTGTCTGAAGACAATATAAGTATTCAACAATGGAATTTGTTGTCGCTCATGTACTGAAACAACAACGGAACTAAGGTGTTGCTATGGTATTTTGTTGTCACTAAAACATGAATGACGGGCAGAGTAACAGAGACATTAAATGAGGGACGCCCTTGCAAGTAACATACACATTAATTGAGCTGAAGAAACACCATTTCATTCCACCCATTCTCCGATTGAAGGCAGCTCCTTTTCTGTTGAGTAACAAGTGATATCAAGGATCATATACCAGCTCCTAGATCTGCCATGTCTTTGTCAATCTGCTGCGTTTTGATATATCAGTGATATAAGTAGCTCACACGTTTGGGCATCTGCTGCGTCTTCAATCTGCAGCTTGACTGGAATGTAAGTTCCCCCTCCGAACCAAAACAAGGTCGGGGTCGTTCATTTCTGCAGCTGGTTAAACATATTGCCCGCTTGAAGTGTATCATGTAGTGTTTATGTGTATGGAGTTGCTGCAACATGCTACAGTGCAGATCTGTAATTGAGTTCTTCACATTGTGTTGTTTGGTCTGGTTAATTGTAATTGTACAATCACCGTTACAATGAGGTTATTATGTTGTTGTAAAACAAGTTAAACATGCATTGCTGTTCTTTCTTTATTGCCGTGAGAGTAGTTTGATATACATGTATAAACTAAAATAACACTATTTATCTGTTTCTTCTTACATATCCAGCAATGGACAAGAGTTGGATGAAGAAACTCCGACAAAGCAGTGAATATAAGAATGGTGTTGAATCATTTTTGAACTTTGCCTTTACTAATTCGTCTTGGGGAGGAACAATATACTGTCCGTGCCAGAGCTGCAATGGTTGTTTGTTAATGTCAAGAAGCAATGTGAAGATGCATTTAGAGAGGTGTGGGATACTCCAAACATACACCTTATGGGTCGATCATGGAGAAGAGTACGAACATGTAGTAACCAATCGACGACACAGTAGTAGCAGGGATGAAATGTTCAACATGGTGAACGACGTGTTTAGGGGTAGTAATATGGAAACTACTGAGGAACCAAATGAATATGCAAATACGTTCTACAAAAGGTTATAAGATTGTGAACATAGGTTATATCCAGGTTGTTCGTCGTATTCAAAAATGTCTTTTACCGTTGAATTGCTTCACTTAAAGGCACTTTTCAAGGTATCGAACAAGTTTTCAGATCAGTTGCTTCAACTGTTGCACAAGGTACTTCCAAAAGACAATATCGTGCCTCACTCTTATTATGAAGCCAAAACATTTATAGCGGATTTGGTGTTAGACTACCAAAAGATTCATGCTTGTAGGAACGATTGCATCTTATTTCAAAAGGAGTACCAATGTACTGATATCTGCCCTAAATGTGGACAGTCTAGGTGGAAAGAACAAACACAACATGGTAGTGGGAATGATACTTCACTAAACCCTAGTAGAAAGACCCATAAAGTGCCTGTGAAAGTGTTACGCTACTTCCCACTATCAACCCGACTTCAACGCTTGTTTATGTCCCCTAAGACTGCATCAACAATGAGCTGGCATAAGGAAGGTCGCACCAACGATAGCGTCCTTAGGCATCCAGCTGATAGTTGTTCGTGGAAAAAACTTGATGAGATACACCCACTTTTTGGTGCAGAAGCACGGAATGTCAGATTGGGTCTAGCAACATATGGATTCGATCCTTTCAGTGACAAAAGTCATCCGTACAGTATGTGGCCTGTTGTCGTCATCCCTTATAACGTCCCACCAGATGTGTGTTTGAAAGATACAAACTACTTGCTTTCTCTTTTGATTCCCGGACCAAAAGCTCCGACCAATGATATTGATGTATACTTACAACCATTAATAGATGAATTGTACAATCTGTGGGAGAATGGTGCTGAGACATATGATGCATCGAAGAAGGAGAACTTCAAGATGCATGCTTTTGTTCTTTGGACAATTAATGACTTACCAGCTTATGCCAACTTATCAGGGTGGGCTACGTATGGTAATCTTGCATGTCCTGTGTGTAAGATGGATACTCATTACTGTCAGCTAAAGAATGGGAGGAAGTGTGCCTTTTTGGGTCACCGTCGTTTTTTACCTGAACATCATTCTTGGCGGAGGAATAAATCGTCTTTCGATGGGAAACAATATTTCAGAGGACCTCCAACGAGGTAATCAGGAATGCAAGTTTTGCAACAGTTGCAAAATCTTGAGGAGATCCCCTTTGGAAAGACACAACCAAGTCGCAAGGTTGGTGTTGATTCGGTGACCGGTAATTGGAAGAAGAAGAGTATTTTTTTTCAACTACCCTACTGGAAAGATTTGTTACTCCCACACAACTTGGATGTGATGCACATTGAAAAGAATGTTTATGCTAATGTCGTTGGGATACTGTTAGGCTTGCCGGGGAAAAGCAATGACAATTTGAAAGCACGCCTGGATTTGAAAGCCATGGGCATAAGATATCCCCTACATCCTGTGCAGAGAGGAAATGAAATGATCCTACCACCCTCAAGTTATACCCTGTCAAAGGCCAAGAAAACAACATTCTGTCAGTTTCTAAAAGATTTGAGGTTACCAAGCGGTTATTCCTCTAACATCTCTCGTTGTGTGCACATGCATGACCGGAAACTTGTGGGACTAAAAATCCATGACTACCATATCCTTATGCAGCGTATTCTGGCAGTTGCAATAAGAGGACTACTACCCAAACCAGTGTGTAGTTCAATCGTAGACATGTCTAATATATTTCGTGTACTCTGTTTGAAAGAATTGGACGTACACGATTTGGATTGGTTGGATAAACAATTACCTTTGACGATGTGTAATCTGGAGCGGATATTCCCACCTGCCTTCTTTAATATAACTGTCCATCTACTTGTCCATATAGTAGAAGAAGCCAAGTTGGGTGGTCCAGTTCAATACCGTTAGATGTACATCATTGAGAGGTAACACTTACTAAATACATGTCATGGTGTGTTAACATAATGGAAATGCAAAATGTGATTATACTTGTACTGATGTCAACAAAATTATTTATTGTGGAACAGGATAATGGGGATTATGAAAAGTTTTGTTCGCAATAGAAGTCGTCCAGAAGGGTCAATTGCAGAAGGCTATATTGCGATAGAGTGTCTGACCTTTTGTTCGAGATATTTAGTTGATACTCAGACAAAGTATCAAAGGGTACCACATTCTGAAGGAGAGACCTAAAATGTGTGCATACCATCTTACCTTTCTATTTCTCGACCAAGCGGAACACCGCTGGGTGGTGCACAGTCAAGAGAATTAACAAATGTCGAATGGGAACAAGCTCATCGATATATACTAAATCAATGTGAAGAGGCTGTGCCGTACATACAGTATGTATTCTTGTTTATTTCAGGCATATGTTGCTGACTAAACCTGCAGGCATACATCTAATGTGGACGTGTTGTTTCACAGGGAGCATAAGAGGATGCTAATGGGGGCTAGAGTCTCAAGGAGAGGAATTGACGTTGTGCACCACAAGACCTTTGCAAACTGGTTCGAAGGAAGGGTGAGTATGCAGCCTTATATATTACAAGTTGTGAGTTTGTACCATGTTAACACACTATTATATGCATAGATAAGCCGACTGGTTGCCTTAGCAGATACCGAATCAGTCAAACAGTTGAGAGCACTATCCAAAGGTCCTTTATATAGTGTGAAGAGGTAACCGGGCTATAAAATAGAAGGCGTTGTCTTCCATTGCAAAAACAGATCCGCCATGCGGTCCTTTGACAAAAGTGGAGTTCAAGTCAAAGCGGATACAACGTGTTATAGCAACACTCGAGATAACAATCCAATCTCTGGAGATATAGACTACTATGGTGTGCTGCAAGATGTTATTGAAACACAGTACTTAGATAACCTTAAGGTTGTACTGTTTAAATGTCAATGGTATAATGTTCTGTCAGAGGCAAACGGGTTCAAGATTGACGATTACGGCTTCACCTGTGTTAACCACACCAATTTTCTACACACCGACGAGCCGTACATTCTTGCATCTCAAGCTACGCAGGTGTTTTATTTGTCGGATCACACAGACCGTGCTTGGAGCATTGTGCTGACAGCAGCTATAAAACGTCAGGTGGTTCTTGCTGGACGAACATCGGGTGATGAAGTTGAGGCATACCAATAAGGGAGCACTAGTGGTCAACTTGCTACGATAGTTGGTGATCAACATGAAATAGTTCAGTGGGGTAGAGAAGATGAAGAGGGTGAGATGGTTGACGTTAATGTTGCTGCAATCACTGAACAAAACACGGGAGAACATTTGGGAGATTCGGATCAGGAGGAGTTTTCGTTCAGCAATGATCTGGAGGATGAACATGATGTTCACACTGATGAAGGCAGCTATGAGTCTGAGGAGAATGACCATGTTAGCACTGACTCGAGCAGCAATGATTCAGAGGATAACGACGATGGGGGGTTGGATGAAGCAGAACTCTCTGATGCAAGTTAGAAGAATGATGACAGTATTCAGTACTTGACAATTTATGCAGCATACTTGCATTAGGATGTGTACTATGACAATTTGCTCTTTCTGTTATTTGCTTGTTGTTTTTGTCTAAACAGTTTGTAACAAATACTTTGTGTAGGTTTAAATAATGTTCAACTCCAATATTTCCATTGAAACAGGTTCTGTGAAGTTCAGTGAAACAGGTTCTGTGTTTTGAGCTGAAAAAAAAAAAGAGGTTCTGTGAATACCCATGTATTGTCTGCTGGAGACCCTATTTGTTTGAAACGTTGCTGCTGGAATTTCTGTGAAACGTTGCTGCTGGAAATTGTTAAAACAGGATGTTAACCCAGCCTTCTTGTTTGGGCAACCTTCTTGTTTGCTGCTATGAAACGTTGCTGCTGGACACGTTGCTACTGGAAAACGTTGCTTCGGATGACCAGAACCCAACCTTCTTGTTTGGGCAACCTGCAGGATGTTAACCCAACCTTCTTGTTTGGGTCATGCCAGAACTTGCTAAGAGTTTGGGCCATACCAGAAGTTGTAGGAGCCCAAAACACAGCCGTCTAAACTTAGTGGATGCCAAATGGAACGTAGTGGATGCCAAATGGGTGAATTCAGTACAAGACAAGCCATGTGTGATTTGTCTTGTTGCAGAGGGAATTAATTATGGCAGCTGAAGGGGAGTAACGTCCACAGTCAGATTGGTCATCACCATATCCCGAGGCAGATTATGTCCCACGAAACCTTTTCTTTCCCTTCATAACATACATCTTACCTTGTCATTTTTCAGAGCTGAAGGCAAAGCTTCTCAAAGATTGACGAAGTGTAGACGAAGCTCCGCAGGTAATTCGTTCTCTCTGCAGCTCAGCGGTAAGTTCGGTCCTGCAGCATGTGTGGGTTCCTTCATCTGTTTGATGTTGTACTGCATGTGAACAGGCCACTATCCGTAAGCTATGCTTTGATATACTGCAAAAATGGATTTCCTCTATGAGTTTCTTATTTTTAGGTTCATCTGTGATTAGGTATCTATGTTAGGCATGCTTTCTTGTGTTTAGGTTCCATCTGTTTTCATCGATCAAGCTTGCTCTTTTGTTATCCGTTTCTTGTTCTTCACCGTATTTTCTTCATGTTCTTTGTTTCAACCATAGAGTATGTTCTGACTGGGTGTTCTTTATTGTGAAAGTTTCGACATTTATCTCTAACCTATACAGTGGGTGGCCGAAAAGATAAGTTCGGTTGTCTCAGTCCCATGTATATTTATGTTTTCTTAAAGTGTTTCAAGCAAGCATGGCCGGTTCGAGTGATGGGAGGAAACAAGCTGCACAGCAAGTGCCACTGCGTAGATCTCCACGGAAATCTGGACGAAACACCAAACGTAAGTTCATTCTTATGGACTTATGCTTGGGTGGTCACGCAAAAACTGTTGTCCGGGTTGAATGGCTAATTTGTTTCTTTGTTAATTTCCATGCTGCAGAGAGGAGCTTGGAGACATCAGATTGTGAAACACTCTATCCCAACACCTATGACGAATCGCCGAGGGAGGAACCAGTTGCTCCAACATCTGTGGAAGAATCAGTAGCAGGTTATTCTAACATACTGTATATATAGATGTGTTACTGAAATGTCTAGCTAGCATTACTGAAATATCTGTGATCGTATTTAGCCTATTGTTGTTTATTCATGCACATGACGCTTGGGCATGCAGATCCTGTCCCTGCACCTGATGATATCCTTCCACCAAGTGTCCTGAAGTTACGTCGTAGGAGAACCCGTTGTATTAGGCTGTCAAGAAAAGGTATAAACGAAAAAGAAGAGCTCAAGTTTAATGAACAAGGTTGGGTGTGTTCTCAAAACGCCTCAACTTTTGCATCATGGTGCGGGTGTATTGTCCGTAAACGGACAAATGCACCTTTGCAAGTGAAAGATTGGGGTGATATTCCCAAGGAACCAATAGACTATGAAGCTAAGATGCTTGAGGTGGTATCAGTAAGTATATAAGCGTACACTCTTTCATTGATCACCTTTTTTACTACAACAGAATGGTTGGCGATTGAATAGGGTTTGTATATATTTAGGAAAAGTTGGTGGTGCCTGATGATGATAACCTGAAAAAGCTAATTGTCATGGTCCTAAGAGACAAGTACAGAAACTACCGTGCAAATTTAAAGCGTTTCCACTACGATAGGTATCCTACAAATGAAGAGCGTCTCCAACATTGTCCTCCAGATGTGGTAAAAGAAGACTGGGTATATTTAGTGAATTGGTTCAGTTCTGATGAATTCAAGGTCTTAAATCTATCTCTAATCAAATCTTGTTATTTATCACATACATTAGGATCAATTAGTAAGTTTATCTCAAGCTAATTATTTTTCTACTTCTCCGGTTAGATCATAAGCGAACGAAACAAAAAAAAATAGGTCTAACCAGGTTATGCGCCACACATCTGGAGCATGCAGCTTTGCAAAACATGAAATGTAGGAGGTAACCGTGTAGCTCTTATACTGCTTTAACCTGTAGGTTTTACTGTTGATTAAAAATTAGCCATATATTATGTGTTGTGGAACAGATTGAGAAAAACAACGGTGTCCATCCTGGGGAGTACCAAATGTTCTTGAAAAATCATCTCGACAAAAAGGGGATCCCAATTGATGCAAAGTCAAAGTCCATCATGGTATGTATACACTCTAAAATATTTTTATTCAATGTGGATTTGGTCAATCCAACATACTACGTAAATAATTGCTTGTAGGACCAAGTTGAAGAGATGGCTGCTCAAGTAGAAGTTGAGGATGATCTGCCTTTGAACAAGGATGCCTTATACGAGGAAGTTCGAATGCCGGAGAAGCGTAAAATCCGTATCTCCAAGGTTGCAAGGGCCATGGAGAGTGTGCAGCTGAGATAAGCAAGGGAAGAAACAAAGGAGTTTAGGGTAATTGCCGAAGAAAGTGCTCGCAAGGCTGAAGAAGCCACTCGGCAACTAGCTGAATTTCAGGCTAGTATGGCTGCTGTTCAGAAGGATATGTCTATCATGAGAAGGGCTCTGCTAGCAAATGGCCATCTCCAAGATGATTACGAAACACAAGGTAAACCGACATACAAACATGTTGATGAGTATTTCAGCTATTAATACGTACGAAGATATTATTCAATTTCGACTAACACTTGGGTGGTTTGATGTGCAAATCCAATTGCTTGAACTGGGAGCAGTACTGACTAATTTTCACAGTTAAGCTTTTTAACACCATCATGCTGATAGTGGGTGTAAGGACTGTTAGATAGGCCATGGTTTAGTTGATGTGTATGTTTTTGTGGACCAACCTGTCTGTGGGGATGCCTACTTGGATTTCTGGTTAGTATGCATGATATGCATTGGACTTATGACGTGTTCTATGTACAAAGTTTCATGGTGTTTTGGTTGTTATGCATGATGTGTATTCAGCTTATGAACTTCAACCAATTATGGTTACTGTCTTGGTAGATTAATGTCAGCTGAAATGTGGTTGACCGAATGCACTCATAGCAGTAGTGAATGGATTTACATATATATGAAAAGAACATGTATAACGACAAAAATTACTGTTGTTATACATACACAATTGACAGAACAAATAAATTAGGATTGTAACAAATTATAACAACTTGCATCGACTTTATGTTGACATAGATACAAACATGTAACAAAGCCAACTTTTGGACAACAATATGACCATTCAGATACATACATTGACGATAAAAATGTGTGAGTGAACATAAATAAGCTTGATTCATTACAAATATCATGGACGTTAAAAACAGAGGTATTGTTACAATTAAAATCCTATCGTAGATTTAAATTTTTAACGACAATGAAATTGGAAATTGTTTCCTTTGAAAGGCAGCAACTATTAGTCGTGTCTAAAACAATACTTGTACGACAGAACATTTTCATCACTAATACTAATCTATAATGTCGACATATAGTTGTCGTTGTTCATCTGTGTTTAACAACAAACGCGCATATAAAGTTGACGTTGGGAGCCACATGCTAACAGCGGCAATCATTTTACAACGGCAAATTGTCGACGTATAGACATTTAACGACGGGGACTACCGCGACGACGATTTAGTCGCTGTTACGACTTAGCAACGGTATTTATTAAGTTAGCAACGCATTTTTGCCGATGCTTATGCTCGAGTTTCTTGTAGTGCTTGTAACCTATTAGCCAAGGTTTTGGACACTACTTTGTACACGAAGTTACACAAACTGATAGGGCGAAATTGAGTAGTATTTGACGGATTTGGAACATTTGGTATTAAGACAATATCAGTTAAGTAAAAAGAGGGGTCAAATATACTGTTTACCCAGAAGTGTTTGATAGCATGGGTCGCGTCAGGTCCAATAACATCTTTCAGGATGAGAAAGTTTGTAATGTATGGAAAAAAAACTATTTCAGGACAACATTTTTATTCGATATTCACGATCAAACAACCCTTGATATTTCCTCGAGGAATTACATTACTGGTTCAAGGGGCGACAAAATGACACGCAAGATTACCATATATATCCTTTGCTATAGTATTGAAGATACGAATCAGGTCTGTTCGATTATGATAGTCAACTCATAGTTACCCAATTCGTTTGAATTTCCCCCGAACCACGAATTATTACGAGGGTTCCAAAATTGGGTGCGGTCGCGAACTGATTCACCATTTTGGTTGATCCCAACAACATGAGGATGCAATTGATGTGTAAGCAAATCAATTAGTGTTTTTGACTTACCAAAACTTGTTTGTGTCATTCTAATCCAAGTCGGTCACCATTGATTTAGCGTCTCTTAGATTTGAAGTGAAAAACAGTTGCACCATGAAGAATTGATGTTTGTGAAAAGGAAGAAATGGTGACTCTATTTCTATGTTAAATTAGGAAGAACGACTACAGTCTCAAGGTAAGAAGAAGAACAACTACTTTACTGATAGGTTGTTAATGTCAATAATATAAACGATGTAGTTTCGAGCAAGTTAAAATTATTTATTATTTTTTTAAATAAACGTAGTTGTAGTGTTGTAGTCTTTTTATATATTTGTACCATAGTTATCAGAACCGGACTGCCGGTTCGACCGGGAACCAGATTCCTATCTGGTTTAGTTCAATTAAAAAAGTGAAATGTATGACGGACCCAGCGATCTGGTGTCAACCGGTCGGTTTCCGGTTATAGTTTTTTTGATTGTTTTAATTTTTTGGGTGGTTCTCTTCGGTTTAAACCGACTTCTTTCGGTTTGGGACATCAACTTCACCCGGTCTGTCTTCAGACATCAACAGGGGTCTGGGTTTTATTTCCAATTCATTTCGGCTATTTCAAGTTTTCAACCGAGACTTGAGCTACAACCTTCGTTCCTTGGAAAGAGGTTCCAAAGTAAAGGGTTCCAGACTGAATTGTGCACTGATATTGGTAAAGGGTTCCAAGTAGACAAGCTACTGGATTTAATATTCTCGATATACATCCCCAGATTTGAGGCAATGAATTTAGTTGGTTTGCTGAGTTTCTTCAAGCAATTATTTTCTTCATCAACTAAAACAATACTTCTTCCTACTCATTCTAAGTTGGATATCTCTATTTTGCGATGCTATATTCTTCATGCCACACGTTCAGAACATTAGGATAAAGTAGTTGAGTTTTTCACAATGAATGGTAATGACCTTCTAATGAACGGCGAGGACTGGAATCCGTGATTTGGTAGGCTTTTCTCATTTCCTCGTCTTTACTTTTCTAAATCTTCTTGGTTATACCATTAATAATTCTTGCAACTATGCCATATGTGAAGAACCTAAGCACATATCCTCAATTTCGGGTTTATTTTTCAAAAGAATGGTATGAAGCCCTTTGCCTTTTTGTCAAAAGTTTCTTCAACGAGGTATTCAATGGATCTCATATTCTTTAATATCAATATAATTTGCCCATATAGTTTTTTCTTGTAGTATTGTTCCTTTTAATGAGCTCAGAAATTGGACTTGAAACGCTTTAGCCAGTGTTATAAGAACCAGATCGGACCGGCGGTTTGGTTCAGAGACCCTTGTCCGGTTTGGTTCAGCTAAAAACTGAAATGCATATGAACAATGTTTGAACCGGGTTGGATCGATCGGTTTTACTTAGACCATCCGATTTCCAGTTCTAGTCTTTTTGGGAGTGGTTTAAATTTTTTGGATGGTTCTCTTCGGTTCAACCGAGTAACTTCTTTGGTTTAGAAGTTATGTTTAAAGTTTAGACCTATTGTGTTTGATTTTGAGACTATTGTGTTATGTATGTTCAAAGTTTGAGGTAATTATGGTGTGTTATATTGTGTTTGAGAGTAATGTGTATGTTTTAGACTATGTAATTTGTGTGTGTTTGAGGTAATTATGTGTGTGTTTGAGACTATGTAGTTTGTAATTGTATTTTCAATTATTTTTTGCTTGTGAACAGTGAACCGCATATCGAATCGGGTTGAACAGGGTTGAACAGGCCGAACCGATAACCAGCCCTCTCACCGGTTCGAGGGCCGATCCGATTCTGATAACACTGGTTTAGCACATCAATCATCTGGCACTGTATAGTGATTCAGGCTTATGATTATGACTTCCCCGAATTTAGTTTTGGGTGAATATTTGTCTATTCTCTTTAATTTATAAGACAAGTTCAAAGTATCAAAATTCCAAACACTGATTAGTAACATAATTTCTCCTTAACAAACCTACGAATTCCTTTCAAGCATTTGAGAGTAAGATGTACTTTGTATTTTATTATTTTTATACATAGTGAACCGGACGGTCCGACCGGGTTGGGACGACCGAACTGAAAACCAACCATCTCACCGATTCGATGGTCGGTCTGATTCTAATAAGACTGATTTGTACTCTCTTTGATATATTGTATGTTGTACTTATACAATATATTCTACTATTATTATATTCATGAACGTGTAGATATATTATAATATGGTCTTAGGATTTGAATTTATGGGTTCATTGAACCCAGTTCCTCGAGGATCTGGGTTTGACGACCCTAGATACTTGAAGTTTTGAGATCGATGATCCCATAAAGTCGAAAATCTATGTTCAAAACTTAAAAAAAAAAAGAGAAATAATTCTAAAGAATTGAACTGTGAGTGAAATTAAGGAAAGACAACTTAAGTTAAGGAGAGGAACATATAAAGTATATTCTTCCCTACTTAATACTCTGCCGATAAAATATATTTTGTATTAAACATATATATTATCAGGTATATATTTTGTCGGTAATATAATAGCATTTAAGTCGCTTGTAAAAATACATCATTACCGGCGAATAAAGTTATTCGTTTGTACTTCTTTTTTTTATTAGGCAAACATATTAGTTTGTCGGTAATTCTGTACGTTTACCGACAAAATCAAATTTCAGTCGATAACACTCTTTTAACGATGATCTTTTTTGGTGTTTGGTTAAAAAAATGTACTTGAGATTTTTATTATATCATATATACTAAAGCATGTCCACAGCTGGTGGCGGTAAAACTGAAGTTGTTTATATATAATTTATAACAACTATATTATACACTACATAGATGTTTTTGGAGTAAATTATTTTGTGTATTACTGATTATCTGTATTAGTTTTGACGATGTCTTGACACTGAAATATTTTCGAGCTAAACTATTCGTTAACGGAAAAAATTCACACAAACCATGGGTTTTAGCTATGACAAATTATGTGACACTAAATCAACTCTATAACCACGATATTAAATGTCAGCACAAAATATTTTATATACTTATAGTAGTTAGTCACAACGAATTTTGCTCGGTCTTGTAAACTAACATTTTTCAGCATGACAAGACCCCATCAAGCGGGTAAGATATTCATTATGTATATTTTTATCTTCATTTTGTTGACAATTGTCGAGAGTAGCGATTTACATAAGTGACGATTGTCGAGAGTAGCGATATACATAAGGCGTCACCTATATGAATTTTCTTGTTTAGATATATTATTATAACATAAAAATTTGATTAAAAAAAAAAAGAAGAATTTTATCAAAGGACACAAATTATGTTGACATTTAACAACACTTCAACCCTTACACCTGCCTTTCTTTTCAAACTATATATATACCAACTAAATATTAGGGGTGATCAAAAAAGACTGTAGGACCGAATTCCCGACAAGACCGGCCCGAGACCGGCCCGACTAGGACCGAGACCGACTAGTACCGAGACCGAACGGGCGGTTTTTTTTCTTCAAGGTCGGTCTCGGGCTCGGTCTCGGGCTTTTTTCCCGAAAGCCCGTTTAGGACCGGACCGGACCGAATGTATGTGTATTTGAGATTTTCATAATACCACACCGAAAATAATGTGGATTTTGGAGGTTTTCTATCTCTATAAAAGGTGCATCTTGATAAATTTACTAAAGAATATAGAGAGTTCATAGTGTTTCTTTGAGATGTGAACTATTCCTTCGCCTTTTACTAAAGAATACCGTGAATTCATAGTTTTTTTTGTTTTTTTGGTGTAGATTCGGTCCAGGACCGAGACCGGCCCGAGTCAAGAAAGACCGACTCGGGCGGGCTTTTTTGGTCGAGGTCGGTCTCGGTCTCGGTCTTGGTCCTCCAAAAGGCAAGACCGAAATTTCGGTCTCGGTCTCGATCTCGGTCTTGCCTTCAGGACCGGACCGCCCATGATCAGCCCTACTAAATATTACATTAAAAAAAAAAAAATTCTTCCGTATCTTTCTAGAAACGTCCCTCCTTTCATGTATCTGGCAATATCCTTCCCGTAGAAAATGTGAAACTACTGAAACGTAACAACCACGTGGCCATCTACAATAAGCGAGAATTTAGGTATCGACCGCCGTGAAAAATGGAATGACCTTACCTATTGCAATCCAAACGAAGATGTCGGCCTAGCTCGGACAATATATTTGATACGGGGTACATACGACGTAGTATATAAGAGATAGTGTGTGGTGTTGTGTTAATTAGAATGTAGTAATAGGTTATATAAGTGTGGAAATTTGTTATTTAAACACAAAAGTTCATTTTAATAAATTATAAATTTCATACTTATATAATATATATCAACTTTTTTTAAATAATTAATATTGAACGGATAATGTTTCAATCTTTAATATAATATCAAATGGGAGTTGGGACTATATATCGACCTACTCACTTGTGATTCCTAGAATAAGTTCACAATGCCGGGACCTAGAGGGAAGAAGAACATCTTTATTGGATATTCATAAACCTCCAAATGTTACGTGTTTTAGGTGAACATACTGTAAGAGTGAAATTTTTTAATCACGGGACAAGACATTCATCTAGCATGAACATTCGAACAATGATGAGGTTGGTACAAGCTATTCCATGTATGAGGTGGATGGTTAAATCGAGTTACATTAACAAATGATGAATCATTTCGTTGTCCCTCGATACACCCAATAAGGATGCAAATTCACTAAGTTCCGCCTATGATGACATTATTCAGAGGTGGAAGGACATGGATCAGAATCTTACGAGACGTTTTTTTCACGGAATTCATAATACGGAATAGGGAATAGGAATAGACAAGCCTCTGAAAACCATTTTTTTCCGGAAGGGGGAGATGACATCCACCAAGCCTCTGAAAACCATTTTGACTTTACCACTTTCCTGAGAGTATGCAAGAAAAGTTCTTCAAGTCATTCCAGATACATATACATGCATTGTAACACATATTAAGGCCAATATCTAACCAATCGACAGGAGACAAACCCGAGACAAACATAAGTGAGCGATTAACGAGACAGGTAAATTGTTTACGAATTCTTCCACTTTCAGGAATGCTTAAATGAGGATGCTCCGCTACCCCCACAATCCAGGATGAAATTCCTAGGACCTCTGAACTGGCGGTCCAAACCGCTCCGGGCGCATTCCCCTACTAAACTCCTTAAGCTCTTAATGCGCTCCAGGTCCGAGCGAGTAATGGTAATCAGTGTAGTGTGTGCAAAAAAAAGGATTTACATCATTTTTGAATTATTACATTTACATTGCTTTTTGGAAAAATTTTAAAACATCAAGCATGAGCAAACGGTCAAAACAAATAGGTAAAATATAACATGGCAAAGCAAATATGACAAAGCCTAAACCCTCTAAATTCATCCCCAGCAGAGTTGCCAAATTGTCGGGCGTCGGATTCGACTTTCCCCGATCCTTTTTGGAAAACTATTTTTTTTTGCTTCGCTCGAAAATGTCGGGTATTAGCGAGCGACGGATCCGGTCAAGTGGGGTTATCAACCGGACTGAAAAATGAAAAAGTCGCCATCGATTAATTAAAGTCTCATCGGAATCCTAAAATTTGCCTAGGGTACAGAGATTAATTAACATCCTACGGTTTGGAATGATCTACGTCCAAAGAATTGAGTTCGGGGTTTGATTACGTTTTAAGGGCGTGCGAGCCCATAATCCGCCATTTCGGTACTTTAGTTTGCTTTTGAAATTATTTTTTTACCAATTTACCCGAATTTGCCCGTTTTAATCATGCTTGGCCCAAAAGATTGCATGTGTTTTCTTTAAATTAAGGGTTAATAGGTCCAACGGTACCATAAGTTTGGGTCATGTGATCGGATGGTACCCCATGTTGTTTTATAGTACCATAAGTTTCGCAATGTTGTTATTTGGTTCAAATTACTGTTGCCGTCAATGTTAACTAACGGAATGCTAACGTGGCACTGATGTGGCAATTGGAAAATACAAATAAATAGGAAATATACTAAAAATAGGAAAACATTGGGAAAAATCAGAAAAAATCGAAACAAATTAAAAAGAAAATCAAAAAATATTTTAAAACTTTATATATTAATAAAATGTATTTTTTATAAATTGTTTTTAAAAAAGTCGAAAATTGAAAAAATATATGAAAAATAGGGAAAAAATTATAAGAAATTTCAAAAAATCTAATTTGGGTCGAACTAACTTGGGGTCCAATTGACCTAGCTAGGGTCGAATCTAGGGCAGGGTCAGACCCAGACCTGGTCGCCCAGATCAGGCGACCTGGTAGGGGTCCAACCCAGCCCAGGGTTCAACCCTTGGCTGGGTCAATTGGACCCCAAGGGTCCAACCTAGTTTTTTTGTTTTTTTTTTCAATTTTCGATTTTTCAATTTTTTTTTATAAAAAATACATTTTATTAATATATAAAGTTTTAAAATATTTTTTGAAATTTTTTATAAATTTTCCGATTTGTTTCATATTTTTTCCCTATTCTTTTAAATTTCCCTATTTACTTTTATTTTGTAAATTAAATATTATATTATATATCTACGTGGCGCTGATGTGGTGCTAACATTGACCATTTAACAGAAAAATCTAACGGTTGACTAACAGCGTACCATAGGACAACATGCTCCAAACATAACAGACCATTTAACTACATCAAAAAACATATGGTACCGTCCGATCACATGACCCAAACTTATGGTACTATTGAAACTATTAACCCTTAAATTAAACAAACCATGTACAAACACTTTTTAAAAAAAAATTAATTTCAAATAAATAAACAAGAGAGAATAAATTAATCGTGCTCGAAAAAAATGTGGTTTAACTTTGGAGTCACTTGAAACGTGTAAAAAATACACGAATGATTTGAAAATATTGAGCACGTTTTTAGGGACCAAGATGCAATTATTTAAAATTTCGAGCTGATTGGGAAATATATTTTTAAAAATGACATAATTGGCCCGAAACTATTTTGGACTTATTTTAACACTTGGTAAAGTTCCAAAATAACCCGAACATTATTCTCGACTTATTATAACTCTCTGAGAAGTCATAGAATGTCCAGAAAAGTTTAGGAATCATAATGTAATTTTTTTAAAATTATAACTGAAAATAATTTTTTATGAAAAATTACAGAATTGACCCTAAATTATTCTAGACTTATTTGTAACACTTGGTAAAGTTCCAAAATAACCCGAAAATTATTCTAGACTTATTTGTAACATTTTGAAAAGTGAGGGGATGTCCAGAAAGGTTCAAGAAACAAAATGGAAACTTTAAAAAATTCAAGTTGATTTTAAAAAATACTTAAAAAATTGCACAAATGGCCCCAAACCTTTCTTGTTTGGTTTATAACACTCGGTAAGGTCCCAAAACGACCCGAGAGTCCAAGGACCGAGTTGTGACCTTCATCAAAGTTTGGGAATTACCTAAGTCATTTTTGAAAAAATTTCACATATACATAAGATACATATATTATACATATACATATATTATACATATACATATAGTATCACATATATATTATACATATATCACATATACATAATATATATATACATATATAGTATCACATATACATAATATATATATATATATATAGGGTTAACGGTCAAAGTGCCCCTAAAGTTTGGTCGAAATTTAAGAATCCCCCTTAAAGTTTAAAATTTGAAATTTTAGTCCTAATGTTTGGACGAAATAAAAAATTCCCCCTTTCCGTCCTAAGTCCGTTTATTTGAGACGGTAAACTGACATGTGCCTAGCACGTGACTTGACTTAAAATTTAAAGACCAAAATGTCCTTATGTCAGTTTCTCCATCATTACTTCACTATTTATTGAAGGCTTAACACTAAGAAGTAAGAACATGTCATTACTGGATTTTGTTCCTGTCATTATTCATTATTCTTGAAGACAACCTTCCTGTCGAACAACTCCAAGATTCCAACTCCATCAATATCTTTTTTCTCATCTTCCACGGCCATGTTCAGGTCCAGGGAACCACTCGGATTCTTCAACTCTGCCTCATCATCCATCTGCAGATTCCCGCTTCGTTTAGCTCTTTTCATGATACTTCCGAAGCTTTTGCAGCTCAGAACAACAATGGCGTCACGGAGGCTCACTATATCACCACCAGAAACCTCCACCTCCCCGATTTCCATCGCCCTCTTGATCCCCAACTGATCGCAGTAATCGACTTGATCAAATTCGTCAAGAACAAAAACTCGATGTGGATTCTCGTTCACCACTTCAGAAAATCTCTGTAAATATCCAACACTGTGTGACTCATCCCTCAGTCTCTTGTTCCTCGACCCCTCAGCTTTGTCGGAGAATCTGCTGACTCCAATCGAAGCAAAACTCGTCAGAGACCCGAATATCAGCTTCGCGAGCTTTCTCAAAATCTTCTCCTTGCCATTAGGTATTGTTGGAGCCATCAAGGTAAGCTCGAGCTGACGACAACAGAAGTACCCACGATCGGATTCTTGTTGGAATCTACAAGAATCTTACTCTTGTCCTCATCTTGCAATATACTGAACACAAACACAGACACATCTTAATTAAGTAGTTAATTGCAAAAGATTAAATTGTTAGAAAACAAGAACATGGAGAGTGATTAATTTACCTGTCAAGATTGAGACTTAAGCTCAAGGAACCAGCAGGAATGGTGAGGGATAAAGATCCCAAAGAGACTCCAAAGAAGGATACCCAAATTTACACTTCATGTAAATCCTAAATGTGGCAACACCCATCAACCAGACCCTCTTAATCTCTGCAACTCCACACACAATCTTCTTCATCTCCATCACTATGTGCTCCATCAAGCAGTAGAAGTTATAGTTCCCTCTACTCTGCTTGACATAACTCGACCAGAAGTCGCAAACGCCTTGCAGGTCACCTAAATAGAACACGACTCCTCGCCCGAACCCGATGCAGGTCTTCACCATGTTCCGAACTTCAGCGAGCTTGGTCTCGATTTCTTCCCCAGACAAGTTCCTTAGGGCAAACAAAGGCAACCTTATGAACATACCTCAGTTCTGTTGGGATCATTCCTTTCTCGAACCGGTCATGACTCCTCGTACAACCCCCTCGGCGGAACAATTGCAGCATGAAGAATTGATGTATGTGGCTTTGTTTCTAGTGTTTGAAATTAAGTCAACGATGGAGAAACAGACACAAGAGCATTTTGGTCTTTAAAATATAAGTCAAGTCACGTGCTAGACACATGTCAGTTTACCGTCTCAAATAAACAGACTTAGGACGGAAAGGGGGAATTTTTTATTTCGTCCAAACATTAGGTCTAAAATTTTAAACTTTAAGGGGGATTTTTAAATTTCGACCAAACTCTAGGGGGAACTTTGACCATTAACCCTATATATATATTATACATATAGATATAGTACCGTGTGACCATGTTCCTCACGAGTTGGGCCCATTTTCTTTTTTAATTAATTTTTATTTTTTTCAAATTTCATATATATATATATACTATATATATTTTTTCCATCTCGATTTCTCTCGGCTTGATTCCTCGCGTACGGTATTTTGACCCTGAGTCAAAATCAAGTGGTTACACCTCCCCAATTTGTCTTTTCAAGGACATTCTGGTTAGGATTGAGCTAAGGATGGTGAGTTGTAAGGTTGGTTATGGGCTAGGTGTGCAGTTTGGTGATTGGTTTGACTCGTCTATTGTGGGTATCTAGATTTTGAGGTTTCTTCTAGAGTAGATTATGTTTTTCATCGGGTTATCAACAGACACATTCTGGAGGGTGGTTGGTTGGTATATAAGGTTGGACCAGTTCAACTACGGGGCGGTACTTCGGGAGTTTTGATGGTTTCTTCCCAAGTTAAGGTAATGGTGGATAGGGTTCTAGATTAGAGTTTGGTTGATGATGGTCGAGAGGAGCATGGTCGAATTTGCTTCATTCTGGATTTGCAATAGTGTGAGGGTGTGGAACTTCTTTGGTATTTCATAGCTTGTCCAGACCTGAGGCTGTCTCTTTCGGATCTGGCTCACCTGATCAACAACTTCCATCTGCATGCTTTTGACCTCTTCTTCATCACTCTTATTCATGTGTTCGGTCTTTTCCTCATCCTCTATTACAAGTGTTTCCTTTTGTGTTTCCTTCTCAAGGTTATCCTCCCCTTATTTCATTTCCCCTTCATTTGTTGGTTCTCTTTACTTCATTCCGAACCTCGCTTCATTCATTAATTTGAACCAAGACTTCCTTCCGGTAGGGCTATTTCGGTTCAGTCCCCATACAGCTCCCTCCGTTTATCCTCCACGCACGGATTTTCGCAGACTCTTCCCGTTCAACCACTGGCGTCCCGACTTACTTCCGACATTTGTATTTCTTCTTTACATGCTTGTGTTTTATGGTCCATCTTACTGCATCCCTAGCAAAAGTCAGATAATCTACCGTACTTAATTGATGCCCATATTTCTTTGCCTTGTGAATTCGTCCACCAGAATCTAACCATGAGTGATTTGCTCGCATATACTTCAACTTTTATTCTCACATAGTGGTTTGTAGCCTTTTCAATATCTCCATCATCTCAATGAATCACCCAATCCTACTCCTTATCTTCTCCGCATTAGATGCATTGAACATCTTTGTTAGAATATTATGTAGTCTAGTCTATATTAATCAAGATTAGTCTTTATCTTTAGTTTATATATATTGATTAGTTTATCCCTTTATATTTAGTTTATTATATATGTAGTTAGATAGATAGTATGAGTATCTTTATAGATAGAATCAATATAGATAAATAGTTATCTCTATACTATATATATGTAGTTCTCTATGTACAAAATAAATAAGTTTCTCAATAATGGAGTGAGATGTTTTTCTTATTCATTTCCTTCACGTCTTCATGTTCTATTAAATCTAACATGGTATCAGAGTCTTCTTTCGAAGGACCGAATCATTCCCGCTGTTGATCTGTGATTTGCTGATACAATGTTTCTTCAACGATGCTGAATTAGTTGTGCTGAAATCCCGATTTGGCATCGTGAAGATGTGTGTTCAAATTGATTTTGCACAACGAAGTTTTTTGATGATTTACAATTGATTCAATAGAAGATTGGAATTCTGGAATTCAGATTTTAGTTTAGTTTGTTAGCTACTACGGCATGACCACAGCAAGATGACCAAGATGGCACCGCGATGGCATGACCGGGATGGTTATTCTTTATTTGACGACATGACCATGGCGAGATGACCAAGATGGCACCGCGGTGGCATGAACGCATTTTTTTTTCTTTTCATTTGGATTTTACCTTGAAAAACTTGTATTCGAATGTGGAGTATCTCACCAATGATGAAGATGTTCGAGCTCAATTTGATTGGGGATTTGATCGAGATTGGATTTAGGATCCGACACAAGCAAAGAAGCATTGGAAATTTGGGGACCAATTCAGCAAATTTCAAATATTGAGGATCAAAATCAAGAACACCAAAGAACATGGGTGAATATTAGAATATTATGAAGTCTAGTCTAGATTAATCAAGATTAGTCTTTATCTTTAGTTTATTTATATTGATTAGTTTATCCCTTTATATTTAGTTTATTATATATATAGTTAGATAGATAGTATGAGTATATTTATAGATAGAATCAATATATATAGATAGTTATCTCTATACTATATATGTAGTTCTCTATGTACAAACTAAATAAGTTTCTCAATAATGGAGTTAGATGTTTTTCTTATTATTCTCCTTCAATGTTCTATTAAATCTAACAATCTTCTACCCTAGGTCATTGATTTGGACCTAGAATTGAATCATGTGGAACTCCACTTTGGTTAGCCCTACACCTGGCGTCTACGTTTTTATACTCAAGCAGTATCCTTGGACAGACCAAGGGGACATATCAAATATTTGTTTTCAAGATTCCTCATTCTTAAAATCAAATAGCACCACCATGTTCGTGTCTTCCCTAATTCTGATTCCATCAAACCCCTCCTATGTTCTTTGTAGCACATTCATCATTGCCACCAAACCACATATCGATCATTTCTTGTCAAGCTCGGGTTCAATTCCAAGTCCAGCGTGGTTTTCTTAGGTGTTCTCCACCCGCAAGAGTCGACATCATCCATGTTACCGCGCCCAGACGTCCTAATGACGATCGCATCCCGTTGCAAGTACATGTAAAAAGAAAAAGGTAACTCGCTAAAACCTCACTTACAACACATTCTTCGCTGGGAAAGCTTTAGGTGTGCTGCACTACCACTCTCCATACTCCGATTAGAGCTGTAGCGCACAGTTTTGCAACTTCTCTGGGTTTACTCTTTGTTCCACCTGGAGTTTGTGGATAAAGTTTTCACCTTTACGTTCAAAAAAGTGTGTCGGCCGATATAATTCATTCCAATGATCCGTAGCGGAAAACACTCTGCAGAAACCTAACCTCAGTCACTCTTGCTCTATACTTCGCTGCAAAAGCCTAGATCGCGGTTACCTACGTGAAAGCTCCTTCTTTTCAATATTTCACTGACTCCAAGTGTGAGGCTTTCTTACGCATGTATTTGGCACTCTGATTTCCAGCAAGCTAGTGTGCTGGAGACGTTGGCCGACAAGGTTTACCGAAATATCTCTCATAACCTTAGCGGAGAAAAGTTTCGGGAGTTTTGAATTAATTTAAATGAATATTTTACCGTAAAAACTCAATAATAGGATTTCCAATTAAGTTTTTGTTAAATTAAGCAAATTATGGATTGGTATCCAAATATTCAAAATTAATCAGCTCATTTATTAGTAAATAGATATAATTTTACTCAATTGAATAATTTACTCCAAAATTAATATTAACGTTTCCAGTTATGGTTTATAAATTAAATATATAACACATAATAATTAAGCACAACACATAGCAAATTAACAATTTTAACATAGTAGGCATTATAACTCCATTGAGAATTCTGTCCTAAAATAAGTTTAGGAGTATTTTGTCCTAAAATAAGTTTAGGGTATTCAATTACCTACAGGAGTTGTGGTATCTCTGAGGCATGACGACGACGGAGGTAAGGCTCAGGTGACGGTGTGCGACGGGGATCGAAGACTAGTTGTTGCAGGATGGCATGGCTTGTGGTAGGAATGGACATGTATGGGTTTCGACGATGACAACACGGACGGATTTGCGGGAGGCTTAGGTTACCAATGGTGTATACTTGTACTGTTGTTACTGTCGAATGGGTGAGACGTTCTCCGGCCAGTTGACAAAACAAATCAACACGAATCTCATTCGTTGCACGCCTACTCGTGTAAATATTAAATTATGGATTCTTTTGATATTTAATTTTTTAAGAAAATGTCTAATTTTGAAGAAAACAACGTAATAGCTCATTGAGGTAGGGACAAATATTTGACCCAAATATATATTGGGAAAAAAAATCAAATACGGAAATATCTTCAATTTTTATAAAATTATGAAAGTATACTTACCCGCGAATGACATTCACGAGTAGGAGTTTATTTTTTTGCCACCAGCAATTTGGATATTTGCTCCAATCAAGAAATTGTTCTTTGTGAATAGAGAGATGATGCATGGGAGCAGTGAGAGATTTGTTGTGAAGAGGAGAGAGAACAGGGGACTAGAGAATAATAATAACAATACTTTTCATATCCATCCGCAAATGTCATTCGAGGGTGATATTTTTTTATACCCACTTGTGATTCCATTTGCGGATAATATTTTTTATATCCACCCGCGAATGGTACTTTGGTATTGTTTTTTTAAACTGAGAATATTTCAGTATTTGTCTTTATTTTAAGGTATATTTCAGTCAAAAATTTGTTAGGGACCACCCTACATAAAAATGATGATTATATAAAAGCCAAAAAACAAGTGTTTGAAGGTAGGTTAAATAAAATACAAACTTAAGAAATATGGTTGGATTAAAAGGTTTAAAAGTTTTTATTAAAAAAATATCACAAAAATTATGCTTTTATAAATAAGTGTTTGATATTTATTTATTTTATACTCTTAAGTATCTAATATTTCCAAAGTGTTTGCTTCATTTTTTAATCCGTCAATTTTATTTGGAATGTGAAAACCATAGTTATCAGAATCGGACCGGACTAGCGGTTCGACCGGTAAACGGATCCCTGCTCGGTTTGGTTCAGTTAAAATACCGTTTTACCAATGAATAGTGATTGAACCGGGCATTTTTTAGAAAACCGACCGGTTTCCGGTTCACTTTTTAGCTTAATGATTTTTTGATTTCGTTTTTTTTTCATCCGGTTTCGTTTTTTTTTTGTTTTAGATTTTTGGTTCTGCACAAACCAATCGGCTTAACCCAATTAGTTAAACCAGTTCACTACTATTATGTATTATGTTTGAGAATTGAGAGTAATGTGTGTTTGATATTGAAACTATGTAGTTTGTGTGTGTGTGAGACTATGTAGTTTGAGGTAATTATGTTTGTTTTTGAGACTATGTATGTATTTTAAGTTTTCAATTTTTTTCCCCTTGTGAACAGTGAACTGTACACTGAACCGGGTTGGACAGGCCGAACAGTGAACCGCCCCCTCGCCGGTTCGATGGTCGGTCCGGTTCTGATAACTATGGTGAAAACATGCATTACATTTAAGATTTTATTTATTTTGGACTTTTAGCTACCTAATATTTCAAATTGTTGCTGAATTATTTATCCGACAATTTTGACTGAAATATGAAAACATCGATGACCTTAAGGTGTGTACTTTATCTAACCCTTGCAAGTTGATATAAGTATTAGGGAATCCACATTATATTAGGGTTTCTATATTAGGGTCTCCATGTTTAGGTATATATTGTAATAGGTAACAAATATATCCCTCCCTATAAGTTAGGATTATCTTTCCATTAGTTAGTATCATTCTTATGTATATATGTCTATACCTAGACAACTCAATATCAATACAATCAATCACAATATTCAATACCTTAATTTGGTATCAGAGCTTCCCTTCCTGCGGCTGCTCTTCACGTCTTCTGCAACTCCATGGCCTCCTCACCGAACAACGGCAGCACCTCCATCGGCTTAGGTCTGGCGTCATCCAACCCTAGCCTTCCGGGCAACCTTGTGGCAATCAACACCACCACACAACTGCCGCTCAAGCTTACTCCTGACAATTTCCCGATATGGCGTGCTCAGTTCAATGCATTACTGTTCGGGTTCGATCTCTTGGGTTTTGTTGATGGAACGAAACCTTGTCCTCCTGCAATGATGAATGATGACTCTGGCATCTCCATACCCAATCCGTCCCACATGTTGTGGAAACGTCAGGATCAACTTCTTCTCCATGCCATTATGGCATCCTCGTCCGAATGACCCATGTCGATAATCTCATTGGCCACCACTGCTCGTGAAGCATGGGACAAATTGACTCGTGCATATGCCAATCGTTCACGAGCTAGAGTTCTCACGTTAAAGGAGCGGCTTGCTACTCTTCGCAAAGGCGACAAATCTGTCTCGGAATACCTGCAATCCTTGAAGTCGATTGCGGACGATCTTGCTATGATCAACTCTCCTCTTGATGATGTTGATCTTGTTATTTATGCTCTTCAGGGTTTATGGTCCGAATTTAAGGAGATTACTGCTGTCATTCGTTCCCGCGATACCACCATCACCTTTGAGGAGCTTCATGATAAATTGGTCGACCATGAGACCTTTATCAATCGTCACTCTGCTATGTCTGAATCGGTGATTCCAACTGCAAACTTTGCACGCCATGCTGGTCCAGCATCGCCCCATTGGCAACAATACAAGCCCGTCACCTCTGTGAGTAGTCCTTCGCCTCGTCAAACTGGTCCCTCTCGACGTCCAGCAGCTCGTGGCGGCACTCCCTCTCAGTCGCGAGGTACTCTCCCTGGTTTGCCTAATCGTCGAAACAACCAACCTCGCACCATCTGTCAATTCTGTGAGAAGCCGGGTCATTCAGCCAAGACTTGCTATAAGCTTTTCCCTCCTACTGAGATGGTTGCTAATCTTGCAACAAGTGGTCAGTCTCTCCAAAATGATTGGGTCTTGGATTCAGGTGCGTCGCATCATGTTGCCACCGATCTTGCCAACATGACTATTGCCTCGCCTTATGATGGTCAGGATGAGATTGCGGTTGGTGATGGCTCCGGTCTTCATGTCACACATACTGGTTCCGCTCTAATTCCTTCTAATAAGACTGCCTTTAAATTATCTAATGTTCTTTGTGTGCCGTCGATGAAACAAAATCTCATATCGGTCTCGAACTTTTGCAAGACTAACTCGGTGTCGGTTGAATTTTTCCCATATCATTTTTTGGTGAAGGATCTGAGCACGGGGGCGCCACTAATGCGAGGACCTAGTGGTGGTGGATTATATCGGCTGTCTAATAAATCAAGCGTCTCTCTGATAGCCTTGACGTCCACTTCAAGCTTTACTGGTGATTGGCATGGGCGACTAGGGCACCCATCATCGCAAGTGCTTTCATTTATCTTGAATAAGTTCTCTCTTTCAAATAAGCATGCTCACAATACTCCCTTATGTGAATCATGTCGTTGTATTAAAAGTCATAAGCTCCCGTTTTCGAGCTCTTCTATTACAAGCACTCATCCTTTGGAGGTTATTTTTACGGATGATTGGGGTCCGTCTCCTATTATTTCGCTAGATGGTTATCGCTACTATGTTAGTTTTGTGGATCATTATACTCGCTATGTTTGGCTTTATCCGATTGCTCGAAAGTCTGATATTGCTGATATTTTTGCAAAGTTTAAGCCGGTGGTTGAACAATTTTTTAAGCAACCTATTCGTGCAATCTACTCTGATGGTGGGGGTGAATTTCAGGCATTAGCATCGTATCTTGGGCGCCATGGCATATCGCATTACAAAACGCCACCACATACTCCAGAACATAATGGTCTTGCGGAGCGGCGTCACCGTCATATTGTCGAGACCGGCTTAAGTCTTCTCTACCATGCTCGTCTCCCTCAGTCGCTTTGGTCTCATGCATTCTTGACGGCGGTCTACCTCATCAATCGACTACCTACACCAGTTCTCGCCAATCGCTCTCCATTTGAGCTTTTATTTCGAGCACATCCCAACTACACCAAGCTACGCGTCTTTGGTTGCCGATGCTATCCTTGGCTTCGTCCATATGCGAAACATAAACTAGCACCACGCTCGTCTCCTTGCATTTTTGTTGGTTACTCGTTAAATCAAAGTGCTTACAAGTGCCTTGATCCAATTACGATGCGGCTGTACATTTCCCGACATGTAGTTTTTTGACGAGTCCACATTTCCCGGTCTCCCTTTAGCTATGCAGCAGGTGCCTGATCCACAACCAACTGCCACTATGCCGTATCTCCTCCAGCTGTTCATTCCTGAATCCACCGTGCCCTCAGCTGCTCCTTCTACATCGGCCACGCCTCCACAACCTGCCTCTCCTGTTAGCAACGACTTCACCACGTCAGCGAACTCAGCCCCTCCATCGGTCACTGCAGTCTCGCCTGTCACCACACCCACGACCACTGCCACATCTCCTGCGACACCGCCTCCTCCACTACGCACTCACACGATGACCACCCGTGCCCAGAATAACATATTCAAGCTGAAACATCTGTACCTTGCCACAAAGCATCCAATCTTACCGACCATTGAGCCGTCGTGTGCCTCTCAGGCTCTTAAGGATCTAGATTGGCGAGCTGCAATGTCTACTGAGTTCGATGCGCTACTCTCAAATGGTACGTGGGATCTTGTACCCCCTTCTTCATCACACAATGTTATTGGTTGTAGGTGGGTGTTCCGTGTTAAGCGTCGTCCCGATGGCTCCATCGATCGTTGCAAAGCACGTCTTGTTGCGAAGGGCTTTCATCAACGACCCGGTCTTGATTTCAAAGAAACTTTCAGCCCAGTCGTCAATCCAACGACAATTCGCACAGTATTAACCATAGCTCTTGCTCATCGATGGCCTATCCAACAACTTGATGTGAATAATGCGTTCCTTCAAGGTACGCTTCATGATGAAGTCTATATGCAGCAACCTATCGGTTTTATCGATCCCTCGCGTCCACATCATGTTTGCAGACTTCATAAGGACATTTACGGCCTCAAGCAGGCTCCCCGAGCATGGTTCAAGGAACTTAGCACCTTTTTGATTGATTATGGCTTCTCAAACTCTTTGTCTGACAGCTCCCTATTTGTTCTTCAGCGGGATGGTGTCACTATCTATTTTCTTGCCTATGTCGACAACTTGCTTGTTACGGGAAGTCATTCTGGAACCGTTGCTAAGTTCATTCAGGCATTATCTGATCGTTTCTTGTTATGAATTTCTTCCTCGGAGTGGAAGTCTTGCCTACGTCATCCGACTTTCTCTTGTTGCAGCACCAATACATTAGGTCTATCCTTGAACGAGCTGACATGGTTGGTGCTAAACCAATCTCCACACCACTTGCCTCGACATCTACTCTTTATGTTAATGACAGTCCTCCAGCTGCTGATCCCCATCGGTTCCGCCAACTTGTTGGAGCTCTTCAATATCTGTCTATTACACGTCCCGATGTTGTCTTTGCTGTTAACTGTTTGTCTAAGTTCATGCATGCTCCTACAGTTAATCATTGGGCTGCTCTCAAACGTTTGCTTCGATATCTCAAGGCGACGATTTATCATGGCCTACACCTCACTCGTTCGTCCTTGCAGCTGCGAGTTCTTGCCTATTCCGATGCTGATTGGGCGGGCGATTGCTCGGACTACAAATCTACTTCGGCATATGTTGTCTTCCTTGGTTCAAATCCAATCTCGTGGGGTTCTCGTAAACAACAATCCGTTGCTCGTTCGTCTACTGAGGCGGAGTACCAAGCTGTTGCTGCTGCAGCTGCTGAGCTTGCGTGGGTAAAGTCTCTCCTAAGTGAGCTCGGGTGTCCACTTCCTCAACCGTCCGCCATTATGTGCGACAACATTGGTGCCACGTATGTTTGTGCCAATCCCGTCTTCCACTCTCGTATGAAGAACATTGCGCTTGAGTTCCACTTTGTTCGTGATCAAATCTCCAAGGGGCGACTTAAGGTTCTTCATGTTTCCGGTGAGGACCAATTGGCTGATGTTCTCACTAAACCTCTTCCCGCAACTCGTTTCAAGTGTCTTCGCTCCAAGCTTCACGTCTCCGATGGATCCGTTCTCTTGCGGGGGCGTATTAGGGAATCCACATTATATTAGGGTTTCTATATTAGGGTCTCCATGTTTAGGTATATATTGTAATAGGTAACAAATATATTCCTCCCTATAAGTTAGGTCTCCATGTTTAGGTATATATTGTAATAGGTAACAAATATATCCCTCCCTATAAGTTAGGATTATCTTTCCATTAGTTAGTATCATTCTTATGTATATATGTCTGTACCTAGACAACTCAATATCAATACAATCAATCACAATATTCAATACCTTAATTATAAGTACTTTGCCTTATTATTTTAAATTAATATTTATATTTTGTCTAATTATTTCACACACCGTCAAAATCTAATGAGCAATACTATGAGAGAGAATCCCTAAAAGTAAGAAAATTATTTTAGGTACCTACAGATGTGGTTCCTACTATTAAACCGAGAACCGATATCCTGACTGGTTTAGCAAACGGTCCATTTTTACAACAAATTGATGGAAGGGACCCAGATGGAAGAGTTCACCACCTTGAAGGCTTGGTTGGCAAATAAAGGGGTCTGTCTTAGACTCCAAACAAAGCAACCCTACTTATAACAATAAGACTAAAATTTAAGCTTGTTCAATCTGCATTCCTCTAATTACAAAGCAAGCAAAAGCAACCTATGTTGATAATATATATTCAAGAACTTGTTTACTGCTGGCATCTATTTAAGCCCAACGGATCTCTCCCTCCACCACCACCACCACCAGATCGATTTGAGTCTCCCGGCCAGGTAGTAAGTAACTGTAGTTCTTCCCAACGAATCGTTACTTTAGAGAATGTTGAAGAGCAGAGTGCTTGTGGTTGGTGGAACTGGTTACCTAGGAAAGCGTTTGGTGAAGGCGAGCTTATATCATGGCCACGATACCTATGTTCTTCAGCGTCCCGAGATGGGTGTGGACATAGAGAAAGTGCAGATGCTTATGGAGTTCAAAAAGCAAGGAGCTCATCTTGTGATTGGATCCTTTGCGGATCATAAGAGCCTTGTGGATGCAGTGAAATTGGTGGATGTGGTTATATGTGCGATCTCTGGTGTTCATATCAGGAGTCACCAGATACTGCTTCAGATCAAACTTGTGGATGCTATTAAAGAGGCTGGAAATGTTAAGGTAGAAACACGCACACACACACACACACACACATATATATATATATATATCCATGAACTTATTACTATATTTTAAACATGTTTTTGTCGATAGAGATTCTATCCCTCTGAATTCGGGACAGATCCATCGAGGATGAAGAATGCAATGGAGCCTGGCAGGGTGACCTTTGATGACAAAATGGTAGTAAGGAGACACATCGAAGACGCAGGAATTTCTTATACATATGTTTCTGCCAACTGCTTTGCGGGTTATATGCTGGGAGGTCTCTGCCAACCTGGTTGGATTCTACCGTCCAAGGATTCAGTCACATTACTAGGAAATGGTGACCAGAAATGTCAGTACGTAGCAATACAATTACTTTGGGTTTATTTTGTCAAGAGAAATCATAAATTCGTGAAAGTATATATATTTATATATATTCTTGTGTTTGGCAGCAATATTTGTAGATGAAGATGACATAGCATTGTATACAATCCGAAGCGTAGATGACCCCCGAACACTTAACAAAACAATATATATCCGACCCACCAACAACATCCTCTCTCAAGCTCAAGTTGTCAAAATATGGGAGAAACTCATTGGAAAAGAACTACAAAAAACGTCCATATCAAAGGAAGATTTTCTTGCTTCAATTAAAGGTAAGTAAACAAAAATTCAACAATGGCCGGATGCATAACACGTATCAATGAATTTTGGTCTACATTAATAATAATCTTTTTTTATTAAATTTTCATTTGGATATGGAAGGGAGAAGCTACGAAGAACAAGTTGGGATGGTGCATTACTACCATGTTTACTACGAAGGTTGTTTGACAAATTTTGAGATTGGAGAAGGTGGGGTGGAAGCTTCTCAGCTCTATCCAGATGTTAATTACACCACGGTGGAAAATTACATGAAGCGCTATCTATAACCTATGACAGCAGCTATATGCAGAAGGAACATGGCCTATACACTTCATTTATTTACATATGAGTGCATTCTTTATTTCTCAAATGAAATTTATTTGTACACAAACCGAAGGAGCGAACAAACAATTCAAAAGTCAATTGTATTATATTCTGGAAAAAAAAATTGTATTATATTCTTGAAAACTTTCACATTATAAATAATTAATCAGCGGCCCTGACTTAAACAAAAGTGTTTATTATAGTAGTTATAACTTCATGTTTTGTGTGTAAATTTAAATTTTTTTCGAAAACTATACATTTTAGTTTTTTTTTTAGAAAATTAAGTATAGAAAAAAAAAAATATTTCGAAAAATAGGTATACGCGCACCTTCAGAACGCGCCTATTGCATAGACGCATGTTGGGGTATGTCTCTTTTTTTTAAAAGAATTGTTCCATAATGACGACTCGATATTTAATTAAAAATAAAATTATGTACTATAATTTTTTTAATTTTTTTTTAATAGATACATAATTTTATTTTTAATTAAACATCGTCGTCATTATGGAACAATTCTTTAAAAAAAAAAAGAGAGAGACATACCCCCAACATGCGCCTATGCAATAGGCGCGTCCTGGGGGTGTGCGTATTGCCAAAAGGCGCGTCCTGGGGGTGCGCGTATACCTATTTTTCAAAATAATTTTTTTTTTATACTTATTTTTCTAAAAAAACAACTAAAATGTATAGTTTTCGAAAAAAATCTAAAAGAACATGTGTGTTGTTTTCTTGCTTAATATGTCTTTAGAAAAAATCTTCACATAAAATAATAATTTGTTAATCTAAGTACCCTACAAAAGAGTCATGGATTTTTATAATTTATAATATTTGAAAATTAGAAGAAAAACATATAGAATAAAACACTACATAAAAATATCTATGAATATTAAAAAAAAATATAAGTACAAGTTTTAAAATAACAGAATTTAGAGAAATGTAAATTTACTTGATTAAATTGAATAATAATAATCATATGTGGCAAAATCGACAATTATGAGGTTAAAAACAATTTTAGAGATAACTCATGTGGCACAATCCAAAGATTTACAAAGCCCAATTCCCTATTATAATAAGGATCTCACTTAATGATAGTTTTAATTATATTAATTTATTAAGCAGTGAACATTTTATACAAATGAATATACTGAAAAATAAACAGTGTAATATTATTGATTAATTTGTTACACCTATTTAGGTTAATCAGAATTGTTACTTTTGATGTCGTTTGAAAGTTTGCAGGTCTATGTTAACATAAAAATAGTTCCTAGATGAGAGTACAATAGAAACAATGTCTTTTTAATTATGACATTCAAAATTAAATAGTAAATGAAATTATACAATTTCTCATGTGTTTTAAAGATTAAAATTCTTGGTTGGGTTAGGTGGAGAAAGTATGCATTTGTGTCGAGAGGCTCTACGATTGTTTAAAAAGAAAAGTCTTAAAATAATCTAAAATGTTTGCATGAAATATATTTTCAACTCAAAATATTTTAAATGGTTCTTGCAAATAATGATAACAGGCCCTTCCGTTAAATACTTTTTAAATTTACAAAATTAACTGGGTACTTTTTTAAACATTACAATTACACCCTACAAACGTATATTAGTGTTATAATTAAATCATGACTCCAATTGAGCCCTAATCGATTGGACCAGGTTCGGGCCCAACTTAATCTAGCAGATTGGAGCTCTAATAGAGCACCAATCGAGGGTGGTCTGGGTTTGAACCCAAACCAGGCCCCGACCCTTAGGCAACCACGTCTCGGTCTGAACTTAGGCATGGGTCCCCCGATTGTTTCTGAATCAAGTCGGGATTCAATTGTGACATTAGTATAAACTTGTAGGGTGCAATTGTAATATTCGCAAAAGTATTAAGTTATTTTGATAAATTTGAAAAGTATTTAGCATGATTTTTTATTTGAGAACTGGCGGATGAACCAATTATCATCGGTTTCAAACATGTTAAACCATTTACCATCACAAAAAAAAAATGTTGGTACAAGTACAACTTTGTGCAAACATGTTGCAGTTGTTGGCTTCGCTCCCAAAGTTGTGTTGTCCCAAATACGATAGTCTTTGGACTGCTTCAGTTGTTCTTCAGTAGCTCCACTATGTCCTAGATATGCTTATTATTGGCTACCGTCATCAACAATGACGCAACGCTGTCCCAGATATGCTAGTCCTCTTGCCATCACAGGCATAACCCCGCTTCTAAAGTTTTGTTGTCTCAGATATGCTCATCTTTTGCTTGTCCTAGTCGATCAACTGTAGTTGTGCGCTGCCCCTGATATGCTCGCCACCAGTTCACATCATCCTAAGGCGCAACGTTTTCGCATATGTACTAGCCGCCAAGCCATCACAAACGTTTTATTTTTTTCGAAGTTGTGTTCCGTGATATGCTAGTATTTGGCTCGCTCATGCCAAAGACGGAGCGTTGCCCCATATATGTAATCTTCTACCATGTCCATCGGTGCAACGCTATCCCAGATATGATATTCGTCGCCACATCATAAGTACATCATTTGATTCGGACCTTCTAAACCAAAATCGATGTCACATTATATTTGGACAAACACTTCTCGAATATGTTATGCATGTACATGTGCAAAGAGTGACAAACTGTAGACACTCAATTTTGACCTAGATGCGACGCGTTCTGGATTGTGATACGTGGCACATCATTAGGAAAATTTCCACATATGGTGGGTTGCGAAGTTTCCAAAAAAGAGTTTCGTGCAGATTAATATAGATAGTATATTGTGAAATAATTCATGAATATTTATATAAACTTTTGATTGAACAAAACTAGTACGTAAGTTTATTATTTATTTATAGTGTTTGTTCTTTGTTTGTTTATTTTTTTTTCCAATTTTGTTATATATTTTTCAAGGGATGTTATAGCTAATTACTATTTAAACATACACAAATAAAAGAAAATGGAAAAGTAAGTGAACAGAGAGAGTACTGAAAGGGCGGAACTTTAACTATGTATACTTTTATTTCGTAATAGAACCCCTGAATTCAAAACTCTAAATGGAGACCAATTTAAAACCGTATGTGTGTAATTTATTATTCTTATGTAATCAAGGTTTCTAGTTAGCCTTAATTAACTAGTGACGACTAAAGCTTATTTATTCAAAATATTGCATTTAGGTCGGATTCTAGGTCTGACAACACCAATACCGACAAGTACTTCCAATGTCACAAATTCGCTAAATGTACTTTTGAGCATATGTTGTATGTGAAGGTTAATAAATATGATGAAATGCCCATTATATGTTTATATGTTTATAACCTCACTTTTATTGGTACTTATCGTGAGGTGATCCAAGGTTTTACGGTCGTCATGATCCGATTGAAATGACAAACATGGGGCTTATGTCATAGTTATTGGGTATTCAAACTATTCAAACAAATAAGAGTGTCTTCCATCTTCCAGAAGAAAAAATATACAAATGATATTCTCAATAAGTTCAAGATGTCTAATTGCAACTTGATGAAAGAATGGTTGAGCTTAACAAAAGAAGCAAGCAACGTTGAAGTGAATCTGGCCTTATTATATGATACTAGTAGGTTGTCTAAGGTATTTAACTTCTACTAAACCATGTATTTTGTAAAGTGTCAAGATTGTCGTCAGATTCATGGAGTCTCCTCATCGATCTCATTTGCAATAAACAAAGAGAACTTTAAGGTACATTAAATTTAGAATCGATGATGGCATATTCTATTCAGCATCATAAGAATTTTAGTTAGTGGGATATGCAGACACTGATTGGACAGATGATAGCGAGAAAAGGGAGACTACTTACAAATATTTCTTTCATTTAGGATAATAAGTTTTCTCTTGGTATTCGAAATAATAGCAAGTAGTGATTTTGTTCGTCGGAGAAACATAACATATTGTCATGGCATATTGTGCTACTCAAGCAACTTGGTTGTGTTGGATGCTTTAAGAGTTACACCACAAGCAATAACATCAACGAGTATCACATCAGTCAAAAATTTATTTGTCAAAGAATTTTGTCTTTCGTGGAAGGATCAAGAACGTCGACATTAAGTAGGGTTAATTACCTGAACCGTTACTTATGTTTGACAATGTGACTGAACCGTTCAAACTTGAGCTCAACCGTTACTTAAGTTGACACATGTGACTGAACCGTTACTATCACCTAACTGTCGTTATTTCTTCCCGTTAAGTAGTCACATGTGCTTGTCACGTGATATACTTGTAATTTGAAGTTCCTAAACTACCTTAAACAGCTTGACTACTTAACAACAGTTGATTCTTAGAATCGAAGAACAAGGAAGAACTGAAGAGAAGTTTGAGCGCGAAGAGAAGTTTGAGCAAGGAAGAACCGAAGAACCCAATTGAGAAGAACTGAAGAACCGAAGACAGAAGCCCCAATTTTGAGGTAATTTGACAGTGGGTAACCCTAATTGGCAACCCTAATTCGTTTTACTGCAGTAATTTGAACCGTAAAGCCTTATTTTCGAAATCTGAGGTAATTGTTTGTTGCTTCTTCTTTTGTACTACGTACAGAACCCCATATGTGTTTTTTTTACTGGGAAGATCCAGCTATGTGCCCTTACGGTCGGATTACAGTGATGCAATTTCAACAAAGAGAGAAACATTTGAAAGAACAATTGGATGTTGCGAAAACCCGAGCTCTTGAAAGTCGACCCAATCGGAAGTTAGTTGCAGTCTTGGTAATTGTTGTTGTTGTTGTTTTTGTTCTAAGTTCAATTGCGAAGAATTAGTAGAAGTTAGTTGTACCTTTGTCTGTAACTGAAGGATGAAGAACAATGTGTATTTTGCGAAGGTGGTGACTTATGTTTGTGGACATGTTGTTAAATGAAGTGTTATCTTTTCTGAACTGTGATTAAAAGGTGACTTAAGTTTGTGAACTGTGATTAAAAGGTGACTTACGTTTGTGAACTGTGATTAAAAGGTCACTTAAGTTTGGACATTTTGTTACCCAACCGTTACTAAAATCCGGAATACCCTAAAAAAAACATAATCCATAATAATCCATCAAAATCCAGAAATCATAATACATCCCAAAACATAATCCATCCTATAAAACAAATTCTTTACAAGCAACTAAAATTCTTTACAAGCAACTAAAACAAATCCATTGTCATCTTTATTACCTTGAAGTTGCTATTTTCCATTTAGTTTTCGCTTCCTTTTGCTATAGCTCTTGCTATTTTCATTAAAGATTAGCAACTTCCTGAAAGTCTTCAAATCTGAAACAAGTTGTTTGATCTTCTTGCCCAATGTGTGCCAAATTGGATTCAATTGCTTCCTCACTATCTAATTGCCTCCAAATTCAATCCACACACCACCTAGGAACAACATGAATAAAATTGATATTTAACTGAAGATCCTCCTCCCAAAAGGAATTTTTCTGCAAAAGACTCTAGTTGCAGTTGTGCCAAGCAGTTGAAAAAATCTCTTCGTACATTCAATGACGAGAGGCAAAATCTCTTTCTCCCAAACACTTTCACTTGCTCTTAAAACAAATAAATAATTTCCTGCAACATAGATTAGCTTGAGAAGCAGCACAACATGTATAGACTGAAGTAGATTTGACTAAATTAAGCAATTTCAATGTAGAAAATTATAAAATCATACATATCTTGCAATGATACCTTTTAAGTCGGCTTTGTCTTCCATCTCATCAGTTATGGCATGCTCACAAAGATCCCTAACTTTCTCGGTATTGTCACTTTTAGCATAAAGCAACATCTCATAATATCCTAGCCTTGAAATTGACTTGGAATTTTGATCTTTGATAAGATTGGAGAAAAGATACAATTCTTCCACCATTCTCATGTCAATCAAGAACATAAGAAACTGACCATACGTATTATCTCCAATCTCAACCCCGTACTCCTTCATTGATTTAAAAAGCTCAAAAATCTTGTAAATTTCTTCTAATGCGACCTCTTCATTATTTTCAACAGTAATTTCATTATTGCTCAGCAATTTCATTATTTTCAACAGCAATCTGCACCAAATCGCACAAACACACCCAAATACGAACATATTATGCAGCAATTTCATTATTTCGTACCGCAAACCAACATCAAAACCCTAATATTCAACCGAATCGAGGATTAACGAAGTGAAATAGGGTAGAACAACACAAACCCAAGTCCGAAAACAGCAAGAATGCGAAAACCCACACAAATCGAAGTTCAATCGAAGCAAACACACGAACTTACTTGCAGTTCCATTTCCGAAGCGCAATGTGGCCGAGGAGGGTTCCGTCTGTGCTCAAAATCGACAAGGAGGAGGTCTGCAAGTTTCGGTGTGAGTGAAATGGGAGTTGATGGGAAGTTGGAAAAATTGACTTCAAATTGACAGGAGGGGGAAACGTTGCAAAGGTGACAGGAGGGCATTATTGTCCTTTCAATTGACTTCAAATCGTTTTAATTGGGTCATGTGCTGTGCACGTGACATTTAGACAGTAAGATTTGACGGAAACTTCACGGAGTAACCTTTCAGTCACATATTCAAACTTAAGTAACGTTTCAGCTAAACAAAAAAAGATGAGTAAACTTTTAATCACATGGGTCAAACATAAATAACGGTTGAGGTAATTAACCCCATTAAGTATTACATCATCAAATATTTGGTGAAGGATGACCTGATTGTGATAGAATATTGGAATAAGTTGTTGATATATTCATGAAGCCCCTCTTTTTATTTATTTTTCATGTTCTGTATCTTTGTGCTTTGTTGATTTTCAACTGTTGCCTTTTTTGACTTATTTCAATCAAAACTAAAGTACTTAGTTTATAAATTAAGATTACGTATCCATACCTTTCCAAATATAAGAATTGGGCCCTAAAAGCTTATTGAGTATTCTAATTAAGTTCAATACCAATTGAGACTTAGTCAAATCAAAATCAACGTAACATAGGAGGCAGACGAAATCGGTCAAGAGTAAGAAGTTAGCATGAATCGTAGACCATAGATCGATAGATTTGGGCTTACCTAGAGATCCGATCTATTGGGAATCAGTCAACTCAATTAATTGAGGCTCCAACATGCGTGAAATGTTTGTTGGAAGCAAGACTAGTGTTTCTTCGATTAGTAAACAATCTTGGGGTCGATCGATCTTTGATAGATCAGATATTCAATTAAGTTTCAATAAGAGGACACATAGTGTTAACCCAGTTCAGACTAGTTTCTCACCATTGTATAGAGTTGACAATATTTTAGGCAACACGACACGAACATACATGAAAAATATCATGTTCGCGGAAATATATGATAAAATGATAACATGAGTTAACTTTTGTGTCGCGTTTGTCTGTAGGTATCATAACATGACATGCACGATAAAGTAGGTTATGTTAGTGAGTGAGATTCTTTAATATTTTTCTGAACAAGACTTACTAACTTTAAAACTTGAACTAATTGTTCAACTTTCAGAGTTTGTTAAGTCTAAATTAAGTTCTTATGAAAAATGATGAATGAATACACAAGTTTACTATGAGTATTTATTATTGCATTTGTTTGTCATAAATTTTACTAGACAAACGTAGTTAGGTTAGAAATTCAATACCTACTATTAGAGTAGGTAGATAACTAAATTTCAACCTAAATTTCTTGTTGTTCCCGATCACACTTCACCTTACCACACTCCTTGCTCCAATATCCGGGGATGCCACAGTGGTGACAATTGTCTTTCTTTCGTTCTTCATTGAACGTTGCCTTAACCTCGCTCTCTGTTGAATGACGCATTTCCCCGATTTTGTTGATGTCGTTGGACCATCCTTCTTCGCGCTCGCATTGTCGGTGTCGATCCTGCCGCTTCTCCTCCGTGAGCAGTAGACGACTTTTAACTTGTGTAGATTCTTCGTGTTCATCGCGCTCTTCTTTCACCAAGCGTCGACTTGTGAGTTCCTCAATATACAACGTTTTTAAGTCCAAGAAAGACTCGATGACCATCGCCATTTCTTTGTACACTCCGAAGGAACTTGAGTACTGCCTAATGCTCTATTGCTGGATGTTTGGATCGTCCAACTCCTCGATATCGTTGACAATTGTCGTGAGTCGAATGTTGAACAACTCCACCCCTTCACCATCCTTGAATGTGAGGCTCTTGAACTCCGTTCGTCATGTCTACGCCCTAGCTTTCCGAATGCTTGATTTTTAGTGTATCCCAAGACTCGATAGCAGTCCTTTTGAGGCCAAGTGTCAGAACTAGCTCTGGAGGTACTGCTTGGAGCAGCACTGACGTTGCCTACCGATCTTCGTGATAATCCCCTAGACCATCCTCAATAACATCCCACATGCCCTGCGCCTTTGGTTGAACCTTCATAATAATTACTCAGTTTGAGTAGTCTGTTCGTCTGAGAACCGGTAAATGTGCGACACTATTGCTCTCCATGATTACTCATTCCACAACGCGCAGTTTGTTGCCTCCGCCGCTATTAAGCTGTGTTCCCGATGAAGTCATACTAATCCCCTTGTTCTTATGGTCTGTGTCTCCTCATTGTGCTTCCATCTCCCAAATTGATTGAGCATCTAATTAGCTATGATACTAATTGTAGTGGCAAATAACTAAGGGATAAAATTCATTTAGGTACTTCAGAAGTGATGTTTTTACAAATAGATACCTCATAAAAAATTTGTTACTTTCGGGTACCTAAAAGGTCATAAATGTATCTACTTTATTTGGGTACCTGAAAGTAACAAAAAATCAATTGAATAAAGACAAAGTAAACATATTCGATTCCCAGTATAAAACAACTTAGAGATACCTAAAGCAATGGTAAGATCAAGTAGAGTTAGCTTAATGGAACAAAAACTTTTATAGTAGAGTTAGATATATGTGTTTGTTATCTTACTCAAAGACTTTTACAGCCAACAAAAATTACAATGTAACTATCTAATGAAATATAACATATTTATACTAAGTTAGCATATATATGTATATATATATATATATACTCCTATCTCTAAATTATTGAATATAAATAATATTATCTTTAAAATACCTATACTTCTAATTAATAAAGATAAATAAACTATAGCTAAAGAGGTTACATCTAATATCCTATCAACCTTTCTTCATATCTCATTTCTTCATCCTACCTGCATGCAGTTTATGATATGTAAAGAATTTCATAGTGGTAGATGTTGCTATCTTTGTGTTATTTCTGATGAATTAATTGAAATATAATCCATTGATCGGTTTTTACTCGTTATGCTATGCACCATGATTACAGAAACAGTCCATACCCTTGCCAGGATATTTCAAGACGTCCACGGTGACCTAATGACGTGAATGGGGTCTATTAGAGACACTACTACTTTGAGAAGGAAGTCCTTGTTTGTCATTAGAATTATACTCGACAATATTGTGGTGAAGACCCAAAAATAATGATTATAACCATCATTGTTTTATAGTGTAAAATACGACACTGCCCCCTAATGTTTGACCAAATTTCAATTTCAACCCTAAAATTTAAATCCTAAAATTTTATTCCCTCGACGAAGAGGGCAACCTTGCACTTTGGCCAAACCAAACGGAAAGAAATTTTACGATTTAAACTTTAGGGTGGAAACTGAAAATCTGGTCAAACATTATGGGGCAATGTGATATTTTACACTTTTTTATATGATAAACTGTATGATTATGGTGTGGTTATAATGATGAATTTTCTAACCATAATGAAATGGTTATGGTATTTTAACATACTCATGGTTATTATATAAATATGATAATTACTTAATATTAAGTTATTAGTATATACTAAAATAAAGAAGTAGCATTTTTTCTTATCAAAATTCGTGGATCCAATCATACTCTAATTGAATGGAGCTAATGTTGAATGAATTTAGTATTGAACATTTTGTTTGTTTGTGATATGAATTCATGTATTTAGTAAGATAACATTCATGCAATTGGTTAAGTCATAACATAAATACTCATATTTAAGTTACCTCCTCTGATAACTAACTTAGTGGAAGTCGGTCTGCTCAAGGTTGGGATAACGGTATGTCAGTAGTTGAACACGTCATGGGTTAACGGATAATGAACTATGTTACTTTAGTTACTGACTTTTGCCTTAACTTTATGGTCAATATGGTGTGTGTGTGTGTGTGTTTGGTCGAAAGGGTGAACATGGTTTTATGAGATAAGAAACTAACAAATTTTCTACATTGACCACTTCTCTATATAGCCATATATAGAGGGAATGCTATAAGACCAGTATCAAAATAGTGATCTTATTAGAATAGACTCATTTATTAACGACCCAATAACCAAAACTAACATCAAATATGCTGAAAGACAAAGATAAGGGAATGTGAAACATGTAAATTTGTTGCCCCTAAGAACAAAAGTGGTATGACTTATTTTTGGATTAATGTATTAGTTTGAAGAAATGGACTCAGTTTTGGTGTTCCATTACTTTCACATGTGGTAATGAGTACGAGTATACGGGTAAAACTGTGGTTAATAACCATGGTTAAGGTATTGAAAAGGAAAAATTATGAAAAATATGTAATATGTTTGACCAAATCATTATCTGATGTAACTTGTTTTGGGTCATTGGTTTTTGGATTTCCTATGTTTAATTTTGTTTGTTTTTAGATGAAAATGTTACATGTACCGTCTATTTGACCGTTACGTCAGTCCACGTATCATTCACATATTTGTTTCCTTCTAAAATGCCTAATTTACCCCTATTCCACCTTAATCTTTCTATCTTCTCTATGTTTTTCCCTGTTTCCACATGAAACAAGTCCTCATCCCCTTCTCTTAATTAGCAACTGCGGAGTAGATACAATCATGTTCAAGCAAATTCAAGTATATTCCACATGCGTTTTTGGCGGAGTGCATCCAACAACACTCCCTCGTCTGAAAGTAAATCAAGTGATTGCATTGCTCATTCTGATAAGTGAGCTAACTTGAGATATTTGTGGATTTTCATTACCCAATCCCTTGTTTCTCTTGATCCCATATCAAACTACTTACAGACTTCTACTTCACACAAACTGCAGTAGAACATGCCATCTTCATTACTTTGGTGCTCAGAAGATTCGCCATTTGACCTACAACATTTGCAGATATAATAACATGGAGCACAAACTCACAAAACCTAGAAATATTTCTTGGTTGCTGCATTACTTTTATTGGTTTTGATACGAGACCCTACCTTTTCCAAGACCATTGAATCAACTATCTCATTTTCACCTTGTATACATGAAATGAATTCTACATCTAATTTTTATTTTTGTCGAACAATGAGTTCAAATTCAAACCCGATACTTCTCTTTTAACACTGTAATTAGGGCCTGCAAAAGAGATAAATATCATATTTCAGTTCATCTCATAGTTATACAAGTAAATGAAAGATGCATAATCATTTTTTTTAAATACAACATTTATACATTAGTTAATAATCTCAGACAATCTGTAGAAGAGCAATCTGAAAGTGTGAACAATAAGAATGGTTAATTATATATGTTTGTATTAAATTAATGTATCTGTTTGTTATTAGCCGAAAGATTGCAACGACCAATTAGGTAGTTAGGAAGTTAGTTTTCAGGATTTTTTTTAGCTTTCCTTAGTTTTCCTGTTATAAATACTCTGCATCAGTATTCTTTCAATACACAGAAATTTCAATTTACTCTTTCTTCCTCTTGGCCAAATACATTTTGATATGGTATCAAAGCGTGGAAATTTCTGATTTCCAATCGATGCTCCTTTCATCTCTCTTTTGAAGACAGTCCACTGCAATTTCAATCATCCACACTCTTGTGCATATTTTAGTATTTGTTTCTCTCCTTTCTCTGGATTTCATTCTATTTCGCCATGGCGGCTCAAGCGGCAGGACCAGGAGCAGAATATCTTCATATAGATGTGAATCATCCGTTATATCTCCATCCTTCTAATACTCCATGCATTTCTTTAATTTCTGTACATCTAATTGGTTCGGAGAATTATTCAGTCTGGAGTAGGGGAATGTTGGTTGCTCTTCTAGCCAAGAACAAATTAGGTTTCATAAATGGCACCTGCACAAATGAAGATTTTCATCCCTTATTACACCACCTTTGGGATCGTTGCAACATATTTTTTTTCGCTTGGATAATGAACGTGGTCTCCAAAGATCTTCTAAGTAGCATAATCTACTGAACTAGTGCCTTCTTGGTATGGAAAGAGCTCAAAGAACGCTTTGACAAGATTAATGGCTCGAGCATATACCAGCTTCATCATGAAATCAACATCACACAACAAGGTTTGGATTCTATTCAAGTTTATTTCGTAAAACTAAAACTCTGTATGATGAGTTTGCTGCATTTTCAGACCTTCCTAACTGTGGTTGCGAAAAATATAAGCTCCATCTTGATCATCAAAATAACATCAAATTCTTCCAATTCCTGATGGGACTAAATGAAACCTACAACCATGTCAAATCCAAAGAGGCATATGCCGTCCTCATTCAAGAAGAAAGCCAAAGAGGCATATCCAACACCATATTGACATTTAATGATGCTATCAACACTACAAACAATTCTTAACTCAGTTTGAGACCTGGTGAATCAAGAAGAAACAATGGATCTCAAAGGATAATTCTTAATTGCCAACATTGCCGAAGAAGCGGACACATCATCGAATTTTGTTGGATTCTTACAAACATCATTAGAAATAATTCAATTGGAAAACAAGCCTACAACATGACTGGTTCTTCTGTTGCATCCTCTGTTCAGAGTTTGTCCTCCACAAACTCCTTATTCACCCCAAGGAACAATATGACCGCACTCTTAAGATGTTGGATGATTCAACCGAGAACAATTCATCCTCGACGTCTTCAAACATCAGAATGAACATGGCAGGTATATCTTCATCTTCTAATAATAAACTGTTCAATAAATGGAGAATTGATACAGGAGCCACAAACTATATTTCTTCAATAATGGATTGGCTGCAAAATTTAAAGAAAATTCTTGTATCCAAAGTCCATTAACCCAATGGAATTTTTACGTATGTCACTCATGTTGGTGATTATAAATTGGAAGATGATCTATTTTTAAAAGATATGTTATACATACCAGATTTTCACTGTCATTTGCTGTCAGTCTCCAAATTAACTTCAGACCTAAATTGGTCTACAAGTTTTTATCCCAGGTTTATGATTTTTCAGGACCTCTCCAATGGGAGGGTGTTGAAGACTGCTAAGGAAACGAATGGGCTCTACATTTGTTTGTCTACTCTACCTACAAATGTTATTGAAACTTTTCATGTTTCAAATAAACTTTGGCACCAAAGGCTAGGACATGTTTCTGATTATGTGTTTTTTAAAATTTATTCTCTACAGAATAATAAACCGAATGCTATTGAAGATTCTATTCAAAATAAATGGTGTATATGTCCTTTGGCGAAAAAAAGTAGATTACCTTTTCCTGTTAGTGAAAATAAGTCGAAGCATGCTTTTGATCTCTTACATGTTGATGTATGGGGTCCTTTTCATTCTCAAACATATGACTACAAAAGATTCTTTCTTACCATTGTTGATGACTTCCCTCGATGTACCTGGGTTTATCTAATGCAGTTCAACTCTGATTCCATCATAGTTCTGAGAGATTTTTTCAACTTTATTGAAAACAGTTTTAATCTGTTGTGAAAACAATTCGTATAGATAATGGGACAGAATTCTTAAATTTGGACTGCAAAGAGCTTTTTTCTTATAATGGAATACTTCATCAAACCACTTGTACTTACACACCACATCAGAATGGTGTGGTTGAACAAAAGCACACACACCTTTTGAATGTTGCTAAAGCTCTTAAATTGCAAAGTGGAGTTTCTGATAGATACTAGGGAGACTGTCTTTTAAGCGCATGTTATCTAATCAATCTAACCCCTTCTTCTGTGTTGAATTTTGTCTTTCCATTTGAAAAACTATTTGGGAGTCCACTGAAGCTGTTTCACCTGCGTGTATTCGACTATTTGTGTTTCAGTAAGATCATGAGTAATTAGGATAAATTCTATGCTTCTTCTGTTCCCAGCATCTTCCTAGACTACTCTACCACACAAAAGAGGTACAAACACTTGAATATTTAGACAGGATCGTTTTATATTAGCATATATGTTTTATTTCAAGAAAATGAATTTCCATTTCTTAAAAATGAACATGATTCTCGATCTGTCTTCAATACTACCCCTATTATTGATAGTGATTTCAGTGCTTGTGATTCACCTGAGCATCATGACACTGATTTTATTTCACCTAGTGATGATCTTGATGATAATCAGGTTGATCGTTTGGTTTCCAATATTGAAGAGGTACGAAGGAGTACTAGTGTTAATAGGCCACTAGTTTAGAAAAAGGACTTTATTGTTTCTACAACTTTATCCACTACTCATTCTATTTCTAATGTCCTCACCTATGACCATTTACAACCATCTTATAGACAATTTGTGTTTACTATTGTTAATCATCATGAGCCTAATACATTTCTTGAAGCCTAGAGGGATCCTAATTGGATTGCAACTATGAAGGATGAATCCACAACCTTAGAACATAACAAAACTTGGGTTATTGTTCCTTTGCCACAAGGTAAGAAATCCATAGGGTGCAAATGGATTTACCAAATTAAACACCATTCGGATGGTACCATCGAGTGGTATAAGGCATGCCTTGTTGCGAAAGGGTACATCCAAAGAGAAGATAGACTACACTGAGACATTCAGTCCAGTAGAAAAAATGACCACAGTCAGGACCATATTAGCACTGGTTGCTGCCCGGGATTGGAGCCTCTACCAGATGGATGTTGTCACGACTTTTCTACAAGGCGATCTAACCGAGGAAGTCTACATGGATATACCTGAGGGATTTGGTAATCTAGGGGGAATCATGTATGCAGGTTACTCAAATCCCTTTACGGATTGAAGCGGGCTTCCAGCCAATGGAATTTAAAACTCACATTTGCTTTGATTTCGTCTGGTTACATTCAAAGCAAATACGATTATTATTCTTCACTAATAAATTTGGACATAATATTGTTATCCCGTTAATATACGTGGATGACCTTTTGATTATAGGAAACAACCTCAAAATAATCGAAGAACTTAAACTTGTATTAAGGGGGAGCTTCATGATGAAGGATCTTGGTATTTTGAGGTACTTCTTGGGTATAAAAGTAGCAAGAAACGAGCATGGTCTAATCTTGAATCAGTGTAAATATGCTATGGATTTAATATCTGATCTTGGTTTTACAAAATATAAACCTTTTAAAACACCTATGGATTGCAATCCTAAACTAACCATTGTTGAGTATGATAAGTTATTTAGTATTAATAAAATGACAATTTGATTTCTGATCCAACTGAATATAGAATATTACTTGGAAGGCTCATGTATATGACTGTAACTCGACCTGACATTGCGTTTAGTGTTCAATATTGAAGCCAATTTATGCAGGAGCCGAAACAATCACACTGGAACGCTGCACTTCAAGTGGTGAAGTATATAAGGGATCAACTAGGTCCCGGTCTGTTTTATTCCAGAACTAATCATTTTCGATTAACAACTTATTGTGACTCGGATTGGGTAGGATGTCTAGAAACACGAAGATCTGTGACAGGTTACTTTATAATGTTAGGAAATTCTGTGATTTCATGGAAAGTAAAAAAGTAGAACATAGTCTCTAAATCATCTGCGGAATTAGAGTATGGGAGCATAGGAATGACTGTTTCAAAGATTATATGGGTTAAAGGTTTGCTGCATGAATTGAACATAATGGATGATAAACCAGTAAATGTATTCTGTGACAATAAGGATGCATTACAGTTTGCATCTAATCCTATGTATCATGAAAGAACTAAACATATTGAAATAGATTGTCACTTTGTTCGTGAGAAATTGCAGGATGGATTAATCAAGTTGGAACACATTGGATCAAAGGAGCAACTTGCAAACATGTTCACAAAATCTCAGGGAAAGGTGCAGCTTCTTCATCTACTGGAAAAGCTGAGTGTAGCTGATATTTATAAAGCAGTTATTAGATTAAAGGGGAGTGTAGAAGAGCAATCTGAAACTGTGAATAATGAGAATGGTTAATTATATCTGTTTGTATTAAATTAAGGGTTAATTACTTAATTGGTTACACATGTTTCACCATTGTGCAGAATGGTTACACATGTTTCACCATTGTGCAGAATGGTTACACATGTTTCACCATTGTGCAGAATGGTTACACATGTTTCAAAATGTGATTAATTGGTTTTGCTATGTGACTAATTGGTTACACATGTTTTTCCCAATGTGATTAATTGATTATTCTGTTAGTAAACTGTTAATTAATTTTTTTAACATATTATTGAAGTGTGAAATAACTATTATGCCCTTAAACCCTAAACCTTTGAAGAAACGAATTTCTGGGTTCTTCAAGAACACATAGATTAAAAACCCAGAAATGCATTTCTCGGTCCTTCAATTCGTTGATGAAGAACACAGCTTGGTGATGAAGAACACAACTTGGTTGATTAAAATGGTAAATACGTCATTTTATGTATCTAAATAGTGACTTAACTGTGATTTCTAACGGTGAACAGTAAAAAAAACAATTAGTCACATATCAAAACCAATTAATCACATTTTGAAACATGTGTAACCATTCTGCACAATGGTGAAACATGTGTAACCAATTAAGTAATTAACCCTTAAATTAATGTATATGTTTGTTATTAGCCGAAATATTGCAACGACCAATTAGGTAATTAGGTAGTTAGGAAGTTAGTTTTCAGAATTTCTTTTAGCTTTCCTTAGTTTTCCTATTATAAATACTTTGCATTAGTATTCTTTTAATACACATAAATTTCAGTTTACTCTTGCTTCCTCTTGGTCAAATACATTTTGATACAATCCTGGACTACATGTATGAATTTTTTTACATACTAAACCTTTTGATGCTACATATCATTTTATCGAATTTAGCTTTTTACTATGCTTTTGTAGTTAAATTAGCTTACGCAATTCTCAAACCATCAAATTGGAAACCACAGTGCACTAAATTTCATAGGAAATCTGCAACAAAAGCTCCAAACCACCAATAGGGGCATTATAGGTATTTGACATTTCTTTTCTTTTTAATGATCATGTTTATGACCAGTCATGATTTAACTGTCATTTTGGATGCAATGGACAAAATTCATCTAAAATCAACACAATAAATATGTTCAATCTAAAACAAACAAGGTTTATGCTCTTACAACTTTTGACAAACATGTTACATCTTTTTCATACTTTTTCCTATAGAAAATTGTATACGTAATATTTATGGTTATTAGTTTAAAAATATAGTGAGGTTATAATACCTATCACCCTTACATCATATCCTAACCATTGTGAGGTCTATCACAATAGGAAGAGTTTTGTTGAAATTTTGTATGATGTCAAATACAGTAGAGACAAAATAACTACAGGTGATGGGTTTCTTTTATTTGAAACTACTCATCTACATCACTTCAATAGCTATATCGTCTATTTAGGAAACAAATGTATACCCTTGTTTTTATAGTCAGTCAAATTGAACAACCTTTGTCCCACTAGCAACATGCAAGTTAGGCGTGTCAACCGGCTAACCCGCTAGGTTAGCTTCGGGTCATCATTCCTTGACCCGTGTAGACTATTAGTTCGAGTTCGGGTTGTCTAGGAATGGACTACCTTTTGAAACTAACTTTGCAGCCTGCGACAACATAGTTGAATTTTATTTTATTTTATTACCAAAACGACAACACAGTTGATTATTGCTAAATTCTTGTAAGGATATAATATATACTATAATATTCAAAAAAAAAAAAAACTTATTAACTAAGGTTGAATATAAATACTGGGTTTGAACCGTAAATGTACTGAATTGCTTTTGAATCGATTCATACGATTCATAGAATTAAGGCACAATAGAATTGATTCTTATAATTAAGAACCTATATAATTTGGATTAGTATGATGATTGAATACAAGGTAAGAGAGTTTTCAAAGTCTCCTCACACCTGAAAGTTATAAAGCTTTTTTTTTTTTGATAATTATGGATAAAAATAACTGCAAAGGTGACAATTAATCACCCAAGTTCAAAATACATAACCCAAACTAGCTAACTTTAACAATACGCGAAACAGAAAAGCCCACAGCGTCTTTCCGGAGCGCGATAATAGTTTCCTTCGGAGGAGAGCTATGGATTTCAAACACATGGCTTTGTTTGAGCGCCATTCCCGCCATGATATCCGCTACCGCATTCGCTTCTCGAAAAATATGTCTGAACTTCATTCTTTCGAACTGCATCAATAGCTTCCTGCAATCCGCAATGATCGGCATTAGTTTATGATTTGACATATTTTCATCAGAGATTACCTTATGGGCTAAGAGAGCATCCGTCTCAAGGTGAATGGATTTTAATCCGAGCGTTTTTGCCAACAGCAGTCCGTCTCGGATTGCCCAACATTCCGCAGTGAGACTGTTAGAGCAACCCAAATTCCTTGAGAAACCTGCCACCCAAAAACCCCTGAAGTCCCGGATGACCCCACCGGCTCCTGCGAAACCTGGATTTCCCTTAGCAGCTCCATCTGTGTTAATTTTAAACCAATCCTCTTTTGGAGGAACCCAACTAATATCAATGGAAGTGAACTCATTAGCACTGTCAGTCTCAAGATAAACATTTTTATGAAACTTAGCCTGAGATAAAGATAAAGAAAGAACAGAAGAAAAAGCAGGTTTATCATTAAAAATAAGGGAGTTCCTATTTTTCCAAATGTTCCAAATCGCATAAGGAAAAAAGTACTTCCACTCAACACCCTGAATATTGACACCCGATTCCTGACAGCCCTTCTTGATCCACTCATTCAAAGGGTAGTCGCTAAATTGGCCCAGATTAGGCGAACATGTGGCAGAGCTCCACATCTCTTTAGCATGCTTACACCCACGCAATATATGATCTATGTCCTCCACCCCAGAGTAACAGATTTGGCACAGGGGGCTCAAATTACATCCTCTATGGTTCAAAAGTTTGCTGGTGGCTAGTCTATCTTTTAGGCATAGCCAGATGAAGTGCTGAATTTTTGGGATAGTCTGAATCTTCCAAACCCAATCCCATTGATTAATCACCTGGTTGTTAGTGTCATGACCAGCTAAAAGAGAGTATGCAGATGCTGTAGAGTAATTCCCCGAGTGTGTGTGGTTCCATATTTGCGAGTCCGAAGATATATTGGTCTTATCCCCTGGAGTACCTCTAAACATGTCCAAAAATCTTTTGGGGAAGTCAAATGAGGTCCTATCAAGGATCCACTTTTCATTTTGGAAAACATCTCCTACCATCAGTCTGTCTTCTTCAAAATTCAGAGGACCATAGATAGCCGCACGCAGGGGTTGATTACCCACCCAGGTATCATGCCAAAAATGAATGTCTCTACCATTTGCCACCACCCACCCTGAACCTAATTTAAGGGTGTTCATACCTTCCTTAATTGCTTTCCAATTACAAGGCGTTTTATTCGAAGTATTGAGAGAAGTTCCATCCTGCTTTAAAGTTCTGTTTCTAATGACCACAGCCCAAGGGGCCGTATCCTTCTTCAATCTCCAAGCCAAACTCCCCAATAGAGCTTTGTTACGATACACCGCCGACTGCAGACCAAGACCCCCGAGATTTTTCGGCTTAGTAATTTCCTCCCAGTTGATCAGATGGATTTTCCTCTTCTGGTCTGTGGATCCCCAAACAAAATTTCTATTAATCCTGTCCAGTTCTTTACAAACTGAACTAGGAAACATAGTACATTGCATATAGTAGGAGGGGATTGTGGACAAGACCGATTTGACCAACGTAACTCTACCTGCCATAGATAACAGCTTCGCCCTCCACCCCGAGAGTTTATTTCTAACTTTATCCAAAACAAAGTTAAAAGAGCTAACTTTCGAGTTTGACAAATCCAAAGGAAAGCCAAGGTAAGAACCAAAGTTTTCAACTGGCCTAAACTGTAATCTCGTTGAAATCTGAGTTCTTTTGGTAGCTGACACATTTTTTGAGAAAACCATTATAGACTTCCCCTGATTTACCTTCTGACCTGAGATGTCGCAGAACTCTTTTAGGACCGAGTTGATACAGTTACAATTTTCAGGTGTCGCCTCTCCCATGAGAATGAGATCATCAGCAAAGAAAAGATGGGATAACGTCAAGCTACCTCTTCCCACTTTTATTCCTTTCCATTGTCCCTGCATAACCTTTTCATCGATAAGAAACGCCAGATATTCCATGCACAGAATAAAGATGTAAGGTGACAGAGGATCCCCTTGCCGAATCCCTCTGGACGGGTAAAATTTTTCAAGTTTCCCCCCATTGAACAAAATTTCAATAGAGGACGTGGAGATACAACTCATAATCAATTTAATGACTTTATCCGGAAATTTAAAGAAAATTAGCGTTCTTCTGATGAAAGTTATAAAGCTGATGTTGGATTCAATGATCAATTGAAAACTAGTACATGAAATGATTGAAATTTAATCAAGTCTCTTCCTTCGTAGACCGAATAAAAGCTCCGAAAGTGTCTATAGCAGACATAGAAGTCGCCGGAAACCTATCTCCTAGCCCAACTCGAATCTCCGCCGCCCTCTCATGAATCTCCTCGTCCCCCATCAGCCTCTCAATACCCTTCACTATCTCCTCCTTCCTCAACTTCACCGACAGATCATCCGACACTCTGTACCCAACCCTCAGGTGATCCACCAACAGTTTTGCGTTGTAATACTGGTCACCTCTATGGGGCCAAGCCAAGAAAGGCACACCGCGTCCCAAAGCCTCCACCGTCGAGTTCCACCCACAGTGCGATAGGAACCCGGACGTGGACGAGTGGCTCAGGATCAGAAGCTGCGGGGCCCAGCCATTGATTATCAGACCTCTATCGCCGACCTTACTGTCAAGAGCTTCCGGCGAAAACTCACCTCTTGATTTGGTTTGAAGGACCCAAATGAAGGGCCGCATCGATTCTTCAAGCGCAGACGCAAGTTCTAGATTCTCATCCGCGGTGGGGCCGACTTCACTGCCAAAGGCCACGTATAGGACGGACCGGCGAGGCTTGCTTTCCAGCCACTGAATGATCTCCTCCTCCGTGTAGTTTGATTGCCGGGTCTGATGTCGGGTTTCACCGTCGCGGACCAAACCGGTGGACGCGTTCCAGTACTGCTCGGGCAGGAGCGGGCCGATGGCACACGCTGGAATCCCCATCTGGGCTTCCATGTACTCCAGGAACGGACGCTCAAGATCGGCACGCGTATTGAACATCAGCGCAACCGAGCCCTCAATTGCAGAAACCCACGGCGGTCGTCTGCCGGGAACCGGCGGTCCTCCACCCCCTTTAATCGCTCCGGGCTTCGGACCACCGCGTTGTGAACCAGGTGGGCCCATGGGCTTGCGCTTCAGGTCGCAGTAACTGATGGCCATTGATTCCGGCAGCCCAGGGATAAGACGGGATTCACTGGGTCTGAGATTATAGGCGTCTGCTTTCCAGGCGCCCCACTCCATGGCCGCCGCGCACGCACTGAACGTGAAGAATCCGATGACTGGAACGTCGAATTTCCAGAAAACCTCCTTGGTCCAGCCGAGCTGGAAGTCGATGATGGCGCAGAGCATCTTTGGTGAATCGTGATTGTTGGATCGGGCCGTCAATTGGTCAAATAGGTCTTGTCGTGACTTCTGCTGGTCAGCGTCCGACTGCATCATGGGTGTTCCAGAGAATCCTGATATGAGTTGGAGGGAGACGAGGGGATGAGAGGTGAAAGCGGAGGGTATGTCTGAGGAGAGATTTGAGAAAGCGACGAGTGTGGTGTGGAAGTCCCTTGAGATGAGTAGCTTGCAGAGCTCCATGCAAGGATGAAGATGTCCCTGGCCGGAGCCGGTGACGACGTAGATCTCTCCTGAGGGCATTCTTTAGAGAGAATTATTTTGTTGAGAGGATGTCTAACAACTAAAAAGTCTAGGGGACGGTTGGACATGGACCGACTAAGTAGATGGTCGATGACGACTGACTAGTAGATGATCCATGAGGACTCACTAGTAGTCACTGGATAAGGAGGAGGATTTTTTTTATATTTAACTTAGAAGAAGACACCAGTGTTAGCATAACCCCCCTCGAACCGGTGAGGGGGGCGGTTCACTGTACGAACCCAGTTCAACATGCCGGTTCACTATATATAAGTAAAAAAAACTAAGAGTCAAACATTCCTATAGATGCAATGGATAGAACAACACACCATTTAAAACCTGAAATGCAGTAAAAGTTGAAAAATTTCATGGATTTCTGAAGTTAATGATTTGGATAGGAACACCCGCTTACCAAGACATGATATTCAATTGGTTTTGTTCCTCAGTTATTTTGCGGGTATCATCATCAATCAGATTCGATGCAGGAGTATTATCATGCTTAGAGTTGAGTTACAATTATTTAAGAGATCAAGATGGGAAAATAGAAGCCAAGTTACTATTTAGAACCATCGGTCTCCTTGGAACACCAAGTGTTTCCATCTTGACTTTGCTCAAGTATACTGTAGGGCTGGACCTGTTTGGAAGCAGCACCAACGACAAAATCATGGAGAGAGCCAGAAGAGAAGTCAGAGTTCCTATCAAGCATCAATTGGATTTGAAGTCGCTCCCTGGGCTGAGGACGAAGAAGAAAAGGTTGCTAGCCTCCTATCAAAGCTCCGATTTGACGGTGTGGCCGCTGGAGAAGTTCTCAAGCGAGCTATGTTGAGGTCCCAACCGGTGGGCCTGATGAAGGGCCCGAGAACGAAGACATTCTCGTCAAACTCCTCCAAGTTGTTCTAGAAGGAAAAGATGAGAAGGTGAGGCGTGACACGAAATGTCTGTTTGTGCTGCAACTTGATTGCTTGAATAGGTAGAGAGTTTGTACAGAAAACTTAACCTAGTAGTCGGTTCGGTTTAACGATGCATAAAACCAAGTGGTTTGTGCAGAACAAAATCAATCGATTTAAACATAAAAATCGATTGGTCTGTAAGAAAAAAAAACTAGCCTAAAAAATGAACCGGAAACCGACCAGTTTTTAAAAAACTGACAAATTTTCCAAAAAAATGCACTGTTCAATCCGGTTCAAACACTGTTCATTTGTAAAACGGTCTTTTATCTGAACCAAACCGAATATGGATCCAGTTTCCAATCGGATCTGGTTAGACCGCCGGTTCAATTCTGATAACACTAGAAGACACACTACTCTCCCCATCCTCATCATAGTTGTTAGAAGTAGGCATATTATATATTAAAAAAAAAACGTCTGAAATGAATTGGATCTGGCTGGTTTTGGTTTTAAATTGGTTCACGATAACTATTTTTAAAATCAAACCAGTTTTTAAGGCTAAAATAAGTCAATTCAAAAAGTGGTTTCAATTTAGTTATGACTAGCTTAAACTAAGTTGTTTTTTGGTGTCTACTTAAATTCAAATCAAACTGTTTTAAATTCATATATTTATGAATCTAGTCTAAACTCTAATTGACTTACTATTACAGAGTTTTATTTTCATTTCATTACATCCCCTTATGCAATCACATGCTCACTCCCCCAAATTGGTTACGTTTTTGGACCAATGATCTAAATTTTTAGTTTGAACCGAACCGAAATCAAATCTTTTTTTTTTTAATAAAAAAATAGACCAAACTCATTTGAACTAAGTTCAAATTGGTTTTAATCGGACCAGTTTATTATTTGGTAAAATAGACTAGTTTTTTAGTGAATTAAAAAAAATACTATTGTGTTTTAAATAGCTCTACTTTGATTCGGGTTTGAAGCAATTCATGAACAAGCCTAGTTGTGATAATCGGATGAGACATCAAACCGATTAACATATCGATTTTCAATTTATACAGTTTGATCGTACACTCTTTCAGTTCAACCACCAATTCACAACTTCTCCTTTTACCTACTCTTCATTATTTCTTTCTCACTTTCCTAATCCTCGTCATTTATTATTTTCTTCCTCATTTTGCTATTTCTTCCTCCTTTAAAATCTAGAATCAATAATAAAGTAAATAAGATTGAAAAAGATAATTAGTCTTCCTATTCTATGGTCAGTAGTCAATCTACAAACGATTTGTATCGTAAAGTGTCTTCAATATCAAAGTCACCTCCTTCAAAGCACTAAACCTCTTGATACAAAATTCCTCAACAACGTTTAGTAGTAGAAACTAGCCTCATTCATCAGCAACAACAGATGCAAGGTAACCTGACTTCTTAGTTAACTTCTCGACAAACCCTTTCTCAATGATGCAGAACAAAACTACAATGAAGTACACATTTTCTCCTACGGAGTCCTTAACAGGGGTGCGAGTGCCATTATAGTTTGTAGTTGGGTTGCAAACATGGCCTTCTTTAGGGTTGTTTTCACTTCGGAACAAGATTCGGGGTACCATTTGCAAGGGAGGAGAGAGACTTATTGGTTTAGGTACCTTTGTCTCCTTCTTTTCTGTCGAAGATGAAGGAATCATCGTCGTAGGAGACCTGGTAGAGACATTTCTTTTTGTTATTGCAACTCGAAGAGTCGAGGCGGCGACATAGAGGAGTCTTGTACTCAACTCCGACAAAGACATTGTTGGAATATACGAAACATACACTCGGTTAGAGCAGAACATAAATATGCATATTTAAGTTACCTCCTCTAACGACTAACTTAACGAAAGTGGAAACAGATCTGTTTGATGTTGGGATCACGGTCTATTGGTTGGAGTACATGTCACTTAATGGACAGTGACTGTCGGACGTCGGATCCGACTTTCCCGACCCGTTTTGAAAAATATTTTTAAATTTCGTTTTTGAAATGTCGGGTCTTGGCGGGCGAAGGGTCCGGTTGAGCGGGTCATCAACCGGACCGAAAAATTTGAAAGAGTCGCCACCGATTAATTGAAGGCTAATCGGAATCCTAAAATTGCTTAGGGTACATGGAGTTAACATCCTAGGGCTTAAAAAGGTCTACGTCCAGAGAATCGAGTTCGGGGGCTTGATTACGTCTTAAAAGCTCGCGAGCTTATAATCCGCCCTTTCGGTACTTTAATTTGATTTTGATTTTTTTTTTCAATTTTGCCCAAATTGCCCTTTTTAATCATGCTTGGCTAAAAAAACTACATGCATTTTCTTTAAATTAAACAAACCATGTACAAACAATAATTTTTTTTTCAAATAAACAAGAGAGAACTAAAGTTAATCGTGCTCGAAAAAAAATGGTTTAACACTCGAGCCATTTTAAACGTGTCAAAACATGCACGAATAATTTTTGAAAATATTAAGCTTGTTGGACTAATTTGTCCCATTTTGAGAAGTTATAGGATGTCCAAAAAAGATATAGGGACCAAAATGCAATTTATAAAAATTTGAGCTGAATTGGACAAATATTTTCGAAAATTGCAGAAATGACCCTAAACTATTCTGGATTTATTTGTAACACTTGGTAAAGTTCTAAAATAACCCGAAAATTATTCTAGACTTATTTGTAACATTTTTAAAAGTGATGGAATGTCCAGAAAAATTTAGGAATCAAAAATGTAATTTTTGAAAATATTATAACTAAACTGAAAATATTTTTTAAAAAATACAGAATTGACCCTAAACTATTCTAGATTTATTTGTAACACTTGATAAAATTCCAAAAATAGCCCAAAAATTATTCTAGACTTATTTGTAACATTTTTAGAAATTATGGAATGTCTAGAAAAGTTTAGAAATCAAAATGTATTTTTTTTTAAAGAGCTGAATTAAGAAAAACAATTTGCACAAATGACCCAAAACTTTTCCGGTTTGGTTTATAACACTCGATAACGTCCCAGAAATGACCTGAGAGTCCAAGGACCGAGTTGTAACCTTCATCAAAGTTTGGGAATGACCTAAGTCATTTTTTTTTTTTTTTACATATACATAATATACATATACATAATATACATATACATAATATATATATATATATATATATATATATTAAACATATAGATAGATAGATAACATAGACATAATATAAATATATATTATACATATAGATATATATAGTAAAAACATAATATAAATATATATTATACATATAGATATAGTAATATTACATAAATATAATATAAATATATATTATACATACATATATATATATATATATATATATATATATATTAACAGGTATATTATACATAAATAGATAATATATGTATATAAACTCTCGATTTTATTTCACATTTAAAAAATACAAAATATGATATTGAAGATGAGAGAAATATACCTAACTCATGGGAGGCTAAAATACCATACGAGAAACCAAGTTCGATAATTATCGGTATTTTTCACTCTTTTTTTTTCTATTTTCTTTTCCTTTGAAAAAAAAATAACTCTCTTCCTTACCTCCCGAAGCTCTCGGCATTCAAGCTCCTCTATCTTCATTCCCATCATCCTCTTAATAAGCAAAATGAATTATTATTTTAATAATCCTTTTTTTTTATAATATGTAATGCACCGAAAGAACAAACATTTTTTTTTTGGCCAGAAAAACAACGCACTTCATTCAACAATAGGAATCGAGTTCGAGTACAAAATATTATCCGCAATAATACATCTAAGCAAAGGGGTTGATGGTGATGACACCCAATCCGATGGACACAACCCCGCTAAAACATTCATCGCAAGCCAATCCGCACATGAGTTGGCGGATCGTGGAATGTGCTCCCAAGCAATCTCCGATATCGAAGAAGAAAGGATAACCGCATCGGCCAAGATAGGAGCGATCCTCCAAGCTAGCTGTCGGACATGAATATGGTTAATAACATTCATGGCGTCCGTCTCGATGATCACCCGAGGCCATCCGTGAGCAATTGCCAGGTCGACCGCCTGATACACGGCAAAAGCTTCAATTTCATCAACCGATCCCACAGTTCTTACCCCGGAAAGACCAGCCCGAACACCGCCCGACTCGTCCCGACCTATAACAACGAAGCCTCCCGTACGAGAATTTTCCGGCCAAGCCCCGTCACAATTGATTTTGATCACCCCCGACGGAGGTCCAAGCCACGCCCGGATCAAGTTCAGCTCTCGGTCTGGTCGTTGGACGTCGTTGCCCAGATCGTCCAAGGTTCTCGAAATTTCCTGCATAATTGAAGGGACGAATGGCTGGGTGTTGTCATAGACCATCCTGCACCTAGTCTTCCAAATAACCCACGACACCACCATGGATCACCTCCACTGTTGCTTGCGCAATCTCCTTCTCGGGCCTGCAAAGTTGGTGACCGAGACCAGCCACGAGTCCACCGACCGCGAGCCCAGATCGATGCTTGGTTGATCCATGAAGTGACTCCACACCTGTTTCACCCAAGGGCACACAAATAACATATGTTCTCGGGTTTCACTCACAAGGCAAGACGGACAAGATGAATCCAAGTGAATCCCGCATCTCGCAAGAGTGCCCCTCGTCGGGAGGATGTTGTTCGCCATCTTCCATACAAACGCTCTAATCTTGGGCCAAACCCGCGCCGACCACACCGCATTCCAGACCTGTGAGGTCACGGTCCCCGCCTGCCGAGATGTGTCTCCTTGCGCCTGAGATGAAAGGTTAGCCGAATGCAGAGTATGGTAGGCTGATTTGACGGAGATTTCCCCCGATGTCGAGTGGGGCCAGCGGTGACTGTCGGTAGTGTTGAGCAGCGGGATGGGAACCTGCAGGACAGCATTTACGTCGTGTGGGTGGACAGCGTCGCGGATGGCTAACTCGTCCCACGATCCCGAGCCTGTTTGAATCCAAGTGGCCACCCTAGGCGAGGGTAGCTGGTTGTTGTTTATCCGTGGTCGGATCCGCAAGTTTGGCAAGTTGGGCACCCACGGGTCGGTGAAAGGGTTGATGTCTCGCCCATCCCCGAGCGTCCACACACCTTCCTCTCTAATCACATCGCGCCCCTCTAGAAGGCTCGCCCATGCCCAAGAGGCTCTACCACCCGTTGTGGCCTGCAAGAATGAAGTATTCGGGAAATAGAGGCCCTTGAGAAATCTTACCCACATAGAGTTCGGCTCACGCATGATCCGTGATGCCATGTTGGCTAGTATCGCTCGGTTGAACTGATTCGTATCCCTAAAACCGTACCCTCCAACCGACTGTGATGTTGTCATAGAGTTCCAGTTCCTCCAATGAATTTTCCGGTTTCCCTCCTTTGAGCCTCACCAAAACCGTGCAATGAGACTATTGATCTCGTTGCACCAAGAGACCGGCAACTTGAACACGTGCATGACATAAGTTGGAATTGCGCTTAGGACAGATTTAATCAGAACCTCCTTCCCCGCATGATTCAGGAGCTTATTTCTCCAACACTGGATTTTGTCCCTGACTCGCTCCATTAGATAATTGAGAGTCTCCCTCTTCGATCTCCCCCAAACAGTAGGAAGCCCCAAGTAGAACCCGGGATATGATGTTTGGGCAACCCCGAACAGGGCCGATATGCTCCTCTTGTAGTCCTCATGCGCCCCAGAGTTGAAGTACAATGTTGACTTAGAGAAATTGAACTTCTGTCCTGATGATTGACAATAGGCCCCGAGCGTGTTCTTGAGGTTTGTAGCCAAGTCCAAAGGGCCCTTGAGAAAAAAGATGGATTCATCCGCGAAGAAGAGGTGTTGAATCTCAGGGCACGACCTCTTCGGGCGGATGCCTCTAATGATGCCCTTGGCAACCTGGTCGTCAAGCAATCTAGATAGAACATCAGCGACCAAAATAAAAAGATAGGGTGATAGAGGGTCACCCTGTCTCAGTCCCCTGGAAGGCCGTATGATGTCCGACTGGTTCCCGTTTACCAAGACCCTGTATGTGACTGAAGAGATGCATGCTTTGATCCATGATATCCATTTGTCGTTGAACTCCATTCTTGCCAAGCTCGCAAGAAGGAAGTCCCATTCTACCCTGTCGTAGGCCTTCTGCATGTCAATCTTTAGGGCGCATTCTGATCTCCCTGAGGCCGTTCTTGGCTTGCCTCTTGACTTCAGGAAGTGGAACATCTCATGTGCAATGATAATACTATCCTGTATGCGTCTCCCTGAAACAAACGCACTCTGGAAAGGGGTGACAAGGTCTGGCAAATAGGTTTTTAATCTATTCGCCAGAACCTTAGAGATAATTTTGTAACCAAAGTTGCACAGGCTGATAGGTCTAAAGTCGGATGCACACACTGGGTTAGCAATCTTAGGAATCAAAGTAATATGGGTATGGTTAAGAAATGAAGGCATGATACCTGTTGAGAGGAAAGCGTTAACTGAAGTGAGCAGGTCCGATCCAATCGTGCCCCAACTCTTTTGGAAGAAGATGCCCGAGAAGCCATCCAGTCCCAGCTTCCATAAATATATTTCTATCTCTTTTTTTTTACTGGTTCCTCGCGTACGGTATTTTGATCCCAACCAAAATCAGGTGTTTACAGTTGCCCCTCTTTGAGCACGCGCTCATGGAAGTGATCTCATGAGTGTGTGTTCAAAGACAAACAACTGATTTTGGCTTCTCTTTATTCATTATTTACATAGTAGACAAACATTATTACGCAACTTTCGGAAGCTAGACACCTATAGGTCCCGATTATTGATGATGATTTGTGGAGACTGAACGTCTAAACGCTCATCAACTTGTGATTCCCAGACGTTGGACACCTACAGGTCTTGGTCGTCGAGGATGACTTGCGGAGGTTGAACACCTAAAGACTCCGCTCGTCGGTCGGCTTGTGACTCGTTGGGGATGACTTGCGGAGGCTGAACACCTAAAGGCTCCGCTTGTCGGCTTGTGACTCCCAGAAGCTGGATAACTACAGGTTCTGGTCATCGAGCATGACTTGTGGAGACTGAAACTAAAGGCTCCACTCGCCGGCTTTGTGATTCCCAGAAGCTGGATAACTACAGGTCCTGGTCGTCGATGATGATTTTGCGAAGGCTGAACACATAAAGGCTCCGCTCGTTTTTTTTTTTTTTTTTGTGACACCAAGAAGCTGGATAACTACAGGTCTTGGTCGTCGATGATGACTTGCGAAGGCTGAACACCTAAAGGCTCCGCTCTTTTTTTTTGTGACTCCAAGAAGCTGGATAACTACAGGTTCTGGTCGTCGATGATGACTTGCGAAGGCTGAAACCTAAAAGCTCCGCTCGCCATTTTTTTTCAAAAGCTTTGTTGTGGGTGACTTACGGGGGTTGAGCACCTCAAGGCCCCGTTCGTCGGCTTGTAACTTTCAGAAGCTGGACATCTACATGTTCTGATCGTTGGGGATGACTTGCGGAGGTTGAGCACCTAAAGGCTCCGCTCATCGTTTTTTTCTTCTTCTCAGAAGCTGGATAACTACAGGTCCTGGTCGTCGATGATGACTTGCGAAGGCTAAACACCTAAAGGCTCCGCTCGTTGTTTTGTAACTTTCAGAAGCTAGACATCTACAGGTTCTGATCGTTGGGGATGACTTGCGGAGGCTGAACACCTAAAGGCTCCGCTTGTCGGCTTATAACTTTCAGAAGCTGGACATCTATAGGTTCTGATTGTTGGGGATGACTTGCGGAGGCTGAACAGCTAAAGGCTCCGCTTGTCGGCTTGTAACTCTCGGAAGTTGGATATCTACAAGTCCCGATTGTTGATGATGACTTCGCGGAGGTAGAGCACCTAAAGACCCTGCTCATTAGCTTGTAAGTCATTTTGGAGGTAAAAACCATTCTCGAGATATCTGACTGCTTGTGCGGACTTCTCAGTCTGTTTTTCTCATTAATCGACTTTGGAGTCCTTCTTGATGGAGTTCCCTAAAGCCATTCATGTTGTGTTCACAATGTGTATCCATTCAATTTGTCGAGGCATCTTAAATTAATGTCGATCACAACTTATTTTTATTGCTACTGTGGGAAACTTTGTCGTCCACTTTTGAGCTCTTTTTTTTATCTCTTGATTTTCTTTCCTTTTGCTACGGTATTTTTTTTATACCGCACCTCTCGATTCCCTTAATTTTTGCCTAGGTCACCCTTTTGGGTTTTCAACCTAGTAGAGATTTGATTCCTTTCCTTTTGCCATGATCGCCATTTTTTAGGGATTTTTAATCATGCCTCTCTTCCCTAAATTTTGCCTAAACCGCCCTTTCAGGTTTTCGATTTAGCGGGAATTTCTCTCATTTTTGGAGGCTCGCTTTCTGATTACGATTTTTTTTTTTGCATCCACATTGATTGGATTGGGGAGTTCTCTGTTGTCCATGTTAGTGATAATCATGGCTTCCCTGCTGAAAATCTCTTTGATGACATAAATTCCTTCATATTTAGGTACAAACTTGCCCCGAGAGTCTTGATTGACTTGCAGGATTGTTTTTTTTTTGCATCCACATTGATTGGATTGGGGAGTTCTTTGTTGTCCATGTCAGTGATAATCATGGCTTCCCTGCTGAAAATCTCTTTGATAACATAAATTCCTTCATATTTAGGTACAAACTTGCCCCGAGAGTCTTGATTAACTTGGATGATTGTTTTTTTTAATCTCTCGCTTTTCTATCATTTTGCTACGTTTTTTTTTTACCGCACCTCTCGGTTCCCTTAATTTTTTTGCCTAGGGTCGCCCTTTTGGGTTTTCCACCTAGCATGGATTTGATTCCTCTCCTTTTGCCATGATTGTCCTTTTGGGGATCTTCAATCATGTCCCTCTTCCCTAAATTTTGCCTAAACCGCCCTTTCGGGTTTTCGATTTATCGGGAATTTTCTCTCACTTTTGGAGATTCGCTTTATGGTTACGAACTTCTTAAGGATAGTATTTTCTGACTGCGTCCATTTTGATTGGACTGGAGAGTTCTTGATTGTCCATGTCGGTGACGATCATGGCTCCTCTGCTGAAAGTCTCTTTGACGACATAATACCCTTCATATTTAGGCACAAAGTTGCCCCGAGAGTCTGGATTAACTCTAAGAATTTTTTTCTGAGAATTAGATTGCCTACTTGTAATTCTCTTGGACTAACTTTCCTGTTAAATGCACGAGCCATGCGTTGCTGATACAAATTCCCGTGGCACTGCGCGATGAGCCGCCTTTTGTCACGAAGTTCAATTGCACGTATCTGCATTTCGCCTACCCTGACTCGTCCTTCTCTGCCTCGGCGAAGATCCTAGCTGACGGGAATTCTACTTCAATTGGCAACATGACTTCGATCCCGTAAACAAGGGAGAATGGGGTTGCTTCTGTTGGTGCCTGTATTGAGTTCATGTATGCCTTGAGTGCCCATGGCATCTTTATCATGTCAGTCCTTTAATTGCTGCTTCCACTGCGTCATTCATTTGTGGATGATATGGAGATGCATTTTTATACTTCACCACAACTCATCTACCAATTTAGATTTCTGGCATTGCCGGTGATGATTGACTACGGCATCCCATGACACACGATGATGTCCTTGCTGATGAAAAATTCAATGGCATTTGTCGTTATTGACGTCAGGGTAATAACCTCTACTCCTGGTGAAGTAATCGATTGTAATCAATATGAATCGATGACCGTTGGATGCCTTTGGGAAAATCATGTTGATTACATTGATGCCCCACATTTTGAAAGCCCGTGGGGAATTTCTGGAATAAAGCTGTGATGCGTGGATTTGGTCCGCGTACACTTGACAGATGTGATATTGTTGGGCATGTTTTATACAGTCAGCTGTCATGGTGAACCCAAAGTACCCAAGTCTTGCACTTTCATGTGTGGGCCGCAACAACCTTCATGAAGTTCTTCCATTAGATGTTCAGCTTCTTTAGCATTCATGAATCTCAAATGGGTATAGTCGGGCCACTGGGAAATTAATTGCAAGTCATTCCTCGCATGACCATTCAAACATTTTCTTGTGGCGTTCTCTGGGAACTCCGTATGCCAATTATACCAGTGAGTCATGGTTGACTGTATGATTCTTCGATTGTACAACAATAGGCTGAAACTTCTTTGATTTTGATCTCCATTGGCAGTTTTGGTTTCCCGGGGAAATTTTACTCATGGGTGCGAGTGTTGCCAATTGTTTTGAACGCAAAGATGCAAATAATAACACAAGGTGATTGTTGGTCTGCTTCTCTTCTTTGCAGCTTTCATCCTAGTGGTGACGACGGTGCTGGCGTCGATGTTGTTGTCCCTCAATGGGTTTTTCAACCCTTCGAGGAATCCGATCAGTTGGAAGTACTCCGCCTTGCTGTGACGAACTTTCTGTAGTGACTACATTTCAAGCCTTTCCGATCGACGCTGCCAATAATGGCATCTCTCTGCATCGACAACGACATCTCCCATGTTGTGAACAATGGAGAGCGTCAACAATGGCATATCCTATGCAGGAGTCAACAACTGCGTCTGTCCCGTGTCAACAATGGTGACTCTTATGCAGGAGTCAACAACGACGTCTTCCCCGTGTCAACAATGGAGACTCTTCTGCAGGGGTCAACAACGGCGTCTGTTCCGTGTCAACAATAACGTCTATTCATCTCTATTTAAGTCGCCTATGCTTTAGCTCGATCAAACGACAGGGAGTTTTTTTGTCATCTCCTTTACTTTGTAAACAACCTTCCCTTTTTCCGGTGGTCGAATGTGATCTGGTGGCGTGGGTTGGTTTGACTATGATTGCCACTTCCTCTGAACGAGGTGTAACATAGAAGACAGACTCAATTCTGACGATGAGAACCTCGGCATCCCTCCTTGCTGCGATACCCATCACTTGTCTCCGGTCCTTTTCTTGATCGGATAGTTGCATAAGCCGATTTTACCTCAGGTAACGGATTTTCTCATAGTAAATCATCTTTTTCTTGATTATACTCATCACTCACTGCATTCAGGAATTGATACAATTTGGCATCTGCTTGATTTTATGTTCCAAATTGCAATGTCATCTGGGTCAACGTCCTTCTCCGTAATGTATAGAGTCAGATTCGGCAATGGGTGCCCCACTAACGAGTGGACGATCAAAAATGCATGAGGAAACTTCATCAAGCAGAGCTCCAATGATGATACCAGTTGAAATTAAGTCTGACAAACCCTCGTGAGCATCAATGTCATCGAGTTGGATCACTTGTGGTGTGCCTGGAAATGAACGGCGAGGAGAGGAAACAACACTGTCCCTGAACTTTCGGTTAAATGTTTCCTTCAGGCGACTTCATAATCTTTGAAATTATGACGAAAACCCAATCCTAAAAGTGTATTTGTCATTTCGGGTGTGGGAAAGTCATATGTGGGAAGTGGGTCTTGGTCAGGATGGCCATATGTGGGAGGTGGAGCTTGGTTAGGATGACAAAAGTGCCATACATGGATTGATGAGGTGCCACAACAATAGTGTTTATCGGGAAGACAAGGTCGGGGATACTGTGGTAGTCACGCCCGTCTGGAGCTCAGAAGAGCCAAATTCGCTCGACCTAGGAGGTCATGCCAACGATTGATTGCACTGTGCAGGAACTCATGGTGTGCATGGTCTGTTCTAGTTGGATGAATCTCTCCTCGTGTTCTTGAGGTGCTGGAGTCGTGGAATGTCGCATGGATTCCCGAAAACCTAAATTCAAAATACCATAGTAAGAAGGATGAATACACAATCGATCATGCATGATTGATTTCAAAAATTCTGCATGTTCCATTCATTCCATTTGTAGATTTTGATTGCATGTATGGCAAAAGTTTTTTTTTCAAAAATACTTTATAAAGATTTGGCCAATCGATGTCTAGTTCTTAAGATGTTTCACACAACGACGTAGCTCATTGAGTGCATTTGTTGCTTGTTCCTTGGTTCGAACGAAGGTCGAGGACATGTATTTTGAAAATATTTTTATTTTCCTCGTTCTTCGTATGAGCTGTTCAAGGGTGTCATTCAACTTAGCTACGTTGCCCTCACATTTTTCCAAGGTGCTCCCACATTGCTAGAATGACGGTGGTTGTTCGGATCTATCCCTGATTATCTCATCCGAGTTGAAAGAAGGACTTGTTGGGGTTGAATGGAACTTGTGAACTTATTCCGTTGTTGTTAATCACGCAAACGTGTTTTTCCATATTCCATAATTCAGACAAGGCGTTAAGGAGAATCCAATTGACTTTGTAGTTTACGAGCTCGTGAACCTCGTCAATCTTCTTGTTCACGTATTTATGATTCCCTTTTGTCATGACTTTCCATATTCGGGCAATTTCGACCGTAGGTATGGCCTTAATGTGAGGGCAATGATTTTTTCATCCTTACCAAAGATGGTGCGTGAAACGTCTTAAGGATACGAGATTGAATGAACGGCACTTACGTTTTTTTTTTTTTTTTTAAATGCAATGCAAGTGCGAGAATTTAACTTCATTAGTAAGATTCGTATTACATTACAACAGTCTAGAATATATAATACAAAAGCTCAATCCTATACATGTCATGATCTAGAGCCAAAACAAAATACATTTACATAAATGGGCTAAACTTCTTCATGGGCCAAATTTTTTCATGTCAATCTCGCATCCAAATGTTTGGGCTGAATTCTCATTTACATCACTTGGGCCCAAAATGGAAATACACAAAACAGGTAAAGACTAAACACGGTGTGGAGCTTTTGTTCTAAATGGATGGTATTTCTAGGTCCTCTGAACCAGCGGAACCTCACCCCCTAAAGAGGATCACAGACCCATTCCGATCATCGAGTTGAGTAGTTTGGGTGCGTGCCGGCGGTCCAAACCGCTCCGGGCGCATTCCCCTATTAAACTCCCTAAGCTCTTAATGTGCTCCAAGTCCGAGCGGGTAATGGTAACTAGCGTGGTGTGTGCAAAACAAGAATTTAAATTATTTTTTTTTGACGTATTACAATTACATCGCCTTTGAAACTGCAAGCATGAGCAAACGATTAAAACGGATATGGAAAAATATAATATGGCAAAGCAAACATAACAAAGCCTAAACCCTCTAAAAGAGGTCCCCAGCGGAGTCGCCAAATTGTCGGACGTCGGATCCGACTTTCCCGACCCGTTTTGAAAAATATTTTTAAATTTAGTTTTTGAAATGTCGGGTCTTGGCGGGCGAAGGGTCCGATCGAGCGGGGTCATCAACCGGACCGAAAAATTTGAAAGAGTCGCCACCGATTAATTGAAGGCTAATCGGAATCCTAAAATTGCTTAGGGTACATGGAGTTAACATCCTAGGGCTTAAAAAAGTCTACGTCCAGAGAATCGAGTTCGGGGGCTTGATTACGTCTTATAATCTCGCGAGCTTATAATCCGCCCTTTCGGTACTTTAATTTGATTTTGAATTTTTTTTTCAATTTTGCCCAAATTGCCCATTTTAATCATGTTTGGCTAAAAAAACTACATGCATTTTCTTTAAATTAAACAAACCATGTACAAACAATTAATTTTTTTTCAAATAAACAAGAGAGAACTAAAGTTAATCGTGCTCGAAAAAAAATGGTTTAACTCTCGAGCCATTTTAAACATGTCAAAACATGCACGAATAATTTTTGAAAATGTTAAGCTTGTTGGACTCATTTGTCCCATTTTGAGAAGTTATAGGATGTCCAAAAAAAATATCGGGACCAAAATGCAATTTATAAAAATTTGAGCTGAATTGGACAAATATTTTCAAAAATTGCATAAATGACCCTAAACTATTCTGGACTTATTTGTAACACTTGGTAAAGTTCTAAAATAACCCGAAAATTATTCTAGACTTATTTGTAACATTTTTAAAAGTGATGGAATGTCCAGAAAAATTTAGGAATCAAAAATGTAATTTTTGAAAATATTATAACTAAACTGAAAATATTTTTTAAAAAATACAGAATTGACCCTAAACTATTCTAGATTTATTTGTAACACTTGATAACATTCCAAAAATAACCCAAAAATTATTCTAGACTTATTTGTAACATTTTTAAAAATTATGGAATGTCTAGAAAAGTTTAGAAATCAAAATGTATTTTTTTTAACGAGCTGAATTAAGAAAAACAATTTGCACAAATGGCCCAAAACTTTTCCGGTTTGGTTTATAACACTCGATAACGTCCCAGAAATGACCCGAGAGTCCAAGGACCGAGTTGTAACCTTCATCAAAGTTTGGGAATGACCTAAGTCATTTTTGAATTTTTTTTTTTTACATATACATAATATACATATACATAACATATATATATATATATATATATTAAACATATAGATAGATAGATAACATAGACATAATATAAATATATATTATACATATAGATATATATAGTAAAAACATAATATAAATATATATAGTAATACATAAACATAATATAAATATATATTATACATATAAATATAATAGTATAAACATAATATAAATATATATTATACATATAGATATAGTAATATTACATAAATATAATATATATATATATATATATATTAACAAGTATATTATACATAAATAGATAATATATGTATATAAACTCTCGATTTTATTTCACATTTAAAAAATACAAAATATGATATTGAAGATGAGAGAAATATACCTAACTCATGGGAGGCTAAAATACCATACGATAAACCAAGTCCGATAATTATCGGTATTTTTCACTCTTTTTTTTTCTATTTTCTTTTCCTTTGAAAAAAAAAACACTCTCTTCCTTACCTCCCGAAGCTCTCGGCATTCAAGCTCCTCTATCTTCATTCCCATCATCCTCTTAATAAGCAAAATGAATTATTATTTTAATAATCTTTTTTTTTTTTATAATATGTAATGCACCGAAAGAACAAACATGGATGTGGCCATGTATATATATTATATATTATATATAATATAATATATAATATATAAAAATATATTTCTATCTCTTTTTTTTTTTTCTGGTTCCTCGCGTACGGTATTTTGATCCCGAGCCAAAATCTGGTGTTTACAGTGACCTAACTTCAACAACTACTGACTTCTGTTTGAACTATAAGGTGACTAGTATTTTTTTTTCATAGTATGAAATTATCGTGGAAGGGGGGTCCCCCTCTAAAGTGAGTGAAATTGTTACGTTTTTCTACCCCGTGCACTGCTATATATAGACATATATAGAGGGAATAATTTTGAGTCAGTAATGGGCAACTTAATAACCAATACAAAGTAGGGAGTGCTCATTTATAAAACCAACATCAGGAAAAGACATTCCCCTTATACAACAAAAGTCACATAAGATTCAATAATCGTGTGACCAACAGGATAAACAAGCAAGGTGTTACACATCTATTAGGAGTTGTCTTGGCTTGTAGATCTCACGTTGGTAGTAGAAATGCGTCATGCACCATTGGCTAAGTAATCTTCTCCAAGTCTAACCACACAATAATCTTTCACGTGTGTATATTCATTACGTCCACAATCGCAGTAGATGGCGCAGTTGGTGGTTAACTAATGAACACAATTTTGAGAAAAAATCAGAATGATCATCCTCACCCCATGAAACCATCAATACAATCCAACACGTTTTTCTAGAACCGAGACTCGAGCTTTAATAACGTGACCCCTCAAGCACTAACTAAGATTGTAAACATTGGATCAAACCTCAAGTCCTTCTTCAAAGTAATGAGGGTATGCTCGTGGCTCTACACATAGATCAGACGACTCCGAGTTAAGATCACAGCTTGAGACATACCATAGTCGTGTTGGGTACACGTGGTAAGCGTGTAATCATATGTAAATGTAATGATTTATCACTCTCCTTGTCGAGGTCTAACACTGAGAGAGTCACAGACGTCAGAATGAACTAATTGCAATGGAAATTCGGCTCTAGGTGTCTTATCAAAGGGCTTTCAGCTAGATTTTCCTATTAGATAATTAACACAAGTAGACAACTCCACATGTGGAATGTTAGATAGCTAGCCCCGCTGACCTAGCCGTTGCATTGTATGCTGACCTATGTGGCCTAATCTAGTGTGGCGTATATTCACATTGCAAATTCATTCACGAGTAGAAGAAGGCATGAAATTATTATTTCATGAATCCAAATCCAAACATTAAATCCACATGAACAATACCGACACCAAACATAATTCATCTGAAAGGCAACTCGACGAAAAGTTCATGAAACGATAATGTTATACTAAGTTACATTAATCCTAAATTGAAATAATATTTCGACAATTATGTGGAGCATAGAGGACGTGGCGCGGTACTAGGACTCGACCACCACGCAGACGCAACTCACAAGTTACAATCCCTTTGACTTCAACACGAGAATTATTTTCGAGGTAAATCAACATGATCTCTTTCAGGACTCTTCGGTACTCAAGTAAAGCGCCTTGATCCCTAGCTATGTGGTTTGTCGACCGTGAATCTATAATCCACAAAGGATATGACTCGTCCAACATAATTGTACTAAAAACACAAAGTTCACTAAAATAAACAATAAGACGTACATGTCACACTAGTTTGGGGCATGCATTCGCAGAGTATCCATTTTGTCTACAGTTAAAGCATTTCCTGGACTAAAGCTTCTTAGCTTTGCGTGAACGTTTGCACATTTCTTTTGGAAGAGACATTGGTTTCACATCAATCTTTGCCTTATTCGCCCTGGGTGCATCTGTATAATCGTGTATGCAGCATTTCCTCGCCCATGAGGAATCCTCTTAGGTTCAGAGGATGTTTCCATGTGAACCTCAACTTAGGCACAACGACCTTGAGGTGGTCCTCTTCCAGCTTAATGGCCTTCAAATTTGTTCAAAGGTGTTGATGCCCTAAAAATGGGTCATTTGGATTTTTATTTGTTCATATGAGTTAGGCAAAGAGCAGAATATTCCTTGGATCTGTTGCTTATCAGTCAATGGTTGACCAACCTCTTTGAATTATGTGATTATATTGGCCATATGACTCAAATGCTACATCACATAATGCTATGCTAAGGATATATCTTGTAAGAATCGAACTTGATGTTCAGCGAGCGTAGATGAGTCATTATATAAACACCAAATCTTTCCTGCAAAGCATTCCACAATCATTCAACCTTGTCTTGCCCTCAAACTCACAAAGGGTGTCAAGATCTATTGTACTCAACATAGTAATGTGTGCCTTAACGTCCTTGGCATCCCACTTGTCATGGAACACCTTTTGTTTATTCATTAATCCAGAATAATGTATTTTCATGATAATCTTTTATGTGGTCGACCGACTTCTGTTCATCCAGGATCATTTGTATAGGTTTGCTCTAGAATTTATTCAATTCATCGATCAAATTCTTAGTGACAATCATATTTATCTAACTAAAAAAAACTTTATTAGGATTATGTAGACATAAGGAACAATCTTTTAATGTATGTGTAAGGAAAATCTTAGATGAATTAGGATTTGAGAACATACTTCATTACAGAGGGCAACCCTAACTATATTGAGAAGCATGTCCCGTTACAAAGAATGCTCTAAAGACACACCTATTAATAATAAAACAAAAAAAAACATAGTTCAGACAATTTATATGATCAGATAAACAGATCAAACTCTTTCAAAATGTTCAACTCGTACATGAAACAATCTTCCTAGTATTTAAGAATATTTGGAGAACCTCGAGGACTTTCCAACCCATTTGCACGTAGGAACATATTTCAAGATGTAGTTCAAACTTATCCAAACTTATGAAGGGCTATTTTGGACAATTCTTAATGTTTGCTACCTAGGTTACGTGCAAACTAGATCTTCCCATCAAGGTAATCTAATACATGCAAGCAACGTAACATACAATAAAATACACACATATATATTGAAACTTTAAAAAAAAGTTTAGGGTTAACTTATTTATAAGAGGTTGAGGGCCAAAGTCACCATGATTAAAAGAATTAACTGAATGACCTATTTACACACACAATATATTAGAATCGCAGTAAGGCATAACTTAGTCATGTGTAACAATCATGGAGTCAAAAGTCAATCATTTAAACTAAGGAAAGATTATCTACTCTGCAGAAACACAGAGTAATCTAGGGTTTTCAGTCATGTTACATAAATCACTGAAGCCACACTTAGATGTCACTATGCGGACACAAATGTTCCACATGGTTGTTGCGGTGCGACCACTGATGCAATGATTGACTATTTGACTGACCCCCTCGAGCTCCCTCATGCCTAACCATAACTTAAGGTGGTTGGGGTTACCGATGTAGCCACCAATGCAACATCTGTCAGCAGTCGCTCGATCACTCTGGTCGTGTCTAGTAGAAGATGTTGCAAATGCGACTCTATTTTGTAGCACTTGACCGGTGGTCACATCTGGCTGCTAGAAGCGCGATCACTGAGGCCACACCTAGATGTTGTGAGGCGGACACTAATATCGCGCCTGGTTGTTGTGGTGCGTCCACTGATGCAACCACCACCGTGGTTGCATCTCTTTTGCGATTGTGGTCACGATTGGTCATTATCAGTGTAATCATCTATAAATGCAATGAAGTATCACACTCTTTGCTAAGCTCTAACACTGAGAGGGTCAGATACATCAAAATCAACTAATTGCAAAGTAAATCCAGTTCTAAGTGCCTTACTATAAAGTTTTAGGGTAAATTTCTGCTACTAGACAGCTAACACAACTATACAACTCTACTTGTGAAATGTTAAATAGCAATCCCCGTTGCATTATGTGATAACTTATATGACCTAATCTAGTGTGTCATCCATTCACAACACAAACTTATTCACAAGTAGAAGAAAACATGAAATTATAATTGCGTGAATGGAAATCAAAAACAATAAATTCACAAGAAACGATATTAAAGCCAAATAGAATTGATCTTAACGCCAACTGGACGGAAATTTCATGAAAATATAATCTACAACCAAACAGAAAAAGTCTGAAAATGGTCCAACATGTTTGCACAAAATGGTTTTTCAACCCAAAATGTTTTGAATGCTCCAACATGTTTGAAAATGATGGTAATTGGTACTTATCTATTAATAAATTTCATTAATTATTTTTATATTTGCAAAATAAATCGAATATATTTCTAAATATTACAAGTAAACCCTACAAACTTACATTAATGTTACAAACATGTCCCAACTCGATTCGAGACACACCGGGGGTCCCCTAGCCAGGGTCCGAACTCAAACGAGGTCCCCAACGTTGGGTGACCAGATCTAGGTTCGAACCCTGGATAGGGGCTCAATTGGAGCCCTAATCGGTTTGGACCAGGTTTGGTCCAGACCAATTGGAGCTCCAATTGAGCCCCAATTAGGGTCCTATGATATGGGTCCGAACATACATCAAGCCACCGAACCTTGGGGACCTGGTCTGGGTTCAGACCCTAGCTAGTGGACCCCTGATGTGTCTCGAATCGAGTCGGTACTTGTTTGTAACATTAGTGTAAGTTTGAAGAGTTTAATTTTAATATTTAGAAAAATATTCAGTTAATTTTGAAAATATGAAAAGTATGTAACATAATTATTTAACAGATAAGTAATAGAAGTACCAATTATCATCGTTTTCACACATGTTGAACCATTAACCATTGCAAAAAAAACATATTGGTGCAACTTAACTTTTGTGCAAACGTGTCGAACCATTTTCAGACTTTTCCCAAACCAAATTGCATTGATTCTAAGATTGAAAGAACATTCCAGCGAACTTGCAAGGCAAAGATACATCATGTAGGACTAGGATGCGACCACCACGCGTATTCAACTTACAAGTTCCAATCGTTTTTACTTCAACACAAGAGTTGTTGCCAACGTAAATCTACCTAGTTTCCCGCGGGACTCTTCGGTACTCAACAAAAGTGTCTCAATCCCTGACTATGTGGTATGACAATTCTAAATCCAAAATCCACACAGGGCATCACTCAACCAACATAATTATATTAGAAACACAAAGTTCACCAGAATAGCCAACAAGACGTACATGTCTCATTGGTTCAAGGCCTACATTCGCAAAGTTTCCTTTATAGCAACAGTTGAAACATTTCCTTGACTCAGTCTTCTTGTTTTTGCGTAGAAGTTTCTGCGTCGCTTCTTTCGGAGGATACCTTGGTTTCACTTTAGTCTTTGCCTTGTTCACCCTTAGTGCATCCACGTCGTCACGTTATGCACTATTTCCTACGCCCACGATAACACTTCTTAGGTCTAGAGGATGAAGTCATGTGCACCTCAACCTTAGGCTTAGCGCCTTGAGAGAAAGTTTTCCTCTCGCTCAATGTTATTTCAAAGGTATTAAGTCCATTAGAATGGGCCATTTGTATTTCATCTAGTCCCAAGAGATAGGCAAATAGGAGATTACGACCTGCATATGTTGCTCATCAGTTAGTGGTCGACCAATCTCCTTGAGTTGTGAGATCATATCGACCATATGCCGAAGATGTTGCATCACGTTGTGCTGGGCATTTATCTAGTAAGAATCAATCTTGACGTTGAGCGAGTGCATATGAGAAGTCGTATATACATCAAATCTAGCCTACATAGCATCCCACAACCCATTAGTCTTGCCTTGCCACTCAAACTCACAAAAAATATCATCATCCATCGTACTCAGCATCTTAGCGCACCCTTCAACGTTGATTCGTCAGTCTCTTCATGCTCTTCTTGATGTGTTCGAGCGATTTCTACTAAACTAGGACCATTTGTAAACGATTACTCTAGATTTTATAGTTATCACTGTTAAGTCTAAGACCTTTGTTCAGCTCAACGATGATGTTATTAGTGGCAATCATATTTTTGTAGTTAAAGAAAAAAATAATTCTATTAGGATAATGCAGACACAAGGAAAAAAATAATCTAATGCATGTAAAGAAAAAGTCTCAGATCAATCAGGCCAGACTTGATAACACACTTAACTCTGGAGGATAACCCTAGCTACGCCAAGAAGAACACCCCGTTTCTAAGAATGCCCTAAAGTCACTACTATCAATCAAAAACACAGTCCATACAAGCAGTCTTTATCATGCCAGTATCGAACAAGTCAAACTCATTCAAACTATTTAACTCTTATATGAAATAATCGTCCTAACATTCAAGAATATTCAAAAACCTCGAGGACTAACCGTTTCATTCGCATGCAAGAACTTATTCCCGGATGCAATTCGAACTTATACAAACTTTGGAAGAGCTATTTTGGATAATTCTTAAGGTTTGCTACCTAGGTTACGCGAAAACTAGATCTTCCTATCATGGTAGTCTTTTACAGCAAGCAAGGTAACGAACAATACAATATCATACACACACACACACACACACACACACACACACATATATATATATATATATACATATATTGAATTTTAAAAAATAATTTAGGGTTAATTTGTATTTCTTAAAAAGGTGAAGGACCAATGTCACTATACATAAATTAATCAACTCGAAGGCCATTTACTCATTGTATTGAGATCTCAATGAGTCATAATCTACTCATGTCTAACAATCATGAAATCAAGAATCAATCAATTAAAGTAAGACGAGTTTATCCACCCCGCAGAAAACACAAAGTAATTCAGAAATCTCAAAGAACTAGGACACAACGACCAATATATATATATATGGTCATGTTGTATAAATCAAATCAAACCTCTCCTAACATTTAAATAGGTCCAACCGTTAATTTAATTAATAAAAGGGTTCAAGCACAATTATTGGATAATAATAAGCTAATGGAAACGACACGGGTACATGATCAAAACCAAATTTATTTCAGGATAAATCTCGATAAACTCGACCTCCTGAATCAGTCTAGCCTAATCCGGATAAGATCAGTCAACCTTAGCCAACTGATTCGGACTGAATCGGTCCAGTCGACCTCAGTCAATTGGATTAGATATAACTGGTTTGGTCGACCTCAACCAATCATACCAAACTGAGTTGTACTGGTCCGATCGACCTCAGACATCCATATTGGCCTGAACCAGATCGGTTCACATAACCAGTCTAACACTTTCATATTCTTCGTTTGGCAGGGGAACTATTGCATTGAAAACCCTAACCGCCACGCGAGTGGCTGACCTCTGAGTCCAACCACCATGAGGGCTAGACACCGTGGTTAACCCCATCGCCTTGGGGTAGATCCACCTTGTGCCCCCCTCCGCCCATCGGTCGCAGATGGTGGTTGGGACTGCCGACATAACCACGGTCGTTGCGTTGGGTTGTGGGGTTATAAACACGGAGGTCGTGACTGAGGTGCGATTGATGCATACACAACTGCCTCTGCGTCTCGCCTGTGATCGTTGTCACTGTTTGTCGCAGTCAAGGCAAGAAGAATCTTGCACGAAATTGGACAATTTGGAAACCAACATACGAAGACTCTGATACCAATGTTAGAATATACACAACATGCATTTGGTTAAGGCATAACATATATACTCATATTTAAGTTAGCTTTTCTGATAACTGATTTAGTGGAAGTCGATCTGCTTAAGGTTGGGATAACGGTATTTCGATCGTAGAACACCTCACAGCGGGTTAACGGATAAGGATTTAATTTCCATAGTTAGTTACTTTTTTCTCAACTTTAGGGTGAATATGGTGTTATGACATAAGAAACTGACAATTTATTTACCGTGAGAACTCCTATGTATACAGTCATATATAGAAGGAATGGTTTAGGATCAGTATCAAAATATTGATCTTATTAGAAAAGACTCACTTATTGGCAACTCATTAATCAAAATTAATAGTTTTGTCAAAATTGCTAAAAGACAGAAAAGGGAATGTGAAACATGTGAATTTGCTACCCCTAAGAACCAAAGTGGTATGACTCATTTTTGGATTAATATATTGGTTTGAAGAGTTGGACCCATTTTTGGATGGATTTTAAAAATCTAGTTTGGTTAACTACTAAACCATCCAAAAATATTCATTTTTATTTCACTATTAGTGGTGTCAACTCTGTGTCATGTAAAAGTATTGCCAAACATGATTCGTTATTAATTATAATACATTTTTCAGGATTCAAACCTAATTTGCGGGTTCATGACCCTAACCGCAAGACCTGTAATCTTACACACATTTTTTAATTTTACAATACAAATTTTGTGAATTAACTTGTTAACTAGCAAGATCTATAGACTTGGTCTACGACCTATCGACCCTGTGATCCATGAAACATGTTACTCATGGAATCCATGAATTTGAAATCATATATAATATTACATATTTTATTGTGAGGATGGGTTAACCGAACGATCGAGAGTTACAACTCAAGACACTGTTTTTTGTGAATTGAACAAATTGTGTCAAAATTGACCTATAGACCAAAAATGTCTCACCCAAATGTGATTCAGCGGGTCATCCATGTGTCGAGGGTTCAAAATTGTGACCCTACTCTTATTCTTAAGTGACTTATCTTCCCATGAAGTATCCTCAACTAAAGGAGTTTAAGCAAAGTTCTAATGGTAGCCCTTATGCCTAGTAAGAGGAAACAATACTATAATGCCATATTGGTGGTCAGGCATGTGGAGGCCATGGCGAATAAGGTCGATGTAGTGAGCTGTTGCTGCATCATAGAATCTCCAATCAATTCAAATGGATGACTTTTATGGCAGGAAAGATAACAAACAACTGAATCTATTATGACTTGTATGATATAATGCACAAACCCCCGCAAAGAAGCACATAAATGAGGTAATATAATTTGAAACAATACAATCCATCTATATGTCATGGTATATGTACCGCGAGGAGAAGAAGTAAAGAACAGGAGTCTTTTAAGGTCAAGAGGTTGCTTCCGCCCTCTCCAGCTCGGGAACAATGGCAGATTTAAGCTCTATGTGAGAAACCCGAACAGCCCCAATTAGCCGTTCTGGCAATTCATCTGTAGAATTTCCCTGTTGTCAAGTCATCAAACAATAACATTCATTAGACGAGGCAAGATTCATACCTTAACTTGTTTCTTCATCACCGAACAACCGTTGATAGTTGCTAGCTTGCTCTACTACTAGTAAATGAAAGCAGAAAATGACCTGTACAAGAAATGCCATTTCCACGACCAATGAAGTGATCACACCAACTACAAGCCCCAACACTCCATTTGCAACCGTAGAAGAACCGATGTCGACATCAATCTACCATAGTCATAACAAACTGTTAAAAACAACACAGCAATCCAATCAAAAAGAGGATGGATGAAAGTTTCTTACTTCTAGATAGTTATAACTGCGTATATAGGTGCAATCAACTGCTCTTCCCAGCAAGCACGGAGTGCTTCCAACACTCTGACGCACAATCCAAGAACCCTGCACAAACCAACTAAAAAGCCCATCAGATACAAAACCAATCAACAACATACATTTAGGTGGTATGACTAGCAATACTCAGAGACTGGAATTGTGAACTGAACCAAGAAAAAAGTGAAGGAACACCTTAGGAACCAAAGGAATAAGCTTTAATCTACTGTTGCGGAACTCATCGTCACCATCGACAAACCGTTGCAAAAGCGATCCAGATACTAATTCCTTTGTTACAAAATAGAACACCATGCTGTAATGTGTCGATCCAGGCACCTGCACATAACATGTCAGGTTAATGTTTTCAATAACTAGAAGAAACACTGGTCAAGTAAATACTTTCCATTGATATGATGACACTTGATTTCTTTGCCATTTGGCCCCGTTAACTTGATCACACAACACAACTGCGCCAGGTGGTTTGACCCAACTAGATTTATGAGCTATTTCTCTTCTGAATGGATAACTACTAATAGCCAGTAAACTAATATATCAAGGTTCTGGCGATAGTCCCTTTAAGACCATATGGAATTATGGACGTCTGTCTCAAAGTCTTTTGTAAGTTCTTAATGACCAAAATATAAGGGCACTTACTTGCAAATTAACGATCAGAGAGAAAAGACCCTTTTGCATAGCAACCTGTATGTGAATGCAACAATATTACTGCTTTTAAACAATAATATAAATATAGGATAGGAGATTAAAAGAGTTTATTAAGCTTAAATCAAACATCTGAAACTGGTTGAAGAGTGAAAATCTACTGCTTGAACATCACATGAGCAGTTTGCCAAGGGGGCATGAAATGTAAATGCACACATTTAGCATCAATAATGGTTCCTCAGCAATTGACAGATCTACGGTGTCATCTGGAGCTATCTCAAGTAATTTATTTCTTTTGAACATATATTTGATATTTGAGAGACTAAATTTTCCTTGGTGCATTTCTTGAGAAGAGAGGAGTCTCTCTCTCTCTCTCTCTCTATATATATATATATATATACACACAAGAGTGGTACCTTCTAGATCCTAAAGCACTCTTCTAGATCTATAATAATTCACCTACTTCTAAGCACACTCTCTTAAGTCTATACATAATTAAATAATTCACATGGTTCTAAATACTTCTAACAATAGATAATTCTAAATACTTATGACATTCTCCCTCAAGCTAGAGCATACAAATTGTATGCACCAAGCTTGTTGCAAATGTACTATCCCTGAGAGTCACTGAGTGCTTTCGTGAAAATATTTGCTAGTTGATTACTAGAACTGACTCAGTTGCAATTTATTTGGATATGATATTCTCTCTGATGAAGTGACAATCGACCTCTATATGTTTTGTCATCTCATGAAAAACTGAATTTGATGTTATATTTAGAGTTGTTTGGTTATCACAACACAACTTCATTGGTTTATTATCTCTACTCCTCAAGTCTTGAAGTTGTTTAATCCAAACAAGTTCACATGTACCAACAATTTCAGTACAAAACAACTAAAAAACAAGAACTCGGAACGCTCTTTCATTATATGCCCAAGTGCATTGAGAAAATTCAATAATAAATGTGACAAAATATTTGTAACCCAAAGATGTAGGTACTTGACTTGGGCTCCAAATATCTGTGTATGACAGATAAAGAAAAATCATTCCTAGTTTCACCATGACTTGGGAAGGTAGATCGAACATGCTTTCCGAGTTGACGAAATTCACAGTGTAGTGTTTTTGATAACTCAAATAGAACTCTCACAAAATGTTTAACTTTTCTTACTTTGAGTCATACTATAAACCAACAACAACAATGCCTTTATATATGCATTCTACAAACAAGAACAATAAAAACTATTAATGGAGACTCTTAACCTTTCATCTACTAACTATGACTCTTGACTTTTCATCTACACAAAAACTCTTGACCTTTTATTTTCCTCTAGTAAATTCTAACTTTAATATTCACTAGAAGCAACATTTATAGTTTATTATTCAACAAAACTCCCCCATAAACTTAAACGCTTCTACCATCCTTCATGCCGATCATCTTCTTGAATTTGTCGAAATATACATTCGGTAGTGGTTTTGTAAAGATATCCGCAACTTGATCCTGACTTGCCACATGCACCAATTCCACACTTCCTTCCTTAACATGATCTCGGATAAAGTGAAAACGAACATCGATGTGTTTGCCTCTTTTATGTTTCACTGGGTTCTTTGCTAACTCAATTGCTGATTTATTGTCAACTTGAATCATATTTGCACCTTGTTGCTTTAGCTCCATCTTGCTCAACAATTCTACTAGCTCCCATGTGTTGTTGCGGTCAATCGCCTTAATTTCCTCGTCCATGTCAGTTTTCCACTTCTTGTCTCGCACCGCCTCTTCAAAACTAATATTTTCATCATCTGCCAAAAGACATACAAGGTGTGCCTCATTAGTTGAATCATACAAATCTTGCAAACTTCGAGTCCTAGGTTGTAGTGGTTCATCTTCATCATCAGTAGTTTCAGAATCTTGTTGTTTGCTTGTTGATGCAACGACGGATGATTCTCCATCTTTGATGTCAACTTCGGACGAATCGTTCCATCCCCATTCACTTGCTTCGTTTACTCGCACATCACGACTCACCATCACCTTCTTATTTATCGGGTCGAATAGCTTGTACCCTTTTGTCTTCTCATCATACCCAATAAAAATGTACATTTTGCTTTTGTCTTCAAGCTTCGTTCTTCGTTGATCCGGTACGTGTGCATAAGCCACACTCCCGAACACTTTGAGATGAGAAACTGTTGGCTTTTGTCCGCTACACGCCTCTTGTGGTGTTTGATCTTCTAACTTCAAATGTGGACATCGATTTTGTACATAGACAGCACATTGAACAGCTTCCGCCCAGAATTCCTTTGGCATCTTCTTGCTCTTGAGCATTGATCGAACCATGTCGAGAATAGTCCGATTCTTCCTCTCAGCCACACCATTTTGTTGAGGAGAGTATGGTGCAGTTAGAAATCTCCTTATGCCTTGCTCCTCGCAATACTCCATGAAAACCGTTGAAGTATATTCGCCACCTCTATAGGATCGTATGGCTTTGATGTGCTTTCCAGTTGCCTTCTCCACCATCACTTTGAACTTCTTGAACACCTCGAATGTCTCAGATTTTTCTTTCAAAAAATAAACCCACGTTTTTCGTGAGAAATCATCGATAAAAGTAATGAAGTACCTTTTACCGCTGAAAGATTCGGGGTTTATTGGTCCACATATGTCGGTATGAACCAATTCGAGAATATCTTTTGTTTGATAATTTGCCTTCTTTTGAAACGAGGTTCTTGCTTGCTTTCCAAGCACACATTCTTCACAAAATTTGCCCTCATAGTCCATGTCCGGCAACCCGTGCACCATGTTCTTCTTTGCTAACATTTTTAGACCTCCATGATGTAGGTGACCAAAACGGAGATGCCATAGAGAAGCCTTGTCTTCTACGTTGACTTGTAAACATTTTTCTCGCACGCATCTCAAATTTAGTTTGTACATCCGATTTCTTCCCATCTCGACTAGAGCAACCGTACGCCCATGCTTATCCTTCAAGTGTAGTACCCGATCTTTTATGAGTATCGAGTAACCTTTCTCCGTGAGTTGCCCCAAACTCAAAATGTTGGTCTTGAGATCTGGTACATAATAGACATCTTGGATTGACCCTATCAACCCATCCTTTCGTAAGTAACAAACCGTACCTTGACCTTTGACCTCCACCTTTGAAGCATCTCCAAACGACACATGACCATCTTCAATCTTTTTCATATTTTTGAATAAGTACTCCTGACCACACATATGGTTGTTTGCCCCCGAGTCGAGATACCACAACGTGTCATTGTTGATGTTGTCTTCATTTTGAGCCATCAAGAGAAAACCGTCATTCTCTTCATCTTCAAAGGCAAGTTAGTTGTTTCTTCCACCTTTTTATCGTCTCGACAATCTTTTGCAAGATGCCCCACGTTACCGCAACTACAACATTTGTTGGAGTAGCAATCCTTCGCATAGTGACCATACTTGTGACACTTGTAGCACTCGATATTTGGATAGTTCGACCGACCGCCTCTTCCTCGACCGCGTTCTCTTCAGCGCCAGTTTGGCCGACTCGACTGTTCATTCTCCTTATAGTATCCTTCATGACTGCCGCGACCTCTTCCACGGCTTCCACGATCACGTCCTCTACCTCGGAAATTTTGAGAATAGAGTACCTTTTCGTCTTTAATTGTCGCCTTGGTTTGGAGTACTTGCTCTAGTGTCTCCTCCTTTTTCTTCTTACGTTGTTCATGTGCCTCGAGAGAACCGGCAAGCTCGTCGATAGTAAGCGTTGCAAGATCCTTTGAATCTTCTATCGCACACACAACATTCTCGAAATTGTCGGTTAAAGATCTCAAAATCTTCTCCACAACTCGTGCATCGGTTATCGCTTCACCATTACGAATAAGTTGATTTACCATGACTTGTACACGCGTGATATAGTCGGATACAACTTCCGACTCCTTCATCTTCATGCTCTCAAATTCACCACGAAGAGTTGGGAGACGCACTTGCTTAACTCGGTCGGCTCCTTTGAACACTTTCTCTAATATGTCCCACGCTTCTTTTGAAGTAGTTGCACCGACAATCTTCTCAAAGCATGACTCGTCAACGGCACGGAACAACATGTATAGTGCTGCCTTATCCTTCGATCGCGTCTCTTTCAACGCCTTATTTTGAGCCGCCGAAAATCCCGTGGTATTTTCTAGTTCTTCGAAACCTTCTTTCACCACCTCCCACGAATCTTGAGATCCGAGAAGAGCTTTCATTTGAATGCTCCAATTCTCATAATTTCCCTTCGTTAGTCGTGGTAACGACATATGACCCGTCACACTCTCCATTAGCTCTGATACCAATTTGATAACTCAAATAGAACTCTCACAAAATGTTTAACTTTTCTTACTTTGAGTCATACTCTAAACCAACAACAATGCCTTTATATAGGCATTCTACATACAAGAACAATAAAAACTATTAATGGAGACTCTTAACCTTTCATCTACTAACTATGACTCTTGACTTTTCATCTACACAAAAACTCTTGACCTTTTATTTTCCTCTATTAACTTCTAACTTTAATATTCACTAAAAGCAACATTTAAAGTTTATTATTCAACAGTTTTCAGCTTAATTAACTTAGGGACCATATTGAAGTTTGAACATACTGGGATAACCGAGACGCTAATGGAATAGACTTGGAGACTCTGCAGCACAAATAATTGGGGTTGAATTGAGATAGTAGAGTCCTCATGATTCATATTCCACAACAATCGTCTGTCTTGTCTCACATTCCTGTATACTAAATAAGTCTTTATCAAATATCACTGACAAGATTGAAAGGGCAAACAGGAATGTATAAGACAGACTCCTAGGATAAGATTGAAGTCGGTGAAGCGTTAACAATACTCTTAGTGGCGACTATGGAACCACTTGCAAGAGTAATTTGGTGAGTGGAATTTAATGGAAATATAAAGGTGAAAGATGAAGATTACCTGCAATGTGATTGGAAGCACCTGAATCAATAATTCATTGATTATTACCAGATAGGGAGATACTCCACTGATTGTTGTGGTTGTTTGAACTTCTCGAGCCCCTTTCATCTTCAAAAATTCACGGTACTCAACAAAAAATTTTAATTTTGTTGACTCGGTTGGAGTACTGATTTCTTTTTGCTCAGTATGGTCGACATTGGTTTACAATTTATTTTGCTTCAGGGATAACGGTGCGGCATCATACATCTGTTGAATGTTGTTAGAGAATAAACTTATTCCCATGTATGGTGATTACCATTTATCACACTTACCTTAGTAACAGTGATTAGTGTGTATATAACCACTGGATCTGTAAGCATGAAACTCAAGGAGTATTAAGGTAATTCCTTCTGTAATTCCTTCTACATGGTATCAGAGCCTTCAAGATTAGGCTGTTAGAATTAGGGTTTCGTCATTCTGAGAAGGAAGTCACACCGATCACTGCAGGGTGGTCGGGCATTCTCACCGCCACCGTACATAGGTGCGCCCCTCGTTTTTCGGTCGACGACTCAACTTCGGCGTCAACAAAACAAGCGCGTAAGTCTCACGCGCCGCCGCAAGATCCACTTCCGCCGCCACGCGCCAGCGCGTGTGGACGATTCTGTACACCACTTCTGGTCTCCGACATCTCCGAGACGTGTATTGCTCGTCTGTGGCCGTATTCTGGGGTTTGCGTCACACATCTGTGCTGATTCCCCCACTAGGAGTTCGGTTGTCCTGTGGAGTCCTGTTCAGCCTTCTCTCTTCGGTTGGTTGGTTTGCTCACCTTGAGTGATTGCTTCAGTTACGCTGGCCTTGTCAGGTCCAGCGTGAGGTTTGGATAATTCAGCTAAGTTAAATTGCTTTGATAGTGACCTTTACCTGTCGCTTGTTGTCGCTTTGAGAATTTGGATAGTTCAGTTCTAATATTTTACTGTTTCGGGTAGTTTGGTGTTTATCTGTTGCTTGTTGCTTTTTTGAGGATGGCCGAAAGAAGTGCTATGACTGAGATAGTTTCAACTATGTCAAAGGTTACAAAACATAGACTGATTGGTAGGGATAACTATGTAGAGTGGAGTAGAACTATTCGTGTTTACCTTCGTAGTGTTGAGAAAGATGATCATTTGACTGACACACCTCCCTTAGATGAGATAAATAGAAAAGCTTGGCTAAGGGATGATGCCCGTTTATTCTTACAAATTAAAAATTCTATTGACGGATCAATTGTTGGCATGATTAATCACATTGAATTTGTTAAAAAGTTGATGGAGTACCTTGAATTCTTATACGCTGGGAAAGATAATATATCTCGGATTTATGACGTTTGTAAAGTCAATTACCGTGCGCAAAAGGAGTCAAAATCCCTCACTGAGTACTTCATGGAGTCCAAGAAGACCTATGAAGAATTGAATATGCTTATGCCATTCAGTGAAGACATCAAGGTACAACAACAACAAAGAGAACAAATGGCGATAATGAGTTTTTTAGCAGGATTGCCGGCTGAATATGACACTGCTAAGTCTCAAATCCTATCTAGTGCTGAGATCACGTCAATGCAAGAAGCTTTTGGTATGGTACTTCGTACTGAGACAACTCGACTTCTCCGCAGAACAATGCTTTTGTTGTTAAAGGAAGGTGGAATGGTGCGGGAAAGAACATGGGAACCGGAGGAAATAAAATGTTAGATCACCGTCATAATAACCCACAAAGTGATAGACAAGGCGGGGTTGTCTGCTACTACTGTCATGAACCGGGTCATAGAAAGAAGTATTGTAGGAAGCTACAGAGTCGCAACCAACGTTCTTCAACCGCTGTAATTGTCACTACTACTAGTATATCCTCACAACCTTCTGAGAGGACCCTTACTGTTTTGGCAGATGAACTTGATGTGCTCTCTTGTTATAGGGAATCCAAAATGGACACCACTCCGGTGACTACCCTTGCTGAGTCAGGTAACACCTGTCTTATTTCCTCAACAAATAAATGGGTGATTGATTCAGGTGCCACGGATCAATAATTTTCCAGTTGAGTCAGGTAATTCTCATTTATTTTCCAGTTTTCGTTCTCAAAAAGGGTCATCCCCAGTAACCATAGTCAATGGATCCTCATATACTGTTATTGGGCCTGGAACTGTTGAACCAACTGATTCAATCACCCTATCATCTGTGTTGAGTCTACCAAGTCTTGCCTTTAACGTCATGTTTGTCAGCAAACTTACCAAGGACTTGAATTGTTATATCTCATTCTTTCCCGATCATTGTGTATTCCAGGATCTTTTGACGAAGCGGATTATTGGTAAAGGACATGTATCTGATGGCCTCTACAGTCTAGATGCGAACGTGCCGAGACATGCTGCATGCTCCAGCGTTCTCTCTCCGTTTGAATCCTTCGTTGCTTGTTTTGAAGCAGTTGTGTCCTCAATTTCAGAATTTACCTTCAATAAATTGTGAGTCGTGTCAGTTTGCAAAACATCGTCGTAGTTCATTGAGTCCAAGAATTAATAAACGTGTAGAGTCTTCATTTCAATTATTTCATTTAGACGTTTGGGGACCTTCCCCAACTGTGTCTCAGACTGGGTTTAGATATTTTGTTACTTTTGTGGATGATTTTTCTCGCATGACTTGGATTTATTTTATGAAGAGTCGTTCTGAACTATTTTCTCATTTCCGTGCCTTTTGCGCTAAAATTAAAACTCAATTCGATGTTTCTATACGTGTTCTACGAAGTGATAATGCTAAAGAATATATGTCAGAAGTGTTCCGCTCTTACATGACTCAACATGGTATCATCCACCAGTCTTCTTGTGTTGACACACCTGCTCAAAATGGAGTGGCTGAGCGTAAAAATAGACATTTACTTGAAACGGATCGTGCCCTTCTGTTCCAAATGAAGGTTCCTAGACAGTTCTGGGTTGACGCTGTTTTCACAACGTTTTTTCTAACAAATAGGATGTCATCGCCTATACTAAAAGGTGATAACCCGCACAATGCTCTCTGTCCAGGCAAACCTCTGTTTCCAATCGAGCCTAGAATCTTTAGGTGTACCTGTTATGTTCGGGATGTTCGTCCTTCTGTAACCAAATTGGATCCTAAAGCTTTGCGGTGTGTCTTTTTGGGTTACTCTCGCGTTCAAAAGGGGTATCGTTGTTACTCTCCTGACTTGAAGAGATATTTGGTGTCGATCGATGTCGTGTTTTCTGAGTCCACGCCTTTCTTTTCGAGTTCTATCACTGCCCCTTCTCAGGGGAGGATGATGCGTGGTTACACTATACTATCACACATCCCATTGATGCACAGGAGAATAATCCTACCCCAGTTGATCCTCAAAGTGTAACTCTTCTTCCTCCACCTCCGCCACCTGTTTTCCAGGTTCATTCAAGAAGACGAAAGCCCATTGATACATGTCCTGCACCAGTGTCATTGTCCTTAGATCCTTCGGAGGACGCACCTCCTGTATCGCCTTCTATAGATCCTCCCATTGATTGTTATCTTCCAATTGCCCTTCGTAAAGGTAAACGCCAATGTACCCTTCCCCAATCATCTTATCCTATTGCAAATTATATCTCGTATGATCACTTGTCCCCTCCTACTCGCTCATAGATTGCATCGCTGGATTCTGTGTCTATACCCGACTCTGTTTCAAAGGCTTTGGGGCATCCTGGTTGGCGTGAGGCTATGCTTGAAGAAATGTTTGCTTTAGACAATAATCACACATGGAATTTGGTGGACTTACTTGTCGGAAAAAGAGCAGTAGGGTGTAAGTGGGTCTTTACTGTTAAGTATAATCCGGATGGCTTCGTTGCTCGTCTAAAAGCCAGGCTCGTTGCGAAGGGATATGCTCAGGCTCGTTGCGAAGGGATATGCTCAGGCGTATGGTGTAGATTATTCTGACACCTTTTCCCCTGTAGCAAAACTCACTTCTGTCCGTCTGTTCATTTCTTTGGCTGCCTCTAGAAACTGGTTGTTACACCAATTGGATATCAAAAATGCTTTTCTTCATGGTGATTTGCAAGAAGAAGCGTACATGGAGCAACCACCAGGTTTTGTTACTCAGGGGGAGAATGGGAAAGTTTGTCGTCTGATGAAATCATTGTATGGGTTGAAACAAAGCCCTCGTGCTTGGTTTGGAAAATTTAGTGAAGTAGCTCTGGAGTTTGGGTTGAAGAAAAGCAATTGTGATCACTCTGTATATTTTAAACAATCAGCAGCAGAGATTCTTCTTCTTGTCGTGTACGTTGATGATATTGTTATTACAGGAGACGATCACGCTGGTATCACAAGTCTTAAGTCGTTCTTCCATATGAGATTTAATACTAAGGATTTAGGTCAATTAAAGTACTTCTTTGGTGTGGAAGTTACAAGAAGTAAGAAATGAATCTTTCTGTCACAAAAAAAGTATGTGATTGATTTACTTAAACAAATTGGGAAGTTAGGAGCCAAGCCATCCAACACTCCAATGACTCCAAATACGCACCTTTCAAATGATGATGGTAATTTGTTTGATGATCCTGAGAGGTATAGAAAACTTGTGGGAAAGTTGAACTATCTTACAGTCACTCGTCCTAATATTGCTTATGCGGTAAGTGTTGTGAGTCAATTTATGTCTACACCTACCGTTAGTCATTGGGCAGCTTTATAACAAATCCTCTGTTACTTGAAGGGAGCTCCAGGGTTTAGGTATATTGTACCAGGATAATGGACATACTCGAACTGAGTGCTTTGCAGATGCAGACTGGGCAGGGTCTAAGATCGATAGAAGGTCTACTACAGGTTTCTGTGTTTTTGTTGGAGGAAACTTAGTCTCTTGGCAAAGTAAGAAACAGAATGTAGTATCTCGGTCCAGTGCCGAGGCTGAGTACCGAGCTATGGCATAATCTACTTGTGAAGTTTCGTGGATATATCATCTGTTGACGGAGGTTAGATTGCAACTCACAAAGACTGCTAAGCTCTGGTGTGATAATCAAGCAGCCTTTCATATTGCTTCAAATCCAGTATATCATGAGAGAACTAAGCATGTTGAGGTGGATTGTCATTTTATCCGTGAGAAGATTCAGCAGAACTTGATCTCTACTGGATATGTCAAGACCGGTGATCAATTGGCTGATTTGTTTACAAAACCATTAAGTGGCCCTCGAGTTGAACACCTCTGTAACAAGTTGGGCATGATTAATATCTATACTCCAACTTGAGGGGGAGTGTTAGAGAATATACTTATTCCCATGTATGGTGATTACCATATATCACACTTACCTTAGTAAGAGTGATTAGTGTGTATATAACCACTGGATCTGCAAGCATGAAACTCAAGGAGTATTAAGGTAATTCCTTCTGTAATTCCTTCTACAGATGTCATTGGCGTACACACTTTTTATCTTCTTCCAGAAAGAGAAACACGTCTTAAATGCTCTGAAATTACTTAAAGTAGAACTTATCCCATTGTCGTCGTTGATCTTCAGGGATATCAAGAACCGTATTTTAAAGATGATCAGAATAACCTTGGCCTAAAAACCAAAATTTTGCTGAATAATTCTTTCCATTGAACTTCTCTGAAGCGATTGTAGGTGTTCAAGAAAAGGCATATTGAACAGGAATTAAAAAAATTGAATTACCAGAAGAGATTGAGACATCAGAATTCAATGATCTGCTACCAAAACGATTAGAATAATGAAAACCCATGTAAGAATGACGTCGATTGGAAAGGTGAGATTGACGTGTAGTGGTGCACGACGAACTTCAGGGATAGGACCTTAGGAGAGGATGACTAATTTGTGAAAGAGAATGGAGGAATTTAGATTTTGTTTGCCTGACCAGACGACAAACAAAAATAAGCTAATGTATTGACTCTGATACCAACTTGATATTTTAGAGACTAAATTTTTGTTGATGCATTTCCCGAGAAGAAATGAATATATATACATAGGAGTGGTAGTTTTTAGATCCTAAAGCACACTCTCCTAGATCTATAATAATTCACTAACTTCTAGGTACACTCTCCTAAGTCTATACATAATTAAATAATTCACATAGTTCTAGATACTTTTAACCTTAGATAATTCTCCTTTATTCTAGAATACTTCTTTCTAACACATACCTTCCTTGAGAACGGTCATAGTGTTGGACAAGTTACAAAATTTTGGTATGCTAAAATCCATGAGAGCTAATTTCTGAGTTTTAGTGTGAACATGAATAACCTTATGACCTAAAGCCATACTAGATTTTGATAGGTTACAAAAACATGGTCTATTAACATGTACGTTTATCACAGTGCTATTTTACAGAAAAGTGTAGCAAAGATATCGAATATGCCTGCCACTCTCGTTCATCTTTTCTAAGATTAATAATATTTTAGTAGAATAATGACTTGAAAACTTACTTGAGCTGCACAACCTTTACGTCTAGCGACATGGTCCATTCTCTTAGTATCCTTAAACCAATCAACAGCAACAAGATCCATTAAATGTTTCCCTGCTGCAGTCTAGAAAAATATACAAAGTACAAACAGTGTAGTAAGTCTAAAGCCCATAATGTACAGACACGTAGCACAAAAAATTACGGAAAGACGAACCTTTGATTTGTCAAAGCAAAAGTTTTTGCTACGAACTCTGAAATTATTCCCATAAGATATTCTCCAGCAATCACGAGCATTCTCATGATCATCGCGCCGTAAATTTCCAGAAAAACATGATAAGTCGATTTGCTCCACTGGTTCTTCTTCCAGAACTGTAATTGATAGATGAAATACAATCCCAGCCATTAAGTCAAATTAAGAAGGTTGTCCAGTAAATGAATATGATATAAGAAATACAAATACCTAATTTCTCAACTTCATGGTCAAGGTCCAAGTAAACCTGACATGTGATCAAAACAGCAGCAGAACGTTTTTTAATTTCGGAATTGCTGGATAGATTATGTTTCAAAAATATCTGTACCAGATACAAACACCCCATGTTTTATAGTACCTCTGGATCTGATTCCGGTATTTGGAATTCTTCATCCTCATCAGAATCTTCATCCATCATAGTTGAATTTCTGCTCGAACTTGCTAACTGATTCAGAGAAGGCCCAGAGATGGTATTTAACTTTTGAAGTTTTTGAGACTTGTTAGATGAAGCACAGGCCGAAGTCATATTAATCATGACTGGAATTCTGGGATTAGAACATCTTTCATCTGTCTGGGCAAACCACTCACGCAACCCTACATCGGAAGCAAAATCAAGATTCAATAAGAAGAAAAAACATACCGAAAGATATTCGCATTCTTGTGCTTCCTCATGTAAGCAGTCTGCATCAGATGAAACCTAGCAAACTTAAATTGAACTAGCTTAAAGGACATCAGGTCAAGAAAAGACATAATTGAGATTTTCTGAAATTACTCCATCAAGAAATTGGAGAAGACTATAATTCCTTCATGGTCAACTATGGCTTTTCAATTGCTAAAATGACATTACAAGATCTCAGGTTCTCTGAATCAACACATAGATGAAACGTGAGCCTGTCAATCCTATCCCTCTGGACCTGTCTATTCGGGTCATTTTCGAGTCGGGTAGATATTGACACCACTATTAGTTCAAGATCTAATATGATCAGCAAATGAAGAATGTAGAATTTACATTCTAAAGAGAACGAAATAAGAAATGCCTATAGCCGCTTACCAGCAACACTATTCAACATTTGAAGAAGACAATGCTGCTGAAATGACGGAATATAACCAACACCCCATCCTTTCAAATCAATCTGCATAAGATGCTGAACATGTGCTCTGGGCCTTCCACGACGAGATTTTAGAGGTGAAATGTTGAATCCTCCACCTGTCATTACACATCAATGAGGACAACACTGTAGCCTTAGAATGCAAACTCTCTCTACTGAAAGATTAATGTGTAACATACTCTCAACATGTGCTCGAATATATCCAGGTTGTGGACCACAGTTCTCATGCTCTCTAGAACGAAATAAGACAACTGCACAAATGGAGCAAAAGAAGATGGATGAAGTTCTTGATAAAAATTACTCAAGCAGCAAATCTGCCAAAACATTTATCCACTCAAGCTAGAAGAACTGTAGTAGAAAAAAGAATTCAAGTAATAGGGGATGAAATTAGAAATAAAAAAGGTAACTACCATAACTTCCATCGTCGTTTCTGCGCCAGTATCGAACATAGCAAAGATCGCGTGGCCACACAAGCCTACAATAGCATTAGTAGTGAGATCACATCTTATGAAGTTTACCTTGAACAATTTTTCTGATAGACAGACATGGGCAACGTAAATGAACAGGAAAATAATCAAGACTTAAATGCATCAAGGCAAATTCCCTGAGGTAGAAGCTTTTTTGGATAAGCACATGGTGATTACTTCTCACACGTAAAGATAATGTCAACATGAAATCAGCGAACAAGCTCAAATTCTTACTGCCCAAAAAGAAGATGAAGCTCATTTCTCATACATCTCATAATTATAAAACTATTTATACAATTAAAAAAATAAAGCAGAAGAATTATTAGTTAGAAAAACACTTATTGAAACCAGTTTCATCCCACGACTCCTCTTGTTAAATGTAAATATATACAACCAAACTATCCCATCGCTTCATTGACATTCACCCAAATTCCGCCAACTAATAAAACAAAGGTAATTGACAAATATCTTGCATTGCCAAAATCACATTGAATTTTCAAAGCACCCCCAGCAGCGAGAAAATGGGTGCAGAAAAGAGTTGTAAAGAGGTTTGAACTTTAGAGTTATAGCTGAAACTAAACCACCAATCCATGCTGGTGATAGGATAACTTCATACTCAAATCTAGGGTAGTGCGGGCAGGCGTGGCCGGTTACAGAAGCACTAGTTGATGAGTTTCTTTTTACTCTGGTTAAATGATGCATTATAAATTTGATGTAAGCGGCAGAACTATGGTGTAAGCAAACTAGACTTGAGAGAGTAACATGTCTTTTTCCAAAAATAGTTTTCTTTGTCACGCACTGAGAGGGATCACTCAGTATACTAAAGAGGGAACAAAAATATAGATTTTAATTAAATGAAGGGGTTGTACAGGAAATAATTACATTGGAAACCAATCCAGCTGAAGTCTATGATATAGTATAGCTGTATGTCCATCCACCTCCTCAACTAGACTACCATATTGAAAACTGCAGTCCCACCTACACAACAGAAATAATCTGTCACATGTAAGGATAAGCTAACCACATATTTCTTAATTTTTGGTGCTAGTGTCTTGTATCCACATAAGTTCATTCCTTCAATACACACCTGACAGGTTGATATTGCAACTTACTGAACATTAACGCATAGTAAAAGAATACTACATTATCATTCTAAGCAGCCCATACTTGAGTGCAGGAGACTCTGAATTGCCTCTTGCATTATCGAGATAATGCCCACAACTTTTCCCATTCAAACCTAAACAATATCTCTTAGAAAATGCTATGGTGAAACCTAAGAAATGAAGACAAAAGAGTTATACGAAAATAACCTCAGAAAAACTAAAAAGAGTACATCAGATAACTAGTTTGGATTATTGGGGACTAAAACCATTCTACTGTTCTTTATTAGGATTTTAAAAATTAACTTTGCCCTCCTTTAAAATCAATGCACTCATGGGCATTCTAGATAATTGGTCCATCTATGACTTTTTCTATGAATGTTTATGCCCCTCTAGCTGTGTTTTGCTTCAAACATCTAGATAGTCAATTTATGATATTATTTATCGTTAACACTCAAAAAGACAGAAGACCATTTCCGTAGTTAATAAGTAAAACACCTACTCAAACCGTGTCCCGTCCATGCTCATAAGAAGCTGGAAAATTTCATCACAAGTAGCCTCGACAACTCCTACAGCCTTCATTGCTCTACTACAGCTTCTCGGCTGCAAGAAAAGTATAACAAAATGAGTCCCTTATAATAGATCTATCCATGATCACCGAAAAATAATGAAAACCTCCAAGTCTACCATATCAACAGTATACATAACACTGACAATTAGTGACCTAGCAGGGAAACATGGATTTATAAGAGGCAGAAGTCCACTGCCAATAAGCTATTAAGCTTAAACTTTTGTTGAAGAAGAGCTCATCTTTCTAATAGGTCAGTTAGTGTTTGATATGGCACAAGAGCTAGTTTAGATCCACATTGAGGACAAGCACCCTCCCTAAGGCCTAGTCTGAATAGTGCAAAAGGTCACTTAAGACTAGAAGGAGTCCATTACAAGGTACATTGTAAAGTGAAGGTGGGTGTTATAGTCAGATTGTACATGAGAGTAGGTGTCAGATATAGAAAACATGAAATTATTGTCATTTAACTTCCACTTTTTGGTTGTTTGTAGGTCAAATCGTTACGGTCCAACCCATGGGGTTTAAATATTATACAAAATTGTATGGAAAAAATCCGAAAAATGAACTTACAAGATAGTCAACTTCAAGAAGCTCCTCAAAAATACGTAGGCCTGCAAATGTTTTGATAGAGAAGTCCAACCAGGTTTATACTTTATAGTAACGCCTAAAATGGCTAATTAGAGTTGAGGCTAACGCCGGTACCATTTTGACACTGAAGAAGACGCCAATTCTTTTTGGAGAATGCTTGGTTACTGTTATTTTGTGATAACTCTGTATCAAAATCCGTTGTCCAATCACGAACTGAATCAGGTGGACCTGTCATTGCTACTAAATTGTCATTCCTCTCATTCAGCCAGAAGTACTAGAAACTACTAAGCGTTAAACTATATAAAGACAACCATTTCCAATTGTGTTTCTGCGTGACAAACTTCTTTGAGAATCATGTTCTTCATCCTGCGCACTAAGCCTAAAAAATAAAGACAGTGAGAGTGGGAATACCAGCTGCGAAAAACAAACTTGAAGCATTCCGGAAAAAAAAAAAAATATAGAAGCAGCAGAATACACACGTTTTAAGAGCCTTAAATAGCCTAAGAAACTTTTGTCTTTTATATAAAAACTAAACAAGCATATTTTTTTTATGATAACTGCGCCAGAATGAATTCGTTTAGTCACTTTTATTGCAAGTACAAGTAAATAATCCGAGCTCTCTTGAAGTCCCAGTTTGCCTTATGGATGCATGTTAACTCAGGCAAAAGCATTTTCCTTTTTGTTGCTTGAATAATACTTATTTTCCAAGAATAAAGAAAATTACTGTATTTGATGTTGTGACTCAAAAAATGCAATTTCTAACAAAAGATGAGGAAGTCAAATCGAAACAAAGAGAAAGAACACTTACTGACTTTCATGATCTGATGAAGAGCCAGCCCTACCATTATCCATTCCAGATTTATATTCAAATGACACAAACTTATTGGTATTTGTAATTTGTGACTCCTGATGCTGCATACCATTCACAAGAACTAAAGGCAGTGAACAATAAAAATACACATTCAACACAGTGGAGATAGTGTATATCCCCAAGCAACTAGTACTATCAAATCAAAAAGCATTCTCATTAAAATTTAAAAAGTATCCAGAGGGTTCAAATCTAGGAGTATATTCACATCCCAATTCCAAAAGTATTTGCCCTAGATGTAAGACTGCTAGACAATCTATGGGAAATCTAGTTGCAGAATTTATCACATCCTCAAGATTTTGGAAACGAATGGCTTTAAATTCACATACAACCTTTACAAAAGATACCTGATCAATGACAGACTCAATTTTTTCCTTCCAGATTAATGCCTCCGGAATGTTAAATGCTGCCATCTGAAACAAGACAGCAAATATAATCCCAGATCTCCCACACCATAATATTAATAGAAAATAAAACTTTTACGTACAAAAGAAATAAAGAATAAGTAACAACTTTGATAATCTGGTCCTCTCACTACAATGCATCATTTTACGATTTTCCCATGCAACTCCGAGCTTGAAGTAAGAGAATAGAGCTTTAACAGAGTCTAAGGTAGTATTTTATCAATCAATTACCATTTACAGTTTCAATTAACAAACATTATGAACTGTCATTAAAAGACAAATATCATGGGGAAGACTCAAAGATTAGCACAACTATAATGACTGTTACCTTAAACTTTCGATTCTATAGCACAAAATGGGTCTCAGATATCAGAGTAAGCTAAATACTCTTACCAAAAATCCTGACACAACAGCCTGGTCCATCCAACTCTAGAATCATAAATCCCAGCAAAGTATTGTATCTTTGGATTCTAAGACCATAATCTCTAGCATACAACCAGGAAAAAAAAAGTAGTTTATCGGTTGCTTCATCAGCATGTTTCTGTCAAACTATGCATGTTTTCAGAAGTTGACTCTACAACTAAATGGTCCTTTTCTAGAATCAAGCTGTTTCGGAATTGAGTCAGAAAATTCAACAATGTAAGGACAAATCAAGACTATATAATATTTGTATGAATCCGCTACCACCATCAATACAAATATCACAAACTGTTCAACCTAAGGAAGGCAATCAAATTCTACATAAAACCATGGTTATCTCATGCAATTAACAATTAATAGAATTATACTGGTTAGACCAGGAAGTGAAAGTGTCTTAATCTACTACACCACTTACATATTTTTCAGCTTCCCAAAGCTCATTAAATTAGTATTTTAACTTCAAGTGCTATTCATTTCTTGGTCTATCAAAAGAATGCAACAAAAAGATGAACTCACCATTATGCGCTGATTCTTGTCTTTTTTGTTGTATATACAAAGAACATAAATCATCTGTATACAAAAATAAAGAGAAAACAGTAGCACGACACAAACATATTAGTAAAGGTCATGAAGCAGACTATAGGATTCATTTACATTCAATTGGCCACAAAATCAACGAAAGACTTGAACATGTAAAATAAAACTGTTGCAATACCAACTGGATTGGAAAAAGTAAAAGGCGCATAGTATAAGTGAAACAACTGCACTGCAACTTATGTTGAAGTCAGTGTAATGGGTTCAAGTCATGGTCCGTGTATGGACCAAGCATAGAACGAGTGCAAAAGTGCACCTCATGTTAGTTCTAGATTAACTGTTAAGCATCACATGCACATCAAAATATATACATGTGTGTGTATAAACTTTCAAATTCACGTACCACGTTTAGTAAGACAAAATTGAAAAATGGTACACTTTATAGGTGTGAGGATGTCACCCACAATCCATTAAGCCTTTTAGATTGGATATGGATCTAACTTGTAATGAACATTGGTAGAGTATCTAGAATTAAACAAACTCATCTAGGGCTAGAAGTATATAGAACTATGTGAATTATTTAACTATGTATAGACATAGGAGAGTGTGCCTAGAAGTAGGTGAATTATTATAGACCTAGGAGACTGTTTTAGAATCTTTAAGTCACTACTCTTGTGTATATATGCAGCAACCTCCTAAATGTTTTGCACATGGAAAGTTAGGACTTGTTTGTAAATTGGATCGCTCCATGACTCAAGCAATCACCACATATCTAGTTTGGCAAATTCAGCTTGGTTATTCAGGTATTTAGGATGATTCGGTGCAACGCTGACTATTTTATCTTCTACTCACATTCCCCTTGTGGTCTCAGCATATATCTGATAGCTTACATTGATATTAAGGGGAGCGATCATGAGAAAATTGCACAACAGAGTTGGTGGTGTATAGTGATGTTGATTGGCAAGATCTCCAGTAGACAGAAGGTCCACATCTGGGTATTGTGTTTTTGTTGGAGAAAACATAGTCTCATGGAAAATTAGTGGAATTTTATTGCTCGTTCTAGTAAAACGGTTGAGGTTGGAGACAAAAAACATAGTCTCATGAGTTCTTACATTGATATGATCCCGGATCATGTTTTCACCTCTGACATCCAGTAGTACTAATGCTATGGCCTACAGTGACTGATGTAAAGCATCCAGGATCATATCAGTTGTAATTGTAATTTTGATTCTCTTGAAAAAAAAAATGTAAAAGTTATATTGCACATTGTAAAAACTTATTGATCATATACCAGCTAGATGTCTGAATCAGTATAAACTGATACTAAAGCGCATAAAACTGTATCAGCAAAGCTATTAATTTTCTAGTAAGACATATAAATCATTAATACGTGCAAACTATGGGGGTTCAAGGAGCTGATATAATGAAGACCTGTGCTATCTGTATAATTCAAATCTTTTACCCCCTATCAGTTGTCTGATCGACTGCATATACTCTGGACATGAATTGAACTCTAGAATTGATCAAGAACAACAGCTGTGTAACCACTTACATTTCCATGATGAGACTTCAAACCACGATCTTCCACTCTACAACTGCCATCAATTACCAGGCTCTTGACTGGAACCTTATATAGCAGCAAAGAGAGGGACAAAGAATCAGTAGTCTTCTAACTTCTCAAAGGATTAGCAACGAACAAAGTATCCCAATCATCAAGTACATAATTTATTTGAGTTATCATGCAAAGAGGAACGATTTTCTGCAGAGAAGAGTATACTATATCAATCACCAACCATATATACTATTCACAATTCCAAACTGTGAGGCTGAGTGGAACCTGATTATTCTGAGGCTTTTTCTTGTAATACGCCAGCATTCGAGACTCGAGCACGAAGTATCTCATGTGAAAAAAGGATCGACCAATCTTCCTCCGCCCATACCTCACCATCCACCCCTCATACACTACGTTCGACATCGCTCTTCAAAATTTGAAACCGACAGCGCTATGGAAGCTAAGATCGGCGATACCCTCCGCTTCCAAGATATCAGCTACGCGCATAACTGACTTGATCGTTCATAATTGATGAATCCAGAATTCAACCTGAACGAGTCAGTCTTGAAGAACTCGATTAACAGATTCCTCAGGCCCTGGCTACAAGTCCAACATTGCGATGTCTCCAGCCTTTGTTGGACAAACTGAAGCTATACAGAAGAAAGACTTCGAGCTATCTCGTCCAGTACAAACGCATGTATCGCTCTGATAGAGAGAGAGAGAGACCAGCTTCCGCACGTTAATACTGACAGAGAAACATTGTTATTGACAATTGGAAAAGGAATAGAGGACCTTCTTGGTAGAATCGTGAAGGAGATGTCATGTTACAGATATGGGGAGTGGAGAAAGGACGATGTGGAGAAGTACCGTAGCAGGATCGGCGACGACGTCGATGCGAGCTGGAAACGAGCGGGAGACAGCAGTACCGTGCAGAAGAAACCCAATTAAGAGATCCCACGCTAGTGGAAGGCACTCCGAGGCGTTGACGTGGGTGACTCTGATTGAACTGTCCGCTTACAAAGGACTATGCTGTGAGCCTGTGACTCAAGCGCCGACATGTTGAAAGAGGTAAAAGAGGTCATTTGACTTCTGCCGTAAGTTTTGTTTTTTTACGGCCCGTTTGGTTCGGGCGTGAATGGGAAATCACAAATTGCACATACAGATATGGAATGGTTTGATTTATTTGACAAGTAATCCGTATTTACATAAACTATGATCTGGATTACCTCCTTCTTAAGGAATATGGAATATAATATAATATATAAGGATGATATAAGAAATGTGAAACGGAACCTATCTAAGATTGGTTACCATATTCAAAACGAATTACTTTATAGTAAAAACTAAATTCTTAATTTGAATCTATCTATAATATGACCAAAAAAAAAAAAATCTATCTATAAAATTTAACCAGCTCTCATCTTAAGTTTCGAACCGACTCGAACCCTTTGATCCTTATTACTTATATTATAAGTTAGGTGACTTTTTCTGTTTTATTGGAGGATTGTTTCTCCACTAAACTTTACGACTCCTTTTACTTGTAGGCTATAGGCCTCCTATGCACATTTATTAGACATTCTCTATAATTTCCTCTCCAACCTTCGTATCCTCTCTTTTGTGCCTAATTGTTGTCTTCCTTCTGGTTTCACGGGTTCGTCAGTTCAAACTCTCTTTTGCGTCATGGTAGGAATATAAGGTATGATCTATGTATAAATAAAAAGGAAATGAATATATAAAAAAAATTGTGTCGTCGTAGGTTCGACTGCCTTAACAATGAATTCGGCGGACCGGTGTGCTAAATTCTCATGTCGGCCGTTGTCAAGGTTAACACAACTATCCCTCCGACTACGTGCACTCGCAACGAAAGATTGAGAATTGCACTTTGACACTCAGGGATTAATAGATTTCTGGATGATTAAATGAGTTAGGACTTACATCGGTATAGAATCCTAACACAATATAGATACAAGTATATTTATTAATATAATCTGCCATAGATAAATATACATAAATATATTTGATAAGGGATCAAATATGGATACATGTATATTTTATTTATATAATTCGTTAAAGATAAATATATTTGGTAGGATTTTGACCATAAACTGGGTTGCATCCAAAAATAGTTTTAACATGAGTCATTATCCAACAATCCCCCACTAATGACGACATAAGACACGAAAAGGAAACATGGGTGAAAGGAGAGCATGTACTTAAGTGTTAATATTTTTCAATTTGAATTAACACATAGCGATGTGAGGCAACAATAAAGAATCCAATGAGTGAACGAATCTTGAAAAACTCATCAAATTATAGTTTTATTGAGATCCCCACAACACATACCTCTCCTTAAAATTAAAGTGCAAATTCTGCAATGTGCATACAACATACACAGGAAAAAATTTAGAATATATATGTCCATAACAAACATATCTGGGAGGATCATCTCATATCTTGGTATTCGTGAGTGCTTTTAGGAAGAAAAAAATCCATAAAAGGCGATCCTCCCACATTCACACTCAAATAGATTATTCCATCACGTCCATCTCAATAGGATAGGACCACCAAAATAAGTTATGGATATCATTAATTCAATTGTTCCATCAAGTCCGTCTAAATAAGATCACCTCAACTAGGCTATGGAAATTAAGTCGGTGATTTCATCAAGTCCATCTCATTAGGACCACCAAAATTGGGCTCTGAAAATCATTAAGAGTATAAACTCAACCTCACACCCAACACTACAACGCCATAGGGATTAGAATCAATTCATGGGTTTAACCTCATCCCCTCGATGATTCGAGAATCAATTTCCTAATCAACCATGTGGTAAATAATTTATTTCTCAAATCTTATATATTCTAAGACATTATTATTGGCCTATCTCAATTAGTAATTGTGAATCACATGAAAACATGAACAATTCGTCTCACCCACAATAGCACATGTGCCAAGAGACTTCTCAACTATTCAACTACATGTTCTGTCAAATCACTAATAAATAATTCAGATTCAATGTTGGAGTGTGCTATGCATGTCTGTTTTGAAGACTTTCATAATATAGCACCTCCGCCAAAGTAAACACATAACCGTTGGTAGAATGACCTCATCATTATCTAAACCCAATTTGCATCACAAAATCTTTCCAAAACGGCAGGAAATTTACTAAATTGCAAAATTCCTATTTACAGTACCTTTAAAGTACCTTAGCAAATTATGAAGAACATTCCAATGATTACCACAAAGGTTATGAGTGCACTTACAATGCACGCGGTGTCAGGTCGAGTGTAGCTCATCAAGAACATCACTCCCAATATTTTTTGCATACTCAATTTGTAAAACACTGGAATCTCTATTTTCTTGAGTGCTACAGAAGAATCAATTATACGGAGTGCTCATAGGCATGCCATTAAAATAATCAAACGTTTCTCAACAGTTTTTTGATATAATGAGATTCACTCAAATGGATAACATTCTCAGTCCTCTCGATTTTAACACCTAAAATCACATCAAGAAAAGGAATAAAAAGAGAAATAAAAACAAATTGTGTCGTCGTAGGTTTGACTGCCTTAACAACGAATTCGGCGGACCAGAGTGCTAAATTCTAATGTCGGTCGTTGCCCAAGGTTAACACAGCTAGCCCTTCAATTATGTGTACTTGCAACGAAAGACTGAGGATTGTACTTTGACTCTCAGGGTTTGATAAATTTCTGGATGATTGAATGGATTAGGATTGACATCTATTTATAGGTATATAATCCTAACCCAATATGGACACAAGTATATTTATGAATATAATATGCCAGAGATAAAAATACATAAATATATTTGATAATGGATCAAATATGGATACATGTATATTTTATTCATATAATCTGTGAAAGATACATACACATAAATATATTTAGTAGGATTTTGACCATAAACTGGTTTGTATCCAAAAATAGCTTTAAGAGGAGTCATTATCCAACATCATCCCCATTATGCTTCGTTTGTCATCGTCGTTCCCCTCAACTCGTTATTGGCTCGCCATCACCGACCACCTCAAGCTAAAGATCAACTCACCATGACCATGATGAGACAACAAATAAGGTAAGATAAAAACTCTAATTTCTAATTAAGGTTTTAAATTAGTTTTATTTCTTCGTTGATTGAATTTGAATTAAGATTTGATAGGGAGTTAAACAATAGCAAACAAAAAGGATTTGTTAGGATTCTAGGATGTGAGGAGAGAATTTAGAACTCAATGATTTTACTAAGGAAATCATTGTATTGCATTGAGATGAAATGTAATGAATACAAACACTATAAGTCCTTATATAGGAGACGCTAGGTAACTAAGAAGTAATCATTTGGACTAATCTTGATTATTCTAGACTTATCTTGAACATACTATATTAGTCTATATACTACTCTAACATTTACCCAAGTTTTTTTCTTTTCTTGATTTTGTATTACTCTAACATTCACCCATGTTCTTTGCTCTTCTTGATTTTGGTCCTCAAACTTTTGGAATTTGCTGAATTGGTCCCCAAACTTCTAATGCTTCTTTGCTTGTGTCGAATCCCAAGTCCAATCTCTATCAAATCTCCAATCGAATTGAGTTTGCACACCTTCATCATTGGTGAGATACTTCACATTCTAATACGACTTTTTCAAGATGAAATCCAGACGAGAAGGAAGAAGACTCAGTCATGCTATCGCAGTGCCATCTCGGTCATCTCGTCGTGGTCATGTCGTAAAAGAAAGAAGGGGCATGCCATCGTGGTGCCATCTTGGTCATGCCATCGTGGCTAAAAAAACTAATCGAACATCTTAATTCCAATACTACAATCTTGTATCAAATCCAATGTAAATCATCAAAAACTTGGTTGTGCGAACTCAATGTTATCACACATATTCACTACACCAAACCAGCAATTCACCACAAGTAATTCAGTATTGTTTGAAGAGGCATTGGATCAGCAAATCACAACAATGATCCAATCTATATCGAGCAAAAAACGCATTTTAAATCCAACAAAGAACCAACACAGAATGGGCAACAATAATAAGGTAATCCAGCAATTTCATAACAGAATTACAACATTATCACAACAACATCAACATCAATAGTTGTTCAATAACAACACATAGCAGGATTTCCAACAGCAGCACATAGTAGATCATCCAGTAGAAGTACAAAACAACGATATGCGAACCTGATGTATAAAATAGTGCAGCTTCATTCAGCAAGATTCCGGCTTCTATGCTTGATTTCAACTTCTAATTATAGACGAATTTGATCGCTGTAATTAGCAGCAATTGTCAGTACCACAATCTGAAATCTGGACACTCTCATTGAATATGCTGAAAAAGCCACGTGTATCTCTAATCACAGAGTTTTGTGAATCTGCTTCGATCTGAGCTGCTTGATGAGCATGAGATGATCGGTGAGCAGGAGGTAGAAGCATGGAATTGTTGATCGATGTTTGAAGAAGATGAATTTGATGAGCTCAAGTGAAGAACATATCGTGATTAGGTCGTAGATGGAACAAATCTTGATTTCGGTGGATTGGATTCGATAATGATTTCGACAATGAATCAGTTGAGCTGCTGAATTGGAGATGCAAAATTGATGGCTAAACTGGCTAAAGAATCTAAATTCCAGTTGTGAGCTGCAAATCATGCATCAACAATGCAGACAACTTGAGGTGGAGTGAAGCAACTGCATCGCTAGATTTGTAGTGATGCAGCAGCTGGATTTGTAGGTGTTGAATCTACTACTTGCTGGAGTGAATCCAAATCTCCTACACATGCAAAAGTGAAATGATCTCTCTCAGATGCTGAAGATGCTGAGATCTGGTGATGTTGATCCTGGATTTGAAAGAAAAACTGAAGCGCGACAAACTGAATTGGTGAAGAACGAAACAGATTTGTGGCGGAAATTTGCAACGGAATCCAGATTTAGTCCCAAATCAAACCAGCTCTGATACCATGTTATGATTATAGGATGTGAGGAGAGAATTTAGAACTAAATGCTTTTACTAAGGAGAACATTGTATTGCATTGAGATGAAATGAATACAAACACCAGAAGTCCTTACATAGGAGATGCTATGTAACTAACAAGTAATCATCTAGACTAATCTTGATTATTCTAGACTTATCTTGAACATACTAGGATAGTCTACATACTAATCTAACAGGATTAAAGTACGAGTACCATTTAAAGTCATATTTGTTTTTTTTGTATTAGAAGATTACATTGACATGTTTGTCAAAAAAAATATATATATTTGATATAAAACAATTCAATCCATTTCGAAATAATTTGGAACTATTTCGAAACAAAAACAATTATTTTGTCCTAAAAAAGACCAGTTATTTTACCGAGTAAAAAGCTAAACTAAGTTGATAAAAGTAGGGGTGTGCCTCCATGTCAACGGGTTAACCGTATTGCGTCAGAGACGGGTCGTATGAAAATATGTTCAACCAAAAAATGACTTATGATTATTATTAATGGATTAATTTTCAAGACTCAAACACGATTGGTGAACCTCGTGCCTAATTAATTTTGTATGGTTTGAAATTTGTGGGTCAACCCATTGACCTATGCGACTCGTTAACCCATCAACTCATACGACGTATTGACTCTTGTGACTCATACTACCCATATGACTTGTGTGACCCATGGATGTTTATAAAACATAATTATTATATATTTGTTGTACGGATCCATAATTCAGTTCTGAACAGGTTCGTGAATAAGCGTAATCTTGGCTTGTTCCATAATAGAAGTTGATGCGGGCTTCATTTCACATCACAACAGTGCTCGACTCCAATAGTTGACTAGGCCACATCATTGTTGACTTGGAATGTCCATTTTTTAAAAATATTTGGGTTAACTACCTCAACAGTTACTTATCTTTGACTTGTGTGATTAAAAGGTGACTCATATTTTTTTGCGCGACTGAACCGTTAATTAAGTTTGAGGATGTGACTGAACGGTTATTCTATTAAGTTTTCGTCACATATTTTCGTCTAACTGTCACGAGGAAGCCACGTGACCTAATTTAAAGACGATTCTACCCCTCCTTTTATGTTTATGGATTATGATGTAGTAACGGTTAGGTAACAAAATGTCCAAACTAAAGTAATTGTTTGATAACATTTAATAGAAGATAAAACGTCATTTAACAACTTCTCCACAGACATAAGTCACCACCTTTGCAAAAGAAACAATGTTCTTCATACTTCAGTTACAGACAAAGGTTATTGACAAATGACATACAAAGTTCACAAACTTCCAGTAAAGACTTTCTAGGCAAATGTATTTCAAGTAGAAACTAAGTTTCACAAGCAACAACTTTTTAATAAATAAATAAATAATGGATTATCTAAATTCGAGTTCAAAATGGCATGTTAAATGTAGCACAACACATTAACAATGTCATTTTGCTAGCTAGCTCTACCAAGTGTCATCTAGTGTGTCATCACATTCATAATCACCAATTACCCCTAAATAGAGTATCTCATCCCCTTGGATATTGAGCGAACTCTCAGTCATTTGTGCACTTCCACTTGAATATACACTCCCTACCACACAAACACATAAATGGAAGTAAAATTTACAAAATCTAGAAACATATTCTCCATAGAGGAGAGGAGCAAAGAGTGTTTACCTTTTCGAGTCTGGAGGCATGGTTTCATTAGACCTTCACCTGTCACAACCTCATACAATGGATGAGACATCAGAAAAAACTCAGGCTTCCTTGCAGACACAATTATCTAAAAAAACTCAGGCTTCCTTTAGACAGTTCAATATTTGTATTTTTCATGGAGGTTACTTTCTACAACCAAAAATTGATGAATGATTTAAGTGGTATGCCAGTATCCGGAAATAGTGTATATTCAGTTGATCAATAAAAGTTAAAGTAAACAAATGGAATGGTGTATATTCACAATCAGCATGAATGATCAATGGTAAGTAAAATGTTTGGTTTAACACTTGATAAGAAGAAGGGTTACCTGCATAAAGGCCACGACTTCTGAGACAGAAAAAAGAGTATTGAGAAATTCCCATCGGCTTTCCTTGCGCAAATTAACCACTTCCCTCCCATATATCTCACTGAACACATCAACAGTAAAGGATAATGCATGAGAACCCAGTTTGAATAGAGTACTATACCACTTTATAAAACTTTAAGGTAATTAGTTGAACCAAAAGAAAACATTTCTGGAGGAGTATTTAGAAAACTCACCTGTCAGAATTCAAAAATAGAATGAGGGCACTGAGACATGACTGTTGCTTCGGATAGACATAGAATGAGGGCACTGAGACACCTGTGGCAAAGATGATAAAGGGTCTCTCTTGAGACATCATGTTGATTATGATGGTGAATGTGCTGATAAATTAGCATCTTCATTTCTCTGCGTGCTTTATCGTCCTTGGCTTGTAAGACACTGCCTACACAAATGTTTGCCACTGACCTTGTTCATAAACCCGGCCAAACTGGGAATAGCCGCAAGCAATGCTATGCTCCTGGTCGTAATCGACAAATGCAGTTCTCAACTAACCTATTTTAACTGGGAACCCAAATCAGGCACGATAACTCCTGCTTCAGTTCTCAATTAACCTATTTTAATAAACAAATGCAGTTTTCAATTACCATGACTCTTATTCGGCGGATGGGGTCGACAAGGATGTTGCTGAGGATGCATGAAAGGAAAACCTTGATGTTGCTGAGGATGTCTCTTCTTCTTCAATCTACGTGATATAGAGATGTGGGGAATCGCTGTCTTTCCCGAAGCCAATCGTCCTTCTTCCTAGGGTGGTTGTCTCTTCCAACGGTAACGACATTCCGACCACGGTGACCTCTGAGTTCGATTGGCCTCCCTCGTTCCCAACTCTACGAGCGACGGTTTTAAAGCCTAAACAGTAAATCAAAGAAAAAGATAGACTGATAGGGTTTTATGGATGAGAAGGGTATATTAGGAAGTTTAAGTTTGAAGAAGGTCACGTGTACAGTACATGCGCAAGTTTAATGGAGATAATTAACGGATGTAACCATTTAGTCACATCTACCAACATAAGTAACAGTTGAGCTCAAGTTTGAATCGTTCAGTCACATGTGCCAAGATAAGTAACGGTTCAGGTAATTAACCTAAAATATTTCCTTTCGTTTACGAGTGTACCGTCACTAGAGAAGACTTGGTCGCTTATACCTTACTCTCCTGCCTTTCGGACTACCACAAGTTCTTTCTCATGAGTGCTTCGATCACCGGAGATGAGTGTTTCCGATGAGGAAATATATTGTGTCCTATCAATTCGTATTAGTCCTTCAATTGTTCATAGAGAAAACATCGATATGGATCCAAACGGAGAGAACATATCTGCAGAATCCAACACCGAGATGACATAAAAGAAAAGCATGATCACTTTCTTGTTCAGATTCTCCACATTTCTATTTTTCTTCGTTAATGTGTTCTTCTCCTTATCATTTTCAACCAGTTTCTTAGATTTTTTCATTGTTAGTTTCTAATTTCCAAGCAACAACTCTAATGTGATTCTCGTCGATTTGAGACGAAAATCCTAGAAGTTGATGTCGTTGGACCGTTTCTAGTTCAAGTTTGAGGATATAGTGAAGATGCCACAAATAAAGATGGAGATTCGTATGATAAATTGGTGAATGAACACCACAAGCAAACCATGATAAGTTAAATAAAAGATGCCACAAATGAGGATGGATACCCATTTTATAAGTCAGTGATTGAACGCCAAAGTTTGATTAAGACGCCACATACGGTGATGGTGATTAGTTTGATGAGTCAGGGATTGAACGCCACAACGGGGAAACCATGATAAGTTCTAGAAGGGGACGAACTCCTATAGAATTTAACTTGATACCAAAGTTTGTTTTATTCAATTACAACTTATGAATATATAGAAAAAAAAACTCTAACTATAGAAAATAACAAGAAATATATCTTATCTAAAATTAGTCCTAGGAGACAAACTCTTATCTATAAATATAATAAAGAATATATTTTGGTAATATTCTCTTAACTATATTTATTAAAATTAAATAAGAAATAAATCTATCTATATATAACTAATATGTAATGTATCTACTCATAACATGCACATCTATTCTCATATCAAGTAACAAAAAAAAAAGGGAAAAGTCTTAAAATGGTCTAACATGTTTGCATAAAATGGGTTTTAAACCCAAAATGTTGTAAAAAATCCAACATGTTTGAAAATGATGGCAATTGGTACATCTATTACTTTTCTGTTAAAAAAATTCATTAAACATTTTCTGTTAATGCAAATATGAAAAATATTTAATGGATTTTTTTAACAAAAAAGTAACGGAGCTCCTATGGTGTACGTCCAATTGAGCCCCAATCGGGGGTCCTATGGTCTCGGTCCGAACCCAGACCAGGTACCGAAGGTTAGGCGACCTGGTCTGGGAACCATAAGATCTCAGAATAGGGCTCAATTGGAGCCCCAATCGTCTGAACCGAACCTGGTTGGGTTCGGTCCAAATCGATTGGGGGTCCAATTGAACCCAATCGGGGGTCGTATGGTCTAGGTTCGAACCCTGGCTAGGGGACCCCCAGTGTGGCTTGAATCGAGTTAGGACTTGTTTGTAATGTTAATGTAAGTTTGTAGGGTTTATTTGTAACATTAAAAACATATTCGGTTAATTTTGCAAATACGAAAAATAATTAACGGAATTTTTAACAAAAAAGTCACAGAGGTACCAATTACCATGATTTTCAAACATTTTGGACCATTAACCATCATAAAAAAACATGTTGGTCGAAAAAACCATTTTGTGCAAACATGTTGGACCATTTTCATATTTTTCCAAAAAACAAAATCCTAGATCAATAATAATAATAATAATAACATAGAAAACTTGAAACTAGATGTTGAGATTTGATACCAAATAATGTTATTCTCGTTGATTTGAGACGAAAACCGTAGAAGTTGATGTCGTCGGGACCGTTTCTAATTCAGATTTGGGGATATAATGAAGACACCACAAACTATGACGGATATTCGTCTGATAGGTTAGTGATTGAACGCCACAAGAATAGCCATGGTAAGTTCGATAAATGACACCATAAATAGGGATGGATATTCGTTTGTTAAGTCAATGATTGAACGCGACAAGGAAAGTATTGATACGTTTGATAGAGGATGCCACAAACAGTTATGAAGATTCGTTTGAAAAGTAAGGGATAAAATGCCACAAGGGGGAAAACCTTGATAAGTTCAAGAATGGGGACAAACTCCCTTTGAAATTTTATTTGAGACCAAAGTTTGTGTTATTATATTATAATGCATGAATATATATAGAAAATGGTTGAAAAAGATGTAATATGTTTTCCGAAAGGTGTAATTCAGGGGATGTGTTTTCAGTTGTAGGTCTTTGATGTAGTATGTTTGATTTTGTTGGTTTTAGCTAAAACGTAACACATTCCGTATGTTGTGCCGTTAAGTTCAGTCCCGTGAGAGTCGCGTGATAACTTAAAGTCATTGTTTGAAATATAATTTTTGGAATTTCGGATATACCCTTAGTCACGTCACGTCACACACAACAAACATGTTATTAACGGCTGATTTGCAGTTAACAACTGATTTGGACAAAAAAAACTTAATTTATCTAAAACCACAAAAAAAAACATGTTTCATTACTTACAAAACATGTTACATCACTTACAAATTTGAGCAAACATGTTACATTTTTTTCATAGTTTTCTCTATAGATAATTAAAGCTATATAAAATCCTAAGAAAAACATAACTTACCTAAATCTAATCCTCTTAGTATAAACTCTTATTTATAACTATACTACCACTATCTAAAAAGATATATATTTAATAAAACAACTTTTTCTTATCTTTATTACAACTGAATAAAGACTAAAACTATCTATATATTATGCGCATTTATTCTCCTATCATTCCCCTTTTTAAAAAAAATATTTGTCCTCGAATCTTCATGCATTTATTCTCATATCAAACTCCATGCCTTGTCAATGTAAAATTGTCTATGGTAGTAAGTTTTGATTGCCGATCCTTTTATGGTTTGGTTTGTTGCCGTCAACAATGAGATGACCCTGAGGAGCTACTAATTTGAGTATCATCATAATTTTGATTTTGCAGGTGTAGGCATTAGGTCATCTAAAATTTGTGATCTTTGTTTATTGAATTATATTGCCAAATATATGCTCAGTTCTTCTGATAAAAGGAAATTCGCGTGTCGCTATGATTACTATCGGGCTTCAATTTTTAAGGTAGTTTTGCTATTTGAATCAATTAATAAAGATTGAAATGTTATGTAAAGTTCAGTTATGTTTGGAGTGCAAATCAATGAGTTAGGGGTAACACACAAAAGAAAGTTTCATATTTTATCTCTTCTTGACGGGATACAATTGCATAAATAACTAATGGAAAGATTCACTTATAAATTGATGGTCAATTCAAAGAAATTATTTGTGATATGTGAAAATTAATTGCATTTAACTTACACACTTCATCATCAGTCGACCAGGCCATGAGTAGCTGATACAATTGCTTTCTTGGATACTTACTTAGAATCCAATTAATTCTGAGTGTATTATGATATTAATTGAAGAGCCTTTAACTAACATATGGAATATATTTAGGTTAGTCTCCTTCAAGGTATCTATTAGTGGACATGTACAAAAACCTAGTTCGTCCGAAAGAAATTTTGAAGACTCTGAAGAATCGAGATCATTTCAATGCTACAATGATCAAGACTATTTACAATGAACGTACTAAATCTAATGTCATTGACAGAGTTAGACGGTCAGAAATGAAACATTTATTAGGAGATCTTCGCGAACACAAGTATTTTAAGCATCACATAACATCCACCGATGGTGCTGTCGGACGTCGAATCCGACTTTCCCGACCCGTTTTGAAAACATATTTTTTTATTTCATTTTTGAAATATGTCGGGTCTTGGCGAGTGACGGGTCCGGTCGAGCGGGGTCATCAACCGGACCGAAAAAATTGAAAGAGTCGCCACCGATTAATTAAAGGCTAATCGGAATCGTAAAATTTGTCTAGGGTACATGGAGTTAACATCCTAGGACTTGGAAAGGTCTACGTCTAGAGAATCAAGTTCGGGGGTTTGATTATGGCTTAAAAACTCGCAAGCTCATAATCCGCTCTTTCAGTACTTTAGTTTGCTTTTGAATTTTTTTTCATTTACCTGAATTGCCCGTTTTGATCATGCTTGGCCCAAAAAGACTATATGCATTTTCCTTAAATTAAACAAACCATGTACACACATTTTTTTTGAGTTAATTTCAAATAAACAAGAGAGAACTAAAGTTAATCGTGCTCGAAAAAAATGGTTTAACTCTTGAGCCATTTTAAACGTGTCAAAATATGCACGAATGATTTTTGAAGATATTAAGCTCGTTGGACTAATTTGTCCCATTTTGAGAAGTTATAGGATGTCCAAAAAAATATAGGGACCAAAATGCAATTTACTAAAATTTGAGTAGAATTGGACAAATATTTTCAAAAATTGCATAAATGACCCTAAACTATTCTGGACTTATTCGTAACATTTGGTAAAGCTCCAAAATAACCCGAAATTTATTCTGGACTTATTTGTAACATTTTGAGAAATCATGGAATATCCAGAAAAATTTAGGAATCAAAAATGTAATTTTCGAAAATATTATAACTGAACTGAAAATATATAATTTTTTTAAAATTACAATATTGACCCCCTAAACTATTCTATATTTATTTGTAACACTTGGTAAAATTCCCAAATAAACTCGAAAATTATTCTAGACTTATTTGTAACATTTTGAGAAATCATGGAATGTCTAGAAAAGTTTAGAAATCAAAATGTAATTTTAAAAAAAAACGAGCTGAATTACGAAAAAAAATTCAAAAATTGCACAAATGGCCCAAAACTATTCCAGTTTGGTTTATAACACTCGATAACGTCCCATAAATGACCCGAGAGTCCAAAGACCGAGTTGTAACCTTCATCAAAGTTTGGGAATGACCTAAGTCATTTTTGAAAAAAAAAACAATTTACATATACATAATATACATATATTCTACATATACATATATAGTATTACATAGACATAATATAAATATATATTATACATATAGATATATATAGTATTACATAGACATAATATAAATATATATTATACATATAGATATATATAGTATTACATAAACATAATATAAATATATTATACATATAGATATATATAGTAATACATAAACACAATATAAATATATATTATACATATAGATATAATAGTATTACATAAACATAATATAAATATATATTATAGATATAGATATAGATATATATAGTAATACATAAACATAGTATAAATATATATTATACATATAGATATAATAGTATTACATAAACATAATATAAATATATATTATACATATAGATATATATAGTATTACATATCAGTATTTTTCACTCTATTTTTCTATTTTTTTTCTCTCATTCTCTCCTCATTTAAGTTCACCTCACCGTAGCTTCATCATCTCTTCATTAAAGCATTGCCTTCAATTTATAGAACTTGAATTCTTATTTTATTCTTATTTTTTTAATAATAAAAATAAAACTTTGTTCAAAAGTGGAACATGGCCATGTGTGGCCATGTTCGAAATTCAGATATTTATTTTTAAAATTTTAATATATTTTAAAAGAAAATAATTAATTTTTTTTTTTATATCGATTTCTCTTTACTCGATTTCTTGCGTACAGTATTTTGACCATGAGCCAAAATCAAGTGTTTACAGGTGCAAATATTGTTTGAGGCCTGATTTTTATTAACACTACTCAAAAAATGTTCCCTACATCGCATCACTTGTTATGTAGGTGACACATTAGTAAAAATGTGTTGACAAAGAGTAAGAAGGTGATGCATGGGGGATAAGCAGTTGTGTGAGGAGTTCGTGTTATAGTTAGATCATGTACAAAGAGTGATTATGAACAAAGGTTAAGAGAGATCACAAGAGATTTTATAGGTTAACCGAATGCAGTCAAATACGTTGTTGAATTTTGGACAAATGATTACATGCACTTTGGTACTTTAACTAGAAACATATATGTTTATTTAAATGATTATGAAATTATATAATTATTTAATTAGATCGTAACTTATTAGACATTCTTTCATTCAGAGTTGAGAGTGCTCATGCAAAACTAAAGTGCTAATTTGTAACCTCTCAGTGTGCTTTTTCGTGTAGCGTTGAGCAAAATACATGCAAATTTAGAGTTTGTTAAGAGAAGCATGATCATTCTGATGCACTCATACAACATATCACTCTCTACAGACATCTGTGGTTTATTTTCTATTACGACACTAGAAGAGATAGTAAATGAGCTCAAGGGTATTGAAGATGTTGGTACTGTGAAACAACTCTATGGGTGCTATAAATGAGAAACACATGGCCTCACATGCACTCACGAGCTAGCCGAATTGATTCGTGATGGTGTCTCAATTCCATTGACCTTTTTATATCCACATTGGACTAATTGACAATTACTCCTTCAGTTAAAAGTCCTACGCCAGAAGTTATTGTTATGTTGCAGAAGTCTGTTGGCGAAATCGATACATTTGATAACTATCAACTATCATATTATGAAAGCAACATGAGAGAAGTGTTTAACCATCAATCTGTTGATTTATGTGCACCTCAAGTGAAGTCTAGTACAAAGGGAAGATCGCACGTTAAAAAGGGCACATCAACTCGCTGGAACCTTCAACATTTGAACTTGTATATGTCATTTCTCCCATAGATTAAAAGCAAAGCTAGATGAAGAAAAGATGTTGACTCATTGAAAAAACACAACTATGGAGTTTCGGGTTCAATTTCCAGGATGTTATGTCAATTCGTCGGAAAAACTCAAATATGGAGTTTGGGGGTCAATTTCCAGATGCTATAAATAATTTCATTATCGATATAATTGATCCTTCACTAGATGGACATTGTGGATTTCGTGTTATTATTGTACTATTGGGAATCACTGGTACAGATGGATGGAAACAAGGCCATAAAAAGTTCTTGCCGAAGTTATTACATATAAACAATTTTATGAACAAATATCATTGCACCAGATAGAAGACATCAACACAACTTTAGACTATTATGAGACTCCATCGAGTAGCAAATATTGAATGACCATGCCTGATATGTAACACGTCATTGCGATGCAATATAATTATGTATTGTTCTTATATATTCTTTAGTCAACAATTCTTAACTTTTTTGTCATCTCAATTAACACTTATACCACTGACTTCAAGTAAAGAGATAGTAATTAGGTTTGTAAATGATCACTTTGTTCAAGTAATAATTTTATTTTTGTTAATTGCATCTCTCCATACATGAATAGTTAAAAATTGTAAGATTTTTTCAATTGAATGTAGCTAAAATTACTTTCATTTCATCTTGTTCCACTAGTTACTAATTTTTGGTATCATTTTCGTGATACTAAGGTTAATGGATTGCAACGTGCTTACATTGGACGTCTTAAACATTTTGAAGTTCTTGTTCGTGGGCAATGTGAATGTACAAGTAAGACAATTGAATTAGATTAGAGTAATTAAAAAAAATAAATTAGTAGTTTAATTTGTTATTTGTCATCAACAATGTCAAAGAAGCACTATATATACTTTTCTAACCTTCATACCATTTCAAACATAATTAATAAACATTAAATCACACAAATCACAAATAAACATTAAATCACACAAATCACAAATATACATTAACTGCACATCCATCGGTGGTCAATAGACATTAAATATCGCAAAATGTCATCGCACAAATCTAGACATGTCAATTATGGACCCGACCAGAAGATAACTAGAACGCAACCTAGGTTTGGGTGTATACAATAGGATGGCAAATTAAAATCAGGTTGACTCATTTGACACACCCATAAAAACACATCGAGTTCGGGACTTCAACCCGAACCCGACCGGTGTGACTCACACAAACCCCAATTCTTATTATTTTTGTTTTTCCATATGCAATTGAAGGTTCTAAGTCTTCGTCCTACTTAGACAACTCCTAATTATCTTCTCTCGGTACGAAAGTAGATTCACTGATTGTCTCTCTAGTGGAACTTGCTGCTAACGACCAACCTTCTCCAGTTCTGTTGTTTGTCCTTCTCCAGTTCTCGTGTTCGTCCAGTCATGCACAAACAAGTATTAGGGTTACTTTCAAAAGCTAAATCATAAGCAACATAGAAGTAAGTACTCATGCCTAGACATATTCAAGTCCTCGTATCAAAGTATCAACCCAGATAGTAGATTCGGTCTTGAATTTCCTATTGGACGCTTATAGAACTATTGCAAGTGGCCCACTGTGTTTTAATTTGAATAGGCGGGTCAGGGTCAGGCGAACCTGGTCTGGGTTCGGACCCTATCTAGGGTACCCCCTCCTTTAGTTTGGATCGAATCGAGTCGGGACTTGTTTGTAACATTAGTGTAAGTTTGTAGGGTTTAGTTGTAACATTTAGAAAAATATTCAGTTAATTTTGCAACTATGAAAAATATTTAACGGAATTTTTTAACATAGACGTAACAAAAGTACAAATTACCTTCCTTTCATAACATGTTGAACCATTAACTATCTCAAAAAAACATGTTGGTGCAACTAAAGTTTTGTGCAAACATATTTGATCATTTTCAATCTTTTCCCTTATTTTTTCAAAATTATTTTATAAAAAAACAGTCTATTCAGTTGATTTAGAACGAAATAATGTCAATTAAACAAAATATTGCTTTGATATATTACATATTTATAAAGAAATAGCACAATCAAATTTATGATAGAAAAGATTAATTCTTTTGGAGAAAAAATACAAAATAAGCGTATAGTTGTTACATTTTAACAGTTCAAATGGTCCATTTATTGATTATGTCAAACAAATATTCTTATTTATAATTATATATGTTAAACTAATCTATGTTATATTTATTTTATTGATTAATTTATGTTTTACTCATTATTTTGGTTGAAAAAATATTAATTAAATTAACTTTTTTATTAAATATTTTTTTTATTTTTATTTAAGTTTAGCTTTATTTGTTTTAATACAAATTATATATATATGTCTAAACAGTATAGACCGAAAATACAAAGATCATATTAAACGGTTCGGGTCTTGGCCTCAAGACCATAATTAGAGGACCCTTAGAATATACCATCATGAATGTACCTCAAAATCCTTTGCAACTTGTAAATGAGATGTTGTGGAGACTTCATGAATTTGTTGATAATCCCAATACTATACACAATATCTAGTCTAATAGAAGTCAAATACTTTAGACAACCTACTAGTCTCTTATAATATGTTTGATCTTCAAAATCCTTTTTGCCATTTGTTTCTTGCCTTCCGAAAAAAGCATCACCTCTTATGTGTCAATTTTCTCAATTACACAAATCTCATCATCCATAGTCTAAACTCACATCTCAACTTGCGAGACTTCAATATATGTTTGTGGATCACAATCATCAAACAAGGCAAAAAAAAAATTCATATGATGCATTTGTGTCCATGGACAAAACATAGTCTTACAAACGATGGGGTACGACCCATAATCATTGGTCTCTGATAAGATGATTATTGAGTTGGTTGTTCAAATGATGGGCATTCTCGTGCTAGTTCTACAAAGACTCTAGAGCAACTTCCTGTTCCTCTACTAGAAAGAAGCGATACGAACTCTTTATCTCAATAATTCAATCTCATTCATGTTAATCAAAAGTGACATCTCTGCTGGCAATCACTTTCTTTGTCACTAGATCAAGCAATCGATAACACTTAGTCTCTTCACCGTAGCCCAATGATAAACTTTTTTTTTACTCTTATAGTCGAGTTTCTTTCAAAGATCTTTAAACACATGTGCAAACTCTATGAAACCGAACACCCACAAATATGAAACAGAAGGATGCAACTTGTTCATACCATGTAAGGAGTCTGCATATGGAGTGCTTTCTACAAACATCGTTTTATCACATGAACTACACATACAACTGCCTCCACTCAATACTATTTTGACATCTTCTTTGTTCGTGACATGTAGGAGACCATATCCATAATGGTTTAATTTTTTCTCTTAGAAATACCATTATGTTGAGGTGTGTACCTTGTTGTTATTTGATATTTAATGCCTGTTTTTTTAACAATCCATCACCTGCCAGATATTGATTACCTCTCGTTACCAAGTGTTTAATGCTTTCTTCGAGTTAATAGGCTCTTAGCTATCAAAAATCACATCACCAAACTGTTTGTGCCACAACCACAAGAAATGTTCAACGAAGAAACTTAAAAAGAAACTAATAACTTGATATGTAAAGGAATGAGATGATTCAAGGACAACAACACCTTCGCAATCTGGCGATGATGACTATCTTTAATCATACAAATCCCATCATGAATCTGTATATCATAGCTTCTTTCATATAATTGTCCCATACTAAGAAATTTTTGATGGTTCCTTAGAACATAATACATGTCCATAATACGTTGTCTGGAACATATTATACGTTGATGAGGATGTGTTATTTTAGCTCACAATAATTCTTGTATTTTTTCATGAATTTCACCTTTGACCTGATAAACTCAACCAACAACGAGAATAGTTTTCTATAGAAAAAGACATTATTTTGATATTTCACTGCAACATCACATGTGAGTAACAAGCTTTTCTCCATTGTGTCATCGTTATCGACAATAATTTCACTTTTAGCATAATGCGACTTACTTTCCCCTTTCCAACTTATACACTTCGTCATTACCCAACTAAAAATGATCAGGTTTAGTCAAACTTTTGATTTTTAACTTTGATCGATTCGCATGGTTAGTTCAAATATTGAAACTTAATGTCATTTGCGTTAATATCGTAATTAAATTACCTACTTTATTTTTTAGTAAATAGATAATTACATTAATAATTTTAAAATTGTTCCAAAGAAAATAAAAATTTCATTTGAAGGATGTTGTGGGTTATATAGAGTGTTCTTGGTCATTTAGGTAAATATGTTATCTTTAGACAATTTAAAAAATACTTTTTGAACGGTTCATAAAATAGTCCTCCTTAAATAGATCATATTATTTTGAAAACAAAATATTAAAAATATGTAATATGTTTATCTAGTGTGGTAAAAGTATAAACCTTGTTTGTTTCAAATGAAACATGTTTGCTCTTGTTAGGTTCAAATGAAACATGTTTGCTCTTGTTGGTTTTAGATAAAGTCCATCATGTGCCATCCAAAACGTGTGTTAAGTGCTCACATGTCATGCACGTGGTTACACACAAAAAAAAATTATTGTGAGATATTTGTAATATCATCTTCTTCCTCATTTCTTATAACTACACCGGACTATACTTCCCAATTCTTCATTCCTTTCATTTTTCTCACGCATTACCCTTCACTACATATCCAATCACCTTCTCTTATGTATTATCCTCCACCACTTGTCCTCTTACCTTCACTACTTCAGCCCTACCATATAAATTTGTGATATTGACATCATTCTTTCCATTAAAGCCCGTCTCCTGCAAATGGTGAAACAAAAACAAAATGAAGCTTGTGGGATATATTCTGGTTGGTGAGGAGAGAGGGGCAAAAAGATGCTAAACGAGAGCTCTTCTGGGATCATTATGTAAAAAGGCAGTCATCGAAGAAAAGAAATTGGTTATCCAAAAAAAGGAACACACAGGAGCAATGGAGATTGCTTCACAGCGAAGGGTACGATAACTTGTGAAAGAGCTAATTATTTATTTCATTGAACAAGGAAAAAGGGAATGTTTCATGGCATGTTTGTTCATTTGTATTCTGAAGCTCAATTAAACATTCTTCGGGCCATGGGTTTCCTCTGTTTACGCGAACCTTCCTCGGATCCTCGATTGATAGTCAACAAGAGTCTTCTTGCAAGCATACTGAAATAACACCACCAACATCTTTGGTTTATTTTTGTTTCATAATATTGTTTTACAATAAAAACAGAAAGGCCCACCTTGACTTTCCTCTCGAAATTCTTCTTCATCTTCTTGTCTTTATATCTCAACATATTTTCTCTTTGCTCTTCTGCACTGCAATTGCTAAAATCGGTCGAGGGTTGCAATTGAGGGTGAATATCTGTTTACTTTCATGAACGTTTGTCTCCGCTCACATTTACGGTGCGTTTGTTTGACGGAATTCGGAATACGGAATAGGAATTGAGAATAAGGAATAGGAGTTAAGAATATGAAGTTGTTTTTTGGTGGAATTGAATAGAACGGAATAAGGAATTCTGTTGTTTCTTTGGTGGAATTGTGTACGGAAAAGGAATGGAATGTGGTAAAATGACATATTTGCCCCTCTTTGTATATGTATAGTATATAATAAAAATAATTTGTATTAATTAATTATAAAACTTAAAAATATTAAAAACTTTTTTTTAAAAAATTAAAATTAAAAAACGAAATTTTTTATTTATTTAATTTTTTTAAAAAGACCAATTTATTAATTATATTTAAAAAAAAATAAAGAATGTAAACATGACCACATACATAATACATCTTACATACATAATACAAAATGTTGTTAGTCACCACATACATTATACAAAACGTGGGTTTGTCCTTAATCAAAATTATACATACATGTCGATCCGATGAAACTATGATAAATCTACATCTCTGCACACAAATCAATTCTCATAGAATTCCAAACCAAATGCTTTAGCCCATCCTCCAACTGGTTCAATTCCCTTGTTGAAGAGATTGTTTTGCAGAACATACTAGGTATAATGAGTTAAGGACCCTATGTAGCCTCCTGCATATGTCTACCAGCACAACTTCTTTTTTTTTTTGGTCACTCCAGACTTACTAAAGCTGAGAATAATGGAGTACAGAGGTTTTCAGACAAGATTTGTGCATTCATTAACCTGACAGAATATATATTTTAAAAAATATTGGAAACCCACCTCAGTTGTGAAAGACATTCTGCATTTATTTGATTTGTCTAGAAAAGAAGACCAATAACACTGATAACAACCTGGGATAAAAAGTGATGAAGTATCCTTAGATAAGAGTACACAGTCAAAATAGTAGATGAACAGATATGTCATACTCATAGATGGTCAATCAAGTACTTACTTCATAGAGAGATTGCTCAATATATCCAGATGTTATAAGATTCCAAGCAAAAGGAATTGTCCTGCAAAGTAAACAAAGGTTGGCAGAGGAACTTAAGCCATTTACTGAATCAAATGATCACAAATTCTCAAAACATATGGATCAATCCAGGAAGACTTGTCATATTGAATCCCATGTCCTACTCATCATCAAATTTTCTTGTTACAAGATATACAAACGGGCTCAAGATATGATTTGCATCCATGACATCTTACGCATACATCATATGTTGGATTAAAACAAACAAAAATGTCACTTTCAGGAGCAAACATACACACGTGGATCTTATAAACAGTCGGAACGAAGGCGCTAATATCTGAAACTATCCTAAGTTACTTTCTCATTTTACATTCCTCAGACCAAAAAGAAAGAGTTCACATCCAACATTTGTGTGGATAGGTTATGGATATCTTCTATACTGTCACAAAAGAAGACTGCTGAGAAAGAAACTGTCAACTGTTAACTGTTAACTGTTAATGTTGTTAGACACTCGAGAGAGAAAGAAACTGTCAACTGTTAATGCTGACTGTGAGATGCCGTAGCAAAATTATAGACGATTCTACTGATGCACTACATCAAAGCCACATCCCAATATCGGATCATGTACAGTCTACATAAAACCAAGTGTAGCATATCTCAGACAAAACAATCTCTACTTGCTCCTTCACTCTGATCTTAGTTTGGTTATGGATCTGTTAACTTCAAAATCGTCACAGTAAATGATCTACTTACTAAAAGGTAAACATGAGATCAACCCAAACTGATCAAATACTGGAAAGCTGTCCATGAAAATTCTACAGCGACGAGTATTGCAAATACCTAGCTGGAATTAGAGCAAGGTAAGAGATAGCAGCGGGTAAGATCTGCACCAAAAGCACCACCACGAGGCCCTTGTAGAGCCTCGTGAATCCGCCGGACAAGTTCGTCCCCTGCCATCTCGACACCAAAGTAACAACATATCAGTTCAGAATCTAAGGACAACGAAACCGTTTGACAATGCAAAGTGTGATCTTCAAGTAGAGTCGATTTGCTTACTGCAGAGCTCATCACATCGGAATTGAACGTAGACGTTGATCAGAGGTGGGGAAGCTACGTCGATTGGATCTGAAAATGGTCCTCAAATGAAGGGGTCGGTGGAATTGAAGATGAATCAGTTCGAATTCGATGGTAAATTGAATTGGGTTGGTGAGATTTGAGAGATTGGAGCTGAGAATCGCGAATTGAAGACGGAGGATCGAGAAATGCAGAAGCTTTCAATCAGAATTGAACGATGGCACGCTCGTAAATTCTTCAAAATGGCGAGGGCAATTCGGTCATTTGGCAGCTGATTCCGAATTCCGACCCGTATGGGCTTAGGAAATCTGAGGTTTTTACCCGGATTCCCTAAGCCCGGATCGCCCGGAATCCATTTCCAAGGAATGACCAATTCCACCAAACGAACATGGGCTTACGGAATCCGTAAGCCCAAATCCGTGGTCATTCCTTGAAACAAACGGGCCATTAGTGTACTACAAACTCAAGAAGGAGACTTAGAGAGAAAGTTTCACAGTAGAGAGAGCAGGAAACAAGAAAGCTAGAGGCCCAAAGATGAAGTTAGGGGTAAATTAGACATTTTAGAAGAAAAAACGCATGTGTCTGGCACGGTTGACTTAACAGTCAAATGGATAGTATATTTAATGTTAATCTAAAACTAATATAAGCAAACATATTAAATAAAAAACAAAAGGTCCAAAACAAGTTATATCAAATAGTTGTTTGGTTAAACATACGACATCTTTTTCATACTTCTCCCTAGCTTGAATGGACTAGTTGCCTATTTGATGCAGAAACCTTTTGATTTTTTTCATCTAAAATAGCCCCCATTTGATAACATAATACCAAATTCTCTATTTTTGAAAAGTAATTACGAAACTAGTCATAAACTCAAATGCGAGTCACGAGTGAGAATTAGTTTAATTTCTACCCGTGATTGGTAGTTGCAAGTAGTTAGATTAACGGAACCTTACCTGTGACTGCCAAGCACGAGTATAGTTTTTTAATTTCATAGTTATGTATATTTAAATAACATTTATAAAAAGTAACCATCAATGGATACTTCTACTATGTTTCTGTATTTAACCTAATTTGTTTCATTTTATTAGAGATTATGAAAGAAAAATAATTTTTTTCAAATATCTTTTGGGGTACTATCATACCATATAATTTAGATATATCATTTTTTAGTACCATCTCCAAAAAAAAATAGATTGAATATATAAACAAATTAAAATTTTATACTATGAACATAACATTGTTAAGTATCAATTTAAAATAAATTTTTAAGGAGTGACTTTACTTAAAAAAAATTATCGCAAAAGAAAACCCAAGTAAACTCATTCATCAAATAATCAAAGTAAATTTGACAATTAATCAATTTATATGCATCCAAAGTCAACACAAATACAAAATAAAATTAATGTCTCCAACCCAACTTTGTATATAGGCCTTTATCCCCTACCTCCATCTCGCCCCCGTCGAGATGGACATGTAATACCCTCGACCTTCCTCATCTTCACGGGTCTTTGCGCATGCTACTCCTCTTGAGTATATTGAGTTACTCATGGTTGAAGTTTGGGGCAGTCAAACAACATGATGGATATTTCTTCCTCCTCATTACTTGACGTCACTTATTCTTCCATGAGTTGATCAAACTGTTGAAGCTCACAGTTGACTTCAAAGTCGTACCAAGCATCCTCAATCATCTCCCATTATGTTTGTTTTATCAAGTCCTTGCTTTCTTCAACTACCCCTTGTCATTTCCGCGCATCTTCTTGATAACTTGCAATTGTTGAACAAACACATAATAATGGTAAGAACATTTAAGTTAATTATAATAATTAAAAAATTACAATTTTAATTTACCGTCACCATGGATTGGTTTCCATGCATTTGAAAGTGCACTTGGGGTGCGATCCCTGCTTCAGCTTCGGGGTCTCTGGGAGGTAAGGTCCTCGTTGATCATCGTCACAGTTCTGGGGTTATCCCACGTCATCTATTCATCATTTATCATTGTCACCGTTATTAAAACAATTGTTCTACATCTCCAAGTACACGTAATGCTTTGTGAAATACGGAGTTGTCGATGACTTATCCCACTGAACTCTATGTAGATCATCCCATTCCATGTGTTCACCTAGTGAAGGCGGGATAGGTTATGGTAAATCGAACTATTAATAAACTCTGTCTGTCATCTGCCAATCAGCATGGTTAAAGTGGATCAGTGACAAACGACGCAAGCTTAGAACCAGCAACTCCATGCAAATATCTAGAACGTTTTGGATTCTTAGGAACTAGTGGGGGTTGTAGATTATCTGAAAATATAAATTTTGTTTAATTGAGTTTAAAAAAACTTTATTTACATAAAATTCATGTGAACTCTAACTTACTTTGTCATAATTTAGTCTCTTAAGTTTATCTCGATAAAAGTGACGTTCGTGGGGTGTTGGTGTGTTCTTTGTCATTTTCTTGTGTAACCACTAAAAACCCATTTAATTTGTCAACTTCGAGGGTTTAGTGATCCTGGATCTGCCTATGTTGATATGCTCCCAACACCACACCTACAACATATTAGATTATTACTGGAGTTATTACATAAAATTAGAATTTGTTACTTAAGTTAAAAATGAATGAGATAACATCATACTTCTAATAGTACACCACATCTTGAGACAATTCTTTTGTCGATGGAAACACCTTTGCAGAATCCACTGTATAAGAAGCTCAATACAATAGATCCCTAGTTGTATTGAGTTATTAGGTTTAAATCCCGTAGGAAATAAAGATACTCCATAGAGATTAACCCATAGGAAATAAATCCTCGTATCAAAGCATGGTTAATAATCCATAGAGATTAACCTATTTTTTTTCATCATTTACCAACCTACATGTACGATAATGAGAGCATCAACACCACAAACCAACCAGGTTTCGGCCCTAGTGAAGAGGACCTAACCATCCGAATAGCAAGGGTGCTCAGGCAGGGCCTAAATGTCAGCCACCGACAACCTGGAGAACTACAAGGAACGATCACAATCAGCTCAAAACTCAAGGGACCAAACTACTATCTTTGGGCACGACTTATGCAAATCGGAATAGGAGGAAGACGATGGTTACAACACCTGACCTGGGAACCCGAACCCCATGCTAGAACCGAACCAGAATACCAAAAATGGAGACAAGATGATTTTATCGTGTTTTCATAGATCATACAAAACGTGTAATCAAGGTTAGCCAACAATGTTGCTCACTATCCTGCTTCAAAAGATTTGTGGACAGCATTGCAGGTAACCTATGGCAGTGACAATGATTCACTACAAGTGTTCGACCTCCACAACAAAACAACAAAAATGATACAAGGCAACCTAAGCATGGAAGAATTCTGGCTAAACATGCAGTCATTGTAGGGGGAAATAGAAGCTCGAAAGCCGAACCCCATGAGGTGCACATCGGTTATTGCAGCATACAACGAAATTTGGAATAAGACCAAACTCTACCAGTTTTTGGGAGGGATCGACCCGAAGTTTTACGGGATTAAACAGGACATCCTGAAGGAGGTCTTGTTGCCATCAGTCGAAGCCGCTTATGCCTTGATGAGGAAGAAGGCCGCCCGACTCTAAATTTTAGGAGCGGCAACCAGTGACAACAGAGCATCATCGGTCATTGGGGACAGGTTAGTGGTGACAGCCGAACAACAACAAATAGAGGGGGCAGCAAATGCAACAATGAAATTCACTCGGCAAGGACAGAAAAAGTCGGATACAGCCGGAACAATCAGAGGATCCTCATCCCAAATCAACTGAATCAAAAAAAATAAGTTGAAGTATACTAACTTCGGGAAGAACCGATACACGAAGGACGGTTGTTTTCAATTGGTTGGATACCCCGACTGGTGGGACGAGAAGGAACAGAGCCGTTTCGTCGCCGCGATGAGCAACCCTACGGCCACCAGCACCCACGGTGGCAACGAGACCTCGACAGGAAACTCGACGAATATAGCAGGAACCCCTCGTTGGAACCCTCATCGACCCTCACCAGCACCTCACGGGGACCCTTGCTTCGCCGGAATCGTCGAGAGCAGCGGCGAGGATTACAATCAACCTAGCGGAAACCCTAGGCGAGGAAAAGACCGAATGAGCATGGAGAGGGGCAACTTTGGACCGAATGGAAGTTGCGGTTGCTCTTCAGGTAAAGGGATTTGGATTTTACATCCAAGTACATCTATTTCAAACCCTAGCTATTTTGGACCGAAAGTTATGAAAAGTTACGAAACAACCCAAAAGTATTTCAGTTCAGTCCCTGAACATGGGACACATGCATATTTAGTCCATAATAAAGACACATTAAAAAATCACCAGTGGATTTTTTACTGTGGTGCAACCGATAGTATGACGTATGATGCACGTGATCTTAGGAATATTGTGAAGTCTCGGGTTGAATATATTAATACTGCAGATGGGGCGAAGGTTCAAGTGACGAGAATGGGAACAGTAGAAATTTCTCCAACCCTGAGGATATCAAATTGTTTACTTGTTCCAAATCTCTCGAATATATTATTGTCGGTATCTCATGTCACTAAGGAAATGAATTGTACTATGGTGATGAATCCAAATTTTTGCATGCTGCAGGATATCCAAACGGGAGTGATTATTGGGTATGGCACTGAACGCGCTGGTCTATACTACGTTGATGAAGTGGGTCAACAAGGTTCGATGTTACTTGCTCACGGATCTTCAGAAAGAGCGGCTTGGTTATGGCATAGGAGATTGGGTCATCCATCCTTGGGTTATCTAAAACTTTTATTTCCTAAGTTGTTTTTGAATAAGAGTGATAATATTTTTTGTGAGACTTGTATTCTTGCAAAAAGTCATAGGCAAACGTTTAAGCCAAATAGTACTCGTGTGAATTCCATGTTTTCCCTAGTACATTCTGATGTGTGGGGTCCATCACCTATATCTGGGGGTCAAGGTATTAGATATTTTGTGTTATTTGTCGATGACTGCGCTCGTATAACGTGGGTGTATTTTTTAAAACAAAAATATGAAGTGTTCAAAATTCACTCACTTCTTCCAAATGATCCAAAATCCGTTTCAGAAAAACATTCAACTCCTTCGGTCTGATAATGGGGAGAATTTTTCAATCAACATATGAAATATTTCTTTTCAGAAAAATGAATTATTCACCAACCTCTTGTCCACACACTCCAGAACAAAATGATGTGGCCGAAAGAAAAAATCGCATCCTCCTTGAAATGACAATATCCTTACTTATTGAGTCCAAAGTACCAAAAACATTCTGGCATGAAGCCGTTACCACAAAAACATATCTTCTTAATCGTCTTTCTACAAAAATCCTGAATCTCAAAACATCGTTTGATATTCTCTCTGAAATTACCAAAGTACCCTCAACACTCAGTTTATCTCCTCGGGTCTTTGCGTGCTCTGTATTCGTACACATACCTAAAAATGATCGCACCAAATTTGATTCATGTGCAGTCAAGTGTGTATTTGTAGGATATGGAGTCAATCAGAATTGGTATCGGTGTTATGATCCTAAAACTCGTCACGTGTTCACCACAATGAACTGTGATTTCCTTGCAACATTGTATTTTTATCACCCGTCTAGCGTTCAGGGGGGCAGTCTTACAGTAGATCCACTGGATTGGGTGTGTAGTCCAAACATCTCCTATGATAGACAAAGTCTCTCCTATGATGATCCAACAGAGCTGGTGAGTCGAACTATCAGGTCAACATCTGATACGACAGTCACGACCAGCGAACAAAGGGTGACAACTGATACTCCACCATTTGAGGTATCCATGGTAAGCCCGGTAAGCCCATCTGAAACCCAAGATGAAAATATTATAGTTGAAGAACAAGAGGAGTTAATGACTGGAGGATACAAATTATCTCCAAGAGAGAATCGAGGGCGGTCGTCTAAGAGATACACACTGGATAGGGAGTCGAGCATATCCAGGTATCCGGTGGCAAATGCAGTAAGAGGGAGACTAAGTAAGGAAGTAAAAGCATTCACAATGTCTATTCTCACAGAAGAAGTTCCAAGTGCGATCGAAGAGGCTCAACAATCCAAGAATTGGCAACAAGCTGTGGATGTTGAAATGGAGGCCCTAGAAAGGAATGAGACATGGGAGATTTGCAGGCTACCGGTTGGAAAGAAACCAGTAGGTTGCAAGTGGGTGTATACTATCAAATACAAGCAAGACGGGTCCATTGATAGATACAAAGCAAGATTGGTGGCAAAAGGATACACTCAGACATACGAGATTGCTATTCTGAGACATTCTCGCCCGTAGCCAAGATGGACACAATCAGAGTATTGTTGTCTATAGCAGCGATTAAAGACTGGCCTCTCCATCAGTTCGATTAAAAAATGCACTTTATGGTCTGAAATAATCTCATCGGGCATGGTTTGGGAGATTCACTATAGCCATGAGAAATATGGGTATAAGCAGAGCAACTCATACCATACCTTATTCTTGAAAAGGACAGGAAACCTAATAACCTGTTTGATCATTTATATTGATGACATGATTATCACAGGGAATGAAATAGAAGAAATGCACAGGCTCAAGAGGAACTTGTTTGAAGAATTCGAAATGAAGGATCTCGAGAATTTGAAATACTTCATTGGAATTAAGGTGCTAAGATCAGGAGAGGGGATCTTTATATCTCAAAGGAAGTATACTCTGGATTTCTTAATAGAGACAGGAATGTTGGAATGCAAACCAGCTGAAACTTCAATGGTAGTAAATCATGACCTACAACTATCAGGAGCGAGACTAGCAGATAAAGAACGATATCAAAAGTTGGTTGGCAAACTTATATATCTGTCACATACTCGACCAGACATAGCTTATGCAGTAGGAGTAGTAAGCTAGTTTATGCATCAAATCCAAGTTGATCATATGGAGGCAGTCATGAGGTATTTGAAGGGCACCTCAGGACATGGAGTTTTGTTCAGAAGAAATGGTCATCTCGAAATACAGGGGTACACAGATGTTGACTGGACAGGCAACCCAGTTGATCGAAGATCCACATCCGAATATTTTACCTTTATTGGTGATAATCTGGTAACCTGGAGGAGTGAAAAGCAGAATGTGGTGGCCCTCTCAAGTGCGGAAGCAGAGTTCCGTGGGATAGCTAGAGGATTGACTGAGATACTATGGCTGAAAAAACTAATGACATAAATTGATTTTCCACTAACAGAATCATGCGGGCTACTATGTGACAATAAAGCAACAATAAGTATTTCAGAAAATTCAGTTCAACATGATCGGACCAAGCATATTGATATGGACATGCACTTCATAAAATAAAACCTTGAAGCTGGAAACATTAAGCTGCCATTTGTTCGCTCTGAGTACCAATTAGCAGATATACTCACCAAAGTAGTGAACTCAAAGGTATTCAATGAAGTACTAAGCAAGCTGAACATCGGAGATCTGACTACCCACCTTGACGGGGAGTGTTAAAATTACTAAGTCAACAAGTCAATGAGTCAACAAAGTAGATTAATATTGTCAAAAGTAAAACATTAATGTTGACATTAGATGGTCAAATGTAATAATTACTCAGCTACTAAATAGGTAGACAAGTTGTATAAGTACCTCTAAATGGTTGAGCTGAAACATTAAGCAATGAAGTGAAATTCCAGATATTGAGAGAAACAGAGTTAGTCATTGTTTTGTTGTATACTCTGCGTGTCGTCGTCCCTTTCCTTCTGCATTACCATATTCATCACTGTCCTGGTCCAATTTGTAGTTGATCTAGTTTGGAAAATTCAATCTTTTAGCCACATTGTCATTGCCTGAATGAGTTTAGGATCGGGATTTTTGAAAATGCTTGCTGCTTTTACTGGTCGTGATTTATCAAAGTTTCGTTCTGTAAATGCCAAAGACGTTAAGCATTGTCTCCGAAATTAGGTTAAGTTCTGTTATATTCCCGTGGATTGTGGAAAAGGTTCTGCTTTGCATTGCATTGATTCTTCAACTTTTCTTGCCTGTGAACATGTCTTAATCCTGTTTAGATGATCCTGTCATGTTGTTTGAATTTCATAGTGTTCACTTGTATTTTGGTATCTTATTTCATACGGAGGTGTACATTTATATTGGGTTAATTGATATTGGTTGGTTAGGAGGAACATCAATCTGTTTGAGAAAATATGAGGTGTTAGTTTCTATATGGCGATTTGCAGGTAAGCCATGAAGCACAACAATGTTATCCCAAACAGCCATTTCCGCAAGCATTGACAAAACTATGTCAAGACATGGTTCAACCAACCTGCTCGCAAGTCCAGGAGACGGATAGGTAGGTTCAGTGTTTAATTTAACAAACATTCTTTGTTGCTTTCTTCAAAAGTTCTCTTCATTTCTTTACTTCGTCTGGTTTATAAAGTTATCATCTTGTTTTTTTCCTGGAAATCTACAGAGAGGCAAAAGAAGGTTGTGAAGATTTTCCCAAGGCCTACAGCTGGTCCGCTTCGACCAATTGTCCATGGTCAAACTGTAAAGTACAACATGAAAGACAGGGCTAGGAGGGGATTCTCTCTTGAAGAACTTAAGGTACTATCTTGTATACAAGATTATCCTCTCATTTTTGGTTACAAGTATTGAAAGTGTGGGTTTGTATTAGATTTTCTTTTGGTTCATTGGGTGAGTATTTGAGAAGATTAATTAGTTATGTTATTTATATCATCAGGTAGCTGGGATACCGAATAAGCTTGTCCCAACCATTGGCATATCTGTTGACCATAGGCGCAAGAATAGATCCCTGGAAGGTCTTCAAGCCAACATGCAGAGGCCGAAGACGTACAAGGCCAAGTTGGTTGTGTACCCAAGAAGGGCAAAGTCATTCAAGGTAAAATCATATATGTTATTGATCTAGATCAGTCAAAATACATTGTATTTATGGAGAGGCTAACTTGAAATATTTGAATGTTGTTGTGGACACAAGCTGGTGATTCTACGGCTGGAGAACTTGCAAATGCCACCCAGGTTCAAGGAGAATTCTTACCTATTACTGGAGAGAAGCCCACCGTTGAACTTGTAAAGGTCATAGAGGAGATGAAATCATTCAAGGCTTACGGGAAGCTTTGCGTTGAGAGAACATTCGCACGCCATGTTGGTGCAAGGTTGAAGAGGGCGGTTGAAGCCGAGAAGGATGAGAAGAAGTAGACTAGTAGAGTCTGCTACTCTATCTATCTAGTCTAGTAGATGAGATTTACGGTGGTGAGTTTCGGATCATCCTGCTGATGTTTCGGTTTTGATCTTTTAGGCTATATGTGCTTGATATCTTTTACGTTTCTTTGATCAGCTAAAGTAAATGGTAGGCGACTGGATTGTAGTATCTGACTACTTTTTAATTTTACCAACAACCTCTTCAATTAGTAAGTAAATGTTTTGCTCTATTCTTGATGAGTCCACTAACTACCCACCAGTTGTAGTTTGGGAATGATCATTCTCTTTTGTTTCAGAGACTCCTTTTCATAGCCTCATAGGTAAGAAGTTGGAACAAAGTTGAAAATTTATGTAATGGAATGAATGTCAATTTTGTTACAGCAGTTAATACAATGCACACCCAAGATAATCTTTTGTGTTCTACACATGATTGATGTCTGCCTTCAGATATTTATCTCTCACCATTGAAAGAAACATCAGCAGATGACATCTATCTATGATTTATCTTCCTGAGTTTATTAAAACTGATTCTAAATTTCTAATCTTTGATGCTTCTTCGGGAAAGTCGGGTCATGGAAAAAACAATCTCGGAAAGTATCTATGATTGAGCAATCGAGCAGCTACCAGTCCAGCAGTTAATGCAGCTCCAACTAGAACATGTAATCTCACACAGTAATACTTTGCCATGAAGATTAAGCCCTTCTCCTGTATAGTTGTGCATTTTAACCACGTTTGAGATTACATAACTAAATCCCAAATCAAATCAAACAGTGACTGGCATCAAACTGAATTGAACAGATCTCCATAAGTTCTACGAACTTTCCATTATTTTACTTTCATGATGAAAAAGAAAAACTACTCTTTGATGCAAATTAGTAGCCCCAATCCAATGCACAAGCTAGAGAAAAATATATATATACTTAAATATTAAACTACTAGCTAGGGAAAAGTTGTAAGGATGTACATACCTTGTGATTTTCTTGGACATATGAAACAACTCGGTTTCCCATTGGCAGGGTAAGGAGGCAGAGGATCTGCACAGTCAAGTCCCATTTTAACAACAGAATAAATGAATATTTAAGTCAAGAAAAAGGGAATGCTTAATTCTCACAATGCAAGCAAATGGAAGATCTCTGCTCAGACCAAAAGCAAGAAGAAGAGAGTAGAGTATCCCGACTGCCACTTTCACAATTTGTGAGCCTCTTTCAGTACCAAACCTTACCTGCATTATCCAAAATGATAACAAACATGAACAAAGTACTATATATATGTATATATAGCGGTGAGCAACATACCTATGTAGACCCGAAAACTATCCAAAACAACATTATTGAGTAGGGTCCAAATAGGATGTTTGGTATTTGGGTAGGGTTTAAGGAAAACCTATAAGAAACGGTTAAATTGGTACCGATTCCAATAATAGGTTCTCGCATTTACCAGAACCAACTCTGAATAAATATTGATATATCAACAAAAAAAAATTAATACTTGATTTTGTTGTTAATTTTCTAATTTTATTTTCAGTCATTATATATTTATATGTTTCACTTTTATTATTATGAAGTGCATAATTAAAAAATTGTCAAAAATAAAATTCATTTTAGAAAGAAAAATATCAATAGGGTACAACTGTGTACCCGAAACTTGTTGGTATTAACAAATTTTGAGTAGGTTTCGGTTCTAATACTAACTGGTAAATCAGGAAGTGGTTTATACTGGGTAGATTTCGGGAATCCACAAACTTACAAAGTATCCTAAATTGCTCACCCCTATATATATATAATGGGTTAAAAGAAAAATGTTAAAACTATGTTTAGTTGGGTATAATCACCAATGGAGATAGCTTTCCTACAACAATGTCATCATCAACCTGAGATACAGACTCATACAGCATTAAAAACACCAAAACTTTAGAGAATTAGGAAAACTGAACTCAACAAAAAATATATTGGAAAATTTCAAAGAAAGAAGAGGATTGATTCATTTAAGTTACCTGGTGAAAGTGACTGCAGAAGAGGATTAAGGTTGTTGTCAAGCCAACAACAAATGAAGAACATACAACTGTGCCAGTTAAGGGAACATATTTTGATCCGCTGCAAAAGAGCGAACAAATAATACAATAAATCCACAAGTAGAAACACGATCTGTAAGAATCTCACTCATTGTATTATTATTACCTAAAGCCACCTTGTAATAGGTAAAAAGCAGTAGTAGCAAAAGGGCCAAAAGCTGCAAAACACAAGGGCTCTCCCAGTCCTTGGTAGCTCAACCGAAACGGCGGACACTATTATAAATAATTAATCAAAAACTTGCAAAGGAAAAAAAAGGTAGAAAATGGGAAGGAACTTAGACACATCAAAACTTGCAAAGGAAAAAAGGGGGAAGGAACTTAGACACATCGTCAATTCAGCATTCTAAAGCTTGAAAGCACATACATGAATCTGAAAAGTGCAAACAAGTTTGCTTTACCTGGTATACATAGCCACACGCAATTGCAGCAGACAGTAACAACATGGCACGCATATTTCCTGCTTCTATTGACGCCCAAGTGAGTCCTGAGAACCCAAGAGCCAGCAATGCATAGGCCACGATGAAAGTTCCTGTACGACTTCCCAGGCACAACTATCCAGTTATTATGACCATGTAAAACAAAATTAACAGGAAACACAAACCAACTTCTATTTGGGAAAACATAATACAGTTTGCTTTTCATGGATACACGAGTTGTCTAATTTCCATACTTTTCTAGCAAGATGCTAATCCTTTTATTTCCATGGAGAAACAAACTTGGAAGTACAATTCAGAGATTTTGTTATAAACATATAACTCTCTCCAAATAAAGAGAATTCAATGAATTTTGTTAAATGAGGTGAGCAGGTATTAGATAACTATAAGAGAACCTGTGAAGTACCTGCCAAGTAAATTTACAACGGATTCCTTCTTATTCTTATCCGCTCCGGTATCAAAGTCATAGACGTCGTTGCTGTTTGGAGCACAGAAGAGGCTTTAAAAGTTGAAGAGTCATCCAACTCTGACCTATTCATCCCAATCTAATATTAATGATTTCATTGAATGAAGTTGTACACAACCTTAAATTGAGCCAAGTGATAATGAGGATGGAGGAAGCCAAGAGAGTAAAATAGAGCCTTGCCAAGAATACTCCCGTCTGAAGATACGCTGCTGCACTTCCAACCTAGGTTAGAGTTTGCTAGTGTCAGAAGAAAAAACAAACTAATATTTTCTGCTCAGTTAAATGACAAAGACAACATTGCTGAAACGAACAAAAGAGATGATAAAGTATCCTACGTTTGTGCCCAACAAAATACTCTTTGTAATCACTCAGCGCTTGTATCAGTTGTTCACCTAACTGTGAGAGAAAGTAGAAACTCACGGATAGAGGAACCAAGGCAACAGAGTAAATTGGCAGCTTGATTGCTCTCCATACCAAAGCTGCTCTTGAGATATCATCTGGGTTTCCTCTCTCCAATTTATTGGTGGAAAGTGCTTGACACTTGATATTTCTCTTGACTTCTAATTGGGTCCGGCAATTTCTAGCATCAAAGTCATAGCCTTCATAGCAAGAACCTGATTTTGGGAGACCTGCATAGGGCCTGAGGGTAGGCACTACTATGTCAAGGTATTTTTAGCAACAATCTCTCTAGAAAATTCGATCGTAGTCAGTGATGAGAATATCTAGATCCTAAGTTCAACACTCTTTCTCTCAATTATTACCAATAACTGAATTATCAAATCTTTCAAGATTATGCATAATAATGTATCGGTACTTCCTCAAGTTTTTGCAACTTTATAACGTCTTAAGCTTCATTTACCAAAATTATTCACTCCTCCCAGTTTTATGGAGCTGCACTCATCTATGGAAGAGCGATAGACAAATATTCATCACATCTAATTTCATAATGCATGGTGTTTCTTCATTAAAAAATTCTTCAACCTCCAAAACAGGCTTCAAGAACTAACCCAGAACTTAGACGAACGGAAAAGGTGAAAATTGATCATCACGGGAAAAACAGGAAGCAATCTGAACGCTACAAGAAAGTGATGAAGATGAACTTGCCTCCTCAAGGAGCTATTTCCAGTGAAACAATGTACGTGCTTCCAGAAACTCAACCCAGAGTTGATATTGCAGAATGAAGCTGCCATTTGCATTTTTCCGTACTTTTGTTCGGAACTGCCCTCTTCCTCCTATCCTCTCATTTCTGTTTACTCAGGCTTCAGCATCTCTGATCTCATTATCGTCTCTAGAGTGCGGAACAGTGTCCTCTTTTGGCCAAACGCGGACGCTAATTCACTACTATATTTTTTCGAAGTAAAAAGAAAAATATCACAAATTGAAAATGTGATAAATTTAATTATATTAATTTTTATTCTAGAAAATAGCCAAAAAACAAATTCTTTCTAAAATGAGAAAAATATTTAACATAAAAAACTATAATATATACTTTTTTAAAAAAATAAAAAATATTTTTTCTTTAAAAAGATAAACATTAAGGGTTAATTTTCCTTTAAAAAAATGAATATTGATTTGCATTTGTGTACCCTTGACTAACTTGATTGATTGCTTCCTTTGGGACCACTACTATAGTGGTTGTGTTCATCTACTTGGTATAGTTGACTCAACTCTTCGTTACATGATCATAATGGCATAGGGTGAAGCTTAGAATCCAAAAATAATTTCTTCAGATACAACGTCAAAGCTACTTTGGTGAAATTTGAGGATAACAAGATGGAGATTGAAATCTCTCAGCTTCACTGGTAAGATAAAGGTACATGAAAACCTCAATGTCAGTAAAAAAATAAGAAGAAAAACTGAGCATTCAACATATGTAAGTTGTACGTGATAAAGGTATAAAATTAGTGTTTGTATGAATTTGAGTCTCTATCTAAGTTTAAACTTAGATAACAACCATTCGGTTAGTGTGGCTCTCCATATGATAATAATATGTCAAGTTACCTTGTTGATCTAGTCAAATCAATCTATATTACAACCAACTAATCTCCACAAATGGAATTGTGATTGTGTTCTTTAGTCAAATGGCTTTGTAAGTCATTCAACTATTTTAGAGTTTTTTTTGGAAGAGAAGCTTTGCGGCAAGTGAACATTAAATATGTCAGGTGTCAGATTATCATATATAACACCCTCTGCAATTTCTTGATGAACAAGCAGAGTTAGTTACGTGCAACAGAGTGAACTTCTTAAGGGAATGTTAGGGTGAATGGAAAGGATGAACAAGATAAGCAAGCTAAGGATAAGATTACCTTCACATCGAAAGTTCAAGCAGTTAAGAGATGTACAAATATGATAGAGTGTTCAAGTAGCCAAAATAAATTGTTCAAGATGATCAAGGAAGTTGTACTCAAGACTATATAAAAATGTAGGTTATGTTATGTAGTTAAGTACTCTAATGAATGGAAATCTAGTTGAGTTTTTTATTTCTAGTTACTTCTCTGCAAAGTATTAATCTTCTTTGTTGGCTACTACTTCTACTGCTTCTCAAATAATATGATATGAGTTCAGATTGCTGAAACCCCCTTCTTGGTAAGTCGTCGTCACCTCCCCTCCGACTCCACCGATTCTGACTCCGTACTAACTATTAGGGGTGACCAACAAAACAATTTAGACCACGACCAGACCATAATTGACCGAAATCAAACCAAAAAGACCAAATTGTTTATGTATCAAAATCAACGGTCTTGCCTTAACGATCTTATCGGTTCCGGTCTTAGACCATTAGAGACCATTAAGACTAAACTATACCATTAAATCGATTGTGTTTTATTGATTAATTAAATGGTAAAATATCACATTGCCCCTAATGTTTGACCAAATTTCGAGTCCCCCCCCCCAAAAAAAAAAGTAAATTGTAAAATTTTCTTCCTAAATGTGTTGGTCAAAGTGTAAGTTTGCTCCTCCCTCAACTTTATCATCTATGTTTAATAGAATTAGTTTTGAAAAATGCAAAAATAACTGAAAACTTTCTAAAATGTCACAACTTAACCCTTCCAAACATTTTCAAATGTTACAATTGAGTCCCGATTCGATTGGGGCTCGGGTCTAGATCTTGACCCAGACTAACCGCCTCATGGGTAGGGGACCAGGATCTGAGTCAAAACACATACCTGACTCCCTCGATAGAATCGAAACTCAATTGTAACATTTGAAAAATTTGGGATAGTAAAATTGTGACATTTTTTTAAAGTTTTTTGTTTTTTTTGCAAGTTTCAAAATTATTCTGATAAATTTGGATGGAAAAGTTGACGGACGGGGCAAACTTGCACTTTGATCAAACATGAGGAAAACAATTACGATTTAAACTTTACAGTGGAAGTTGAAAATTTGGCCACACATTAGGGGGCAATGTCGTATTTTACCTTAATTAAATTAATTTCAGTTTTATTGATTAATATTTTGTTAAAATATAAAATTATATAAATATTAGGGGAAAAAGAAAAATCTAGCAAAAAACGTATTGAATTGTATTTAAAATCGTATAAAAATACACAATTTGCTTTATGGTCGTTCTTTTTAGCTTGATTTGGACTTTTGTACTGTTCAGTCTACGACTTTTGTACGGTCTTTTGGTTGGATTTTTTTATGGAGAAAATCTGGTCTGAAAACATAGGTACTCGATCGAAATAATAAAAAATTATTGGACTGGTTTCACCCCTAATAAATATATATGCCTAAACGGTCTAAGACAGAAATGACCAAGACCATATCAAACGGTCCTAACAGTCTTAATCTCGATCTCAAGACCAAAAATAGAGGACCAACAATTTTGGTCCCAATTTCAAGACATAAATAGACCAGACCAAACCTGATTTTGCTCACCCCTACTAACTATCTTCATCCTTACCAACAATCTTCGTGTCATGGATCTTCCTCCCTCCTACAGTTCTACTTTTTCTTTTGCCCTTTCATGTTTTTCTCATTAAATCAGAGAACCAACCAACTCTCTAAAACCCGCCTGATTCTCTAAAAGTTGATAAGATTTTACACTTTGAATCGAGTTCACTTTGCAATTCAGTCTTGTAAGTGGATCAAACCGCCAATATGACCAATTCACGATCCAACCAAATTTGACCACTGGTTTGGTTTGGTTCTGAAAATTCACCCAGTTTTGTGTATTTTTTTTTGTAAATGCACTAACATATTTTTCGTCACAAATAAATTCACTTGTATGCTTCAATTTGTTGGTCATTGTACATCTCTTTCAGATTTACCCGTTAATTATCACGTGTAAGACACATGAACCATTTATTTTAGAAAAACAAAAAGACATTTATACCCCTACTTACCATCCAAACAACTTTGTTGTCTCTTCCCCTTCTTCCTCCTAAAACGCACCACCTTTTCTTCCCCTTTCTTCTTCATGCACTCCACCCACAATTTTTAATCCTAATCCAAAGTCCTCTCTATTCTTTTGCTTCTCTCTACTCATTCTCCCTCTCGTTTCCGTCCTGACCATCAATTTTTTCACCACTGAATCCCTAAGAGAGTTTGTCGTCAAGAATTCTCTTGGTCTTGTTGAGGGTACAATTTTTGTAACTCTCTTTTACGTCATGCATTTCGTTGTTTTTCAAAGTTTCTTAGCTACTTATAGTGGTTTAGGATAGTGGAGTTGATTTGTTGGTTATAGCACGAAATGAATTCGGTGATTGTGACTATTGCAAATCCACCCGCTATTTACAACAACTTCATGAGAGTGGTTGAAATTTTGTTAAGTCTACTAATTTTGAGAGATTGTACCGAACATATTTTTCCTCGTATAAAAGATGAATGAACATAAGCTAGAAATATGCATTGTTATTCTTGTTTTTACAAGAATAGTGTGGTTAGTAGTTATGAGTCCTTTGTTATTTGGGTACTTAGACAATAAAATAACAGATATGAGTGGTCTACTACCAAAAAAAATTCTATTTGTTGATGAGAAATGTTATTGCAACTCACACTTCGTTCAAAGCTCTATTACTTCACACTTCAAGTCGATAACCGCGGTGAACTATAATCTTTGTTATTAATTACTATATATCATTATAAATTTTTCCATATCTAAACTGGATTGTAGGTTTTGAACCGTGACGATAGAATTGAACTCCTAGTTTATAAAACTGAAAATTTGTAGTTTCAGGTAGATACTCTATATAATATCCTTAGGAAGCAAGTACGAGTAAAATACTCTTATATTATGTCTTAATCTATGTCTTGCTTGTCTTGTGTTTAGGTTGACATTTTCTAGAGCCAAGCAAGGTCCCTACGTAGAAAAATGTGGTTTTAGAATTTGCAGATGAAAGTCATGCTGGGTGAAGAAAGGAGGGAAGGGAAGGTAAAAAAGAAATTGGTAAGTGTATTTAAGGTATTAATATATCACTTGACTGACACAATGGTACAATTAACTGAAATGAAATAGTAATGGACGAAAAAAGTTATTACAAACATATTGAAAAATGTTAGTGAAACAACAAACAATATGAGTGCAATTTCCAACATACACAAACATTCAGGTACTGTTTCAGACTTTTCCTATTTTATTGACGAAAGAAAATTGATGACAAAAAAGTAATATTTTTAAATATAAGTGATTAAATGACAATTTGTTTTTGTCAAAATAATAACATAAATTTTAAAAAATAATAATCAACGTAGTAATCAAATAGATAATATATCCTTAATTTTTTTTTTTTAAATATTTTAGTTCCACATTTTCTCAGTGCAATCAACATCTAATTTCTTATTATATATATATATAAATAAATTCAAGCTGAATAACATTTGTATTTATTGGCAAAACAGAAATGAATAATACCTCCAGTGGATCGCCCACATGTTTTGTTCTTCTATTTAACCACACCCTCTACACAGATCGCAGTACGCACTACGAAGCATAGCGTAAATAGCGCCTAGCGGTCACGGACATTGGACGAGTTTGCCACTGCCAGGAATTAGACTAGAGCGTCAGCATCCGCCATGGGTTTGCAGGTTTCTCTTTCTTCCATCTCTTGCTTATGCTGCTGCTTTGACTTCAATTCATTCAACCTATCAATGCTGCTATCTATTCAACGGATCGATCTCGGTTTAGATCTGTGGATGTTTGATCTGGGAGATTCAATACGTCTAGATCTCTAACGAATTTGATAAACTCACATTGTTGCGTGTTCAGTTATAATGCGTCAAGATCTGTGATTGAAAGGTGATATTTAGTGCAGCATTGATCGATTTACAAAATTTTCTGTCACCCATCAATTTGATCTATTTGTGGAAGCGCGAATCTTTCAGGAATACATACGTTCATCGAGATGGAACTCCTCGGCCACTTCAAGATTCTGGACTCTGTTATATTTTCGGTCATTTGACTGGCTACTGACATACTTGCAGTAAATTAACAGCTAGATTCTATTTGCTGCTGCTCTCCATAACAATTACTCTGTGCCACTAGCATTCAATCTATGACTATGAGATTTATGGCAAAAAAAAAGAGACTATGAGAGCCTTTTTGCTGAATACACTCCACAGATGATCTCATGATGGTGGAAAATTATGTATTTTCCCCAATTTATGGTCAAATCACTGTGTTCAGTAGATAGATATAACGACACGCAATTGTTGCTCGAAATTGCATAAATGCATTCGTCTTTTGGCCACTTGTTGTGCAGCTAGATGAAAGATGTTACGAAATGAACTTTTTTGTTGAATCACGCAGGAGGATTTCGAGGAGCATGCAAAGAAAGCCATGACTTTGCCTGAGAATACATCAAATGAGAGCAAGCTGATTCTCTATGGATTGTACAAACAAGCCACAGTTGGACCAGTCAACACCAGTAAGTCCCTTAACCAGGAACTTACCCAATGTAATGTTTCTTTTTATGGGATCTTGACTTGAGGCCAATACAAGTCAACAAAAGCAAATGTTTTATAAATCACTCGGAAAAAATTTTGAGCACCACTTCAAACCCATACTTAACCTGACTATTTGGTGTCTCTTTAACTAAGCAACTTTTGATGCGTTGGCACACATGTAATCTGTTCTGTTATCTAAAATCTGTTAGGTCGCCCTGGAATGTTCAACATGAGGGACCGTGCAAAGTGGGACGCATGGAAGGCTGTTGAAGGTAGTAAATTACATGGGTCTAAATCTGTTATTCCTCAATCATTCTTGGTCATTATGGTTCCTAGCAAGATGCAACTTGATGATGATCATAAATTGAATGAATGACTACTGCACTACTATCCCTGTCTGGTTGGCTTTGATCGATTTTTTTTCTAGGTACTGATATATGTGACTTGGTTTATGTTATGGTAGGTAAATCGAAGGAAGAAGCCATGGGTGATTACATCACGAAGGTGAAGCAGCTCCTGGAGGAGTCTGCTTGACAAACTTCTAGCAGTATGTGCGTATCACTTCCTTTGTGGCTTAGAGCTCAGTCTAGCATCCAATAAAAATAAACTACTGTATTATGTATTGAACTGCTTTGTAATGTATTGAATTCAAGTTCGTATTGTTAGTCATTTTTCTTTCATCTGGTTATGCATTGCTTTTATCTGGTTATGGAGGAAAATTGTGGTTGAGCTTTGTATTCGTTAAATCACTCCCCCAACGCCAAACCTCTCTCTTCAGATATAATATTTCTGCAATGACTCATGTTTATTCATTCATATCAAGAAAGGAGAAAAGTTACTGGTTTTGATCCAAAATGACATTACGGTAATATTGTATTTTTTAAAGTAGGTACTGTACATTAAAAAAAAAAGTAAGTACACAAAGAATATTTAGAAATTTGCATATAAGTGTTACCGTGGGTAACACATTTTTTTTACAAAATTCGCTACTACGAGTAGCGTTTTTGTACAAAACGTTACCCATTAGGTGCACTTTTTTTAAAACATTTTTTTTTCATTTTTTGACGACTCGATGTTTAATTTAAAATAAAATTATGTATCTATTAAAAAAATTATAGTAAGTAGATATTTTAATTACGATTCAAATGATTCAAAAAATATTATTTTTGGACTTACGAATTGATTATACGCTATGACATAAGTTGAGATATGAAAATTTGACTAAAAAAAAATATAACTTAGACCCTATAAGTCCAAACTTACCACGGTTAACGTCATTTATGTCGTAATTCAATTATCTACATAGGGTATTGTTTTTGGATTTTTTGATTAGAAATATATTTAATTTTTTAACCTAACATTGTTTGTCCTATAATTTAACCGAAATAATTAAATGCATTAGGTGAGAAATTTAATTATATACTTACTCAAAACAAAATAAAAAAATTACAATGCGTAGATCATTTAATTACACATTAAATGACGCTAACTAGACATTAATGTTTGACTTTCAGACTGACCGTATAATACGATACGTAAAAAACTATATATACATATACAGTAAAATCACTCTTTATAAAATCATTTTACTGTTTACACAGTATTTTTACTGTATATATACACGTACATATAATTTTTTACATATCATATTATACAGTCAGTTTGAAAGTAAAAAATTAACGCCTAGTTAGAGTCATTTGATGGTTCAAAAAAGAATATAAAAAGGAAGCTCAAGAAGGAAAGAAAATGGATCAGTGTCATCAGAAGGCAGGAAATGATGACCAGAAGCATCGTTCAGTGATCCTGCGCGCTAATAGAGAAATTTATGAAACATACACGCCCCTTACCCAAGATATCTCAGTTATCTTGGCATACATGGAGAAGAACGATTTGGCGACGCCACCTACACTACGAAACAGCGACGTGCAATTGGGAACCGACCAAAATGCTTACCGTCGCTATCACCATTGCAAGGGGCACACTACCGATAATTGTAGGATTTTGAAGAAGGATATTGAGAACCTTATACATAAGGGCTTTCTCAAAAAATTTGTGGCGCGCCTTGAAAGGAGTAGGAGCCCTCGCCGCGAAAGGAACGCGTCGCCTTGGAGGTCTCAATAGTCCAGCAGAACCAAAAAGGGAAATGTGAACGTTATCAGTCCAGGGTTCGTTGCTGAGGAGAGACGAGCGGCGCTCGAGAGGTGTATGCCGCACAAATTTCAGGGACTCCCTGGGTTGGGAAGCGCCCAACGGAATAGGAGGATGTGGTAATCTCCTTTTCTGAGGCAAAATTGGTACATGTGACTTGTCCCCACGAAGACACCCTTGTCATCACTTCTGAGATTGACAGCTATGATGTCAAGCGGGTACTAGTTGATTCGGTAAGCTCAACATATATACTATTTCTCGACACCTTGAAGAAAATGGGGTGCTCAGAGAAGGAATTGAAGAAAGTCAACTTCCATTTGATGGGGTTCGCCTCACATGCAACTTACTCGGTAAGGGCGATCACTTTGTCTGTGTACTTGGGTGAGGGGTGGAAGGCGGTCAGAATAAACGTCACGTTCATCGTGGTGGATGACCCGACCTCATACAACGCTATATTAGGGCGCTCCACTTTGAACCCTAACCGGATGGTGCACTCTACGTACCACCAACTGTTGCAGTGCCCAACTCCCCATGGGATAGTAGTGGTGAAAGGAGATCAACCCATGGCACGCACTTGCTACGTTCACTCAGTGCGTCGCCACGTACTAAAAGGCAAGGGAAATGAGGTCCTGGCAATCTAGACAGAAGAGGACCTTCGGGAGAAGAGGAGTCGCCTCCAAAAAGTGGAAGAGTTAACGAAAGTAGAGATAGATAGTGCTGGGAATATTGTTCAGATAGGAGGGGCGCTCCCAGGTAAAGAGGTTGAGGCTCTGGCAACACTCATAGAGTTCGATAGAGTTGTTCCCGTGGAAACCTAGAGATATGCTGGGAATCAGTAAGGAGATAATCGCCCACGAGCTAAATATTGATCCAAGCATCATGCCAATCGCCAAGAAGTGACAACCCGTGGGTGAGGAGAAGACAATCGCCATAAGGCAGGAAGTAGGGAAGTTGGTGGATGTCAACTTTGTGAAGGAGATCAGGTTCCAGATATGGGTAACGAACCCAGTCCTAGTAAAGAAGAACAATGGAAAATGTATAGACTTCAGGGACCTGAACAAGGCATGTCCCAAGGACTCTTGTCCCCTATCAAGAATTGATCAACTAGTCGATACTACTTCAGGCCACGAGCTGCTCAGTTTCATAAACCCCTATTCAAGGTACAATCAAATCCAGATGGCCGAAGACGACACCCATCACACATCTTTCTATGCGGATATAGATGTGTACAATTACACCGTGATGCCCTTTGGTTTGATCAATGCTGGGGTGACCGACCAGAGGATGGTGAACAAATTGTTCACCGGGATGATTGGCAACACCATGAAGGCCTAGGTTGATGATATGCTGGTCAAATCCATCAAGGGTATTGATCATGTGGAGGACTTGAGAAAAATGTTCAAGAGTATGCGTCTTCGCCAAGTGCGCCTTAACCCGACCAAATGCGCCTTTGGCGTGCAATCAGACGAATTATTGGGCTACATGGTTAGCCAAAAGGGGATTAAGGTGAAGCCCGAGAAGCTGGAGACGATTGAGAAGATGAGGATCCCAACCTGTCACAAGGAGGTTCAATGTTTGAATGGGACACTGGCGACGCTCAGTCGCTTTTTGACAAAAACGGGTGATAAGTCCCTCCCATTCTTCTAGATTTTAAGGGTGAACAAGAAATTCGAATTGACCCTGGAGTGTGAACAGGCGTTCAAGGACTTGAAGGCACATCTTAAGGCGCTCCCACTAGTGGCTATACATACAAAAGGCGATGCACTTTCCCTGTATTTAGACATCAGTCCAGTAGCTGTAAGCTCTATATTAGTCAAGGCGATCACCAAGGGACAAGTGCTCGTGCACTATGTATCAAAGGTCCTTACAAAGTCTGAAATGAATTATCTAGAAGTTTAAAAGTACCTTTATGCACTGATGAACTCATTTAGAAAGCTTCGCCTATACTTTCACGAACACGAAATCACTGTTCTAACAAATCAACCTTTAAAACACTTCATGCACAAACTAGACGCTTCAGGGAGGATTATTAAATGCGTGATTGAATTGAGCGAATTTCGAATTAAGTTCGCACCCCGAACAACTGTGAATGAGCAGGCACTGGATGACTTCATAGTCAAATCCACTTGCCCACCAGAAGCGACGCCTAAAGACAAGAGGAAGTAAAAGAATTTTGAACGCTTCACACTGATGGATCATCCTCAGTTGATGGCTCAGAGGCAGGATTAGTACTAATACCTCCAGATGGCGGTGATCCTGCACGGTATGCCTTGGTACGCACCTTCAATGCCACAAACAATGAAGCAGAATATGAAGCACAGATTACTGGTCTCAGACTCGCCAAAGGTCTAGGCGTCGCTCATCTCAACGTTTATTACAATTTATAACTCGTGATAAATCAAGTAAAATGTGAATACGTTGCGATGGGCGAGCAGATGAAAATATACTTGAAGGAGGCAAATGAATTAGCTGAGGGATTCAAGAGCTTCCAAATAGAAGCTATCCCGAGAGAGTCGAACCAAGAAGCGGATGCACTAAGCAAATACGCGTGGCAAGTGACACCTCTTCAGGTGCACTTTGTGGAAAGCTTCTTCGAAGGAGCAAGTCAAGTCTGCGCTAGCGTTGATAAAACTGTTGATTGGGCGACACCCATTCGAGCATACTTGGAAACTGGTGAATTAAAAGAAGATGTGGTCGAGTCCAAGCGAATATTGAGATTGACCCCAAATTATAGAATCATTGAAACACTATACAAGAAGGGATTCTCTACACCATTTCTCAAATGCGTCGCCCAACCAGATACAACAACAATACTAAGATAAGTTTATGAGGGATACACTGCTTGCCACGAGAGGGCCAAATCCCTTGTTCGCAAAATCCTCAACCAAGGATAGTAATGGCCTACCATTAACAGAGATGCTAAGTATTTGGTTTTGAAGTGTGAATCTTGCCAAAAGTACAACCCAAAAATAGCGCGCCATCCTGCAAACTTAACAACAATTGGCGTCGCTTGGCCTTTTGCATAATGGGGGATTGACCCAGTAGGACCTCTACCCAGGGCTAAGTAGCGCACTTATGTTATAGTAGCAATTGACTACTTCTCGAAGTGGATCGAGGCAAAGTCATTAGCGTCGACTACAGAATTTCAAGTGATTAAGTTCCTAAAATCTAGAATTGTCTCTACATATGGGATTCCAAGTATACTTGTGAGCGATAAGGACCCTCAATTCTCCGACAAATAATTGAAATGGTTATGCGAAGAGCTGAAAATCGATTACATGTGCGCCTCAGTCAGACATGCACATGCGAATGGAAAGTTTGAGGCTGCCAACAAAATAATTCTGAACGGATTGAAGAAGAGGCTAGACGCCTTACATGGGAAATGGACTGAAGAACTAGAAAATGTTCTTTGGGCGCTTCGAACAACACCCAAATAGGCTGTAAACATCAGATTTTTGCTTGGGGTCAAAATACCGTACGCGAGAATCCGAGCCGAGAAAAATTGAGACGAAGAAAAAATACACCGCAAACCCTAAACCCTAAACCTTCAACCCCAAACTATAAACCCCAAACCCTAAATATTAAATCCCAAACCCTAAACCTTAGCCTTACATGACAAACCCTAAACCTTAAATCTCAAACCCTAAACCCTATACCTTAACCTTAAATCCAAAACCTTTAAAAAATCTAAATCATAAACCCTAAACCAAACCTGAAACCCCAAACCCTAAACCCTTAAACCCTAAACCCCTAAACTATGACCAAACCCCACCAATTGCCCCCAAAGTCCTCCCAATTTCCATCACCTTTGACCATTTGATGACTTTGCTCACCCACCATCATCTTTTGACAAAATCCTCCCAAATCACACCAAAAGTCCTCCCAAATTGCCAACCACCTTTGCCCATTTGATGACTTTGCTCACCCACCATTATCTTTTGACCAAATCCTCCCTAATCACACCAAAAGCCCTCCCAAAAGCCCAATTGCTATCACCTTTGGCATCCACTATGGTTTTTCCATGCTTTATCATCTACTTGCACAAAATAAAAACATTAAGAAAACCCTATAAATGGGAAGAAGCTACGGTTGATGAAGGGGGGAAGAAGATAGAGAGAAATGCTGAAAGAATTACGGGAGATTGAGTTATTCAGTGAAGTTTTTTTTATAGAGAAATTGAAAGAAGTATCGGTGATTATCAGTCTTGGTTCCTCGTACGGTGTCTAAACTCCAAATAACTTAGGTATATCTATTTCATATTCAAGATTGTATTTGTATTTCCTATTGTGAATGAAGTTTGTTTTATCAATATTATGTGTTAATAGTTGTATTTCATATAAGAACCGTAATCGATTTTAAGTTCGGTTTAACTTTGGGGTCATTTTAGACATTTGTGAAAGTTATGAGGGTTGTTTCAGTCAAAAAAATAATAATTTCGAAATGAATTAGGTAATTACGAAAGTTTGATGAAGATTACGACTCAGGTTTTGGATTCTCGGGTCATTTTAGGACTTTACCGAGTGTTATAAACCAAACCAAAAGGGTTTTGGGTCATTTTCGCAAATTTTGAAAGATTTTTCCAAATCCGCTCGAATTTTTAAATAATTGCACTTTGATCCCTAAAATTTTCTAGACATCTCATTACTTCTCAATGTGTCACAAATTAGTTCAATTTGCTTCGTATTTTCAAAATCATTCGTGTATGTTTGACACGTTTAAAATGACCACAAAGTTAAACCACCCTTTTTAGCATGATTAACTCTCTTCTCTTTTGTTTAATTATTTGAAATTAACTCTAAAAAAATAAAAAAATGCTTGTATATTGTTAATTAAAAAAATGTGCATGTAATCTTTTTGGCGAATCATGATCGAAACGGGAAATTCAGGTAAATTAGAAAAACAGAATTCAAATGCAAACTAAAGTACCGAAAGAGCGGATTATGGGCTAGCGAGCCCTTAAGACGTAATCAAACCCCCGAACTCAATTCTCTGGACGTAGACCTTTCCAAGCCTAGGATGTTAATACCATGTACCCTATGCAAATTTTAGGATTCCAATTAGCCTCTAATTAATCGGTGGCGACTCTTTCATTTTTTGGTCCGGTTAATGACCCCGCTCGACCGAACCCGTCGCTCGCTAAGACTCGATATTTTTTGAGCGAAAAAAATATTTTTCAAAATGGGGTCGGGGAAAATCGGATTCGACGACCGACAATTTGGCGACTCTGCTGTGAATCTCTTTTAGAAGGTTTAGGCTTTGTCATGTTTACTTTTCCATATTATATTTTTCCCAATCCGTTTTCTCATTCTTGCAACTCTAAATTTTGTCTGAAAAGCGATGTAAATGTAATAATTCGAAATGATTTAAATTCCCATTTTGCACACACCAAACTGGTTACCATTACCCGATCGGACCTGGAGTACGTTAAAAGCTTAGGGAGTTTAGTAAGGGAATGCGCACGGAGCAATTTGGACCACTGACACGCACCCAAAAAACTCAACTCGATGAATCAGAATGGGCCTGTGATCCTCTATAGGGGTGAGGTTCCGCCAGTTCAGGGGCCCTAGAAATTCCATCCCTTTAGAACAAAAGCTCCACACCATGTTTAACCTCGACCCGTTTTGTGTTTGTTTCATTTTGGGCCCAACTGATGTTAAAGGGAATTCAGCCTAAGTATTTGGATACGATATTGGCCCACAATTCATGTAGAAGATTCATCCCTCCTGTTCAGCCTTGATGACACTCTCCTCAAGCTGAGCGAATTGATCCTTTTATTGATGAAGATCCACAATTTGAGCGACCCTTTAGCCACCTTCGCATGCGCCTCCTGCAGCTCCTTGGCGTGGCGTGACGCTTCCTACTCTAGCTCATCCCAAGCATCCCTCTCAACTGACTGGCGACGCTCATCGCGCTCCAGTCAATGCTCAAGATCGCGAACTCGCTTAAGCTCTCCACTGGTGGTCTCCTTCTCCTTAGAAAGCTCCGCTATGGCAGTACCCATTTGGAGTTGCAGCGGGAGGAGCTGAAAACCAACTGTTAGCACAAAACACTTAGAAATATTTTAGAAGACTTAGAGAAAGGAATGACACCTGGAAGAACATGGTAAGGTCGTGGCGCACAAGGTTGTCTAGAGCGTCGCCACTCTTGTCAATGGGTGCCTTGTTTGCAGGAGGACAAACGCCATCCAAAAGATGAAGACCCAGGTTTAGGTCCATCAAAGTGCTCTCCCTCACTAGGGGAACATCTTGGAGTCATTCACAAGGAGCCCAAGGCGTTTGGGCTGGGTTGTCAGAGGCGATCCACTCTAGAGCGCTGTCTACCTTGAGGTCCTGATGGAGGTCGCATATCGGCTCGTGTTTTCATCCGCCAGGAGCGAAGTCGTTTCCTGGTGAGTGATAGCAGGCGGAGGCGTCGCCTTGTCAACACCAGAGGTGGACTCGCTTGCAAGAGTCTTCTTCTTGTTAGAGGGAGTGTTGTGAGTCTTCCCCACGTATACAGACCCGTCGTCCTTAATGCTCTTCTATGTGGAAGTACCATCAGGAAAGACATAGTAAGTCCATGAAATGCAGTTTCTGTCACAACAGGCGCGCCCGACTTCTTAGTATGAAGTATGTTTAATCTTATAGTAAGAAGGTAATCATCACAATAGCGAAAGTAAAGGACCACACCTTTATAAAGAGCGACCGTCTCCTGGGTCTCAAAACTCAGTGTTAAAGGATCCCCTACCAACGGATCCACTTTATCCTAGGGGCGCACCTTCTACTTGGAAGATCTATGCCTCTTCATGTTCTTTGAACCCTCGGTGGCGTCACTGGGGCTTTCCCGTTCCCTTTCCCCTTTTCCTGTTCAACCGGAAAGGTGAACGCATAAGCAGTGCGCGAAATAGTGTTATCTGCAAAAGGAAAATGAAATGAGTTATTACCTGTGAAGAAGAAAGGCGATGTTGTACTGGGAAGATGGTCGCATTGAACAAATACTCTTTCGTGGTCTCCATGGATATCCACGTGGCGTACCCAGCTTGGTGGTCTGAGTACACCAAATGGAGGGACTCTAAGTCCCAAGGTGATAGTTCATTAGGGGAAGGTGGAGGGTCATAGAGCGCCTTCGAGGTTATGCACCAATGAAGAAGAAGTAGGAACTCTTCCAATTGGAGTTCCTTGTCCTAAAGCTTGTAACTAAGGTTAAGGAGGAGTGCCATACATGATACTTGTTAACAGGGAAGTGAGTAACAAAACTAAAAACGCTGAATCGATTTGAATCTATCCTATAAAAATGGCGAAACAAAACTAAGGAATATGTCCAACCCCTCTTCTCACACAACACCCTAAAACCTACCCAGGTGCGAATAGAATTGGGGAAAAATTGGGTAGGGAAGACTCCATAATAACGACACGCTTCTACCAGGTATGGGCATATATGAAACCTCAACACCACATCAATTTGCAGGTGATAGATGGTTTCCTCGTCTTGACCTGGTTTAGAAGTAGGATCGACGTTTTCCAGATTACTCTCATCCTGAATAAGAAAGCGCGGAAAAAAAACGTCGCCCACACACGCTTCCTTTACCGCTTTATTGAAGATTGACCTAGAAATTATGTTGGGCTTCGAATAGCTAAAACCAGGTGGAAAGAAGACATATGCCTAACCTCTTAACGAGTCGCTCACCATTGAAGAAAAGAGGTGTTTACGTCTTGGATAGAAGCTTGGCTCGAAAGGGGTGCAACAAGCTATTTTGGGCGACCGAAAAACCTAGGGCAATCGGAGGAAAGAACACAAAAGAGGCCGAAGTTCTAGAGAGAAGGGATAGAGAATTCTAGAGAGAGAAAGTGACAGAGAGGTAAAAATGAAAAAAATGAGAGGGAATCAGCCAAATAAAAGAGCTCCCTAGGGGGAGATTAAGGGTCACCTCGTTCAGACTACCCCTAGGGGGCATTGATGGTTTGAAACCCAATGGTTTCTAACGTCCTACCTGCGTCTCTCCGGATTTTCCCGCTCTATTTTGAAATGTAAGTTCAAAATTTGAATTTCGACGTTCTACACGCCATGGAAGGCACGCCATTGGTGACACACCCCATTAATAATGAACAACATGCAAAACCTTTAGCTCATGCTCAATCAAATGGAACACCACAACCTTTGTAAAGAGCGGCATCAAACCTAGTATGAGCGACACTCTTACTGGGCTTCAGGGGCAGATGATGGATCCTGATACTTGGGCTTCGACACTTTTGGATCATGCCCAAGAATGGATCAATCCCAGCGAACAGGCCAACCAACCCAAGTTTCAAGCCCAAGGCAACGCCTTGGAGTAGAATCACGGAGCGACGCCATGGAAGGCCAATGAGCTTGCCCTCGATGGAACCTCCCATCATCGGTAGCTCGTCTTAGGACGAAGTATACGTATTTGCGCTCCATTCATGAAGCGCCATGTAGGATGCACTCGTATGGGTGACTTCCCTAAAATAGTCAATTGCTCAGCATACGGAAGGAAAAGATTGTGTTAGGTGGATAGATTTTAGGATCTACCTATCCTTGATATCCTTGAATGAACTGACAGATCTGACTCTATCATTCAACTGATAGGTAGCCATGGTTGTCTCGCCGGAAATTTGGGAGTAACTCTGGTAAGGACTTGACCATGCTCAAGTTCAAAGGTATGCGTATGAATACCCACCAACCTTCAGACTTGCATTCAATTCTCTCCAACTTACATTCAACACACAACTACATTACCTCTTCATACATCGCAGGACTCCGACTGACTTTACCATCGGAGGGGAAACAACGGGAACACCCCGAGATTCCCTTCTGTGCAGGTCTTCAAAGCGCCTCACGAAAGCTTGAAGAGGATGAATTCAGAATGAAGTGACCAACCGAGATCCAACAAACACGTTTAGAATCATAAAAAAACATTAAATTTCAAACCAGCATTAAAAGGAAGAAAAACAAATAGACCATGTTGTTTTTTATCTGATAATTTTAAGCATGATATCTAGATGATGTTGCCAAAGAGCTTACATAAATTGACTTAATCGTTGTACAACAAAACTACTATCAAGACGAGAAACAATAACGTATAATAATTTACGTATTAACCTTCTATATGAATCTCGACTTCTATATAATTTACGTATCAACCTTCTTAATAACATATTTTAGCTCTATAATAAGATCTCGACTATTCCATGTAATGAAAAAATCATCCACATATACTAATAACACAAAATGTTAACAATTTTCTTCTTTGTAAAGGAGTAAACAAACGTACTATGTCGATATCAATTTAATACAACAACAACAATCAATCAATAAAAATATTCATCTGTCTAAGGGCTTGCCTAAGACTATAGAGATTTAATAGTTGACATACCATTCTATTCTCTCATGATTGTTAAAGCTTGAGGTATTTTCATATAAATTTTCTTATCAAAATTTGATACATATGACAATTGTTGACCGAAACCAAAGCCAAAATAGTCCTAATCGTAACCATTTTAACCACAATAGAAAACAAATAACAACCAAATTCATTCCTTGTTGACTAAACTCTATAGCAACCAACCTAACCTTAAACTTTTATACAAATCACCAAACTCGTATTTAACTCTAAATACTAGTTCAAAGGCTCACAATTAACAACTGTTTTCTCATGAGGCAAAGATACCCAAACCCAAGTGTAATTCTTTTCTAAAGCAGAAGTTTCTTTCATTCATAGCTTAAACTTACTTTTCATCTTTAGCAACTTCAAAAATAAATTAGGTTCCAGTATCTTAGAAACAAAAATAAAAAACACTTCATAAGACTTAGATAAATGAGCATAAGAAACAAAGTTGTATATAGAATGAGTCATAGAACAATTATTAATTGAATTAGCAGAGGTAATTGTTGGATCTTGATTTCCTGAATGCTGATCTGGCAGCGAATTGAATGTCAGAGGATGGTTGAAGGATGCTCTCGCCTTTAGCTCCGGTGAACCTACAGGAAGGGATCGCAACAGAGGGGGTGTCTCTGGGTCCCTCTCCGATGCTTAAATGAGTATATGTGTGTGTATAGCTCAAAACGTAATGAATGTATGTAAAGCAAAGGTATTTATAGAGTAGGAGAGACCAAACCGTGGAAGGCAACAATATATCTGTGTAAATATTGTGTTGTGGAAGATTAGGATAGTAGATATTACGGTTATGGCGTAATATTGCAGTTACCATATATAATCTTTAGCGAATATGTGCCCGAGATATGCGAGATATTGTGGCCATATCTTTAGTAACGGTTGGTGGGGCCAGAGGAGAGAGGCAAGACTCTCTTCAGGGAGAGCACTCCTATGACGAGCAGTAGGAGTTCGCGACTTGGTGATGAATGGCGACTAACGATGGAACCTTTGGCGTCCATATTAGCTTGGGCTCGACCTTGGGCCACTCTATTGCGGGCCAGATCGACTTTAGCATATGCCGGTCCATTTCGAATAACCTGAGTTCACCCATCCATGGTTATTGGGCCTTCGATGCCTTTTCCTTATTAGGCTGTAACTATCAATACCCAACATTTGCCCCCGAAGCTTGAGTGAAGTTTCTTCAGTCGAGCTTGATTCCTTGGTAGGGTTTAAGATAGTTACACTTGAATTTGGTCTTCTTTGTCTTTTTCTGTTGTTTATACCTCTATGAACACTTTATGCTTTTTTGGCGATTAGTCGCTCGGTTGTCCATGGCTGAAGGAATATTCGATCTTTTATTCCTTCTTGGCGATCACTCGAGGCAGTGTAGGCTTATGGAGGTTTACCCTTCGCTATTGGGCGATCACTGCCTCTGAAAGGTATTTCCCAAAAAGGCCTATTAGTGCTCTGGCAATCACTTTATCTACCTAATGGACTTTAGCATTTAATAACCGCACAGTCATCCAGAAGTCGAACGGTCATTTGAAGCATGCATGTCATTTATTATTCCGTAACCCAAGGGTAGTCTGACAGTTTGTGTACTGGCCGACCGTTTGTCTCCCCGAGGTTTCTCTTAAAATTCTGACATTGCTTCGATTTTTACCCAAAAGGTGCAATAATTCGCTATGCCGTTTTGATTCTGTCTGTGGCGGTTACTCCTTTTTTGTCTATATAAGGGACAGCAGTTCCACTCTTTCGTCTTTTACGCTTCTATTCCTTCAGATTCTAGAGAATTCCTTCTGTTTTCTGCATTCAGTTCCTTCGATCTTCTTCTTATTCTTCTTGTCAATTTCCAGAAACTTCAAACCCAAAACATCCATGGCCACCCGCACTCAATCGACCGACAAGACAAAGATGACGACCAATAGGTCTTCTTCTTCGGCCCCAAAGGTTCCTCCGAAGAATGCCAACGCTCCCCTGTTAATCAGGGACGGTTCTACTCCGGCCTCGGGTGAGAGACATCCTGACGTCGGACGGTCAGCGGCCACACCTGTGGTGGTGAATGGGCCAGACACCAACGTGCCCATCTTTTCCCCAAAAGGTAAACATCAAGGTTCCTTTGTTTGTTGTTTTTTCTGATAATATCCCCTGTTTTTCTTTCTTTTTTTCATATTGTTCTTGCCATATCTGACTTTCTACGTAGATATCAAGCCTAACGAACTGAAGCCGTCTCAGTTCAAGATGGTAGTCGCCATAGGTGGCTTCAATGAAGTGGATGCCCCCAGGTACCCGAGCCTGGGACTGCATTATCCTCACAATGGAAAGGTTTACCTTTATGCGGCCCAGGTTGATGCTGGGTTGCGTTTTCCTCTCTGCGAGGATTTACAAGAACTGTGCGGTATTACGGGATAGGTCCCACGCAGCTCGTACCCAACGCCATTAGGATGTGCGTCAGATTCAAGTTCATGTGTATAAGTCAAGAATGGACGTATTCACTGGCCTTGTTCCGATGCTTCTTCCGATTGGCCGCCGAAGCGAATCACCTCCATCACTTCCAGACCCGCTGACCGAAGTTTAAAGAGTGGAGAGGCCAGGCGTGGAGCTGGAATGTTCATTTCCGGTTGGTCGACGAATTCCGTGCCACCAACTCCAACTACAAGAAGTTCTACTTCTTCTACAAGGGAGGCGTCTCCTGGGAGTTGTCTCAGCCGGAAAGAGATGTTCCCCTGCCTTTGGCGAACTTTCAGGGAGCGACCAGAACTCCATCGACGACTTGTTTCGGTTGCACAAGTCCTCAAATTTTCACCCCATCCATTCAGTGATGGAGACCACTGAGAATATGCTAGAGATGGCGGGCATTCATCAAGCCACGCCACTTCTTATTGATTGGGTAACTCTTCTAACCTTTTTTCCTTTTATTGGTTGTAGGCGGTCGGGGCCGTAAAATCATGGGTCTCTTTGATGACCAGGGTAAGGCGGGGCTGTCTTCAGACCAGGCATCGGTGAACCCTCCCCCTCCCTCAAGGCGTTCCTCCAAGAGAAAGCCTGAGGAGGAACGTCCCCAGTCACTCCTGGCTCTCGCCAGCCAGGTACGTCACTTACCTATTTATTCTTTTTTGTTTTCTTCGCCTTGATTTTCGGGTTTCTGATGCTTTTAATAATTTTTTACAGAGAAGCCCGCTGCTGATGTGGCTCGGGACCCTCCTCCTCCTCCTGCTAAGAAGGTCAGGAGTTCAGGCGAGGAACACCCTGCTCTTCCCAGAAGTCCTCCAGCTCCTATGGGTCCTGCTGCCACTAAGGAGAATGCCTTGGCCGTGGTCATGGCGACCCCTCCTCCTCCTGAGCACTCAGCCTCCATTCCTCCAAAGGAATCCGAGGTCCGGAAGAAGGAGCCCAATGCCCTGGGTCCTTCGAAGACTCCCTCTGGGGAGTACTGACCCATGGTAGGCTTGTTCCAGCCGCCCAAGGCTGCAAACTCCAGGGCCGTCTGGATCCCTAACGGAGACTTCTCGAAGACAGGGGTTTCCAATTAGAAGTCTCTCCGGGGCAACCCGGATTTGTGCATGCGACTCCTTGAGAGGATAATTCCTCCCAAGGATCATTCTGAGGTTCCCTCGGAGTTTCCCATCATCGAGAGGATGATGAGGCCCCACTTTGAACGAGTCACCCTGGTAAGATTTTAGATCACTATTGTGTTTTCGTATCACTTGTACTTTTCTTAGACAAACAGTATTTTTGTCCCATCTTCCCTTTGTTGCCAGCTCGTTCGGGAGGAGGTGGAGATCGGTCGGGTCGTTGGGGAGCTCACCGATAAGCAGACTGACCTGCTTATTGAACTGGAGCAATACTGGAGTCTGGGGGTTCCCCCCTAGGCAGATGGAGAGCATGAAGTCGACTGCCGACTCAGCGGTTTTCCTAGTGGTAAGCGCTCGAAAGGAGTACTTCAAGAAGGAGGAGAGACTCATCGCCTCCGTTAAGAAGAGGGAGGCAGATGCAGCGATCACCCTTCAGGTGTCTGAGGCAGTTCATCGGCACTTAGCCGAGGTTGAGGCTGCCAAAGCTCGCCTGGAGGCTGAGATTAAGGAGGCCCAAACTCAGAGGGCAGACGCAGAAGCTCAGAGGGCAGATGCAGAAGCTCAGAGGGAAGCTGTTGAGGCTCAGAGGATTGCTCCCGAGGCCAGGGGGAACGCCCTGGAGGAGGAGAAGGAACAGCTTGCTGTGCAGCTAAAGTCTGTTCCATCCCCCAGAGTGTGGTCGACGACTTCAAGAAGTACGAGGAGTTCGTCGACTGTGCCTTGGAGGTGATGAAGTCAGAAATTGCTCACTATCTCCAAGTCCTGGTCGAACATCTAGGCAGTTGACCCCAACTTCCCACTTCGGGAAGTTGAGGCTCTTAAGCCTTTCCTCCGAAGCACCCTTCCTCAGGAGACTCCTCCTGCTGCTGCTGAAGAGGTTGACCCTGATGCAGCTGTCGAGGAAGCTACCCCCGAAGGCGAGCAGAATGCCCCCGCTCCTGAAGAACCCAAGGCATGAAGTCTCCTACTCCTCGGCGGTCATATCTATTATTTTTGCTTTAGATAATAGTTTCTTATCCTCCCTTATATTTTGGGTATTCCTTGTAATTATTTTTCGAATTCAGACTCGGTTATTTTTTATAATATTGAATGCCTTTTATATTCATAAGCCTTTATCTTTATTTGACTTTGAATGTGTTGGCGATTCTTCCAAGGCCTTAGTCATAATTACCTTCGACTTTTTCTTCACTTTATGAGGGTCTCGACCCTTAAGGTATTGGACTTTGCTTTAGGCTTAAAATGATAAGTCTTTATAGAATTATCCATTTACCTCAGCAAGTATAAACTTCTTAAGGAGAACATCTTAAGACTTAAAAGTATAGACTTCTAGGCTCGAAGATGTATTACCTTATTGAATTTTAAACCTTTTGGAGTGTTCGCCTAATCGCAAGGAACTTGTTACTTAAAGCTTCATCATCTATAGTGATTGCTTAAGGTTCCTTTCCAGTCTTCTAGAAGTTGCTTCACAAAGGAACTGTTATCCTTAGTATGGATAACTTCTCCAAAATTTGTCCAACTTATAAGAGGCTAGCTTCCTTGATGGATTTGATTGTCTTTGTCGTTAGGACTCCTACCTGATTTTGGTAACAGGTCTTTTGCCTGACTTTGGCGTCAGGTCTTTAGTTTTACCTAACCTTGTTGCTAGGTCTTTTGCCTGACTTTGGCGTCAGGTCTTTAGTTTTACCTAACCTTGTTGCTAGGTCTTTTGCCTGACTTTGGCGTTAGGTCTCTTGTTTTGCCTAAACTTGTTGCTAGGTCTTTTGCCTGACTTTGGCGTCAGGTCTTTTGTTTTGCCTAACCTTGTTGCTAGGTCTTTTGTCTGACTTTGGCGTCATGTCTCTTGTTTTGCCTAACCTTGTTGCTAGGTCTTTTGCCTGACTTTGGCGTCAGGTCTCTTGTTTTGCCAAACCTTGTTGCTAGGTATTTTGCCTGACTTTGGCGTCAGGTCTTTTGTTTTACCTAACCTTGTTGCTAGGTCTTTTGTCTGACTTTGGCGTCAGGTCTTTTGTTTTGCCTAACCTTGGCGTTAGGTCTTTCGCCTGACTTTGGCGTCAGGTCTTTCGCCCAATTTTGATATCAGGTCTTTGTTGTTGCCTAACTTTGGAGTTAGGTTTTTGCCTGACTTTGGCGTCAGGTCTTTCGCCCAATTTTGATATCAGGTCTTTTTTGTTGCCTAACTTTGGCGTTAGGTCTTTTGCCTGACTTTGGTGTCAGGTTTTTCGCCCAATTTTGATACCAGGTCTTTGTTGCTCGATTCAGTCATTAGGTCTTTTGCCTGCCTTTTGGCGTCAGGTCTTTTTTCTTCGATGCCTGATTCAGTCATCAGGTCTTTTTCCTGACTTTTGGCGCCAGGTCTTTTTTCTTCGATGCCTGATTTGGTCATCAGGTCTTTTGCCTGACTTTTGGTGTCAGGTCTTTTTTTTTTCAATGCCTGATTTGGTCATCAGGGCTTTCGCCTGACTTTTGGCGTCATGTCTTTTTTCTTCGATTTGATTCGAGTAGTCATGCTTTATGATTGAATGACTTGTTTTTATTGACATAACAATTTGATTACAAGCTATGTATGAAAACTTCTTAAATGTCCAGAATTGAATGGATGGGGTAACCTTTCGCCTTCGGTGGTTTCCAAATAGTAAGATCATGGGGCGGCGATCTCTACTACCTTGTATGGTCCTTCCCACTTAGCTGAAAGTTTATTCTGCCTGTCCAGTCTTGTAAATTCATTCCTTCTCATAACCATCTCCCCCACGAAAAATTGGCGAGCGCTGGCTTTTCTGTTGAAGTATCGAGCGGTCGCCAGTCGCATCTTGGCTTGTGTTCTTTCTTATTGCCACCTCTTTTCTTCTGCCAAGTCGAGGTCAGTCTTGTGCTACATTTCGTTTGCCTCAGTGTTAAAGTGTAGGATTCTGTGGGCAGGTACCGCTATTTCGGCGGGTGCTACTGCTTCTGATCCATACACTAAACTGAAGGGTGTTTCTCCAGTGGCTGCTTTAGGTGTTGTTCGGATAGCCCATAGTACGTTTTCCAGCTCCTCTGCCCAATTTCCTTTGAATGCTTGAACCCTTTTCTTGAGTCCTGCTAAAACAACTTTGTTGGCTGCTTCAGCTTGCCCATTCGTTTGAGGATGATGCACTGAGCTGAACCGATGGTCGATATGGTATTCTTCGCAGAGCCATTTGAGTTCTTTACCTACGAATTGTGGACCATTATCGCTAATAAGTATCTTGGGAATGCCAAACCTGGAAAATATGTTGATCTTCAGGAACTTGATCACTTGAAATTCCGCTGTAGAAGCCAAAGCTTTCGCCTCTATCCACTTGGTGAAGTAGTCGATCGCCACTATGATGTGAGTGCGTTGCCCAATATTAATGGGAAAAGGACCCAATATATCCATTCCCCATTGAGCAAAAGGCCAGGCACCTTCCATTGGGGGATAACAGTGTTGGCGGTCGACCTGATCGTGGTGCAAACTGTTGGCAAGTCTCGCACCTTTGCGTTAATTCAGCCGCATCTTTTTCCAAGGTTGTCCAGTAGTATCCCAGCCTGAAGATCTTTCTTGTTAATGATCGTGCGCCTTCGTGGAATGCTACCACTCCTTCATAAAGAGTATTTACAATAATGTCCTCAAATAATGACATAATAGAAATAACAAAATAACAGATAAAACCTCAGACAATGATAAAAACAGAATAACACTTTTCTATTTCAGGTTTCTTCAACTTGACCCTGAAGAGTTGATTGATTGATCTTCAACACTCCCCCTTAATCTATCAACTCCATATATGTCTTTAAGACCAAGCTTCTTTATCAAATATCCATGTTGATTTCCAGCCAATGCTTTTGTAAAGAGATCAACAACCTGTTCTCCAGTGCGAACATGATGGGTCTTAATAATACCTGTACTAATATTTTCTCTGACAAAGTGACAGTCTATTTCTATATGTTTAGTCCTTTCATAAAAAATAGGGTTAGAAGAAATCTGAATTGCAGCCTTATTATCACAAAACAGCAAAATAGGATCAGAATGAATAATACCAAGTTCAGATATCAACCCTTTTAACCAAACAATTTCAGCAACTGTAACTCCCATACTTCTATATTCAGCCTCGGCTGAAGATCTAGATATTGTATTCTGATTCTTTACCTTCCATGATATCAAAGAATCTCCCAATTTTATACAGTAACCAGAAACAGACCTTCTTGTTTCTGGACATGCAGCCCAATCAGAGTCACAAAAAGCACTGAGATTAAGAGAACTAGAGGCAGATAAGAATAAGCCAAGACCAGGTTGAGATTTAATATAACGGACAATCCTGAAAGCAGCATCTAAATGAGACTGTATAGGAGCATGCATAAACTGACTTAATTTCTGAACAACAAAACAAATATCAGGTATGGTAACAGACAGATATAACAACCTACCTATAACCTTCCTATAAAATGTTGCATCAGATAGTGTAGTATCAGTAGAAATATCATTTTTTGACTCATCATATGCAACAGAGGTTAGAGATAAGTTTAATTCCATAGGGGTTTTACTAGGTTTAGAACCTAGCAAGCCAACCTCTGAAATTAACTCAAGAGCATACTTATGTTGATTTAGAACAATACCTTCTCGAGATCTAGCTATTTCCAAACCCAAGAAATACCTTAGATCTCCCAAGTCCTTCATTTTAAAGTGAATCCGAAGAACATCTTTCAGTTCACCCATTAAGGTACTGCTGTTACCTGTAATCAGTAAATCATCCACATATACTAACATAACAACAATGTCAGCGCCTTTTTGTTTTGAAAACATAGAGTAATCATGCTTGCTTTGCTGAAAACCATGGGAGACTAAAGCATCAGTCAACTTAATATTCCATTGTCTAGGGGCTTGCTTTAAACCATACAAGGATTTTTGTAATCTGCACACTTTATTCTCCCCCTGATTACAAAAACCTTGAGGAATAGCCATATAAATTTCTTCTTTTAAATCTCCTTGAAGAAAAACATTATATACATCCATCTGAAAAATAGGCCAGTTTCTTATAGAAGCAACAACTAAAATAGTTCTTACCGTAACCATCTTAGCAACAGGAGAGAAAGTGTCTGCAAAATTGACTCCTTCCTGTTGACTATACCCTTTAGCAACCAATCGTGCCTTGTACCGTTCCACAGAACCATCCGACCTGAATTTAACCTTATATACCCACTTACAACCAACAATATTTTTATTTTCAGGTAAAGAAACAATAGTCCAGGTCTTATTTTCCTCAAGGGCCTTAATTTCATCTTTCATTGCTTCTATCCACCTGCTATCTTTTTCAGCCTCTTTAAAATGAGCAGGTTCCACTATCTTTCCAACATTTCCAATACAATTTTTGTATCCGTCTGAAAGATTTTCATATGATACAAAATTGCTAATTGGATATAAAGTAGATACCTGTCTTACCAAATTTGAAGAAACAATATAGTCTTGATGCCAAGAAGGAGCTCTACTTATCCTTGATGACCTTCTGAGATCAGTAATTTGCGGGACATCATTTCTCATAGGACTATTAGGTAGCGAAGCTTCAACTCCTGGGGGCTCAACTTCAGATGTGCTATTAGAACTTATTGGAACATATAAAGGGTCATCATCTAACACATCAGCAGGTCTATCACCAAACACAGGAGGCTCAACATTATCTTTCAATTTAAAGGGGAATACATCCTCTTTAAATTGAACATCACGGCTAACAAAGATGGTTTTAGTCTCAAGATTCAAGAGTTTATACCCTTTCTGAGTAAGACAATAACCCATAAACACAGATGGAACAGATCGAGACTGAAACTTATCATGACTGTTAAGCACCTTAGCAAAACACAAACAACCAAACACTTTCAAGTGATCAATAATAGGAGATTTCCCATTTAATTTCTCATAAGGGGACATATTATCCAGAACCACAGTAGGTAACAAATTTATCAGATAACATGCAGTTAAAATACATTCACCCCAATATTGAGATGGAACACCACTTTCAAGTTTCAAAGCACGAGCAATATCTAAAAGGTGACGATGCTTTCTTTCAACAATTCCATTTTGCTGAGGGGTATATGGACAACTAGTTTCATGCACAATCCCATTTTCTTTAAACAAATTTGAACAATTTTCATTCAAAAATTCTCTACCATTATCAGATCTAATTCTTTTTACAGAGAGATCATGCTGATTCTTTACTAAGACCAGAAAATGCTTGATAATCACAATCACATCAGATTTCAGAGATAGCAAATAGGTCCAGGTATTTCTAGAGTAATCATCCACAATAGTTAAAAAATATATTTTGTTATCATATGTACACACACTATAAGGACCCCACACATCCATATGAATCAAATCAAATGGCCTAGAAGTAGAACTAATACTTCTAGGAAAAGCAAGTCTAGTCTGCTTAGCCATAGGACAAATACCTGCTGCTGCTGTGTTTGCCTTTGCCTGTGTTTTAGAATCCTTTGAGAGCATTTCCACAATGTGCTCCAGGTTCTCTTTGGTTAACATCATAGGCTTATTTTGCTCATCCGGAGTTGAGCAATTTGACGGGACATAAGAAGGCGTAGATGAACCTGAAGACATGGGGGTCTTAATAGCAGAGTTAGCTTGATCATGTTTATTTCTAAATTTCCAACCAGAAGGATATCCTTTTCTTTTAAAGCATCGATCATAATCATGACCTTTACCCTTACAGTAGGTGCAGATCAAGTTCCAGTTTCTCCTGTTTGGCGGCTTACTTGAATCTGAACTAGAAAAAGCAGCCAAGCCATCGACAGATGAAACTGAGGAACTAGAAGTGATACCTCTCTGATTTTCCTCTTGGATTAAAACAGCATACGCCTGATTTATAGAAGGAAGGGGTTCCCGCATAACAAGATTTGCTCTAACAGTGGAATATGACTCATTTAATCCATTCAAAAACTGAACAATTTCAGATGTTTCTTAAAAAGCTCACAACCGCAGCAAGGAAGACAGGTAATCGCAGCAAGTTCTTCCCACATCATACGAAGTCTAGTAAAGTAAACAGATATAGTGTCAACGCCTTGTTGAACCAGACAGATTTCCTTATGTAATTGAAAGATTCTAGAGCCATTCACTTTGTTCAATCTTTCTCTAAGATCAGCCCACACAAGAAAAGCGCTTGTAGAATAGAGAACATTACTCATGATATCATTTGAAACAGAACTCATAATCCAAGACAGAACAACCGCATTGCATCGTTCCCACATATGATGCATAGAAGGATCGAAAGAATCCTTTGTCAAGGATCCATCTATAAAACCCTATTTGTTCTTGACAACAAGGGAAATATACATGGCCCGACTCCAAAATCCATAGTTTTCGGGGCCAACAAGTTGAAAAGAAATCAGGGAAGCACCTGTGGTGTCCGAAGCATGAAGAAATAAAGGGTGATTCACATCAACAGTTACCGTGGTTGCAGGATTCGCTTCTTGGGCAGGATCCTTTACCTCTCCTTCTTTAGGGTTTGTACAATCCATAAGAAGAAAGGCAAGAATAAATCGCAGTCACGAAGAGAAAGGCATCAGACGGAAGAACGGAAGCAGGAATCGTAAACGACGGAGGGACGCAGTCAGAGCATCAGAAGCTCTGATACCATATCAGAATATGGAAAAGGCAAGAAGACGAGAGAAACTGCTAGGGTTTCTTTTAAGGGATCATTTGGGTTCCGTGCTCTTAGGCACCCCATCACCGTGATATATATATTAACACTGATAAAGAGTATTTACAATAAGGTCCTCAAATAATGACAGAATAGAAATAACAAAATAACAGATAAAACCTCAAACAATGATAAAAACAGAATAACACTTTTCTATTTCAGGTTTCTTCAACTTGACCCTGAAGAGTTGATTGATTGATCTTCAACAGAAAGTACTAGAATCTCTCTATAGAGTAGTAACAATAATGTACTAGAAACTTTATTCTTGGTGAGCAGCTCTCTCGACCCCCCTACCCACACGATAATGTAGGTTCCTTGGATAAAACATAGGGATTAGTCGGCATAATTACGACGAGAAATTTGACAGAACTGATGTCTAAAGCCGCACATCTGAGGGAGGTTGCTCGCAACCATTGGCACCTCTTCCATCTCCTGACCGCCGCTGAAGCGTCCACGCAGCTGCCTCATCATAACCTCTCTAAGGCCCTCGCACCTGAATCAACAGAAATTGAGAAACTCATACAATATAATCTTAATATAGACATTGTTATATTATAATATTACCTGTATTGCTGATTCAACTGCCTGAGTTGGTCGTAGCATGGTTCGAAATGCATGGAGGGGCAGGCGGAACCTTTGCCCCTCATTCCATACTGGTTGTCATCGCACTCACCATACTGGCACCGGCTTCCCCACTGACTGCCACGACCGCCCCACGGGCTTCCACGGCTGCCGCTGCCACCCGTACAACGTGCCTGGTCCATCAAGAACATCCTGCAGTGGTTGAGTCCACCTGTCATTTGGATCTGCTGACGGCATCTGCCCCCACCACCCCACTGTTGGTTCAAAGATTCATTATCAACCTCAACTGTGGTGATTGTAGACTTGGTTGCAGTGACTGCGACCAAAAGCATCGCAAAAGCTGCCACAAGGATTGCAAGTCTCGACATGTTCCTGGTAGAGAGACCAACCGAAACCTAAGCGATAAAAGGCTTTTGTAGATGATTCTGAATGTGTGATCTGGTTTGGTGAAGAAAAGTAGAATATATATAAGGAGATGGAGGGTTTGCATGCTCAGTACCTGGAGAAGAAGATGATCAGATTCACAGAGAGCACTTTTGGTTTGTTCATATGCATGCTGGTGCACTACACATAATTTTTGTTGACCTGTTTATTCGAGCATTCTCTTGTGGCGACGTTGCTGAATCATTTTCCACGTTGAGCAGCCATGCAAATGCATCCTGGGACATACTATCTAAGGACTAGAGACCAAATTCTTAGGAATGTATATTCTTGGGGAGTGTATCCATATAGGTTCTACAATATTCACATTTATCATCATCATGTATATTTGAAACATAATCAAGGAAATAAGTAACAATGTTGAAATTATTTTGACTCATCATTATTTTTTGTTATAATTAAACTATCATCTAGTTATCATATTATATTGGGAAAAGCAAGTAAACACACCCGATTTTGTTTTGTTGTAACTGGACCCATATGTTTTTTGGCGTATGTTATGACACCCGTATGTTTCAATTTGTTGGTAATTGGACCAACAGTTAATTATACCTGTTAACTGTCACGTGCCTACCATGTGCGACGTTTATTTTGAAAAAATGAAATGTAAAAAGACAAGTTTGCCCTTAGACATCCCCTACATCTCTGAAAACCCCATCTCCTCTCGAAATTGAATTGAACGTCTTTGCGGACCCTCATCTCCTCTCCCCGTCAGAAAAACAGAGATATCAGATCATGTAGGAGAAGATTAGCCTTGAGAAGCGAGAAGAACCTCTGTTGCTGCAAAGACACGCCGCCAACAGTGATGGGTCCTGCCTGTGTAATTGTAGACCCATTGAGGAGATGAGACCATGAGAATTCTGGTAACCATCTCCAGTTCTATTTTTCACTTGGCAACCTGGTGTTGATCGTCTCCGCGGTTTGATGTCTTCTCGTTCCACGAGAGTTGAATCTATCTTCGTATTGATTTGAGTAGTGGAGGTCCTCTGTTCCGAAGCTGGGAAATTTGATCTGCATAAAGTGTTTGTGAGAAGTCCTAAGTGAGAGACCTTCTTGGTATGTCATTTTGATGTGCTGGGTATTGTTCAATAAGGTTGCTCTGGGATTTGTAACTGATATTAAAAGGAATTTTCATGGTACTAAATACTCAGATGACTTGATTATAACAAATGTACCATGTTTAGTACTCTTTGACTCAGTGTATTTGGTGTTCAATTTTAGTGATGGTCATCTGATATGAACTTTTGTTTATGTGCAATGATGCTGTGAGGTTGAATTAGTATGAAGACTGATCATTATTGTAGGAATAAGAGTAAAAAAAGAATACAATAAAACCTGTGGAAACAACCCAGTAGTTTCTATTAATTTCTTTTGATATGATTTTGAAAGCATATGATTTCAGGTTTATCACATCTGTTCAATAGTATTTTTATGATCTTTGGAATTGGTCAAGCTTGTTATAAGATATTTTTGAAAGGGAAGCATTTATTTATATATTAGCAGTGGCCATATTATGTCATGTCAACAGGTTTAATGGTTTTAACATTTTCAACATTTCTAGTTATGTAGGTTGATCGACCATCTTCATCGAAGTCGGCACCAAAGTCAGCACCAATCAACATAGAATCGGACGATGATTTTCAGACGGTAAGATCAAGTGCCCCAGAGTTGTCAAGTTGTCGTGCATTAGTGTTATCTCCCCAACCACTTAAAAAGGGAAAAACAAGAAAGAAGACAACGGTACGCGGTTCCCGTACCTCACCCCGATTTGTGTGAAGATCTACTCAGTGAAAGCAAAGTCAGCACCATTAGTGAAAGACATGGATGTTATGTTTGTTAAACCGTTGGTTTGTTAAGTTGGGTGACTTCATTTTGTTGGATATTAGGTTTGTTGAACCTTTGTGTTGGATACTATCTAAACAGCTTGGTCTCATGGTCTGTGTTGATTGTTCTGTTGGATAATGTGTAAACCTTTGTTTAGGTGGATTTTCTTTAAACAGGTTGGTTTGTGTGTTCTGTTGGATAACAGGTTGGTTTGTGTGGTCATGTTGAAACATATGGGTGCTTTAACCAATTTTTTTCCAAACATAAGGGTGGAAACCCAAACTTTACAGTAAACATAAGGTACAACTAATTAACAATGTACATAACTTGTGGGTCCACAATGTATTCATTAAACAATCTTCAAGTACAACTGAATGACAACGCAAATAACGTACACACTATACAACAAAAGTTTTAAACGTAGCTACATCTTCAACATAAGTCCAGCAACAATGAAAAGTAAGAACACTATAACACACATTTGTTGCTGATTTCTGCTACGCAACACAGAAATTTGATTGTTGAGTTTAGATTCCTTTGACACAAATTTGGCCATGGTGGATCTGCACAAGCAAAGAAATCACAACCCCTTTTCAATGTCTGCATAGTGGTAAACATAAATTAGGGTTTCCAAAAAATCAAATTTTTTCGGAATACACTAATCGACTATATCTTCGATATCCGGGTGAGATGCGAAAGAGGAAGGAAAATTGAAAGAAGATTCAAAGTACTTACTTTGGCCCATCTTGCTAGGAGCTCGCAACACGCCGACGACAAAGTGAAGACGCAGGGAGAACAAATGATAAAGGGAAGAAATACAAACTTAATAAACAGAAATGGCTTAGGGTAGTTTAGGTATTATCATTTATGAGTAAGGCACATGACAGCCACGTGAGCATCAATTTAACAGAAAACGTTCAGAATGGACGGAAATGCCCAATGACCAACAAACGTAAACATCCGGGTGTAATAACAAACATCATGGGTGCAATTACCAACATGTGTAAACATCCGGGTGCATTTACTTACTTTTCCCTAATATATAATCTAGGGTAAATTGTTCATTTGACACCTATATGACCTATGAGAAAAACGTTCCAAACGGTCTTCATTAAACGTCACTAAAGACTCATTAACTGCCTCTAAATGTTTTGATGGAATAATGGACGGAAGGTGAAAACTCAATGTCAATAAACCTCTTCATATTCATTTAAAAATGAAAAAATAGTGGATTTTCAAGAAATTTTATTTCTTATCTATTGAAGATCAATCTGACATTCAAGGTACTGAACAAAATGTTGGAGATGCAGTAAGCGGAAATACAAAAGTGAAGATGAAACTCTGTTCTAAATAATTAACTATATATTATTTGGTTTTGTTTGTTTCTATTGTACATGTTCTAGGTTGACATTTAACTAAATTAAAATGTAATGGGTAGTTTAGATTTTTGTTGGTTAGTTAGTTATAGGGGTTAGTTAATACTTCTATAGTATATTGCAGCATTTCCTTCACGGAAATGGCAGATGAATGAATTCAATTTTTCATTCAATTCAATATTTCATTCTCTCTTCTTTTCAGATGGAGTTCAAGAAGAATTTCACATGGTATCAGAGATGTTGAAGTAGATTTGCTTCTTTTCTTGATCCTTTGTCCGCTTCTAATTCACCTTTGTCCACAAACTTCTTGAATCATCGTTTACTTTCGTTTCTTCTGGTTTTCTCCCTCAAATCTCGTTCCCTGTTTATCAATGGTTGAAGGCAAACAAACCATTGATTCAGATCATTCGCTTTTTCTCCATCCATCGGATACCACTGGTTTGTTCCTCGTTTCTTTTCAACTAACTAGAGCCGAGAATTATTCCATTTGGAGCAGAGGCATGATGATCGTACTGCTTGCAAGAAAAAAATTGGGATTCATCAATGGCAATTGCAAGAGGGAGGATCTTGATCAATCCTTGCATCATAATTGGGATAGGTGTAATGCCTACGTTTTCGCGTGGATCATGAGCGTGGTTTCCAGAGAATTACTGAGCAGGATCATATACTCAACCAGTGCCCTCCATGTGTGGAACGACCTAAAAGATTCGATAAAGTGAATGGCTCGAGGATTTATCAATTACACCGAAAAATCTCTATAACGCAGCAAGGTATCGATTCCATTACCATTTATTTCAACAAATTGAGACTTCTTTGGGAGGAATTTGCAGCCATTTGCAGTTTGCCAAGCTGCGACTGTGATCAGTTTAAAAAACACATAGAACATGCCAACAATATCTAATTGTTCAAGTTTTTTATGGGGCTAAATGAGAAATATCACAATGTGCATTCTAACCTTCTCATGAGAGTTCCTCTACCTACACTGAATGAAACATATTCAGTCTTGATCCAAGAAGAAAGCCAGATGAGCTTCGTTGCTAGTTCCACCGTTGGGGCAATTCTTGACAGACCTTTCAGTGACACTTCATCATTTTTGTCATGCAACAATTCATACCGCAGTCGAGCTAATGCAGCAGAACGAAGAATCTGGACTTGCCAACATTGCAAGAGGAAATGACATACCATTAACTTCTGCTGGGTTCTTCATCCAGAGTTAAAAGGCAAGAAACGATCAAGCACACCTGGGCAGTCGTCTTATTCACAATCAACCTTTAACACATTTTCTTCTCAATCGAATAAGAATTCTATCAGTGAAACTGACAGCCAAACTGGAAAGAAAGATATGAAGCCTCAAACAGCTCATGTTTCTCAAATCCCACATTCACCAAGGATCAATACAACCAAATTGTCAAATTTCTTGGAAGTTCAGAAACTTCCTTATCTTCTGATCCAAAAGTCAATATGGCAGGTATCTTTTGTTTTAATAATAATAATAATAAAGATTTTGATGTTATTAATTGGATTTTGGACACAGGGGCTACAAACCATATGACACACAGGTTTGATTCCTTGTACAATATCAGAAAAGTTAACAATTCTAAAGTTAATCTTCCTAATAGAAATTGTTCTTTCGTAACACACATAGGAGATCATATTCTGAAGAACAACATGATATTGAAAGATGTTATATATGTTCCTGATTTTAGATACAACTTGTTGTCTATATCAAAGATATCTAATGATCTTAAGTATGCAACTCTCTTTTATCCTAAATTTGTGGTGTTTCAGGACCTTTACAGTGGGACTCCATTCCAGATTGGTAAGGAACTCAATGGATTGTATACATGTGTTTCGAGTGTTAGTAGTATTGACTCGTGTGTTGCTGCATTGAATGTTTGTTTGCAACCTTTCGAATTGTGGCACAAACGTCTTGGGCATGCGTTTGAATTTGTTCTGAGAAAAATAGACTGTTTGTAAAAAGATGTTTCTAATCAAAGGAAAATGAATGATTGTGAAGACTGTCCTAGGGCCAAACAACATAGATTGTCATTTCCTGATAGTGATTCTCGTGTTGATTCTCCTTTTATTATGTTGCATGTTGATGTATGGGGACCCTTTCACATACAAACTCATGACAATAAGAGTTACTTCCTTACAATTATTTACGATTTCACTAGATGCACTTGGGTATATTTGATGCAATTCAAATCTGATGTCATGCTTATTCTGAAAGATTTTGTCGCCTTGATTGAAAAACAATTTAACACTTCGATTAAGATCATTAGGACAAACAATGGTAAAGAAATTGTTAATAATGATAGCAGCTTGTATTTTGCTCATAAAGGGATCATTCATCAAACAACTTGTCCCTACACACCACAACAAAATGTTGTGGCAGAAAGGATACACAAACATTTGCTAGAAATTGCGAGAGCATTGAAATTTCAAAGTCATATGCCTGAATGCTTTGGCCCAACATATTCCTTGTCACTTTGGCCCAACAAATACCAGATGTTATTGTTGATATGATCAATGAGATCTCCATAATCAATGTATGTGTCAGGTTTCCTTATATGGATATAATCCAGGAGTCAGACATTGTGAGAATGAGTGAGATGCCTTGCTTCAAAGGTCAATGGTAGCTTAAGAAAAGTTGTGTCAAATAATTCACTCTTTAAGATCCTCAAACTTTTGCAACTTTAGGATCGACCACTCTGGGTCATGATTAAGGGTTTCATGGGTGATATTGTTAATGGTAAGGAATCACGTTCCTTGAGTATTTTTTTTTAGACTTCGTGCTCCTCTTCTTTAAAGGGAATTGGTGGTTCTTGATGAAGAGTGATATGCACTACAAGAATCTGTATCAACAACCACGAAATTAATTTGTCGACACAAGGAGTGAGTTGGTAAAACAGTGTATAAGTGACGGCATTTTAATACGTCCCAGTAGACACATTTTAGTGTCAACACATTTGTCATAGCACAAACAATCCTTTAGTATTGACGTTTGCCGTCGCAATATGTCTGTGCCGATCAAAATCATGTGTCAAAAACTCAACCGAGGTTAATAGTGATATTTAGTAACGGAATATGTTGTTATTGCAAAACAGTATGTTTACTTTCAAAATTAATTGATGTAATAAATGGGTAAACAGTATCGGCATAAATTCATTGGTAATGTATGTATTGCCGTTGCTAAACTCTATACCCGCAATTATAACAGAACATACCGTTTTTTCCAGTACAGTTCAAAACTCCCCCGTGCAGACCAGAGCCTTCGTCAGTCCATCAACGACCGTTGCCAAGAATAGATTCCCTTTCACATCGACTCCCAGGACGCACGTAGGTTGCGCACAGACATTCCAGGAAGCAACCCAGCTGGTGTCGATCAATCGTGAAGTCGTTTGTTGCAGTATCCCGCGACAAGCATTTCTCCTCAAGTAGGCTGGTATGAGTAGTCGAATGTGGCTTCTTGTAATTGCGAATTGAATTGTCATGAGCTTAATTGTGTGTTATATATAGCCAACGGTCATGAGCTTAATTGTGCGAATTGAATTGTCACGAGTTGTACTGTTTAGCCCAAAAAAACGTGCTGCTACAGACAAGTAACAACTGTGCTGATAAAATTGGACAAATCAATCGAAGGAGTTCTACTCTTGCGTATAAATTAACTAGCAATTAAGCTAGCTGCAGCTCGTACGGTTCCAACGGACAACTCTCTGGTTCCGTTTGGTTCGATCCACACATAAACGAAAATGCATATTTGAACTTTTACAAACGGTCTGGATAACTGTCAACAACTGATGATGCTACTTCATGTACTGCATGTTTCTGAACTGTTGTGCTGTCTTTTTAATTCCAAAGATTTGGGTTGATATTTCTTTGCAGAAATAGAAGTGCGATGGATAAGAGTTGGATGACCAAACCTCGGCAAAGTGGGGAATATAAGGAAGGGGTCGCTTCGTTTCTCGACTTTGCCTACTCTCATTCCAGTTGGGATGGTAAGATTTACTGTCCTTGCAATAACTGTGTTGGTGCTTTCTTAATGGGGAGAACTACTGTTAAGCTCCATCTTGAAAAATGGGGAATATTGCCAACTTATACTACATGGGTGGATCATGGGGAGAAATTCGAAGATGTGATCCGTAATGGTAGGAATTCATCCTGTCGTGGGGAAATGGAGGATATGGTGCATGATGGGTTCGGTGGTATGAGGGTGGACGAAGGTGAGGAACCAAACGCCGATGCTAGGACATTTTATAAGCTATTAGAAGATTGTGAAAATAGCTTATATCCCAGTTGTGTCTCCTACACGAAGATGTCCTTTTTAGTTGAATTGTTGCATCTCAAGGCACTGTACAAGGTTTCAAACAAGTTCGCTGATGAGCTACTTCGCATGCTAAGTAAAGTATTGCCACTAGGGAACACAGTCCCTAAGTCCTACTACGAAGCCAAGAAATTTATAGGAGGGTTAGGACTGGACTACCAAAAGATGCATGCTTGTGTAAATGACTGTATACTATTTAGAAAAGAGTACGCCAATTTGGATGTGTGTCCAACGTGTGGGGAGTCAAGATGGATTAAACCTCGACACAACACTGGAGGACTGGATATACCAGAGCAATCGAAGCGATAAAGAGGGAAACTACCAGTCAAAGTACTTCGATATTTTCCACTAACTTCAAGGCTGCAAAGATTATTCATGTTCCCCAAAACGGCTTCCTCTATGACCTGGCACCATACACGACGATTAAAGGATGGTATTCTACGTCATCCTGCTGATACAGACGCTTGGAAGAAACTTGACAGCGTACTACCTGCATTTGGGGAAGACCCACGGAATGTGAGGCTTGGATTAGCTACAGATGGGTTTGATCCGTACAGTGATAAAAGTCACCCATACAGCATGTGGCCAGTTGTTTTTATTCCATACAATGTGCCTCCCTAGGTGTGTTTGAAAGATACAAACTACGTTCTATCAATGTTTATTCCCGGATCAAAGGCTCAAGTAAATGACATAGACGTGTATCTACAACCGTTGATCGAAGAGCTGAATGAGTTATGGTCGAATGGTGTGCTCACATATGATACAGACAAGAAAGAAAACTTCCAGATGCGCGCAGCTGTACTTTGGACCATTAATGATCTTCCTGCCTATGCGAACTTGTCCGGTTGGGCTACTTACGGTAATTTGGCATGTCCTATCTGTCAAATGGACACCCATTATTGTCGATTGAAGAATGGGAGAAAATGTTCTTTTATGGGACACAGACGATTCCTCCCCACCGATCACCCATGGAGAAGAAACAAAAGTTCATTCGATGGGAAACGAGAGTTACTGATGGCCCCACAAAGACTATCGGGTGAGGAAGTGTTACATGTGCTAGAGAATCTTGATCCAATCATATTCGGTAAGACTCAACCTCCCATTCAGGTTGGAATAGACTCAACTACTGGAAATTGGAAAAAAAAAGAGCATATTCTACCAACTACCTTATTGGCAGCACCTCTTAATCCCTCACAATTTGGATGTGATGCACATTGAGAAAAACGTGTGTGATAACCTCATTGGGATGTTATTGGGTGTTGCCGGTAAAACGAATGACAACCTTAATGCTCGGCTCGACTTACATGCCTTAGGCATAAGAACGAGCTTGCATCCAGTCCGTAGAGGAACAAAATTGGTCTTACCACCAACTTGCCTTTCCCTATCAAAGGAACAGAAGATTAAACTGTGTGAGTTTCTTAAGAACTTGAGACTTCCTAGCGGTTATTCATCAAACATTTCACGTTGCGTTAAGGTGAAAGATAGAAAATTGATTGGGTTGAAAAGTCATGACTACCATGTTCTCATGCAACGTATCCTATCTGTGGCTATTAAAGGATTACTCCCCAAACATGTATGCAAAGCTGTGATAGACATGACTAACACATTCAGGATTCTATGCTCTAAGGAGTTGCACCTGTCGGATCTGTTGAAGGTTGAGTCGCAATTACCCATGATAATGTGCAATCTAGAGAGAATATTCCCACCAAGTTTCTTCAATATTACAGTCCGTCTTATCATCCATCTAGCAGAGGAAGCAAAAATAGCTGGGCCAGTGCAATATCGTTGGATGTATTCAATCGAAAGGTAAGTTTTTTCACTCTTTTATGAAGTATGCCTTTGATAGAAGAGGTGTCTCACTAATAACATGTTCTTATCGTAGGATAATATGGATAATGAAGTCATTTGTGCGTAATCGTAGTCGTCCGGAAGGGTCAATAGCGGAGGGTTATATTACTCTAGAGTGTTTGACATTTTTTTCTAGATATCTCCATGACATTGAAACCAAATTTACAAGACATGAGTCAGTTATAGTAACTAAGGTAATTCCAAGGGCGGCAGATGGGTTATCGATCTTCCAGCCGGTAGGAGCTCCAATAGGCCGTGCAATTGTCCGTGAACTGTCAAACACGGAATGGGAGCAGTGCCACTTGTACGTACTTAATCAGTCTGAAGAAGTGAATCCATTCATCGAGTATTGCATTCACCTTTATTGTTATGTTTATTCTCAAACTATTAACAACATTACATCTAACAATCGGATTGGTTGTCTTGCACAATGTACGTAGTGAACACAAGAGGTAACTACTAGGCGCACGGGTGAGTAGGCGGAACATCGATGTCATGCACAATAGAACATTCATACCATGGTTGGAGGGAAGGGTATGACACTATGACACAGATAGGAATGGGCATTCCTATTAATGTACGTTATTGACGTTTGGAGTATTTGCATTCTCAGGTTGGTCGAATAGTTGGATCGGCTGAGGATGAGAGAGGTCGCCAACTAAAGGCTTTGGCACGAGTACCATTATATGGAACTAAGACATATACTGGTTATAAAGCAAATGGGTTCATCTTCCACACCAAAGAGCGGTCTGTAATAAGGAGTTTTGACAACAACGGTGTGTTGTGCAAAGCTGACACAACGTGCTACGCGCGTACATCCGATAACAACCCCATTGAAGGTGCAATTGATTATTACGGATTGTTGACGGAGGTGGTTGAGCTGCAGTACCTTGGTAACCTATCGGTTGTGTTGTTCAAATGCGATTGGTACAACGTACTTTCATCCTTCAATGAGATGAAAATTGATGAGTACGGATTTGTGTGTGTCAATACCAAAATTTTTTTATCAACCGATGAGCCATTCGTACTTGCAGCTCAAGCATCCCAAGTTTTCTACTTACAGGAGAACATTAACCCTGATTGGAGCACTGCGCTGAGGGCAGAGTCCAAAAAACGATTTGTGATTAGGGGTCAAATGAGTGGGGAGTCAGTGGAGCCATATCAGGAAACATCAGCCCTGGTTGTTGATGTACCGAATGTAGTTCCTGTCAATGATGTGGTTAATTGGTGTAGAAATGACATTGAGGCTCTCGAAATATCTGTTGCGAATGCCGTGACAGAAGCAACTGAAGCCGTGACAGAAGCAACTGAAGGCATTGACGATGAAGATGTTCTTGAGCCAGATGAGGAGGACATTACTGATGATGGAACAGACAGTGACACAGATACAGAATGTGAGGACGATTTGTTCGATGACAAGGACGGCCTTGAGGGTGAAATGGATGCGGATGACGATGATGATGATGCTGCATCGTAACTTCGTGTGCAATAGAAGAGTGTTTGTATGTTTCTTAAGGTAATTGTTCAATAGTTAGGAATTTAATTCTGTCAATGTGAGAATTGTTTAATTTGTTCAAATGTGTATGTTCTGTCCTGATTTGAGATGGTTTTACTGATTTGTATGTTCTGTCCGGATTCTGTCCAGATTTGTATGGATCGTCCGAATTGAGATGGTTTTACTGAGATTGTTCAATATTGAGCTGTTATTCTGTCCAAATGTGTATGTTCTGTCCGAAATGAGATGGTTTTACTGAGATTGTTCAATATTGAGCTGTTATTCTGTCCAAATGTGTATGTTCTGTCCGAAATGAGATGGTTTTACTGAGATTGTTCAATATTGAGTTGTTATTCTGTCCAAGTGTGTATGTTCTGTCTGAAATGAGATGGTTTTACTGAGATTGTTCAATATTGAGCTGTTATTCTGTCCAAATGTGTATGTGCTGTCCGAAATGAGATGGTTTTACTGAGATTGTTCAATATTGAGCTGTTATTATGTCTAAATGTGTATGTTCTGTCCGAAATGAGATGGTTCGACTGAGATTGTTCAATACTGAGCTGTATTTCTTACAGATTTGTATGTTCTGTCTGAATTGAGTGCTGCATACTGAGATTGTTCAGTATTGAGATTGTTTGGTTCACTAGTTGTTGTGTTGAAATATCAGTACTTCCTATAAGTGTTGTGTAGCTCATCTGGTTGTGCTGTGTAGCTGGTTGTGCTGTACGTGTGTGCTGTACGTGTGTGCTGTAAGTGTTGGTCATGCTGTTGTTGTAAGTCGAAACTGCATTTGGAAGCTGGAATCTGTACTTGGAAGATGGCAAAACAGTAGGCGAAAATGCAGTCATTTGCAGCTCATCACTTGTGCCCTGTAAACTGGTTCTCGTTCTGTCCAAATGCTGCCAAAAGGTGTGCCTGCTGCAGCTCGAAATTGCAGCTCAAATGCTGTCAAACGAAAATAACTGTGATGTTCCCTGGTGGTTTTCACAAAACATATTAGTGAAGATGACAGCAATACGAAGATCTCCATCATCACTCCAATCTTCACAACATCTTCACAACATCTACACAATAGGAAACTCATTCATTTGAGATCTCCACATTCCTTACATTCCAATGTATAATACCCTTACCTTATGTATCCAATCCTTCCTTGTACATATGAATATTGCAGCTATATATATCAATGGAGAACTCCTCCAAATGTAAGCTTGACAGCATAAAACTCTTCCCATACATTAAGCTTCAATAAAACATACATTCAGTTGTTTTTCACACACAGACATATATTAATACTTTCAAAATACTGTCATACATTCTGTTTTGGACCAACACTGCCATACACAACATGCTGTCGACTGTAGGTGGTGTTACACTCTGTAAAAACCGTTTCCAATCCAATCTATGTCATTCTAATCCTATCTATGTCATTCTAATCCAATCCAATCCACGTGCTGTCAAAATGAATAAGAATTCAATTAATGTGCTGTCAAAATGTAATCCAATTCATCCTTAGCAAATAGATAGCATGTGCTGACAAAATGAAGGGATGCAAACAGAATACATTGAAACTCACAATGTGGACAGCATACATTGTCAAACAGTGAAGGGATGCAACCCAAAGCTCACGATCTGCACGTTCTTGCCATTAAAATGTGTTGCATCTGAACAAGAACACACAACACACTCCTTTGCTGTACTTTTCATGATCACTTCTGCAGGCCACTGACAGAACTCTACCGTATGAAGCTGAATGGCTGTCCTGCAGAAGTTGGAACTCCTGCTGCAAATGGAAGCTGCACTACTTGGGGTCTCCTTGAAGCTCCACTCGGCCTGCTTAAGAACTGCAGTAGACAGAGGTGGATTTGTATGTAGAGGTCGGGTTGAAAGATGACAGGGAGCAATGTGTCGAGTCTACTATGGACCGAATTGTGTGTCCACATTGTTTATCTGTCATATACATGAGATGTAACATGTAGACACATGTTAACACTTTGACACATAGTGATTAACACTTTGACACATAGTGGTAACACCTTGACACATAGTTATAACACCATGACAAATGGTAGAAATTTATTTCATCAATTAATAACACCATACACTTTTGAAAGTTATATTTTTCAACAAAGTAAGTAAAATTTGTATAAGTTGATATTAAATTTGTAGCCACTTGTATAAATTTGTATACATTTCTATACAATTCTATACATTTGTATAAAGTAAAACAATAGTACACTTTGACACATCAACTAGACTATCACATAACAAAGTTGTATTTGAAACCTAAAATGAATAAGGATACATCAACTAATACATAAGGATACATATGTCTTGATTTTATAAAATTATGTAGAAATATTGTGCTATAAGATAAGTATATAATAAGTAAGAGGAGTTGTTATACAAATGATGTTATTATACATATGATGTCATTAGGAAATATAAATAATAAGTATATTTTTCATAAAATACATAAAATTTGTATAAAGTATAGTATTATAATGTTATACACTAAGACACTTTGACACATCAATGGATATAACACATAAGAAAGTTGTATTTCAAACATAACATGAGTATGATTTAAATTGCATACATAAGGATAATTAGGTCTTCATTTTAAACATGATTTAGACATATTGTGCTATAATATAAGTATATAGAAATTTATAAAAATTAATCTAAAATTCAAACAAGTTATGTTAGATGTATACATAAGATGCACACTGGAACGAGCCTTGCATACACGGGCCAATCCATGTCAAACACGGCCCTGTCCATTACATTTTCGACCGGGCCAATCCAATGAGACGGCCGAATTGCGCAGAGTCCAGTCCATGGTGAACAGCTGCTACAGATGAGGACGAAGCTGAAGCGTCTCCTCGGTTCAAACAGCTACGACGCCTCGGTTCCTACACGAGGCAGTAGGTTTCATCATCACAGCCAGACAGATTTGACGCCTCAGTCCTTTCTTGTTTCCGTGGACTTCTCTTCTCCTTCCCGCGCCTCATTTTCACTGCATTTGGGTCTGCTCCAACACTCTCCAAGTTTCCCTCCATCCAGAGCTCCAGGCTTTGCTTCCATCTGTGCAAGACGATCTTCTAACTTTCCCTCAGCAAGGTATGGTTCTAATTTCCTGTTGGATGATTCTGTTGTGTGGCGCGCAAGGTATGGTTGAGCAAGGTATGGTTGAGCAAGGTATGGTTCAGGAAACCCTTTGTTCGTCTATGTCGCACGACTCTTACATGTTTACTGTCCTTTCCCCTGGATCTTGTCTATTTGCGACCAATTTGTAAACGTTTTTCGTTTTAAAAAACATTACTTGGAAGCGAAGATTCACCTCTGTCGATGATCCATGGCCGATTAACAAGTCCCTAAGCAGTCGTAGTTTCATGCATGTCGTTGTTATTCTTTTATGTGCACCATGTCATGGAATGCTCAGTAAGGGTGGTTATGCTGAGAATAAAATTTGTGCTGTTAAAGATGGAAACTTTACACCAGAAACTTGCGCAAATTTCAAGTTATGCTACTGTGTTTAATAATATATTCTCAGTATGGTTGGTACTCGGAGAATGGTCGCCGGAAAAACCGTAGCTTCAAAGCTACCCATCCGTAGATCCCCAAGGAAGATAAACAGGGCTGCCCCATGTAAGTTGTTTTTTCACTACTACGTCTTGTACTTAGGTATTTCCTCTGTTTTAGGTGCTCGGTAACTAACACACTACACATTGCTATAGGGGTTACGCCTGTGGAGAACATCCCTGAAGTCCCTTCGCCTGTGGAGAACATCCCTGCAGTCCCTCGGCCTGTGGAGAACATCCCTGCAGTCCCTCCGCCTGTCGAACCTCCTTTGGAGGTGTCTACTGAATAGGAAATCCAGCCGGAGGACCCCTATGTGGAGGAACCACCAGGTAGCCAAATAGGTAATAACTTCTAATTTGTCCCATACTATTAAGCATGCATTTGTACAACTTGGTTATCTAATCGATACCTGATTTACGTGTCAGCTGCGGAAGAGGAAGAAGTAATTATTCAATTGGAAAGACTACGTAGAGGGGGAACTAGATGCATAAGGCTGTCTAGAAATGGCGTCAACGAAAATGAGGTTCTAAAATTTAACTCTCGAGGTAAAGTCTGCAGTAACAATGCTTTGATGTTTGCAAGTTGGTGTGGATGCATTGTTAGGAAACGAACGAATGCACCTCTCATGGTGAAAGATTGGAAGGAGATTCCTAAGTCTCCAATAGACTATGAAGCGAAGATGCTCTTGCTGGTGGCGGTAAGTCTCAGTTGTAAATGGAACTAGGACATACAAATTGCACCTGTCTATTTGTAAATGCTGTAAGAACTGGTTCTAACATTTCCGTATTGTTCAAACTCGCAGGAGAAGTTTGTGATACCGGATGATGACAACCTGAAGCAACTGATCATCTGTACTCTTAAAGAGAAGTACAGAAACTACAGGGCGAATCTAAAGAGAAGGTACTTTGACAAGTACCTTACGAATGAAGAAAGGCTACAAAACATTCCTCCTGACGTGGTGAAAGAGGATTGGGTGTGGCTTGTTAACTGGTTCAGCTCAGACGAGTTCAAGGTTTGTGCCTTCCTCCCTATTGCAACTGTATTTTTTTGTACCGTTAATGGCTGCTGCACTTTTTTAACGTAAACTGGTTGTAACTTCAAATTGTTTGAAGTTAAAGAGCGATCGTAACAAAGCCAATAAAGCTCACCAAGTCATGAGGCACACCGCTGGCACTTCGTCATTTGCGAGGAGAGAACAGGAAGAGGTAATACTAACATTGAATTGTTATGTTTAAGAAATAGTTAGCTACCCTTGAACAAGTATATGGTACTCTTGTAGATTGAGAAGAACAACGGGAAACATCCGGGGGAGTATCATATGTTCAAGAAGAACCATGTGGACAAGAAAGGACAGCCGCTGGATGATAAAACCAGATCAATACTGGTAAGTAGTACTGCCGACCCATATAGTCACATGTGCTGTACATTTGTAACTGATTGCTCGTTTATGTTCTTGGCACACTGTTTGCAAAATAGGAACAAGTGGAGTAAAGGGCTGCCCAGTTGGCAACTGGGGAGGAGGAGTCTGCTGTTGACAAGGATGTCTTGTATGAGGAAGTTCGCCAACCTGAGCGTCGTCGAAGTCGGGTGTCAAAGGCAGCACGGTCGATGGAAAGTGAGCAGTTAAAGCAGGCAAGGGAGGAGGTAGCTAGAAATGCAGCCGAATGTGAGTCACTCCGTGATCAACTCAAGGAGTTCCAGGCCAGCATGGAACAATTTCAACGTGACATTGCTGTCATGAAAGTACAATGTTTGGCAACGGTGCGTATAGTATTGATTTAATTGCATTGTGTACACCCATTAAGTCATTGTAGGGTATATTCTATAGTATGATGCTACCATGATTGCTGTTATTTCTATGTTTGCAGATCCAAATGCATGAACCGTGGAAACGTGCTGTAAGTACTCCTGCTTAGTAGTTATAGTGATCGGTGGTACACTAGGTGTTGACTGATTGTAAATGGATATTTTGGACATGATGTAAATGTGAACATGTCATCTATGTTTGTGTTTTGGTTGCCATACATTTGTTTGAAATGCTTGGCTATGTATAAATTCGGATCTGTTGGAAATGGTTCTACATAAGTAGCTGTTTGTGTATTACCTGTTTGTGTATTGTCTGTTTATGTATTCTGTTTGGGTATGCTTGGCTACAAGCATTAGCATGGCCAACAATTCGAAAAGAGAAACATGAGCATTTGCATCAACACAAACCATTGCCGACGGAGTGTAATTGCATCCGTAATTGATGCTTAATATAACATTTAACCATGACAACACGCAGACACAAAACATTGTATATAGCAACAACTTTCACAGTAGTTGAAACTCGATTTTAGCATCAACTATTATTAACAGGGTAATATTTTAATACTGTTGACGAGCATCGACAGGTTGGTTGCATCCGTCGCTAAGTATGCGTAATTACTTTCAACGAAATGTTGTGGTTGAATAAACTATATTGCCTCACATAAGTTGGATACAATATCATACAAATAGGGACAACAATACGCGGATACTAATGCCTCCAATCTGCATCTCACATATGTAGACACTGTAAATCAGTATTACCCTCAAATACCTGTCGACGGTAATTATGCGTAAACAGAGTCGGCATATTTGCGATGCTAATGATCAAACAGACTATTCATTCACTATTCATTCCAGCAACGGCCAACCTTTAGTGACGGCATAATGTCGTCGTCGATACCTTTAGCCACGGGGTCTATTGGCACGACTCTTAGCATCGGCAATGGGTTTTAGCAGCGCCAACAGTGCTTTCGGAAACGATAATTTACCATCGCTGTAGAGCAAATTTCTTGTAGTGACGTGGTAATAATGATGTAGTCAGGGCCAAGGTAGGCATTATATGTCAGGGAAAGAGGACAACTTGTTGCCCAAACACTCGTGAAGGCCTCCAACACCTCCACATGGATGTTTGGCTGTCTAAATCACGACAAGATGTTATCCAACCACAAATTGGTTCTCCCACTACAAGGTGCGACCTTGCAAAGATATGGTACCCAGTGATTTGTATATGCGGGTGATATAAACCTTGGGTTTGAAAGCTTGTCTAGCTCGGACCAACGACACCACCAATGGTAGATGACTTATGGAGACTGGAGAGGCAACTAGGCATGAACGCCATCAACAACACTTTTATAGGTGATGTCGAAATGTGGTCAGTTGCAGTTGGAAGTTCAAATCATGGTTTTTTATGAGGACTCTGAGATACATGGTTAAATGTTGCATCAGATCCACGTGTTTCAGAAAATTTGCTTTAACACGCTTCCAAGCACTTAAATGGGTCAACAATGTGAGTGTCGTTGTGCATGAAAGTGATTCAGTAGATAATCTAACTTAAATGAAGGAGTTAGTAAGGGATATTTGTAGACATTGTTTACTTAGGAGGCAAGCCAATGTGACTTTTCTGTAGTTGTCCTTTCATATCGCAGCCAAACGTTAACCATCAGGACCTTTGCCTTAAGTCATTACGCTAGTAGCATCACACTATTAGTTAAAAGAACTGTCATGTGAAAGTCTAACTAAATCTTCTCGGCATCGCCTTCCTACTTTCTCTCTTTTATTTTTTCGTCTTTAATATGGTTGTAACACAATAACACTGCACTATAAGAAAAACAGGCTACAATGACGGTCCAAAATTACCACTAAAGACCCATGTTCCTCCAATAACTTTTAGGGTGACAATTGTTGTCCCGAGTCTCATGACTAATGGTGATATGGCCACTGTAGGTGATATTTATTGACAACTAATACCGTCATTGTAGCCAATATATTACCAACAATAATTATTGTAATTACGCAATAGTATCTTACGAGTTTCATTTACTTGATAGCAATTTTTTCCGTACAACCATTTTTCCCAACAATCATATTATTACAAAAGGAAAATTCATATGGTAACCCCATTCCTTGTCTATTCTAAGTTAGGATTGGATAGAACTTAACTTTGCAACTACAAATTTCTTATCCTTGTAATTAGCATGCATTGATAGACGTTGAAACTTAATTTTATTAATACTGGAACCTAACTAATTATATATAGGGTTAATGTTGGTAAGATTACCTAATTCATCATTGCAACGAGTAAGGGTGCTAACCATTAATCATATTACTTACAAAGTAGGTGATTATTATGACCATGCACTCATTAAAGATTGTAATAAGATAAATTTCAACTAAATGTGTCCACAAAAATTTTCTATGTTCTAACAAATTAACATATTGAAATTTACCTTAGTAGCATATCCATGCTCTTTTACGGAGGATGGATAAACCAAGCAGCCACTATCGAAGATATGAATTCGTTCATCTTTACTGACCTACATATTTGACTCGATCATTCTACCAAATGATTGTTCAAGGACATATAAATTTATGGATCGACAAAAAAGAGCAAGGATGAAGACACCAACGACTATGGCTCTTGCGAAAACGGAGGGAAGGACAACTATGCATGAGCGTCGCACATGCTAGTTCATAGAGCTCCGTGTAGTAACATCCAACAAATTCATCATGAAAGAAATTGACCTAGGAATCATAGCAAAGGAAACACGCCATATAACGTGTTATAGCACTATATTAGTATGTCTTAGAAGTAAAGGTTGTACATATATTAGTCCACATGTTTACTTACATGCTAAATTGTCCTTGTATACACATATATAATTGTCCTTGTATACACATACATTAGTGCTTTCTTCCAGTTTGTTTCTATTTTTCTTCACCAATCTTGAGTTTGGAAGTCAATGGCAACACAAGTGCACGTCCACTGCAAATCTAATGCATGTTCAGTACAACACTAGTGCACTCCCACTCTAGCTCCTGTGCACGTCCACTGCACTTGAAGTGCAAGTCCTGTGTTGCTCATCACATCCTCAACAATATCATGAATGTCCACTGCATCTAGTGCAGATCCAATGTAGGTCCACTACTGATGTAGTTCAGGTCCAGTGCAGATTTGCATATGATCCATTGCAGCTTATGTTCTGATCGATTACAAGTTCTGTTTTTATATCATTCAACTTCCAGTAAATAAATCTTGATTCATCATCACTTTGATGATTAGATCTGTTGGTTTTAGGATAATGGGTCGCCCATTTACATAAGCCCAGTTGTGTATCTGGCCTTAAAACCTATCCCTCTATATATCAGGATATATAGGGGTGCTCAGGGTTTGGAATAAAAGAAGATGACAGTGATGCCCTGCCGCCCTACAGTTTAGACAGAGGTCAGTAGCTGTGGTATAGGTCATTGTCAGTCAAACCGTGGCGTGTCCACACGTCCGACAGACCGTGATCCCAACCTCAGGCAGATCCGCTTCCGCTTCCGCTAAGGCAATCATTCAGGGAGGTAACTTAATTATGTGTTATGTTGTACCATAATCGATTGCATGATTTGTACACCATATTCCAACATTGGTATCAGAGCCATAGAAGGTTGGTTTCCGAATTGTCGAATTTCAGGAAAATCTCCATCGCGGTCAGTCGTGACCGCGACACCGCTGAAACCACCACCACGAGGCCGAATCAGGGGCGGCGGCGACCTTCGTGGCCGCAGCTCAGCTCATGCTGGCCGCAACCACCGTGGCTGCCGCCAAGCAGAGGCTGACCGCAGCCTCGAACCTTACTGCCCGCAGCCTTCGTGTCCGAGCCACGACCACAGCCTTCGCGGCTGCGGCTCGGCCACTACTGGTCGCAGCCAGGCTGCGGCCACCTCAGGCGGGGCCACAGCCTTCGCGGTCGTGCCCTAGCGACTGGTTGTCGTGGCCTTTGTGGCCACGGCTCCAACCGCCTGAGGGTGGGTGGGGTCGGCCATCAGTGGCCGACCCACCCCCGTGGCCAGCCTTCGTGGCTGGCCACGTCTAGGCGACGTCAGGAGGGGGGCCATGGTGGTCGGCTGGTGCTAGGGAAAACCAGGCGACCAGGCAACTTCAAGAAGGCGCGGCTGCTGCTAGGGAAAACCCTAGCAGCAGATTCCCGTTGGGGAAGATGAATAGTGCTGGTTCGGTTCTTTGTGAACCAGACCAGTATGACGTGAACCAGAATTGTTCATTTCTTGAACCATTCCGGTTTGGTCAGTTTGAGCTGCCCGGACTGGTTCAGTCAGTTTGAGTCGCCCTGACCGGTTCCGTCAGTTTGAGCCGCTCAGACCGGTTCGGTCTAGTCTAGTCGATTTGAGCTGACCGAACCGGTTTGGTTCAGTCCGATCGGACTAATTCGGTTCAGACCGACTGGTTGGGCTGGTTCAGATGGTTTCGTGCTGTCTGGATCGGTCTGCACTAATTCGGAGGCCCTAGGCCGCCTGAATTGGTCTGAAACCAATTTGGTGCCGATCCTGGATCCTCTGTGGTCCTAGTGGTTTATTTCAGTCCGGTAAATGTGCCTTGACCCTTTCATAAATAGTTTTTGGGCTAATTTAATTAATTGTTAGACCAATTTAAATTGCTGGGAGAACCTTAGATTGCTTTATATTGCATGACTGAATAGGTAGAACGTTGTGTGGGTTCCTTGAGTTCCCTGGTTTACTTTGTGTTTTCTGCAGGGTAGATAGTTTTGCCTTACTTTATTTGATTGACTCTTATGATTGGTAGAATTGACTAGGTTGTGATTGTTGAGATCGCAGCATAGTGTGTGAAAATTGGTCTAACATGTTAATTACTTTTATTTGTTGAGACTTTAGTCCCTGAATTTTTTATTTGTTGAGACTTTGGTCTCCAAATTTTTATTCATGGTGAATTTGATCCCCAAACTTTTGGTTAGGGTGACTTTAGTCCTCAAAGTTTTGAAAATTACAAATCAACCCCAAATTAATTTATTTTTGAAAGGTATCAATATATATATGTGTGTGTATTGAACTGTGTATTTGTTACCTTACTTGCATAGGATAGATTACCTTGGTAGGGAGATCTAGTTCTGGCATAGTCTAGGTAGCAAACTTTTAGGATTGTCCTTTCGGAAGTTTGAATGAGTACGACCTACACCTAGAAAAATGTTCCTGAGTGTGAACCGGTCAGTTAGTCTGCGAGGTTCTCTGAATTTCCTTGAATAATTCTAGGACAATTGTTTCGAGTAAGAGTCAAACACTTTGGTTTAATGCGATATGTTCGACTCCGGTCCTTTGAGGACTGTTGGTATAGACTGTGTTTTGATTGATAGTAGTGACTTTAGGACATGCTTAGAGACGGGGAGTGCTTCTCGGCATAGCTAGAGTTGTCCTCCGTGTTTAAGTATGTTCTCAAGTCTGTCCTATCGGTCCGAGACTTGTCTTTTTATAGGAAATAGAACATTGTTCCTTGTGTCTCCATGATCCTATTAGAATTTCCTTTAGTTAGAGAAATTAGTCTGCCATGTAGAACATCATCGCTTAGTTGGACAATGGTTCTAGGTAGAAATCCATCAACCCCATCAAGAAGATTATGAAAAGACCCGATTCTGGAATAACGAATCAGCAGAAGACTTTCCATTTGAGTGGGAGGTTAATGATGCTGAGACGTGCACCATGATGCTGAGTACGGTGGATGAGTTGGAGCTTAACACACGGCTAAAGGGTTGTGGGATACTTTGTAGGCTAGAAATGGTTCTATACGACTGCTTAGTTGTGCTCACTCAACATTAAGTTTGATTCATACCTGATGAATCCTCAGCACTCCGCGAGATAGTATCTAAGGCATATGGCCAACATAATTGTGAAACTCAAGGAGAACGGTCAGTCAGTGACCGATGAGCAGCAAATCCAGGTCGTAATCCGCTCTTTGCCTAACTCCTAGAAACATATGCAAATATAAATAACTCATTCTAAGGCCCTCAATACATTTGAACACGTTCGAAGGCACATTAAGTTGTAGAGGACAGACCCAAGGTCGCTGGACCTAAGCTTTAGGAGCGTGTGGCGCCATCCTCTAGACCTAAGAAGAGTCGCTGAAGGCGAAGGAGTAATGCACAATGCGATGGCGCAAATGCATTGAAGGCAAAGTAGACAAAGACTGAGTTGAACTCAAGGACTCCTCCGAAAACAACACCACAAAAATGTTTGCGTAAGGCTGAGAAGCCTAAATACAGGAAATGCTCCAACTGTGTCCAGTGGGTACACTTTGTGAATGCATGCCCTGAATTGATCTGACATGAATGTCTTCATGGCTAATCTAGTGAATTTTGTATTCCTAGTACAGATATGTTGACTGAGTCATGTCCTTTGTGGATTTTGGATTTAGGATCGACAAATCACATAGTCAGGGATCGTGACGTTTTCGCAGAGTACCATAGATTCCCGCGAGAAATTAAGTGGATTTACATCGACAACAACTTTCGTGTTGAAGTCGAAGGTATTAGAACTCGTGAGTTGCGCTTGCGCGGCGGTAGAGGTTTAGTTTGAAGTCATAAACTCTATGCTCCGCAGATTCGCCGATATGTTATTTCAGTCTTAGGATTAATGAAACTCGGTTTTATATTATCTTTTCATGAATCTTCCGTCCAATTGTTTTTTAGATTCAACTTCGTTTGGCTTTAGTATTATTTCTGGTGGATTTATTGTTTCGGATTTGGATTCAGGCAACAATAATAATTTCATGCTTTTTCTTCTACTCGCGGATATGTTTGCGATGTGAATGAAAGACAAACTAGACTTGACTACAGAGGTCAACTCAGAATACAGCGGCTAGCCCATAGGGGTTTGTTGTCCTACATTCCACAAGTGGAGTCGTCTACTTGTGTCAGTTGTCTAGTAGAAAATTCCACCGGAATGCCTTTTGGTTAGGCACCTAGAGCCGAATTTCCCTTGCAATTCATCCATTCTGAATTTTTGATGTCTGTGGCCCTCTTAGTGCTAGGGTTCGGCAAAGAGCGCAAAATTTTCATTACATTTACAGATGATTACACCTGTTAGATAGGATGGTAAAGGCCATCCACCCTGATTGTGGAAGAAGGGTACCTTTCAACGGAATTTAACGGTTTATGTAATGAAAAAGGGATCATTCATCAGTTGACGATCCCCTACACCCCTCAGCAAAATATTTTTGCAGAGAGACGCAATAGAACGCTCCTTAAAATGGTTCGGTCGATATGGTGCAGACTCAATTGTTGATTTCCTTATGGGGAAACGCTTTGGAGACTGATGCCTACATCCTGGACGATGTGCCAACGAAGACGGTTAACTCCACTTCATATGAGTTTTGGACTGGAATAAGTTATGGACCTTCACCATATGCGCCCATAGGGGTGTGCCGCTTACACCCATGATTTCTCAAATAAGTTTGGGAAAGATTGGACCTAGAGGAAATAAGAGTATTTTTGGTTACTCTTATACCTCCAAGGGTTATGTGTTTATAGCTGAGCAGGACAGTGGGAGTGTTACCGAGATCGAATCACGAGACGTAACGTTTATAGAGAACGAATTTCCTAAGAATGGGGAGATTGATTTAGATCGATCTCTCTATGAGATTCAAGATCAAGTTGAGCAGACACATGTTAATTCGAGTGGGAGAGTTGAAACCGCAGATGATGAATCAGTTTGTCGTCTGCCGGATTCATTGCCTGCTGAAGCGAATGAAACAAATTCCGCTCCTGATAATCTTGTTAACAGTGGGAGCATTAGGGATCTCATTCTCAGTGGGAGTGATCATGGTCATACCCTGGTAGTAGTGAGTTGTTAGGCCGTGGGCTAGAACTAAACACCCTAATATCTGACGATATGGTTATTGTGCCGTAAAACGTTATTGAAACACTCAATGGAACCTTCTAAGAAGAATGGATGAAAGTAATGGAAGATGACATGAACACTTTGGACTAGATGAAATTTATAAGGAAGAACGGTGTTTGGACACTGGTCGACCTTTGAGAGTACATAGAGCAATAGAGCTAAATGGGTTCTTAAGATTATGGCTATTGGAGTGAGTCTAGACTTGGAACTGCACTAGATAGACATTAAGACCGTCTTCCTTAATGGTGAGTTAGAAGAAGAGATCTATATGGAGCGGCCTGAATGCTTTGTGCAGAAAGACCATGAGCACTTAGTGTGTAAACTTCACAAATTGATCTATGGTCTGAAACAGTTCGCTATGCAGTGGTACCGCAAAGTTCATGATTTGGTCGTGGAAAATGGATTTCTCTTGATGGATGAGAATCATTGCGTGTACACCAAAAGGGTTTGGACCGAACTTTGTGTTTGATTCTATAAGTAGATGACATACTCATAGCTGTAAATAGATTGGAGTTCCTCACACATATAAATGTATGATTGTCTTCTCTGTTTAGGATGAAGGACATGGGTGAGGCGGCGCACATCCTTGGGATTTAGATCTCGAGAGATCGCCGTAGGAGGCAGTTGTGACTTTCACAAGAAAACTACATAAACAAAGTGTTCGAAGTGTTCAACATGAGTAACTGCGACCCAATTGAAACTCCAATTTACATTGATCAACCTCTCAAAATGTATATATGAACCAGATAAATAAATTCTGTAGCTAAGTGCAGTCGGAAGCCTGATGTGCGCAATAGTGTGTACTCAGCCTGATATTTGTCATGCAGTAGACATGGTATATAGGTACCAAGCTGAAACCGGATTGAAGAAATGGTAGGCAGTAAATAGGATCATGTGATATCTTAAGGGCATCGTCATGCTCTCTGCTAGAGACTTGCTAGAGATCCGAGAATCTCTGGATGACTAGGTATAACGATGCGGACTATGGTGGTGACTTTGATGAGAGAAAACCCGCCTCGGATATGCTCTGCTCTCTAATGGCGCCATATCGTGGATGAGCAAGAAGTAGTCGCGCATTGTGTTGATCGTCATTGAAGCCAAATTTGTGGGTTTTATGTGGACCACTCAGTTGGTTATATGGCTGAAGAGACTTCCGGATTGATTGTTGAGTCATTGGAGTCGCAATCTCCGTGATATATAAACCCAAGTATCATAACAAGTCATTGCAAGTAAATATCAAGCGAAACTATGTTAGAGACATGGTTAGACTAAAGGTTGGTGATAGTTCCTAGTTCTGGAAGTCTGTTGGGATGACCGGAAAGGGATTTATGTTGGGAACTATCTGATTTCGCACTACGACAGATTATGGTTTGTCAATCCACTCAGGGGTCGGATGAGAGTATTTGTGACTTTTGGTTCAGGTACTTTTTGTGTCGGATGGACATCTGTACAGCATTAGGACATATGCTTCGTGGGAGAGTAGATATGCTGCAGCGCGCGTTCCATACCGCGGCGCACCCCAAACCGACCATGGGTATGACCTGATATGTGATCTTAACTCGGAGTCGTGTGAGACCCAAAACTCTTTGTGTAAGAGCCGCGTACGTACCCTCATTACTCTAAACATAGACTTGAGTTTCGGTTCAATGTTTGCTATCTTAGTCCGTTCTCGATGGGTGCGCTCACAAGTACCTTGGACTCGGTTCTAGAAAAGCGAGTTGAATTGTGCTGATGGTTTTGTGGGAAGAGGATGGTCATTATGGGATCTTCTCGATATTGTTTCCACTAGGTAGCCACCAACCGCGGCATCGGCTGCGGTTGTGGGCGCAATACATATATAGGTCTGAATGATCCTTGTGTGGTTAGACCTGGAGAAAGATTAGATGACCACTGCTGGTGTGGGATCCGCGGGTCGCTACGTGTTCTTAACCGGTGCGTAGCACTTTGGTCGTTGTGTTTGTCGGTCGCACGACTGCCTCCTCGTATGTGACTTTACTGTATAATGAGATTCGTTCTCTTGGTGCTGGCTTAATGAATGAGCGCCCCCCACTTTGTGCGAGTGGGAGATGTTGGGTTTAGGATAATGGGTCGCCCATAAGTGGGAGCCCATTTACATAAGCCCAGTTGTGTATCTGACCTTAAAACCTATCCCTCTATTTATCAGTATATATAGGGGTGCTCAGGGTTTGGAAAACAAGAAGATGACAGTGATGCCATGCCGCCCTACAGTTTAGACAGAGGTTAGTAGGTGTGGTATTATAGGTCATTGCCCGTCAAACCGTGGCGTGTCCTCCCGTCCGACAGACCGTGATCCCAACCTCAGGCAGATCCGCTTCCGCTAAAGCAATCGTTCAGGGAGGTAACTTAATTATGTGCTATGTTGTACCTTAATCGATTGCATGTTTTGTACATCATATTCCAACAAGATCCATCGTCAGATTAATATTAGATCTACCAATACTCCAACTCAGTTTAGATTCATGTTAGCCATAGATCCATCTGTGCTCTTCAGCATCAGTATCTTCGAAGGAGAAACCATTTAATTGAACATAAAATAAGGTAGATTTAATGAAAGCTAAACTTCAACGATGATGGTGTTAATATCAAGTTTAGGTTTCTCCTTAGTTCCTGATGTTCATTATTGAAGCAATAAATAGAAATGGTTTAAAGTTGTCTCTAGAGATATCGAATCTGATAATTATGTGTTGATTTCATTATGTTACTACTAATATCAACTATATTAAATTTGTTGCGTCTTAATTGCCACTTTTATGTTGCTTAACTTATTGTCGTTGCATTTGGTATCATAATAATAAAATAGAGCATATGTGTTGAGTTGCCAAATATGTGTCAAGTTGCTAAAACTTTAGATTCAAATTATAAATGTCGTTTTATGTGTGTAAGGTCTATTACTTTTGTTTGTATTTCAATGATTTTAAGATGACGTTCTTTGTGTTGTCTATGTTCTGTAATGATTTTACTGAGTTGCATTCTGCCTATCTAATTTGATGTGTGTCCTATGAATGAAATTGTGCTCTTCATGCTAAATTTTGATAGATTTTTGTTAATTGGTTGTAATCCAACTGGTTCTTTGGCACAACTGAATTATTGAAGTTCAACAAGTATTCCTCTAAGTTTTTGCTACTAGTTTCTTCTTCATTTAGTTAACTAATTCTATCACAAGGAAGCTGATTTACTTTATAGTTTAATGATGAGATGGCATGTTTAATTTAGATTCGAAATTCAACATAGGAAAGTTCCCTTTCACATGTTCGTAGTTCAATAAGGAAGCTTAGTGAAGTTCATCATTCATGTCACTCTTCTTAGATCACATATACATCAGGAATTCAACGAGGTAGTCACGAGATTAACCAACGGGTGTTCAACTCATTCAAGTCTATGTCACTTGCAGAAAAAGTGTAGTTTAAGTTCAAATGCTAGATGTGGTACATTCGTAGTTCCTAGCGCAGTGCAGTTCAGTGCCAAGCCTATTACACTTATAGTGCCTAGCATTCCTCAAACGCAGTGCCAACCATATGGAAGATACAATGCCAAAGAGTTTGCAGCTATGCATAGACAGTGTCGAACATATGTCATAGACAGTGACAAAGTTGAATGAATAAAAAAAGGATTTTGTTAATATTTTTGTGAAAGTATAAGGTATGTCATTGTTGCATCTGTCTTCATTAAGTTGATTCGATCATAAAAGAGAGCATGTTGTTTGAATTGTCAAATCTGTTGATTCAATGATTCTGTTATTGTGTCAAGTTGCTAAAACTTTTGATCCACATTATATTTGTTGTATTATGTTGGAAAGGTATATTACTTTCATTTTTGTTTCAATGATTTTGAGATGACGTTCTTCGTGTTGTCTTTGTTCTGTAATGATTTTTTGAGTTGCATTTTGTACATTCAATTTGTTGCGTGTCTCCTGATTGAAAGTGTGATCTTCATGCTGAGTTTTCACAGTTTGTTATTCTTTATTGGATACAATGCACGTGGTGCTTTGCCACAACTGAATTGTTGAAGTTCAACAAGTACTGCTCCAAGTTTCTGTTGCTGGCTTCTTCTGCATTTACTTCGCAAATTCTGTCACAAACAATGAGTCGATTTACTTATCTATTCACAACTAGTGAACTCATTTAATAATTTCATGTGTAGTATCAACATAGTATAGACTAGTTTAGATTCAAAATTCAACAAAGGAAATTTCAGTTTAACATCTTTGTAGTTTTACTAGGAAGCTGTGTAAAATTCAGCGTTCATGACACTTCTCTTCAATCACATACTCATCAAGAGATCAATGAGTTAGTCACGAAGTCTACCAACGTATGTTACACTCAATTGAGTGTAGTTCACTTATAGAACAAGTGGAGTTTCAGTTCTTATGCCAGGTGAAATTTATATACAGTGCTTACCAAGGTACATTCGTAGTGCCCAGCACAGTGCAACTGCATTGATGAGCCTAGTGCACCCATATTACCTAGAATTGCTCAGACACAGTGCTAGCCATAGTGCATAAAGAATGCCAAAGAGTGTGCAATCGTACAGAGACAGTGTTAAACATAGAGCACAGATAGTGTTGAAGTAGAGCAGACAGAATGTTGAGCTGTATAAAGAAGAAAATGACTTGGTTAACATTGTTTTAAAAGTATAAGGACTGAAATGAAGGTGAATGAAGAAGAATATTAGACAAGGCATATGGATGAAAGGTAGAGGGCATATATTAGTATGTTAGAGGATTTTAAAAAGTTCGGTTTCACATGTTTGTAGTTCCAATGGAAAGTTGAGTGAAGTTTAATTTTCAAGACACACCCTTTTAATCACATAATCATCAGCAGTTCAACGAGTTAGTCACGAGATCCAAAAATGGATGTTCAGTTCATTGCAAGTCCAGTGCAATTCCAATGTTGATTACATCCTCAGCAGCAGCATGAATGTCCATTGCATCTATTCTGCAGGTCCAGTGCACTTGAATTATAGATCCAATGTTATCGAAATGGTAGATTCGATCAAAGCTGCACTTCAACGGTACTGCTGTCGAAATCAGGTTTCTCCTAGTCCATGGTGTTCTTTGCTAAAGTGTGAAAGAAAGATGGCTCAAAATCTATCTGAATTACCACATCTTTTCTTCTTAAGTTGTTGCATTTGTCATTAAGTTGATTTGATGATAAAATAAAGGATGTGTGTTAAATTGCCAACTCTAACTAGTGATTCGATGATTTTGTTGGTGTGTCAAGTTTTTAGACTTTCTCATTAGAGTGTAGGTCACTTGCAAAATAGGTGCTACTTCAGTTCTTATTCTAGATGAGATACATTTACACTTTCTGCCAAGGTACATTCACAGTTCCCAAGACAGGGCAACTGCAGCCCAGTGCACCTGTAGTGCCTAGAAGTGCTTAGACGTAGTGTCAACCATAGTGCACAGAAACTGCCAAAGAATTTGCATTTGTGCATAGACTGTGTCAGACATAGTGCCCAGATAGTGTCGTTGCGGTAAAGACACAGTGCTAAGCTGAATGAATAAGGAAAGGAATTTGTTAAGGAAAGGAATGAATGAGGAATGGGATGAAGTTGAATAAAGAAGAAAATTAGACAGGGAACATGGGGAATGTTAGAGGACAATAATAGTATGATTTAGAAGTTAAGATTTTATATATTAGTCAATATGTTATTTTCATTGCTAGTTAGTCCTTGCACACTACTATATAAAAACGAGCAAAGATGCTAGTAGTAGCTTTAGCAATCACAGTTCCATTAGTAAAAGCTTGATTTCCACATTCTTCTAGAAACCAAAGATGCAATTGAGTCATTCTATCATATGGATTCCCCATTTTTAGTATATTTTCACCAAACTTGAGATTCCAAGTCAATGGTAGCAATAGTGTACGTCTACTACAGCTCAAGTGCAAGTCCAGTTTGATCATATCCTCAGCAGCATCATGAACGTCCATTGCATTTGTAGTGTGGGTCAAGTGCACTTACAGTGCAGATCCACTGTAGCACGAACTTTCTTTGCTGAAGATCTGCATCTAATCCAATGAAGCTCCAGTTATGAAGGATTACACCTTTTGTTCTGATCCAATTCCACTTTTAACAAATCAAGCTTGATGCAATATCACTTTGATGATTAGATCCATCGTCAGAATCATACCAGATCTACAGCCGCTCCAACTTAGTTCAGATTCATATTAACCTAAAGTCAATCTAGAATCTTTTGCAGTAGCAAATTCACGATCACAACCACCTAACTAGACATCAAATTGTTGAAACATACACATGGTGCTCCACATTGAAGAATATTATGTACCTGCACATGCTCCACACACATATTAGATAAGTTAAATATAATTAGCTTTATGTATTATTGTCTTACCTTTCCTATATTCCATATGTCTTGTCTAGATTTAGTGATAGTTAGAGCTGGATGTTAGAGCTGATTGTACTAGCATTGTATTAAAAATAGATGTAGAGATCATCAATGAAAGTTAAGTTGAATACATAACAAGCTTCAATATATGATATTTCCGCTATACTAGTTAACATGGTATCAGAGCCGGATTGTTTGATCAGAATGATCAATTGAACCTTTCTCGACATCATTATCTACCTTAGCCATCCTACATACCTTAACCATGGCAGATTCCGAAGGGGGCAACACTCATACTACTAAGACTACCCCAACGAGCGATCCGTTTGCAGTTCAGTGGGCGAGTATGTTCTCGAACCAGCCACAATCCAACACCATCCACAAAACCATATCATTATCCAACATCAGTTTAAGCGTAAGCTAAACGAGAGAAATTACTCCCTGTGGGAACGATTAATCCGAATGAAGATTGGTGGCCAAAGGAAGTTTAACCATCTTATGGGTGTTCCGGCACCACCCAAGGTCGAAGACCCGACATACATGCAATGGGAACAAGATGACCTCATAGTATGCTCGTGGATGCTCGACAATATGGATCCCGAACTTGTCAACCAATATGCTGAATTCCCCACGGCAAAGGATCTCTGGAATGGACTATCTGCAACATACAACAAAGCCAAAGACGGAGTCCAATTGTTCGATCTCATAGTTCGGACTAATAACACAAGACATGGCCAAGATTCCTTAGAATCCTTGTACAGCAAGTTACAAAGTTTATGGAGGAAAATCGAGCAACGTGATCCAAATGCAATGAAATATACGGAAGATATACAGATATGGAACACAAAGCGGGCCGAATCCAAACTCTATCAATTTCTAAATGCAGTAAGCAATGATGGCGTATTCCACAATCCGACCGGAGCGTGATCGGAGAACCGTCATGGGAATTGTTCAACCGACCAAACCAGGTGGTGCAGGGTTTGGAGCGGCACTTGTTACTCGATTATTCCCGGAGACCAACACGGGAGGAGTCAGTCCGGGTCACACCTCCAGTTCGCAGCAGCTCGCCGGAAAAGGTAAATCAGTTCGGATCGGAGGCGTTGACTGGAAATTCCTCCGATGTATCCACTGTGGAAAACAAAGACACGAAAAATCGGAGTGTTACCTCTTTGTAGGATTTCCCGAAGGATGGAGGAGCCAACGGAGGGACGGAATTGGCGCTGGAAGTCCAAACGTCACGGTGGCGAATGGCCATGACGATTGGGGTCACAACACCGAGAACCACGGCCACCAGCCTTCTTCTCAAGGCCACCAGCCTCTGTACCAAGGCCAACCGAACCATGGAGGCATAACTGCCGTGGCTAGGGTTCCGACAGGAGCGTATGGATGGAACGGACTCGAGAGGCTCGGTGGTCCTCAGGTCGCATGGAACCAATAGGAGGAGGCTAGGCGTCAATTCGTGGCCGGAAAGGTAGGCCACGACGGGGAAGGAGGCGGCTCTAGGGTTTCCAGTGGAGAGGACATCATTGCGGCGGGAGATCCAAACACAACAGAAGGTATAGGTTTTTGGGGGGTAAATCAGAAATTACCCCCACCCCTTAAGTAAAAGACTTGAAGGGGCTGGGCCGCCGGTTGGGCCAAGTGGGCCGGTTTCAGGAGATGGGCCGATGTCAATAGGGGCTGGGCTGGAGTATAAAATTGGTCCGGATTTGGGCCAATCATTGGGTCCAGGTTCGGGCCACAATCAGTTTTTTGGGCTTTCGTTTTTGGGGCTCAATAATTCTGAATGTGATAACAAAATTGCTCGTACATTTTTTGCTCAAAAAGATGTATCAGGGAAATGTGGAAAATGGCTACTTGATTGTGAAGCCATGGATAGTATGAGTTATGATAGAGATGATTTTATAAGTCATTCAGTTCCACGATGAGAAATGATACAGACAGCCAATGGAGAGTTGGTACTAGTTCAGGGAGCAGGAACCGTTAATATTTCCTCAAATATTAAACTAGAGAATTGTCTTTATGTGCCTAACTTAGCGTGCAAATTACTCTCTATTAGCCATGTCACGAGAGAGTTAAACTGTACGGTGCTAATATATCCCAATTTATGTTTACTACAGGATATTTAGTCGGGGGAAATTATCAGACGTGAAATTGAACACCAAGGCCTGTATTATATGGAGGAAGTGACTCAACACAGAACTGCAATGCTTGCCCACTGAACAGTCACGAGGCAACAATGGTTGTGGCACCGGAGGTTGGGTCATCCATCTGGATGGTACCTTCATAAATTATCCCAAGTTTATTTCTGTCATATCAAGAACTCGTGTGTGAAACCTGTATACGTGCTAAAAGCCATAAAAATCCGTACCATATATTGGAATCTTGAGCCAAGTCAGTTTTTTCTCTTATACATTCTTATGTTTGGGGACCAGCTCCAAATAGTAGTACATGTATGACAAGTAATGGCTTCAGATACTTTGTCCTTTTTATCGATGATTATTCTCGTATGACCTGGGTATACTTTCTGAAAAACAAATCTGAAGTTATTACTAAATTTGTAAAATTTCACAATCTAGTCAAAACTGAGTATAATACCAATAGCCAGGTCCTTCGTTCAGATAATGGTGGAGAGTTTGTTAATTCCGCTCTCCAACAGTTTCTTAAGGACAAATGCATTATTCATCAAACTTCTTGTCCGCACACTCCTCAACAGAATGGATTTGCAGAACGAAAAAATCGACATATACTAGAACTGACTAGAGCATTAATGCTAGAGTCACATGTTCCAACTTCTTTCTGGCCAAAGGCTGTTGCTACGTCCGTTTATCTTATGAATCATCTTCCCACGACTGTGATTCAGTTTCAAACACCTCTTCAAGTATTATCAAGTCATATGAGTGTTTCCATAGCGTTAACACTACAACCATATGTCTTTGGATGTTTTGTTTTTGTCCATATTCCAAAAACAAATCGGTCTAAATTCGATCCATGTTCTGTAAAATGTGTATTCGTGGGATATGGGATTCATAAAAAAGGATACCGTTGTTTTAATCCAAAAATTAATCGTATGTATACTACTATGGATTGTACATTCCTAGAAATAAAGTTCTACTATACTGCCCAATCTTCTGTCCAGGGGGAGAATTTTGATCGTACTCCATTAGATTGGTTGATACAGACTACTGTGACCACTCTGGCGTTTCCTCATATAGTTCCAACAGGGCAAGTTGGTGGAACCACCGAGACATTCCCTCCCATTCTACAGGTCTCAGATGCTTCAACCCCGTCAACCCCGACGAATATTCCGGAGGTTAGTAATTTTAATTGGGTTACTCCTGGTTCTATTATATCTCAAAATAATGGCTTGAAAGAATCACTAGCTCAGGAAAGACATGTACTGCCAGCCAGGAGAAACATGGGGGTTCCTCCTATCAGATATGAACCGGAATACAACCCAAGAGCAAGTCGATATCCAGTAGCAAACTTGGCAAGGGGGAGCCTGACAGTTGCTACTCAAGCATTTGCTACTGCAATATATACTCAATCCATACCAAACCATGTTGAGTCAGCCTTAAAAATTCCATAATGGAGGCAAGCCATGAGAGTCGAGATGGAGGCTTTGGAAAAGAACAAAACATGGGAGAAATGCGATTTGCCCTATGGGAAACGAGTGGTTGGTTGCAGATGGGTGTTCACTGTAAAACACAGGGCTGATGGATCCGTGGAGAGATATAAAGCAAGACTGGTAGCCAAAGGATATACTCAAACCTATGGTATTGATTATTCAGAAACATTCTCTCATGTAGCTCGAATTGATACTATTCGAGTCTTGTTTACTATAGCTGCAAACAAGAACGGGCCGCTACACCAGTTTGATGTGAAGAATGCCTTCTTACATGGTGATTTAGAGGAAGAAGTTTACATGGAACCACCACCAGGTTTCACCACAGGATTCCAACAATCAGATGTATGTAAATTAAAAAAGGCATTCTACGGGCTCAAACAATCACCAAGAGCATGGTTTGGGAGATTTACAATAGCTATGAAAAAAATATGGCTATCGACAAAGCAATTCTGATCATACCTTATTCATTAAAAGAAAGGAAGGTCGAGTAACCTGTTTGATTATATATGTGGATGATATGATTATTACAGGTGATGATAAAGAAGAAATAGTTCAGCTCAGGAAAAATATGTTTCAAGAGTTTGAAATGAAGGATTTGGGGGAACTCAAGTACTTCTTGGGGATTGAAGTACTACAATCTGAAACAGGTATTTTCATTTCACAAAGAAAATACATTTTAGACTTGTTGGTAGAAACTGGATTGATGGATTGTAAACCAGTTGAGACACCCATGGTGTCAAAACATGGATTAAGAATAATAGAAGGGGTTGAACCAACAGATCAAGCTAGATTTCAACATCTAGTTGGGAAATTGATTTATATATCACACACCAGACTAGATATTGCATATGCAGTAGGTGTGGTAAGTTAGTTCATGCATAAACCACAAGCAGATCACATGGAAGCTGCTCTTAGAATCCTTCTATATTTAAAGGGTTCACCAGGGAGTGGAGTATTGATTCAGAAGAATGGACATCTCAGAATAGAAACATACACATATGCGGATTGGGCAGGGAATCCGACAGACAAAAGATCAACTTCAGGTTACTTTGCCACGGTGGGAGGAAATTTGGTGACCTGGAAGAGTAAAAAACAGAAGGTGGTGGCACTATCAAGTGTTGAGGCAGAATTTAGAGGAATTGCTCGAGGTTTCACAGAAGTGTTATGGCTATACAAATTATTAACTGAGATTGGTTTTCCTATTCAGGAACCATGTAAGTTAATGTGTGATAATCGTGCAACTATAAGCATTTCGGAGAATCCAGTTCAACATGATCGTACTAAACATGTTGAAATTGATCAGCACTTTATAAAGGAGAAGCTAGAGAATGGAATTATTGTGATTCCGTTTGTACGTTCGTAAGATCAACTTGCAGATATATTCACCAAAGCAGTAAACGAAACAAATTTCAGAAATGTGTTGTGCAAGTTAAATATTGGGGATCCGACTATTTAACTTGAGGGAGAGTGTTGAAACATACACATGGTGCTCCATACTGAAGAATATTCTGTACCTGCACATGCTCCACACACATATTAGATAAGTTAAATGTAATTAGCTTTATGTATTATTGTCTTACCTTTCCTAGATTCCATATGTCTTGTCTAGGTTTAGTGATAGTTAGAGCTGGATGTAGAGCTGACTGTACTAGCATTGTATTACAAATAGATGTAGAGATCATCAATGAAAGTTAAGTTGAATGCATAACAAGCTTCAATATATGATGGTTCCGCTATACTAGTTAACACAAATGAGATAGATTCGATCAAAGCTCACTTCGATGGTACTACAGTCAAAATTAGGTTTAAGTTTTTCCTTAGTTCCTGATGTTCTTTGTTGAAGTGTGAAACATAGATTGATTAAATTTTTTGTTTGAGATATCGAATTTGATAAATGAGTTGAATTCATTCTGTTATTGTTAATATCAACTTAATTAAATCTATTGAGGCTGATTTACCATATCTTTGTTGCTTAACTTCTCATTGTTGCGTCTGTCTTCATTAAGTTCATTCTCTTTGTCTTCATTGTTGCGTCTGTCTTCATCAAGTTAATTAGGGAAAAGTCTTAAAATAGTCCATCATGTTTTCACAAAATGGTTTTCGGTGCAACTTGTTTTTTAGTGATAGTTAATGGTTCAATATGTTTGAAAATGATGGTAATTAGTACTTCCGTTCCTTTCTGTTAAAAAAATATGTTAAATATTTTTCATATTTCCAAAATTAAACAAATATTTTTTCTAAATGTTACAATTACACCCTATAAACTTACACTAATGTTTCAAACAAGTACCGACTCGATTCGAGCCACATCGGGGGTCCCCTAGTCAGGGTCCGAACCTCGACCGGGTCACCCAACCCTGGGTTCGGTTCAAACGATTGGGGCTCCAATTGAGCCCAAATCCGGGTCCTATGGTCTGGGTCCGAACCCATACCATGTGGCTGGGTTCGGTTCAAATGTTTGGGGCTCCAATTGAGCCCCAATCGGTTTGGACCTAACCTGACTAGGTTCGGTTCAAATGATTGGGGCTCCAATTGAGCCCCAATCGGGGGTCCTATGGTCTGGTTCCGTACCCAAACCAGGTCGCCCAACCATGGGTGCATGGTCTGGGTTCGGACCCAGGCCATAGGAACCCCGATTGTGGCTCAAATACCGAACCTGTGTGGGTTCGGTTCAAACGATTGGGGCTCCAATTGAGCCCCAATCGGGGTCCTATGGTCTTGGTCCGAACCCAGACCAGGTCCTCAGGGTTGGGTGACCTAGTCTAGGTTCGGACCCTGGTTAGAGGACCCCTGTGTGGTTTGAATTGAGTCGAAACTTGTTTGAAACATTCGTGTAAGTTTGTAGGGTTTAATTGTAACATTTAGAAAATTAGTTGGTTAATTTTGTAAATATAAAAAATATTTAACAGAATTTTTTAACAGAAAAGTAACGGAGGTGCCAATTACCATCATTTTCAAACATGTTGGACCAAAAATAATCGTTTGGGTTGAAAAACCATTTTTGTCAAACATGTTGTACCATTTTCAGACTTTTCCGTAGTGAGACTTGTATGTGGATTCATTTACATGCTTTTACTGATTTAACATTATTGTTAATGATTACTCACTTTCATAAAAATGCATGAACTAATTAATTATATAGATAAGTTATTATAAATTATAATATGAAATACAGAAAATATATATTATATTAAGTGTATTTGTTCATAAAATTAATTAAAAGTGCATGAGTCAATAATTAAAATTAATATTAACAATTAATATTAAGATAGTAATTAATACCTTTAAGTTAAATATTTTTATATGTTTTTATGACTTAATTTTGTGCATATATTTACAAAAAACTATCAAAATCATTAGTAATTATTTATTTATTTTATTAATAATAATATATTGTATTTTTATTTTATTAATAGTATTTTAATAATTCTAAAATACATCGAGTTATAAATATATATAAAAAATATTTTTCACAAAAGTGTAAAAACAAATACGTTAATGTCCATATAATACCGTTAACTTAATTTTTATTGCCTATTACTTCTATCAATGTACATATACAAATATTAGTGTTTTTTTAGCAATAGTAACAATCTTTAACGTCTTAGTATACATATTATATTTGATCTATTTATTAACTATAAATTATATTAAGTTTATAAATATATAATACTTAATTTCGTAACATTGTAAAAATTTACTGTGATATTATTGTAATGAAGTGGGTGATGTGTATATGTGGCTTACGTCTTATTTTAATAACAGTATTATGTGATATATGAAATGATCCTTCATTAATCTATATTTTAATTTGTAAAATTAAATTTTAATATGTGCATACTTGATATTCATAAAATATAATATTATGTATTTTATTATTATATAAATTTCACTTCATAAAATATATTTAAGGAAAAATCATAATTACTAATGTGAAATAAAGAGAGATGATATGAGTTTTGTGACTTATCTTGAGAAAGATTTTAAAGTGATTTACATGACATGCCACCTAGGAATGAGGAATTTATTATTGACATGACTAATTAGAAGTGGTTAATTTAACATTAGGAGTGAGAAAATATAACAAAAAACTTATTTGTCATCATTGTATGTGATTTAGCCAAATTAATATAGATATAAACATTCTAGAAGGAAACAATTAAGGATTGTGACTCAACTCGATCAATTATATGTATTTACTTTTATTAATTCTTGTACATAGTTGGTTTGAATGTGTATTAAAATATAATAGATAATATTTTATATTTTTTTAAATGTATTGCTAAGTTATAGGCTTTAACATGATAATGAATAAAAATACACCACAAAAGATTTATGTTTAGTTGAGACATTAACTAACACTATTAGATATTTTAATGACAAATTGCAACAATTACAGTCACTCTTTATTGACAATGTTTGTTGATGTTAGTGTAGTTTATTGCAACAATGGTGACATTTGTTGTCATAAAATATGATTGAGTTATGGGTTTGGTGGTGGAAAGTTATTAGTCAGTGCATATTACCGGCACACCAATCTTTAGTCGCAATAAGGCCGACAATGGTGAAGAGAAAACCCGAGAATCCTGTTTTTTTAGTCATATTTTACGTAGTTAACTGCATTATTATGGTGTGGTACAGTAATAGTAAGAATTTTTCTAGATGTAAAATTTATAGAATTTAATTCATAATAAGCGTCGTTATAACTATAGTTGATCTCTATCTCTCTATATATACTTCGTCATGTAAATAGATTTACTATCTATGTTAAAATTGGATTAAATTGATTCAAATTCAATTAGAGTGTTTTAATTAATTTATTCTCTTACAACTTAAAAAAAAAAAAAAACTTATTCCACCATAACTAAAATATAATATGAATATTTTGAATATGGGTATACTAGTAAAAGTGTGGTTATCAACAAAGGTTATGGATACGGTTATTGTATTAAAAATTGTACCCGAAATAGTAATGCTTACGGCATGTGGTTAAAAAAGATGGTAGAATTATGATATATATCATACTCACGCCATTTTTATCTCTAATCAGGTCTAGTGGGATAAGAAATATGTTGTTACTAAATGGTAGTGGCAATAAATAGACTTTCAATAACCATTTTGGGGAGATTTTTATTAATAAAGAAAATATGTATATTTATCCTTTTAATTTATTATAATAAACTTATAGGAAATTCTAATTGCAGATCAATGACTAATTTTTACAAACTAATCTTGTTAAAATACCAAAACGTCCTAATAATATAAATTGCTTTATATAGGCCAATTATTCATGTTGATTCTCTTTCACCGCAAACTACACATTTAGTGTTGTCATCTTTATCACTCTATGTTATGACTCCTCAATTGTCATTCTCCAAGCGCCATTCACCACTTCGCCGCCATCATCTTCATTCCACGGTTTCCATCCCCCTAACGTCATTATTGTTGTCTACTAACGACTATTTTAACTTTTGAAATAATTTTTTCTCGAATCATATGACATATTTTAATTTAGATCATTCGTGTTTCTATAATTATTCAAAATTTTATCAAATTTCCACGAAATTATTGATTTAAATCCTTCCATGTGATGTGCGAATCCTTAAAAACTAGGCAAAAACTTGGTGGAATCGACACAATGATGCTGATTTCTCCTCTAATAATCGATATGTACCTACTGATTTTTAACTCAAAAGTCGGTTAGCTCTTTTCGGTTTTTAACTCAAAAATCGGTTAGCCCTTCCCAATTTTTTAGTTAAAATCGGTAAGTGCGGATCGATTATTAGACAGGAAATCCACAACATCGTGTCGATTCCACCATGTTTTTAAGGATCCACACATCAAATTAAAGGGTTTAAATCAAGCATTTTATGGAAAATTGATAAAATTATGAATAATTATAGAACCACATATTATCTCAATTAGAAGATGTCAATTGGTTCGAGAAAAACAATTTCAAGAGTACAAATAGGCGTCCGCTACACAACAGTAATGACATTAGAGGGATGAAAACTGTGGAACGAAGATGAGGGTGGTGAAGTGGTGAACAACGATTGGAGAATGACAATTGAGGAATCATAATAGAAGGTTGTGGTGAAAGAGAATCAACATGAATAATTGATTTATAGAAATTAATTTGTATTTTCTCAATTTAGTATGAAGAGTGAATATGCAAAATATTATTAGGACATTTTGGTATTTTAACAAGTTTGTACAAAGTAATCGTTGGTGTGAAAATAGAATTTTACGAAATTTAATTTAGGCTTGTTCATTAAACTGTTTCGACGGAACTGGTCTGGTCTGGTTCGAACTGGTTCAGTCGAACTAGTATCAAAATCATACCAATATTTTTAGGCTTTAAATAAACCAGTTCAAAATTGTACCAAATATTCAGTTCGAATCGACTCGTTTTTTTATACTGGTTTATACTTAAATTTAAATCAAACCACTTTAAACCTATATAATTTTAGAACCGGTTTGAAGCAAAATCAACTAAACGAGTCTGAAATTAGACCAAACCTAGAGATGTCTTGAATAAACCAAACCTAGAGATGTTTTGGACTCTTGTATGTTGATGTTGGACAGGATTTCAGTTGGTTGTTGAACAGATTTTCATTCGGTTCAGTGTGTTTTTCAATCCGTTCAATGTATTTTTCAGTCGGGTCAGTGTGTGTTTTAGTTGGTTCGGTATTTGTTCAGTCAGTTCAGCGTGTTGGACAGAATTTTCAGTCGGTTCAGTTTCGGTTAGAAACATATTATTTTCTAACCAAAATTATAATAAAACAAACAGACCAGTTCGAACCGATTATGAATTGGATTCGAATCATGCCAGTTTTATTTTTACCTAAACCAAACAAGCTTTTTTAGAAACAGAAAAAAATACTGTTTTTTTACAAAACAGACTAGTACTGAACCGGTTCGTGATCTGGTTCATAAACAAGCCTAATTTAATTCATAACCTATTTAAAAAATTAATTCATAACACTAGTCGTGAAAGAAGTTTGCGAGTTTGACATTTTATTTGGTACTTTTTTCAAATAAAGGAGAACTAACTAGGATTCAAACGTGCGTCTACATTATGATAACAATGTGTTCTATCTATGGAATATTGGTGTCGTATGATTCTTTAAGTTCTTAGTATTTACTTATTTTATCAACTCTAGATAACTGTATTAAGTACTTCATTTAATTTATTATTACAGTTCAGTAATTAAATTTTGTTACTAATATTGAAAACTACAACATACACTATTGAGTTTTAAATGTATCAACCATAAAATTCACTCAAAATTGTGTTGCTATTATGGTTGATGGAAAAATTAAAACTCACGTATGTTTGTTTAGAAGAGTTCTAATTTAAATATCTATCTACTATAATTTTTTGAATATTTTAGAAATGATCAGAAAAAATAAATATTGTCCAAATGAATATTTCAATAGCCTATAAATACGAAACTTAGAAACTTACTTATTTTTATCATCTCTGTAAAAAATAATTAAAAAAATTAATATTTGGATGATAAAAATCAAATTATAACGAAACAAACAACGTTAAAATTTGACTTTATAATCGACCATATTCATCCTCATAGTGGACGCCCTAACACGCCAAATAGAACATGCTAGACACAACCGTCGATTAGAGGGTCTGCGGATGCGACGCAAGTGCCTATAACCCCACCATATGCTATTTGCATACGATTCTCCCTTCTTCATAAACAGAATAGTGGAGAATGCTATTCGGCTCAATGGTATCCTATTCGATTATTGCAATGCTTCAGGACAACACATCAACATGAACAAATCGTGCATCCTATTCAGTGCAAATGCAACTAAGGAAAAAAGTAAAGAACCGGAAAACACTCTGTAGATGAACTGAACAAATGACCCAGGCAAATATCTTGAATTTCCGTCCTTATGGGGAAGATCTAAAAGAAAGCCCTAGGTTATCTAAAAGAGCGAATCTGGGACAAACTATTTGGGTGGAGATTAAAGTACTTAGTCTGGCGGGTAAAGAAGTGCTCATCAAAGTCGTCATAACAGCAATACCGACATACGCTATGAGTGTGTTCACACTCCCCAAGAACGAATCTCCGAAGTCAATGCTATGATATCCAATTTTTGTTGGGGTGTCTCAAACAAAGGCAAAAATATTCATTGGAAAAAGTTAGATACACTGACAAAGGCGAAAACAACATGTGGACTGGGATTCCGTAAGTTGCAGATCTTCAATGCGACCCCCTAGCAAAAATAGTCTACCAAGCCCTATCAGAACAAAATTACCTTTGGGCGCAAGTCATTAAACGGATGTACTATCCGAACAGAGACTTCCAAAATGCATCGAAAGGAAGTCGAGCGTCCTGGTGATGGTTGAGACTCTTAGTGGGACGGGACATTATAAAACAAAACGGTTTATGGCAGCTCGACGACGAAACTTACATTCTTATCTTTGAAGACCCTTGGATCCACACAACCGATGACTTTCATGTACAACTCCTCCTTGGCTTCGAAATACAAGTGAGCATGATAGGAGCCAAGCTCATTGATCCCTGCACCAGCACCTGGAGAGAGATCAAATTGGTCAAAATCGTGTCCCGCTAGACAGCAGAAGCGGCATTACGAATGCGTATACCAATAGAATAAAGAAGGTATGGCACTCTTATTTGGCCACACACGAAAGAAGGAAGCATTTCAGTCCAATCTACATACGACAGTCTCAAAGAGAACAACAGCAATACCCAACAACATCCGCATTTGGACCCACCACCTCGCACTGACCTCTGGTAATTGATATGGCACGCATAAACTCCCCTGAAAATAAAGAGTTTCATGTGGACACTCCTCTCAAATGTTATTGTAATCAGAGGACTTAAGTAGACGTGGAATGAACATCTCTCTGGGCTGTCCAATGTGCAACGAACAAGAGACACAGGATCACCTAGTATTCAGTTGTGGATGCACTAGACCGGTATGGTTCAGAATCCTAGACATACCGGTGGAAGCACTAGGCGAACTCGAAATTAAGCATTGGTTTTAAAAGAGGCGAACGAAACCAAACCCAAGTAAGCTCAAACGTGAAGAAACGTGGACCCTTAGCATGCTTACGTGTTGATTTATTTGGATAGCCCGATGCAAACAAGCCTTCGAGAACAAACAGGCAAATCCAGAAGAAGTAACTATAAACATCCAAAATGCTCACAACGTGTACATAAACCTGTTGAACTGATACCTAGGGTGGAATGAACCGGAGAATGCGGATCATTATGGTTGTTACACTCGAAGCAATGGAAATACACGAAGGAATCCGACTAGCAATCAAAAACAATTAGGAAGACTTTGAGATTGAATCGCAATAAACAACATACAAGGTGAACTGCGCAATTGGAGAATTGACATTATCCCGGACAACATTCAGTATGTGGAGAGACGACTAAGGCATGTCATATGGAAGGCAATCCCGAGAACAACAAACGAATGCACGTATTGGGTCATTAAGCAAGCTAGAAAGGAAGTGTGTCTCGATGATTGAGTCTCACAACCCCCACTTCCTCTATTAAGTTTATTTTTTATTGATCGTTCTTATGAACCCCCATGATTGTTTAATATTATGCGTATGAATAAAACTCTATCATTTTTTAACAAACAAGAACGACCATAAAATTTGGTCAATGTTACTTCTTAATGTTTGATCTTTATTTTTACCAAAGGTGACCATATTTTATGGTCGCTTGGAAAGTCAATACTTAACGTCGTTTTTTTTTGTTCGAGCCCTAATTTGTTTTCTACATACTATATATTTTTATTAAAGATGATTGAAAAATAAATAATTTTCTAAATTTAGTGTTTATAGGTCTCAAAATACTCATTTTGAGAATATTTGTTATTTACAATGATCTCTAAAAACAAGTATATATTTTATTACAACTATTGTAAACACGTGTATTGAATTTTGATTTTTCCATTGACCTTAAAATCTAGGCAAAATTGGTAAAACTATCAAACATTAGCAACACTCTTTTGACTGAATTTATGATCAATGAAAACTTCAAAATTCAATAGTGTATGTTGCAAATGTTTAGCGTTAATAACAAAATCTAATTACTAAATTAAAAATAAATAAAACTAAGATATTTAATAGAATTATCTAAAGGGTTAATTACTTAATTGGTTACACATGTTTGACATTGTTCATAATGGTTACACAAGTTTCAAAATGTGATTAATTGGTTTTGTTATGTGACTAATTGTTTTTTCTACTATTCATCATCAAAAATCACCGTTAAGTCACTATTTAGATACATAAAATGACTTAATTACCCTTTTATCCACCGTTATTCATCAAGCTCTTCCACAGCAAGCTACCGCAGCAAACATGGAGGGATTCTTCACAAACCTACAGCAAGCTCTTCATCAAGTCACGAACCCAGAATTGCGATTCTGGGTTCGTGATGCAGCATCTGTAAGGTTGTTTGCAGCATCTGTAAGGTTCGTAATTGCCGTAATATTCATCTTTACTGGACAGTCGCTCCCTCTATTATTTCGTCAGGTCTAGCCACTAAAATTACGCCTGTCTAATTTGATTTCATAGTCTATGTCTCCCGTGCTACGTCTAAGGTTATAGTTAGTGTGGGATTGCCATTAGAGTTCTTCTTTATAATCTGATTTGCAGATTGTCTTTATATTAAAGATGGCTTCTTTATTATTAAAGATGAGGTGAAGTTTGATGTGTTCGAACTACAGCCATCGAACTTGAATTCTTGTGAAGAATGGCTTGTAAAACTTATAAATTTAGCTCTAAGAGTTATAGAAACAACAAGAATTGCAATACTATAAATTGAGTTGCTAACTTAAGAGTTAGCATTCAAAGTGGTGAAGAAAACCTTAAACGCTTACAGACTTAAATCTTAAATCAACACAGGAAAAGTATGAAAAAGATGTAACATGTTTGCCCAAAGTGGTGAATGCGGCTCAATGTTTGTTTTTGATGGAATATGTTTGTTGGTGTAGGTTTTTGATGAATTCCGTCAAAATATGTTTGTGTCCGTAAAAAAAGTCTGTTAGTTGCCTCCATGCCTTGCACGTGATTTTCTGTCCATTTGAAAAGACCAAAATGCCCCTTAGTACTTCACCTATTCTAACAGCCTTCTCATTCGTTTAACCAATCTGTTTCTTCTCCAACATTCTCCTCCAAGGTGGCGTCCGTAGCAGCTTAGCTTCCCGATTTCGTCGGCCATTCATTGTTGGATCTCCAAGCTGGTCGCCGAGGAAGAATGGGACCGCAGTACTCAGGCAGCAGTACACCCAGTTCGAACTCGAAGTCGGTCTTAGAGTACCCGAGTTGGCATTGCTACTGTGGGTTCACGACACATGCTAAACCCGCATCGACATGGAAGAATTTCAGTCGCATGTTCTATGGGTGTCCCAATTACAAGGTTTGTTTGCCGATTCGTTTTATTTGGAATCTTAATTTTGAATCCGTCATCTTGAAAATCAGTCATTTTCGGAGCCCTAATTTGGTGTATTTCTGTTGAAGAACCACAGTTGTAGCTATTTTGAGTGGTGTGATCCGCAAATGTGCATATACGGAAGGAGGTCCGTGAACAAATTTCCAGATATGCATGTGAAGATTGAAAGCGAAGTGGTTCTTGTACGAAGGAGGGAGAAGATGTTGATTACTGCTGTTGGTGTTCTTGCGGTACTGCTGTTTGGTGTCAGCCTAAAACTGGTCATTGGGTGAACGTGTCTTAGTAGTTGTATTTTAAAGACTAATGTTTGTGGGTCGGGGTGTTTTAAGTTATCTATGTTTATGTTGTCTAAAGACCAGATGACCTATGTTTTGTAATTGTTGGTATTTGAAGAAACAAGTTTGTCCACTAGTTGAGAATAGATGTACTATGTTTTGAGTGACAGGACAAAAATTGATCGACTAAATCCAAAAGAAACACACCTGCAATTAAATACCTGTCCCACAACACATACACATTCCAGACAACTTCAACAGAACCAATTACTTCCAGTGTGCATATAACATACACAATCCAGACAACCAAGTACATCAACAAAACCAACCTAAACAATACCAAGTTCATCCTAAACATAAAACGAAACCTAATAATGTTCACAAAACGAAAGTTAACGCCTCAAGTTGACAGCATAACCAGCAGTATGTGTCATTCCAAAATGGCATCCAAAATAAGTCATACTACGTTAGGTCTTGAAATCACGGAATATCTTCATTGAGTCATATATTTTGTGTACTTGCTTGACTTGAAATGAGGGGAACTCCTCGGCGGCATTGTCGACTTCTTAGGAATAGTCTTCTTCTTCGGTGTGATGGTCTGCAACGGCATATCAACTGGCACGAGAGCTCGATAATCAGAAAGTTGTCGTGCACTTGAACTTACTCGGACACGTTCAGGCGATTCCAGGTTTACCACCTTTTCAGGAGTATTTTCAGCCTACGACACTACAAAAGTTAGATTTCCAAACCTGTAAATGTGATAAGTGGGCAGTTAGATTTACAAACCGGAGTTTTTCTTCTAGTCGGCAGTTTTGCCCTTCGGCTTTTAGGAATCCTCTTGGTTGGTTGTTTCGGTACCTTGGGTCCTTCTTCGGCTTCCTTTGGTACTTCTTTAGGTATGTTGGGAACTTTTTCACGTACTTCGTCCTGCAAACGTGTAAAATATTAGTGAACAATTAAACAATGTTTTAACACGTCTTGAGGAAATATGAGTTCTTACCATCTGAGGTTGTGAATCTGGAACAGACTCAGGAATAAAGGTGTCCGACTCTTCACCCACATAATTTCTCTCTTCCTCAATCGGGGGCTTTACGTGTTCTTTGTCGCTGCCCATCTGTTTGCGCTCGATTTGGTGACGTTTCATCATCATCATCATCATCGGGGTCATCCTCCTCTTCACCCTTTTTGGCTTTCCAATTTGGGTCAGAAATGCCCTCGGAGTCAGAAGACATCTCTTCCGAAGCACTACTCTCGACCATGGGTGCCTTCCCTTTCGCTTTCTCGCTCAAACGTTGCTTGTTCAGTTCGGCTATTCTTGCGGATGGCATCCTTCTTCGGTTTGCAATTTGCTTCAACAATGTGTTGTTGCGGAGTTCTTCCAACCACGGATCTTTAAGACATGATTCCTCATCAAATGGTGGAAGCACATACAAATTTATCTCCCGCACACCTTGTTGTTTCTCCTTGATTAGTGCAATATCTTCATCGCTACATAACACTTCAATGTCCTTTTTCGGATCTCCATTCGGTGGCACGTACGTTATCACACCATCACTCTTCAAACCGTAATACTTAAGTAGAACGGCCACATTTAAGTACCAAAAGCAATGGTCCATCAAGTCCGTCAAGCATACCTTGCCCTTGTAAACACCGTCAACCAAGTTACCATCATAGTGGATTTGAATAAACCACTTACCCTCACTTAAAGTAGACATTCTGCAAACAAACATCAGCATTCGGTCATTACACAAACAAAACACAGTAACATTCGGTAATGTCACAAACAACACACACATAAACAGCATTGTAATTAAACATATCAGATTTATATACAATGCTAACGTAACTAATTAACCTTTCAACATCAATCGTTTAATCGTTTTCCTTCGGTTCGTCAACTTTGCCAATGTTCGAAATTTTCATGCAGGACACAAATTGGAGGGTGACTTTCGGATTTTATACACTTGAAACTGAACATAGGGTAGTTACCTCTGAAGAGTAGCTTCGATTCGCGACGGGATCGACACAAACAGAGCAGTCGCGCCGATTCGGTTTCAAACGGACATCCGATTCTTCAAATCGAAGAAATTGCAGCACCTCCCGCAGCAACGCCTTCACTTGCTGTCTTCAGGCGAGCGTAAAAAATGCAGCAGCAGCCCGAGTTCTTCGGTTTTTGAAACCGAAGTGTTGCTATAGAGGTGATATGTTTTTGGGGAGAGGGAAACGGTTCGGTTCGCAAAGAATAAAGGAGGGAATTTCATCAAGGGTAGTTTGGGTATTATCGTTTTTATTTATTTCAACGTTCAATTTATTTGTCATGTGACAAGCACGTGCTGACTTTTAACGAATAAATTAACAGAAAAACTAACGTTTCTTCAAAAACCTACAGAAGTAAACGTTTTACATCAAATACCCGCGACGCAAAACAAATTTCATCGATTACTATTTTGGGAAAACATGTTACATCTTTTTCATACTTTTCCCATAAATTTATGGTTGCCCATGTAATGTTTGGCGGGATTCCCTCGGTATATGCTATAAAGTCGCAGAGCAGACTATGTAGTACGAGTATTTGTTACATAAGATTAGATAAACAATTCTATGCATTTCAAAATCAAGCAAATCCGTACATGCTTCGTTTACTATCTTTACTTGACAAATTGAAACAGGAATTATGCTCACAGACGTGTTATGCTTCTTGTAGATAAGTAGGTTGACATTTCATTAATCCATTTAATTTGATTGGGTGGTTTTAGTTTGTGGTGCATGATTCATGCTCTACCAATTAATCCTTGATGTCATTCAACTTCTGTACGTTTGTAAAATCAAGTGTATTCATGCTTTTATGTGATGTAACCGTATTGCTAATGATCTTGCTAAACAGGGAAGACCTCTGACTCATGTACTCTGGACTTGCCTATGCTGATCTGCTGATTCTGGGTTCCTCACGAACCCAGAATCGCGTTTCTGGGTTCGTGATGCAGCATCTGTAAGGTTGTTTGCAGCATCTGTAAGGTTCGCAATTGGTAGGGATTTGCTAGTGGAAGCCTTGACGAAGATGCAACATTTGTAAGGTTGTTTGCTGAACGTGGCATGTAGTTATTTGTAACAGTTAAGGGCATACTAGTCATTTGATAATTCAAAAATATAAATATTAATTAACGGTATACTAATGGAATAATCAATTAATCACATTGGGGAAAACATGTGTAACCAATTAGTCACATAGCAAAACGAATTAACACATTTTGAAACATGTGTAACCATTCGCACAATGGTGAAACATGTGTAACCAATTAAGTAGTGGTAGAACATGATATTCTCAAGTTGTGTTAATTTGATAGAAATAGATGAATATTAATTTGCTTAGTAATTTTTAAAAAACGTTAAATAGTTTTTAAAAAATGGACAACCTTGTCAGATTTGATGATATATTACCTAAAAATCATCATTTTTTCTCTGTTTCTCTCCGTGCGTGAGAGATTCCGTCGCCGCCCAGAATGGCGTTCGTCTCAGTGGTGGTCAACGTTTCAGGCAATAAGGTAATTACCATGACTAAAGTAACCAAAACCGAGCCAAAAGCCAAACCAATTGCAGAGAGACGACCAAACCCTAGAAAAGAGCCAACGCGATTCCGATCAAATTGGGTCAGGGAAGGGTAAGGGGAGAGTATCCAAAGCCAACCGACCAAGTCATTTGAGGGGAAGGCAAACGTAGGAGGGACCAATCGGGAGGGATCCATCGATACCGACCAACTAGCTCTGTAAGTATAACATACATCTAGGGCCAATTTATCTGTTTTGCTGCAGGGTTTGCCATGGAGAAGTCGGGCCAAGAGCATGTCTCCAATGAACAAGGTGATAAAATACCCCTGGCAAATACGTTGACATCCCAGCGAGCAATGAAATCAGAACGGACAACCTGTTCATCGGCAAGGTGCTAAGTGGAAGGCCAATCAAAAGAACGGCGGTGCGCAGTGTTTTACAGTATGCATGGAACCGGTATGCAGGGTTTTGGGTCCAAGAAATTCCAGGTGACGTAATACTGTTCGATTTCTCTAATGCACAAGATCAATTAGATGCTTTAAACTGGAGTGTCCGTGGGCAATTCAGGGTCAATGCTTGTCGCTTAAGAGGTGGAATAAAGACATTAGGATTGCTGATGTAAATTTCAACTTAGTCCAGTTTTGGGTCCAAATACATGGGCTAGAGGTAAATATATTCAGCGTACAAAATGCTAGAAAGCTGGGGGAATGCATAGGAAATGTGCAGGAGGTGGATGACATTATAGGGTCGATGGGAATTGATGGAGATGTCCTAATAATTAAGGTAGAGGTTGACACCAATAGGCATCTACTAGCTAGGATATGGTATACGAGGATGAATGGGAAGAGAGGTAGGGTTGAAGTAAGATACGAGAGGCTCCCAAACTTCTGTTTCGGATGTAGAATAATTGGTCATAATGAACGAACCTGCAGGTCAGAGATAGTGATGACAGACTCAGGGGAGGAATGGTCAATGTACGGGCCATGGACGAGGGGAGAAAGACCAAGGAAAAGAGGCCAAAAGTGTATGATCATTGGCTCATCACAAGGTCCGAACACGACTGAAAATAAAAGGAAGTCGTGAAAGGACATTATGAAGGAGAAACAAGAAAGAGAAAAGGAAAGGATGGCAGAAAGGCACACACAGAAGAGTGAGGAGAAAAAGTGTGATCCTTGGGGGAAGATGGGGAAAGAAAACGAGAAAAGTAAAGGGAAGGTGAACGTAGAACATGCAGTAGGACAGAAAAGGGTGGAAGATGCTACAGTGGAGGGGATGGGCATGGGGAGGATGGGCAGAAAACAAGAACCACTATCTTGGAGACTCAGGGGTGGCAGGCCATGCCATAAATGAATATGTCAATAGGGAAAGGGGAGCATGCGGATCTTGAGATAATCACGCTGCCACAGGTTGATAATCAAATAATCGATTGACAGCCAATGCAGGAGAGGAACTGAAGAGAAGACAAGACAGTAACGAAGGGGTGGGGAGATGATGAGAGAACCACGAGGGGGCAGGAAAGAAGGGATGAGGAGGACAAAGACGATCATGAGCAGCATAGACAAAAATAATTCTCCTATCATCATCCGAACCTAAGCAAGATACTGGAGCGAAGGCAAGCAGATCGCGGGAAATTGCAGATGCCGGTGATGGGAGAATTGGAGGTGTGAAAGTGGCAGCTCAGGACAATCAAAAGGATGGGAGATCACAGATATAACAGATGGAAGTGGGATAAAACTGGCAATCCAGGCAGGGACCGAGGAAAGACCGGAAAAGCCGAGACATGCAATAAAAAACAGGAGGATCTATTATATGGTTGAGTCATCTGAGGGGTCACCAGAAAGGGATAGGGAAACCATCACGATGCAAACAGGCCTGAGTCCACTACTGCAGAAAGTGAATTTAAAAAGGAAGCACAAGGAGGAACCTAAATCAGAGACAGACGAATCGGGGGCGAACAGGGAGAAGAGACAAAGGCAAGAGGAACCAGATTTGGTAAGGAAGGAGAGGGGTAACGGTAAAAAATAATCTGTAAAACAAGGGGGTAGGAAAAGCCCTAGGATGAAGAGAAGGAACGACCAGAGGGGTTCACAAAGAGACACTATGGGTTCGGGTGGCTGTCCCAATACAGCCACACAATCTCAATGAATGTTAAGTTGTGGAATTGTTGGGGAATCAGATCGGCCCTGACAGTTCCGTACCTAGCTGATCTAAACAGGAGGAACAAGCTGCAGATTATCTACTTGATGGAGACAAAAAACACGGAGGTCATATGCAAATGAGTCAGAAGGAAAGTGAAGCTGGAGAAAAGTTATTATGTGGAACCAAACGGACTAGCAGGTGGGCTAGCTCTATGGTGGAGTGAGGCAATCGACATCAAGATAAACTCGAAGGAACCGACTCATATTAATACAACTGCCGACATGCGTAATGAGAAAGGCATTGTCCACATTACATTGATATATGGAAGTATGAGATGGGAGGAAAGGTTACAATACTGGGATAGATTAAGAGGGATAGCAAGTGGAAGAATAGGGTCGTGGATGTGTGTGGAAGATTTTAACGAGATAGCACATGAAGGTGAGAAATAAGGTGGACGGCCCAAACAACAAAGAATGATGGACGCCTTTAATATCATTATGCAAGACACACGCCTAGTAGATATGGGCTTCAAGGGGCAGCCATTCACATGGTGCAACAACAGAGAAGGTGGCCAACGTATACAAGAGAGACTGGACCGAGCAATAGCGAATGCAGAATGGATAAACCAATATCCGAGCATCATCATCACGCATAAGTTGCTGCTAGGTTCAGACTATTGTCCAATAGTGGTGAACCTAAAACCGAATACCCAAAAAGCAAGAACACAGTTTTGTTTCGAGGGAGCATGCCTTGATAAACAAGAGTGTAGGGAGATTATTAGGACTACACGGAGGAGGATAATAGGGGATAGTAGAAGAACCAAAATACATGGCAAGCTGGGGCAGTGTCGAACCAAGTTACTGCAGTAGAGTAAAGCCAATGGGGTGAACAACAAGAGGCGAATAGAAGAACTTCAAGGGAAACTTGCGAGGGCCCAACATAGGCCGGGTAGAAGCTATAACAAACAGGAGGAGATGAACATAAAAGGCCTAATAGAAGAGGCATGGAAGAAGTAAGAAGCGAACTGGAGACAAAAATCTTGAGTGCAATGGCTCAAAGCAGGCGACATAAATACGAAATACATCCACCAATCCATCATCCAAAGATGTCGGGAGAATAACATAAGGAGGCTTAAAAAATGGGACGGTATTTGGATTGAGGAGGAGAACGAGATCAGGGTCGAATGCGAAATGTATTTCAAAAATATCTTTCGTACAGAAGGGAGCTTTGGGCTAAGGGAACAACTCGATAGTATACTGTGCATTATTGACGATAGAATCAATGGGGATCTGTCTAGAAGAGTATGCAATGAGGAGGTGAAGCAGGCAGTATTCCAATTGGGTGGGAGTAAGGCGCCGGGACCTGATGGATTTCTGAGGGTATTTTATCACCGTTTCTGGGATGTGCTCGGGGACGACATCTTCCATTCGGTACAATCTTTCTTTGAAACGAATAGATTACCTCTAGGTTATTGTTATACTGACATAGTGTTAATTCCTAAAGTGTCAAACCCAATAAACCCCATGCAATTTAGACCAATTAGCCTGTGCAATTTTAACTTTAAGATTATATCCAAAATCCTAGCGAATAGACTTAAGAGTGTTCTACCAAAAATTATAATCCCCTTCCAAAGTGCATTCGTCTTTGGCAGGTTCATTCATGATAATATTCTTATTGCATGGGAAGTTTCCATCACATGAGGACGAATAAAAAGGCGAATAGGGAGGAATGTGCGATCAAATTGGTGAAGGAAATGTATGACAAATGGTGTAAATGGATCAAAGAATGTATAACAAATGTGCAATACAGTGTGATGATCAATGGAGAGAAGACTACCAGATTCCGACCGACTAGGGGTTTGAGCCAGGGAGATCCGCTATCCTCGTACCTGTTCATCATAGTAGCGGACGCCTTATCAAGACAAATAAGCAAGGAAGTGGAGGACAAGAGGTTTGAGGGTATCCGAATGAAAAGAACATGCCCAGAAGTCCACCACTTGTTGTTCGCGGACGACTCCATCTTCTTCATTGAGGCAACTGAACGGAATGCTAGGGTCCTAAGGTACATTCTAGACAAATACAGTAAAGCCTCACGACAGAGTGTCAACCTAAGAAAATCGTGTATCCAGTTTGGGGCGACGGTCCGGCAGTCGACAAAAGAGGTGATCAAAGGGGCTCTAGGGATCAAAGCGGTGGACAATGCAGGGAACTATCTAGGGATCCCGACCACTTGGGGAAGTTCTAAGAGAGCGGCACTAGGATACATCAAAGAAAGGGTCATGAGGAAACTACATGGGCGGAAATCCTTATTCCTAAACAAAGTAGTCAAGGAGGTGCTGATCAAGGAAGTTATTACGGCAATTCCGACATACCTGATGACGCTCTTCGAACTTCCGACGATGTGGTGCGAGGAAATTGCCAAGATGATTGCTCGATTTTGGTGGAATGGGAGGGATGGAATTAGAACCATGCATTGAATCAGTTGAAAGAAGATGGCCATGCCGAAAGACATAGGGGGGGCTGGGGTTCCGGGATCTGGGGGATTTTAATACGGCAATGCTAACCAAGATGGCATGGAGATTGCAACACAACCCGACATCCCTTTGGGCATAAGTTATGAAAGGTTTGTACTATCCAAAATCTACATTACTTGAGGCGAAAAAAGGAGCTCGACCTTCATGGGCATGGAGTAGCATTTTACAAGGTCAGGATGTAATGAAGGAACAACAGGTATGGCAGGTCGGTAATGGTAAGAATATAAGAGTATTTGGTGATGCGTGGATCTCGGGTAGGCCGAATCTGCAGCTGAACCAAAGCAATGCAGCTGCCGACCTGGATGGACTAATGGTGGACATGCTGATTTCGAAGGATGCAAGACGGTGGGACCTCTAGAAAATCCAAAGCGAAGTCACGGAGCGGGACATACAGGCCATACAATCCATATATCTAAGCAAGCAAGAGATGGAGGGCAGGTTGGTATGGCCAACGGCGAGAACGGGAAGGGCAGAACCGAAGCTCGTCGGAAGCTAAGGCAGGAAGGTTTGGTCACCACGGGGCAAAACAGTAGAAGATCGGAAAACAAAAGGTGGTCCAGAATATGGAAAAGTCATGCCGCACCAAAGGTAAAAACATTTTTATGGCAAGCAGGTCACCAAGCGATACCGGTTCGGGCGATCCTGGAGAGACATGGCGTGAGAGTGACAAGCGGGTGCCCTTTTTGCAACAAGCCAGAGGAGGTCGAGCATGTCGTGATGCAATGTGATTGGGCGAGATGTGCTTGGCTCAGTGGACTGGGAACGAGGTGGGTGACCGATCGGGAAACAGATTGGGAGGAGTGGCTAGATAAAATTCTGCACCTGGATGAGGGAGCAGGCGATGAGGGCATGGAGAGGAGGCTTCGAGCAGAAACCTTGGCTTGGGAGATATGGAATGAGCGATGTCGAGCCATACACGAGGGTGACCAGCCGAGGCCAACCCATGCGATCAAGGCGGCCTAAAACCTGTCTGATGAATGTTGGACCAATAGGCTGGCGAAACCGAACACAAGTTTAAGGTCCAACACGGATCTACAGAGCAGATGGAAGAAACCATGCCACGGGTCGATCAAAATTAATTGTGAGGGTGCATGGGAGGGGAAGACAAGCAAGAGGGAACTGGTGTTGTATCCAGGGACTGGTGCGGCAGGATAATTGCGGGTCATAATACACATGGTCGGGAAACCAAAGCGATAGTAACGAAAGCGAAGGCGGTCCTACATGCGGTGGAATTAGCGGTGCATTTTATATGGAGTAATCTAATAATTGAGACTGATGCACAGGTGATAATCCATAGATTACAAGGGGCGAATGAAGGTATGGAATGGGAGATACAACAAATACTAGTAGATACCTTGGAAGCGGCAAAAAGTATACCTACGTTGAGATGACAATTTGTTAGGAGAAGCGCAAATAGATGCGCTAATTGTGTTGCTAGGCAATCTAGGCAGGGGATGTGTCCAGTGAACTGGACATCCATACATCTCACTTCTCTTATTTTGTTATGTATGTTGGATAACTCGGTAATATCGGATTTAGACGATGAATGAAATTGAACGTTTTGGCAAAAATAAAAAGATCATTTTATTTTAGGGTTAATAATTAAAATTTTATCTCAAGTTTGGATACTTTACAAATACTATTCGAACTTCATTTTTTGAAACAGTGTTACTTGAACTTTTATACTTGGGGCAAATTGTTATCTTCGTTAAGTTTTTAGTTAAATGTGGACGGAAAATGATGTGGCATCATATAATTGCTCTATGATTTTTTAAAAATATTAAAAAAATACAAAAAAGGGAAATTAATAGGGACAATATGAATTTTTAAAATAATACTTTGATTAAAAATATGAAATAAACAAAAATAATTATTAAATACTTATTTTTATTTTTTTAAAACTCCTATTTTTTATATTATTTTAAAAACATATAGTTTTTAAAATTGTGGATCAATCATGTGTGTTGTCACGTCATTTTCCATTCATATTTTAATCGAAATCTTAACGGAGGTAACAACTTCCCTCAACTTCGAAACTACATATAACAAAATTTAAAAAATAAAGATTTATGTAGCAATTTGTAAAGAACTTAAAATTTGTAGCTATCTGCTTACTAACCTTTATTTTATGTAAATCATATCCATATCCATATCCATTTATTTAATTAACTAATTCTCTATATGCTTCCATAATGTGAAGTACTTGCTATACCTATTGACCTACATATTACGCCCAGCCCAGACGCACAGTATATGTTGACCTAGCAGCTGCGTTGCGTGACTAATAATTTGCAAGTATATAATGCGAGTATATATTCTGTGTATCCATCTTTCTCAAGTTATACATGCACCAATTAATGAAACCGTGAATCGATTCATTTTTTATATTCTTTTACAAATATATTGTCAAAGGATATCTGATGAATGGTAGCATCTTCTTCTTCGAGTGGATCCACCATCCACCAGATTCTTCACTGGAACCGAACAATTCCGCAGACCCGACGTTCTGGTTCGTCTACATTTCCTCCTACTGTTCTTCGTTGATATGATACTAATTCTTGGTAGCTGATATAACCAATAAATAATGAGTCAAAATAACTTATATATATACCCAGCTGCAGGCTCATAGCATATATATATATATATATATATATATATATATAATAATTAACCTTGTCATTTTTGCATGCAATTTCACTACTTGTGTTTTGTGTGGATAATATAATTTCTGTGCATGTGTCGAAATCATGATCTTCCTTTTCCGTCGCATCGATGATGATATCTAACTTCTTCACCCTCATCTCCCCATCTGCACAATCACATGTTTAATTTGTTTCAGATCTTTATCGACAACAAGGACAAATAGATAACACTTCAAAAAAGCAAATCAATGATAATGATGTCTATATGTACCATCCGTTTCACCCGATCCATCAACACCGGAAAAGGCATAATTTCCAAAACTCGGCGTTCCTAAGGTGTTCCTCTCCTTCATTACTGGTTCCGCGGATGGTTGCTCAACAATTACCTCAGCTTTTGTCCCTCCAACAACACCATTGTTGTTGTTTTTGTCTCCTCCGGATCGAAGATCGAAGATCACGATGCCTGACATTTTGTGGTATAGTTGCTTTGTCCTTAGCTGCTGCCGATCTCCAGAAACCACAGTGTCAGACGCCTTCTCCCTGCACCGCTCCACAAGGTGGTCCTCAGGCCGATGGTGGAGAGGGTTGTAATATACGTACATGGAATCATGTTCCATCTCTTCCTCCCTTCTCTCAATTTTCGACACCCCGCAGCCCATTGATTGTGTTGCAGGAAGGGACGGGAAGAGATGGAGGTTGAATGCGGACTTAAGATGTTACCATCAATCTTGATAGAGGTGGTAATTGATTAGAGAGAATACGATGAAAGGAGAGAAGAAATTTGAAGGTAATAATTTTGTTAAGGTTAAATTTTGTATGATTATTATTATGGGAGAGAATGTAAAAGAGGTGAGGAGGGGAAGAGCAGCAGAGAGTAAGAGGTGCAGCGATGGTTTCGGTTATGCTAATAAATACGTTAGGGGTATTACTACTTAATATACATATTACTTAATACACGTATTAACGTGATATCTATTAAGATATACTAATACATGCATAACTTAAGAAAATGTTTAATTTTGTATAAAATTATACGTAAAGTGACAAAAAGACATGGTGTCTAGGTACAATCTATAGTCTGTATCACTTGCTAGAAATTGGGTTAGCAAGCAGCAAGAGAGACCATTCAGGACCTCTCATGGTTGACGATGACTCAGTCCCCAACTCGGAAGCTCTACTATAACTGAGGATTATTGGTTTCAAGCTCATAGCAAAGAAAACTCGCTCTATCATAGAAGTGTCAAAGATGAAGGTAAATTATGCAGATTCGCGTAGTATCGTCATCAGCAAGTGCCCTCACAAGATAACCGAAGAGGACATCTGCAAACTTAGATTATGAGTGAATATATAAAAGGTGAAGATACTCCATGAAGAAGGATCATCAGTTGCGAACCAACCCGAAAAATTTAGATCTTTCTTAGATTATGTGTGAATAATTTCCTTTAGGAAGAAAATAGATGTAAGGAAAAAGGCTTTACCCCTTCGGGGAAACCACCTATGTAAATTACCGTGTATGATCCTTTCTTCAATAAAAGAAGTGTTTCATCTAGCAAAAAGAGTTCTTTTTCAAATCATCAAGAAATGATTTAGGATCCCTATATCTGTCTGAAAATCCCAAAGCCATAAAAACCCTATAAGGGGAAAAGTACCGTCGAGGCAGGTGACCGTTAGGGTAAAAGTACCGTCAACCTGGGTTTGGCTAATAGTTTCATACTGATAGAAAGGAGCTACAATCATTCTAGGTAATATCCAATGTAAGTTTCTCTACTTTGCATAAAGATTTCATACTCCTTATATAAAAAAACGAAAGTCATACATCTCTTTAAATTAAGTCTAAACAATGGATGAAAGCTTCCATTAAATTAACTTATCCAAAAACTGTAATTAGGGTAAAACCTATGAAACACAATCCATAGGACACGGAAGAATTTAGCAAACAAATCAAGAAACTTCTTGAGATGAAGAAAAATATTCCAAGCAAATCACCGCACATGTCACCAACATTTCTCGTTGAAAATGAGGCAGAAAAGCAGAGAGGAAAAAAGAGAATGGTAGTCAATTATAAGGCTATTAATTCTGTAACCATCGGAGATTGTCATAATTTACCATGTATGCAGGAATTATTAACCATTCTTCGTGGAAAAAACATTTTTACCAGTTTCGACTGCAAAAGTGAATTCTGGCAGGTACTGTTAGACGAAGAATCTCAGCTTTTAACTGCATTCACATGTCCATAAGGACACTTCCAATGGCGTGTTGTACCCTTCGGGCTAAAACAGGCACCAAGCATATACCAACGGCACATGCAGAATGTGCTACGAGGTATGGAAAAATTATGTATGGTATATGTAGATGATATAATTATTTACAGTAATATAGAAAAAGAGCATTATATTCATGTTTTAATGGTGTTAAGAACCATAGAAAGATATGGTATAATACTCTCTAAAAAGAAAGCAAATTTGTTTAAAGAAAAGATTAACTTTCTAGGATTAGAGATAGACATAGGAACTCATAGTCCTCAAAATCAAATCTTGGAACATTTACATAATTCCCAGATGAATTAGAAGATAAAAAAAATCTTCAAAGATTTCTCGGCGTACTAACCTATGCAGAAAGTTACATTGCGAGATTGGCAGAAATGAGAAAACCATTGCAGGTTAAGCTCAAGAAAAATATAATATGGAGTTGGACACAATCTAATACAGATTATATCAATAAGATTAAAAAGACATTGGTTAAATTTCCAAAGCTTTATCTTCCAACAAATGAAGAAGACCTCATCATTGAGACTGATGCTTGTGATTCGTTTTGGAGAGGAGACCTCAAAGCCAAAACTTCATAAGGAGACAAAATTTGGAGGGCAGCTTTAAAGCAGCAGAAAAGAACTACCACAACAATGAAAAAGAATTACATGTTTACAGTATTACCAAAATTTGGCATTAGCTTGCATAGTGCTAACATGGAACAGGTACTAAGCTTTGTTCATGACTTTGAAAGGTAAGGCCTAATGAACAAAGGAGATAAGGTATTTTCTATCACTTAGCTTGTAGGATATGCTTTAACAAATAGTCATCATAGTATAGACTATAAAGAAAGTGCAACCATATAATTGAACGATGTTTTCCAAGAAGTTGGTAGCGTGGAAGGTAGTCAATTTTGTGAAGTACTCACGGGTGACAACCAATGGTCTATAAACATAACAAAAAATAAACCATTTTTAGGACAACCTCCTATAAGATCCCTATCTGGTAATACCCTAGAAATAGGTGAATTTAGCTGTAGATTGGGAAGAAATGACCAACGACTACTAAGAGACATGTCTGAAAGAATTGATAATCTAGGACAAACTCTACAAAGAATGTGTGATGAGTAAATACGATTACCCTCACATATACAAAATAGGAAAAATCCTAATAATTAAAAAGCTAGGATTAAATGATGAAGTCTTAGGACCTAAATATACATTAAGATCCACAAGACTAACGTTGCAGGATATCGTTAATCACTGCAACAATATCAAAAAAAATTAGCAAAAAATTGGATAAAGTTGTCCACATTACTTTCATATTTTGGATTACAAAAAGACCTTAGTGACGAACTAAGAAAAGAGAAGAGTCAATGGAATGGATTCAAAGAAGAGTTCTCTCCACTTTTAAAGAAAGGGGATAGTTCACAAAAACTGAGTAATTCTCACGATATCATTTTAGAATACCTAAATGACATTGACAATAAGCTACCTTCAAATCTTGTAACAGAAAAGGGGTTACAACTAATCATTGCATATTTCGATGGTAAACTGGAAGAAATCAGACAATGTATTAAATAAGTTGTAGGATGAGTCTACCAGAAGTTAAAGACTTTATTTTAGGTCTAACAAAAAAGGTTGATGAGTTGATAAAACTTACTAGAGAAGAAGATAAACTTTCAGCAATGGCTGCAAAAATTATCAAAGACATATGTAATAAAATAGATGAGTGCAAAGGCACAGAAAAAATAGCTGAAAAGTTAGAAAAAACGGAAAAGGTAATAACAACTGAAGCTATACCAGGAACCAATTCTGGATGGATAGGAATGTCAAAAAATTCTTACCCAAACTACAAGGTAAGAAATCCTTCTTTAGGAAGATCAGGAAACGCAAAAGCTCTTACATGGCCTTTTGGATTAACTGATAAAAAATGAGTTCTATCATGAATGAACTAGAAAAGAAATTCTTAAATCTTCCCTATAATGAAGACTGTCAAGAATTAGACAAACTCTTAACCTTAGATGCTGAAGAAATAGAAACCCTTTTCAAAGTGAATAATAATCTAAGAAATATATATTTTCCAAATGAAAAGTGTCAAGCTATCACGACTCAAGTTGAAGAACCAGAGACAGAGCCTTCAGAAGAAGAAAATTCTTCAGATGAAGAACAACCTCAACACCATGTAAAAATGGATAGAGAAAGTCATTCTAACGTATCAAGCTATCCTGCAGCATCAAGCATACAAAGAGGTACCTACAGTACTGATTATAGATAACCTAATCATGTATGGATACCAAGTTCTGAGAACAAACAATCTACAGCCATAAGTATATTAGACTTAGATTGCATCTTTGATTCTAGACAAAGAAAAATAATAATTGACAAATGGGCCACTGAGATTAGTCTCATAATCCAGTCAAGAAAATACGATTTTGTTAATGCAAAAGCCGTCCTCCTATTTGTAGAACATAAATCTACAGGAGCAGTCCAGAAATTCTTTAAAAAGACCAACTGGAACGAAGACATGCACGGAGAAGACCTCTTCGATGGGTTAGTAGATGCACTCTACACCATGATTCTTGGACTTGATTATGTTTTGTCCAAATAAAAAGAAAATGCAAAAATTGAGGAAAGGGCTAGACAAAATTTAACTCAAGCTCAGTTAATAGATATTTTCTATCTTAATGAATTTACTTGTTTGGTCGAACAAAATTCTTTTGAACTTGATCAACATGAATTTCCACAATCGATAGAAGTTTATCTCATGAAAATACCCATTGTAGGAGAAGAAGCCAAAAAACAATGGCTTGAAACAATAATTGTTTTAACATAATTTAGTCTTGCATATGCAGCTAGAATAGTTAAAGAACATATCAGAAACTACTGCGATCTTTCAAAAAAGCAGAAACAACTGAAAAAGGTGAATCAGAGATGCGTTGTGCAAAGATTTCTGAAAGAGATAACCTAATCTTTGGATAGCAAAAGTCAAAGGAAAAGAAATACTTCAAGAAAAAAATATAAGAGTAAGTATAAGAAATCTTGGATTAAAAAGAAAAATATTTTAAACCAATAAAATATTTTACCCCTAAGAAGACTGACTCAAAATCCCAGTTCTGTCCCAAGGGTAAGAAAAAATGAAGGTGTTGGATTTCCAGTGAAGGACACTACGCAAATGAGTGTCCACACAGGAAAAAATATCCTGAAAAAAATCAGCTTATTCAAGAAGCAAAACAAGAAGGCTTCAAGCCAGTACAAGATCTTTACGAAGGAACTTTACATGTCTAAACTATGAAGATCATAGAAAACAATAGTAGCAGTGAGGACATTACATAAGAAGACTCATCTTCAGAAGAAGAATGAGCAGACCAACTTTTAGTTGGGGGAGACGATGCAAAAACATTTTTGCATTAATGTCAAAGAAAATCATGGAGAAGTTTATAATATTACTAATTCTAATTCGATCTATATAGCTGGAAAAATCCATTTTAAAGGATATAAACAATGAACTTTACATTGTTATGTTGATACAGATGCAAGTCTCTACTTGGCAAGCAAGTATGTGATACCTGAAGAACTCTGGGAAAATGCCCCGAGAGAAATAAACGTCACCATAGCAAACGAGTCTACGGTAACAATAACAAAGATATGTAAGAATTTAACTGTATTACTTGCAGGAAAACCATTCCTCATTCCCACAGTTTATCAGCAAGAATCAGGTATTGATTTATTGCTAGGAAATAACTTCTGTCAATTATATGGACCTTTTACCCAATGGATTGACATGATAGCATTACATCTTAAAGAAGAAATAGTGTTCATAAAAAAGATAACCAAAGCTTTACGCCTAGGTAAACCAGAATTTTTAGAATCAATGAAAAAATGTTCTAAAGAAAAAAAATCCAGGAACTAATATAAATCAAGAAGTTATAAAACTGGAAGAAAACATCTTTTTATTAGATGCACAAAAATATAAGGTCATTGAGAAACCTTAGAAAGGGTATGTTCAGAAAACCCTATAGACCGTGAAAACTCTAAACAATGGATGAAAACTTCCATTAAATTAACTGATCTAGAAACTGTAATTAGGGTAAAACCTATGAAATACAATCCACAGGACACGGAAGAATTTAGCAAACAAATCAAGGAACTTCTTGACATGAAGCTAATTATTCCAAGCAAATCACCGCACATGTCGCGAGCATTTCTCGTTGAAAATGAGGCAGAAAAGTGGAGAGGAAAAAAGAGAATGGTAGTCAATTATAAGGCTATTAATTATGTAACCATCGGAGATGGTCATAATTTACCATGTATGCAGGAAAAACATAGCCATTTGGCCAATGGAGAGTCTTAAATATTATTTAAGTTAAATATTATTTTATATATCTACGTGACAATGACATGAAAGTGACTTGGTGCTGATTTGACACATGTGCAAATAATGTGACCATTTAACATAAAAATGTAAGCAAACACTATCAAAGAGACTAAAATACAACATTTTCAAACATAGGTGTCATACATTAACTAAAAAAAAACATAAAGTACCCCCGATAACATACATATACTGAATCATTAACCATAAAAGGTATCTATATGTTCTAATTGCATGTGTACAAAAGTTATCAGAGTTGCTTATAATATAAACAAATTTAGACATCGTTATTTATTAGTTTATCAATGAATAACAGTTATCACCTTTAACTTCTGGGTTGAATTTTGGGATGGGACTTATACGGTCATACACAAGTTTGTAATATACAGTAGAAATATTCACTGCAAGGTATGGTGTAGTAAGGTCACGGCTAGGAAATATATATATATGGATGGATGGATATTTCGTGAGGATTAGACGACAGAGATACATGTCTGCATCATCAAACTGGGCTTGACTCATCTGATCTTGGAGAAAATCGAAGTCCGTTTACGATTCTGTTGGTTTGCAAGGCATTGCGTTCTGTAGAAGTTCTACAGTAGAACACTACGAGAAGACGTAGTTGGATCAAAGTAGGGTCCTTCCAATGATGTTGAGTCCAGGGGACGAAAACACACAGGTGGATGAAGATGAGATGTACTGTTGATTTCATGTTCCCTTTATTCTAAGTATTCAAGTTTGCACTTACTTACCGATCTTCAAATTTTGGGCTGGCAGGAGGAGCTTAGAGTTCAAAGAATTATCACTTTATAAATGAGTACCGACCTGTTGTTGTTGCACACATCTAACACAAAACGAGCTGCTGCTGCAGCACTAGAACCTACTGGCGGCGCTGCAGCTGCAGAAGCCTCAACTTCATTCTTAACAGGCTACCCTGAAATTTTTGGATAATGCCATGATTAGGTCTCTGAATAGTGGTGATGAGTGACTTGTAGTCAGCAATAGCAGCATCTGACAGAGGTTCTAGAAACTCGCAATTGGAGAGAATTTCCAGTGGAGGAACACCACCAGGCAGTAGGTTAGTATCGAGTGTTGGCTGCTTCCCTTGTGGTGATTGAAGAGGAAGAACAGATCGACCTTCAATGGCAGAAGCAATGGCACCAGGGACCACATCTTGTAAGAAGGGGAGATCTCTAGCAGACTGGTGGCAGAATTCAATCCATTGATGGATTAGTGGAGATGGGCCCCTCACTCTACCCCCAATCTTATGATTCGTCTTCAGCCTTGAAGCAGCTGCGGGAATTGCCTGTTGAGGTTACTTATACATGTCAATACAAGCTCAGGCTTTCAGCACAGAAACTACTAAATTAATTGCTTGTTTGGGATTTGATTCAGCAATGTTTCAGAGGACATGAAGGATTTGCAATACAGAACTCTGTCCTATGTTTATATACATACCCACAGATCAGCCCATAAGCTAGCTCCAGATTTGGGAACAACAACGGCTACGTTGCGCATGCGTTTCGCGGTAGGAATGACATCATTGCTCCACCCAACAGCCACCCACACATCTCCCACTCCAAATGCTTTTAAATAATTGGAGCTGTCAAATAGCCGAACCTACATGAAGGAAGCATTGAAGGAAATAACACAGTATAAATAAACTCTACAGACCTCCTTTGATGGGAATATCAAGACAATTCATTCAGTAAATAGTTAAATTAGAAAAAGTGATCATCAGAACTTAAGCTCTTACCTGATTTGCTAGCACTTTCAAATTTTGCTGGACAGCATTCTTTCCACCGACAACTTCCTCATTGATGTTGCTTGTGTTGTATGATGCTCCCATGTACTTAAGAACAGCACCAATAACTTCTCTTGGACAGTTCACCATTGAAATCCTTCCTGCAAGCTCAGGTCTCCATAAATCTGACCAGTCCTGCATCACAACAGTCACTTAGTTGTAATCCTCCTACAATTGCAGCAAAACTGCAGCAGTACATTGATCAAGAAGCTATAAATTACTGATGTTACCTCTATAGGATCCATATTCAGCTCCTTAAATTTACTTTTCTTGTATGCGATCACCATGGTACCCCACCGATATGGAGCTGCCCACACTTTACCTTTGCAATCTATATCCCCCAAAGTATTCCTGCACAAATATACCTGAGAGCTTTTCAGAAAACATGCAGGGTAGTCCAAATAACAACCAGTAGACAAGATTCCCAGTTCAAATGAAATCAAGAGCAATACAATGACACAAGATGCTACTGCCACGAAAAACTTAAAGAAATTGTTATATTGCAAACTTAGTACTTCATATGTCATTGAGATGGTATCATGCAGCAAGAGATGAATAATACCAAATTGTCGAGACAGAGAAACACTTAAATTGGGTACTTGATTAGTGCATTTTGTGTAGCTTGCGCATCAATAGGCAGCTAGTTGATTAGACTTTCAAATCACTCACCAACAAATAGTTCAAACCGTCAATGTAGAAGAACATATACCTCCCATATCTGTAATTTCTTACAATGCTAAATGCCTTTGAAGTACAAAACTATGAATGAAATCTTAATCTTTCAAGGAGTATTGGTTTCGGTCTAGTTTGGATATTCTGCTATTACTTTTAAATTCAAACAAGGTAGAAAAAGAACTACACCAATAGAAGCATAGGCCCTAACCTAAAAGATGTATAGATGTTGTTACATACAATCCTTTGACATGGTGTTTGAACTGTTCCTCCAATCCTATCTTCCTTGTAACATTCTAGTCACTAACTGGTCCCAATAAAATCTCATATGTGATCAAGATCTCAAAAGTTGCACACAATTGCTTCTTCCAAAATGTTAGTAAGAAGGATCATGAAAACATTAAAATGTCACAGGAAAAAGTGGAGAGTGATGTGTGTTTTACCTTCCACTTGTCACTTAAGCTTTTAAACCAATCCTGGTCCTCTGTTCCCGGTATGGGTTCAATAACAGATTCCTTAATTGCAAAACTGAGCCAAGAGTCACCTATAGAAACAAGATCTGCTGCCACAGTAGATGAATGCTTGACATTGCCTTTGTTAAAAGTGGTGGAGAGATCAGAAAAGATGCGCTCATGATTTTCAGCTAGCTTAAATTTTAAGCTTAATCTCTTCCCCTGTGACTGCATAAAGTCCTATTCACAAAGCAAATAGTTGTCAGAAGAAAGAAGTGACAGTTATGGTACCAACTCCTAGCTAGATTGAGTATAGCAATAGCATACAAAACTGTAATCACATTGGTTACTTTCCAAAATTTGATAAGATGGAGTATTTTGTATTTTCTTGATTTGATCATATTACATCAAGTTTAAATATTTAATTTCATGCTGAGGAACTGTAGACTTGCTCGTCTAAGAATTCGCCGTCATGAAAAGTACTCTTATTATGTCTTGCAGTAACATGAATTTCCTCGATGACCTGACTCAAACTAACCAAATGATAGTAAGAAAGCTGCAAATCCTGTCAAGAGAGAGAACCTTAATCCAGGAAGGAGGGACGGATCCTCGGAGAGCAACAATCGTTAAGGGAACTGTCAGAGAAAATGATTTAGATTTCCATTTCTCAAATGCCGCTTGCAACTCCTTATCTTCCTCCTCCCTTGCAAACTCGTTACCCCTCATCTCCTCATCTGAACCTACAATTAAACACAAAAAACCCTAAATATGCTGAGCGACTACCTAAATTGTAGATTGCAGCAAAACGGTATGAAAACCCTGGACAAGCTTACTTCATCCATGGAGCATTGCGATCGAGCAGGCTTTCTAAACCCTGAACTAACAAGACAAACTAAAGACAGAGTATTGTTTCATAAATTACTTTGGTTCGTTGCCGTCTGACTTCTCTCATCTAGATCAGGTTTCTGCTGTTGCTGAAGCGTGCCAGCAGTAGGGTGATAATCAGAAGCCCGAGCTAGAGAACGCGATGAAAGAGCTGAAGAGGCAAAGGCAAAGCCCAGAGCTAGGAAGATCGTGGAGTGACTGACCGACTTGAGGAAATTGGTGTCCGAAGGTCGGGACTGTTGGTGATGTGAGCAGATGAGAAGATTAGGATGACCATATCGATAGAGGTAAGGAGACTGAGAGAAACAAGTGAAATTGAGATTTGAGGATGGAAATGATGATGGGATTGAGAGAGAAGTGCATAGAGAAGAAGACATTGCTGCTTGCATCTCGTGAATCGATCTGAAAACATATATCAGTTTAAGGAGAACAATGGGAAGAAACCGGACCGGTCGGGCCCTTTTTTTTTAACTATTTCGGTCGGTTACTAATGCCTTGTATATAGGAAATATGATAGGGAAATGCCTAGAGATATAGAAGCATGTTGGGAATATAAGTAAGAGTTATATGAGAATGCGGGTGGAAGTGAATGGGAAGAAACCGTTGATGGCAGGATTTTGGTGGAGGAACTCCCAAGGGGCGGATAGGTGGGCAACGATAAAATATGAGCGCTTATCTGATTACTGTTATGGATGTGGCATGTTGGGACACACGACCCAAGTATGTAAAGAAGTGGTTCAAATAGCGGAAACTGACCAAAGCATACCAATGTATGGTCTGTGGCTAGTTGGGGTTCGGCCCAAACCAACCGCACCTAGGCAACATGTTGGAGGGGATGGAGGCCACAGCTCAAACTAACAACCGGGAGGGAAATGATCATGGTTCGATAATATGGCCGAGGTTAGGGGAAGGAAAGTGGACTCGGGCAAAAGTGAATGGGAACACGCGGACTCACATGAACATGGTGCAAGAAGGGGACACCCTCCAAAGGAAGCGGTTCCTATGGAAACCGACCATACCCGCGACGAAGAGGAGGAAGCCAACCACCCAACGCAACCGGAGAACCAAGCCCCCTACGAACCACCAAATACCAAAGCCATTATAGTCCACCAATCACCACATACAGCCGACCCACCCCCACCACACAAGCTGAACCGAACCCTACCACCCCACACATGCAAACCAACCCAACTTACCATCTGCATGGCTCTAGACCGAACCAAACTGGAGGCATCTACATCCAATGCTAATAGACATCCACCCATACCAAACCCAACCAACAATCACCCACCTACCCTAAACCCGAACCAATCCAACCTGAACGACACCACCGCTATGATTCAAGCGTACCTAGCGTACCTTGTAGAGAACCCACCCGACACGCCACCAACACCACTCACCCAACCGAACCATAACCCACAAACTGGCCTAAGTCCTTACCTGAACCGAATTCAATTGAAGAGAACAGGGGATGAGATGGAGGAACAACCGGGTACAAAATGAGGCAAAACTCGTGAGGAACCGAATGACAGCTCGTGAGTAGGGATAAGGAATAGCCCGAGGAGAAAAGCACCCAAGATGAATCAAAATAGAAAGAAAAAAACTGAGAGGAAGAAAGTAACACAAGGTTCGCAGGAAACCCAAGAGGAGCTGAATGAGGGTTGTGGTGGTTGTCCCGGAACAGCCACGGGTGCTCAATGAGTGCCATCTTATGGAACTGTCAGGGTTTGGGGTCTACCCTGACAGTCCAACATCTGCAAGACCTCAACAAAAGGTATCGCCAAAACATCATATTTTTAATGGAAACAAAGAATAGGGATACCTACTGTGAACGGATAAGGAGACGAATGGGAATGGACAACAAATTTTATGTAGGGCTGCTCGGAACATCGGGCGGACTAGCTTTGTGGTGGACATCGGAGACAAAAGTATCCATCTTATACGTCGATCACCACATCATTGACTATGAGGTTCAATTCGAGAGACATGCCGAACCCACAAGAGTTACTTGGGTACATGCAAGCACGATGGCTCAAGAGCGTACACAAAATTGGGTGACGTTACGATCACTAGGTACGGGCTGAGTCGGAGGGTGGATGGTCATAGGGGATTTTAATTGCATAAGCCACCATCATGAAAAACAAGGTGGAAGGAGAAAGTCGCAACGACACCTAGATGAATTCAACAATTGATCGAGGACCTCAATATGTAGGACATGGGTTCCCATGGTGCACCCTACACATGGTGCAATAATAGGAGTGGATCCGAGAGAATAAGCGAGAGGCTTGATAAGGTCCTCACAAATGCAGAGTGGACAATACGGAACCAACAAGGAAGGTGTATCAATGAACTTTCCATAGGGTCGGACCATACACCAATGGTGGTCCAACTCAAGCAACCGCGGAAACGACAAAGAAGACGCTTCAAATTTGAGGCAATGTGGCTAGAAAACCCAACATGAAAGGAGGTGATTCGAGATATATGGGAGAAACCACCGAACCGAAACCAAAGGGCAGCCCATGGGTTTCAAACCAAACTCCAAAAATGCCATCAAAAACTCATGGCATGGAGCAAGGTAAACTTCGGTAACAACATGAAGGTGATCACACAATTAAAGGAAACCCTACGAAACAACAACCAATGGACGATGGACCAATAGGCCATGCGGGAGGAAAAGAGGTTGAGAGGGGAAATCCAAGCTGTGTGGACTAGGGAAGAGACGTATTGGAGACAAAGATCAAGAGTTAAATGACTACGGGAGGATGATAAAAACACCACCTACTTTCACCAAACAACAATCGCAAGGAGAAGGTGAAACCACATATGTCGCCTCATGGGGAGTAATGGTGAATGGATCGAAATCGAGGGTAGGATTGTCGATGAACTACACAAGTACTATAGGGACATGTTCACATACGAGCAAACCGAACCGAGGGATGAATTCCTAAGGTACATTCTGAACCATGTGACACTGGAGATGAATGCGGACCTCACGAGGGAGGTCACGGAGATGGAGGTTCGGAATGCAGCCTTCCAACTTGGGTGTTCGCAAGCACCAGGGTCGGACGGATTTCCGGGTCTATTTTACCACAAGAATTGGAGCATCGTGGGGGCGGACGTCATCACCGAGATCAGGGCTTTCTTCAGAACAGGTACCATTTTAAACTCCCTAAATAACACCGATATAGTCCTCATTTCAAAAGTGTCAAACCCGACAAAACCGATTGATTTTCGTCCCATAAGTTTTTGCAACTTCATATACAAGATTATTTCTAAAGTTATGGTGAATCGATTGAAAGCATATCTATCAGATCTTATCACTCCTTTTCAGAGTGTGTTTGTATCAGGTAGCCATATCCAGGATAACATCATGGTAGCTCATGAAGTCTTCCACCATTTGCAAATGAGACGAACCGAACAAAGGGTCGAGTGTGCCCTAAAGATCGACATGCAAAAAGCATATGATAGAGTGGAGTGGGAATTCCTCATAGACACCCTAAGGAGGAGAGGATTTGCGGAACAATGGTTGAAATGGATAAGGGCTTGCTTAGAAACGACCACATACCAAGTGGTGGTTAATGGGATAAGAACCGAAACAATACGACCAACGAGAGGTATCCGACAAAGTGACCCCCTATCACCATACCTTTTTATCTTGCTTGCGGATGTACTATCAAGGAGGTTGATTGGGGTTGCGAGGGAGGGGGTGATAGAGGGGATAACTCTAAGGAGATATTGCCCGGAACTATACCACCTCTTCTTCGCGAACGACTCGCTTTTCTTCATAAAGGGGAGCATTGCCAATGTCGAAACATTAAGGGGGATATTAGATGAATATTGTGCGGTGTCCGGTCAACGAATCAATAGGGAAAAGTCAGCTCTCTTTTTCAATAGAGGGGCGACAAGCACCGATCGACAAGGCATAGAGGTCGCACTACACATACGAAGCACAAATGATCCGGGAAAGTACTTGAGCCTACCCTCGATATGGGGGCGATCCAAGAGGGAGGCTTTGGGCTCTCTCAAAACGAAAATCAAAGAGAAACTCCTAGGATGGAGACCGAAGACGTTGACCCAAGCCGGAAAGGAGGTACTCATAAAGGCAATCATAATCGCGATACCCACATATGTTATGAGTGTCTTTCGGTTGCCTAATACATGGTGCTCGGAGATTAATGAACTCATTGCGGACTTTTGGTGGGGGGCAAACGAATGAGGGGAAGAAAACATATTGGCGACGATGGGAGGTCTTAACAAGGTCTAAGGAAACGGGGGGGGGGGGGGGGGGGGGGGTCTTGGGTTCCTAGAACTACAAAGCTTCAACGCAGCCCTACTCACGAAGATGGCGGGGAGAATAGTAACCGAACCAAATGCACTTGTTTCACAGGTTTTGAAGGGGCTATACTACCCAAGATGTTCGTTCCTTGAGGCAAAAAAAGGGGGACGAGCGTCGTGGGGATGGCATAGCATGATACATGGTTGAGACATGATGAGACAAGAGGGGGTGTGGATGATCGGTACGGGGGAAAATGTGTGTGTTTTTGAGGACCCATGGCTTTACACAAAGGCGAGCAAGAGGGTCAATACCGAGCATGAAATAGAGAACGGAGGCGGGCTTAGGGTGAAAGACCTCATATTGCCGAATGGTAGGTGGAACAAGGGGTTGGTAAGAAACATTGTCAACCATGAAGATGTCGAGCACATCCTCAACATCCCATTACCGCAAGAGGGAGGCTTGGACCGATACATATGGCCTCATACAAGGGACGGCACACCAATGGTACAATCGGTTTATCACAAGGTTTGAGAGTTAGCCGACCAAACACCAAGGCCGAACCTTGCAGCTCAAGGAACGTTTTGGAAGGGGCTTTGGGCAACCAAAACACTACCCAATGAGAGGTATGAGCGCAAATCCGGGATGCCCAATATGTGGGGGTGTAGAAACAAGGGAGCACATGATCCTTGAATGTGGGTGGACCGAACTGGTGTGGAGCGGTGTGTTAGGGCTAAGGACCGACCGAACCATCAACCAATACATGACTCAATGGCTCGAAGAGAGACGAACTGAACCGCGGAGGCAAGGAATATGCAACGATAGAAGATGGATCCTAACCTTACTCACGTGTTGGCACATTTGGAAGGCGCGATGCAAGGCGACTTTCGAAGCCAAACAACCAAAAACACGAGGAGTCATCGAGGAGATAAGGCTAGCATACATGGAACATCAATAGAGCCGCCGAACCAATGGGGATAGGCCAACAGACCGAGCACCAACCACCGACCAACCGAACCAACAGTGGCAACCACCAGGCGAGGACACGATCAAGGTCAATTGTGATGCATCTTGGTGTAAACAATCACGACGATCCGACATAGGAGTGGTGGCACGAGACAAGGAAGGTAAAGTGGTGGGTGGATTAAACCGAAGGTACCGTAGCGATGACATCGAAACTATGAAGGCCATAGCTATTCAAGAGAGGATAAAACTTGCACTTGAATCAGGATGGTGAAGGATAGTGATAGAGACAGACTCACAAGAGGTATACCAACAAATAGTGGATGGGCCGAAACATTAGAGGGTGACTACCATTATAAGGAATATCTGAGCCCTAGCAAGTCGAGTCGAGCAAGTGATTTGGCGAATGATTCCAAGGACGGCGAATGAATGCGCGGATTGGATAGCCAAACAAGCGAGATTGGGAGTGAATCTCAACGATTGGGTCGAAAGACCTCCACTTCAATTTGTATGTTTAATAACGAATGATTGTATGTATGAACAACCGTGATCGAGTATAACGATGTTTTATTTCATCAAGTAAAGCGTTAATTTGACAAAAACAAATTGAGACTATATAAACAATTTTCGATATCATTATGGAAAGGGATTTGTCATACTCATCAACTTTTGAGTTTATTGTATTCATAAAGGTTTTTATTTCCCTATTTCCTCTTGATTTCGATTATGGTGCCCTCTTCCCCTAATTGTGTGTAAAATCACAGTTAGGTCAATTGTAATTTGTATTGTATTGAGACTAGGTTCAATGAGATAATTGAGAGATTTGTTCAGATGCGATATATATAACTTAAATCAAACTCGGAAGTACATAAAATAAATCAATTTGTATAATTTCGAACTTAATATAAACATTTAAATTTCAATCAAAGTAATTAAATTTGTTGATCTTTGGACCATTTTTTTTCTTACAAATTTGGCCCAATTCACGTTGAAATGGATGGCAGCTTGTTGATTTGTGTATTTCTAAATCCACACTTGTTGGATGTTAGGATTTTTATTAATATAAATTGTGTTTAAGTTAATATAAGTGTAACAACTTAAAAGATAAAAGTTTTTTCGCCGCGTCCAGGGGTGCAAATTAACACGATCGGCATTTTACGGTCTGAGTCGGCTCATGAGCGCCACAATTGTCGATCCGAAAAATATGTTTTGCGCGAGTCGAATTTTACTTAAAACCTACAATTTTTATTCTGAACCGAAATATTTTTTTTGACTGTTGGGCAAATTTCAGTTTTATTTTACTGAATTTATTCTTTGTGGTTTTATAACTTTATTAAGATTTTAATGTGTTCTAATTATTGCATGATTAGTGGAAAAAAACCTATAGATAGGGTATGACTGTGACTCTTCACATTTAATACACTAGAAAACACAAATAAGTACACTCTCAAAACGTTGCTCGAGGTTTCGTTAAAATTTTGATTTCCAAGTTTCGAAGTTCCTTTCGAACTTTCGTCTACGTCAGAGTTCAAGTATTTTTCAGTTCAATTAAGAGAAATATTTTGTTGTATTCGCCTTAACGACATTGATTTTTCATAGGAGTGATATTCCCAATTTTCTCGAACTTATTACAATGAGGGGGTGCAATTTCTTTCAGGAACCATGAACCTCACGGAACTCAATTTTAAAAATAATTTATCGGGGCAATTTTGTATTTGTAAAAATCTTGCAAGTTAAGGTAATTTTATGTTCATAGTGATACAGTAAACTTAAGAACCGAATCAATTTAATAATATCATATAATTCGTGATAATTATTTTCGGTGAAAATAATTCAACATTTTTTGTTTCAGAAAAAATGGTTGCAAACAATGATGTTGAACAATCAGTTCTGGAGCGTTGACTCAAACTTACGCCCCTATTGTAGAGAAACCATGATTCGTCTGGTTGACTTAAACTTACGTTCCACAAAATAATTCGTGGATAACCATGATTCGTCTGGTTGGACTTGTGCATGCAGAGAAACTCAAGAAATTTGACAACTCTAACTTCAAGAGGTGGCAGGAGAAGATGATTTTTTTTTAACTACTGTGAATTTGGTTAGATTCTTGACCGAAGAACCGTCAGTTCAAGGAAAAGATGATGATCAATGGTTCTTCTTTGCTCTAGAAGCTTGTAATCATTTGAACTATTTATCTAAACATTATGTAATGAATAGTTTACCTGATCTGTTGTATGATGTATATACAAAGAAGTCTGCTAGGAGCTGTGACATGCCTTGAAACAAAAATATGATTCTTAGGATGTCGAGAAGAAGAAATTCCTAATGAGTCGTCGGATTGACTTTAAGATGCTAGATAAGAAAAACATGTATCAAACAGGTGATAGATCTCGAACTCCTCCTCCAGAGTATCCATGCCGAGAAGTTGGAACTCACCGAGTCATTTCAGGTAGTCTGTATTATTGAGAAGTTATTCCCGATGTAGGCTACTTGAAGCTAAAGCGGAAGGAGATGATCATGGTCGAATTGCTCGAAAGGATCAATGTACAAGGGAAATACATGAATGTTGCACGGAGAGTTTCAATCGACCTCATGAACACAATGTCCTCTGCCTAGGGAAATGTGGTGGAACATGGGCAGAGCTCGAGTAGACATGCCTCCGAAGAAAAATAAACCAAAATAATTCATTTAGGGTCCTAAGGGAGGAGTCTCGAAAAAGTCAGGATTTCCACCACAAAGATTTATTGGTTTTTGTTATAATTGTGGTAAAAATGGCAACAAAACTAATGTTGGCATATTTCCCAATAGAAAGAAAACCAACATGGTGCAAGGAATCACTAAAGACCTTGTCGACATTAACTTGTCGATGGTGGTGTCTGAGGTGAGCATGATTGATTTCAACCTCCGAAAGTGGTGGGTTGACACATGTGTCACCAAGCATGTTTGTTTGGACAATGAAATATTCATCAATTTTGAAGAAGTTGATTATGGGGATGTTATACATGGGCCACTGCGCCTCGTCCGAGGCAAAGGGCAAAAGAAGTGTCGTTTTGAAAATGATTTCCAGAAAAGAGCTAACCTTGAAGAATGTGTTGTATGTGTGAGATATTCGCAGGAACCTGATATCAGAATCGTTTCTCAACAAGCATGGTTTCTGTCTTGTGTGTTAAGTTAGACAAATTTGCATTCACAAAAAGTGGAGTTAATGTGGGGAAAGGGGTATGACTGTGAGTAGGGGTGTCTATTTTGGAAATGTGGATGACCCGCGGTTGACCCAACCACAAGTCGTATTTGGATTTGAAAATTTTCACCCACATATCATTTTGACACGAATCGTTTGACCCGTACAAAAAAACGGGTCGTGTTTGGGTCGTAACCTTCGGCCCACGAGTCATCCCATCGACCCGTTGAATAATTTTTAATATATTTTCGACCCACGGGTCAACTCATCGATCCATTAAATTATTTATTATTAAATATTATAAAAATAAAATAAAGATATTATAACCCTAAACCTAGAAGGTCGCGCAGGTCGCGTTGGTTAACCCGTCGACCCATGGGTCGTGTATGGATCACGAGAATTAGCTCATGAAAACTGATGGGTCGTGTTTGGGTTTAGCAAATCTTAACACGGCCCGCAGATGACACGACTTGCGGTTGACCCAACCCGCGGAATTGACACCCTTAATTGTGAGGGTATGTTTAAACTTAATGTAATGACTATTAAGCCTAAGATGAACAAGAATAAAATTATTTATTTTGCTTACTTGATTGAATCTCCTGATCCTTGGCATGGTAGATTAAGACATGTTAATAATGATACCTTGAAAGAGTTAATTAACATGAATCACATCCATAAATTTCAAATCAATATCAAACATAAGTGTGAAATATGTGTTGATGCTAAATTAACCATGTCGTCCTTTCAATCGGTAGAAAGGAATACAGAACACCTTGATTTAATACATAGACGTCTGAGATTTACAATTTGTCTAAACGAGAGGCAAAAATAAGTACTTTATCACTTTTGTGGATAATAGTACATAATATTGCTATGCATACTTGTTATGAAGCTATTGAAAAGTTTATTATTTACAAACAAGAAGTTGAGAATTAACTTAACAAAAAGATCAATGTGTTGCGTAGTGATAGATGTGGCGAGTATCATGCTCCATTTGATAAGTTTTGTTCTCAACAAGGAATCATACATGAGATCACCGCACCTTATTCACCCCAATCAAACTGGGTGGAAAAAATTAAAAATTGAACATTAAAATATATGATGAATTCAATGTTGATAAGTGTTGGGTTACGTAAGAACATGTGAGGAAAGCTATTTTAAGTAGCAATTACCTTTTAAATAAGGTACCCTTAAAAAAAACAGAAAACACCTTTCGAATTATGGCAGGTAAAAATCTTCTTTCAATCACCTCTGAGTGTGCAGGTGTCTTGCAAAAGTAATGTTGCCCCCTTCTTATAGGAGTAGACCAAAAAAATGTTGAAGGAATCTTCATAAGATATGCTCAAAACAACAATGTTTATCGGTTTCTTGTGCATGATTCGAAAATTTCTGATACACACAAGCTTACGATAATGAAATCAAGAAATGCATATTTCTTTGAATAAATATTTCTGACTAAGTCTAGGAGGGATGCAAGTTCATCGAAACGAACTTATGAGACTATTGATGTAAATGGTCTAAATCTAGAAAATGAAGAAAATGTTGAGGTAGAACCTAGAGTAAGCAACGAGCTCGGGTAGAAAACTCCTTTGATCCAAATTTTTGACATATATATGCTTGAAGTTGACCTTATACATTTCAAGAAGTCGTAAATTCTTCTAAATGTCTGCTTTGGAAAGAGAAAATCAATACTGAATTTGAATCCATCCTTCAAAATCATACTTGGGAGCTAGTAGATCTTCATCATGGATCAAAGTGACTAGACTACAAGGGAATTTTTAAAAAGACAATGAAAACAGATAGATCAACTAACAAGTATAAGACTAAACTTTTAATGAAGGGTTACAAAAAAAAAGGAGAAGATCTTGATTACTTTGACACTTATTCTCCGATCACGAGTAACATCCCTATTCATGATACTCGGAATAGCAGCATTGTGAAATTTGAAGTACATCAGATGAATGTAAAAATTACTTTCTTAAATGGGGATTTTGAGGAAGAAATCTACATGGAACTGTCTGAATACTTTATTGCACTAGGCCAAGAGAAAAAACTTTTGTAAAGTGTTGAAATCACTGTACGGTCTAAAACAAACACCGGAACAGAGACATATGTTTTTAACAATGTTATCCTTGAAAAAAGATTTTGAAATAAATGAATGTGCACATGCATGTATGTGAAAGATACAAATGAAGGTTATGTCATTTTGTGTAATTATATTGACGACATGTTTATTGTTCGAAATAACAATAAGATGATTAAAACCAGAAAGGGTATGTTGAATTCAAAATTTGTCATGAAAGAAATGAGTTTGACTGATGTAATTTTTTGAATTAAGATGAATATAACATCGAAACGAATTGTTCTAAGTCAATCACATTATATCGATAAGATATTAAAGAAATTCAACAAGAATGACAAAAAGGAGGTCTGCACTCCAATAGATCCAAACAAGTACTTCTCAAGAAATACAGGTCAAAGATGTCATAATGGAAAATCAATGTAAGTTTATTTCAATCATTGCCTAAATTATTATTTGGGTTAACTACATCATTGGTTACTTATGTTTGTCCAATGTTATCTTTTGATCGTTTATGTTTTTTGGTGTTGTTAAATGGTTACTTACATTTCATGATCTCACTATTTTGTTTAAACTTGTGCTATTTAGTCACTTATGTTTGACAATGTTTTTTTTTATTTAAATTGCTAAATTTCCTTACATGCTAATATTAAGACCCGATGCACTGAAAATGCTCTTTTTATTCTCTTCGTTTTCTTCACATTTTTTCCTCATCTTTTTTCTCTTTCCCAAGTTGCATAAACTCTTAGGGAAGAGAAAAAACATGGAAGTGTAAAGAAGAATAATATTTTTGGTACATCATATTTAATATTAGCATGTGAGACACTAATGGTGAAAAATAACAAAAATTAATGATATAAAAAAAAAGTAACATTGTCAAATATAATTGATTTAATAGCATAATTTTGAACCAAAAAATAAAATTGTCAAATATAAGTAATCAAATGGGTAATTAACCCTAATTATTTTGACTTACCACTCTAATGAATCTCATTCTAGTTATTCTTATTGTACCACAAATAATGGATAAAGGTCGGAGCAATGGGGCATTGGAGATACTGATTGAGAGTGTCCCACTTAATCTTATTATACCATTGGAGTGTCGATTTTCTGATGAATACCCACCATTCCACCATCCAAATAAGAACCACAATTTATGTGGAAATATAATAATCATTAAAGATACATTAGATTTGATGTAAAAAAAGTAAAAATAAAAAAGTAATTGTTTGGAAACTTAATTTATACTGCTGTGTAAATTAAAATTTAACATCATTTATTAGGTTATAGTTGTAATTTGTTTAGTTATTGAAACTAATTTTTTCATATTGTTTTTAGAGATGGTCCCAAAAAAATCATACATCTACATAATAATGTTGAAGAAAAGAAATATTAGCTGAGAAAAGCAGACGGAGGAGATTAACTCTGTGGAGAAAAGAAATTCGGGAATAATGAAGTTGAATTGTGAAAAGCAGTTGATCGACTCCGACGTGTAATTAGTGGTCAGTCGAGCCCGAATAGCCAGAAGGAGGAGGCAATCCTCAAAAGTCACATTAAGGACCTCCACCATTGAGAAGAGGTGAATTGGAGACAACGGTCTAGGGTTAAGTGACTTACAAAAGGGGACTGGAATTCAACTTTCTTTCACCTTACAACCAATGCTAGAAGAAAAAGAAACAGTTAACAAAAGTGCAAAATGATCGGGGAGAGTGAATTAGTTCGGCTAGGTGTGTGGAGAACGAAATATGTGAGCATTTTCGAACGGTATTCAGGTCAGAAGGGGAGGACTTGAATGAAGGGGATGTTCTAGGGGTCATTCCGCAGATTACAGAGGAAATGAATATTGATTTGGAAAGGGATGTGTCTGGTGGAGAAATCAGGGTTGCGGTCTTTCAATTAGGAGGGGCAAGAGCTCTAGGTCCAGATGGTTTTTCGGGTCTATTCTACCAAAGGAATTGACACACTGTTGATCTAGATGTAATCACGACAATCAAATCCTTTCTCAGGTCAAGTGTTTTCCCCTCCACTTTACGTTATACAAATATTACCCTCGTCCCTAAAATTCCAAGCTCAGCGAAAGCGAGTGATGTTAGACCCATTAGCATATGCAATTTCATATATAAAATTGTATACAAGATCTTGGTGAATAAGCTAAAACCCTATTTATCGAATCTTGTAATCCCCTATCAGAGCGTTTGTGGCAGGTCGGGCAAAACAAAACAATATTCTTATTGTTCACGAGGTGTTCCATCATCTGAAGAATCGAATGGGCAGCGGTACAATTGAATGTGCCTTGAAGCTGGATATGCAAAAGGCGTATGATTGGGTCCAGTGGGGCTTTTTATTGAGAAGCCTTGAAAAGAGAGGTTTTGGTGTGAGATGGGTCGAATGGATAGACAATGCATAACGAAGACATCATATCGCGTCTTGATTAATGGGAGGAGGACAAATACCAGTCGACCAACTAGGGGTTGCGGCAAGGCGACCCCTTATCTCAATATCTTTTCATCTTGGCGGACGTATTTTCTAGACAAATTGAGGAGGTCATTCAGATGGAGAAGCTACGCGGTCTCACACTGAAAAGAGGATGTCCAGAGTTTCACCACCTATTTTTTGTTGATGATTCACTTTTTTTCTTCAAGGGTACGGTGGAGAATGCCCGGGTTTTGAAGGATATATTGACCAGGTACTGTAAAGCCAATAAACAACACATAAACAATGTGAAATCGAATCTGGTCTCCAACAAGGGGGAAATGATGACAGGTGTAAGGAGATCGAAGGGGTCCTGCAAATTCAAGGCACTTCGGACCTTGGTAAATACGTTAGATTCCCTTCCATTTGGGGTCGATCGAAGAAGGAAGCTCTTGGCTATATCAAGAGTGGAATCTGTGACAAGATCCAGCGGGTGGAGGTCGAAAACCCTCAACCAGGCAAGAAAGGAAGTTCTCATAAAGACAGTCATCACGATCATTCCCTCATACGCGATGAATGTCTTTAAACTTCCTAGAACGTGGTGCTCAGAAATTAATGTCATGATTACAAACTTCTTATGGGGTGAGTTAAATGAAGAGAGGAAAATTCATTAGAAGAGATGAGAGGTGCTTTCTATATCCAAACTGATGGGGGGTCTCGGCTTCCGAGAGTTGAAAACTTTCAATAAGACACTTCTCACAAAGATGATTGCGAGAATACTGAATGAACTAGAGGCACTATGAGTTTGAATCCTCAAGGGACTTTAATTTCCCAACACTGAGTTCAGATCGACTAGGAAGTGTGTTCGAGCTTCTTGGGGATGGACGAGTCTGGTCCATGGCAGAGATATCTTGTGTTGCGGATGGGATGTGGCAAATTGAAAATGGCACATATTTGAAAATCTTTGAGGACCCATGGGTGGTGGTGAAGCCAGGTTTCATAGTAGAATGACCAAGAGATGGAGGTCAACCGCTAGACACGAGAGTGCATGAACTGTTTGGACCGAATAGAACTTGGGTTGAGGACATCCAACGAGATAGCTTGAATGACATGGATAAACGCTGCATTCTTAACATGCCACTAAGATTTGAACCATCCCCTGACTGTATGATATGACCCTATACAAATGATAAGCGTGTTACAGTGAAGTCAACCTATCATTGGTTGAAAGAGAAGGACAGAGCCACGACGCAAGAGTTAGGACATGATGATGATGTCTGGAGGATGATATGGAAGGTAAACACTTTGCCTAAAGTTAAGAATTTTATGTGGCGTTTATTTTCAAATGCAATTGCGGCTAGACGAAATCTCAGGTGAAAGGGGATGATAATGTATGTGGACTGTCCTATCTATGGGCTTGAGGAAACAAGTGAACACATGATCAGTGAGTGTGGATCGACTGAGACAGTGTGGTTTGGTGTTCTAGGTATTCGGCAGACGCAGAATCAGACTTCGACCCTAAATGAGTGGATTAAGGAACGAATGACAAAAGGGGAGTCACGGGTAGAGCAAGAGCAGAGTGACAAAGTCTATATATGTGGACTTGTTGGCATATATGGAAAGTCCGATGCAAAGTAGCCTTTGAGGGGAATAGACAGAACCCAATTGAGACGGTTCTTGCCATCAAAGGAGCACACTCGGAGCTGTCAAGGACCGAGCCTCAATGCAGCACCAGAACCAGGGAGAGCCGACCAGAAAGATGGACTAAACAGTGAGCGCGAGTATTTCGAATCAATTGCGACGCGTGATGGTGCAACCAAACGAAACGAGGCATTGGCGTGGTGGCAAGAGATGAGAATGGTCGGCTAGTGAGAGAACTAAACTGAAGAGCTTGGAGTAATAAAGTGGAAATTTGAGAGGCTCAAGCGGTATTGGAAGGCATAAACTGACAGTTGATAGAGGTTGACAGAAGATCGAGGTAGAAACAGATTCCTTGAGGGTCGTGGAGCAAATTCAAGGGAAGAACAGTTATTGGAGACTGGACATCACATGCGAGAACATCAAGGTCATGGCGCAACAAATTTCTGATGTCAGTTGGAGGACAATCCCGAGTTCAGCAAATGAGAGCGCAAATTGGATAGCTAAACAAGCCAGATTGAGTGTGTGTTTAGATAATTGAGTCCAAATACCTCCACCTCAACTTAGTAGCTTATTATTGGTTGATCGCTTTGATTGCGGTTTTTTTTTGAAAAAAAAGTATTGAAGTTGTTGGAAAAAAAAGTAAGAATGTTAAAAGTGGCCCAAATATTTTTTTTTAAAAGTAAATATATTTTTATGACAAACTCTTACAAAAAAGTTAAATTCAATAGCTGATAATTTACCACTATAATCGAACAAACAACGTTAAATTTTAACTTAAGGCAATTTTAAAAATAAAAGGTTACAAAAAAAACGACTACCTATGATGGCATTTACAGGTAGAGCTTAACAAAAGTTCTATTCATGACTATCATTCATGAATAGATTTTTAGCTTCTAGCCGGGATTGTCATTTACGGGTAGATACATTTTAGTAATTGATTTTTCCAACTGAATATTTTAGTATTTAATTTTGAAATCTTGTATATATTGAAGGAAAAAATAATTATAATTCTTGGGTGAAATTATCTTCTTTCAAAAAAAGTTCAACAATTCTAACTCACTACTACTATTCTATTGAATGGAAAGTAAACAAAGTCTGTTGTAAGAAAAAAATAATAAATCAATCGGCCATCTCCTGTTATGCTGCACATATTCAGATTCATCACAGGTATTGTAAAATCTTATTAACAACTTGTCTATTATATAACAACTTACCCGACTTCTGCAGTGCATTGTCGTCCTGCAAAGAAACAACACTCCACCTCTTTCCTTTTCCTATACAAAACAGAACCTAAGAACATATTTAGGAGAACATACTCTTTCATCTACAGATTTATCCTATCTTGCCCCAAAGCAAAGTATATATCGTGACTGACCAATTTTGTGATGTCATTCATCATAGTCGCTTGCATCATCTTCAAACTTCAATGTCATTCTTGCTGATGCCTGTTTTGCCATCTGCATGATCCTTTCGGCTTCCCTGCTGATCCTCTCTTGCTCCTTCATTGCCTTTTTCAATATTATTTGCTGTTCTTTCATCGAGAAGGAACCAAGGTCTTCCATGAAATTATCATCATGCTTACTAGACCTATCAAAGCTTCTGTTTTTCATTTGGTTCACCCTAATTTTCCTCAAGGAACTGCCCTTCTTTGGAGAACACCAAAAGCAGCCACTCTTCCTAGGTGGAGAGGGTGAACTCGTCAACGTACTTGATGAACCAAAAGGAGATGACACTGAATTCAGTTTTGACTTCGAACTGAGATGCCTTTTCCTATCTGAATTTTTTTTGCATGGTGCAAAAATCTCCTCATCTCGTGAAGAATCCGAAGAAGGCTCTAGACCATCAAGGTCGTTTCCCTGCTCAGGATGCTTGATTTTCCTGTAACCCACAGTATTGTAAGAACATGACTATCAATGATTACCAAACTCTATCCAAAAGATTATATGGGCAGATCAGTGTATTTTTCAGCTTATTATATTAGAAGAATTCATTCATGACAATCTCTTCATTACACTCAACCAAAGAGAGTTTCACAGGATTCACCGAAGCATAAGAACTTTATGACAGCAACACAAGGTGATACAACTTACCCACTTTCCACTTTCACTTTCAAATCCTTTTGCCTATCTGGATTCTCCTTCAACGTTGAAAATTCTGCCTCCTTAGTCTGATAATTTGCAGAAAATGAAATAGATCTGGAACATGATTTCTTTGGATCAATTGCATCATTACAAGGCAAGTCACATTCACCTTTCTCAGGAACCTCTGCTTCCCCTGTTTATAGTCATGATGCAGTGGAGTATAAGGATATATCGGAAGTGAATTGTTAAATCACAATACAGCCCACCGAAAGAGCACATGTTTAGGCAACGATGAACTCGAAAAAACACATATTCATGCATTATAAACTTAAAACCAAGCACAAATTCATGCGCTACAGGGCATAACCATTGTCCCCTCGAAACACAACCTCTTGAAAAAAAAAAACGGTTGCATAATGAACAGAATTATATTTGAGATCAATTCCAAAGACCCGGTGCAAATAAACTCAGAGTAGCATTTGACAGGTCGAGAATTTAGGCTCGGCTTACCAACTGAACAATTCAAGTTCTACTATTTCATGAGCGACAGAGTTTCTACGCTCTAACCAGTGAACACACATAATAACTTCACGGAACAAGATCAAGCCACTATCAATCGATTTCAACCAAAATTATATATAAGCGAAGCAAGAGTTACATCGTGATGATGTAAATTGAGGTATAACCGCTAATCGCCGAGATTATATGAACAGTAAATTAGATTTAAGTGAGTTTCAAAATCTAACAACAACTTACCCTTTCTCGAGCTCTTATTCTCTGGCTTCGTCTCAAGGGCAGTGTTGCACTCGGGAGAATATGGGGGTCTGGATTTGGTCTCTGGAAAGGATTTGAGCTTGCGGAAGCGGGACTCAAGTTCGGAAGGAAGAGGCGAATCCGCAAAACCTGAGCAGTTGATGGCGGAGATTTGCTCGAGGATGCACAGGTCCTTGGTCTGAGAAATGAGCTCATCAATGTCTGCTTCGTCAGAATCGGACATGTATGAGAAATCGGCCATTGGTGTCGATGAAGAATGCTTCTATTGCTAGTGCCTGAACGCTCTTCTCACTGAATGTGTTCAGTCCATACAGGAGAAGAAGGTCATGCCTTTGCACCCATTTTTCCTTCTCATTCGCTCATCCAACGGCTAACTCGTCATGCGCAGTGCTTTCTAGTCAAGAAGTAGGACCCATTACGCTCCCTGCCTGATTTTGTCGTCTTTTGTATCTGGGCCATACAACCGAGCCCCACTATAAATGGGCTATGGGTTTTCTCAGTGAATGTGCATCATTCCGAGAGTAGGGGTGAAAGAAAAAACCGGGTAGTAGAAAAATCCAATGAAAACCGAACCGGACCGAACCAAAAAAATCGATCCAAAAATGTATGGTTCAGTTTATGGTCAATTTTTGTATTTGTTTTAAACAATTTTTTAGACCGTTTGGACTAGGAATCTAAAAGACCGTAGAGTTCGACCGTTAATACGAATATCATTTTATATATTATATTAATATAATTAATCAATGAATACAAAAAATAATAATTTTGTTACTTAATAGTTATTTTAATTGCTTAATCGATTTAGTAGAAAATTATGTAAACATTGTTAAATCGAGTTATTTTGTTGTGTGATAAGATTTTGATTTTTTTTTTTTCATTTTTTCGGTTTAAACCGAAAATACGGTCCGAAAAAACGAATCTGAATGAACGGTTTATTTTTCCTTATACGGTCTTTTAGTCAGACATTTTTTTGAAGAAAATATGGTCCGAAAATATAGGTACCCGATCGAAATAGTAAAATAACATATCTGACTAGTCCGGTTTCACTCGTATCCGAGAGTACATGTCCCGAATTCTGTTATATTAAATTAGATATTATAGACAATTATCAAACTTTCAAAATAATCATAAATCACTTTACTAATATGATACTCACTTTGAACATGGACTATAATTATTAAAACTTAAATTATCTTATCACAAAAACACGGGAATATGTATTTTCGTTAAATTCATGAGTAACAAAAAGTAGCTGAGTGTATTCTTATATTTTCTCAAGGCTTAAAAACTAAATTGCTACCCCAACTTTAGGCACTTTACAATTTGTTACCTGCCTGAACTTTACTTTTTCAAAAAATGCTACCTAAATTTTGACACTTGGGGCAAATTGCTACCTCAGTTAACTTTTCCGTTAAATCTGGACGAAAATGACGTGCAACATATGATTGGTCATTGATTTAAAAAACTAAATGATTTTTAAAAAATACTAAAAAAATCTATTTGTTTTATAAACTAGAGGAAAAATATGAGATTTTAATATAATACTTTTATTAAAAATATAAAATAATAATAAATAATTAGTTAAAAAAAAAACAAATTGTTCCATATTTTCAATAAAAATATTATATTAGAAACTCTTATTTTCTCTATTAATTTTCCAAATTTTTTAGTATTAAAAAAAACATTTAGTTTTTTAAATCAAGAATCAATCATATAGTGTTCACGTCATTTTCCGTCCATATTTAACGGAAAAGTTAATTGAGATAACAATTTGCCCCAACTCCGAAATTATAGGTAACAAAATATGAAAAAACAAAGTTTAAGTATCAATTTGTAAAGTTCTCAAAGTTAGGGTAGAGATTTGGTTATTAATCATTTTCTCAAAGTAAAATGAGTTCTATCATATTTGAATGACTAGGTGCATATATGGTGCATGAAGGAGAAACGAATTGAATTTATCAACTTGATGAATGTGTATGAATACTTGATAAATGTATATGAATTTATCAACTTGATGAATGGGTACAAATGTTACACCACTTTGTCTTTTATGGTGCGCGGGATCAATTAATTTAACACATTCTTGAGGTAATTATGGATTTAATTTCAACGCAAAGCTTAACTTAGCCTCTAAGATAAATTGATATGACTCACATAATGCGTAAGTCGACTCAAGTGCTTGGGTTGAACTGAGTCAACCACATGTCAAGACCAAAACTTTCAAGTTACTAGTTAGTGAGTCTGAATCGACTCAGGTTTTAACTGAGATTTTTCAAGAAAGTGGAACAAACACAATCCTAGTATGATTCAATTTAACGTCCTAAGTGTAGAATTTGTAGCAACATTTTCTATGATCAGAATATAAGCACTTGAGTCGATCAACTCAAGATATAACTAAAACGTACGATTCAAGTATCTAAATCGGCTCAAGTATATGTATGTTGAACAGTCCTAAGTCAGTGGCAAAGTACAAATACTTTTTGTTTGAAAATGCATATTCATTTTCCAGATAGACTTTAAACAATTAACATGTTTTTCTATAAATTGACAACAAAGATTGCTACTTCAATTGGGTTCTCTTCAAACACATTTGTTGTTTTACCAAATAAATTATGAACTTAAGTGTTTAAAGTAGGTAGTAGTGCGTGCAGACAATCAAACTCATAGATACCAAAGGAGATGATTGTAGTCAAGTCAAAGTAGAAATAGAGTCTATAAGAAACCGCTAAACCAAATCGCGAAATTATCCATGACAGTATTGAGAGTACAAACTCGTAACAACATGACCACCGTTATCATAGTGAATTTCACCTTTTTGCACCTCTCGTGGATTAGATCATATAAGAAGATCGAGTTGGATGGGCTTGAGAAAAAGGTATGAATCGGAGTTGCGTTGGTCAAGGAACATAGCATCAAGCTAACTGTCCCGCTGAGGGAGTTAAGGAAACATACACTTAGACGCAATGTTGGTCCATTTGTTGCTCAGCTTTATGGATGTTTACTTTGGATGTAATCAGATAAGGAGGTATCTCCGCGATGAAGTTCATACAACCTTGTACGATGATAATGATATATTTTATTACCCTGTTATGCTTATCAATTTAGTCAAATTAGAGATGATCGACCAACAATAGTGATTAGACTGTTCAAAGACATGCTTGGAGAGAACATAGGGGCTTACACATAATTGACCAAAGGTTAGTTCCACATAATTGACCTTAAGGAAGCATTCTAGTTCATGAAACTCCACAACATTTGCTTGAACCCAACGAAGTGTGCATTTGGAGTAAAATCTAGAAAGTTATTGGATTTAATGGTGAGTGAGCGTGGGATTGAAGCCAAGCATCAAAAGATTAGGGAAATATAAGAGATGAAGTATCTTACCCGACATAAGAAGGTGCATGCCTAAATTGTCGTCTGTCTACACTCAACCGCTTCCTCTCCAACGAGTGCGATCAATCACTCATCTTCTTTCAAATACTAAGGGCCAATAGAAAGTTCGGGTGGATATCATAGTGCGAGGAATTGCTCACAATCCTTACCATCTATCACCAAACAAATCCAAGGCGAACAACTCTTTATATACTTGAGTATCAGTGAAGTAACAATTAACGCAATGCTTATCAAAAAAGAAGCTAAGTCCCAATTTCGAATATGTTATGTAAGTTTTTTTTACCTACGTTGAGAAAAATTATATTGAGATTGAGAATTATGTTTTTGCGTTGATTTTGGTTGCTCAAAAGCTTTGCTCTTATTTTCACATAAATGAAATAACAGTCCTCATGGATAAGTCGCCAAAGCATATTTTTTTACAAAAGCCGAATTCTTCAAGATGAATGGTCTAGTGAGCAATTGAGTTGTGGGAGTTATTAGTTTTCCCTAAAGCGGCCATCAAATGACAAGTTCTCACTGACTTCATAGTCGAGAACTCAGGAAATGGTATAGTCGAAGAGGTGACTAATAAACCACGAAATGACTAAGAATGACAACAAGAAAAGTCTACTCGCAGGATCAATAATAGAGATGAAGAAAAGCATACATAGGGCATCATTATACAAAATATAAGGAACAATAGAAGCATCATTCGGCAAGGAAAAGCTTCATTAAGGGTTAATTACCAAAAAATATAAACTGAACTTTGAAGAAAAACCAAACAGCAAACCAACTTCTTTTATAAACAATAAACCAAACTTTTGGAATTGAGTCATCAACAAATTTACCTCAAATTCCCACTATGTTTGAATGAATTTTTCAATATTTGATGGAGTTATTAAGTCAACATTAGTTGAAGTTTTCTAAGGAAAGACTATTACGACTTAATAACTCTCTCAAACAATGAAAAATTCGTTCAAACATAATAAAAACTTGATGTAAGTTTATTGTTTGTTAAATTCTAAAAGTTTGGTTTGTTGTTTGTCAAAACAAAAAGTTTTGTTTTCTGTTTTTTTATCAAAGTTCGTTTTTTTTTTATAATTAACCCTTTCATTAATGCAAAAGAGTAAATTACAAAGCTGAAAATAGCAGAAAGAAAGGAAAATAACATAATTGAATGAATTATAAAGTGGCCAATCAAGTCTTCAACATTCCGGGTGACCGAACAAATGAATCTTTGGATAGACAAATTTGGAATTGTTCCAGGTCAGGTAATTTTACAACTGCTTCTGCCTATTCTCTTTTAGCGGGTCACGATGTTAATAGTCAGGTTCAGGATAATTGGGATTGGATCTGGAGAACTAAAACAATTCTGAAATCCAGTACTTCATTTGGATGTGTCTCAAAAACAAATTAGCTAATTGCAAGTTGTTGAATCATAGGGGTTGCAATATTAGCGCTATCTACAGAATCTGTCAAACAAAAGTGGAGGACATTAATCACATTTTGCGTGGGTGTGAGCATGCAAACAAAAAATTGGAATTCATTCATTTTGCCATCAAAAGTGGCTCACGCAGCTCATCTACCTTTGAACGATTGGATAAAGCTTGGTTGCCAGGTATCAGGGACTCTTATTCAAGGAATTGAATGGGGCCTTTTCTTTCCCTATGCTATTTGAAATATTTGGAAAAACAAAAACTATCTCATTTTTTAAGATAAACCTTTAAATAATTCCATTTTCGAGCTTTCCTTATCTCAGGCCAGGTTTCATCAAAATGCTATTCAATTGATTGAGTACTCTAAACCTTCTATATCTATTGATGTTAGATGGCTCCCTCCAGAGCAAGGGTGGGTGAAAATCAACACAGATGGAGCATCTAGGGGTAATATGAACCAGGCGGGCTCAGGGGGAGTGATAAGAGATAATATGGGTCAATGGATAGCTGGTTTCTCTAGGAAACTAGGATGCATGCTCCAACATTCTCGTAGCGGAATGTTGGGCCATCGGAGATGGATTAATGCTGGCAAAATATCTCGGTTTTAAATCAATTCACTTAGAAACAGATGCTCAGTTAGCCCATAAGCTCATCTCTGATGAAAATTCTTCAAATATTAAACTAATGCCTATCATTACAGATTGTAGGAAACTCATGCTGCAGTTCGACAGAATGAAGTTCCGACATATCTATCGAGAAACAAATGTGGTTGTTGACATCATGGCAGCTATGGGGATTAACCAGATACAAATATGCGTTATCCATGAAACTCCACCGACGAAAACAATAAATGCTATCCAAAAGGACGATGTGGGTTTTGTCTACTCGAGGATAATAAAGTTTAGCTAATTATTATGTTGTATTGAGGATTATTTTAAGTTTACCTTATTTATCAAAAAAAAAAAGGGTCCTCGAGATTGTTCACTTTCGTGGGACCCGCTTGTTTGCATCCAACGCTATCATCTGAGGAAAGGACATGCCTCTCTTGAAGTTCTTCCTCATTTATTTTACTTTAAGGAAAATTGGGATCAATCACTTTGATATTATTTACAACCTCCTGAAAGAAGATAGAGACTTGTGGATTTTTTTCAAAAAGTAACTATGTCAGAAAACAAATTGGAAAAAGTAAATACCGTCTAAAAATATTTGAAAAAAATGTATATCTACGCTACTAGAGGTAGCAAAAACATTTTTTCGCTACTGGTAGTAGCGATTTTTTGATTTTCGCTACTGTAGGTTGCGAAAAAAAACACGCTACCTACAATAGCGAATATCAATAAATCGCTACTCCCAGTAACGAAAAATTTGTTTTCGCTACCTCCAGTAGCATTTTAGACAAATATTTGTGACTGCCCCCAATTATTTGTGTTTTCTGTTCAAAATTTTAAATTATTACCCTCTATAATTCTATTTAACTCGCATTCCTCTTCTTCATCCGTCTGCATTTCTTCTGTCTTCTTCATCATTTGCGTCTTTTTCATCTGCAATATTGCCATAAGGTATGTAATATATTTGTATGTATTTTTTAATTATAATATTTTTAAAATTGTTTCCAGTTATATTTACATAAATATTAGATTATCTAAAAAATAAGCACATCTAATATGGAATGTTATAATATTAATTATTTAGGATCAAACATGACAGAGATCTGTATCATTTGCTTGTATGACAGTGAAATATTGTCTCAGAATGGTAAGAAGGTCTATGTGGGTGGTACTTCCAGCATTACTACAGTTACCGTGGATATTTCTCTTTATAGACTAAAGGAAATTATATGTATCGAGTGCGGTTGGCATGACGTTGACGCTAGGTCCATAAGCATATCCTATAAATTTACAGATACTGATGGACTTTGCAAGTTTGTACGGATTCGATCGCAAAGTGCATTGTCTATTGCTTTACAGTTAAGTGTGGCTAGTAAATTTATTGTGTTTAGCTTAACTAGAGAAGGTAACTTGATGTCAAACACATCTGATGTTGGTGAGACAGAGAATGTTTTGCATGGTCATACTCATGATCTCTCCGATGACGAGGTCGACGTTGATGCACTCTCATATGCCTAAATAAATGAAGAATATCTGTATATGGAGCATTTTACGGGTCACATTAATGAAGAAAATGAAGAGGTGTTTGAGTTTGACGAGGGTGGAAGTAGCTCCCATGGTGGAAGTAGCTCCCACACCCTTCAAATGATGCAACCCACTGCTGGAAATTGGATTGATAGTAACTGGATTGATGACTTTCAATCAACAGATGAGTTGTATATGGACGTTGATGAACCGTTAACTGAAGGTGGCCTAAAAAGAAACATGAAGTTTAGTAGTAAGTACGAGTTATCTGCGGCTGTGAGGAGATGGCATATTTCTAATTCTAAGATTTGCATTGTTGAGACATCGACCCCAAAATCAATTGTCTTCAAGTGTAAAGTTGATCCCATCAATTGTTCATGGTCATTAAGAGGAAGTCTTTTTAAGCATACTGGATTGTGGAGAATATCCAAATTGCATGCTCTACATACATGCACGAATGAAGTCCTCATTGAACGACACCAAAACATCGATTGCAAGATGATTGCATCTTTAATAAGAAATTCTGCTTTAGCTGACACTGGATTGAAAATTTCAGTAATCCAGTCGATGGTGGAGAATGAGTTTGGTTCGAAAATTGGATATTTGAAGGTGTGGTACTCCAAACAAGTAGTGTTGGAGTCTTTATATGGAACACACGAAGATGCGTTTGTAAACCTCCTGCGACTACTGTCAGCCATGTCCGTATACATCCCTGGGACAGTCTATGATTTTTTGCCCCAAAGAGTAAATGTTGAAACTCAAGTAACCACATTTGGTATGATGTTTTGGTCATTTGGTCCAGCTATTGAAGGATTTGTCCATTGCCGACCACTTATAAGTATTGATGCGACGCATTTATATGGAAAATATAATGGAAAAGTTCTCGTAGCCGTATCATATGATTCTAACAACGACATCTATCCTTTGGCATTTGGTATTGCAGAGACAAATGAAAGTTGGAACTGGTTTTTGCAGCATCTCCGGGATAACGTGACGAAGGATAGAGTTCTCTGTCTAATGTCTGATCGACACAGAGCAATAATTAACACGGCCGAGAATGTATACGCTCAACATGGTAATGGAACACATCGCTTTTGCGCGCGTCATCTAGCGAGTAATTTCAATCACACCTTCAAAAGTGTAATTATTAAAAAGCAGTTGTATATAATGGCAAGTACCCCTGATAAACGTAAGTTTGATGTGTGTTATTCTAATCTATTAACTTTGCAAGATGGAAAGTACCGTGATTGGATTTCGAACATCCCCCTTGAGAGATGAGCCCTGGCGTACGATGGAGGCGCTCGATATGGAAACATGACTACGAATTTGGTCGAAGTGTTTAACGGAGTGCTGAAGGGGCAAGGGCATTACCGTTGACTGAATTAGTGAAACTCACTTACTGGAGGTCAAACACATACTTTTTCTGTCGTCGCCAACAAGTAATGGAGGCAATTGAGGAGTCCCAGGTATGGTCTGACATTGTCCAAAAAAACAAAAAACCGCTTGGACAATAGCTTTAGCCTCTTCTGATATTAGATTATCCTCTAATTTTAAACACCTAAACGTTATTTGTTGGTTCTCACTCAGGTCTGACGAACGATGTTGATCTTGTCCCGAGAGTACAGATTGGTCCAACGGACCAACGTTAACAACATTTTCACCACTTGACATAATTACGTGCTGCAGTGTTTTGAATTCTACAATTTAAAAAAATAAATTTTAACTTTCATAACTAACTAGGCAAGCTTTAATCCACACAATAATTATTCATAATACTTTTAATTAACAAAATAATTAAGCATAATCTATAGAAATATGTATATTTGAAAAAAAAAAAAAAGTATATCTCACCTGCAAGAGGAGACGGCCACGGCGAGGGCCACGGTTCCGGCGAGTTGCGACGGCGAGGGTTCCTTACGGTGAGGGACGACGGCGAGAGGAAGGAGACGAGGTCCGAGGCGAGGCGAGAGGAAGGAGACGGGCTTGGGGCTTGGGTAGGGGGTCGGGGCTTGGGTCTGGCCTGACCGGCGACGCTCTGGGGAGCTGGGTGGGTGACTACGGGGAGCTTAAGGGGGGGGGGGGCGAGGCCGAACAGGGGGGGAGCTTCAGGGGGCAGGGAGCTTAAGGTAGGGGCGGGGGGATTTAAGGGGCGGGGCTAGGGTTAATAATACCCAGTAACCCAAAAACGCTACTGGCACCAAAAACACTACTGCCAGTAGCGTTATTTGTAAACGCTTCTACCCGGTAACGTTTATAAAAATCACTACTTGGAGTGGCGATTTTCCAAAAACGCCACTCGTAGTAGCGTATTTTAAATCGCTACTACCAGTAGCGTTTTTTTGAAAAACGTTATTACTAGTTGCGATTTTCAAAAATCGCTACTTACAGTAGCGTTTTTTTAAAAAACGCTACAACCAACCCTGCACAGATGCACATTTTGTTAAATATTATTTTTTGAATATATATTTTTTTAATATTTTTATCAAAACAGATACTTTTTGAAAAAATTCAGACTTGTGACTTCAGAGAAGTCATGGTAGCCTTGAAGATCTCATTGTTTATAATAATTGTCTCAGTGTCGTTGATAATCTGAACGAACTTACAAGTTGCCCCTTTGCATATCAAGGGTGATGACTGTTGAAGTGGGTGAGCTGCTGCAGCAATGCTTAATCACAATTCTCATAACTAGAGAAGGACAAGATATACTAGATATCGAGAGAAAAAATAGAATTGTAGTTCCTTATGTGTATGTATTACTCAATTCAAAAATAAAGCACAGATGTTTAATGGGTTTATAAATAAATAAATACGGAGAGGAGACTAACATACTTATTCCTCAACTACTCCACTTAATAACAAACTCCTAAATCTTTGCAATAATGAAAACTACTCAAACTAACTGAATTTTTTTTCCATAAACCAAACACATAAAAACACAACTCCTAACTAACATAAGTACCTACTAGAAATAACAAGTTCCTAACAATCTCCTCCTTAAGCTGAATATTCATGCAGAATATCAGCTTACATTCTCTTCATGCAATCCTAACCTTTTCCTTAGATTATGAAACACCTAAAATCTTAAAGTTTTTGTGAATATGTCAGCTAATTGATCTTCATTCCTGCAAAACACAAGTCAAACTTCTCCTTATTTTCATATGTCTCTTAAAACAAATTGCTTAATATCAATGTGTTTGCTTCGACTATGTAGCACTGGGTTTCTTGACAACTTAATTGCTGAGCTAGTATCATAGTATACTACAGTCGCATCTTCTTGTGCCATCTTTAACTTTCTCATTATTTTTCTCATCTATAAGGCATGGCAGACGCAATTGGTTGCAACTATGTACTTAACTTCTGTACTAGATAGGTTGACTATTGTTGTTTTCTAAATGACGAGGAGACTGCAGCTCCGCTTAGCAGAAATGTGTATCATGTTGTACTATTTTGATCATCCATATCTCTTGCATATTCACTGTGAGTATATGCAGCCAAAACAGAGTTATAATCTCTTATATTTCAGCCAAAAGTTCGTTGTTACTTGTAGGTATCTTAACATTCTTTTTGCATCTAGCAAATGTGATTCAAAAGGGTGTTCCATATATCTATTAATCAAACTCACAACATACTGAATATGTGGTCTAGTAGTTGTTAAGTACATTAAGCTCCCAATGATTTATGTGTAGAATGTTTTATCTATATATTTTCCTTCTCCTTGTTTGTTCAACCTTATACCTACTTCTACTAGTGTGTTAACAACATTGCAATGCTACATTTTAAATGTCTTTAACACATCTTGAACAAATTTCTTTTGACATACAAAGATTCCATCTTCTGTTTGTCTAACCTCTAAGCCAAAAAAATAGTGCATCCTTTTGACATCATGCATGTTTTGAACTCACGGAACATAGACAAGGAGTAGGGCTGGAAATTGTTCCAATACCATAACTGTGATTATTAACCACAGTTTTAACTGTATACCTATATTTATTACAACATGTGAAATGTAATACAACATCATGAATGTTATCTTAATAAATACATAAAATTATGTCACAAGTAACAAAAATATTCAACACTGATATAATTTAACATTAACATCATTCAATTACAATTCACTCGGGAATTATGGATTTCTAAAATCTAAAAGTGAAAATCTTATTTATGTTATTAGTATTTACTACTATATTAATATATTAAAAGTTTATTATATTTATAGAATAACCATGGTTATAACCAAGGGTATGAGTAAAATACCATAACAATTATGGGTAGAAAATCCATCACAATAACCACACCGCACCATAATGCTACGATTAACCATATAAAAAAATAACGATTATAACCATGGTTTTAGAGTTTTCACCATACCATTGTCGGCCCTAACAATGAGTTTCCTGTACATATTAGATCATCAACATAGACACACACAATGAGAAAAGCTTCATCATTGTTTGACTTTATGAAGACAGTATGTTCATAAGGGCATTTCTTGAAGCCTATATTTTGTAATTTTTTCTAATCTACTATACCAAGCTATTGGCACTTGTTTCAGGCCATATAATGCATTTTTTGATCTATAGACCTTTTGCTCTTGACCCTTAACTTCGAAGCCAAGTGGTTGATCTACACACACTTCTTCTTATAGTTTTCCATATATGAAGGTAGATTTAACATCTAATTGATGAATTTCCCAATTTTTTTAAGCTGCTAGAGCTAGAATTAGTCTGATGGTATCCATCCTAGCCACTAGTGTGAAGACTTTCGTGTAGTGTATGCCATATTCCTGTTTGTATCTCTTAGCCACTAATTTGGCTTTGTGTTTTTACATTTCAACATTTTCATTTAGTTTTGTTTTATACACCCATTTTACACATTTGGTTTTGTTTCCTTTATGTAAGTTTACTAATTCCGAGGTCTTACTTTCTTCTATGGAATCTATTTCAGTTTTCATGGCTTTTCTCCATTTTTGGTCTTTGTTTGCAGCAGTGTAATCTAGTGGGTCACAGTCAATAAACAAGCAAAAATGTATGATAAAATCTTAATCGCTCTGATAGTAACTTACTTCATAATCTTCCATCCATGTAGGCCTTCGTATCTGTTTTTTTTCAGGCCTCTACAGAGCTGAGCTAACTTCATCATGTACCTCTTCAACTGCTGCGCAAGATTCACATGACTTCACTCTCTAATGAAACTATGTATTTTCTTCTAAACTCTCTTGTGTTTCTTCTTCATCAAGGATCTAATCCCGTGAGGTATTTCTTCTCCAGTCCAAACAATCACTAATTGAAAATCACATCTCAAGAGGTGATTACCTTCCGTGTTCTGGAATTATATAGCTTGTATGCTTTTTATTCATCACTTATACCAAGAAACACACAATTTTCACTCCTGTCTTTTGCTAGAACATATGCAAATGCAATACACCCAAAAATTGAAAAATAGTCCACAAATGGTTTCTTACCTGACCAATCTTCTTCAAGTGTTTTATTTCTTACTATATATGTTGGGCACTTGTTTAGGACATGAAAGATCCACAAGATTGCCTCTAGCCAGAATTCCTTGTGCACTCCTCTTGATATGAGTATGCTTATGGTCATGTTGAGTACTGTTATGTTCTTCCTTTCTACTACTCCATTCTGTTGATGGGAGTATGAGTTATCTTTTCTCTATGTATTCCTTGATATTTGAAGAATTGCTCAAACTCGGTTGAGCAATATTTCCTCCTTAGTCGGATCGAAGCACCTTGATATATTTACGTGTTTCCTTCTCTGTTAATGCTTTGAATAGTTTGAAGTGATTCAATGCTTCAGACTTTTCCTATAAGAGATTCACCCGACTTTTTCGAGTAGAGTCATTGAAAAACATAATGAAATTCTTTTACCTCCATTTGAGGTTGGATTTATTGCTCCACATATACTTGAGTGAACTAATTCTAGGACATCCTTAGCTTTCCAGGTTGTTTTCTTTGGAAAGCTTGTTTGTGTATGTTTGCCAACAACACACAAACCACATACTTCATTTGGGTAATCTGTTTGAGACAACCTAGTCACCATTTTATCTTGGGTTAATTAATCTAATGGTCACTTATCTTTACCTATGTGACTATTTGGTTATAACTTGTGCACAATGGTTGCATATGTTTGGTCATGTGACTATTTGTCCATTTTTACTGTTCACTTATAAATTATTACTGTTAGTGACTATTTTATTAAGTCAAATGACAAAATTACCCCTCATTCATCTTTTTCTTCACTTTGTTGATTCCAATCCATAATATTCATTTCACTGTTTTGCTTTCAACATAAAATTTTCATTTATGAGACAACTTGGAGGTGTAGCTTATCTACTCCAGATTACTCCTCGAGTATGCGAAGTATTTGGGTGCATAGGTGACAGTAGAGGAAATGGAGATCGACGAGTCGTTATCGAAGATTTACTAAACGAGAAGAGAATCAAGAGAGTGGATGGTGTTCAAGTCCATTGTTGAACTCCCAAACATAGAAAGATCTATAAGAAGAAAAGATTACTTAACATATCATAACAAACTCCGACGATGGAATCATAACATTTGGTAACGGAGATGAAATTGAAAAGAATTCAAAGCTATGTTATGGTTTTGTCAAATTCTTTGAAGTTTGCCTAGAAAATCAGCAAACCCTGTTGTAACTAATGGATGCAAAGTTGCCTCCATTGGAGCTTGCAGAAGTATGAACAAAAGGAAGAAGGATGAAGAAGATGAATAGATGAAAAAGGAGCATAATAGTCATTTAATAATTCAAAAATATGTTCAAATGTTAACCGGCGAAGAAAGATATAAGTTCACCAACAAATGGACCAAATAGTTACATGCTGAAACATAAGTGACCATTTAGTCACACTAAAAAGGATGAATAACCAAATAGTCACATTGGTCAAACATGTGTGACCATTGAGTATATTAAACCTTTTATTTTTGCTCAACGTCTTCAATCATCCAAAATTTAGATGCCCAAAGCGAAAGTGTTAGAGTCATGGTGTTCCTTCTTTCTTCTTTCCTTCTTCAATTGAGAGGCTAACCAATACTTCATATATCTTCACAGGAAATAATCTATTTGAGTTCATCTTGATACTTACGTTCAAACCCTTTTTATCATTGTATAGTTCACACACACACCATCTTCTATGGATATCGTATACCTCTTTTCTTGTAATTGACAGACACCTAATAGATTTGTCTTAATAACAAGTACATACAACACATTAGTAAGGTTTTCTACAAAGCAATTTCTCGATCTTAACTTAATATTACCTTTACCTTTTACCTGAACCTATGAGTTGTCCCCAAAGGAGATAGTTTATTTATATGTTTCATCGAGGTTAGAGAATGAAATCTTATTCCCACTCATGCGATTACTACACCCGGTATCAATAAACCAGATATCCCTCTATGGTTCTTTTTCAGTTTCATAGTCCATCAATAAGATTTCTCCTTCGGTTTTATCACCGAAGTTGGTTTGTTCATGCCCGGTTTCTTAAGGTAATCTTGTCCAACAATTTACTTTGTAATGCCCAAGTTTATGACATCGATAACACTCAACGTTTGACTTATCATAGTGCCTTCCTCGACCTATTCCTCTAAATTTTCCTCTTCCTCGATTGCTGTGATGTGCAGTCCTTAACTCATTGTAATCATTTTTGGAGTAGTTTGAGTTCTCCATTTCTTGTCCATGTCTAGTTCTGCATATTTCCTGTTCCCTGTTGGATCGTCTTCTTCCTTTATTGTTCGAAGAGGTTGATTGATATGCTGCAACTTGAGTCGTGGCTTTCAAGGCTTGTTCTTCAATCGATGAACGACGGTTCATCTTCTGTTCATGGACAATCAATGAACTCTGAAATTCATCTAGGCTTTCTTGATCAATATCCTTGAATTCATCTATTAATCATACCACGTAGTCACCATGATATTTCATTTTGTTGCAGATTTCCATGATTCTCGAATAGTAGGCCATTGATTACCTATTATCCATCCATCATCTACAGAAGCTCAAACTCTCTCCACAAGGCCTGCAGTTGAGCTCGCCTTACCCGAGCCGATCCAGAGTATTTCGCCTTCATTGAGTCCCAGATGTCCTTAGATGAATCTTTGCAGAGAACTGTCTCAAGGACTTTTCGACCAATGGTGTGAAACATGTAGGTCTTCGCTTTTAGATCCATTAGTTTCCTTCCGGCGTACTCCCCTTTCTTTTCTTTGTTTTTCATCCCAATTCCATTTTCCACCACGTCCTAATACTCCTTGGATCATATGATGTTCTCTATCAACGTGCTCCAATAGTCATAGTGCCCATCAACACGAGGAATTAGTGGCGCGACATGGCTTGACATTTCTCCCATCGTTCTTGATTATGGATTCTTCAATCTTCAGCTCTGATACCACCGTTGAGATGGGTGTGCTGCTGCACAAATGCTTAATCACAACACTCACAACTAGAGAAAGACATAACTGCAGCTCCTTCTGTTTATGTATTACTCAAACGAAAAATAAAGCACAGTTGTTTAATGACTCTATAAATAAATAAATATCGAGAGGACACTAACAAACTTATTCATCCACTACTCCACTTAATAAGAGACTCCCAAATCTTCGTAATAATAAAACTAACTCAAACTAATTGAGATTTTATTCATAAACTAAACACATAAAACCACAACTCCTAACTAACATAACTACCTACTAGAAATAGCAAGTTCCTAACAATGACTAGGGTTGACAATGATGCAGTGAAAATCCCAAAACCATGGTTATAACCGTTATTGTTTTATATGGTTAACTGTTCCATTATGGTGCAGTGCGGTTATGGTGATGAATTTTCTACTCGTAATGGTTATGGTTATAGTTATGATATTTTAGTTATTCTCATGGTTATTATATAAATATAATAATTATTTATTATTAATAAACTAATATATACTAAATAATAAAAATATCCAATTAGGGTTAACCGTGTACAACACTACTGCGCTACAATTGTTCCCTTTCCATTCAGAACCAGTGCGACACTCTCATCTCCATTTCTCTCCAATATTGCGTCTCATCCACCTCCGAAAAATCATGTATCTTTCTCTACTGCAGCCTCCGCTACGACTTTTCCTCCAATAACAACAGATTGTGGCTTGCTCTACTGAATATGTGTTTACGTCTCTATCTCCTCTACTGCTTCTGCATCTCCTGTCGTGGTGTAAGACTATTTTGGCTTTCCTCAATGTGGCTTTCTTTACTCTGTGTCTCTTTCTAAATCATGTGGCTTTCCTCAATGTGATCTGTGAGTGTAAACCTTGAATTTGTGAGTTTTATTCATTCCTACATAGTAAGTCCTGCATTTTAGAATGATAGTGGTTGTTATAATGTTGAGATATATATTACATTTCATATGTTTCATAAATATTGTAATGTTGATATTTACTTCTTAGGATTTTCATTTCTAATGTCGAATCAAATTGACCATGATAATGAATCTTTGTCTATAAGCCAACCTAAAATTCAATCTTCACTTCGAACTGTGGACATCCAAAGTTCTCACAATTTTGCACGGGATAATACAACAAAAACAAATATAGATATTGAGACACATGTTCCGATGATATTTATATCTGACACACAAATCAATGTTGTGGTTGAAGGTGCACCAACTGCAGGTGGAGGTACAAATGAAGGACACACTGAATGTACGAATGAACAAGGTACTGAGTTTGATGAAGCCGAGGACGGTATAAAGAGGAGGAGATCTAAGGTATGAGACAATTTCAAAAGGAAAAAAGTTGTTGGAAAAGGGAGAGCATTTTGCAACTATTGCAACAAATCCTTTGGGGCAGAACCACAATTTGGGACTAGCCACTTATGAACACATATTAATAGTTGTTTGAAAAGAACGTATCAAATTAGTCCTTTACAAATGATACTCCACCACCAACAAAAGCTAGATGGTACACCAACTCTAACTCCTTTCAATTTCGATCAAGTTGCTGCAAGGACAGAATTTGCAAAGATGATTATCATGCATGAACTGCCATTAGCTTTTACATAATACTAATATTTTTTAAGTTTTATGGCATGTGTGCAACCATTATATGTGCTCTTAGTTGTGACACTGTGAAGACTGGTATTTTAAAGATTTACACCATCGAGAGAGAAAAGTCTATGAAATATTTGGAGAAAAACAACAACAAAATTGCTTTTACTACTGATATATGGACTGCGAGTAATCAAAATAAAGGTATATTGTGATAACAACACATTTCATCGATGATAGTTGGACATTGCAAAGTCGTCTTATTAGGTACTTTTATGTATTTGGTTTTTGAGAATATATTTACTTATTATTGAACATTCTTATAATGTTTCTGTATTTTGTTGATATTGTAGGTTCATTCAGGTACCATGTACTCATACATATGATGCACTTTCATCCATAATGGTAGGAACTTTTTTGGATTGGAATGTTGATCGAAAGCTTTATACTATTACAGTTGATAATTGCTCTACAAATGATGCTATGATTATGAAGATGCTACAGATGTTAGATCTCTCTCATTTGTTATTAGATGGAACATTATTTCATATGACGTGTGTTGCACATATAGTGAACTTGATAATGAAGCAAGGATTGAGTGTGATAGAATATCTATGGAGAAGATTCGTACTAGTGTTTCATTTTGGACTAGTTCACCTAAGCTAATTCAAAGGTTTGAAGAGGTTGCTCGACAGTTGCAAATTAATTGCCCAAGAAAGCTAGTTCTTGATTGCAAGACTAGGTGTAACTCGATTTACTTAATGTTATGTGTTGCACTAGAGTATAAAGAGGCATTCAACCACTTAAAACAAAGAGAATCACTTTATAAATATTTGCCAAATGAAGATGATTGGGAGTTTGCAAGAGAAATAAGAGATAAGTTTCAAGTATTTCATTCAGTGAAAGAGTTGTTTTCAGGAACATCATATCCCACTACAAACTTATATTTTGTTTATGTATGTAAAATAAAGATTACATTGAAAGAGTGGTGCCATGACCAAAAGCAAATCGGATCAATGGCAGATAGTACGTTGAGTAAGTTTTATTCATATTGGGATAATATTCATGGATTGATGGTCGTTTCTTCTAAATTTGGATCCTAGATTCAAGATGATGTTGGTTGAATCCTATTTTCCCAAAATTTATGTCGAAGAAGATGTTGATAAGGAGATCGCAAAGGTTTATAATTATTGCATAAAATTAGGGGTGAGCAAAAAATACTGGTTGGACTGAGACCGGCCCGAGACCGGTCCGACTAAGACCGAGACCGGTCCGACTAAGACCGAGACCGACTAGGACTGAGACCGAGCGGACGGGTTTTTTCCTCTAAAGTCGGGATTGGGCTCGGGTTCGGGATTTTTCTCGAAATTCCCAATTAGGACCGGACCGGCCCGAGTTGCCTAAAAAACTAATACATAATACTATATATACTATACAAGTATAGTAGTATACAACAACTAACAAAGTCTCCATGTGTGTTTGGATTGTATGTTCTATATTTATAATGTGTGTTTGGATTGTATGTTTGATACTTGATTTATTGTGTTTGTATGTTCTAAATTTGGTAAAAATTCGGACAATTTTTTTTTTTTTTATAATTTGGATTGAAAATTTCGGTAATGGACCGAGACCGGCCCGAGTCAAGCAAGACCGACTCGGGCGGGATTTTTATACCGAAGTCGGTCTCGGTTCTCCAAAGGTGAAAACCGAAATTTCGGGCTCGGGCTCGGTCTTGCCTAAAAACCCGGCCCGGCCCGCCCAAGCTCACCCCTACATAAAATTGGTGCACCGGTATTCATCTAAGATAAACCACGATAAGCAAAAAATTACATCTACAACAAGTTCGATGTTTAATGCTCGTATAGTGGATAAAGACGTCACTTTTCCAGAGTTTGACACTTATGTGGCAAACAAAAGGCAAAGGCTAATTGATCAAGCAAAGGAGGAGTTATAGATACCGACCTAAATGCAGATGTCCATCCAAGGAGTAATGACTTTGATTTGTTAGGATGGTGGAGAATTAAAGGAGTAAAGTACCGAATTTTGCAAATGATTGCGCGAGATTTGCTCGCAATTCCAGTCTCAACCGTGGCCTCAAAATCAACATTTTCAACAAGTGGTAGGTGGGTAAGTAAACATTGGAGCTCCTTAACTGCAGATACTTTGGAAACGGTAATGTGCACCCAGGATTGTATGTGGATGGGCTAAACAAGTAGTGAAATGTTTCTTTCTTGCTTAATTTGCTTCATTACATAATTTGTACTAATAATCTATTTTTTTTATCTTTGTTATAGTTGCATCTATGAAGTTAAGAAACCTGAAATCAATTGATGATGTTGAGGAAGATGATGCTTGATTTAACAATTACAGTGGTAAGTAATTTAGATTAGTCTTATATTAAATATATATATAGGGTAAACCATCTCAACAATCACTTATGTTGTCACTATGTGACTAAATGGTCACTTATGTTTTTTTTTGTGTAGCTGAACGATCATGTATGTTTAAAAAATGTGATTTTTGGTTCAACGTGTTATATTCAGTCACTTATGTTTGACAAATGTGATTAAATGGTCCCAAAAATGATGATTGTACCCCTCCCCTTGTTTTTCATGGTTCTTCATGTTTGAAATGTATTTTCGAACATAGATTTGCGCAAATCTCGGTTTGAATCGATCCCAGAAATGCAAATCTGGGTTCAATTCAAACACAGAAAAATATACGTGAGTTCGAATCGAACCCTGAATTAAAAATCTAGGTTCAGTTCGAACACATAAATGTAGATTTGGGTTCAAACTAAACCTAGATCTGCGTTTTTGGATTCGAAATGAACCTAAAAACGCATATTTGAGTTCAATTTTAACCCAGGTTTGCGTTTATGGGTTTAAATAGAACCCAATAACGCAAAGCTAGGTTGGAACTGAACTCGGATATGCAATTCTTGGTTTAGCTCGAACCCAATTCTACGTGTCTGGGTTTGATTAAAACCTAGAAATGTTGATTTTTGTTTGATTCGAACTCAGATTTGTGCAAATATGAGTTCGAAATCATATTTCAAACTCGAATTGTGGAAGAAAAGATTGAAGATGAAACACATGAAGATGAGTGGAAGGGTATTTTAGTCATCTGTTTGCATAATTGTTTTTGTAATCGTTCAGTCACATTTTGAAACATAAGTAATTGGTTAGCACAAGTTTCAACTGTTCAGTCACATGTGCCAACATAAGTAACTGTTTAAGTAATTTACCCTATATATATATATATATATTGTGGGGGGATTTGTTAATCTTTGCTTTATATGTATGTTGTGGGAAGGGTATTTTAGTCATTTGTTTGCATAATTGTTTTTGTAATCGTTCAGTCACATTTTGAAACATAAGTAATTGTTCAGCACAAGTTTCAACTGTTCAGTCACATGTGCCAACATAAGTATCTGTTTAAGTAATTTACCCTATATATATATATATATTGTGGGGGGGGGGGGGGGGGGGGGGGATTTGTTAATCTTTGCTTTATATGTGTAGGGAACTCAAACATGATTTATGAAGTCAAGAACCAATGTCGGGTTTGTTTTAATTGTTAGGAGTGTTGTTGAATGGTGTTAATGTTGAATTTTAATGTTAAGTGCTCTGAATGTTAATGTTGAATGATATTAGTGTTGTATATTTTTGTTGTTTGTAACATAGATTTATGTATTTATTAAGATAATGTTATGATCTTTTATTATATTTCATGTGGTAATGGATATGGGTAAAACCGTGGTTAAGAACCACATTTATTTCAACGATTATGGTATTGAAAATTATACCCGTAATGATTATGGTAATGGTAAGTAGTTTAAAAATATGGTATGGTTATACTATTTGTCATATCCGTACCGTACCTTAAGCATCGACAACCCTAACAGTGACTGCCTCCTTCAGGTGAGCAAAGTCTTCTTGCTTCTGAGAGGTTTCTTGTCGAGCTTGAATAATCTTGTCAACGCCTCTACTTAGCGCCATCTTCAAAACCCTTATCTCTTACTGGTCATGGGTTGTCTCCCCCTTTAATGCGGATGCCTCATTTTGGTTTTCTTTCAAATCACTTATCTCTTCTTGGGCGTGGACCAACTCCTCCTTCAACATAGATGCCTCACCTTTGGTGTCCTCCAAAGAACACTTGAGATTCTTAACCTCCTTGGAAGGCTACCTCATGAAAACGCATCAGAAAATTCTATCAATGATTAATAATACATTAATTTAATGTTCATATATATAGTTATTTACATTTATTATAATATTTTATAATTTTGAGTATTGCCATTAAAAAGTTATAACTTTTTCTACAAATAAAAATTTATGCTAAAGAGTTTTCTAATGATATATGATAGTGTCACACACATGGAGTTTATGAAGCGTCCTGCGGAATTGGCCCACGCGGCATCCACCTTTTCGAGGTTGGATCGACCGTCTCTTTTCCCAAAGTAATTCTCGATTGCCTCACTTGCATTGCACATACAGACAACAGATGTTCCCCTCCATCCGGAATGTATCGTCGCTAAGGTATACAACTCGATATAACACATCGACTAATTTTTGGCCTGCCTTCGCCATCATCAGGGAAATAATATTAACTCCCAAACCAGCAAGGTCTCAAAGGACGTGTCATGCCTTAAATGATGACACCATGACCTACTCGCTTATGCACACAGAAACACCAGTCAAATCCAATAGATGACACCCTTAAGGATGGGCGTCACGTTCCGAGGGATAGAAATCCTCAGACTGTGACATACTCTTCCACCCATCCGATGCGGCGCCCTCGTCGCATTACTTCTGTTGCTCCCCCTCATTGAAATCTTCATTCCTTTTAGACAACATAACACTTTATCACCCCATCAATCATTCTGCCTTAAAGTTCATTTGAGTTGTTGTTCACTATCTTGTTTCGACTTTACGTCTATGTCCTTTCACTGGGAATTGCTTTGTTGTCCAATAGAGACTACCCCCTCTCAAAAGTTACTTAGCAACAATAATTTGCTCTCGGGCTTCTCAACTGTAGTGCAATTCAATCATCCCCTCGACATATCCTACTTACCGCAACAACCAATATATGCACCTGACTCCACTCTCTCTGGTCTCTGTGTGGCAACGTCACCGCATATCCTTGAACTCTCAGACTGAAAGGCCCTTCATGTTCATGAAACGACTAAGCCACACAACCTGATGGAACTCGTGGTAAAGTTGAACCATGACATTTAATTGTTTAGAGTCCGCAACAGTATTTGTCTTAGTCCCCTCGTGGGTCGAGATCACCGCTCTAATACCGCTTGTCATGGGCGTGGAGTTTCTGAAGTGTACAGCGGAATGACCCGCGTGACATCCACCTTATTGAGGTTGGATCACCCGTCTCTTTTCTCAAGGTCGTTCTCGATATCCCACACTCGCATTGCGAATACGAACAACGGATGTTCCCCTTCATTCGGAATGTATCGTCGCTAATGTATCTAACTCGATGTAACACGTCGACTAGTTTTAGGCATGCCTTGGCCATCATCAGGGAAGGGACATCAGCTCCCAAACTATCAAAACTAATCGAATCCAATAGTCGACACCCTCAAAGGATGGGTGTCGCGTTTCGAGGGATAAAAATCCCCGCGTCGTGACAACAGTATATAAGGCTAATAATCAAATCACTATTCCAACTTTGGATAATTTACAAATCATTATCCGAACTTTAATTCATTATCCGAACTTTAATTTCTAAAAAAGTATTACCCAAACTTTGACATTTGGAGAAAATTGCTACACCGACCAAGTTTTTCGCTAAATATGGACAGAAAATGACGTGACAACACATTATTGGTCCATAATTTAAACTGTATAATTTTTTAAAAATACTAGTAAAATTCTGGAAAAAGAAATGAAAAATTTATAGGGGAAATTTGAGTTTTTAATAGAACGTTTTCATTAAACATATGAAATAAAAAATAGTCCAATTAAAAAAAATAAATTTATTTCATATTTTTAATAAAAATCTTATATTAAAAAATCTTATTTTCCCTATTAATTTTCGTGATTTGTTTTCAAAAAAATCATAATGTTTTTGGTATTTTTAAAAAATCATTTAGTTTTCTAAATTATGGACCACTCATGTCCTGCCATGTCATTTTTCATCCATATTTAACGAAAAACTTAACGGATGTAGAAATATGCCCCAATTCCGGACGTACATGCAACAAAATTTGAAAAAGCAAAGTTTAGTTAGCAAATTGTAAAGTACCCAAAATTGGGATAGAAATTTGGTTATTAACCCGAGTATATATTTTTAATTTACATACAGTATTGTAACAATCTAATCAAGAGTAAGATCCATTACTCATTTAGTTTATTAATTTAAATAAAACGTATGTACAACGTATACATCAATAACTATGTAAAATAAGTTCTCGGTAAAATTTTGTGAAACATGTGGATTATAATTAGTATATAAATTGAATTTTAACTTTTATGAATTTTAAATTATTTTTAAGTGAATATAGACTATAAGAATTTTAAAAAGAACAATAAGTCTACTATTATAAAGTTATTTTTTAAGTGAATACGTACTTTAATACTCTTAACTTTTATGTTCATATAGAAACATTAGTAAATTTCTAACACTAGTAACAACCTAATGTTTTAGGATGTTAGGATATACGTGTAACAACACTTATAGTTTAGGGATAGTAATTAACAAGATAGAAAGTTACTTTTCACGACTATTTCCATAAATAGCCGCCAGTTGTAATGAACGTGATAACTTGAATAAAAAAACAAATTTCTTTTCTTTGTGTATCTTATTCACTCTTCATCTTCATTTCATTCTCTTTAATTTGAGAATCATGACATGGTATCAGAGCTAAATCAGTCCTGCATATCTCTACCATAAGCTCAAAATGGATGGCAATCGCCCTATGTTTGCTAACAAGAAAGCGGCACGACTCATCGGTGAAGAGAACTTTCAATTGTGAAAACAGCAGGTTCTCCTATCGGTACGTGGATTAAATCTTGAGGATCATCTTCTTGGTATGACAGTTCCACAGTTCCATCAAGATGTGAATGGTGTCAATACTCCAAATCCAGCTTATGCGAAGTATGTTCAGCAAGACAGCTTCCTTGCTTCTTGGCTGCTGGCATTTGTATCAACACAGGTAAATCGTGGATTGATTGGATGTATGACTGTTGCTTCAATCTGGCAAAAACTCTATTGTGACATCTCTTCATCATATACAACAAGGATTATGCATTTATATGACAGATTGAAAGTTCGCAAGTTAGTTCATCAATCGATACGTGAGTACCTTATTGAAATTCGAACTACCAATGATAGTTTTGATAGTTGTGGCCATACTATAGAAGAAATTCAGCAGATCTCGATGATACTTAATGGTGTTAAAGGTCAATTTGACAATGTCATAGTTGTAATTCATGCTAGAAGGAATGCATATGATATTGCTTCTGCCAACTAAGTTTTCCTTGATGCTGAGTCTCAACAATATGATCTTCTGTTTGAGACTGCACTATCTGCTAATGTTGTTGTTAGTTCAACCTCCAATGGTAATCTACAGGAGTCTGATAGTTCATCTTCGAAGAATTATTCACCTACTCCATTTGATGGCTTACTTCCTACACCGAATAATCAGCAACAGTTTGTCAACACTGGCAGAGGTTGAGGTCTGGAACGAGGTTATGGAAACATCAAGCCTCAGTGTCAATTGTGTGAAAACTTTGGTCACATAGTTCACATGCGTTTTCACAGATTTAATGTAAATTTTACAGGTGTGACAAATCCTTTCAACTCCTCCACAAAAACATTGTCTGCACACTTGACCACCATGAATTGGATTGATGGTTTTGATTCAGAATTGTCATCTACTTCGACATATCAACAACAGTCTATGCAGACTCATCCTCAATCTCATCCTCGTACTCAACCTCCTACTTCATTTCCTTCTCCTCAACCCACTATTTTGTTTCCTCCACCCATGGCCACATCAAACGTATATCCTCATGTTCATCCATTGTACCCCTATATGTACTCTTTCCTTGTTGCGCATGTCCCTCTGCATGTTCAACCTCATGTTTCACCTATTCCTTATTTTCAACTTCTTGTTCTTCCACCACAGATATCTCCTTCTCATGCTACTCCAACATTTGTGGCTACTTCATCAGTGTCATCATCACATCAAACTCATACTCTTCAAGCCAACATTGCATGTGTTTCACCTGTTGTTCAAGCTTATTCGTGTTGGTTTCCAGACTCTGGTGCAAATAATCACTTAACCAATGCTCTACCTAATCCTCAAGTGACAACTACTTACTCAGGCTCAAGTAAAGTCTTTGTTGGTAATGGTTCATCTTTGCATATTTCTGCTACAGGTTCTTCATTAGTTCCTACACACAACATAAATTTACAGTTGAGCAATATGCTTTATACTCATTGTGTCACTAAAAATTTGCTCTTTGTGTCGCAGTTCTCCAAGGATAATAAGGTCTTCTTTGAATTTCATGACACTCACTACTTGGTTAAGGATTCTGTGTCTCATAGAGTTCTGCTGAAGGTGTTAGAGCCTGGTGGTTTATACAAACTTGATTTGTCTAGTTTTCCTATTTTCGATACAATGAACATTATGCCTTGTAATTCAAACATAATTGATTCTCATGTTTCACTTGATCTTGCTATGGATTCTAATATCGGCCATGTGTATGAATTGGATAGTTTGGAAACACTTAATAGTCCATATGATGATTTAGGGCATGTCATGGACAAGCATGATTTTTTCTGCTTTATCTCTTCTTTAAACTCTAAGGATCCATTTAAGCTTTGGCACATGCGCCTTGGTCATCCTTCCACAAATATGTTGCCTAATTTTCTTCGACTGCAAAACTTGCCCACGAAACACGTTTCATGTGATTGTGTTGCATGTGCAGTTGGAAAGAGCAAAATGCTGCCTCATTCATCCTCTAATACTGTTTATACTTCACCACTGGAATTTGTTCAAATTAACTTATGGAGGCCTTCTCCATATACTTCAAGTAATAACAACTTTTACTTAAGTATTGTTGATGCCCATAGCAGATACACTTGGATTTATTTTCTTCATAGAAAGAGTGATGCAGATGCAGCATTTCATGACTTTCATAAGCTTGCTAAAAAGCAGCTAGGACATCAACTTAAGGCAATTCAATCTGATAGTGGTGGTGAGTTTCAATTTCTATCTACTTATCTACCTTAGTTTGGAATTGTTCATGGGATCATTTGTTCATACACGAGTCAACGGAATGGGATAGTTGAGCGTAAACACTGTCACATCGTTGAGCTTGGTCTTACCTTATTAGCTCAATCTCCATTCCATCTTCACTACTAGATAGATGCATTTTTCACAGCTGTGTTTTCGATAAATATGTTTCCTTCTTCATCCTTAAACAATTGTTCACCTCATGAAAAACTATTCGAGTCTAAGTCTGATTACTCTTTTCTCTGTGTGTTTAGTTGTTTATGTTTCCTTCATTTAAGACCTTTTAAGACTCATAAACTCTCTTTTAGGTCTGAACCATGTTTGTTTCTTGGTTATTGCTCTTCTCATCATGGATACAAGTGTTTATCATTCTTTGGCAGAGTGTATGTCTCGAAATGTTGTTTTTTATGAGAATTCCCTTCGTAAGTGATACCATTGCTCCCTTCTTTGGATCATCCTCTCTCAAATCCACCTCAGTCTCTAAACCATTTTTTATCCCTTGTGATCCTTACTTTCAACAACCAACAACTGATCACTTACCTGATATTCAGATATCGAATGACTCAGCTCCTTGTATCCCTTTTTCTTCACCTGAGTTATATTCTTCTCCTGTTCTACCTTGGTGTGCTATTCCCTCTTCTGTTATAGCCCTTGATGTTCCCTCTTCTCCTATAGATCATCCCTCTCATCATGTTTCTTCAAATCTTTTGGATATTACAATTGTTCATGCCTTATCCCCTTCTGATGTGTGTAGGTATATTCCTTATGGATCTTCTCTTATACCTGCAGACACTAATCCTGTTCAGAAACACTATACTAATGAGTTTTCTTATTTATCTCCTTATCATGATGTTCCACATGTGTGTAGGTATGTCCCTCACAATTCTTCTCTTATTCCTCTCAATGACATTACTGAGTCTGCTGATCCATCTTCTTCTCATAAACGTACTAAGGTTGGATCTATTTCTGGTAATATTCACTCTATGAAGACTTGTTCCAAATCCTCCCTTCATGCACTTACCGTGTCTCACATCTCTTCTACTGATTTAACTCAAATGGAACCTAGTTCCATTCATGATGCAATTGTATCACCTCACTGAACTACTGATGTTCTGGAGTAATTATCAGCTCTTTCTGCTAATCAAACATGCTATGTATTTCCTCTTCCACCTGGTAGGATTCCTATTGGATGTAAAGGGTTTTTTAGCATTAAAAGTAATGTTAATGGTGACATTAGCAAGGTATAAAGCCAGACTTGTTGCCAAAGGGTTTTCACATAATCCAAATTTTGATTTCCAAGACACCTTCAGTCTATCGTGGGGGCAGATGTCATCACTGTGGTCAAGAATTTCTTCAGAACAGGTATCATCCTAACACCCTAAATAATACCAATATTGTACTTATTCCAAAAGTGCAAAACCCGACAAAACCCACTGATTTTCGGCCTATAAGCTGTTGCAACTTCATGTATAAAATTAGGGTTAATTACCTCAACCGTTACTTATGTTTGACCCATGTGATTAAAATGTTACTCATCTTTTTTTGTGTAGCTAAAACGTTACTTAAGTTTGAAGATGTGACTGAAAGGTTACTCCGTGAACTTTTCGTCAAATATGACTGTCAAAGTGTCACGTGCACAGCACATGACCTAATTAAAACGATTTGAAGACATTTGAAAGGACAATAATGCCCTCTTGTCACTTTGCAACGTTTCCCCCTCGTTTGATAACCATCTCCACACTCCATTCTCTCCAACCGAAACTTGCAGACCTCCTTCCGCCCAGATAGTGTCGATTTGCAGCACGGAAGGAACCCTCCTCGGCGACATTGCGTTTCGGAACTGCAACTGGAAGTAAGTTTGTGTTTTTGCTTCGATTGAACTTCGGTTTGTGTGGCTTTTCGCATTCTTTCTGTTTTCGAATTTGGGTTTGTGTTCTTCTACCTTGTTTCACTTCGTTAATCTTCGATTTGGTTGAAGATTAGGGCTTTTATGTTGGTTTGTGGTACGAAATGATGAAATTGCTGCATAATATGTTTGTATTTGGGTGTGTATTCAATAATTGTTGTAAATTGCTGCATAATTGTTGTAAATTGCTGCATAATTGCTGTAAATTGCTGCATAATATGTTGTTTTCCGTGAAGATAGTGGGTGGTGGTGATGATTTTGCTGTTAAATCGATGAAATGTGCAGTAATCGATTGAACAAACTTGATGAAGTGGGTGAGAGTGACGAGAATGAGATTGAACAAATTAGTTTTTTAAATGTTTAATTTGCTTTATGTTGGTGGGTTAATTATAATAGTTGGTCTACTGCATTGAAGCTTAGTGGTGAAATTAGGGTCCATATAGATGGCTGAGATCTGAAAATCATAATCAGCACCATTTTTTTTATATACAAAACCCTTTTTGGATAGATTCATGACACTAGTGTGCTGTTTTTTGTTCAGAGTATGTCCACTTTGTTGTGGAGATGTATGCAGATCAGACTCGCACTCCACAGGGAACGAAGTCGCCAATAATTGAGCTGTCTAAGATGAACTGCTGACCTGTCAAGAACACACCACCAAGGGAACATTTTCGCAAATTGCAGCATCAAGTTCTGTTGTTGATGTATTCTGAATTCTGGATTTTGTTGATGTATTCTGAGTTCTGTTGTTGATGTATTCTGAGTTCTGGATTATAGGATGGACCATGTTTTGGGATGTATTCTGAATTGTGGAATTTGATGGATTATTATGGATTCTGTGTTTTCGGATGTATTCTGTATTTTAGTAACGGTTGGGTAACAAAATGTCCAAACTTAAGTAACCTTTTAATCACAGTACGTCAAACATAAGTCACCTTTTAATCACAATTCACAAACGTAAGTCACCTTTTAGTCACAGTTCAGAAAAGATAAGTCACCACCTTCGCAAAATACACATTGTTCTTCATCCTTCAGTTTCAGTTACAGATACAGTTCAGTTACAGACACAATTCAGTTACAGACACAGCTGCAACTAACTTCTACTAATTATTCGCAATTGAACTTAGAACAAAAACAACAACAACAACAACAATGACAAAGACTACAACTAACTTCCGATTGGGTCGACTTTCAACAGCTCGGTTTTTCGCAAACTCTCATTGTTCTTTCAAATTACTGCAGCAAAACGAATTAGGGATACAAATTAGGGTTACTCACTGTCAAATTACCTCAAAATTGGGGCAACTATGGAATCGGCACGAGAAATTTTGACACGTACCAGCTGATTTCATGGAGCACACAAGCCCACAGTAGCACATTCGCAGACGCGAAGCTCCGTGGTTGGCATTCGTAGACGCAGAAGAGATGAACTGATATCTAACCTTTCTACGGTTCTCAGAACCCATAGGACAGCATTCATCAGACTTCATGGCTGGAGATCTTCGGTTCTTCAGTTCTTCGATTCTGGAGGTTCTTTGCGCGCAAACTGCTTCTCTCTGTTCCTTGATTCTAAGAATCAGCTGCTGTGTTAAGTAGACAGTATGTTGTGGGTAGTTTGGGAACTTCACCTTACAAGTTAATCACGTAACAAGCACATGGTGGTACTTAACGGGAAGAAATGACGGCAGTTAGGTGATAGTAACGGTTCAGTCACATGTGTCAACTTAAGTAACGGTTGAGCTCAAGTTTGAACGGTTCAGTCACATTGTCAAACATAGGTAACGGTTGAAAGTGTCTCGAAAGTGTTGGTGAACCGATTGAAAATATATCTATCAGAACTTATCACTCCTTTCCAGAGTGCCTTTGTATCAGCTAGACACATACAGGACAACATCATAGTAGCACATGAAGTTTTTCATCACCTACAAACGGGCCGAAATGGGAACAAGGTGGAGTGCGCCGTAAATATCGATATGAAAAAGGCGTATGACAGAGTGGAGTGGGACTTCCTACTAGACACACTTAGAACCATAGGGTTCGCGGAAAAGTGGTTGAGATGGATTAGGGCTTGCTTATCAACAACCACATACCAAGTGGTGGTTAACGGGGCACGAACGGAACTCATACGCACAACACGAGGTATCCGACAAGGTGACCCACTCTCACATTATCTGTTTATCCTACTTGCGGATGTGCTTTCAAGGAGAATGCTCAGGGCAGCTAGGGAGGAGGAGATAAGGGGGATCTAAGGAGAAACTGCCCAGAACTACATCACTTGTTTTATGCAGATGACTCGCTCTTTTTTATAAGGGGATCAACCGAAAATTCCGAACACCTCAGGAGGATTCTGGATAACTACTACATGGTATCAGGACAAAGAATAAACAAGGAGAAATCGACACTCTATTTCAATAAAGGGGCGGGGCACACCGAACGGGGAGAGGTAGAGGAGGCACTTAACATACAAAGCACGAGCGACTCGGGCAAGTATTTGGGATTACCTTGGATATGGGGACTCTCAAAGAAGGAGGCGTTGAGTTTCCTAAAAACCAAGATCAAGGACAAACTTCATGGGTGGAGGAGGCCGAAGACCTTAAACCAAGCAAGGAAGCATCAAGGCAATCATCACCGCGATACCTACATATGTGATGAGTGTATTCCAATTATCAAAAACATGGTGCTCGTAAATAGATGATCTCATTGTGGACTTTTGGTGGGGACAAACCGTTGAGGGAAAGAAAACGCACTAGTAGAGATGGGAGATTCTAACTAAGGCAAAGGAGGTGGGGGCCTACGGTTCCAAGAATTACAAACTTTTAAAACGGCTCTACTCATGAAGATGGTGGGTCGTATGATGACTGAACCGAACAACCTATGTGCGCAGGTCCTAAAGGGACTATACTTCCCGAGAAGTTCCTTCCTAGAGGCAAAAAAGGAGGTCGAGACTCATGGGAGTGGAGTAGTTTAATGCACGGCCGAGAGGTGTTGAAGCAAGAAGGGGTGTGGATGATGGGAACGTAAGCAAGTGTTTGAGTTTTTTGATGACCCGTGGATTTACACAAAGGAAAACAAAAGGGAGAGTGTCGGAACTAGGGTGGAGAATGGAGAGAATCTACTAGTTCGGGACCTCATCCAACCGAATGAGGCATGAAATGAGGACCTTGTGAAAAGCATTGTAAACCACAAAGATGTTGAGAACATCCTCAATATCCCGCTCCCGCAGGATAGGCGAAGCGATCGATATATATGGCCACAGACGAGGCATGGAGCTCCTATGGTCCAATCGGTATATCACAAAATACGGGAGCATACCGACTGAAGAGAGAGGACGATCACATCAAGCCATGACGAGTTTTGGAAGGGCATTTGGGCATCCAAGGCGATCCCAAAGGTAAAATATATCATTTGGAGACTTGCAACAAACGCCATAGCCGTCAAGGAGAATATGGTTAGACGGGGTATGAATGTAAGCCAAGGATGCCCCATATGTAGAGAAGTTGAAACGAGAGGGAACACATGATCCTCGGGTGCTGTTGGACCGAACAAGTATGGCTCGGAGTGCTAGGTCTAATAGTGGGTCGACCAAACAACTTAGACGTGGTCAATTGGCTCGAAGAGAGAAGAACGAAACTGAGGGGTCAAGGTGTGGATAGCGAGCGGAGATGGTTACTTGCGATGATCACGTGTTGGCAAATATGGAAGACGAGGTGCAAGACGACATTTGAAGCCAATCAACCTTGTCCCAGGGCTGTTATCGAGGAGATCAAGCGAGCATATACGGAGCAACAACCAAGTAACCGAGTTAGACGGGCCGGGACCGACGGAAGACCACCGATCGTTGACCGACCGCAACAAGAATGACGACCGACGTCAAGAACAATCAAGATCAATTGTGATGCATCGTGGTGTCAACAATCGCAATGAGCCGGGATAGGAGTGGTAGCACGGAATAAGCACGGCAAGGTAGTGGGAGGATTAAATCTAAGATACCAGAGCGATGACATAGAAACAATGGAGGTCATGGCTATACATGAAGGGGTAAGACTAGCGATAGAGTCGGGATGGCCAAACATTACCATAGAGACGGACTCACAAGTGGTTAACCAACAAATAGAGAACGACCCGAGGCATTGGAGGGTGTCAACTATCATCACGAACATCCGAGCACTAGCAAGGCAACTCGAGAAAGTGCAATGGCGAGCTATTCCAAGGACGGAAAATGAATGCGCGAATTGGATAGCAAAACAAGAAAGATTGGGAGTGAGTCTAAATGATTAGGTCGAGAGACCTCCACTTTCATTTATATGTTTAGTAGCAAACAATTGTATTTATGAACAACCGTGATCATGAATCACAACGTTTTATTTCATCATGTAAAGCGTTAATTTGACCAAAAAAAGAAAAGTGAGATTGGTCGTTGCATGGTGAATTTTGAATGTCATTCTCATGAAGAATAATACTTGCATATTGCTTAGGTGGTTTAAAGATCTCAAAATTTCTCTCACCAACTTGTGTGATTCGAAAAGATGGAGGGTGGTGTGTCCCTATATTCCCATGTGAGTTTCCTAAATAGCGAGGCGATGGTTTATTGAGTAGTATGCCAATATTTTAATTTTCCTTTTATAATATTTTTAACTAATGGTTCAAGGCCTTATAAATTTATTGATGCTGGGGTACTGCTCCTGCGTATCAGTCACGGTAGGGGTGAGCGGTTTAGGGTACCTTGTAATTTTATGGGTTCCCAAAACCTACCCTATTACAAACATGGTATTGAATTTTGGAACCGGAACCTACCCTATTGCATTTGAAACTGGAACCTACCTAGAACCTGTTTATAACAACGGTTTTGTGTACCCTTTTTGGAACATATTTCAAAATAAGTTATCTAAAACATGCTTATATTAACCTATTTGAAACCGATTTTCCCCTAAAACAACAATCATACAAAAGGATCATACAATCACCCAACAATCACAATTTTGTTTTCACAAAATCATACAATATGAGAATCACTATTGTGTGTGCCATGCGAGAGAAAAAAAAAACTAAGAAAATGAACTGCGACAATTTGTACTATGTAAAGCAACAAAAAATTTAGGGGTTAGAAACTTAGAAATTATAATAGAACGACACTACTAAATTTTTTTCTTAATATTATATATATAATCGGTTCTAGGTAGATTGAGTGTACCCTGTTACTTAGACCGAAGCCTAAAATACAGGTTATTAGTTATTTTTTTCTGAACCCTACACTATTATTAAAACTGCTACCCAGAACCTAACATTCCAAATGAGTAATTTACTCATCCTTATGTCCTTGTATGGATATTTGTTATTATTCAATGATTCCCTTCTCAATCTTTTAATGCAATTTTTACGATGTTGTAACTTCCCATAGCGGTGTTCCCAAAATATAGTAAAAGGGAAGATAAGATCACTACTGCAAATTCAACTTATATCAATGAAGTAGTTATCGTTAAAAATATTTTTTTCATTGGTAAAAGTCATACTGACGATATTGCTTTTCAATAAAAGTTGTCACGATAATGCAACCAATTATACTTGTACCGACGAGTAAAAGGTTTGTAAAAAACTTATTTTTTGTTAGCAAATTGTACACTGTGGCGAAAAAAATGGTGGAGATGAAAATGATATTGGAGAATTAGATTGTGATGACTATTGGACATGACAAGATTAAAAGACTTCATCGGAGTTTATTTTCCTATTACAATTTTGTGTATATATCCCATAGAATATGGATAGAGAGTAAGTTATTTTTTGGTCTTAATACTAAATTATTAGTTGAACTTTATACGAGTGTGTAATTTTCTAGTTGGACTTTATTTTTCAGCAATTACTACTTGAACTTTTCTTATTGTGCAAAAAGTGCACTGTCCGTCTTTTATTAATCTCAGATGAAAAATACTAGTACAAAGTTACTAAAACACCCTAAGTTTTTACTATGATGATAAAATAACCTTGGATTTTATATATAAATGACATTTAAGTTAATGCATGATATAAAAAACGTAACCCCAAGGCCCAAACTACTAAAAGTGAAATTGTAATTTTTTAAGAATCATGTCAAGTATAAAATTAAATGTTTGATATTTTTTTAAAATGAACTAAAAAAAAGAGTTAAAACTAAAGAGACATTTAGAAGTTGTGCGTTTAAGAGATATCTTAACAGTGTTTTTTTTTCACGGAATTCGGAATAAGGAATAGGAATAGAGAATAAGGAATAAGAGATAATAATATGAAATTGTTTCTTTGGTGGATTGGAATGGTCTGGAATAAGGAATTATAATGCTTATTTGGTGGAATTGTATATGGAAATGGAACTTTTTTTTTATCAAATATGGAAATGGAACTGGATATGATAAAATGACATATATGCCATTACTTTCATTTATATAATATATAATACAAATAACTTGTATTAATTAATTTTAAAAATTAAGAATAATAAAAACTTATAGTATAATTAATTAATAATTATTATTTTTATTTATTTAATTAATTTTAAAGGAAAAATCCTTTAATTAATTAAGATAAAATAGTTTAATTAATGTAAATTTTAATTTAAATTCATTTTTTTCACCAAGACTCATTAGCCTTATATTTATCCGAACCATAATATAATTAATTATACTATTCAAAATATAATATTCCATTACAACATAACAATACATCGACCATCGACGTATAATATTCCATTATAAATCCTTTATTTTTATCAATACCCATCAACAATATATTTACCTGAACCATAGTATAAATAATTAAACACTATCCATTATAGTGTGCTATTTGCATCTCTTTCTTAAGTATAACTCACAATGTTTAAATTGAACTTGCTTTTCTATTTATATATTTTTGTTTTCAATTTACGAAATTTGATTTTTTTTATTGATTGATTTATGTGTTTCTTTATATAAAATGGACCAATAAAATTCTTAGCTTTAACTTTAGGAAAATATTAATTTATTCATGGTAAATTTAAAGGGTAAAAATATGAAAAAGATGTAATATGTTTGACCAAAAATCATTATTGAATGCAACATGTTTTGGATACCCTTCTTTATGATAAATTATGTTTCATTTTGTTGGTTTTAGATGAAACGTTAATTTTTCGTCCAACTATTCTGTTAATTTTGATGACTGTACAAGATTTGTACACGTGGCAGCATATGTTTGTACCACATTGTAAAAATAAAAAAATATTATACAAAATATGAATAAATAGATAAAATCATAAAACAATTAGACAAATTAAAAAAAAATACTAAATACTATTTTTATATATTCAATATTTTATTTAAAAAAAATAATTTATAAAATAAAATAAATAATATGAAGAAAAATACATAAACTTTATTTGTTATTAATAGAAATAAATTAAAATTATTCTAAAAAGTGGTAAAATATTTTTATAGAACTTAGGTTTTATTAAAATTTGAAAGACAATATACAATAAATATTATTTAAAAGCATAATTTAGTTTAGTTTATTTTATATTTTTATAATATATGCTATAAAAAAAATTAAAATGGCTTTCAAAATATTTTTATTTTAATAAAAACTATTTAAAAGAACAAAACTGGTTTTTTACTATATTTAGATTTTATATTTTATTAAAAATATGAAGTATAATATAAAAAACATTCTTTTTTAATTTTAAGTATACTTTAATTTATTTCATACTTATTATTTATGAAATAAATAAATTTATATTTTATAATGTTTTAAGTATTTTTCTATTTTCTATTTATAATAATATACTTTCTATTTGTATAATATTTTATTTTATAAAAACATATTTAGAATTTTTCTTAATTTTAGGTATTTTTAAAAAAATTGTAATATGTTTTTTCATAAAAGACTCACATCATCATTCTACCTGCCACGTCATCATTCCAACTACCTATCATCTGTTAGTCTTAGTTAAGAGAAGTAATCTAAAACCAACAAAATGAAACATATTATATTTGAAACAAACTAAGTTTATGCTCTTACCACTTTGGTCAAACAAATTACAACATTTTCATACTTTTCTCTAAATTTAAGCTTTGTGTAAGTTTTGAGATTATTTAAATATTTTGAAATCTTTAGTTTTTTTTTCTTGGAGGTTATATTTAATTTATTTGTATCGTTCTATGATACGTTCCTCACAAATTTCATGTTTTTTACTTGATTTTATATAATTAATATTGTTTTATAATCATAATAAAATATTATGTCATTTTTATTATTTTTAAAAGTAATTTTCCATCAAGCTAATATAAAATTTGATGGGGCTAGTTTTTTTGTACAATCCAAAAAGTTCAACTTCCAATTTGCTGCAAAAATAAATCACATGAATAAATTGTAAACTTATATAGAGTTAATGCACCAATGTCGAGCTTGTATTTCACTGAGAATTTTTGGCCAAAAAAAAAATATATTTCACTGAGAATGCTACTGTAGAGCTTAAGACGGCAATAAGAAGTGTGAGTAGATTCATAACATCCGAGAGTTGGGAAAATACTTGGGGTTGCCAACAACTTAGAGGATATCTAGAAAATAATCTCTTGCTTATCTAAAGTCGAGAATCCATGATAAACATCAAGGATGGAAGGAGTGTACACTAAACAACGCAAGCTGAGAGATATTAATAAAAACAGTATTTACGACAATCCCTACCTACACAATGAGTGGTTTCAAGCTGCCCAAATTTTGGTGCTAAGAAGTGAACACATTAATCGCTAGATTCAAGCTGGGAATATCCAATTTGGGCCGCAAGATTCACTAGAAACGATGAGACGTGATGACAAGAGTCAAGCAACATGACAGTAGGGGCTCCAAGGAACTCGATACCTTCAATCTTGGTTTATTAACCAAGATGGCCACTAATGTCAAAACCAAACACGCTATGGGTAAGACTAGTGAAAAGGATTATATTTTGCGCATGTTGAGTTTACCGACGCGACAAATGGATCAAAGGCCTCATGGGGATGGACGAGCCTTGTTGCAGGTACAAATGTTCTCAGTGACGAGGATTTTTTTGATAGTCGGAGACAGAACAATGATCAAACCTGTTAAAGATGAATGGATATATAAAGGTAGTAACACAAAGATCGATCATCAACTTAGCATCCTGGTTGTTGCCGAGGCAAAGGTGTCATTACTCATCCAAACCGAGGAAAATCATTGGGATGAGGAGTACATTCGACAAATCATTACCCATGAAGTAGCATGTGACATATTGTGGGTTCTCCTCCCTATTGAAACATGCTCAGACACCCTCGTTTGACCCCACAATAGAGAAGACATACATGCGGCGAAGTCAGTATACCATCATCTTCGGCAGCAGCAACAAGCTGAGGTGAGACCATTGACTGGAGGAGATATTATGAGGGATGATCTATGCCTGAGCATATGGAAGTCTAAGGTCCTACCAAAAGTTAAGGATTTCATGTGGAAATTTGTTATAAACTTGATCGACACCCAACACAACTTGACACGGAAAAGGATGAATGTCGTCCCGACATGTCAATTTTGCGGGGAAGATAAGGAACACTTAATCTCCCGGTGTATTTGGACAAGAGCGATCTAAGTCGTTAGCTTAGGTGTGTGTCTCAAGCTGTCTAAGGCAAACACCCTCGACGGGTGGCTAATGGAGAAAGAAAATGAACCACACACTAGCAAGTCAGTCCAAGAAGCCAGATGGAATTTAGGTACAATAACATGTTAATATATATGTAAGTCACAATGCAGGTTGATCTTCGAAGAAAAGCACCCAAATCCTTTGTAGGTTATACACATCATCTCCCACAAAGCAGATCAATACCGAGAGGCTTCCCTGCAGACCAACGAACCAAGCGCGATAATCGAAGCTCCAACCTGGAAACTACCGACTAGTAGTACAGTAAAACTGAATTACGATGCATCATGGTGCTTAAAGACAAAAATTGGAGGCATATGAGTAATTGCACGAGACTCAAATGGTATGGTGATCCGAGGCTTGAACAGACGAGTCTGAGGCGAAGATGTCAAGTGCCAAGAGACGCTAGCCGTCCTAGAAGTGACGCACTTGGAAACCAACCGAGGATGGGAGCACGTGGTAGTCGAGATAGATGCCAACAACGTGATCAGGTAAACTCAAGGCCAAGGAGCCTACTGGCGGAATATACCTATGGTGAGAAACACCCTAAGTGTTGCGAAATTCAGAAGGAGTGTCGTTTGGAGATCCATATCGAGGAGAGAAAACAAATGTGCATACTAGATAACCACTAAAGTGAAAATGAGGTCAAGTGAGTTTTATACTCACTAATATCTCTTTTAGTTCTTATTAATACTGATATTTGTATTGAACATTTGAGTTCTTATTCTAAATAATGAAATAAATTTCTCCCTCACAAAAATAAAAATGTAGAGTCTAATTAATAGTTTTTATAAAAATATTTTCTTCTAACAAATTGTAGAATCATGTAAAGTCTAGTTAATAATTGTGTGTGTAAAGTCTAGTCAATAGTTTTGTATTTAAGATGGGTAAAATACGAGTTCCCCCTAAAGTTTGAGCCGAATTTAAGTTTCCCCCCTTAAAGTTTAAAATTTTAGTTCTAATGTTTGGACCGAATGAAATTTTCTCCCTTTCCGTCCAATTGCTATTAAATTCAAACGGAAATCCCATAATGTATTTGACACATAATTTTTTTACATTTTGAAATGAAAAAATTGTCCTTCATTACAAACACTCTTCTTTCTCCTTCCTTCGTGAGCTGTGGCATTATCTAGAGTAGCCTCGCGGAAGTCTAAACTTGGAGAAGCCTCAACTGAGAAGCGACCTACTTTTTCAGCTCCTGGATTTTCATGGTGAGGGCACAGAGCTTGCTAGGGATTTCGCGGTACTGGAAGTGGTGGCGCTTCCAATCGGGGCCGGGAAGTTTCTAGTTACGGAGAATGGAGTTGTAGAGGAGTTTGAGATGCTCGAGGTCGTGGAGGCAATCAGGTAGGCATATGGGCGACTCAAAAAGTGCAGCCCTACAGTCTAGAGCTTGGATCGATGTCGAGTCCAGAGCTAGGGTTCAGTTGCATTCCCATGTAGCACTCTACGAGAAATCCTTGAGGAGCTCCGCGACGACCATCCACGATCTTGCCGAAGATTTGAATCGCTTAAGGAAGACCTCTCGAGGACCTTCGTAAAAAACTTCCATTCGAATTCGCATGGAAGCTTGCAGATTCTGTTTGGTATTTGAATATCGTTCCCCAAGGTGATTTTGGAACTTCAAGGTCTTCCCTGCGAGATAGCTGGAGTAGTTTTCGTCGGACTTCCAAGACGGGTTGCAGACGGCAATGTAGAAACCTCATATATATAAATTATAAATTGGACAGATTCTGCAGAATTCTGGGTAGAATGTGGATGAAACATTGGTTCTGCATATGAAACTCTAGGTTACATAGAGTGAAAGAGGAGGAAGACAAAGAGGATGCTATAGAGGGCAATTTCGTCAATTTTCAGCTTGAAAATACTACGTGACCCGCACATGTCAATGAATGTGTCTAAAATTAATGGAGAAATGATGGAAATGGGAAAATTTTCATTCGGTCTAAATATTAAGACTAAAATTTAAATTTGTAAAATTGAAGGAGAAAAATTAAATTTGGCTAAACTTGAATAGGAAACTCGTATTTTAACGTATTTAAGAATCTTTTTTCTTACTCTCTAGTCTCTATGTATAAAAACCAAGGGAAAGAGCCTTGCAAATGGGCCGGACCATCCCTCGTTTCCATCTGAATTTGTCTCAGTTCCTTCTCGCGCAAGCCGTCACATGGCCATCTTCCACTGTTCCACACCATCTCTCTCGGGCTGCCTGGGTTGTTCCTCTCAACCAACTCCTAAAAGCGATTCCATCTCCCCTCTATTGGTCTTTTACGCTGTAGCGTGTTTCTCTTACCGCCTCTCTCCACTTCTACAAGCGATACCAAATCCCAGCAATGGTGTCTCCCCCTCCAGATTTTCTCTAAACCGCCTAGGAATTATCCAATACCTGAATCAATGCTTCGATCAAGCTACATGGATTCGAGGAGAGTTACTATCTCAAAGATAAAGCTACTCAACGTGCCTAATCCTCGGTCCTTAACCAGGGCCACATCCAGTACCCTCCTACGCGACCAACCACCGCTGTCTCTTCCTCAGCCTCCAGCACAGCCTCCACCACCGCCTCCCAATCAGAACTTGATCAAATCGGTATCTGCCCTTCTCTCCAGATCAATTCTCAATGTTTCGCATTGCAAATCTCTCATCCCCAGACTATCGCCTCATCAATTCGAGACTATTTTTCAGTCAGCCCTATCGGATGTCAACCCTAGAACTGCCTGCCATTTTTTTTACTCCGCCACCGAGTCCTTTAAGTATCAATTTACACCTGTAGCTTACTGCCTCCTGATTCAGTTGCTTGTCTCGTCAAATCTTCTGGAGTCTGCAAGGGCGCTCTTCATTCAATTGATCGATAGGAAGCTACCTCTGCTGTCCAGCGGCGGCAGGCCACCCCACATTGAGATCGCTAATGCATTGGCCGAGCTTACATTGTTTCCCCAGCCCATTCTGGTCGGTCAGGCATTAGATGTTCTGGTACATGTTTGCTGTACTCAGTTTCAGAATAGAGGTTCACATTATGCTATTGATGTTTTTATGTTGCTAGCTGGAAAAGGGTTGTTTCCTTCCTTGAGGACATGCAATTTTTTGTTGAACTTCTTGATCAAGGCAAATGAACCGGAGAAATGCTGCCAAGTATTTGACATTATGTCTTCTGGTGTTGTTCTTGATGCTTACTTGTGTACTACGGCAATTAATGCATTCTGTAAAGTAGGAAATATGGAGACTGCCATTGGTTTGTTTCAGAGAATGCAAGAGCTGGGTTCCTCTCCTACGGATGTTACGTATAATGTGATCATTGATGGTTTGTGCAAGAATGGGAGGATAGTTGAAGCCTTTCAGCTAAAAGAGAAGATGATAAAGGATGGTTTGAGACCCACCCTTAAAGTATACAGTTGTCTCATTAATGGTTTAATAAATTTAGCTAAATTTGATGAAGTTGATATTGTCAAGAAAGAACTCTCAGACAAAGGGTTTCGTTTAAATGATGTTGTTTATAACACACTGATTTCTGGGTACTGTAAAGCTGGAAAGCTGAGCGAGGCCCTGAAGATAAGGGATGAAATGGAATCCAAGGGGGTACGGCCGAATTCAATTACTCTGAATTCTCTTATTAAGGGGTGTATGGCTTGCAAAGAGGGGGAGCAAGCTGCTCTTTTTTTGGGGGAGATGCTATCAAATGGATTTTCTGTAAATATGGGTTCATTTAATTCTGTTATCCATTGGTTATGTACGACATCTAAGTTTGATCGTGCTTTATATCTTGCCAGGGAGATGCTGTTAAGAAATTTGAGGCCAAATGATAGGTTGCTGACTACATTGGTCTGTGGCCTGTGTGAGAACCAAAAATACGTGGATGCTATTGAACTATGGTACTCATTAGTAGGAAAAGGATACACACCCAACAAAGTGACATCAAATGCTCTGATCATTCGTCTTTGTAAAGCAGATAAAACTGAAGAAGTTGAAAGGGTTCTGAAGGAAATGCTTCTTAAGGGATTGGAGATGGATCATTACACCTATAACGCACGCATATGGAGCAGTTGTAGGAAGGGCAAAGTTGAGGATGCTTTTACGCTTATGGCAGAGATGCTCGAGAGAGGTATGCAGCCAGATATTTACACCGTCAATTCTCTATTGCACTGCCTTTGTTATAAAGGTAACATGGAAAAAGCTATGGAACTTTGGGATGAATGCAGAATAGATGGTATGGTTCCAAATATTTATTCCTATTGCATCATTATGGATGGGTACTGCAAGACTGGCAAAGTTGAAGAGGCTGAAAAGTTTTTCAATGAGTTGATTTCTCAGAAAGTAAAGTTAAATCACGTCGTTTATAATGTTCTTATTAAAGGACATTGTAATAGAGGAGATATTGCTTCAGCCATGAAGCTTTATGATGAGATGAAAAACAATGGCATTCCACCTTCTCGCTCCACCTTTTCTTCTCTCGTGCATGGAATGTGTAACATTGGATCTATGGAAGACGCAGAGGCCCTTCTACAGGAAATGACAAAAGAGGGATTGGTGCCCGATGTCTTCTGTTATACCCCACTCATTCATGGGTACTGTCAATTAGGTCAGATGGAGAAGGCTGAGATTGTGTTCCGACACATGTTTTTGCAGGATATTCGTCCTAACAAGTATACTTACACTGTTATGATTGATGGATACTGTAAGTTTGGTAATATAGCGAAAGCAAATAAGCTTGTGGGTGAGATGCTAAATAGTGGAATCCCACTGGACACGGTTACTTATAACACTTTGATAAATGGATTATGCAAAGATGGAAAGGTAGATGCAGCTTTTAGAGTTTCTGAACTCATGACCAGGGAAGAAATTTCTTTGGATGAGATTACATATACTACGTTGATTAGTGGGTGGGGGCGTTCATCACATAGCCCAAATCAGGAACAATGAGGTAATTTATTAGGTGGTGTAATTATTTATGCCTGTAATTCTCATTGTTGTTTCCTTGCCGTTTTTGTGCATCATTCCATATATTTACTAGTTCACATTGCTAATTCTCCTTTTCAATTATGGCCTGAGCATATCTGCTGGATCAGGTTTGAGATCTAATATACCTTGTTCAAGAAACGTAATCTCAAATTTCCATTAGTGTATGTTACATTTTTGTTTTCCATTTTCCATATATCATGTTGTAGTTACGTTATCTGAAAATTTAGAATGTTACTGTCTTTTCTCCAATTATTTCCTAACATATTTGTGACAGTTGTTTTGTTTCAGATTCATATTAGCCATCCTCTCAATTAATTTTCTCATTACTTTGAACTGTCGTGCTGCAATGGTTTGGCATATTTTACATGCCAGGTTTGTTATATAGTAGTGCTGTGTTTAGGCCTTTATAGTGTAACCTGTATGCCAAACTTGCTGAAGCTTTTAGTTCTAGACCTAATTTCCAATCCGTGAGTCCTTCAAATATATGATCGATTGACCCAATGTTATTAAAGGTGCCCCTGCGCATGAGGGAGGTTCAAAAATAAAGGTTTCCTATGTGTTGAGGCACGCTTTGGTGAAGCAGCAGCATGAGGTGCAGGGAGAACAACCATGTCTGCTAATAGGACCGAGTGAGAAAAAGAGGGTAAAATGCTATTATAGAGAAAAAGACTCAATTTGATAGAGAAGAAGATCGAAAAAGAGAAAAGTAATATAACAATTAAGACGAGTAAGAAATGAGGATAAAATGCTATTATTTCATATGTAGTCTAAAAAATGAAAAAGTAAAGCAATATATTGTGCCTAAAAACTTGAAAAAATAATTAATTAGCTTGATTACGCCTCATCTTTTTCTCAATCTTCTTTTTATATTTAGTATTTTATAGATAGTATAACATGCTATTGTTGAGCCAAACCTTATTCAATGAGGTGAGTGCGCCTCTTTGGCAACTCAAATTTGAGGCAATATATTACCTTCACTTCTAACAACATTGGATTGACAAAATACTTGAGCATGTGTGTTGATCCAAGTTATATGGATGGGATTAACACGCTCTTACTTTATAGATTGAGTGGTTGATATATATTGGTTAGAGCCTAGAGGTCTTAAATCCCCTACTGTTCCATTTATTGATCCTTAATTGGTCATTCTTGTGTTAATTTTTCTCAGGTATCATACTAGATAGTGCACTGATGCCACTTGATTGAGTTCTTGTCCTAGTGACAGCTTGATGACTTGGTAATAAGGTGCAGTTCAGATTCTAGAGCTTGTTGGTTACATTCTTCAGCCAAGTGGTGATTTATTAAGGAGTTGAATCAGAAGGTCAGCATCATTTTAAATTTCACTAATGAGTATTGTTAACTGCTATTTTTTTGGTAACATAATAAATGAGAACGCATTTGTTGGATGATATATTGAATGCATCATCCTTAAAGCAGATTAAGAAAAACATTTCATTTTGCTACAAAATTATTTGTCATTAGTCTTTCTTTTTCTCTCGGTATTTATTATTTATTTAAGTTTCACCTCTGATCTTTACTAGAGGCCACTTGCACTCCTCAGTGTGCATGCATTCAAATTTTATCTTCTTAGCTATTGAGTAGTGTAACAACTTATCAATCCTTTTAGTGTGATGATATGGAAATTCTGATTAGTTATACGGTTTTGCTAGATTTGCTTGAGAAGACTTATTATTTGCTTTCAAATAATTGTAAGGCTTAATGTATAACCACCACTGAGTAATTTCTCATTTATGAAACAATGGGTCAAACTATAACAAAAGAAAGATAGAATGGTAAAATATGGAATGAGAGGATGGTAGAGAGAACAGTTGAGAGAAAGGTACGAAAACTTATTTGACCCAAATCTTTAAACTTCAATTCATGATTATTTCTCTCCTAGCTAAAGCAAATTCTAAAGGAAAGTAGCATGCCTGATCTTTTTGTTGTCTGTAGGTGGGTGTTGAGGAATAAGGAAGAATATGAGCGAGAAAAATGGACATGTATATATATATATATATATATATATTGGCGAGTTTTCTTCTTTTAGGGAACAGAAGCAAGAAGTGTTCTCATTTGTAAACAGATATGTACGATCCAACTACTTTGATTTAAATCAGGTGTCAAGACTGTGGCCTCCTCAAATATCACCTGGTTCACTAACTGAAGCTTTCTTTGTTTTGGCATCATAGACAGGTTTGTTACATAGTTCTTTCTTAAAAGTGCTTATATTTGACTTTGATTTTTGACCACAGACGGCTGAATTATGAATTATTTGTGCAGAGCTGAGTAGTCTGGATTTTCTCTACAATATTGATGTACGGTCATAAATTGCTTGGTTAGTCATCAGGACTAGCAGGTAGGCGAGACCGTGAATCACTTCTTTTTTCATTGTGTGCTCCAAGTGTAGGCGTGGACATTACATTATTTTTACTATATTTCACAGGTTCCAGGAATCAATTAAAACTGTCTCTGCTCCAGAGTTAGCTTCAATGTCTAGTAGACTGGGGAAGTCCAAGTCGTGTTCACTGGTAAAACATTGGTGGAAAAATTGCTGCTAACCTGCAAGGTAAATTTTCCATAATCATTCTGCTAGTTTTAGAAGCGCTCAGATCATTAATTTAACCGTCCTCAAAATGAGATTTAAATCCTTGCAATCTGAGATAATGCTCTCAGGATCCTTTGCTTCTGGTCCAACTAGTGATGTAATGATAATTGGTGCTAAGCTTATAGCTTTCGCAAGTTATTTTAAAAAGGCAATCCATTTCTTCCATGTGGTTTGTATTTCCATTTGGTCCTTCTTGTGGGGACGGATCTGCAGTTTGCTCATGCACTGGTTTTTTATTGCCATAATAATAGGGGTAGTTGGATCCTTTTCCAACCAAAGGGCACAACAATCGAGGTCTTCCATACTATCAAACTTCTTAATGTTTCTATAGTATTGCAAGCTTGTATTGACTTAGCACTTTTTCCTTGGTGAACAAGGCAGATAACTCTATTGCCAAAAAAATTATGCAAATACAATAAATATCCTGCAAACCAATAATGCGGACAATCTAAACTACCAAACCCACTCTCAGTACCCAATTCTGCTAAAATGTTCTCCATTTAAGCTGTTGTAACCCCATTTGATTCTTCCTAGCTGGTAAGATCTCTTTCTAGACATCCTTCGCTAATGGACATCCAAAAGTTAGATGACTCCTGCTGACAAGATCCTCATAAGAAAGCAGTCATTTCAGTTCTTATTGGTTGGGGTTTGCCTATGCAATAGTTTCTAGGTGATTCTGAGTTGAGCCAAGAAATAAAAAAATGTCTAAGAATGTTGTGAGCATACCAAACCATTTATGTCACTTGCGAATTCACTTCTCTCAGCTCCCTTTTAAAAAAATTCTCTTTAATTCATTGCCCCCATACTATTTCATGTGATTTACTCTGATTAATATTTTTCTTGACCATGTAAACAACTTAGGATTTTACTTTTATTAACTTATGGTGATAGAAGAGTCGTTATATATATCTTACAGCAAGTAAACCTTACATGTCCATGCACCAGAGGTAGCTCTGGTATTTTTTTCTAAGCATCTAAAGTTGAAGATGCCCTGGTGACATGGGCTTAAATATAGGATCTGAATCCAACACGGAAGCTAATTCTGGCCATAAGATGGCTGAAACAGTCCATGAGCCATCATTTCTAGCACTGGGTCTTTGATTCACATAACCTACTCCAATTCTTTCTATGGTGGAACAAACTGTCCCCAGTATAGGTCTCCCGAATCCAAAGTCCAATTCTGCTACTGGAAATCTTCTCCCTGATGACAAAACTAAGGCTGGTCCTCCTCGACCCAATACAACTCTAGATAGCATTAATCCAGGCCTGTAGCGCTCAATCCAGTCAATCAAATCAAGGAAATGATCCCTATTCGCTATTCTTGATATGGCCTTGTGAACTTCATCTGCAATTTCTGATAGAGATCCATGCTTCAAGCTGTCAAGGGTTAGCTCTCCCACTGCAAGGGATAGTACATTCCCAATGTAGTTAGACATTTCGCTTGAATGTTGGCCTATTCTTGTTCGCCCATCGACCAACCAACCCATCTTGCAGTCAGTGTGGGATTCATTAACGGCAACAACCATTTTCTTCCATATATACGCCGAGAACGCCTCGATCTTGGTCTTTCCACAACCTCCTGATGAAGCAAGTTTCTGCAGGTGCTCGATGCTTGCTTGGTCTATATGGTAAAGGCGCTTGAGTCTGATGTTGTTAGTAGGCATGTTTATGATCTCTTCTATGGTGCACTTTACAAAAGCTTGGTCCAAAGAAGGATGGTAAGTAGGAGGATTTCGTGCTTGGAGGTTTCTCCTATGATCTGGTCTGCATGAAATGGGCCTCTTTTGTGCTATTTCAGACCAAGAAAGCAAAAAATTACCAAAGGCATTTGCATCACCGAGTGCATGATCAAAGGTGAATGTGAGGGAAGTGCCTCCGCATGTGTATCTTGTGAGTTGGACTTGAACTGGGAAATTGGGATCGACATTGATGAGCTTCCCTTTCATGAATTGGTTGAGGTTGTGGAAATCCAGGTCTCTGAGGGCTGTATTAGCATTAGCTTCAACTAGTAGGACACCTGTATTATCACAGATAATTTCAGGTTCGGTAGTCTTAGGGTTTTGAACAATTCGGCCAGCAAAGGGGTGGAAGTGATTCAAAGCTACGGCTAATGAGCTCTTGAGAGACTCAACAATTGAAGAAGTGGGGTGATCTGGGTCTGGCCGTTTGTAAAAATAGAAATAGGTCACTGGGAAGCGCCCCGAGAGAAGGTCAAGGTTGGAGAGTCTCAGAATGTGAGCCTCTGTGGAGTTGGATGAACTTATAATAGCTCGGACGATGCTTTTCCTAGTGAAACTCACTTGGAACTGTTCTTGAACATGATATTCAGAACCCATCTCTCTCTCTCTCTCTCTCTCACTCTCTCTCTCTCTCTCTCTGTCTTTAAGAAAATATAGTGTAAGCAGTTTATGATCTGGTTGATCTTATGAAAAAGCATATAGATTTATATAAGACCTGGGTTGCTAAAAATGTTGGTATGGTATTGTGTTGAAGAAAAAGGGTAATGTGACGTAAAAGTTTTTTTTTTTTGCCTTTATTTATTATACTGAGTCTGTTCATATCCCTTGCTCAAAATCCAACCTTGCGAGTCAAATTTACTGATTGTACAGTTGTTTTCTAGATAATATGCGTATTGTCTAGGACTAGAGAATCAGCAGTAAACCTTAATTGGACTTGTCTATTTTACAAACGGATGATGTTGATAGTAAAAGGGTTTGTTGGATGTATCGTTTATCTGTCTGCCTAATCACTAAGCTTCTGTTGATATGGTTTTGAACTGTCTGATCTGATGATGCAGGGCCAGGTGAGAATTTGGTTGATGAATGTTGAACAAACATAATTAATGCAAATCAGTCGCAAAAATGTTTACATGCGAGAAGCAATGGAAGTTTTGTTTTTACCATCTGGATGTTTGTAATTAGTTGTTGATCTTGAGCAGTATGCATTAGGGCTGTCAATGGTTAGGGTATGGTACGGTTATGACAAATATCATAACCATAGCATATTTTTAAACAGCATACCATAACCATTACGGATACAATTTTCAATACCATAACCATTAAAATAACCGTAGTTATTAATCATGGTTTTACCAGTATACCCATATTTATTCCACATATGTAATATAATAAAAGACTGAATTTTATTTTTAAAAAAAACATAAATCTATATTGTCAACAAAAATATATAAAATTAATATCATAGTTATTTATTACATGTATGTAGAGTAGTTTTTATTATTTAATATATATTAGTTTATTAATAATAAATAAGTATTATATTTATATAATTACCATGGTTAACTATAGGTATAACTCTAATACTATAACCATTATGGGGATAAAAATTATCAGCATAACCGTACCGCACCATAATAGTACGGATAACCATATTAAATAGTAACAGTTATAACCATGATTATGATTTTTTCACCGCACCATTGCCGGCCCTATATGCTATTTTCTTCCTTTGTACTTTTGTAAGGAGTAACGAATGGGGTCATAGTATGGCATCATCATCATCATCATATGAGTGGAATGAAGGTTGGGCCAGCATGCAATACAATAGGAGAAATGGTCAAGTTTTGCAGGCAGGCACCATCATTGGGATGCCATCTCCTTTTATATGATGATAATGCAACTACTGATTGTGAGTGGAGTGGGCAAATGGAGTTCCCGTCATCTCGGGTGTGTCGTGGCCAACTTGAGATTTTTCCTTCCTGCTAATTATGTTTTGTGACGTCTGATTCCTATATATATATATATGTGTCTTCTATGATTAGTAGGGGGGTGACTGTTTATATATACGTATCAGGTCCTTCAAGACAAGGGATCGCTGCCTTTCCTCCAACAATAGGCAGATTGTTAGCCGTCTTTGCTTCTTGTAAGAGTAGATAGATGTCATCCAATATACCATAAAACATTGTATCCTCTCTATCATTCTACCAGTCTTCAGCTCCGGACTCCTTGTAAGCCTTAAGGTTGTTCAGTAGAGAGCAGTCGTGGAAAGTAAAACAAAGTATGGTTAGTTAGTGGAGTTGAAGTTTCCATTTTTTATCAGTCATGATAGTGGGAGGAAGATCATTACAGAAATAAATGGTTTAGTCAATCCACTTGACACTCCACGACTACGGTAGTGCTGCTGTTAATTAAGTGGTTATGATTTGGTTGCCGTCTTCGACTGTACTACTATTAATAGTGAATGGTAGTATACAAATGGAAGCTTGGATTGTATCCTCTTCAAATGAATTACGTCGGCGGACAATTTGTCCTTTTTCAAAAGGTAATAATATACCATCATGTAAAATGACTATTGTTAAATGTACCGCCGTTAGTTTTTCATCCATTTTCTTCGTTATATTACTATTTTTTGTTAAAATAACGATTTTGCTTAGGCTTGTTCAAATTAACCGGTTCGGATGAACTCGTCTGGAACTGGTTTGGCCGAACTAGTTTCAAAATCAATCCAGTGTTTTTAGGTTTCAAATAGACCAGTTCAAAATAGTACCAAAAATTAAGTTCGAATCGGTTCGACTTAAATCGTATTTTGATACTGGTTTATACTTAAATTTAAATTAAACCATTTTAAATCTATATAATTTTAGAACCGGTTTGAAGCAAAATCAACTAAATCGGTCTGAAATTAAACCAAACCTAGAGATGTCTTCAATAAATCAAATCTAGAGATATATTGGACTCTCGTATGTTGATGTTGGACAGGATTTCAGTCGGTTGTGGAACAGATTTTCAATCGGTTTAGTGTGTTTTTCAGTCGGTTCAGTGTATTTTTCAGTCGGTTCAGTATTTTTTCAGTTGGTTCAGTATTTTTTCAGTCGGTTCAATGTGTTGGACGTGATTTTTAGCCGGTTAGTGTCGGTTTGAATCAGATTATTTCCGAACCAAAATTGATTTTAAAAACCAAACCAGAACAGTTCGAACCGTTTCTAAATCAGTTCGAACCAGATCAGTTCTTTTTCCATAAACCAGACCATGTTTTTTACAAACAGAAAAAATTACTGGTTTGTTACAAATCAAACCAGTTCAGTTTTGAACCGGTTCGACCCCGAACCAGTTCATGAACAACCCTATTTTGCCCTAATGTTCATCTTATTTTCAACATAAAAATATTTTTTTATTTATTTTGATCCATATTTAAAAATTAATTACTAATTTGACCCTTGTAAGTCGAGAATTTTCATTTTTTCCAATCAAACACGCAATTATAAAAATACATATACTCTTCCAAATATTATATAAAATTTTAGTGAAGGTAGTGTTATGATGTTGTCGCCATGCACATCATTGGGGTTGAAATAGTTATAACAACAACAAAAATATCATTATAAATAGTTATATATACATATATATATGCACAAGTTCAAAATAATTATAAGAATACCTTGATGATAGTTTTTCAAATATTATATACAATTTTAGCTAAGATAGTGTTATGAAGTTATCGTCGTGCACGCCATCATCATTAGATTTGAAATAGTTTTAAAAAACAAATAATATAATTTTCAATTATTTTGTATTTCCTGTGTTAAATTAATTTTATTTGTTCATAAATTTATAGTTACGTACCTGTCACCCTCCTTTCTGTCGTTCACATGAAACTCTAGATGAGCTAATGCATTATATTACTTCAATTTTTTGTTTTAACATTTATTAACTTAATTTTCCTCTTTTGAATTTTATTATTATTATTTGCATTCACAGTGATGGTTTATAATAAATAATAAACTTTATTTTTCTTACGATTTACGTAATTGGAAGTAACCAATTAGGTTTCCGACGAAACCTAGAAATCATTAAAAAAACAATTAGTATTTTTGGCTCTTTCTTTTTCTTTATCGGAGAGATAATCTCATGCAATTTTGTTTTCGTCAGAAAAGGAATCATCTCTTATTAAAGACTAAAAGATGTGATCAATTGATCACATATGTTCATTATTACAATCAATTCCTAGAAATCTTCTAAGTTAGAGTGGGGTTCTAAAATCCAATTATGAAAGCACTCCAAATCTAACTTGCTTGACTATCCAATTTGCGCTCTCATTTGCTAAATGCAGGATCGCCTTCCATCTGACACTTCAAATCTATCGTTCCATGACCTTGGTGTTGTCGCATAGGACTTCCAACCTCCAAGAAGTCATCTCCCCTTAAATTTGCTCTACGAGCTTCAAGGAGTCCGTTTCTACTTCAACATTTCGCCATCCTTTGTCGCATACGTAACTTGTTATACATCTCGTCGGTGTGCGTATTTCGAATCCTTGAACTTGAAATTGTACTCTTGTACATTGTATCTGAGGATGAAGAAATTTCAGATCCTAATAGGATATTTGGATCCACCTTGGACTCGAAACCATACAACTTTTCTTTCTTAGGAAATCCAGCTGCTTTAACCCATGAATTGATATCGAATTGAACTTCGGATGCACCATCATGACCATAATTTTCCACAACATCTGTATAATAGTCCTCCTAAAAAGAGAAAAATATATAATAATACTAACTTTTTATCAACAAGAATGACACTATAAACCTTATCATGAGCTATATAATATTAGAAAACCAAAGTAATATATAATAAAGCAGAACTTACAATGACTCTTTTTGATTTTTTATCAATGAATTAATCTTCATTTCCCTTCAAACGATGGAGCCCCTGGAAAAACTCTCCTTGAGTCGGTTCTCAACCTAGTTGTTTAGTCTACAATAATAATAAAACCAATTTATGAGAAATGTTATATATATATATATATATGCATATATATTCAATGTTACCATATTCAATACCATTCTTTGCATATGTTCATCAAAAGAGATTGATCTTCTACTGTGTTTAGTGATTGATCCATCTTTCTCTAGCATTCGATTTTTACGTGCATCTTACGATTTTGCTCTCCATTCAGGTTTTTCCCATTTTTAAACCAACGAATTCCATATATCCTTATTCATCCATCCAGGGTTATGATCCTTAAGCTGAGCAACATCATTTTTCTTAAGAGCTTTTAAAATCTGAGTCCTCGCACCATTCAACATATGCTTCCATACGATCATACTTATCCTCATCAAATCTCATTCTCTCCTAACCCAAGCATGCAACAGAAAATAGAAAATTAGTATCAGTAGAACATACTACAATTAAAACAATAAACTAGCGTGATATTGCCCCAAATTGTCCCAGCAACCATTCATGTCTAAATCATAAATTTCACGTATACCATAGAAGAGTTCTAATCTAAATCAGAATTTAATATAAGCAGCACATTCACCAAATCTCACTCAACTTTACAACTGATGCATCATTACAAAAGCACTTCAATCATAGTTGAACACCAGTTAATTTAATAAGAACTTGTATGATCATCTAAAAATATACTGCATTAAAATAAATTAGTACCTTAATAAACTTTTTTATGTAGAATTCACGAACATCGATGGCAAAATCCTTCAATTTCTCGTATGGACCCACAAAAAATTCCTTCATGACACGAGTGAGAGCACAAACAGTATGATGCGAGAAGCTGTAGATAAATTGTTACCAACAATTGGTTTCTATTGTTATGTTCAACATCATTGATATTATCTAATGGTTTCTATTGTTATGTTCAACATCATTGATATTATGTAAAAACTATATATGTTGAAAGTTATGTTACTGCAACCTAGAAGGACACTGCTTAGAGTGGATGGGTTCGGGTTGATATTGCGTTCCGCCATTTTTTGAACACCTTTAAAGCATCCTTGGCTAGACCGTTTTTGACATAACCTGCAATGACTGCATTCCATGTCACCAGATTACTCTCCTGTATATTTTCAAACAGCTTCTCTGCGAATTCCACGTTTCTGAATTTCATTAACTCGCTTATCATCGTTGTACATGTCACCACTCTCTTAATCGGCGCATCAAGGAAGAAACTAACAGCCGAATCCAAGTCCCTACAGTTGATAAATCCAGAAATCATTGCATTCCACGAAACACTATCTCTCTCATGCATTTTCGTAAAGAGTTTATGTGCGGCAAACATGACATTTTTTCTGCGCATAGCCGGATATCAGAGTATTCCAAGACGTCGTATACCAAACATGACATTTTTACCTTTTGGTAGAAGAAAAGAAACAAAGCTGCACTAATATGAGGGACTTTTTGGCTATTTCTATAATGTTATAGGCGTTCTTTGTAATAAAAGGTAATTGAGTTGTTCTAACTAATTTTGTTCAGCTCAACTTTTAGAGGAACTGGATTATAATGATCATGGAATGAATCTTCTTCCACATCTCTTCTTCTTCTTGAATTCTGACGTAACAAGTGCTTCTGACTACATCCTTTTACTCTCCTTCCAGAGCAGAACTCACATAACGCGCTGCACTAATGGATGATGAAGCTCCATCCACGAAGATGTGGCTTCCTCTCGAAGCTAATCCCGATGTCCTGAACCAGGTAGTCGCCATCATCAAATTGAGCATCCGAAGTTTGAGTGCATGTCTTAGTTTGCTGTATAGATACATACTTCGCTCATCACTTTTTAGAGAGAATGTGTTGGAGAATTATATTTTGTTTGGACTTTGGTCTGTGATTTTGGTTATCGTGCTTGAGCTTAGCCCGATTGATCGGAGTTTTAGTAGGATTGAATTTGATCTGCAGTGATTAATTTGAGATGGCATTTTAAGGTGAAAATCACAGTCACGGTCGAGCAGAATTAGGTTAGGGGCTGAAAATAAAATAATAATAATATAATTACGAGCATAATTAGGTTAGGAGCATCGGTTGGGCTTTGCGTAGGATTCAGTTGTAAAACCATCGGTTGAGCATAATGGATTTGAGTAGGTGGGCCTCCCAGTTCTTTGCAAAAAAATAATACGCGTTAATATTTCTTAGGGTTTTCCCTTACAATTTTTTTTAAGGAGATATAAATCTCTTGCAAATGAATATATTTTATGAGGAGCAATAAATCCCTTACAAAATTTAGGATTGAAAAAGGTAATTAGTAAAGGATTATCCTTGAAACTATTAATAAGGAAAATCCGTCACAAAATATCTTCATTATTACTCTAAAATCTTTTCCTTACAAATCTGTAAGTAAAGTAGTAAGGAAAATATATTTTGTGAGGAATTTCCCTAATTATTAATCTCCTCACTTAACACTAACAAGTCCCTCACAAATAGTTGTAAATTTAAAGGGATTATTTCCATTGCAAATTTTCCTTCACAAAATACTGATTTTCATGTAGTGAGTGAAATTTGTAATTAATCATAGGTTAACTTCAGTGTTATCAAACCGGACATGTCCTTGAACCGGCGAAGGGGCCAGTTCCAAGTTCGGACGATCCAACCCGGTGGGACCCGATTCGACGTGCGGTTCACTGTTCACAAGAAAAACAATGAAAATACATACATAGTCTAAAAACCGATCGGTCTGGAAAAAAAACTGTTTAAACTGAAAAATATTAGCCTAAAACTGAACCGAAAATCAACCGTTTTTTTAAAAACCGACCAGTTTTGCAAAATCCATCCGGTCCAAACACTGTTCATTTGCAAAACGGTCTTTTATCTGAACCAAACCGGACTTGGGTCCGATTCCCAGTTGGACCGCCGGTTCGGTTGTGATAACACTGGTTAACTTGATAGGTAATTAACTTCTTAAGACACTTGAACCCCACATATATATATATTAGAAATCTGGTTCGCGATTTGCGCGATATGTAGTTTTTTTTATATAAATTACTAATAAACATAAATATATATTATAAAACAATAATGATCATATATTAATTATTTAATATTTTATAAATCCTTATTATATTATATTATAAAAATAAATTACTTTTTGAAATTGTTAATAAAATAGTAAAAATATTATTTTTAATAGTAATTACACTTATGTTTTCATTATACCAAGAATAATACAAAACATAAATATTAAATGTATTTTGTTTTCATAAAAATAAATGAAAAGTACATAAGTTGATGGTAAATTTAAATATCAATAATCATTTATGTAATGCTAATTAATCTTTTAAATCTAACTTTAATATTTGAATTGCATTTATAAAAATGTTAAAAAAATTAGTAAATATGTTATTCTTTTAATTATAATTGCATTTGTTTTTTCACTATACGGTTAATATTATCAAATATAAGGATCAAGTATGTTGTTTTATTAAAATAACTGAAAATTTAAAATTATATAATAAAAATGAATATGATTAATTATTGATATGCTGTTAATTAGTAATTTTAACTTAACTTTGATATTTTTATACAGTCTACACTACGGGAGAGAAGGCCATCACCGGCTAAAAACACCATTTGTAACGGCTGGAATATCCAGCCGTTATAATGTGACGGCTCAACTGGATTTGAGCCGTTACAGGTCGAGTCGGCAGCATTATCACGGCTCAAATTCAGTTGAGCCGTCAATTGTGACGGCTCAACTGAAACGAGCCGTGATAATTAATTCTGCGACTCGTTTCAGTTGAGCCGTGGTAATTAATTTCGTATATTTTTAAAAATGTATTATTATTCACGGCTCAATTATTTGATCCGCTAAATTTATTTTTTTAAAAAAAAAAACAATAATACGACCCATTTATTCTCAATTTAGTTTGTTATTCTCAATAAAACTAAAAAATGTTTTTGTCATTTTTGTTTCTTTTTCGTGTTTATTCTTCTTCAGCTTCGTGTTCTTCGGACGACTCCAGCTCCGGTTCTTCTTCGTCGTCTTTGTTCTTCTTTGTCGTGCTTCTAGATTCGTCTTCAGCTCCGGTTCGTGGAGCTTCGCCTTCCAGTTTCGTCGGAAGGGACGACTAGCACCAACGCGCGACTCCAGCACCAGACGCAACAAGGAAGGGACAACCATCAACAGCGCGTGGCGAGGAAGAGACGACCAACTCCAACTCTGAAGCTCCATGTCGGACGCGGTCGGAGGTCAGAGAGCGAGCAAGGGAGACGAGAAGGAAGGGACAACCATCAACAGCGCGTGGCGAGGAAGAGACGACCAACTCCAACTCCGAAGCTCCATGTCGGAGGTCAGAGAGCGAGCAAGGGAGACGAGAAGGTCGTCCATTTTCGTCCGCCGGAGGTCTGCCATGGAGGTTCAGTCGACCAGGGCCAGTTATTGCTTCGTGAGTTGGTGAGCATACTGGCTTCGTGAGTTGGTGAGTGGTGAGCAACTGAGCATGAGCATGAGCGTGAGTTGAGGCATTGAGCAATGTATTTTTTTGACCATCTGCATTGAGCAACGTGAGTTGAGGCATTGATATGAGTAAGTGGTGATGATGAATGACAGAGAGTTTTTTTTTATATAATTAAATTGATTGTGGTGGTGAGAGAGAGAGAACGTAGTGATAATGATGAGAGATGTAATTTTTAATAAGTAAATTGAATCTGGTGGTGGAGAAGAGAATAAACCGGGAAAAAGGAACATGCTGGAGCTCTGATCGAGAGAATGAGCGGGAAAAAGTGAACGAAATAATTTTGAAAAGCACGGCTCAAATTAATGAGCCGTTCTACATATATATATATTATTTTGTATACCGACCGTGTTGTATCACGGCTCAAAATAATGAGTCGTTCTGCATATATATATATTATTTTGTGTACTGACCGTGACAGTGCAGATTTTATCACGGCTCAAGCTCATTATGAGCCGTGATAAATGGGTCGGCTCGGTATATTGAGCCGTTAATTTAGTGTAGTGACGGCTCAAATGCGATTGAGCCGTGATAGTTAATTGAATTGCATTTATCACGGCTCAATATACATTGAGCCGTGAGTTTTGGCCGTTAAATCCCCTCTCTCCCGTAGTGCTATTATTGTCGAATAGTTAAAAAAAAAGAAGGTAAAAGTATTAGTTAATTTTTTTTTTTTGCTAATAGTAACTTTTATTTCTTCAATTATACAAATAATATTGTTTAATCCATGAAATAAGTTAAATCTACAAATATTTAAATATAAACTTCGATACAACTATAAAAGAAAAGGTACTAATAAAATATATTAATAATTAATTTTTGTTAATGTGTTAAATTTTAAATTGCATGCATAATTATAAATAAGTACATAAAATAGACTTGTATTTCAATTATACAAATTATATTATTAAATACGCAGAATAAGTATATTTTTTCATAAAAGTAAGTAAAAATTACATAAGTCGATAATAATATAAATACTAATAATTTATTGACATGTTGATAACTAATATTTTTAACTTAACAAAAATAACATAGTTATAATGTTAAAAGTATTTATGTTTACATTACTAATAGAAATAGTCAGTTGTGTTCACTATTTATCTAATTTATAAAATTAGTCGAGTTAAAAAATGAAGATCTACAAAACTATAAAAAAACTATTAATAAAATATAATGATAATATGAATATTTATTATTCATGTATTAAATGTTATATTGCCCCGCATAATTAATATAATAGAGTACATAAGATTAGACACAACTATATATTAATTTATAAAAAGATAAATAACACAGAAAATTACTTCTAATTTGGTCTTAGCAATAAATTTTATTAACAAACTTTAATATGTGCATTTAATTGATATTTTATTGATTTTTTATAAAATATAATATTATCAATTTTAGTATTTTAATTAAAAAATAAAAAAATTATAAATTCACATATGAAGTAAGTAGACATTATTTCAAAAAGTGAATATCTACATAACTATATAAAACATATTAATAAACTATACTAAAAATATTAATATTTTTTTTTATGTGTTAAAATTTATATTGCATGCATAATAATAATTGCGTACATAATGTTAGACATGCACCTATTAATTTAGAAACAATATAGGCAGTACATAAAATTAATTATAAGTTATCTTAGAAATAAAGCTTAATAACAAAATTTCATATGTGTACTTACTTGATTTTTATGAAACATAATATTATAAAATTATGTATTTAAATAAAAATTTAATAAATTCACATGTGAAAGAGGAAGAAATTATTGAATTTTTGTAAGTTATGTGGAGAATGAATGAGAGAGTTTGAAGAATTTTAAAGTGAGTTACATGGTATGCCACGTATGCATGAAAATTACATGTTTGACATGAATCAATAAGAAGTTATGAATTTAACATTAGGAGTGAGAAAATGTATTAAAAATATTACTTGTCATAATTGTATACATTCTAGTCAAATTAATATATAGATAGTTAGATATGGATGGATTAAGATGAATAAATAAGATACATTAATAAACATATTTATTTATAAATCTTTGTCGCGTAGATAATTATATTAAAAGTATATGTTTAACACATATATGTGTACAATATGTATATATATATATATATATAAGCAAGGCTTATTGAATAACACTTGTTATAAAAAGAGATCATAGAGAAATTTTACTGGATAAAAAATTTGATTTCTTGTACAAAAATTAAAAGAGTAATAAAAAATCTTACAAGTGGAGAAAGGAGTAAAGACAACATGATAAAACTTAACGTTTATTAAAACATGAATTTGGTGCTTAGGAATAATACTTCTAAAATGTTCACATATACAATAACATGATGTATAAATGTACGGTTTATGTTGGATTCTGAGTTCCTGAGATGCTCCTAGCGGCGCTCCGACGTCCTGCAACAAGGAAAACCCGGGCGATGCCCTTTGTTTCCCCTCCGAAGCTTAAGTGAGCGAGGAGGTTCGTTTGTATGTGAGTGATAATAATCAGTAAGTAGTCCGTGAAGTAGAGAGGGGTGGAGGTATTTATAGCCTTCACCCTTAACCTGAGTAGAGTTTGGATCTGACCCCGGTTATCCGATGTGGCGTCTGGCGTGGCTGAGTGGAGCCCCATTGGGCAGAGTGTTGCCTAGTGTCTGCTACTCAGTGGGCTTGTTTCCCGTGCCGGAGCTCCACAGCAGGAGTGGAGAGCCCCCCATCCCTCCTCGGACCTTGAACCTATCAGAGTGATGGGCGAGTCTTCGCGTGGCGCGCCACTGACGGCGCACCCTTCGATGGCGTGACCTCTAATCAGGCCTTGGCTGATAGGCCGGATAGCTGGGCCTGGGCCTTCTTCGTGTGGGAGCCTGCGAGGCCCCGACCCACTTGGGCTTCTAGGCCAGGATCCATCATCTGCCCCCGAAGCCTAATACGAGCGTCGCTCGTGTTAGGTTTTATCAGGCGATCTAACGCTCCTAGGAAGCGATGGCGTTCCATTTTAACCTTCGTCAGTTTGGTTTATTTTGTTCTCTAACGGCGCGCCACGGATGGCGCGCGGTTATGTGGACTTTTTGTTCAGCGTCTTCCTTTGGATCCGTATTTAAGAAACTAGCCGTTGCGATCGAACCGTTCTTTGGGAACTGTGTGGTTTCGATCTAACCGTCGGTAACTCTTGTCTTCCCGAGGACGTTTCGTCCAATCGGGCTTCCTAGGGGTAGGGTGACCGTTGAGCTTTTCTAGGGGAGCTTTATAAATAGAGTTGCTCCTTTTCATTTTCTTACTTTTACCTCTCTCAGTAACTTTCTCTCTCTAGAAAGCCCTGACTTCTCTCTAGATTTTTCCGATTACTCTTCTCCGGCCGCCCTAAGTTTCCAGGAGCTTTCTCCGTTCGCTTTTTCAAAATAGCTCGCTGTTCTCCTTTCGAGCCCAGCCTCTACCATCGTCGTGAGCGCCTTCTTTCACCAATGGCGAGCGGATCGGCAGGAGGTGAGGCTAATGTCTTCTTTCCTCCGGGTTTTAGCGATCCTATGCCCAATGTTATTTCTAGGTCTATTTTTAATAGGGCAGTAGATGAGTCTTGTATGAGCGACGCCAAGGCTCGCTTTCCTCTCCCTGATGAGCTTGACCCTGATAACGCCACGCCCATCTCAAAACCAGGGTCAGGCGAGGAAACCATTTATCCCTTTCAAATAGATGCTGGTCTAAGATTTCCCATTTGTCCTGACCTGGCCGAGGCCTGTCGCTATTATGGCGTCTCCCCTACCCAATTTTCTCCCTGTGCTCTCCGCACCTAGGTAGGTTTTAGGTGTCTGTGCGAGAGACAGGGCTATACGTATTCTTTGGTGTTGTTTCGCCATTTCTATAGGATAGATTCCAATCGCTTCGGTGTCTTTTGTTTTGTCAGTCGCTTTCCTGACAATAAGTACCAGAACTGGAAATCCCCGACCCCCTTAGTTACCGGCTTTAGGACCCGAAAATCCAATTGGAAGAAATCGTATTTTTTCTTCAAAGGCGGGGTTCCTTGGTGCGTCACTTCCAAGGCGCTCCGCGACCCCTTTCCCCTGGATGACGAATTATCCCCGTGGGATAAGGAGTCGCTCCACATGGTATACGATGATCACCTCGAGGGGCGCGCAACGTGGATATCCAAGGAGACCAAGGAGGAGGATCTTTTCAACGCTGATCTTTTCAGTATCGCTTATATAGGACACGTGTAATAATTTGTTTCATTTTCCTTTGCAGATAAAATTGTTTCGCGCTTTTCCCTTGCCTTCACCATATCGGATGATGAACATGAACTGCCCTCTTCTCCGTCTGCCGGTGCTGCCGAGAGTTCCAAGAAGAGGAAAAGGCAGTCTGGTAAGAAGAAGGCGCGTCCTGAGGATGAAATAGATCCGCTATCCGCGGATCTTCAGACGCTGAGCCCCGATACTCAAGAGGCGGTGGCTCTTTTCAAAGGTTCGGTCCCTTTCTCTCGCTATTGCAACGATTCAGTTTTTTTCTAGAAGGTTAAGTATTCTCCACACTAAGAAGTGGGGCGCGCCTATCGTGACGGATTCTGGAATCGCCTGGACATACCATGTCTTCTCTGATGGTACTTCCACAGAGAGAGCTGTTAGGAGTTATGGAGCGCCATATCTGGGAAAAGGTCCCAACGCTCCTTCTTCCCGGAAGAAGAAGAAGACCCCGGCGAGGGAATCCTCTCCAGCGAGAGACTCTGACATGGGGGCGGATAGGGAGCCGCCCCCTTCTCCCTCCACGGACTTGGAGGTCGAAGGGATTCCTGAGTGGGCTCCTCAGGAGGATCCGAGTGGTGCGCCATGGGCTCCCTGGGAGCGCCTTCAAGATGTTCCCCTTGTGCGGGGAAATACTTTGTTTGACCCTAACTTGGGTCTCCATCTGTTGACCGACGCCTGCCCCCATTGCTGACCGAACGCCTATCGAGAAGGCTACTGGCGCTCTGGACAATTTGGTGAAACAAGGTCTAACCTTGTTTTCTCAGGTATACTTTACCTTTCCTTAGTTCTTGCTTTATTTTTGACTAAGTATTTGACTAACTGTTTTGGCTATCTTGTAGCTTTTGCCCATGCAACTCCAAATGGGGACCGCCATTGTGGAGTTGTCTGAGGAGCGTGAGGCCACAACTGCCCAGCGAGAGCTGGAGAAAGAGCGCGCTAACCGTGAGTTAGCCACGAAGAAAGCTGCTAAGGAAGAAGAAGCCGCTCGCCACGCTCAGGAGATGCTGAAAGTGAGGGACAAGATGGCAGAGGCAGTGAGGGCTCACGAGGAAGTCTCTCAGGCGCATGAGGAGCTCTCTAACCTTCGCAGGGATTTTGAGCTCCTGAAGAAGAGGGCCGATTCCTTCGAACACCGCGCTGCTGCGGATGAGCAGGATGTTCGCCGATTGTCAGAGGAGGCGGCTCTTTTCCAAAAGGAGGCTCCCAAGCGCTTCGCGGAGGCGGTGGAGGAATACAAGGAGAGCAAGGAGTTTGATGCCACCTGCGCTCGCTGGTGTCGCCAGGCTATGGTGGAGGCCTTTACCGCCATCCGGCTGATCTCTTGAAGGCTGACCCCAATTTTGATGTGGCGACGCTTCCCTCTTTTGGCAACTTTCTAAGCATGGAGGCCTAAAGGGAGGCTAGGAAGAGGAAGCTTGAAGCTGAGGCTAGGAAGGCGAAAGCATCCGCAGTCGAGGCTTCTAGGAAGGGAAAAGCGCCTGAGTCTTCTGTTAAAGAGGAGGAGGAGTCTCCTGCGCCATCTCCTTTACATCGAAAGCGCACCTCTTCCTCTCAGCCTATCCCGCCCTCAGATGGAGCGATCCCTTCCGAAGAGTCCCAAGAAATTCTTCCTTTAGCGGTCGAGGGGTTAGGAGTGCTGCCTATTCCGCCCTCCGAAGATACTTCTTAGTTTATTTATATCTTTCTTTAGAAAGTCCTCTTTTTGGTGAGGCGTACCCTTTGTAATGAACTGGGGCGTTTGCCCTTCTTTTCAAGTAATTTGACTAAGGCATTATATCTGTTCTTCTTTTGCGCGCCGATATGTCTTGACACATAAACTACCCATTTTTGGCTAAGTGTTTTTATATTTCTTTTTTGGAGCGCCAATATATCTGAACATATAACCTGCTTACTTTAATATAATAGGAATACCAGTTTTTTACAAACCATGGTAATTGCCTAAGTACATTTGTTCATAACGCTTTCTAATAATAGAACTTTTTCAAGTGTTCTGCGTTGAACGTGTTTTTCAGCGTTTTCCCTTATTTGTTTTCCAATATGTAGGCGTTTGGATGCGGAATGGCGATCACCTTATATGGCCCTTCCATTTAGGCGAGAGCTTGTTGATCCTGTCCTGATGGGCGAACTCATTCTTTCTTAACACCATCTCCCCCACAAAAAATTGGCGAGCGGAGACTCGCCTATTGTAGTATCTGGCTGTCGCCAATCGCATCTTTCCTTGGAGTTGTTCCGATGCCCATTTTTTTTCATCCGCCTAATCCAATTCCATGCGCCTTTGGCCCTCATTTGCCATTATGTCGAAGTGTTTCATTCTGTGTGAGGCGACCGCTATTTCTGTTGGTGCCACCGCTTCTGATCCGTATACCAGGGAGAAAGGCGTCTCTCCTGTGGCCTGTTTAGGAGTAGTGCGAAGCGCCCAAAGAACATTCTCCAGTTCCTCGGTCCATTTTCCCTGCAAGGCATCTAGCCTTTTCTTTAATCCGTTCATAATAGTTTTGTTGGCCGCCTCCACCTGTCTAGGGGTGATCAAAAAAGACTGTAGGACCGAATTCCCGACAAGACCGGCCCGAGACCGGCCCGACTAGGACCGAGACCGACTAGGACCGAGACCGAACGGGCGGGTTTTTTCCTTCAAGGTCGGTCTCGGTCTCGGGCTTTTTTCCCGAAAGCCCGTTTAGGACCGGCCCGGCCCGAATGTATGTGTATTTGAGATTTTCATAATACCACACCGAAAATAATGTGGATTTTGGAGGTTTTCTATCTCTATAAAAGGTGCATCTTGATAAATTTACTAAAGAATATAAAGAGTTCATAGTGTTTCTTTGTGAGGTGAACTATTCCTTCGCCTTTTACTAAAGAATACCGTGAATTCATAGTTTTTTTTTTGTTTTTTAGTGTAGATTCGGTCTAGGACCGAGACCGGCCCGAGTCAAGAAAGACCGACTCGGGCGGGCTTTTTTGGCCGAGGTCGGTCTCGGTCTCGGTCTCGGTCCTCTAAAAGGCAAGACCGAAATTTCGGTCTCGGTCTCGGTCTTGCCTTCAGGACCGGACCGGCCCGCCCATGATCAGCCCTACACCTGTCCGTTCGCTTGAGCGTGTCTCACTGAGGCGTGCCAGAGGTGGATATTTAATTCCTGACAGAACCACTTCAACTCCTTTCCCGCGAATTGGGGTCCGTTGTCGCTGCTAGAATGCTTGGTATGCCATATCTAGAGACGATTCTTGACTTAATGAACTTGATTATCTGGAATTCTGTAGTGGAGGACAGGACCTTCGCTTCAATCTATTTGGAAAAGTAGTCGATCGCTACCAGGACATAGGTGCGCTGCTTGGACTTAGGAAGTGGCCCCACCAAGTCGATTCCCCATTGTGCGAAAGGCCAGGCCGCGTTTATAGAGGTTAAGTATGCTGGTGGGCGCGCTATGTTCGTGCCGTATTTTTGACAGGATTCGCACTTCTGAACCAGTTCCTTCGCATCTCTACTCATGGTAGGACAATAGTAGCCCTGGTAAAGTATCTTTCGGATGATCGATCGTGGCCCTTCGTGGCAAGCAGCGTACCCTTCATGGACTTCCCTAAGTATCGTAACCGTCTCTGGCGGAGCGACGCACTTGAAGAAAGGTGTTGAGTAGCCCTTTTTGTACAGCGTTCCATCGATGATCTTGTAGCTTGGGGCGAGTCTTAGTATTCTCTTGGACTCGGCTTCGCTTTCTGGCAGGTCACCATTTTCGATGTAGTTTCTGATAGGGGTCGCCCAGTCCTCCCATCTTTCGATGCTGGCACACACGTGCCGTACCCTGTCTTTTACGATCTCTAAAAATGTTACAGGTAGTGGCATCGCCTGCCAAGCATACTTGCTTAGTGCGTCCGCTTCCCTGTTCTCTTCCCGGGGAATAGCCTCTATCTGGAAACTGAGAAATCCGTCAGCCAGATGGCGCGCCTTTTGGAGGTATATTTTCATCTGCTCGCCCTTGGCGGTATATTCTCCCTTAACTTGGTTGACCACCAATTGGGAATCGGAATAGACGCTTAGGTGTTCAATGCCCAGACCTTTGGCGAGTCGTAGACCCGTGACCAACGCTTCATACTCTGCTTCGTTGTTGGTGGCTTTGAAGGTGAGGACCAGGGCCTATCGAAGGGGCGCGCTTCCGTCCGGTGGGGTTAGTACTAAACCTCCCCCGAGCCATCTGTTGATGAGGATCCGTCCGTGTGGAGGGTCCAAGTTTCTTTTGGCTCACTGCTCTCTGGAGGCGACGCTTCTGAGGGACATGTGGATTCCACAATGAAGTCTGCCAAGGCTTGTCCCTTGATTGCGCTCCTAGGTGCGAACTTGATTCAGAATTCGCTTAGTTCGATCGCCCATTTGATCATTCTTCCTAAAGCGTCAGGTCTTTGGAGGAAGTGCTTTAAAGGTTGATTTGTTAACACCGTGATTTCGTGCTTGTGAAAGTAAGGGCGGAGCTTCCTAGCAGAGACTACTAACGCATAGAGGTACTTCTCAACTTCTACATAGTTCATTTCGGTCTTTGTAAGGACCTTAGAAACATAGTACACTGGCGCCTGCGCCTTGTTGACCTCCTTAACTAAAACAGAGCTTACAACTATAGGACTGATGCCTAGATACAGAAAAAGAGCGTCACCTTTCTCAGGCTTGGCTAGCGGAAGCAATGTCTTCAGATGGTTCTTCAAGTCCTGGAATGCCTGCTCGCATTCCGTGGTCCATTCGAACCTTTTGTTGGCTCTGAGGGCCTGAAAGAAGGAGAGAGACTTCTCTACTGATTTAGCCAGGAAGCGGCTGAGCGCCGCCAACCTTCCATTCAACGACTGGACCTCCCTGTGACAAGTAGGGCTCTGCATGTTCTCTATCGCTTCCAGCTTTTCTGGGTTCACCTCAATCCCTCGATGGCTCACCATGTAGCCTAGGAACTTTCCTGAGTGTACGCCGAAGACGCACTTGGCGGGGTTCGGTCGCACTTGGTGGAGGCGCATGCGCTCGAAAGTTTTCCTCAGATCCTCCACATGATCCGCGCTTTTCACCGACTTCACCAGCATGTCCTCAACGTACGCCTCCATAGTGTCGCCTATCATTCCGACGAAGATTTTGTTGACCATCCTCTGGTAGGTCGCCCCTGCATTCAGTAAACCAAATGGCATCACTGTGTAGTGATAAATATCGGTGTCTGCATAGAACGCCGTGTGCTGGGCGTCGCTATCTGCCATTTGGATCTGGTTGTACCCAGAGTAGGCGTCCATGAAGCTAAGCAGTTCATGTCCCGAAGTGGCGTCCGCCAGCTGGTCGATCCTAGGCAGGGGGTAGGAATCCTTGGGACATGCCTTGTTCAGATCCCTAAAATCAACGCACATGCGCCACTTGCCATTGCTCTTCTTCACCAGAACTGGGTTTGCCACCCAGGTCTGGAACTTGATTTCTTTTATGAAGTTGGCCTCTACCAACTTCCCCACCTCTTGCCTTATGGCGATCGCCTTTTGCTCTCCTACAGGGTGTCGCTTCTGAGCTATGGGCTTGATTGTGGGATCAATCCTCAGCCCGTGGCAAATGATGTCCTTGCTGATGCCTGGCATGTCGCTGGGCTTCCAGGCGAACAGCTCCTTGAACTCGATTAACAACATAGACAAAGCTCTGGCCTCTCCTTCCGAAAGCGACGCGCCTATCTGCACCGCCTTCCCCTTTCCATCTATTTCCACATTTCGCAACCTCCAATCGCCTGGGGGCGATATCTATCCTCTCGGGGGTCCTCCTCTGTACTGATGGTCAGGGTCTCCTGCTTGCCCTTTAGGATGTGGCGACGCGTGGAGTTTACATAGCAGCTCCGCGACGCTGGCTGGTTCCCCTTCACCAGCCCAATCCCATGCGGGGTTGGGAATTTCATCATCTGGTGGTAGGTAGAGTGGACCATCTTGTGCGGGTTCAAGGTCGAGCGCCCTAAAAGGGCGTTGTAGGCTGCCGGGGTGTCCACGACAATGAACGTAATGTGGGTACTCAGTACCTTCCAGTCGTCTCCTATCTCGACTGGCAAGGTCACCGCTCCCACAGGGTAGGTGGTGAGCGAGGCGAATCCCATGAGTGAGAAGTTTACCTTCTTCAAGTCCTGCTCCTTTCTGCCCATCCGAAGGTAGCTCTCCAGAAAGAGCACATCTGAGGAGCTGCCTGAGTCGACTAGCACCCTTCGCATTGTCCAATCCTCGACCTTCAGGGTGATGACCAGAGCGTCATCGTGGGGTGAGGTGACATGCTCCATCTCTCTCTCCGAGAAGGAGATGACCACGTCATCCTCCTCCCTGACTCACTTTCCTGCCCTGGCCGTTCCTGCTAGCTGGGCCGCGTAAACCTCTCTGGCGGCGCCGGTTTCACCTCCTGCTGTGAAACCGCCGCTGATGACATATAATTCTTTGTGCCCCGAACCAGATGCACCTGCGTTTTTGTTTGGCGACGCGCGCCTCTATCTTTTCGGGCTCCTCGTTCTCTCTCGCCCGGCTATGAAGTTTTTCAGGTAGCCTCTCTGGATGAGGCTTTCTATGTCCTTTTTGAGGATTCGACAGTTATCAGTCGAATGGCCCTTGCACCTATGGTAACGATAGTAAGCCTTCTTGTCGTTCCCCATCGGAGCATCGCCATTCCTCGCCGCGGGGGGCGTCGCCAAGTCCTTCTTCTCCATCTCTGCCAGTACCACGGAAATCTCTTTGGTAAGAGGCGTGAAGGCCTCATAAACTTCTCTGGGGGGCGCGGTATGAGAGGGCGGTGCTTTGCCTCCTCACGACCTCCTTTTCGAGCGCGGTGATCTGGCCGCTACTCCTCCACTGGGTCTTTCTTGAATTCCCTCTTGCCCGGCCTCCTGCCTTCTCTGGCGATCTCTAAGTCAATGTACGACTTGACTCGAGCTGCCATGTCTTCCACCGTGTGCACTGGGATGACGCTGAGGCTGTCATTCAGAGCGGCGCCCTTTGGACCCAGAGCCCTGACGAAGGCGCGAATGGTCTCTCCCTCTGTGATGACTTGGTCGATTCCGGCCCGCTCTGTGTTGAATCTGGTGTAGAAGTCGCCCAGGCTTTCATCGCTTCCCTGTCTAACCGTGTCCAGGGTCCCCACGCTTTTTAGCAGCTGCCTTCCCCCCATATACTGGATTATGAATTTGTCATTTAGGTCTGACCAGCTTTTCACTGACGCTTTGGGGAGACCAAAGAACCAGTTGGACGCCACGCCGCTCAGGGTGGCCGGGAAGAGGAGCGCGAAATGGTTATCATCGTTCGTCCTTCCCAGGAGAGAAACCTCATGGTTCTGCACATGTTCCACCGGATCTCCCTGACCACGGTATATATCAATCCTCGCGGGCCTCACCCGGTGCGGGACCGTGATACGCAGTAGCTCGGGATCGAGCGGGTGTGAATTCCTGTCGCGAACTGGGGCTAGGACGTGCCCGCCCTTCTCCTCCTTGACCTAGCGCTTGACCAACCGCTGAAGCTCCTCTTTCGTCATGTCCCCTATGCGCTGGTATGCGGAAGAAACGCCACTGGCAGCGGGGGGACGGGGCTGTCGGACTGACGGCGCTGGACGGGAGGTGGTCCCCTCCACCTTGGTGCATCCCGCTCGGCGAGCGGCCTTTTCCTCCGCCCCCTGCTCTCGCTTGTCGAGCAAGACTTCTAGCGCGGAGAGTACCTCTGGCGCCAATCCGACCGCCGGAGCCCTCCCTGACGAGGCGATCCGAGACTGCGCTGGTGCAGGCCTGGCTGTTTCAACTCTTACGGCTGTAGGCTGCGGGGAGCACCTAGTAGGGCACGCTGCCTCCGAAGCAGGGATGTGATGCGGGGTGCGCATGGTAGGGCGCGCTGCCTCCGAAGGGGGTGGTACGACTGAGGTGCCTCCCAGGTGTTGCTGCAGGTCATGGAGCGAGCTGCCTTCTTCGGTTCCTTTGTTGTTCTTTGCTCTAGTGATTGGGGGAGCCATGGCTTGTTGTGCTTAAGGTTCCCACAGACGGCGCCAATGTTGGATTCTGAGTTCCTGAGATGCTCCTAGCGGCGCTCCGACGTCCTGCAGCAAGGAAAACCCGGGCGATGCCCTTTGTTTCCCCTCCGAAGCTTAAGTGAGCGAGGAGGTTCGTTTGTATGTGAGTGATAATAATCAGTAAGTAGTCCGCGAAGTAGAGAGGGGTGGAGGTATTTATAGCCTTCACCCTTAACCTGAGTAGAGTTTGAATCTGACCCCGGTTATCCGATGTGGCGTCTGGCATGGCTGAGTGGAGCCCCATTGGGCAGAGTGTTGCCTAGTGTCTACTGCTCAGTGGGCTTGTTTCCCGTGCCGGAGCTCTACATCAGGAGTGGAGAGCCCCCCATCCCTCCTCGGACCTTGAACCTGTCAGTGTGATGGGCGAGTCTTCGCGTGGCGCGCCACTGCCGGCGCGCCCTTCGATGGCGTGGCCTCTGATCAGGCCTTGGCTGGTAGGCCGGATAACTGGGCCTGAGCCTTCTTCGTGTGGGAGCCTGCGAGGCCCCGACCCACTTGGGCTTCTAGGCCAGGATCCATCAGTTTAGGTGGATCAATAAGATTTTGTAAGAAAATCATTGTACTTGTCAACATCTAGCCAAATTAATATATATATACTTGCATTTTTCTTTGTTAGAGTGTAAGCCTTATTTTGACTAATATATTAATGTAACAAAAATTGAAGATGAATGAGAAACATTTAAGCTCCATGTGAAGAAGAGATAATAGTGTTTTAAGGTAATTTATCCCAAAACAATTACATGAACTAATTAAAATGAATTATTTTAACCGGTATGAAAGATAATATGGTGCAAAAGATTTATTTATCTTGATATTAGACTATGTAATCAAATTAATATAGATAGATAGATAGACTGTCTCCGAAACTCTAGTTTATGGTTTGAGAAGTTCTCCTCTCCATCCTTACTTTGCACAAAGTCTATTGTATTTGAGGAACTAAGCCACTGAGGTGCAAATGTGCTCCCTTTCTTTTGAAGGAACAATTGATGTAAATTATAACTAGTGAGAAAAAGAAAGCAGCAACGTTGGCCATCCAATTTCCATATTTAGCACTGAGGTCCCAAAATAACTTAGTGCCCCTCTACGACTGGGAAATGATGTCCCGTCTGTCACCATCTTCTAGAGTCTTCAAGACACTACTGACGGTAACTTTGTACACCGTATATACATACATATACATATGTACATGTATGTCGATTGTTTATCATTTTTGAACTTTCAACGTAATTAATTATAAATAAACTTATATCCATCTATGAAAAAAAATTGACCACGATGTATTTTATACTATACCATTACAGTCGTGAAAAGTGTAAAAACAAACTAGGATATGAATTCATCTTTTCCAAAGTAAAATGATAATCAATGAAAAAAGTATATGAAAGTGACTACGTATTTGGCAGTTCGGCATGATGGCCTACTTTGCACATGCATGCACGACTGGTACGAGTAACCACACATTCAAATACACACCCAATAATTAATGGGAATATATAATCAACAACTTTGTAGAATACATATATTGTCTGCGCTTGCGCACATAGTAATATGTTTTATTTTTAAATATAACATAAGTTGTTTTTTAAGTACATAGTATAACATTTATTTAAATTATTTTTAAGTGAATATAAATTAAAATATGTTGTTAAAAAAATAAGAATAAGTTTACAGTTATAAAGTTTAAAAAGTTAGTTTTTAAGTAAATATACACTATAATAATTTTTCAAAAAGTTCGTTATTATAAGTTTAAATTGTTTACAATAAAAATATTAAAATGAAAAATGCATGAAGTAATTAATTATATAAATAATTTATTATAAATTATATTATGAAATACAAAAAATTATAAATTATATTAAGTGTATTTTTTCATAAACTTAGTTAAAAATACATGATTCAATAATTAAAAATAATATTAACAATTAATATAATAAAAATATGTTAAGTTATAAACATATAAAAAAATATTTTTAATAAAATTGTAAAAAATATGTTAATGTTCATATAATACTCTTAAATTAACTTTTATAATTTATTACTTCTATCAATATCCATATAAAAACATCATTAGTATTTTTCTAACAATAGTGACAATCTCAAAGTTTTAGTATACATATTATATTTTATCTATTTTATTAATTATTAATTATATTGAGTTCATAAATATATAACATTTAGTTTTGTGATTGTTAAAATTTAGTTTGATAGTATTTTAATAAAGTAGGTGATGTTTATAAGTGACTTATGTTTTATATTAATGAGTGTATTGTGTCATAGATGAAACATATCCTTAATTAATATGTATTTTAATTTGTAAAGTAAACTATAATATGTGCATACGTGATATTCATAAAATATAATATTATGTATTTTATTATTATATAAATTTCACTTCCTAAAATATATTTAAAGAAAAATCATAATTAATGTGAAATAAAGAGATAAGATGAATTTTGTATCTTATCTTGAGAATGAATAAGAGAGTTTGTAGAATTTTAAAGTGATTTACATGATATGTCACTTAAGAATGATAATTTGGTGATTGACATATATCAATTAAAAGAGATTAATTGAAACGTTAGGAGTGAGAAAATATAATAAAAAACTTATTTATCAATATTTTATGTGATTTAGTCAAATATATATATATATATATATTGAAATAAGTAAGTGACCAACTTCATTCCCCAGACCTCTCCTTCCTACTTACTATATAATCCCCCTCCCCAGTATTGCCATTTCTCACCACCTTGAAGAGATTTCCTTTCAAAAACAACTTCCTCTAACTCTCTCTTAATTATATAATATATCTCCTTCACCATGTCTTCTCCTCTTCTTGTCCTCCCTAGACAGAAACATTCTAAATCAATTAATATTGACTCCTCCAATCCCAAGTCCAAAACGAACTATGAAATTCCATTCTACCCATCCTTGAATTATCAAAGAATTCATTACCATGGTTTGGGAGGAAGTACGTATGGAGTGAAGAAAAGCAACTCTGAGAAGGCAAAAACTCGAAATAACACAAACCATCATCATCACCTGGAAATAAAACAGCAGCGACAGCTTTCTCGTTTCCTAGGGTTTTGGTACTTAGAGTCTTCGATAAGGTACATCCTGAGGAAAGTGAATGCATTGTTTTACAACGAGTTGTGCTCCGATGCCTACGAAGAACATGGAAAAACACACATGTGTGTCGATCCATACTTTTCCATTCCAGTCGTTTCCCCATGATCACTAGCTCTCCCTAATGTATATAAGTTGTGTTCATCTGGTTGGCTGTCATATATATGGCATGAGTATTGTACCCTGGCCCTAATGTGTGTAATTAGGTTATTCTTCGTCTGGTGTGGACAAATGATGATGATTATGGAAATTTAAAACATATATTTTAGTTAATAACTTTTTCTCACTACTTTAATGGATATTTGTGAATGTCGATTTACACTGGATTCTTCATCCATGTCGACATAGGTGTCTTGAAATATATAAAGCTTTGACGGCACCTAGCTGTTGTTTCTGTATGCCTACCGCGACTACTGAATCAAGGGCCTCAAATAAGTCATTCGCTAATGAAATCAAACGTATTCTAGAAAGAATAATTGAACCTAAACAGAGCTTAATCCAATTCTTTTTTCAGATTGATATTCCATTTTTTTTTCAAGTAGACTGGAACGAGAGTAAGGACATACACCATATTGTTTGGTTTCTGTTATTAGCACACACCATATTGGGATACTATAACTGGTTTACAATAGTTAGAAACAAACCGAAATTCGACGGTGTAGTTGGTTTCCACTAGAAGAACGTACATTTGCAGGCGCAGAATAAAGTCACCACTAACTGGACATTTGCCGTAACTAAAATTTAGTGACTACCAAAAACTTGTCCCAATAGAATTTGTGGCCTAAGGTTGCCCCTACGGCAATATGACGTCACTAAAAAGAACATTCAGTGCAACTAAATATGGTCAATGTATAGACTATATTAACAACGACCAAACATTGACACTATATAATGGTATCAACCGCATAATATGTTATCACTAAACACATATATTTTTCATGACAATAAGAGTTGCAATTTGCCATTAAAAACACATAATACTATTAGTTAATAACACTGCAAAACACAAGCTTTCTATGACAACAAATGTTACTCAATGTTGTATAAAAGCGTTTTTGGTGTATCTTTATTAATTATCATGTTGTTGTCTATAAGATTAGAACTTATTAATACATTTAAAAAGATTATAATATATTATTTGATAAATTATCTTTGTATATGATTGCCAAAAAAGAATGTACATCTTAATGCAAATTTGTTGCGCTTCCGAGCGTGTCCGAGCATGCCGGAGAGAACCTCACATCTCCTTTGTTGCGCTTCAGTTGTACATAGCAGAAAGTAGTACTTAGGGTTTTGTGCATTTTCTTCATATAAGCATTTTCTATTTATATGTGTACCTATATAATTAATTATCATTTTATAACATAATTGATAGGTAGTTGAGTTGGTTAATATGTAAGATTAAGAAGCAGAAGATTAAGAGTTTAAGACACACGATTTATACTATAAAATAGGTATTTACTATTCTAACTTTAATAACGGAACAGTAATATTGAACGGTAACGACAAATACGGTAATAGCTACGGCATAACACTACACTTTTTAAATAGGTATTTACTATTATAACTTTAATAACAGAACAATAATATTGAACGGTTACAGAAAATACGGTAACAGCTACGGCATAACGCTGACACTGTTAGTCATGATATTGCATCAGCATATTGAGACTAATCAGTGGTTTTTGCAATAACGTCATCGTCTTCTATAACTGATTGTATATATTACTATCAGAAAGGTATTTGACACTAAAATTTATTCTAGCTTACTAGATTGTTGCGACAAAAATAAACACTAAACACTTGGTTTAGTGTTAGTAAATTTTACGACACTAAATACGGTATACATTTACAAAATATAATGGCGCAACTAAATAATCTATTTACTGTTAAGTTCTTAGTGGCTACAGTTTAATTTCGTCGATATTGATCAACACTAACCATCTAAAGTGACCTTAGCTTTCTCCATTTCTGCATCATTGGTCTCGACTTTGTCCATCCGTGGCATAATCGTTTTCTATTTTTGCATCCTTAGCTCTCAAACGACTTCAAAATTCATTCCAAGTTGCACCCATAGATAATACTTATTTAAATGAAAGTTTTTCTTCAAATGAGGACCATAATGCAATGGAATAAAGCAAGCAAACACTACAAGAATCTGTTGCAACAGCAACGAAACTTCCGTGTTGACGCTAACAGTTGTAGTTAAATATATGTATATTGTGTCGACAGTTTTTGTTGTCGTTATTTTTACTTATTAGGCACAATATGTTTACCATTGTTATAAGGTACATTTAGTGTTAAATTTTGCCGTCACCTTATATTTTACATGGATGATTGTGTAATGTCGACCAACACTTGATGTTAAATAACTCCATCAGTAGCAGGTGAATTTTTCATTGCAAATGTACATATTCAAATGCGAAACGTTCTGTCGTAAATATAGTGATATAAGCAACGGTTGTTTTCCATAACTAATCAATTTTTGTTGTCGTTAAAACATAAGTACCGGGAAAATGTAAGAATAGATTTGCGTTTCAATATATGGTCGACATTAGTATAGTCATTCAACAACAGATTTAATTGTTGTTGTCAAATAGTTTATTTAGTGACGACTATTGTTGTTGTTAAAAAATCAAATTTTCAAATTTTTTTCCCGCTCTGTTTTGAAAATTCAATTTTTTTTCATTCAACAACTTATTTTTACACGTTTTACAGAACCTTCTCTTATCTCCCCTTCCTTCCCTTCACCTTCCCTTCATCTTCCCTTCCTTTCCTTCACCTTCCCTTCATCTTCCCTTCCTTCCCTTCATCTTCCCTTCATTCAAAACGTTTTCCAAAGGATGAAGTGTCATGGAGCTGCTCGACCGACCTGTCATGGATGAAGTGTTGGAGCTGCTCAAAGTTCCATGGATGAAGGCATGCTGGAGCTGGAGCTGGAGAAGGCGACTTGGAGCTGGAGAAGTCGAGCTGGACCTGTAGAAGGCGAGCTGGAGCTCGAGAAATGCTGGTTCTCCGATGCCTTCACCATTGATGAAGTGTCTTGAAACAATCAGCCATGCCTAAAGCCATAGATGATGAAGTGACGATATATGGATGAAGAAGCCATGGATGAAGAAGGAGGAAGAAGCCATGGATGAAGAAGGATGAAGAAGCCATGGATGAACACAAATAATTTAAAATCGGACATCAAAATCGCAGAAAAAAAATCGACCAACAACAACCTGAGTCCGCTCTAATATCGGAAAATTGTTGTCATCGTTCATCTGTGTTTAATAACAACTTGATTCCGCTGTAAAGTTGTACATGCTAACAGCGGCAATCCTTTTACAACGGCAAATTGTCGACGTATAGACCTTTAACGACGGGGGCTACCGCGACGGATATTTTGTCGCTGTCCAGACTTAACAACGGTATTTATGCAGTTAGCAACGCATTTTTGTCGATGTGTATGCTCGAGTTTCTTGTAGTGAAACCACATGACACTACTGAAATTCCTGATTTTACCGACAGAAAATTATATCGTTGATAAAACCTAATTTACCTATGAATCTAAATTTTTTTCGGTAAATATTATTTTACCGACAATCTTTATTTTCGTCGGTAAAAACATTTGTATCGACGACATTACGTAATATCGTCGACAAAATATATTTTTATCGACGATATGTACATTACGTCGATAAACATTAATTTATCGATGACTTTCCGACAATTTTTATTTTTCGTCGGTAAAGACATATAGTTGTACCGAAAAAATTGAAATTTCTGTCGGCAAAAACTGTATTTCGTTTTCAAATTATTGTATGGCGGGAAAGTGGAGAGAGGGCAACAATTTATTATTTTTATCAATTTCTTTTCAACAACCTGAAACGTTCATTTTGTATTCACTGAAATACAAAGTTAAAGGCAATCCCCTCAATCCTCTTCAGTCTTTCCCTCTCTATCTCTTTCGCTGTGGAGTTCTACTCTTATCTCTGGTTGTGAACTGTAGGAAATAGAGTTGTTAGAATAATAATAATAGAGTTGTTATAAACAGTAATAGAGCTGTTATAAATAGTGATATAGTTGTTAATTAGAATTTTATAAATAGATTGTATGTGATCTAATTCAATAAAACTGAATATTCGATCCAAATATCTAGGGTGGGCATGAATCGGTTCGGGGCCGAACCCGTTCATGAACCGTACCTTTATCACATTTTAAAGAGGTACGGTTTACTGTTACAGTTTTTGGCCGCTCTAGATTTTGGCTGATTTATCGTACCTGTTCTGAACCGGTTCGGCCGAACCACTTTATATATATTTAAAAAAAACTATAATACATAAACCATAATTCATAAAACCATAATCCTAATCCATAAATCATAAACCATAATCCATAATCTATATACCATAATACATAATCCATTATACTAATGTATATATTGTAAATCATCACCGAACCAACTTTGGTCTAATGGTTTAGAGTAAATATTTTAATAATTAAATAGAATATTATATTAAAACTGGTACAATAAGTGGTACGGTTTACCGTTTGCGAACTAGTTTTTTGTACCTATTCTGAACCGTTCCACATTTTAAAAAAACGTTTGGTTTGCGAACCAATTCGGTTCACAAAATGTATTGTTCGGTTCGACCGAACCGGTTTTTTATGCCCACACTAAAAATATCTATACATTTTATCATGGTATCAGAGCTGAGGTTAGAGCTAAATCTTTCAATCAATTAGGATCAAATACGAATCAGACTCATCATCTACCAGTCACTTACCTGAAGGATGTCAGAAGGAAGCGTTCATTCCAGCTAGGAACCTACCTCAACAAATACGTTGGAGGTTCAATTGGCGTCCATGTTTCAAAACCAATCACAACAATCGATCCCTCAGTGAAAAACTGGGACAAAGTAACTACTCCCTTTAGGCTCGTCTGATAAGAATGGTGATCAGAGGTAGATGAAAGCTGAGCCACATCACTGGAATACCGACTGCACCTGCAAAGGAGACCGAGGAGCACACACAATGGGAGCAAACATATTTAATTGTTTCTTCATGGATGTTGGATAACATGGAGCGAGATTTGGTGGCAAACTATTGTGAGTACCGAACATCAAGAGATATATGGAATGGACTTTCCAACACATATAGTAAGAAACGAGATGAATTTCAAATATTTGATCTCACAGTAAAGGAGAACAACATGAATCGAGGATCAGACAACGTGGAGAAATGTTTCTCTAATCTACAACGGATTTGGAGGGAGATTGAAACACGCCAACCAAATCCAATGAAGTGCAGCGAAAATATCGAAATGTACAACCAAATTTGGTCAGAGTCTAAACTATACCTGTTTCTCGACGGAATAGGGGATGAATTCAATGCCGAGAAAATAGAATTACTCAAAGGAGACCTAAAGCCCATGCCATAAGAAGCCTACGTAGTGATTCACGCGGAACGGGACCGAAGGCTCGTAATGGGATTGGAGATTAAGTCCGGTGGGCCATCATCAACGATTGCCACAGGAATAATGCCAGGATTCAGTGTGAAGCCACCAAGCAAGTCGTCGGTGTTTGTCGACACATCCAAGAACCTCACATTCGAAGATGGGACAACTTAAGCCACCAAGCCTCGCTCAGACGCCGACAGGTGGACAATTTACGACACATCCTTGCGCGACGGCGGCGATAGGAATCGACTGAAGTGTACTCACTGCAAAAAATCACGACATATAAGAGAAGAATGTTACCAACTCGTCGGATATCCCGATAAATGGAGGCCAAATCGAAGGTCGGTACCAAGGGAGGAGCTCCAATCAACAGCAATGGCTGAAATCGAAAGCAATCGGAACCTAGGGTTTGGAGCGTAAGCTGTGTTCCAAAATAGAAACATCGAAGGATGGCACCGATAACTGTACCAGAGGTCGGGACCACGGGAGAAGCATCGAGCACCACAGATGGTCGGAACGGAAAAGAATCGGGCAATCCGATTTGAAGATGATGCATTCATCCAAAGGAGAGAAGAACCGAGGAAAAATGAAGATGGTGTTGCGGTTGTCCTCCCTTCCACGTGATTAGGTATAGGTTTTTTAAGTACAAAATTTAATATTTGCGAAAGTAGTCCTCCTAATTTTTCCAGGTATTCAAATCAAACAAATAACTATGAAAACCGAGCAAATGAGTCTGAGGTATACATCGCAAATGAGTCTGAGGTATACATCGCAAATGGACCGGAAGAAAAGAATACGCAATGGATTTTGGATTCAGGTGCTACAGACACAATGCCGTTCGATAAAAATGACTTGGGTGAATGGTCAAGTCCTACTTGGGCATCTATTCAAAGCGCCAATGGTGAACTATCAACGTACTATGGAGCGGGGTCCATAGAAATCTCGCCAACACGTAAACTAAAAATTGTCTCTATGTACCAAGATTGTCATGCAAGTTGATGTCTATAAGTCATATGACCAAGGAATTAAACTGCATGGTGCTAATATATCTAAATTTCTGTCTATTACATGATATTTAGTTGGGGAAGATGATTGGGCGTGGCACTGAGCGTGGAGGATTGTACTATGTCGACGAGGTGGCTCAACATGGAACTACAATGATGACTCACATACTTGTCAACAGACAACAATGGCTGTGGCACCGACGGTTGGAACATCCTTCGCTAGGGTATCTCCATATGCTATTTCCTTCATTAAATGAGTCATTACATAAACTTTCGCGTGAGACGTGCGTGTTATCCAAAAGCCATAGAAAGTTATACCAACCCTCAAAAACTAGAGCAAAGTCTGTTTTCTCTTTAGTTCATTCTGATGTGTGGGGTCCTGCTCCAACTTCTGGGTCTTTCATGAATAATACTGGCTTTAAATATTTGCGTGCTATTCATAGATGATTTCTCTAGAATGACATGGGTATATTTCCTAAAAAATAAATATGATGTTGCCAGCAAATTCTTTGTCTTGTATGACATGATCCAATTAAAATCTTGCAATTTGATAATGGAGGCGAGTTGGTCAACTCCACTATGCAAAACTTCTTCAGAGAACGAGTAATGATTCATCAAACATCGTGCCCACATACTCCCCAACAAAATGGAGTTGGGGAACGAGCGTATAGAAAAGTCCTTGAAATGACCTGTTCTGTTATTATGGAGTCTCGAGTTCCTACATTGTTTTGGCCAGAAGTTGTAGCAACTTCAGTATATCTTCTCAATCGGCTTCCAACTAAATCCATAGGTATTAAAAATTCTCTTCAAGAACTCTCACATCATATAAGTGCACCATCTCTCCAGGTAGACATTGGTGTAACATCCATCCCGACTAATATTCCTGAGGTAAGCACCCAAACCTCAGATAACAATGATTCCGCTGGTTACTCTGATGAGAATGGTACAGGAGAAAGGGAGCACGAGGAGGCAAATCAGTCAGTCAGATATGTACTACCACCTAGATTCACCCGGGTAGTACCACCAAGCCGGTTTGAACCTAAGTATGTGCCGAAGAGATCTAGATACCCAGTCACGAATCTGGAAAAAGGTGCACATGTCTTCTCCACAACAATTTATTCAGTTAATCTACCATGAAACGTTCATGATGCCTAAACCAATGAATAATGGCACCAAGCAATTAGCGTAGAAATTGAAGCACTGGAGAAGAATATAACATGGGAGAAATGTATACTTCGACCTGGGAAGAGGCCAGTTGGATGCGGATGGGTATTTATGATAAAGCACAAGGTGGATGGGTCGATCGAGAGATATAAGGCGTGACTAGTAGCCAAAGGGTATCCTCACACTTATGGTGCTGACTACTCAAAGATTTTTTCACCAGTAGCCAAGATCGATACTATCAAGGTGGTGTTCTCTATAGCAGCAATTTGATGTGAAGAATGTCTTCCTCCATGGAAATCTTGATGAAGAAGTGTACATGGAAATTCCACTAGGCATACCAAGAAAACTTAAGGAAGGAGAAGTGTGTCGATTGAAGAAGGCACTATATGAATTAAAACAGTCTCATAGAACCTGGTTTGGACGCTTTACTACAACTATGAAAAAGTACGGCTACAAACAAAGTAATGCATGCCACACAATGTTCCTAAAAAGGAAAGATGAGAAGGTAAACTGTTTGATCATTTACGTTGATGATATGATTATCACATGTGATGATTCAGAATAAATGAAGAAGTTGAGAGAAAACTTGTTCCAGGAGTTTGAAATGAAAGAGTTGGGAAATCTCAAGTACTTTATGGGCATTGAAGTACTTCGATCAAATAGGGGTATTTTTCTCTCTCAAATAAAGTATATTCTGGATCTGCTTGTATAAACAGGAATTACAAACTGCAAACCAGTTGAAACCCCAATTTTAGTAAACCAATGGTTGAGTATCACCGACGGAGCGGAACCAACTGACCATATGCTATATCAACACCTAGTAGGGAAGTTAATATACTTGTCACATACTCGTCCAGATATGGCATACTCAGTGGGAGTTCTCATCCATTTCATGCATCAACCCCAAGATGAACATATGGAAGTTCCTATGCAAGTTATAAGATATGTAAAAGGTACACCGGGAAGAGGGATTCTATTTCAAAATAATGGACACTTTGAGGTCAAACCATATACATATGCAAACTGGGCAGGAAACAGGGTGGATAGGAGATCAACTTCTGAATTTTCACCCTTGTGGGAGGAAATCTAGTATCATGGAAGCGCAAAAAAAGCAAAAGGTAGTTGCCTTTTCCAGTGCATAATCTAAGTTTAGAGGAATAGCTCGAGGTCTGACTAAGATACCATGGATACAAAATTATTGAATGAAGTTCGATTTCCAGTGGAAGGTGTGTGTAATTTATTATGTGATTACAAGGCTGCGATCAGTATAACCGAGAACCCAGTCCAACATGATAGAACTAAACATGTTGAGGTTGATAAACATTTGATCAAAGAGAAATTAGAAGAAGGCGTGGTGACACTCCCGTACATACGCTCAGAAGATCAACTTGCAGATGTATTAACAAATCAGTCAATGGAGCATCGTTTGAAGAAGTATGGTGCAAGCTAAATGTGTGTGATCCCACAATTTAGCTTGAGAGATAGTGTAGGAAATAGATATGTTAGAATAATAATGGAGATGTTATAAACAGTAATAGAGCTGTTATAAATAGTGATATAGTTGTTAATTAGAACTGTATAAATAGATTGTATATGCTCTAATTCAATACAACTGAATATTCAATCAAAATATCTATACATTGTATCACGAACATGGCTGATTCGGTGGAGCTACCGAGTCGCCTCGCGATACTTCCTTTCAGGAACAAGGTCCTACTGCCTGGCACAATCTAATTTGATTTCATCGCTCAATTTCGTTCGAGTTGATTTTTCGTGATTTTGGCATGATGTATTCGATATTCGCGTGTTAAAAAAGGTGTTGTGAAACGGAATAAGGAGCTGATTATCCTACTTTCTCGTCGGGGGAAACAGTAATCTGCGTTAATTCTGTTTAGAGTTTCTCAGTATTTGAAATCTAGTAGCTCCAGTACTCTAATGCTCCATTAGCTCGTTTAGTTATTTGCTCAATGCCATATTATATGTGAGTTTCAACTTGTGTGAATTGTACCATTTGTCATTTCGTTGCTCTCCATCTGCAATCACCTATGATATAAGGTTCTGCTTCTTTAGAAATTTCTATTTTCAAATATTTTATGAAAAATATGTTCGTTGATTGTGTTGTGAGCGAGGAAAATTCAGTACAGTAGGTTACATATTTGGTGATCTAGCCTGTATTGTACCTAGGGATTTATTTATTGTTGATTCTAGGGGTTGGATTTCTGTCCCTTAAGACCTTAGAACTCTGAAGCTTGTAAATTAGATCTTGATTACTAGATGGTGGCTTTTGGATGAACTAATTATTTATCTTCTGGGTAGTGAATCCTAATAGATATTTTGAGATGAGTCTTGATCATCTATGTTTATCTCTGTAGTGCAGTAAAGATTTTATCCTTATGCTCCATATTGAATTTAAATTATTTTCCCCTATGTACCAACATTCATAGGAAAGTGCATATATATATATGTTTTTATTCCAACAGATGATGATAATGATGATGAACAATCCAATTCAAGTGAATCAACAGCTAGCTCTACAATAGTTATTCATCCACTTACTCATATAGTGATCAATAATCTTGTAAGATAAATTTCCTGTTCTTCTAAATATTTCTTGTATACATAACATTTGATTATTCTTCTATTTGTAAATTCCTTTTTTTTTTAAATGAGTTATTCTTTTACCGACAGAATTTTCCGTCGGCATAAGAAGTGTGACAACCAAAATGTATTTCATCGGTAAATACCTATTTGCCAACGAATTTGACTGTGCCAACGAAATCGTTTCTGTCGGAGAAAACATATTTTTTTACGAAAAAAACGTCTTTGCCGACCAAAATTCCGTCGGTAAATAAATTGTTTTTACCGACAACAAATTTGTGACATATTTCGTTGGTAAACTTTCATCGACGAGGTATTTGCCGACAATACCTTTACCGACGAAAATATCATTTTACTGACAAAATTTATTTTTGGCTACAGAATGTTAACCTTTTACCGACTAAATAATTTTGTCGATAAAGACCAGATTTTCAGTAATGTGAAAAAAGTTCGAAAAAGTTAATAAGAACCTTATCTCACCAGAGATCTCAATATATCCCTCAGACTGATAGATTAGAGATAAAGTGTTACAACTCATTGAAACATAAACGCCACTTCTTCTATCAATGGTTTTAGATTCACCTCAGGTGTGAATACGTTTCCCCTGTATCTTGTGTAACTATAAAGCAAGAAAATTAATCCTTAAACTTTGTTATATAAAACACATCCCATGCATATTAGAGTTTCAAGGGGCACGACACTGTGAGGGGGCGCACCACAATTCTGCACGCCTCATACTACGAACCTATACCATCTTTATATGGGACAAGATGGTACAATGTTCGGAAGGTGTCAGGGGGACAAATGAGTACCTTCATTCTACAATACTGCGCCCCTCTGACCTATTATGGCCATTTATGGGATGACAAGGACACGTCTGGCAAAAGGACAACCTGTCGTTCGGTACATTAATGAGCACCCAACCATGGTCAACTGGCAAGGTGACAACTGAACAAACCAGGGTAAGATCTAACTTGGCTAAGCTCAGAGGTAAAGGGTTATAAATACCCCACCTACCCTTCCTTTACATTTATTACCACATTCAATACTTTCCCCTTTTGCATTTATTCTCCAGCATTTATTCCACAACGAACCTTCGATTGGCTTAATCATCGGAGGGAAAACAATAGGAAAACCCCGCGCTTTCCTTCCGTGCAGGTCACCGTAGCAGCAACAGGACCGACTCGGGGTGCATTGAATCGATTCCTACCGAAAAACGTGATCCAACACCTGTACGGAAAGGAAACTATGTCGCTGCTAGAGTTAATTACCCTAGATCAGATTCAAGGCTGATAAACAATCAACTGCACTAGCCTTGGACGAATTTAAGGTTACGTAGGATAAAGAACTTGTCAGATTCAATTTCATAGAGTGAAAACCCAGGACACCTGTGTGTAATCACCCTCTTCCGGAAGAAGGGTTCAAGCCACCAAAACGTTCAATTTGATCATCCACATCAAGGACTTTGAAGCCTCGATGAAAGGTCGCAATATTAAGGACGACACACATTGTTTGATGTTTCTTAACAATATGGTAAATGGAGCACGTGATTGGTTCTACAAACTGACATTTGATTTTATCCCAAGTAAATGTTCGTGGAGAAACAAAATGTTGTTTGAATAAGGATGAAGAAACTTTCGCAAGTCTTGGATGCTATTATCTAAGAAACCACTCATCCGTTCAACAACTTCTACAATTGTGTAGATCTGAAGAGAACCTCAACCTCCTAATATCCTCAAAGACTTTCTTAAAGGGACCTGACATTGAATAAACATCGTCAAAGACATTTTTCTGGGCGGGTATACCACCAAACCTTAGTAGTGTGACTGAGCAAGAAAGTCCACGGACTTCGAAGATGTAGAACACGAGAAGAAGAAAACTCATGATATCATAGGGGATTCTACTAAGAAGAATGGTCCTCCACGGTCAAAGCTCGAGTACACTGTTTCTGACCAAAATTCTTTAGGGATGCTTCGTGTGATCAAAATGCTTCTTATCATGTTCAATAGTGTTCTATTCTTTCTCTTAGGTAGTCCATTTTGCCGAGGTGAGTAGATGGTTGTCTTCTCTCATCGAATGCTCCGAATCTGGCAGGACTATTCGATTCTTTTGAATAGAATTTTCCGCCTCTATATATTCTATCACTTTTATGATTTTTCTAGTTTCCTTCACAACTACTGACTTAAAATACTAATATATTGGATGATTCTAATTTTTCATGCAATAGGCACACCTAAGATTTTCTTGTGTAATCATCTATAAATAGATGACATATGTGTCTGAGATCAAGCACCTGTACATGACTCACACATTTGTTTTGGAGCTTTATTTTGAGTCAAGCCTTTAACCATTTTATTTCTCAGAAGTAATTGGAGTACTTTCCAGTTCAGGCGCCCAAATGGAAGAGGGAATAGCCATGAGCTACCATCCTTTTTCTCACTTTTTTCTTCCACTAAGAGCTTATAACCTAAACATCATCTAATTTAACAAGAAATAGTGTTTTAGAATTCGTTTTGATACTTCCATATTTTTTATTATAGTGCTCACAAACACCATTTTCAATGAAATCCAACAACCTTTTGTCCTACAATTGCCCAACAGTCAAAAGATTGGTTTTTAAGGCAGGTACATATAATACATAAAAGAAATAGCCTTTACAACGCTACAAGAAGTTGGACTATAGCGACAGTGTAAAATAGTTGCTAGGAACACATCTACCGCTGCTAATTCCTTGCATCGTTGAAATCTTCGTGACAATAGGCCTCGTGGCTAAAGGTTCCTGCAAGGACAATATGCTGCGACTAAATGTATGACGTTGCTGGAATGAATATTTCATCTACGCTTTACCAGCAACATATCAACATTGTTGTTCATAGGTAATTACCATCAGTGCGTTTTTGTTGGTACACATACTTCTTTATTTCAAAATATCCAGTTGTTACATTAGACACATCAGTGTCAGCATATTGGTGTTACTGTTGAAGTGTGTTTTGCATAACAAGGTACCATCGTACTCACTAGAATTGGGCACATAACATTCTGTTTTTTCAACAGTTGTTTCCAAAATGCAGTACGAAACGCGTAGTCAGTTTAAAAATAGAGAACATGCAGACTGATTTTGCTGAAAAGCAGTTTTTATACTTTCTATGAATCAGTTGATACATGCATGGGTCGAAGCTAACATGCATTTATCTAAACAATTGTTTTCACACAATGATGTGAATGATTTCGTTGTTCTAACAGAGAATCAAATGTCAAAATGTTTATGGATCAAACAGGGATCACAGACAAGAGTGCTCACTTAGGCATGAAATATTCATGCCACGAACCATATGTTATCTCGAGCTGACTGAAGAAGGTGAAGAAGACATCTTTTTGGACGACTTTGTTGTGCACACCAATAATGTATGTGAGTTACTTAACTGAAAATCGAAGCTGCTATAGCACTTAATATATTCAGTATGTAATATATAAGCAAAACAAGGAATTTTACTATCAGCAACTCAAACACATAAAATTTGAAGCCCCAATTCAGTAACATGAACGCGATATTGTAGATACACGACTGAATTGCAGGAGAGTGAAAAATTCCGCAGTCAATGTTGAATCAATTTGCACAAGTGAAGTATATCTCTAAAGGAATCGCTTTTTCATCACGGTTTAGGTGTTCTCCTGAAATCTCTGCTAAGTAATGGGATAACTTGGTCCTCTACTTCAAGTTGTGGAAAACCCTGATCTGTTCTATTAGTTTTACATGTGGGTATCCGATTTAGTAACGACAAATGTAGTATTACCTATGGTCTAACGTTGACAGTGTTAACACTTATATTGCATCAACAAATGTTGATAGGAAAACCTTGTTTATGCAATATCCTCTTCTTCTATTACCCTCAGATGTATATTCGACACATTTTTTTTTTTGTCTTAGACAAATTGATGCGACAAAAGTACATACTACAACACGGTTTCGGTTATGGAAAATTTTGCGAATCCAACAGTTTCTATTCTGGCGTATATAGTTCTGAAACTGCAAAACATTTTTACCCACAACAACCTTGTAGTGGTTGTTGATGCACATTCTTGTAGTGCAAATCCATTGCTAGAATTGATTTTGATACTTCCTTTTGCCTTTCACTTCCAGTGATGAATTGTTTCCAAAAATCACAAGTGATCTATAACTTTGATTCAGAGCTGAGAATAATCGCTTACAACCACTCACGTGATTGGAAAACGATGAGCCAATAGAACATTGGTTCTATAAGCGTTTCTAAGAAATGCATCCTCCACAATTCCTTTCGAAACTTCCCCTTTTGCCATAAGCATAAGTTAGTCTTCATAAAGATATTTACTTCATCAATTTGTTAAGATTTCCTATATTCTGAATCATTAAGAGCAAGTGATAACCTAAAGGGAAAACTACCAAACTGGTACCCGAACTTGTGGGTAATTAGCAAGTAGGTACCTAAACCTTTTTTGTAGCAACTAAGTAGTCGAACTTATGAAAATTAGCAAATAGGTACATACCGTTAATTTCCGTTAAGAATAGACGGAAAATATCACGTGAGGAGCAAATAGGTACCTGAATTAACACGAATGAGCATGTAGGTACCTGATTCGGTTTTTAACCGGTTCGGTCGAACCACTTTATTTTAAAAAAATGGTTTATATACCATACACATCCATGACTCAACTCTAGACGTTCTCAGAGTGTTTCTTGATGCACCAAGAACGTTTGGAGTTGAGTCATGCATGTGTTAGGTATATAAACCCTACTATTTTGTTTTTTAAATAAAGTGGTTAGACCGAACCGTTTTTGAATCGGTTTTTGAACTGGTTCTTGAACCAGTTCTGAATCGGTTCAGATACCTACTTGCTAATTCGTGTAAGTTCAAGTACCTGTTTTCTCCTCATGTGATATTTTACGTTTATTCTGAATGAAAATTAATGGTAGGTACCTATTTGCTTATTTAAGAAAGTTCAGCAACCTATGTGATACAAAAAAATGTTTAGGTACCTACTTGCTAATCACCCACAAGTTCGGGTACCAGTTTGGTAGTTTTCCCTAACCTAAATTCGTAACGAAACTCTTTCGTTAAGATTGAACTCAATGTAAAATTGCCCCAAAATCGTTTTACTCCTCTAGCGATAAAATTGTCCCTTTTAAACCCAGATCGTGGGATCTCTACTCAACATGTTGAGTTTTCCTTCTCAAAAGTACCTACTTAATGGGCTTAGGTTTTATTCCTCTAATATTTAGGGCTATAAACTCGTATTCTAAGTCATTATTTACACTAACATCGTAGAGTTCTAGTACATTCTGTATACTGACTAATTAGTAAAGTTAAGATACATTCACAAGGGACCATTCAAAAAGCAACACTTATATATCTTATGCAGGTGACGACCGTTGAACTCAAACTTTGAATCTAAAGCGATAAGAGATATTTCCCCCTTTCAATAAAAAAAGAATAGAATCCAAAATTATGAATAATTCTCCTATGATAACCTGTTTTGACATTCGTTGAAGTATTTTCATTTGTCGTACCCGACCTTTCTTTTGTCTTGACTATCGTGTTTGTCTTTGTCTCTGAGTTCAGGTATTCTTTAGTTCAGTCAAGAGAAGATGGATGCTCGGTGCTTATCCGATGAGATTCTTGTATCATGGGAGGTTATCGTGATATTCATCCTCAAGCATGAATTGTGCACCACGCAGGACTCAATTTAACTCTTGTCAATTTCGAAATCAATTTCAATTATGTGAATGATTTGCACTTTCATCTTAAATTTTGGTTAAGCTGTATATTGCTGTTTATACTCTTAGAATATTCACAATTTTGTTCAACCTTTATTATTGCACTTTACCTTTTGTATTGCTAACAATTTACATAAGACAAAATTTGAGAGACTACATTATAATATTCTAAAAGGGTAAGAACTAATATATAGAATAACTAAATTTTGGATCAACATGCAAATCATGCATACATTCAAAATTGACTTCAAACCTGACAAAATGTTAAATCGATTCATGTAAAGTTCGATATCTCTTTAAATACATTTTTGCCACATTCACCACTGTAAGTTATTGTTGAGGATGTACGGGACAATCACCGATCAAGATAGAAAAGTGTCCTTGTGAATTGAACTATACCTGAACTAAGACATACAAACTCAGCCTGATAGTCGAGACGAAAGAAAGGTCGAACATGACAAATGGAAAGACTCCAAACGAACGTCAAAAATATCACTGCGAGAATAAATGAAAACAACTATAAAAGAGAATCTCAATTTAATATTCTATTCATTTTGTTTTTCTTGAAAGGGAAAGTCTTCCTTATTTATAAGGTTAGAAACTTCAGTAGTTTTTGAAAATAATTAATGTTGTATATTTGTTTGCCATTTTTAATTTAATTATAAAGTTATTTTGAAAATTATTGTAAACCAACTTAAACTTATCATGCATAAAATTATTTTTGTGGCAAGAGAGAATAAATGTGTCAAGATTGACATGAACAAATTATACGAGAATTGACATGAACAAATCTTACGTGAACGAGATTTTACTTTTGACCTTATGCAGAGAATTGACTTTGAAAAGAATGATGTGGATTGTAACTTGTGTGACGCCAGTCCAATACAACATGGTTTTAATATGTAGAAGACTTATCGCTTTAAGTGGAGAATACGATTTAACAACATAAAGATATAAGTAATCAAATGGTAATATTCGGCAAATATAAGTGACGAACTAGGATTTTAACCTAAAAAATAATGACTCTTAGGTGAAATATATTTTACATGTTTGTATTAGGCGTTTCACTTTTATTAAATGTTACAATCTAGTGACTTACTTTACTGTTGCAATTTTGTTACTGTTAGTAGCCCTCAGTGACAAGAGAGTAATTAGATTACAAAAAAAAAAGTTAAATGTTAAAAGATATTGTAACAATAACAATAAGCAACTATGTATCTGACATTTACAGAAAAAACTTGAACTTGAACTTGTACTTGTACTCTTGTACCATGTATTTCGAATCCTTGAACTTGAACTTGTACTCTTGTACCATGTATCTAAGGATGAAGAACTTTCGGATCCTAATAGGATCTTTGGATCCACCGTGGGCCCGAAACCATACAACTTTCCTTTCTTAGGAAATCCAGCTGCTTTAATCCATGAATTTTTATCGAACTTAACTTGGGATGCACCATCATGACCATACTTTTCCACAACATTTGTATCATAGTCCTCCTAAAAAGTGAAAAATATATAATAATACTAACTATTTATCAACAAGAATAACACTATAACCTTATCATGAGCTATATAATATTAGAAGAACAAAGGAATATATAATAAAGCAGAACTTACAATGACTCTTTTGATTTTTTATCAATGAATTGATCTTCACTTCCCTTCAAACGATGGAGCCTCCGGAAAAACTCTCCTTGAGTCGGTTCTCGACCTAGTTGTCTAGTCTACACTAATAATAAAACAAATTTATGAGAAACGTTATATATATATATATATGCATATATATTAAATGTTACCATATTCAATACCATTCTTTGCATATGCTCATCAAAAGAGATTGATCCTCCACTGTGTTTAGTGATTGATCAATCTTTCTCTATCATTCGATTTTTATGTGAAGCTTCTGATTTTGCTCTCCATTCAGGTTTTCCCATTTTTTCAACCAACGAATTCCATATATCCTTATTCATCCATCCAGGATTATGATCCTTAAGCTGAGCAACATCATTTTTCTTAAGAGCTTTTAAAATCCGAGTCCTCGCAACATTCAACATACTAGTGTAACGCGATGTAACTGTTCTCTCAAATGCTTCCATAAGGTCTTACTTATCCTCATCAAATCCCATTCTCTCCTAACCCAGACATGCAACAGAAAATAGAAAATTAGTATCAGTAGAACATACTATAATAAAAACAATTAACTAGATTGATATTGCCCCAAATTGTCCAGTAGCCATTCATGTCTAAATCATAAATCTCACGTATACTAGAGAAGAGTTATAATCTAAATCAGAGTTTAATATCAGCAGTGCACTCACCAAATCTCACTCAACTCTATAGCTGATGCATCATTACAAAAGCATTTCAATCATAGTTGAACACTAGTTAATTTAATAAGAACTTGTATGATCATCTAAAAATATATTGCATTAAAATAAATTAGTACCTTAAACATTTTCCAGTAGAATTCACGAACATCGATGGGAACATCCTTCCATTTCTCGTATGGACCCACAAAAAATTCCTTCATGACACGAGTGAGAGCACGAACAACAGTATGATGCGAGAAGCTATAGAAAAATTGTTACAAACAATTGGTTTCTATTGTTATGTTCAACATCATTGATATTATGTAAAAATTATATATGTTGAAAGTTAAGTAACATACCAACGCCCAAATGATATCGATAATATTTCATCCAAATTAGCTAAGTTCACCTCTGGCACATTTGATTGTTCTAGTTGCTCTTGTTCTTCATGTTCAACATTAACTTCAACGTTGTTTTCATTATCTTCATTGTTAACCTCATCAATTGAATCTTCACAGACGTTAAGATGGTTATCAGATGGAGCGGTCCTTGTGTGGTTCGATGATGCCTTCCTCTCAATTGATGTACCAAAAAAAAACATTTTACCTCCTCCTCGAAGCATAGCTTTACCACAACCCCGGAACATATTCCTAATGAACATACAAACAAAACTAGTTATGCCTCATATTGCAAAAAGAAATGCAAATAACTTAGATAGATTAATTTCAAAGATACCACAAAGAAATATAATGCTTAATATTCAAAAATAAATTTCATCATCATCTTCTTCTTCTTCTTCTTCTTCTTCTTCTTCTTCTTCTTCTTCTTCTTCATCTTCTTCTTCCTCATTCCCTTCATCCTCCTCGTCCCTCTCTTTTCGACCATCACTATCTACATCAATCTGTTCAAATTCGTTTATTCTTTCAAACTCGTGTATTTGTTCGGTATCTAACGCATCTGTACGTATGATCTTTATCAACAAGAATATCTGGATTGTCAAGCTCAAACCCCATATCAATAGTGACTACATCAGTCGTCACGTCTTCTTGATAAAACCCAATATTTGCGAGCGTTGAATCCTCATTCATAGGAATTTCATATCTACTTCTTGCTTTGATTTTACATACAACCCACCAATCTCTTCCTTTTCTCCTTTTTGATGGATAACTCAAATAGTAAACTTGATTAGCTTGTTGAGCCAACACAAACGGTGAGTCTGTTGACAATCTTGACCGATGATTAATTTCAACGGTACCATGACGAGGATGAACTTTGATCCCTCTCTCCGTATCATACCAATCACATTTGAAGAGAATAACTTTACACTCCTTGCCCAAGTATTCAAGCTCCCAAATGTCAACTAACATGCCATAATAGTCACCTTTTTCTTCATTATAACAACTACCCCTCACACAAACACCGCTGTTTTTAATGCATTTTCCTTGACCATATTCTTTTATATGGGAGTTAAAACCATTAGTGAAATATGCTTTGTAGTATTTTACTGAAGTCGATGGACCCAGAGCAATTGTTAATATGTTTCTATCTACTTGACCTCCTTCTTCTATCACCTATTATAAAATGATATGACATAAGAATATAAATTTATAAATAGATTAAAGATTAATATATAGTAACAAAGACTTGTTATAAATAACTTCAACTTACGTGTTTTTCAACCAATCAGCAAAATCAGATGCACGTAATCTTTATAGTGATTCTTCATTTATGTGTGGCATTAACTACCGAATGTGGTTATCAATTCTCCTACAAGTTCAAAATACATTATATAAATAGAATTGGTTTTCACATCACATGTTTACGATTTAATAAAATATAACATAATTAAATGTTGACGAAACTTTTAATTAAAACTTACTTGGAATATGGTGCAATTTCTATAGTGTTCAATAGAACATATGCATGTGCAATTTTCATTTCAGCACCGGTTGGTTGTATCTTAGGTAAATCGGGACCAAATGATCTACCGGGATGACGAAAAATAGATAGGCACCCATTCAAGTCCATAACTCCACTATCATCATTCCGTGGTACTGTTGACAATTTTGTTTCAACACTTGGCTCAAAGTAGAAAGAGCAAAATGTAGAAACTTCCCTTATGACGTTGGCTTCACATATAAAGCCCTCAACATGAGCTTTATTTCGCACACTTTTCTTTAGCTCCATTAAAAATATGAAAAATGCAAAAAGAAAAAACAAGTATGGGATAATTTGGCTAAACTATATATATCCTAAATCAATTAATATGAAATGAAATAGAGTTTACCTCTCAAATGGATACATCCATCGATATTGCACGGGGCCTCCAATTTTAGCCTCATACGGTAAATGGACAGGCAAGTGCTCCATAGAATCAAAAAATGAAGGAGGAAATATTTTCTCCAACTTACATAGTATATCTACAATATTCTTCTCAAGTTTCTCCATATAATCAACTCGAAGAATAGTAGAACATTTGTCTCTAAAAAAGTAACTGATCTCAGTTAATACATCCCCAACGGAATTTGGAACCATATTCCTTACAGTAACTGAAAGCAGTCTCTCCATAAACACGTGACAATCATGACTTTTAAACCCCTTAGAAGAAACTTCGGTTTTTCTTATACACCGTGAAATATTTTATGTGTAACCATCAGGAAATTTCATCTCTTTTAGCCATTAACAACTCCTTGTTGTTCCTTGCTCAATGTGTAAGAAGCTTTAGGTTTCATGACCTTACCATTCTCAGAGATCAATTCCAACTCTGGTCGCTTGCAGTACTTTTTCAAGTCGACTCTAGCATTTAGATTGTCTTTACGTTTTTCTTTGACATCCATCACTATGTTGTAAATATTCTCAAAGAAGTTTTTCTCAATATGCATTACATCAATATTGTGACGGATAAAATTTGTCTTCCAGTAAGGCAATTCCCAAAAAATGCTTCTTTTCAACCAGTTATGTTCCTTACCAAACCCGACAATACGTTCCTTTTCATATTTTTCCCGAACCTAATATTAGGTAAACTACAAACCCTTTTCCATACATCTTCACCACATAATCTAGGAGGTGGCTCATCTTTCTATATGACACCCTTCTTGAATAAATCCTTTTGTTTTCTGAACGGGTGATTTATAGGTAGGAATTGACGATTGACAATAAAAAAATGATGTCTTTCTTCCACTATCAAGTCTAAATGACTTAGTACGTTCCATACAATATGGACATGATAATCGTCCATGTGTACTCCATCTAGATAACATAGCATAACCTGGAAAATCACTAATCGTCCACAAGAGAGACACTTTCATCTGGAAGTGTTGTTTTCTTGATATATCGTATGTTTCTATTCCAACACTCCATAACATATTCAACTTCTCTATCAATGGTCTTAAGAACACATCCAAATCTTTTACTGGACTAGATGGACCTGGGATGACTAAACTCATGAACATGTATGGAATTTTCATGCACATCCAAGGAAGCAAATTGTACACAGTAATAATCACTGGCCAACAACTATATTGCGTTCCATATTGTCCAAAAGGGGTGAATCCATCTGTACATAAGCCAATTCAGACGTTTCTTGGATCTGATGCAAATGAAGGATGGATTTCGTCAAAGTGTTTCCAAGCCTCACCATCTGAAGGGTGTGACATATATCCCTCAAATACTGGTGGGAATCATACCATGTCATGTGTTTAGCTGTTTTTTCGGACATATAAAGACGTTGAAGTCTTGGGGTCAAAGGTAGATAACGCAGTACCTTGTACGGAATGCCCTTCTTTCTACCACCTTTTGTTATTTTTTATGTCTTGAACCGATCATGTCCACACATAGAACAATTAACTTTGTTCACATTTTCTTTGTAGTACAACATGTAATTATTGATACAAACATCAATCTTTTCATATTTAAGTCCAAGCATCTTCATCAATTTCTTCGTCTCATAAAGGTTGTTAGCTAGCTTATCATTTTCTGGAAGCATGTCTTTTACCGTGCTAAGAAGACAATAAAAACCTTTATCACTCATATGACATTCTGATTTCAAATTCAATAACTGTCACATGGCTGATAGCTTTGTATGCTTTTTGCAACCTCCCCAGATTGGTTCATCAACAACATTTAGTAAGGAATAAAATTTGATGTCTCTATATTAGGTTCATCTGTTGTTGAATCACAATCAAAATCAGGACTAACTGCTTGCATCACCATTTGTCTGTATGGATTAGTGTTTTCTGAACTTAAAGGTGTGTCTCTACGAATTGGATCTCCATGAGAAACCCAGTGAATATAATCATCAAGATACCCATGTGCATAAAGGTGAGCAGTGACATCATCCTGATTATGATAGCACAAGTTATCAAACCGACGTTTCATCCAACTACGGTCCATAACTACTTATGGTTATTTAAGTACCTGAACAGAAGACTCACAATTATTTAACTCTAAGAACTTCACGATGCTATTAAAACAAAGAGTCAATCAACTTAGAACAATATTTAACAAAAAGCTCATATATCAAGTTATATTTAAACAATTGTTACATAAGGAAAAGAACAATATCATTAGAAGTGCATCCACTGCTGATTCATATTAGCATTTTTTACACATTAATTGTTTCTTAGAACCTCATTTTTGTATTGCGCTTACAAAATAGATAACCCAAATAGGCAAATACTATTTGTATTAAATTTGAATGAACAATTTCATTACAATTGTATCAGACTACTGATTCGTATTATTCTCTATCTCAATGTATAGAATAGTAATTTTTCTAGAAAAGTATGATACTTGCCTAGTTTTGTAGTCTGGTCAAAACCTAACAGACAAATGGAAGAAACATTTGTATCCCGGCAACTTGACATAGATCGCTAGTAATTGTAGCTATTCACTACAATTATTCACTTGTTTTTTTTAATCAAATAATTTATTTTTTTTGCTCAAGTCCACTACAGAAACTAGACAAATCAGTTTGGGATGTATTAACTTGTCAAAATATCTTCATTATTAAACAAATCGAAACTATATTTTGTGCTGAAACTGATCAAAGAAGTAATTCAATGGTTTAACTAGACAATTATACAAACTAACAAGCAACCCAAAGCAAATCAATCATGTCGCTATGTCCTAACTAACCAACAATCACTCTCTTAAAGCAACGAATCGAGAAGATGAGCAAACCTATATTAAACTCCCCAACATCTAAACTACACTCATGCTCAATATTAAAGAGTAACCTCGACACTAAAATGTCACTATAGAAGGAAGAAGATTAGATGTATTGTAAAATGGAATGACTGCGGAGAATTGCTCACCTTTTTTGGGAACCGCTGAGCGAGCAGAATTAGGTTAGGTTATAAACCTCGGACGAGCAGAATTCAGAGCGAGCGAGCGAGCATAATTTGGGAATACCACGGACGACCACGGACAAGCAGAAAACTTAGAAAAATTGAGCAGAATTAGGTCGACAGAAACAACAATACTTTCTAGGTAATGGGTTTGAGCAGAATTAATGGGTTTGACCAGAAAATTTAGGTTGACAGAAAATTACATGGGCTTGCGCAGAAAATTAATGGGTTTGAGTAGCTGGGCCTCATAGTCTTTGTTATCAAACGGCCTTTGCAAAAAAATAATACAATTACGATATTTATAGGTAGCTCAAGAAGTAGGAAGGCGTTAATATTTCTTAGGTTTTTCCCTTACAAAAAAATATTTTTTTATGTAGATATAAATCCCTTGCAAATGAATATATTGTCTGAGGAGCAATAAATCCCTTACAAAATTCAGGATTGAAAAATGTAATTAGTGAGGGATTATTCTTAATACTATTTATAAGGAAAATCCGTCACAAAATATCTTAATTATTCCTCTAAAATCTTTTCCTTACAAATCTGTAAGTATTGTAGTAAGGAAAATATATTTTGTGAGAATTTCCCTACTTATTATTCTCCTCACTTAACCCTAACAAATCCCTTACAAATAGTTGTAAATTTAAAGGGATTATTTCCCTTGCAAAATTTCCTTCACAAAATACTGATTTTCATGTAGTATTTATACATATATGTTAAAAAAAATTTGAACCAATTTTGTTTTCCACTCTAGACCTTTTTACTTTTCTTGGGTTTCATCTTACCATATCCTTCATTTTCTAGGTCTTGTCAATTATCATCAGTTGTCTCACATGTTCGTCTCGATAAATTTGTTTTCCTCTAGACTTAGTCGGAGATACTTATTTAAAGAAATATGCATTTTTTGACTCCATTATCATATCCTTGTGTATATACAAGATTTGGAATCATGTACAAGAAATCGATAAGCGTTACTATTTGAGCATAACCAATAAAAATCCAATTATAAGATTCATGTTAATTCTAACATTTTTAGGAAACATCAACTTAGCAAGACACTCCCACATGTATTTTTTTATTCTTCTTTATTTCAGAGTACCTTATTTAAAAGATAGGTGCTACTTAAAATAGTTTTCCCCCACATATTTCGGGGTAATCTTCAACCTACTGACATTAAGTTCATATTTTACTTAAATGTTTGATTTTTGTTATATGTCACCCCGTTCGATTGGGTGAGTACTTTATTTATTATTCTTTCTTTCAGAGTACCTTATTTAAAATATACGTGCTACTTAAAATAGTTTTCCCCCACATATTTCAGGGTAATCTTCAACCTACTGACATTAAGTTCATATTTTACTTAACTGTCACCCTGTTCGATTGTGTGAGTACGGTTTCGTGGTCTCATGAATGATTATGTGTTGAGCACAAAGCTCGCCAAAAGGAACTTGTACTCTCCTCCTCTATCACTTCACAAAGTTTGACTTTCTTATTAAACTAATTTCCAACTTCTTGTTTATAACGAAAGAACTCATTCATTGCTTCCTCTTTACTTTTTAACAATTATACATAGCAATAATGTGTATTATCATCCGCAAAAGTAAGAAGTACTATTACTTCCTCTCGTATACACAAAAATTAAGTCATTGACATAGCTATGACATAGCTATTGATTAGAAGGATACCTTGTTAACCTAGCCTCAAAACATATTTTATACTTATATTTGAGATCAATTTGAAATATCAGAATATGATTCATGTTAATTAATATTTATGAGGCATCATAAATATCATTTCATAGTTTGTCATAGATTAAAAGGCTCAATCAAGTAATTAGAAGAAACATTTTCTTCGTATTGAGTTTTAACTTGATAGTCACTACATTTAGTTTCAACATATCCCCACAGACATAGCTCTTACACACATAAATGCAACCTTTAATGAGTACAAATTTATCATACTCAAATACATTTTAAAAAAAAAACATGTTTGTTGAGCAACGACCTTGACACCAGGTTCCTGTAGATGTTTCACACATTTTTCAAGGTCATATCATTTTCTAATGAAACCTTCAACTAAATGTAATTGTTGAGTCGTTCGATTTACCAAATGATTATGGCATTCATAACACACACGCTTTTGTGAGATAAATGCAAAAGGTTTCACTATCTTTGACAAATTGTGGAAAGTTATCTACTAATACTTGGGGTATGTTAATACAGGAAATTTTTAATTAATAGTTACCTTAGAACATGACGCAAAACTTTGTCAGGTTGTTCAATTTTTTCAAAAGTTTAAACATGTCACAACACGACTTCGGAGTAAAAGTGGTATAGGTTCTCAGTCACCTCAACATCTACAATAGTCTGCAAACCATCATATTTTCTCATAAAAAAATCAAATTATTTACGTATATCCAAAGTCAAATTTAGATTGATTCTCAGGTCGTTGGAGTGTTCACAGAGTGTTCATTTGCCATCCTTTTTCTAGACACAACCATAAGGTTCCCATGCCAAGAGAGGGTGCAACAATGTTTGTATTTAAAACTTGCCCTCCTAGACAGAATTTCTAAACTTTACCTTTTATGTTGATCACGCTACAATAACTCATCACCTTTACATCCAAGTTCATAATTTATATGATTATCAATCAAATCAAAAGTTGTTCTATTAAACATATAATTTTTTCTGCATGGAAATCCAACTAAACGAGTTACGGTTAGTCCTCCGTATGACTCCAAACTCGATCATTGATACGATGGAATAAGAAATGTATATCTATTGCTAAATGAGACAGTACTCATCGTAACATTATTGTTTGTAGTTATCTTTATGAAATATAAAAAATAAACAATTTCTTATTCCTATAGAAATAGTTTAAGAATTAATTATATAAAAGTTCAACCAAAAACATCCATTACAAGTAAAATTTTGCCTTAAGATTGTTAGCAATTAGGATGGTTGGACAAAATTGTAATATTCTAAAAGTGTAAGGATAAATATGTAGAATCATCAAAATCCTGGATCAACATGTCAATCATGCACATAATTGAAATTGACAAACAGAAAAACTGAGATTTGTGAGGTGCACGGTCACCTTACCGTTAAACGTTCACTCGATGATCATATCTCAACATAAAACAATGTCGTCGGGAAAAACTAGTATGTCTCCTGATAGAATTGAATAGTATCTGAATTCAGAAAGACAAATTGAACACGATGATAAGAAAGACTCTGGTGATTATCAACACAGATTGTCAGAGGTGGAGAATATCAACAAATATAGAGAATATTATCATTTTTGAATTCTTTTCTTCTTGTATTTTGAAAGGGAGAAAAGCCCCATATTTATAGTGTTAAACACTTGAGTATGTGAAAATACTCAACGTGGGATATTTGTTCCACAATTTCATTTACTTGTTTGGGTTTGGTCCGTTTCCAAAATTGACTCATACTTAATTAACTTTCGCAATTTAACCATTTTATTTCAGTGGCGATCTTAGAAACGAAGTTATACAATGAATATTTACAATAAGCCGTTACCAAAAATAATTTATATGGAATGCCTATCCTTGTGAAGATTGCGCTTGAACAATGATAAATAGGCTCGTTTTGCAATGCGATAGAGTGGATCGACCATGCCCTCCTTTCCTGGTCTTGCTTGGAACTTTCACTACAGGAGATAGTGTAATTAAGGGTTCAACAAGGCGTCTCTTGGATATTTGAGTCATGAATAATTTAATAAATAAATTATTCATAGGTCAACTAAGATTGAGACGTCTTTTTTTATATTTTAAGGCACATTATAAATTGGACTGCAATCAAAATTTAGAAAGAGGAAAAAAACTATTCTCTAGACCATGTTATTAGAACCGGACCAGCAGACCGACCAGGAACCGGACTCCTGTCCGGTTTGGTTCAGATAAAAGATCGATTTGCAAATGAACAGTGTTTAAAACTAGACGGTTTCCGGTTCATTTTTTGGATGATTTTTTTTAACAGACCAATCGTTATTTTTTCGGTTTAAACAGATTGGTTATGTTATGCAAAAACCGATTGGTTTAAAGTTGAACCAAACGCCTATCTTCTCATTTCAAAATGGCCTTCGTCAAAACGAAGGGTTCCTCGTTCTCTGGAAGCAACCACATGCGGACGCCCTCTAAAGAAATCCAGAAGTTTAATGTGGACGCTAAGGCTCTTGCTGATTTTCAGCAGTCTAATGAGTCTGGTTAGTCATTTAACTACACCAAGTCAATGATTCACGTTCGCCCTTAGGATGCATGGTTGCCATCCACAAACCTAGTTTCAAAATCATTGCCTACAGTGAAAATTGGTTAAGGTGTTGGGTCAGACCCGATTTCTCGGGAGGATTTGATCGATGTTCATGCGAGGACTCTATTTGTTGTACTCTTGGTTGCTTCCTTGGAGAAAGCTGTGATTGCGAGGGAAGTTTCACTGCTGAATCCGATTTGGGTCTATTCTAAGACAACCTAGAAACCTCTTTATGCTATAATCCATAGAATTGATGTGGGTCTCGTGATTGATTTGGAGAATGCGCGGTCTTGAAACCTGACACTCTCTCTTGCTTGGGCAATCCAGTCCCAGAAGCTTGCTGTCAGAGCTATCTCTAGGTTGCAGTCGTTACCTGGTGGAGACATTGATATTTTATGTGACCCTTTGGTCGAGGACATCCAGAAGCTCACTGGTTATGACTAAGTCATGATTTACAAGTTGCATGACGATGATCATGAAGAAGTTGTGTCAGAAATCAGGAGGGACGATATGGAGCCTTACCTGGGTCTGCATTACCCAACTATGTAGTTTGTATTTTCAGTTTTTTTTTTACTTATGAACAATGAACCACACATTGAACCGGGTCCCGTCTGGTTGGACCGGTTGAATCGGGAACCGGCCCCTACGCCAAGTTCGAGGGTCGGTTCGATTCTGATAACACTGGTTCTAGATGTTATAAAAATTGGCTCATTTATTCAGACATCATTTTAGATAATAACAGTCGTAGTCTTCACCCATTTATTTAATGATTTAAAAAAACTTTTCTTTTCCCTGGCATGGCCTCTTCTGCATTTGTATTGTTCATTATTTCAGAGCTGTTCTTTTCGTTTCTTCAGTTCTTCCGCGCTTCTTCAATTGGTAAGTCTTTTTCGGTTTATCTTTCAAATTCCTTCAATATATTGAAAATTCAAAGATTCCATCCGTTCTCTATTTCAGTGGTTCTTCCTTTAACGGCTAGTTCTTCCGTTTGGTTATCCTGCGTTCTTCTTTAGTCGGTAAGTCTTGTTTCGCTTTATTTGTCAAATTCTTTCAATTCATCCAAAATCTGAAGATCAAGTCTACATGTTTGATTTATATGAATAACAAAACCAAAATTTGTCAATTCAGAACAAACTCCAATTGTTAATTTTGGGCATTTTTATTTCATGAAGATTGGATTCGATTTGAGGTTGCACATTGACGAACCTACAAAATGTTGCTTCTTCGAGTTGATATAATTTTTCCAATCGATCCTTTTGGCGCAAAGGTTTGTTTTACATGGACCCATTGGCTTGAATTTTAGACAACTCGAGACTGAATTTATCATGTAAGTGTGTTACCTTTATTATTATCTTCCGTGAATGGCATATGTGAGTTTCTTTACTGTTGGTATCGATAGTGACAACCCAATACAGGCAAGGCCTCAAAGGCCTAATAACTTTGCAGAGGGTAAAACTCACATCGTTCAAAACTGGACTGACCCACTGTAAGGGTAAATTGGCACCCATAAAGCGGTCCAGCACCAAACCCAAAACTAAAGTGGACACCAAATCCCTATTTCAGGTCGTCATCGCCAAGGCAAAAGCCTCCTACTGCTTGGCATGGGATCCCTCGCCAAGAGAGTCAAATATCTCAACTCTGGTCACACAAACTGATACTGAATATTTAGCCACGATATCCCGCGTAATAACCGTAATATCTGATATCCTTATCTTTACTAGCACAATATTCACAAAGATATTCAGCTGCCTATAACGGTTTGGTATTCCAACCCTATAAATACTCTTGCTGTATACGTTCATTACGTTTTGAGTTCATACACACAGTATACTCATTTAAGCATCGAAGTGGGACCCAGAGACACCCTCTCTGTTGCGCTCCCCTTCTTGCAGATTCATCGGAGCTCCGGCGAATGCGTGTGGTTATCATTCAGTTGACATTCAAAACACTGCCAAGTCAGCATTCGGGAAATTCAGACCCAACATTTGGCGCCGTCTGTGGGTACACGAGCAAAAACAGTCATGCATACTCGTTCTAACTGCAATAGTCGGAAACGGGTTAACGACCAATCCTTAGATAGCTCGGAATCCGCCGCCGCTTCGCCACTTCAGCAAGAACCGGCTAGCCAGGAAATCCGTGACGTCGTCCCCCCGAGATCGGCGCAGGAGCATGTCGACAATTCAAGACCGGCCCCTGTTCCACACACCACTAAGATTATAGTTCGACCAATTGTTAAAAAGCGTGGCCGCCTTGGACGCCGTCAAACAGTATCCAGGAGAAACTTTGGCCGACTTCTACGGACGTTTTCACAAAAATGTTACAGAAATTGATCCTCGAGTCACGGATGGGGAGATCATCCGAGCTTGTTATAGAGGGCTCGATGTTGCCAACAAAACCTTAAGAAAACTGCGAAAAGCTACCATGTTCAAGAAATAAAGACATTGGAGAAGCTGGCAGTAAGGGTGAAAGGTTTCATAGACCTGGAAAGGGTGAATTCTGAAGCCAATGTCCTGTCAACATCGGCAAGAGTTATCCTAGAGCCCCGACGCGATGGTAGAAACGAGAAGAATGATAAGAAGGGTCGCGAAAAGCATAGATCTGAACCCCTAGACCAAGCCATCGAGAGGTTCCCGAGTATTTCACGCCTTTAAACAGACATATTTCGACGATACTAGTCGAGATGGAAATAAAGTCCTTGGCAAATCCACCGACACCCCGGAAGAATGCCCAGCTAATGGGTAAGGAAACAGAGAGCTATTGCCGCTATCATAAGGCTAAATCTCACAAAACCGATGATTTTCGTATTCTCAAGCGCGACATTGAGAAACTGATCCAGAAAGGCATGTTAAAGGAATTTGTGGCTGGCAGACAACCGAAGTCGAACACTCCCACGTAGAGCCCACTCGCCAGTTCCGCAAGAACAATCTGGCCTATCCGAGGGCAGGCGGGTAATCAACCTAAGTGCTAGAAGGTTTGGTGCTGGAGGCGAGGGGTTGAATACAATAGACCTCGCCACAGTTGTATAACTGGACAAGAGACCTCGGCCGAAAGAAGATTGTATGATCTCATTCATCGAGGAAGACCTGGCACATGCCACGACCCCGCACAATGATGTCTTGGTCATCACAGCAAAAGTAGAAGGGTGTGATATGAAAAGAATTCTGATCGACGGAGGAAGCTCGACATACATTCTATTACTAGACGACTTCGAAAAAATGGGCAAATCCAAGAAAGATCTTAAGCGAGTCGACTTTCCCCTCATCGATTTCGCTGAGAGAACAACATATCCGCTGGGAGCTATAACCCTGCCGGTAACTTTGGGCGAAGGATGGAAGAGCATAAAGATGTAGGTCGCTTTTCTAATGATTGACGCACCCACCTCGTACAATGTCATCCTAGGAAGAACCACTATCAGTCCGCATAATATCGTGGCCTCCACAGTCCACCAAAAAATAAATTTCCCCACGCCGAATGGGATTGGAGAAGTTCTAGGACACCAACCGTCCTCACGCCAATGTTACGTGAACTACCTCCGCAGGAAGAATCAAAGGAAAACCTTGGCCATCGAGACAGAGGCTGACCCTCGTGAGGACAAAGCTCGGCCATCCCCAATAGACGAACTTACGAAAGTCGAGATCGACGAATCAGAAAAGAAGGTGTGAATCGGAACCACCTTGAACGACGATCAAAGGGACACCTTGACCTTCCTATTAAAATAATACGAGGAATTATTCACTTGGAAGCCCAGTGACATGTGAGGCATCAACACTGACATAATCTCCCACAAGCTTAGGATAGATGCCTCGTTCAAGCCTATTGCTCAAAAGAGAAGGTCAATCGAATCAGATAAGCGCTACGCGATCAAGCGAGAAGTAGGCAGATTAGTTAAACACAAATTTGTCAGGGAGGTATGTTTTCAAAGCTGGGTCGCCAACCTAGTACTCGTGAAGAAGTCAAATGGGAAGTGGAGAATGTGTGTCGACTTTCGCGACTTATACAAGGTATGCCCAAAAAATTCGAACCCCTTTCGCGAATTGATCAAATGGTGGATGCAACCTCTCGTCACGAGATGCTGAGCTTCATGGACACCTATGCAGGCTATAACGAGATCCGAATGCACCCGGCCGATGAAGCCCACACAACATTCTATGCCGACATAGATATACTTTGCTATAAGGTGATGCCCTTCAGCCTAATAAATGCGGGGGCAACGTATTAGGGAATGGTAAATCGGTTGATCCAAGAAATGCTGGGGCATAACATGGAGGCCTATGTGGACGACATGCTCGTCAATAGAATAAAGGGTATCCCTTATACAGATGACCTTCGAAAAGCATTTGAATGCATGAGAAGGCACAACGTTCGCCTAAACCCAGCAAAATGCGTCTTTGGGGTAAAATCAGGCAAATTCCAGGGATTCATGGTCAGCGAGCGAGGTATAGAGGCGAAACCTGAAAAGCTAAAAGCTATAAAAGAAATGAAGTCCCCAACTTGCCACAAGGAAATCCAGAGTCTGAATGGGCGCCTGGCCGCAATCAATCGTTTCCTCTCAAGGGCGAGCGACAGGTCTCTACCGTTCTTCAAAACTCTCAGGGCAAACCGCAAGTTCGAGTGGACGCCGGAGTGTGAGACTGACTTTCAGTCACTTAAGCAGCACCTACAGACACTCCCGGACTTGGCGAAGCCCATTCCCAGTGAACCGATCTTTCTTTATATAAGTATTAGTGAAGTCGTAACCAATGCAGTTTTAATCAAAGAAGAGGGAAATAAGCAGAATCCAGTCTACTTTGTAAGCAAATTGTTTAATTAGGCTGAAATAAATTATATCGAGATTGAAAACTATCTCTATGCCTTAGTCATTGATTCTCGAAAGTTACGACTGTACTTCCATGCCCACGTCATACCAGTCCTCACCAACAGGAAGGATGGTCAAATGGACGATTGAGCTGAGCGAATTCAAGATCAAATTTGCGCCGAAAACGGACATCAAAGGTCAACCATTGACATATTTTATAGTGGAAAGTACAAGTAATGGTCTAGCAGAAACAGAAAAACGGCAAAAACATCCAGAAGACAAAGGCAAAAGCTAGGAACTCTATACTGACGGATCCACTTCAAAAAAGGCTCGGGCAGGATTAATTCTCATTCCCCCTGAGGGCGAGCCCTTGAAATATGCGATTGCCCTTACATTCAAGGCGACCAATAAAGTGGCCGAATATGAAGCACTTATCAATGGACTGCGACTCGCTAAGGGAATGGGCAATACGTCACTTAAAGCAAAAAGCGATTCAGAGGTAATTGTCAACCAAATCAATGGCACATATGAAGCAAAGGGGAAAAAATGAAAGAGTACCTCAACATTGCCAAAATACTCATCGTCGAAATTCCGACTTTCATGATCGAGTCCATTCCTCGCCAAGACAACCAGTTAGATGATTCTATAAGCAAACTGGTGTTCGGAGGAACAAGGATACATGATGTGTAATTTCTAGAACAAGCATTATACTCAGTCCTTGAAAATTGAGCAGAAGTCTTCAATATTCAAGAGCAAGATAACTGGATGACCCTATTCCAGAATTTTTTAAAAGAAGGAACCCTGCCAGAAGACGAAGGCGAGGCCACGAAAATAAGTCGCCTAGCCGCAAACTATCTTCTCGTAGATGGAGAGCTCTATAGGCGAGGATACTCAACTCCCTATCTGAAATGCAACTCCCATCCCGAGAAAGAAAGAGTTTTGCGCGAAGCTCACGAAGGAGTTGTCGCATGCCATGAAGTTGCACGCTCACTGACGCGCAAAAACTTCAAACTAGGCTACTACCCGCCAACCTTGAGCAAAAACGAAACGAAATTAACAAAGAAGTGTGCGACTTGTCAACAGTTCGCAACAAGATCCGGTCAACCACCGACATTGCTATCCCCAATGGCAGGCACCTGGCCTTTCGCCCAATGGTGAATGGACATTTTGCGGCCCTTTCCCATAAGCACTAGGTAAAGAACCAACATTATCGTGGCGATCGACTACTTTTCCAAGTGGATAGAAACGAAAGCATCGGCCTCCACAACGGAATTTCAAGTGATCAAATTCTTAAAGATCCACATATTTTCACAATTTGGCGTTCCCAAAATACTCATAAGTTACAATGGTCCGCAATTCGTGGGAAAATAGCTCAAATGGCTCTGCGAAGAGTACCATATCAATCACAGATTAAGCTCGGTACACCATCCTCAAACTAATGGACATGCCGAAGCAGCCCACAAAGTTGTCGTGGTAGGACTCAAAAAGCGAGTTCAAGACTTCAAAGGAAACTGGGTAGAAGAGCTGGATAATGTACTGTGGGTTGTCAAAACGACACCCAAAACAGCAGCAGGGGAAACACCATTCAGTCTGGTGTACAGATCCGAAGCAGTAGCACCCGCCAAAATAGCGGTGCCTACCCATAGGATTCTACACATTAATGCTGAAACTAATGAAATCGAGCGCCTTACAAACCTCGGTCTTGCCGAAGAAAAGCGGTGGCAATCAGACAACGCAAAAGCTAAAATGCGACTGGAGACCGCTCGATACTTCAACAGAAAAGTCAGCGCTCGCCAATTTTTCGTGGGGGAGATGGTTATGCAAAGGAATGAGTTCACAAAACTGGACAGCCAAAACAAACTCTCAACTAAGTGGGAAGGTCCATACAAAGTAGTCGAGATCGTCGCGCCAGGATCCTACTACTTGGAAACCATAAAGAGTGTACGACTACCTTGTCCATTCAACTCCGGACATTTATGGAGGTTTTATGCATAGCTTGTAATCAAAATGTTATGTCAATAAAACAAACCATTCCTTCACATAAAGCATAGCCACTCTTCCCAAAACGAAAAGTCCCAAAGAATGGACGATATATCGAAAGAAAAGACCTAACGCATACAGGCAGACGAACCAATGAAGGTGGCAATCTCGTTAGTGAGGCCAAAAGAGGATTGCGAACAAACCTTACTAAGGTAACAGTTCCTCTCCCACGAAGACCTAGAACGAGAGACGAACGAACCATCAAGGTAAAAGTTCCCCCCAAACTAGACCAAAACTAAAACCTGATATAAAAGGCAAACGAACCGTTAAGGTAACAGTTCCCTTACAAGTTGGGCAAAACTATGACCTGGTATAAAAGGCGAACGAACCGTTAAGGTAACAGTTCCCTTACAAGTTGGGCAAAACAAAGACTTGATATAAAAGGCGAACGAACCGTTAGAGTAACAGTTCCCTTACAAGTTGGGCAAATCAAAGACCTTATATAAAAGGCGAACAAACCGTCAAGGTAACAGTTCCCTTGCAAGTTGGGCAAACCAAAGACCTGATATAAAAGGCGAACGAACCCACAACAAGGTTAACAGTTCCATTACAAGTGGGACACGACAAATTGGGCGAACGAATCTAAGGTAACAGCTTCTAGAAAGGCGAACGAACCTTAAGTAACAGTTCTCCATGACTAGTTAAAGGCGAACGAATCCATAAAGGATGACAGTTTCCTTAAAGGCATAATCCTTGGGTAACAGTTCGCTTAAGAAATTTGGCGAAAGGAACGGATGAGCCGATAAACGGCCACGATCCTTCCTTCGAAGCCTAAACGAGCGAAAAGAACCTTCAAAAGGTAATGTTTCCTCCAAGACCCTATATGGCGAGACTATCCTACATAAGCTAAAGCGAAGTTGAAAACAAATATGGTAAAACTTCCTAAAGCATTCAAACAAAAAAGACATCGGAAGAACGACCAAATATATTCGAAGTCAAACAAAAATAAAGGCTTATGAAATAAAAGGCGTTCATTCTAATCAAAGTAATATCTGAGTCAATAGTCAAAGAAACATTACAAGACTCCTTAAACAAAAGGAAGTCAAAAGAAATTATCATCAATATGTGAAAAGAGGATGATGAGTGAAAGCACAAGGAGATCAGGTGACTTAGCAAGGTTGTAATCCTTCTTAGCACGAACAGACTCCTTCGACTTGAAGCTCTGCATTAACTTAGTCATCTGGAGGCCTGGGACATCAAGGTTTGCGTTCACCGGGGGCTACAGTTTCCTTCTCGGCCCCGAGGGAAGCCTCCTCGCTAACAGGAGCAGAAGAATCTTCCTTGGTGTAGCCACTCTAAATGAAGTCCTAAAGAGACTTCACATCCCCGAGAGGAAATTTTGGGTCTATCCCCTGGATCTCGTCGACCAAGACCTGGAGATAGACAACTACCTCAGCCTTCATCACCTCTAAGGTGCAGTCAGAGAACTCCTCGGACTTCTTAAAGTCCTCAACCACGCTTTGGGGGGAGGGGACAACCTTCCGATTCAGGTCGAGTTGTTCCCTCTGATCTCTGCCTCCAGATGAGCGGAGTACTTGTCAGCCTCCTTGGTTCGAATCTCAGCCCTAAAGCGTCTGTCATCAGCAAGGGCCACTTGATCCTCCCTCACTTTAATGGTGGCGGGCAGCCCCCACTCCGTATCCTCAAACTCCCGGCGAGCCCGCTCCACCAACTTAGTGGACGCTCAAACTCCGAAACTGCTCCAGCACGATAAGTATATCAACTTTCTTATCGGCGAGCGCCCCTACAATTCGCTCGATCGCTGTCTTCTAGCGGACGAGCAGACAACATGAAAAAATGGGATAAAGTTAAAAAGGATCAATGAGTTACAAAAGAGAGAGCAATGAGAGGAATAAAGAGAACATCCTAAAAGGATAAAAATGAGAAAGGGATTTACCAAGGCGAGGCACTTAAAATGCGACCTCATCACGACCTCCACCCGTTCCTAAGGTGGAAGGATCCCATCCAACAGATACATGCAGAGATCTGGGTTACACCGCAGAGTGGTCTTATCCGAAATCTCCACCTTTCAGAGACTGTGGCAATGAACTCAAAGACCCCTGGGGTGTGCCACCTTCGTTGGTTGTAAGAGACCCACCAAAGAGAAGTACTCCCTCGTAAAGGGAGTCTTCGAAGTGCCCGTTGCGGCACCCTGGGTTTGGACCCTCTTCCGAGCCCCAGCTCCCCTGGAGGGGTTGGGAGCAGCATGATCGGGAGTAGGGGCATCAACCCACCCGGGGACAGGAGCCTTGCCCCGAAAAGCAGAAAATCCCCCGGCGGCAGCAGGACGGTCCTCGCTAGAACTCCTCGCCCTCTTGGCTGGAGCAAGAGTAGAAATCGCCTCAGCTGCAACATTATCTGAAAACAAGAAAAAAAAACGTATTAAGCCTAAGGCTGAATCAGAGGAAGAAAAAACAAAGGGCCTATTTCAAATAATACCTCTTGGGCGATCGCCAGAAGCGGCCCTAGATTGTTCATACTCAGGCTTACTCTTGGTCACGCGCCTGGAAGGAGGAGGAGGTGGACTCTAAGACGCCTAGGCAGCAGAAAGCCCCGCCTTAGCCTACTTTGAAAAGAGACTGAGAATTTTAGGTCCCCGAGTGCCTACAACACAAAACCAGAAAAGAAAAAGGGTTAGAAAATTACCCAATCAATAGTGACTTGTGTGGACTGATGAATGTCCGCCTGCCTAAGCATGGACTCTGAAGTTTCGCCACCGAGCCTAAGCATCAATGGCGTTCCGATCACTGACCGATCCTGCTCCGGCTGGAAAAGCTCCCAGTATACACTACTCTTACCTAAGAAATAATACTTCGTGTAGTTGGAGTTGGTGGCCCGAAAGTCGTCCAGCAATCGAAAGTGGACATTCCAGTTCCATGCCTGGACCATCCATTCCTCAAACTTCGGTCATCGAGTTTGGAAATGATGAAGGTAGTTAGCCCCAGCAGCCAACCAATAGAAGCACTGGAATAGAACAAGTGAATACGTCCATCCTTGACGTAAACACATAAATTTAAACACAACCCACATCCGAATGACGTTGGGTACCAGTTGCGTGGGACTTATCCCGTAGTAACAACAGAGATCCTTCAGGTCGTCGCAATGATGAAAACGCAACCCATCATCAATCTGGGCCGCATAAACGTAAATCTATCCTTCGCAAGGATAATGCATACCTAAGCTCGGATACCTAGGTGCATCTGCTTCTCCTAAACCAGTGAGGGTGACCACAGCCTTAAACCGAGCTGGCGTCAACTCATTGGGTTTGATATCTAAACAAAACATCATGGCATGGCAAGAACAATACTAATATAACAAAAAGGAATAAGCTTTATCGACTAAAAAGAAGCAAAGAGAACATAAAAGACTACCTGTTGGAGAAAAAGCGGGGACATTGGTCTCATAAACGTCCACCACAATTGGTGTTAGCACGTGATTTCCAGAAACCGCTTTCGACACAGGAGCTCTCTGGGCCGGCACGGGGGAAGAAGCCTCCCTAATAACAAGAGGAGCATTAGCAGCCCTAGTCGCAACTTTCTGCCTAGAAGAAGACTGGGCAGGAGAAGGTTTGGTTGACGATCCCTTGCCGGAAGTTTGATCCTTGTTGCCAGCCATGGTCGTAAAAAGGATAATTTTACTGAAGGTAAAAGATGAGAAAGGAAAAGCTTAAGCAGAGGATTGAGGAACACTTGAACTCTGGAATGCAAAGACTTGAGTGCGTAAAGGGCTAAATGCCAAAGTTTTGCTTTTAATAGCCAAAATTGGAGAAACTGAACGGGTACGTCCGAAAAGGCTCAGACAATGATTACGCCCCTTTGGGTAAAATCGAAGCGATGTTAGAATTCAAAGGGTCACATCGGGGAGATAAAATGTCGAAACAATACGGAAACTGTCAGCCTACCCCTAGTTTCGGAAGACAAAGAGACAGACATACCTCAAATGTCCTCTCGACTTCTCGCCAAACAGTGCATCCATTAAATTCTCAAAACCTTACACAAAAAAGGTGATCGCCAAAATCTATACCAAGCCTCTCCTAAGACCCTCGCAACGGTAATGTTCGCCCAAAGAGTAGTGAATGAGCATCCATAAACTCTGGCAAACCAAAGTGTTCGCCTAATAGGGTAAGGGATCAAACATTCCAAAAGCTCTAAGCAACCAAAAAATGTTTGACAAAGGATACGGAGCATCGAAAGGCAGAAATAGCAGGCAAGGAAAGCAAAAGGTCCAATCAAGAAGTCACTTTCTCAAACCCTATCACAAAATCAAGCTCGGACGAAAAAACTTCCCTCAAGCTTCGGGGGGAAATGTTGGATATCGACAATTACAGCCCAACATGAGCAAGGACTCAAAGGCACAACAACATTGCAGGGGGTAAAACTCACATCGTTCAAAACTGGGTCGGTCCACAGTAAGGGTAACCTGGCACCCATAAAGCGGTCTAGCACCAAACCCAAAACTAAAGTGGGCGCTAAAGCCCCATTTCAGATCGCCATCGGCCAAGGTCAAAGCCTCCTACTCCTCGCCATGGTCTTCCATCCCTATAAATACTATTGTTTTACATACGTTCATTACATTTTGAGTTCATACACACAGTATACTCATTTAAGCATCGGAGTGGGACCCAAAGGCACCCCCTCTGTTGCGCTTCCCTTCTTGCAGGTTTATCGGAGCTCCGACGAAAGTGTGTGGTCATCATTCAGTTTATATTCAAAACACTAGCAAGTCAGCATTCGGGAAATTCAGACCCAACATGTACATAACATTTTAATGTTTTTGCCATGGTATGTAACGAAAATGGAACCTATTGATGGTTTGATTTCATCATGGCAAATGATGTAATTTGAGTCATGGCCTCAATTGATTGATGAGGTGCAGGATTAATATGAAAAATGTTGCTAATGTGTTCTTTGAGTAATAACTCCTCATTATCAGATTTTTATTCACTTTCCTTGTTTTAAAATAATTCGTTTTTTTTGGCAATTTTGCTAACAATACACTCCAAGCAAACGTTTTACCTTTACCATTTCGGTTGAGTCTATTCTTGAAGCGATTTGTAATGAAAGCTCATGCTCGAGGGATATATTTCATTGTAATGAGGTTCTTATTTCAAATATTAAATCTGACGGGTTAAACCATATTTATTTACTCTTTGCTTGTGTTTACACTTTCTAAATTTTGATTGAGGCTCTTTATATTATAATGGGTGTCAATGATTGAGATTTAGAAATGAATGATGTAGTACCTCCATCAGGTTACATATGTGAAATATTCAATAGAAAGCTATAAATGTCATCTTTTAGTTGTTTTCTTGTGTTACTTTCCGTACTTAAAGGTCTCAATTTTGTTGGATCACATCAATCAGATTCTTCTTACTACTCTTCGTTCCTTTAACCTGCACAAAGAAAAGTCTGGGGTGTTCCCGTTGTTTCCCCTCCGATGACAAAGTTAGTCGGAGGTTCATTGTATTTGAGTACTCAGATTGTATAAGTGTTGGGATGTCAGAAAACCCCTCCTATTGACCGAGGATGATAATGAGGTATTTATAACATTCCATACATGTACCATAGTATAGTCAAATCCTACCATAGTCGTCTGAGCTGTCTCTGAGGCGAGTCAGCCGTAGTTACTTTAGGAATATTCATTTGTAGTAGTTATCTCACTGTAGACTGTCCTTTTAGTTTGTTTAATCCTAGGCGTGCTAAAAGCAACATGCCTAATTCGTAGGTGTGCACGCGCACCAACTGAGGTAGTTAGTGGATGTGGTGGCGTGCACTTATGCTGAGTATTCTTTTGTATTTGGCGCATCCTTATAGGGCGACGCCCAAATATAATTGGGCTTAATAAATTCAGTTCAGAGTATTATTGGGCCAAATGTAAAAATAGTCAAGCCCAATGTTCATAACTCATCATGTGCCCCTGAAGCCTTAGATGAGCGACACTCATTTGAGGATTATAAGCTTCTTAAAAAGTCGCTTCTCCCTTCATTGATAATTCATATTCCATAGAGCGGCGTCATTTATTAACACTCATGCAACATGTTTTTGCAAGTCACTCTTCCAAAGGCGTCGCCTAAATCATGCAATCGGCTGGAACCGCCTTTCCAGGTTTCATTCATGCATGATTTTCCTTTGTCCCGCCATTATTATAAATTTGGATTTCAAATTTGAATTTTTTGGCGGAATCTTCTAGAAGCTTCGGGAACCGAGAAGACTCTTCTTTTTTAACGGTAAAATCGTAATTTCATACCCATGTAACTGTTCGACTCTTTGTTTTAAGGGGGTAAAATCGTAGTTTCCCACCTTTGTAACTGTTCGACTACCCTAGGGGGTTCTATAAATACCCCAACCTTCCTTCATTTACCACTTTTACAGATCTTTCTCTCTCTAGAATTCTCTGCCTTCTCTCTAAAATTCTGGTCAACCTCTAATCGTCATTCATCATTACTCGGTGTTTTCCCCTCGCTCTCAACGCCCATTATCTTCGCGTCATTCTCTCCTATAGAAGAATGGCTTCCGACTCCGACTTTGGTAATCACGTATTTCTCCCTGTCCCTTTTCTTGAGCTTAAACCCAATATTCTTTCAATTTCTATATTCGAAAAATGAGTAGGTGAGGTTGGTATGAGCGACGCTCATGCCCCCAGGTATCCCATCCCTGATGATGCGGATCCTGAGAACCCTCACCTCGTAAGTCAGCCTAAAGAAGGCGAGAAAATCATATTCCCACTTCAAATTGAATCGGGCCTAAGGTTTCCTATTGTCCTCCTTTAGTTGAACTGTGTCGCCATTATGGCTTTTCTCCCACCCAAGTTTCTCCAAACTCCCTTCGCACTTGGGTGGACTTCCGAATTCTGTGCTTTTGTCGCAGATGGGCTTATTTCTTAAATGGTTTTCGATATTTTTATCGCTTGGATTCAAATCATTTGGGTGTGCGCCTTTTCACTACTCGGGCAGCTCCTCCTTTCAAAGATTGGACCTGAGATTCCACTCGTCCGTTAGTCACGGGTGTTCGAAACCAAAATTCAAATTGGAAGAGCGCCTACTTCTTTTTCGAAGGAGGTGTTGCCTGGTGTCTAGTATCGTCAAAGCCGAGCAAAGATCCCTGCCCCAGCGTCGAGGAACTGTCCTCGACAGACATGGACGTCTTGGCGACAATCTACCTAGATCATCAGGCGGGGCGCGCGCAAATAATCTCCAAAGAGACCAGTGAGTCTGATTTAGAGGAAACTAACGTGTCCCTTGTAGAGCGTAACCTTCTGCCCTTTACTCCGATAAATAATTTATTCTTCTATTTTTTGCAGACAAGGACTTTGCTATGTTTTCTCATTTGTTAGAGCCTCCACAAAAAAAGGTGCCGATGGAGAAGAAGAAAGCGAAGAAGATCAACGGCGATGCTCCTGAGGGCTCTAGGAAACGTAAGAGACATCACTCCTCATAGGGGCAGAAAAAGGCGAAACCTATGGAGGAGTCGCTTGACCCTCGTAAGGCTCTAGCCGAACTTTTCATTAGTACTATAAATGAAGCTGTCGCGGCTTTTAAAGGTGCGATCCCTAAATCTTATTGGATTAGTAACAGCGTCATTAGTAATAGGAATAACGTTTTATTCACTAAAAAGTAGGGTCCCCCTGTCTTGGCCTATGGCGGCTTCATGTGGACCTACCCCGAATATCATAATGGCTTCCTAAAGAAGGGAGCATTTGACCCTTCCTTTGATCTGACAGGAGCGACGCTTGCCGCAGCTTCAAAATCCAAGACACGACCTCCTACCCGAACTCCTGCTACCGTGTCCCAATAGGTGATCTTGGTGGATAGTCTCCTTGATCCTAATGACGCGCCACCTCCTCCTCCTAGAGTGGCATATACTCCTCCTCCAACATTGGTACGCCAACGATATGAAGGTCCTCCACCTTACACAGGTCCTCACTTTGACCTGAAGCGAGACCTACTAAAGAATGCAGGCGCCCCCAACCACCTACAACCATGGGAACCTTGGGCCAAACTAAGGGAAGTGCCCTTAGTAGATGGAACTCCTGCAAAGACCCCAACCTGGGTCTTTATTTGCTTTCAGGCACCTGCCCCCTACCAATAGGGGGCCTATAAGTTTGGAGGAAGAAGTTGTAGGGGGATTTGTTCGCCAGTTCCTCTCTTTCATGATAAGTCAGGTATACACCCTTTCCGTCTTTCTTTCCATATGAATTTGTACACTTGCATTTTTTCTAACTTTTTGAAGTTGAAATCTTTAAGATTATTCCTGCTCAGCTGAAGATGGGTGTCACACTCTTGGGTTTAGCAGAGGAGAGAAAATGCAACATCTCCACCATCCGCAAGGCCGAGACTACAGAGTTCGAGCAGGAACGAACTCGACGTCGCCTCACCATTTCAGAGGCGGCACAAAAAGAGCTCGAGGCTGAACTTGTCCAAAAGAAACAACCTGCTGCCAACTTGCGAGAGGCCCAAAAAAGAGAAAACACCTTATCCATTATTTTACAGAAACTCCAAAGGGAGAACGCTCATCTAAAAGGTGAAGCGTCGACTTCCCAACAAATGGAAAAAGAGGCCAAGAAAGAGGCGGAGAAGGCAGAGAAAGAGACTGGGCAAGCAGAGGCGACGCAGGCGACAAAGGAAGTCGAGCTCCTAAAAATTTAACTCCCTAAGCAATTAGAGGAAGCAGTAGAAACCTTCCGCACTAGCAAAGTGTTTGCACAAGCTGCTATGGAATGGAATCGCACAGGAGTTATAACCATCTTCAAGAAGAAGACCAAAGATATTTACAAGGTCAACGCCAACTTCCCTCTGGACAAATTGGATTTTCTTAAAGGCTACCTCGCTCTTATAGCTAGGGAGGAAGCTGAAGCGTCGAAGGAGGCTAAAGAGGAGGAATCTAAGGATGAGAGTGTTTCCTCTGAAGAATCCTCCTCAATTCAGGAAACACTCCTTGACCCATAACCTACTATGCCAACTCTTGAAGTAACTTCTGCAGTTGACGCTCCTTCAAGCGATCCGCATATATTGCCTTCTCCTCCCAAAGATCCGCCACCATCCACTTCATGAATTCTTTCAGCCTTTTTCTTTTATGTTTTTCATTTCCTTAGTCTTTTTTGGATTTGTAAAGACTGATTACAACGCCTTTATCTATCGTATCTTTATAATTTTGCATTCGCTTATTTCCTTGTTCATCCTTGTCGCTTTTATTTATATCTTTCCAACTTAGCCTTATTTTGACTAAGTATGGATATCATACTTCTTGTTCATAATCATAAACAAACAAGTCGCCATAAATATTTTGAATAAACACCATCGCTTAAACAAACTTTAAAATATTACTCAATTAATCAAACTCAAGCGTTCGCCAATAAGTATTGATTTATAGTTCTTCCAATTACAACACCTTCGACATTGTAATACATATTCATGCACCATACGCCATCTTTCAAGCATAAATATTTTTCATATGCTTTGCATTAACAATATTCCTCAATACTTTCCCTTCTTGATCTTCCAAGACATACGCATTTCAGTGAGGAATGGTGACGACCTTGTAAGGTCCTTCCCATTTTGGAGACAAATTATTTATTGTATCTTGATGCGAGAATTCATGTCTTCTCCATACCCTCTCCCTGACAAATAATTGGCAAGAAGATACTCGCCTATTATAGTATCTTGTCGTAGCTAAACGCATCCGCCCTTGAATTGCTTCAAAGGCCCATCGCTTTTCATCAATCATATCCAATTCAAGATACCTTTTATCATCATTATTCAAGGCGTCATAATGTTTTACTCTATGGGATTTGACTTCTATTTCTGTTGGAGCCACAGCCTCAGAACCATACACCAATACAAAAGGTGTTTCCCAATCGCCTTCTTTGGGGTTGTTCGCAACACCCATCTAACATTTTCCAATTCTTCTGCCCATTTGCCTCCCAAAGCGTCAAGTCTTTTCTTTAGACCATTCAACACTGTTTTATTCGCCGCCTCCACTTGTTCATTGGCCTGCGCATGTTTGACTGAAGCATGCCTATGGTCAATTTTCAACTCTTAAAAAAATCATTTAAATTCCTTTCCGGCGAATTGTGGACCATTGTCACTGACTAGCGCGCTTGGGATTCCATATCGAGAAATAATTCTTGACTTAAGGAATTTAATGACCTGAAACTCGGTAGTCGACGACAACGCGTTTGCTTCAATCCATTTCAAAAAATAGTTGACTGACACCATTATGTAAGTGTGTTACTTAGAACTTGGTAAAGGACCTACCAAGTCAATTCCCCATTGAGCAAACGGTCGCGCCGCACTTATACTAGTAAGATTTGCTGGGGGACACACTATTTTCATACTATACTTCTGGCATGATTCACATTTCATAACCAAAGTCGTCGCCTCTTGGTTCATTGTAGGCCAATAATATCCTTGGTTCGAAAACTTTCTCACAATTGACCTCGCTCCTTCATCTACGTCTCTCAGAATGGCAGTCGTTTCCGGATGAGCGACGCATCTAAGATAGGGTGTAGAAAAACCCTTCTTATAAGGCAGTCCATCAATATTCTAAAGCTAGGAGCTAATCGAATAATTTTCTTGGCATTGGCATCATCCAAATGGAGCTCTCCTGATTCCAAATATACTCGAATAGGCGTCGCGCAATCCACTGCTACATTAACATTTGTGCATATCATATTTGTGTCCTCACGATTTATTTCTATGAAATGCACTTGTGTGGGCGTCGCCTGCCAAGCATATTTGGTTAAGGCATCATCTTCATGATTCGCTTCTCGTGGGATAGCCTCTATCTGAAATTGTTTAAACCCTTCTAGTAATGTCATAGCATCTTTCCAGTACAACTTCATTTTTTCACCTTTCACCATATACTCGCCTTTAATTTGGTTTACCACCAATTGCGAATAACAATATACATGGAGATAAGTAACGCCTAATTCTTTATCCAATCGCAATCCAGTAACAAACGCTTCATATTCCGCCTCATTATTGGTCGCCTTAAAGGTGTGCACCAAGGCGTATCGCAATGGTGTTCCACCATCTAGTCGGGTCAAAACTAACCTTAGCCCCGAGCCTTCGACTGATGAATAACTATATGTATAAAGTATCCAAGGATTTTCTTCTTTTGACTTTTCTTTAGACGTTGCTAGTTGAGGACATGTGGATTCTACAATGAAATCCGCCAAGGCCTGCCATTTGCTTGCATTCCTAGGAGCAAACTTAAGTAGAAACTCGCTCAATTCAATGGCCCACTTAACGATCCTTTACGAATCATCTGGATTTTGCAAGAAGTGTTTTAATGGTTGGTTTGTTAAAATGGTAATTTCATGTTCATGAAAGTATTGGTGTAGCTTCCTGGCAGATACTACCAACGCATAAAGATACTTGACAACCTCCAGATAATTCATTTTAGATTTGGCGTGCACTTTGGATACATAATACACAGGCACTTGGCCCCTGCCTACTTCTTTTACCAACACTGAACTTACACCAACTGGAGTGATACTTAAATATAAAGAGAGCGTGTCGCCTTTGGATGGTTTCGCTAGTAGTGAGAGAGTCTTGAGATGTTTCTTCAGGTCTTGAAAAGCCTTCTCGCATTCAGAAGTCCATTCAAACTTCTTGTTGGCTCTCAACACTTGGAAGAAAGGGAACAATCTATCCCCCACCTTTGCTAGGAAACGGCTTAGCGTCGCTAACTTTCCGTTCAAGCTCTGTACTTCTTTGTGGGAGGTGGGGTTTCACATAGCCTTAATCGCTTCCAACTTCTTGAGGTTGACTTCTATCCCTCTTTGGCTAACCATGTATCCCAGAAACTTGCGTGACTGAACGCCAATAGCATATTTCGCTGGGTTTAGACGCACTTGGTGAAGGCGCATCCTCTTGAAGGTTTTCGTCAGGTCTTCAACATGATCATCGCTTTTTTATGGATTTTACTAAATTGTCATCCACATATGATTCCATGGTGACACCTATCATTCCAGCAACAAGTTTATTCACCATCCTTTGATAAGTAGCTCCTGCATTTACCAAACATAAAGGCATCACCATATAGTGATAAATATCACTGTCAGCATAAAAGGTTGTATGTTGAGCACACCCTCAGCCATCTGTATCTGGTTGTAACCAGAATACGCATCCATAAAGCTAAGAAGTTCATGACCTGAAGTAGCGTCAACCAATTGATCTATCCTTGGCACAGGATATGAATCTTTTGGACACACCTTATTTAAATCACGATAATCAATGCCCATCCTCCACTTCCCATTATTCTTTTTGACCAATAACGGATTGGCTACCCAGGTTTGGAACCTGATTTCCTTCACAAATTTCATCCCCACCAACTTCCCCACTTCTTGTTTGATGGCAATCGCCTTCTCTTCACCTACCGGGCGTCGCTTTTGAGCAATGGGTCTAACATTAAGGTCCAGGTTGAGCTCGTAGGAAATCACATCCTTGCTAATACCTGGCATGTCGCTGGGTTTCCATGCAAACAATTCTTTGAACTCTACCAAAATCATTGATAGATTTGTGGCTTCTTCTTCTTGGAGTAATGCCCCAATCTGTACCTCTTTTCTTAGACCATTAACCTCCACCTTCTTCAAACCTTCTACCGGCTGGGGCCGACTCTTCTCCTCTCTGGAATCCTCCTCAGTTTGAATCATTAAAGATTCCTTCTTTGTTATATGGCACCGCGTTGCTTGGACACAACAACTACGCGTCGCTGGTTGATCCCCTTTAACTACTCCTACACCATGAGGCGTTGGGAATTTAAAAAACTGGTGATATGTAGAATGCACCATTTTATTTAGATTTAGAGTCGATCGCCCTAATAAGGCATTGTATGATGCGGGGGCGTCTACTACAATGAAGGTGACCTCCAAATCCAATGTTTTCCATCCCTTACCAAAGTGGATTGGAAGGGTTACAGCTTCTACTTGGTAGGTAGTATGCGAGGTGAATCCCATCAATGGAAAATTGACATCATTCAAGTCTTTTTCCTTCTGTCTCATTCTCTTATAAGCATCCAAAAACAAAATATCTGTTGAACTCCCTCAATCCACCAAAACTCTCTTCATGTTGAACCTGTCAACCCCCATTGTAATTACCAGGGCATCATCATGTGGAGAAGTGACATGTCAATTTCCTTTTCTGAGGAGGAAATAATCACTTCATCCTCTTCTCTAGGGCGTTTTCCTGACTTGGAAGTCCCTGAAATTTGAGAGGCATAAACCACACTAGCGGCGCTTATTTCTCCTCCCGAGGTAAAACCTCCACTTATTATGTTCAGGTCTTCCTGCCTACTAGGCGACGCTCCGCTTGGACTTCTACTCCTCTGGCGTCGGGCCACAAAATTTTTTAGGATATCCCTGTTGGATCAGCCTTTCAATATCCCTTTTCAGGATATGACAGTCATCCGTATGATGCCACTTACAACGATGGTATCCACAATATTGATTGGGATTACTTCCCATGACTGTATCAGGCTTTTGCTGTGGTGAAGGTGTCGCCCAGTTCTTATTTTCCATTTCCATTAAAACAATGGAAATTTCCCTATTCAATGGTGTGAAACTTTCAAAGACATCTCTTTGGGGGCGAGGCATAAATTGGCGACGCTTATCGTCATGTCCAGATTTAGAAGGAAGTTGTTATGGTCTCTTTCCCACTAAAGTATCTTTTTTAAATACTTCCTTATTCGTCTTCCTTCCTTTTCTTGAAATTTCCAAGTCTATGTAAGACTTGATTCGCACTGCCATTTCTTCTACTGTGTTGACAGGTATGACACTCAAACTATCATACAGAGTTCAACCCCTTGGTTCCAATCCACGTATAAAAGCGTGGATGGTCTCCCCTTCAGTGATGGCTTGATCAATCCTAGACAACTCTTTATTGAACCTCATATAGAAGTCACCCAAACTTTTATCACATTTTTGCCTTAGGTGATCCAAATTTCCCACTCTTTTTTGGAGTTGGCGTCCTTCCATATACTGTATTATAAACTTTTCCTTCAAGTACCCCATGATATTATCGATGCTTTAGGGAGATTGAAAAACCAATGTGATGCGACGCCTCCAATGGTGGCGAGAAAAATGAGTGCAAAATGATTATTATCATTTGTTCGTCCCAACAAAGAGGCTTTGTGCATATGAATATGCTCAACCAGATCACCTTCACCTCGGTATTAATCAATTCGAGGTGTTTGTACATGGGTTGGTACTGTGGCCGACAGGATTTCTGGAGCAAAGAGATGCGACGCCCTATCTCGAAGATGTGGCATGGTTCTGCCCTTTTGCTCCTTCAAGGTTTGACCGACAAGCTCTTTAATTTCCTCTCGGGTCATTATGCTAGGGGGATGAGCCATTGTCGGTCATGTGCCTATCGTGGCGGCACTTGTAGGGAAAGGAGCTTGATGCTGGTTTCTTGGCAAATGTCGAGGCCGAGAGATGACTTCTTGGGACGATTGGGCATTTGCCCGTTGAGCTGCTCGAGTGGCAACTCTCTGCTCTCTCCTATCCAAGATCTCGTCAAGGGCCGCTATGAGGGATGGCGTTAATACAATTTCTGGCGCTACCTCTACTCGGGGCGGCGCCCTATCAGCAGAAGAATCGATGCGAGACTGTGAGAGTCTCGGTGTATCAAGGTCATATCTTTGCTCTTCAGGAGCCAGAGGTGCCTCAGGGACAGGTACTTCCGAAACAAATTGTCGGGGCGCCACTATTTTGGCGGGTATATACGATGTCTGTCCCAAGTGTTGTTAAAGGTTTTGGAGCGAATCGTCGTCACTAACTTCGCGAATAGTCTTTACTCGGGTTGCAGGTGGAACCATGACTGAATTTTGTTCAAAAGTTTCCCACAGACAGCGCCAATGTGTTGGATCACATAAACCGGATTCTTCTTCCTAGCGTTCACTCCTTTGACCTGCACAAAAGAAAGCCCGGGGTGTTCCCGTTGTTTCCCCTCCGATCACAAAGTTAGTCGGAGGTTCACTGTATTTGAGTACTCAGATTGTATAAGTGTTGGGATTTCAGAAAACCCCTGCTCTTAACTGAGGATGATAATGAGGTATTTATACCATTCCATACATGTACCATAGTAGAGTCAAATCCTACCATAGTTGTTTGAGCTGTCTCTGAGGCCAGACAACCGTAGTTACTTTAGGAATATTCGTTCGTAGTGGCTATCCCACTGTAGACTGTCCTTTTAGTTTGTTTAATCCTAGGAGTGCTAAAAGCAACTGGCCTAATTCGTAGGTGGGCAGGCGCACCAACTGGGGTAGTTAGTGGATGTGGTGGCATGCACTTATTTTTTGTATTTGGCGCATCCTTATAGGGTGACACCCAAATATAATTGCGCCTCCTTAGTCAAGGGTGACGCCCAAATATAATTGGGCTTAAGAAATCCAGTTTAGAGTGTTATTGGGCCAAATGTAAAAATAGTCAAGCTCAATGTTCATAATCCATCATTTTCTATTTTCTAAAACCAATATTTTACTCTTAAATTAATTTATTGTTGCTTACTGATCTGGATATGTTCTTCTTCTCTCGTATCTGTTCTTGGAATAAATTTTTTATTAGTTTATGTTCATTCAAATGTGTGGTGTAGGTGAAGAAAATGCAATATAAAGTAACGCATTTCAATTGATCCCTAAAAACAGTTCAAAAAAATATTGTTATAGTAGATATATTTTTTGCAAATCAAAATAATGGGCCGTCAAAATAAATAATGTTTTAATATTTATCTAATTTTCAAGACATAAAAAATTACCGTAAAATTACTTTTTCTAACTCTTTTACTTTTTACTCATCTAATAATTATGACATCTCTTTTTCTTTAGAGTCGCTATTTTTCACGTTCTGTTCAATAAGTGTGTTGTTATAATATTGTTGACACTTTAGGAGGGGCGGACGTCGCGGAAGGTTGATCGTAAAAGAGAGAAGGTAACAAACTCAAACTTTCATTAACATAAAGGACAGATTACAGACTAAAATTCTCACACTTACTCTAAGGATTCTCACTTGTTGGTTTTGAACCGTGAGTATCCTCCATACAGACACTCGATTTATAACTAATTTAAGGAAGGGATAAGGATGATCATGTGTGCTATGGGCCTCATAGGTATCATCCATTGCCTCCTCTTTAGACTACATGGCTCACCACACTCCTGTTTTATTAAAGTAAAGGAGCTTTATAAAAACTTATTTTAGTACACACCACACAATTAAAGTGACTTGTATCATACATATCACATTAGTAGAAGTGGTACAGTTCTTCCAATATCTGTCACATTGCTTGGGCTTGGTCCTTTTCCTCATTATAGTAGAAGCTCATCCATCTATCCCTTGTTGGGTGGGCCTCTATCCTTTCTAGGTTGTAAAACCTCATGGCCATGAGAAACCTGACCTCTCCCGTGACTCTTTGGGTTTGTTCCTCATAGATTCGCTCCAATTCAATTTTGGCTTCACTGTCTTCTTACCATGGCAGTACGGTATAGATTTTTTCTCACGTCCAGCTGTTTGACTTTGTGCTTGAAATATGCCATCCTTGATATGCTTCCGGAATCAATAACCTCACTGTATTTCTGAGGGATTCCTCCTCCCTTGAGTTCTGCATTCCTGAGCTCGCTGATAGCAGGCTTCAGCTGCTTCATCGTAGTGTTTAATTTGGATATAACGCGACCCTCCAGCTGGTTTCCTCTTCTGTTGTTGGTCCCTTCTTCCATTCTCTATAGATTAGATAACTTGTTAGTCCTGATAATGTATCAGCAAGAACATTTTGGATCCCATCTATATGCTCAATGTTTATTTCCACACCTGTTCCGGTGAGGAAATCTACAAAACTCAGCCACCTAACCCTGGATGACTTATGTTGGGCATTTTTGTTGTAAAAGTTGACTATCACTTGACAATCTGTCCGAAGAGTAGCCTTTACTTTGTCCAAATAATATATCTTGAAGGACTTTAGTCATTCCACCTCTGTGTCAATTGTTGATTTGACTGCAGGAAACTTGCCACTTGTATATGCGCATACTTTTTGTGTGCTCTTTGGGTCTACTCCATTCTTCTTCCACTTACACACTGCTCCCCACCCTTCCATACAACTATTTGATTCGATGATCATATGTTCAATTTTTTGTGACAACTCCATGTCTGAGAGTTCTTGTACCTACTTCTTAATTTACTTCACAATTTCCCAGTTTGAGGCCTTCATTTGTTTGTCTCCATGGGGGCTTATTTTCTCATAAAGAGGTCCTAGGAGGATCCCTAACCTTGGTATTTATGATCTGACATAATTAAGAATGCATAACCAAGATCGTAAGCCTTTCTTTTCTTTAAGGCTTTCCTCATCAAATTCCGCAATCTTTTTAATGATGTGCAGTTGAAACTTTATCTTTGACTTGCCTATTACTGCCCCAAGGAACTCTATTTCCTCTACCGCTATCTTGATCTTGTTGGCGGATAACACTAACCCTTCCCTTTTGCAGACTGCTAGCATTTGGGTTAGATGCTTTGCATGTTCTTCTTCTGTTTCTGAGAACACTAGGATATTATCAATGTATACTGCTATATAATTTGCATGGTCCCGAAAGTAGTTATCCATTTTTCTTTGAAAGATGGTAGGGGCATTTTTTAAATCCAAAATACATTACTTTCCACTCATATAGCCCATCAGGTGTGAGGAATGATGTCGAGGGAATGGACTCCTCATGCATGGTCACCTGATGAAATCCAGTCTTTAGATCAAATTTTGAGTAGATTTTTTATCTACCCACCTTTTGCATAATGATATTGATGCATGGCAGTGAATACCGGTCCTTGTAGGTGTTATCATTTAGTGTTCTATAATTGAACACCATACTCTCTTTGCCATTCATCTCTTTTCCAGTGGCAGGATCAATTGAAGATCATGAGTAAACAATGATGGTCATCGTTCTATGTGTACTCTTGCTTGGTTGTATCACCTCCAGCTTTAAGAGAGCATTTATATGTTCCTTATCTGCGTGTGTGGGAATGTGATCCTTATCTGCAAGTACTCACTTTAATCCTGCGATTCGAGTAAGGTATATTTTTAGTATGTCTCTTGCACTTTATTACTCCTTGGATGGTCATGATCTGGGCATCCTTAGGTTTTATTGGACGAGCTTCTTTCTACTGCGTTAGATTTGCTTTCATTTTGGTCTTTACGGTGCCCTTCTTGATATGGGAATATTTATTCACTCAACTTTTGTCCTCCTCAAGGGGAATTCTTTTAGATGATAAGTTTTGTAAGGAATAAAGCCTGTTCCGGGATCACTTTTGAGTTAGACCTATTTCAGGTGAGTGTTGAGAGTGGTCTCGTTCCAGGTTGTATCCTGGGAACCCATATCAACTTGTTCATGTATCAAATTTATATGGAGTCAACAATAGTGGACTTATTGGTACTCCTCGTTTTGTAGTTGGATTCTCCTTATATGGTATGGAGGGTGTATGCCCTCGTGGTATGTCTGTCATCCCTATTTTTAGGGACTCCTCATTTCCTATTATATGTGTAGATTTTCTATTGTTAATTCCTCTCTTTGGTCAGGTGTGTGTCCATTCTTATCTCTCCAGATGTTAATCAGAGATTACTTACATGCTCCTAAGTTATTTGTTTGGTTTTTCTCTCTACCTGGGGTTTTCGACAGGGGAATCTCTTTGTATTATGTCGTCTCTGTTTCACGCCTTTCTAGTGAAACCATCATTAATTTTCTAAAACTTCCGTTCGATTCTTTGCATTTCCCTATGATTTTAAGTAGTTTTTCACCACTTCACTTCTCTTCTGAAATCTTTTTTGCATTTTGAAACTTTTGCAGACTTCTTTCGTATGTGAGCATTAAAAAGAAACTCCTCTCTTTTGCACCTTTTCTGTTCTTTCAAATCTTTAAACTTTCCTGCATACATGCTTGAAAACCAGTCATTGTCTGCTGCTAGAAGTTCCTTCATATGGAACTTCGCATCGTTGAGTTTTCTCCCTATGGCGACTTTTTCATTTCTCTGCTTATTTCTGTGTGTTTTACACATATTCTTATTCTGGCTCTCTACTTCTAGAGATTAGGTTTTTTCCCATATTGATTATATGTTAGGATTAACGAGTTAAAGTTGGAGCACCTTAGGGTTGTTGTAGCTCTTGGTGGGTTTGGAGAGGTTCAGGACCTAAGGTACCCATGTAGGGGTGATAAATCGTGTGTACGTGCGTGTTATTGTGCGTATCAATACGTTTATCATGTGACACTTACTAAACACGCACGATAACTGTATCGTTTCTTATTACTCAACATGAACACGATATACAATTTTTCGTGTGTATTCATGTCGTGTTATTGTGTTGCCTTATGTTAGTCAATTATATCTCAACGAATTGTTCATAGAAAAAATTATCAATTCAAACATCAAATTTCACGAGTCTTTAATGAATAATTGACAAACTTTAGAAATTAAATATATAAGTAGACTTTTAAAAGATACTAAATGAGACTTGTTTAGAAAAAGATTTATAAAAAAAAGATTTTCAAGTCCAAATTTATAGTTGGCAACAAAAAAAAAAAAAAAATTATCGTGTGTATCGTGTTCATACTATCGTGTTATCGTTTTGTCATATGCTTCTATGAACGCAATTTTTTTGTGTGTGTTTGTGTCGTGTTATTGTGTTTCTTAGAAAATTCTCAACCATATACCTAGGTGAAGGCATGATATTTCTGCGAATAGGGGACGACTACATTTTCCTTGCTTAGGTGGATGTTGGCCTGTCTTTTTCCATTTGTGAAGATTTGGAAGAGTTGTTGGTATTACTGCAATGTCCCCAACTAGTTGATTCCTAATGACATCATGATGTGGGTTGGCTTCAAGGTCATGTGCGTGTTGAGGAGGTCACTCTTAAGAATCCATTACCCCATTTCATAATAGGAAGGCCAATGATTTCTGTCTTTCTTAGGTGCCTCATGAGCGGAGGAGGACTACAGGGATTAACATCTCTAACACGACTACCCCCTTTATGACAACTCAAATGGTAGAGGTTCAAGGTGACCATCACCTGTCTTTTATTGTCATTTTATTTAGTTGTATTAGCGTTGATCAGTCTTTTTCTTTTATTTTTTAGGTTTCTTGCCTATGCATCCCGTCCCTCCAAACACAAAGGTAAAGGCCCTGGTAGTGAAGCGGAAGGATTCCCTTTGCTTTCAAAGAACAAGCATGGTTATCAAGGCTACGTCGGGGTGGACAAGGTCCCTTGTGGCAAGGGATCTAACCGGTCCAAGGTGTTATTCCTTGGGGAATATTTTGGGATATTGGGGCTTACCAAGTCTGCCCGATTGAGTCCTCACGGGCTTTGGGATCCATGTGAGACTTTGAGGTGTACTAGATATCTAAAAAAATTGGGCTTGAGGACAACACCGACATGTGTTTACAACTGCTATATAGGATCGTCCCTCTACTGGATCATCGAGAGACACTTGTGGATATTGTTGACGTCAAGGAAGATATTAAGTCATACCTCACTCGGGTGACCTTGGCAAGTATTTTTTTTCTTTTGAGTCTTTTAATGTTACGTATGTCATTTGATGTTCCCTCTTTCATGTAGCTTTAAGAGGAGACAATCCTTTCTCATATGGTTCGTCATTTGGCTCACGTTCAAGCCAACATAACCTTCGAGTTGGAGGCCTATCAGATTTGCGGACTTGTCCCGTCAGAGGTTTGGAATCTTATGGGGATAGTCGAGGAGCTCGGAGAGCAAGTGGAGTGTCTCAATAAGGACTTGGATCTACATAACAAAATGATAGTGGACTCGGAGAGGGTCAAAGATACGGTCATGAAGGAGGCGAGGGAGGTCAGCCAAAGTCTCTCCCAGGCGGAGCAGATTTTCCATATGGTCTTGCTCAAGACCACTCATTCTAACTGGCTTGATATGCACACTCACCGGGATCTTCTTGGTGGGCGAGAAAGGGACAGTGGGGGTGATACATCCGGATTACACTCCGATGATTAAGTGAGTATGAGGTTTGAATGTATATAATTCAAAAATCAACATTATTGTAAAGAAGAAAATTATAACTTAGACATATCTTACTGTCCATTACATGATGGTTAAGATTTGGTGCATGATATCTCACTGAGGATCAGAACCAGGTTTACTAATAGCTTTAACTATTATTTTGCACTAAAATTCAATGTAACTACTGAATTTGGTTTCGAAATCGAGTCCAGGTGGGATTGTCGTTGTGAAGCGGGACCTGGAGATTTAGTTTTTTTTCTTAAATTTTTGTTTGGTGAGTACGAGTATTGGGTGGTTGCCCCATATGGGCAATCATGTTGACCCATCGTTAGTCGTGTACACTTCTTTCCTTGTGAGGGCAAGTGTTGTTGGGTCTAAAACTCCCAGGTGTTAACTTGGCAATGGATTGAATGCCAAAGGATGAGTGATCAATGCTCTTGCCTTAGCTCCGATGAACCTGCAAAAAGGGGATCGCAACAGAGGGGGTGTCTCTGGGTCCCTCTCCGATGCTTAAATGAGTATACTGTGTGTCTGAACTCAAAACGTAATGAACGTATTGAAAACCAAGGGTATTTAGAGAATAAAGAGATCAAACCGTTATAGGCAACATAATATCTTGGTGAATGTTGTGCTGGTAAAGATTATGATAGCAGATATTACGGTTATGGCGTAATATTGCAGTTACCGTATGTAATCTTTAGAGAATTTGTGCCCGATATATGCGGGATATCGTGTCCATATCTTTAGTGACGGTTGGTGGGACCAGAGTTGAGAGGTTAGATTCTCTTGGCGAGCACTCCTATGGCGAGCAGTAGAAGGCTTAGCCCTTGGTCAATGGCGACCTGTGATGGAGCTTTGGCGTCCATTTTGGCTTGGGTTCGATACTGGACCGCTATTAACCTTATTGTGGGTCAGTCCAGTCTAAATGATATGGATTTTACCCCTTGCAAAGTTATTGGGCCTCTGAGGCCTTTCCCTTATTGGGCCATCACTAACAATACCCAACATTTGCCCCCGAAGCTTGAGTGGAATTTCTTCGGTCAATCTTGATTCTGTGATAGGTTTGAGGTAGTGACACTTGGATTGGATCTTTTTTTTCCTTGTCTGCTATTTGTGCCTTTTTAAATACTCTGTATCCTTTAGCGAGCGGTTATTTGGTCGCCTAGAGTTTATAGAATATTCGATCCTTTACCCCTTTTGGCGAACGCTTGGGGTTGCTAGGGTTTATGAATGCTTATTCACTACTCTTTGGCGAACGCTGCCGTCAAAAGGGTTTTCGGAAAGGCTTAGCATGGATTTTGGCAACCACCTTTTCTGTATAGGGTTTTGAACATTTAATGACTACACTATTACCCAGAAGTTGAACAGACAATTGAGGCATGTCTGTCTTTTATTCTTCCGTAACCCGAGGGTAGGCTGACAATTTTCGTATTGTTCCAACCATTTGTTTCCCCGAAGTGTCTCTTGGAATTCTGACATTGCTTCGATTTTTAACCAAAAGGGTGTAATCATTCTATGAACCGTTTTGATTGTGTCTGTTCAGTTACTTCTATTTTTGGCCTTTTTGTCTTTTATGCATTCCAGTCATTTGCATTCCAAAGAGTTCATTGCTTCTCAATGCTCTATTTCCAACTTTCCCATTTTCCTTCTTCGATTTCAAAAATCTTCTTACTATTTCCATGGCTTCCAAGAACCAATCTTCCAGAAATGGATCAGCCCAGAAGTCTTCTTCCAACCAACCTTCCGGTCAGAAGGTTTTAACCAGGCCTACCAATGCCTCTCTGGCCATCAAGGATGGTTCCTCGCCGGCACAGGGACAGAGGAAATCTGCCCCCAAGCTGGTTTCTGGGCAATCGGCCGTCACGCTGGTGGTGGTGGACGTGCCTGACACCAATGTCCCCGCCTTCTCCCCAAAAGGTAAATATTGATATCTTCCTTTTGCTTCTTTTTAGGTAAAGCTTCCTTCTTTTTATTATTTTTGTATTGTTCTTGCCATACCCTCGTGCTCTGAGTAGATATCAAGATCAATGAACTGAAGCTGGCTCAGTTCAAGGCAGTGGTCGCCTTGACTAGCTTGGTAGAAGCGGATGCCCCCAGATACCCAGGCTTAGGATTGCACTATCCTCGCGATGGAGAGGTTTACATTTATGCGGCCCAGATCGATGTTGCGTTGCGTTTTCCTCTCTGCGACGATTTGCGCGAGCTTTACTGCTATTATGGGATAGGCCCTACGTGGCTGGTACCCAACACCATCAGGATGTGGGTTGGGTTCAAGTTCATGTGTTTACGTCAAGAATGGACGTATTCACTGGCCCTGTTCCGGTGTTTTTACTGATTGGCCGCCGGGGCGAACCATCTTCACCACTTCCAGACTCGGTGGCCCAAGTTTGAGGAATGCAGGAGACGGTCTTGGAAGTGGAATGTTCACTCCCGTGTAGTGGACGACTTCTGTGCTACCAACTCCAACTACAAGAAGTTTTACTTCTTTTACAAGGGTAGTGTGTCATGGGAGATGTTTCAGAGAGTGATACTCCTCCTTGATTTGGAGAGCTATCAGGGAGAGATCGGAACTCCATTGATGACTTCTTCAGACTACATAAACAATCGAGCTTCTGTTCGATACGGTCGGTGGCGGGCATTCATCAGTCCTCGTGAGTTTCTATTGATTGGGTAAATTTCTGACTCTTTTCCTATGTTGGTTGTAGGCACTCGGGGCTCAAAACTCATTGGTATGTTTTCCAAGAAGGCTAAGGCGGAGCTGTCCCCTGATCAAACGTCGCTGAGTCTTCCACCTCCTCCTTCCAGGCGATCGTCTAAGCGTAAGCCTGAGGATGAACGACCTTCAGTCGCTTCTGGCGATCGCCAGAAAGGTGCTCGACTGCCGTATAACTTTTCATTCCTCTATTTTAGTCTTAGGTTTATAATATCCTTGTTGACCTTTTACAGGGAAGACTGCTGCTGAGGTGGCTCCGAATTCTGCTCCCACCAAGAAGGCCAGGAGCTCGGGTGAGGAACGCCCTACTTCCTACAGGGGTTCTACTGCTTCCCGGGGAAAGGTTGTCGTGGTCGTAGAGGTCGCCACGCATGCCTCTGAGAAGGTCGTTGCTGACCCTTCTAAGGGGACTGGGGCTTGGAAGAGGGTTCAGACCCTCGGTGCCGCCACAGTCGCCTCCAAGACTCCATTCGGGGAGTATTGCCCCTGGTAGGCTTATTCCAACCGCCCAAGGCGGCGAACCTTAAGGGCGTCTGGGCCCCTTGGGGAAATCTCCAGAAGGTGGAGATTTCTAACCAGCTGACTCTCCGGGGTAACCCAGATCTCTGCAAGCATATCCTCGAGGGACTTGTTCCTCCTCGGGATAGGGCGATGATCCCTTCTGAGCTGACTAGCATCGAAGGGGTCGTGAGGACACATTTTGAACGGATCGCCCTGGTAAGTCCTTCTTCATTTATTCACCGTTAAATCACCTTTTTGACCTCTCCCTGATCTGATTGTACTTTACCCCTTTGTCCTTGTCGGATTGTAGGGGAGTTCGCCGATAAGCAGACTACCTGCTTATCGAACTGGAGCAGTACTGGAGCTTGGGTTTCACTCCTGATCAGATGAAGGGATTGAAGGAGACGGCTGAAGCGGCTACTCGGCTGGTGGAGCATGCTCTCTACGAGTACTTTGAGAAGGAGCAGAGACTCCTCGTCTCCATGAAGGAGAAGGAGGATGAAGCGGTTCTCGCCAATGACAAGCGGACGAGTACTGAGCTCCAGCTCAAGGCGGACGACAAATACTCTGCTGAGGTGGAGGCAGCGAATGCTGACCTGAAGGCTTAGTTGAAGGAGTCTGAGGCCCGGAGGGACGCCTTGGAGGCAGAGAGGCGTCAGCTCGCCAAAGAGAAAGAGCAGCTTGCTGCGGAGAAAAAGCATATTGCTTTACAGCTGAAGTCTGTCCCATCCCCTCAGAGCGTGGTCGAGGACTTTAAAAGGTCTGAGGAGTTTTCCGACTGCGCCTTGGAGGTGATGAAGGTCGAGGTGGTTTCCTACCTCCAGGTCCTGGTCGATGAAATTCAAGGGATCGACCCTAAATTTCCTCTCCGGGAGGTGAATTCTCTTCAGGACTTCATCGAGAGTGGCTACTCCGAGAAGGCTCCTGCTGCTGTTGGCGAGGAGGTTTCCCCTGAGGTCGAGCAGGAAGTTGTTGCCCCTGAAGAGCCCAAACCCTGAAGTACCGAGCTCCCCTGGCGACCATATCTTTATTTCTCCCTTTAATGATAATCACTTATGTTTTCCCGTGTTTTTTGGGAAAGTTTGTAATTACCTTTTGATATCAGACTCGGTTTATTACTATTATTTTAATAATATAGAATGAATTTATATTCATAAGCCTTTGCATCTGTTTGACTCTGAATATGTTTATCTCTTCTTCCAATGTCTTTATTATACTTGTTTTCAACTTCTCTTTGCTTTGTGATGATCTCGCCCTATGGGGTCTTGGACCTTTCCTTAGGCTTTAGAAGGAAGAATGATGAGTCTTTATAGATTCATCTACTCCCCTCGCCAAGTTATCTTTAACGGAACTATTACTCGAGGATTATGCCTTTAAGGAAACTATCATCTTTTGTAGATGTGTTCGCCTTGTTAAGGTTTTAGACCTTTGGAGTGTTCGCCTAGTCATGGGGAACTGTTACTCAAGGCTCATTCATCTTTTAGTAAGTGATCGCCTTAGGTTCGTTTGCCCACTCTCTTGTGTTTGTTTCGCAAAAGACCTGTTACCCTTGATGTGTATTCGTTCGCTTTGGATGTCCAATCCTAAATTTTTGCCCAACTTATAAGGGAACGGCTTCCTTAACGAATAGCTCGCCTTCTGTATCAGGACTTCTGCCTGATTTTAATATCAGGTCTTTTGCCTAACTTTTACCGTAGGTCTTTTCGCCTGATCTTGTTATCAGGTCTTTTGCCTAACCTTGGCGTTAGGTATTTCGCCTAAATTTGACTTTAGGTATTTTGACCAATTTTGAATATCAGGTCTCTGTGCCTAACCTTGGCGTTAGGTCTTTCGCCTAAATTTGACTTTAGGTCTTTCGCCCAATTTTCATATCGGGTCTTTTCTCCTTCGTTTTGGTTCGAGTGGCCATGCTTTATGAAGGAATGATTTACTTTATTGACATAACATTTTGATTACAAGCTATGTATAAAATCTCCTTAAATGTTCGGAATTGAATGGACGAGGCAGCCTTACACCTTCTGTGGTTTCCAAGTAGTAAGATCCTCGGGCAGCAATCTCTACTACTTTGTATGGGCCTTCCCACTTAGCTGAAAGCTTGTTCTGACTGTCCAGTCTTGTGATTTCATTCCTCCGCATAACCATCTCCCCCACGAAAAATTAGCGAGTGATGATTTTCTGTTGAAGTATCAGGCGGTCGCCAGTCGCATTTTAGCTTGGGCTTTGTCTGATTGCCATCGCTTTTCTTCTGTAAGATGGAGGTATGTTCTGCACTCGATTTCTTTCGCTTCAGTGTTAAAGTGTAGGATTTTGTGGGTAAGCACCCCTATTTTGGCGGGTTCTACTGCTTTTGATCCATACACTAAATTGAATGGTGTTTCCCCCGTTGCTGTTTTGAATGTTGTTCGAATAGCCCATAATACGTTTTCCAACTCTTCTACCCAGTTTCCTTTGAAGGCTTGAACTCGCTTTTTGAGCCCTTCTAGGACAACTTTGTTGGCTGCTTCTGCTTGCCCATTCCTTTGAGGATGGTGTACTGAGCTGAACCTGTGATCGATATGGTATTCTTCGCAGAGCCACTTAAGTTCCTTCCCTACGAATTGTGGACCATTATCGCTTATGAGTATCTTGGGGATGCCAAACCGTGAAAATATATTGACTTTCAGGAACTTGATCACTTGGAATTCAGTTGTAGAGGCCAAAGCTTTCGCCTCTATCCACTTGGTGAAGTAGTCGATTGCCACTGTGATGTGGGTTCTTTGCCCAGTGTTGATGGGAAAGGGGCCCAAGATGTCTATTCCCCATTGGGCAAAAGGCCAGGAGCCCACCATTGGGGATAGCAGTGTTGGTCGTCGACCGGATCGTCAATTCTGTCGCATCTTTGCTCAAGGTTGGCCAATAGTGGCCTAATCTGAAGATTTGCGCGTCAATGAGCGTGCGCCTTCATGGTATGCGGCAACTCCTTCGTGAACTTCACGGAGAACTCTTTCTGTCTCGGGATGAGAGATGCACCTTAGATAGGGAGTTGAGTATCCTCACCTATAGAGCTCTCCATCTATGAGAAGATAGCTTGCTCACAGACGTCTTATTTTTGTGGACTCACATTCGTCTTCTGGGGGTATTCCTTCTTTCAAGAAGTTCTGGAATGGAGTCATCCAGGTTACCTGCCCTTGAATGTTGAAGACTTCTGCCTGGTTGTCGAGAACCGAATATAGAGCTTGTTCCAAAAATTGCACATCCTGAATTCTTGGCCCTATGAACGTCAGTTTGCTTAATGAGTCTGCCAGCTGGTTGTCTTGGCGATGAATGGACTCAATCGAGAAAGTTGGGATTTCGGCGATGCGTTTCTAGATAGCTCGAGGTATTTTTTCATCTTTTCCCCCTTGGCTTCGGAAGTGCCATTAGCTTGATTGACAATTATCTTAGAGTCGCTTTTTGCCCTGAGTGATGTTATGCCCATTCCTTTAGTGAGTCGCAGTCCAGTGATAAGAGCCTCATATTTGGCCTCATTGTTGGTCGCCTTAAAAGTAAGGGGCATACTTTAAAGGGTTTCCCTCAGGGGGAATGAGAATTAATTATGCCCCCGAGCCTTCTCTTGAAGAGGATCAATCATTATAGAGTTCACAACCTTTGCTTGTATCTGCTGACGGACTTGGTCGATTTTCTACTTCTGTTAGACCATTACTTATACTTTCCACTATGAAATCTGCCAATACTTGACCTTTGATGGTCGTTTTCGGCCCAAATTTTATCTTGAATTCGCTCAACTCGATCTCCCATTTAACCATTCTTCCTCAAGAGTCTGATTTCCGCAGGAAGTGTTTGAGAGGCTGGTTGGTGAGGACTGTAATGGCGTGCGCGTGGAAGTATGGTCTTAATTTTTGAGAAGCAACAACTAAGGCATAGAGATATTTCTCAATCTAGACATATTTTATTTCAGTTGAATTAAACATCTTGCTAACAAAATACACTGGAATCCGCACATTTTCCTCTTCTCTTATTAATACGGCACTGGTTGCAACCTCGCTAATGCTCAGATAAAGAAAGAGTTGCTCGCCGGGAATGGGCTTTGCCAGAGCTGGGAGTGTTTTAAGGTGCTGCTTTAAGGATTGGAAGGCAGCCTCGCACTCCGGCGTCCAATCGAACTTGTGGTTGGCCCTGAGAGTCTTGAAGAACGGAAGTGACCTGTCGCTCGCCCTGGAAAGAAAGCGATTAAGTGCGGTCAGGCGTCCATTCAGACATTGGACCTACTTGTGGCAAGTTGGTGACTTCATCTCCTCAATGGATTTGAGTTTCTCCGGGTTCGCCTCAATTTCGCGCTCGCTTACCATAAATCCCAGAAATTCGCCTGACTTGACTCTGAAGGCACCCTTTAATGGGTTTAGGCGAACACTATGCCTCCTCATGCACTCAAACGCTTCTCGAAGGTCTTCTGTGTGAGGACTTCCCTTTATTGTCTTAATGAGCATGTCGTCCACATAAGCCTCCATGTTACGCCCCAGCATGTCCTGAAACAGTCGATTTACCATTCGCTGATAGGTTGCCCTCGCATTGATTAGACCGAAGGGCACCACTTTGTAGCAAAGTATATCTCCGTCTGCATAGAAGGTTGTGTGGCCTTCATCGGCTGGGTGCATTCAAATCTGATTGTAGCTTGAATAGGCGTCCATGAAGCTCAGCATTTCATGACAAGAGGTTGCGTCGACCAGCTGATCAATTCAAGGAAGAGGATATGAATCTTTCGGGCAAGCTCTGTTCAGGTCACGAAATTCGACACACATTCTCCACTTGCCATTTGATTTCTTCACTAGAACTGGGTTGGCGACCCAGCTCTCGAATCTTACCTCCCTTACAAAGTCGGCTTCGATCAGCCTGCCTCCTTCCTGCATGATCGCCAAACGCTTGTCAGACCCGAATGACCTTCTTTTCTGAGCAATCGGCTTTATTGAGCGATCTATCATTATCTCATGAGAAATTATGTCGGGGATGATGCCTGGCATGTCACTGGGCTTCCATGCGAAAATTTCTTTAAATTCTTTCAAGAGGGTAGTCAAGGCGTTTCTCTGGTCGTTATTCAAGGTGGTCCCAATGCGCACCTTCTTTTCTGGTCCATCGATTTCTACCTCTGCTAACTCCTCCATTTGCGTTGGTTGGGCCTGGTCCTCACGCGGGTGAGCCTCTGTCTCGATGGCGAGGGTTTCCCTTTGGTTCTTCCTGCGAAGGTAGTTCACATAGCATTGCCGTGAGGATGGCTGGTCGCCTAGAATTTCTCCAATCCCATTTGGTGTGGGTAACTTCATCTTTTGGTGGAATGTGGAGGCCACAATCTTATGAGGATTGATTGTGGTCCTCCCCAGGACGGCGTTATATGATGTAGGCGAATTAACCACTAAGAAGGTGACCGACACCTTTATGCTCTTCCATCCCTCGCCCAGAATTACCGGCAGGGTTATAGCTCCCAGCGGATAAGTTGTTCTCCCAGCAAAACCGATTAGGGGAAAGTCGACTCGCTTGAGGTCACGCTTGGATTTGCCCATCTTCTCAAAGGCGTCCAAAAATAGAATGTCTGTCGACCTGCCTCCATCGATCAGAATCCTCTTCATGTCGCAACCGTCGACTTCAACTGTGATGACCAGCGCATCATTATGCAGGTGGTGACATGTGCCAGGTCATCCTCGGAGAATGAGATGATAATATCTTCTTCATGCCGAGGTCGCTTTCCCAGCTGGACAGCTATAGAAATTTGAGTGGCATAGACTTCCCTTGCATTCGACGCCTCGCCTACAGCACCAAACCCTCCAGCAATCAGGTTTATCACCCTCCTTCTCTGGGATGGTCCAGATTGCTCGGGCGGAGCAGGCGAGTGGTTTCTACGTGGTGGCGTTCGACTTATGTCTCGTCCGACCACAAATTCCTTCAACATGCCTCTCTGTATCAGCTTCTCGATGTCGCGCTTGAGGATGCGGCAATCATCGGTTTTGTGGCCCTTGGCATTGTGATATCTGCAGTAGCTTTCGGTGTCCTTCCCCTTAGGCTAAGCACTCTTGCGAGGCATTGGAGGCCTTGCCAGAGACCTTCTTTCCATCTCGACTAGTACCGCTAAGATCTGCCCGTTCAAAGGCATAAAATACTCGGGTACCTCTGGATGCCTAGGTCCTAGGGTTTCTGTTCTGGGCTTGTCTTGACCCTTATTATTCTTCTTTACCTTCCTACCATCGTGTCGGGGCTCAGGAACCACCCTTAGCGAGGTTGTCAGGAAATTAGCTTTCGAGTTTGCCCTTTCCAGGTCTATAAAACCTTTCGCCCTTACTGCTAACTTCTACATCGTCTATATCTACTGCACGTGGTAGCTGTTGCACAGTTTTCTCGAGGCTTTGTTGGCCACATCGAGTCCTCTGTAAAAGGTTCGAATTATCTCCCCATCTGCAACTCGACGATCTATTTCGGTGACGTTCTTATGAAAACGCCCGTAGAAGTCGGCCAATGATTCTCCTGGTTGTTGCTTGACTGCATCCAATGCGACCACACTTTTCAGCAGTTGGCGATCCCCATTGTATCGCTCCAGGAATTTGCTCTTGAGTTCGGACCAGGTCCCTATCAATCCTGCAGGGAGGCCGAAGAACCAGGACGACGCTGAACCCGAAAGGGTCGACGGAAATAACAGAGCTAGATGATATGGATCGTTCGACTTACCCAACAAAGAGGCTTCATGTTTGTTGACATGTATGATAAGATCGCCTCCACCACTGTATTGGGGGATGGCCTTGGTGACGACATCCTTTGAAATTTTGATCATGACCAGATCAGTGGTGAATGGATGAACTGATCGCTCCCGGAAGGGAGGCATGACGGTCTCACGCCGGTCCTTGAGCCTTTTGCTGATAATTTCCTCAACTTGGTCATGAGTGCACTGATTCTGCTGTCCTCCATTCTGTACGGAACTCGATGGATTGACAGAGTATGTAGCTGTCGGCGCCTTAGTGGAAGCCAGAGGTAAGGACTGGGGTCCAGAAGTCATCTCTTGATCTTCTTGAGGAGTTGCGGTGCCTAGATATCCAGTTTCTACTTGTCTTGGCCCTACGGGGCGAGGATTTTCCTAAGGAGCAGGGGCTTGTCTGCGAGCCTGTACTAAGATAGTCTCCAAGAGGGATATCATCTCTGGGGTTAACTGAATGTTTTCCCCGACCACTTGAACTGTCGGTTGAGCTGGAATCTCTGCGGTGTTTGGAACAAGGGTCGGTCTGGAATTGCCAACATGTTCTCGTGCCGGCCTCGGAGGGACGGGATTAGTGACTGCTTGGCTAGCAAGTTCTTGGTGGAGCGGCGAAGGGGCAGCGGAATCAGAGCTGTCTGAGGATTGCTCATTGGCATGGTTCCGGCGATTGCTTTTGGAACGCATTTGCATGACTGTTTTACTCATTTCCCACAGACAGCGCCAAATGTTGGGTCTGAAACTCCCAGGTGCTGACTTAGCAATGGATTGAATGCCAAAGGATGAGTGATCAATGCTCTCGCCTTAGCTCCGATGAACTTGCAAGAAGGGGATCGCAATAGAGGGGGTGTCTCTGGGTCCCTCTCCAATGCTTAAATGAGTATACTGTGTGTCTGAACTCAAAACGTAATGAACGTATTGAAAATCAAGGGTATTTATATAGTGAAGAGATCAAACTGTTATAGGCAACATAATATCTTGGTGATTATTGTGCTGGTAAAGATTAGGATAGCAGATATTACGGTTATGGCGTAATATTGCAGTTACTGTATGTAATCTTTAGAGAATATGTGCCCGATATATGCGGGATATCGTGGTCATATCTTTAGTGACGGTTAGTGGGACCAGAGTTGAGAGGTTAGATTCTCTTGGCAAGCACTCCTATGGCGAGCAGTAGAAGGCTTAGACCTTGGTCAATGACGACCTATGATGGAGCTTTGACGTCCACTTTGGCTTGGGCTCGATACTGGACCGCTTTATGAGGGTCAGATTAACCTTACTGTGGGTCGGCCCGGTCTAAATGATATGGGTTTTACCCCCTACAAAATTATTGGATCTCCGTGACATTTTCCTTATTGGGTAATCACTATCAATACCCAACAAGTGTGAGACGCTCGCCTTATGGATGAATGTGCTAACTTTTATGAGTTTAGCCTTTCATGCATGATTAAGACAAATTTGAGATGTGCACCTTAAAATTTTAAGGTAATTAAATCTTATCACTTGACTTATTTGTCCCGAAATAACCGGTTTTAATGTCGTTTGCGAGTGTTACCTTATTTTGTGATAACTTGGTGGACCGTGTGTAATGTGGTATGGGCCCCGAAAGATGCGAAAGGAGGACAAAGAGAGAGACAGAGGTCTAACGATGGGAGAATGCAATGTTCACCGTCATCGAATCTTATCACAATACGCGGTCCTCAATAATTTCACCCAAGAGGGCCAAGACCAATACATGCTGGCATGCATACTTAGATATATATAATAATATAATATTGTATAAATTAAAAAATAGCAAGCACTTTAAAATGCGTCTCTCTGCGCTGCCGATCGCCGCGGCATTTTGGCTTATTATTATATAATTTATATTATATATATGTATATATTAATTTAGTTAGGTTATATAGAATTAAGACAAGTAAGTTTTTTAAAATATTTCTTCATTCCTAAAGTCAAATTCATAATTTCTAATTGATGCATATCAAACATATAATTCTCACACATATTTGACATGTCATTTAATTTAGTTTAAAATATTTAAAAGTCTCTCATTTATTCTCCCAATAAATTACAAAATTTAATTAATCTCTTCTTATTTTTCATGTGCATTTATAATTTTCTTAAGTTTATTTTATTTACTAAATTTTATATTTTATGAAAAGAAAGTAGATGCATATATTAAAAATATTTATTACAATATAAAATTAAGGATAATTATGTATATTATATATCAATTTTATGAAGAAAAAAAATAGTCACATTTTAATTTTATGTAGATATTTATAATTATGTATGCAACATAAAATTTAGGGTATGAAAAAATTATAATATAATTTCTTTATACTTCTTTTAGAACTATTTTTATAATATGTCATTGTTATATTCTACATTACAGACTATTTTAAAAATAATTATATAACTTATAATTAGTATAACTAATATATATATATATATATATTCTAATAGTTTATATTTATTTATACAATAATAGATGTCATAAAATGAATTTTAAAATCATTAGTTAACATCATATTCATAATTGTTGACATTTATTTTTATTATCTACTCAGTTATTTTCAAATTGTTTTTATAAAATATAAATAATATTTATACTGTATAATATTATAAAAATAAGTAATTGTTTTCATAAATATAATTATTTTTTATGTTGTGTGATTGAATTAATATTAATTAAATATACTTTAATAAACTCTAAATAATTATGTTATAAGTATTTATTTATACTTATTTCAATAATATTATTAAGTTATAAACTAAAACAATTATTATATTGTGCCACGCGTGAATCAATTTTCAAATAAATAGTTTATACGCATTGTTTGATATATACTCTAATACATTAAGTGAACAATATTATATAGATAATATATATATATAATGTATTTATTATATATTAGTTAATTTATTAAGAAAAAACTAAATATAATTTTAACTCATTATTCTAGAATAAGTTAATATTTTTGTAGCAAAAAACTTACTCCATCAAATTATCTGTTAAACGTGAAGAAAAGTGCACCCGACCCAAAAATAACATGGACCCGACATGGGTTCGGGTCAAACATATGGACTAAGACCCGAACCGACGAGCCGTAAAAAATAAGTTTCTTTTAAAAATATATATGTTATTATTTGCTAGGATACTACATATGTTAATACTAAGAATTATGGGTGAGCTCGGGCGGGACTCGATGTTGGACTGAATTTTTGAAGAAAAAAATCTCAATCGACGTAAGATTGAAGAAGAAACCATGGCAGTATTACCAATCAATGAAAAAAATCTCAATCGACAAAAAGGTTGAAGAGTATAGACATGGAAAGGGTAGTAGAAGTAAAAAAGATAAAGAAAAACGATGCTATCGACTAATACCAATTAAAAGAGGAACAAACATGGCTATCGACTAATCCTAGAAAACCCAATTCCCCAAATCATCAAAGCAAGAGAATACCTCAATCAAATCAAATCTGAGGTCGTAATTTTATCAAAGAAGATGGATTAAACTAGTTATGGGGAGAATTTGCTCGGATTCAAAGAAGAAGAGCTCCTGCGATTAGGCTTGTTCGTGAAACGGTTCAGGGTCGAACCGGTTCAGAACTGAACTAGTCTGGTTTGGAAAAAATCAGTATTTTTTCTGTTTTTAAAAAAACTGGTCTGGTTTAAGGAAAAAAGAATTGGTCTGGTTCGAACCGATTCGAACTGTTCTGGTGGCATTAAGGAATGTACCGTGGCGTAAGGGTGGACGAAAATCTTGAGGAGAGCATCTTCCGCAAAGTCATACAAACGTTGGTGAGTGGAGTCGAGCTTCAGAGTCACGATTTGACTAATTTTAGCTCTCCACGGTGCCGAGTCGAGTCGGAAGTTCTCGAGACCGCGCAGAAGTTTTCCATCTGGAGCATATACTTGGCGAGGGAGAGGTAGGGTATGTAGGTGAAGGAGAAGAAAATTGTTTAGGTGAGGGAGAAGAAGAATCGGCTGAGGGGAGGGGAGAAGAAGATCGGCTAAGGGGATGGAGAAATAAGAATTGGCAGAGGGGAGGGGAGAAGAAGAACGGTTGAGGCGTGAGGGTTAGTATTACTAGGGTTGGTATTACTCGGGAGAAGAATATATTTAATTAAACTGATTTCGGGTCGGGTCAGTCCTAGTCGGACTTTTGGAAAAAAGATCGAACCCAACTTTGAAGAGAAAAAAAAAACGTATGCTCGGTCTCGGTACTAATCGGGTCGGTCTCATACCGATTTTGTCGAGATTTCGGTCCAGACAATTTTTTTTGCTCACCCCTACTAAGAATGCTCTAATTACCTTCAATTAAATATACTACATTATGAGAAAAATAAAATTTTTGTTTGATTATCTCCGAGATAGATAATTTTCAATTTTTAGATAAGAGGGTTAGAGAAATTTGGTTATTTATAAAAAAAATTATTTAAAGTTTATTTTGGATGTCATTCTTAAAACTAAGAGTAATGTTAACTAATTAATTATAAGATATAATAACTTTTAATATTTGTTTATGTTTTATAATATTAAAAAAATGTTGAGTCGTTGGGTTGGGTTCGGGTCACAATAAGGACAGGTCAGATTTGAGTCAGTCCTTCCTGAACCGAGGGTCGGGTTCACCTGACCCGAACCTGACGGGTCAACCGTATGGACATCTCTAATAGAAACACCATAATATTTTAATATAATTCTTAAATAGGCCCAATACTCGTAAAATTCTATTAGAAATTTTAAAAATATTTAATTTTAATTTATGTTTTACAAATTGTTTAAATAAATATTTCACAAATTCATTTTAGTAGTTTGGGGTTACATTTTTTATAGTATATATAAAAAAAAAAAAAAAAATTGTAAATGTAAGAGTTTCTAAAATTCTATACAAAATTAGAAATCATTTATCCTTATATTAAATTTTATTCTTTGTATGCTAATTTTAATATTCTTTCTGTCTAAGCGCTATCGTTTTGCAGAGTAGAAAAAGTTTAAGTAGCAGTTTGTTGTAAAAAAAATCATCTAGCAAATTCGTGTAAAGTAGGGCTAGGCAAATATAGCTGGTTCGGCCAAACCGTACCGGTTTCAAACCGGTTTGGCCGAACCGGTTCACAACACAAACGTTTTTTTTTTTGAAAAAATATGGAGCGGTTCGAAGAGGTATAGAAAATCGGTTCAAAACCGGTTAACCGAACCACTTTTTTTATCGGTTTTAACCTTAAAATACTACTAAACCAGACCACTTTCAGACCAGACCAGACTGAATTCACGGTTCACTGTTCACTAGTTCAGCTTCTGTCTTCACAGTCTTCTTTCTCGTATACTGCAGACCTAATTTCATTAGTTCAGTTCATTTGTCTCATACCTAATTTCAGTCCTCACGCTGCTGCAGTCACGCCGCCTCGCGCCTCCAGTCTCTCCGCCTCAGTCTTCAGACGGTTCACGTTCGTCTTCTTCGTCCGACTAGACCAGGTTCGTCTTCTTCGTCCGACTGATTGCTAGACCAGGTTTTTGTAGCAGGTTCAGTTGGCGAAAATTCAGTTTCAGTTGGCGAAAATTATGAACCCTTATTTTTGTCTCCTCAGCGAAGATAATACAAAATGGAGGATTGGGTCTTCACTTTACCGACGGCGACATATTACGGGCTCAAATTAAACACCAGGAGAAACAGCTTATGCTCAAGCGAAGGTAATAGTTCGAACAAAATGTGAACAACTTGTTTAAATGTGGCTAGTGATTGCTTTCTTTTTCGGAGCTATTATCGGTTGTATTTAAATTTGGCAGACTGAACTTGGAGAGACTAGAAATCCTTTTCGAATAAATATTAAGGGAAGTAGAAATTGAAGGATTTGGTAACTTGCGTACAGGTATATTGAAGCCTTTTTATGTAACTTGGTGAAAATTGAAGCCTTTTTATGTAGATATATTCCTTGAGCATTTTGGCAGTATGAGGATCTTGAAGCCTCACAAATAACTTTAATAATTGCTTAATATGGTAACTACGTCACACAGTGCTTACTAATTATTTAATGTAAGTGCCCAGATGAAGAGGATGATTTTGATGAAAACAGCCTTGCAGGGGAGCATTCAGATGGTTCTGATAATTATAGAATGGAAGGTTTTGGGGGATTCAACAACAGTTGATTCTCACTGCCCTCGTCCATCTTCTTCTTCTGTTACTGAAAAAGCTTCTTCTGTTATCGTCACTCCTAGGAAATTGTTCAACAGTGCTATGAAACCTGAACCAGATTTAGGAGATGGTTCTGCATTTTCTTGTCAAGTCATATCGTCAGTTCAATATGGTGTCTCCAATCTTTCTGCAGGCAAGACAGAAATGGAAACAAATCAACAAGACTTGTATGAGAGGCAGATCACTATTAGATGATATGTACTTATATATTTCTAATTGAGTATTATGTTTGTCATGGATTTATGTTTGTATTATTGGAATTGGTTATGGTCATGGTCCTCATGGATATTGGTATTGGATGGGATGCTGCTTAGTGCTTGCTGAATTGGAACCTTAGTTGATTTTTTTTTTTTTTGGTATGAAGTGGTTCGGCCGAACCGGTTCAAAACAGGTACGGTAAATCCGCCAAAATCTGGAGCGGCCAAAAAATGGAATGGTAAACCGTACCGATTTTAAAATGTGGTAAAAGTTCGGTTCTGAACCGGTTCGATCCCGAACCGGTTCATGCCCAGCCCTAGTGTAAAGTTTAACATGCAATATTTTATTTCACCCAAAATGTTTAGTATGTTTACACACACGAAAAAAAATCAATAGTATTTTTTATAATATTAACTATTCCAATGGATTCAATTTTAAGAATTATATAGTAGAATATAAAGATTAGGTGTATTTATTCATAAAATTAATAAAAAAAATGACATGAATTAATAATACAAATTAGGGTTAACTACCAAATAGCTACACGGATTTTGACCGTTTTACAAATAGCTACACGGATTTTGACTGTTTTACAAATAGCTACCTAAACTTTGAATCTTTAAAAACGGTCACCTAAACTTTGACATTTGGGGCAAATTGCTACCTCGGTTAATTTTTCCGTTAAATATAAACGGAAAATGACATGGCAGCACATGATTGGTCTCTCATTTAAGAAACTAAATATTTTTTTAAAAAATACCCAAAAAAATGAAATTTGTTTAAATATTTGGAAAATCAATAGAGAAAATAAGAGTTTCTAATCTAATACTTTTATTAAAAATATGAAATAAAAAAAATGTTTTTTTTTTAAATTTTGTTTCATATTTTCAATAAAAGTATTATATTAAATACTTTTATTTTCTCTATTGATTTTCCAAATTTTTTTCCCATATTTTTTGGTATTTTTAAAAAATCATTTAGTTTTTAAAATCAGGGATCAATCATGTGTTGCCACGACATTTTCCCTCCATATTTAACGGAAAAGTTAACTGAGTGATATTTGCACCTTTGTCCAAATTTGAGGTAGACATTTTTGAAAATTCAAAGTTGAGGTAACTATTTGTAAAAACGTCAAAGTTCGGGTAGATATTTGATATTTAACCCTCAAAATTAACACTACAATTATTAATACAATGCTAATTAATATTTGTGTATCAAACTTCTATGGTTTTGTAAGTTGTATCAGTTTCATGTGTTTATAAAGTATGTTAGAAATTATTAGTAATTTATTTTACTAATGTTGACACTCTTTTATATTTTAATTATTCAAATACTACTTTATTTAGATTTCTTAAAGTTTGAAAACTATGCTGAGTGTATAAATACATAACAAGTAGTTTTCATAAAATTATTAAAAAAATATATCTTAATGTCTTACATATGATATTTACAAAATATAATGTTATGGTAATTTAGTAGTGTATAAAATTCATCATATAAAAGAAGTTTAAGAAAAGAAATATAAATATACATATAAAATAAAGAGATTACTGAAATATTGTAATACATGTAGAAAATAAATAAAATAATTTAGAGAATCTTGAAGTAATTTACACAATATATCATGTAAAAATGAAAATTATTCGTGTGATATGAATATTATTCGTTGAAAATATCTCAACGGCACTTTTATCTGTATGATCCCCAAGTTTAACAACCCCTCCTTGGTTAGCCAATTTCGTCCTATGAGTCTTTGCAACACGGTTTATAAAATGATTTCCAAAGTGATAGTCAATAGGATGAGACCCCTCATGGAGCATCTTATATCTCCCTTTCAAGGGAGTTTTATCCCTGGTGGAAGAGCAGTTGATAATGTGGTTATCCTTAGAGAAGTTTTGAAGTCTCTTAAGAATAAAAAGGGAAAATCTGTGTTGATGGTTTTAAAATTGGATTTGGAAAAAGCTTACGATAGTCTTGAATGTGATTTTATCTATAAAATTTTGTTCCATTTTAAATTTCATGTCTCTTTGTTAAAAGTTATCATGGATTGTGTCTTGTCTACCAATGTTTCGATTCTTCTGAATGGGGGTAAATTGGAGAAATTCTCTCCATCTCTCGGCATTCGCTAGGGAGATCCTCTATCTCCTTATCTATTCATCTTGTGCATGGAATACCTTAGCTTCCTCATTCAGGAAGAAACTACAAAGGGTAGGCGGATCCCGATAAAGTTGGGTAGGGGATCAGTTGCTTTATCTCATCTCCTTTTTGCGGATGATCTTATTTTTCTAGGCACTGCTTCAATTCAGAATTGTGTGACTATGAAAAGAACTCTGGATACTTTTTGTTCTATCTCAGGCCAAAAGGTTAATTTTGAAAAATCTCAAGTCGTTGTTCCAAAAACTTTGGATGATGCGTCGACTTTGGATCTGTCTAGAATGTTGAGTTTAAAAAAGGTGGAAAAACTGGATTCTTATTTGCGTTTCCCAATGAACTTGTCGAACAAAAGAGTAAGCTCTTTTAACTTCATTTTGGACAAAATCAGGAATAAACTTTCAGGTTGGAGGTCTAAATTGTTATCTATGTCCGACAGAAATGTCCTTGTAAATTCAGTTATGACCACAATTCCATCATATATTATGCAATGCACGACTTTTCCGATTGAGATTTGCAAGGGGTTGGACAAGTTAAATAGAGATTTTTTGTGGGGATCTACAGATGATAAAATGAAGCTCTGTGCCTTAAAGTGGAATTCAATTACGTTCCCAAAAGAGTTTGGAAGTTTGAATATTCTAATTACCACGGGAAAAAAAAGTAACTTTACTTGCAAATTTTTCAGGGAGATGTCAGAATAATAATAGCCCTTGGGATAATAATCTGAAGTTCAAATATTTGAATCCAAATCGACAACTCACCAGAGGGAGATCCATGAATTGGAAAGCATTGGTTCAGGGAAGTCAAATCGTTGACAAAAGTATGGGTTGGGTCATTGTAGAGGGAAATGACATTAATGTTTGGTCTGGCTCGTGGCTCGTGCCTGGGACAAACTAAACTTAGCTCATTAGTGGACCCCTGAATCGCAATGAGGAGAAAATTCGTGAAAAAATTAGTGGACCCCTGGATCCAATCTTGGCTTGAGTTGAATTGGAGATTCAATCATAATCATGAGAAAGGCATTGAATGGAGGTTTATCTTCCTAGCGACCATTTGACTCCTCTGGAAGAACATAAATTCATATGTTTTCAATAACTCTCATATTTCAGTTTATGTCCCTACTCTAAGTATGATTCAGGCAAAGGACATCTCAGACAACTCCAAGAGGAGAAATATTCAGCAAATGAGAAAGATCATTCGGGTGGGTTGGATGCCTCTGGGACATGGATGGGTTAAACTTAACACATATGACTCAGTAATGGGGAACCCAGGCCCGACAGGAGGAGTGGGGCTAATGTGAAATGAATGGGGAGTCTGGCTAAAAGGATTCCAAAGACGTATCAGAATCACCAATAGTCTAGTGGCGAAACTGTGGGTTATAAGAGACGGTCTAACCATGACAACAAATTTGGGAGTGCAGGATCTGCAGGTCGAAGCAAACGTCCAGGAAGCAATTAACTTGATAATTGATGATCCATATGCAGATAAACCACTAATGCCTCTCATTTTGGATTGCAGAAAGCTTATTTTGGAGTTTAACAAATTCAAAATCACACACGTGTTCCTAGAAGCAAATGGGGTGGCAGATGCTTTGGCTAAGGAAGCTGTCAACATGGATAAGCCTTTTCATTCTCAAACGAATCCTCCCTCAGACATTTTGAAGCTCTTGATGTTTGATAGTGACAGGAAGACCATTACTAGAATAGTTAAAGACAATTATTTATTTATTTTTGGTTGTTGTAGTTTATGAGTTACCAAAAAAAACAAATTACCATAATTTCAAAAGTAAGAAAGCACAATGAAAAAACGTATTTATCACATTTTTAAACATCATGGCTCATGCTCACTCGTTTTCATTGTACAACTCTATATGTCAATCAAGATTTGTTAAGTTTAGGGGTGTCAATTTTTTACACGACCTGTGGGTGACCCGAGGTTGACCCTTCCATGGGTCGTGTTTAGGTTCGAAATTTTTGACCCACGGGTCATTTTGACACGACCTGTTTGCCCCGTCCAAAATATTGATAGTGTTTGGGTCATAAAATTCGACCCTCGGGTCAACCCATCGCCCCGTTAAATATATAAAAATAAAATAAAAATATTATAACCCTAAACCTAGAAGGTCATGCGGGTCGCGCAGGTCGCACGAGTCATGGGTCCATAAATTTGCAATGTGTTTTTTTTATCGCGCGGGTTGACTCGTCGACACGTAGGTCGTGTTTGGGTCACGAGAATTGACCCGTGAAAATTGATGGGTCGTGTTTGGGTTTAGCAAATCTTGACACGACCCGTGATGACACGATCCACGGGTCGACCCAACCCGCGAAGTTGACACCCCTAGTTAAGGTCACCTGAAGATTTGTAAAATTTTTTGAAAAATTAGGTAAGTATACAAAAAAAAAGTAAGATAAATACTTATTTAGTAATATATAAGGACGTGTAATACTCTAGATGCGAGTTCGTGAAATGGTGTTAAATTGAGAGTACTGTTTTAATCGTATTGTGTCACTAATTGTTGTGTGATGTAAATGAATAAATCTTAAACGTGTTTTCAAATACGAACGTGACACAATTAATAAATAGATTATATACAACAAGCACGATAACTTATTTACTTTGTCAACAAAAACACTTTCATATATATAATGAGTAAACTCGGTATTTTATTTTAGCGAAAATCAAAGCAAACTGTGGTAAAACTCACAGAAGTTCAAACATTACAATCTTTTGCTAATAATAATAAAAGAGGGAGTGGAGCTCGGGTAACCCAATCATTCAGTTCCACACCCTTTCTTGCTTGTATGACTATCTAGTCTGCACACTCATTAGCAGCTCTTGGAATTGCCTTCCATTCTATTCGATCGATCTGATTTGCAAGTGTAGCTATATTCCTAAGAAGCGCAGTAAGTCTCCAAAATGATACACCTCCTCTGATTTGGTTTATAACCACACTTGAATCCGACTCGATTTCCACATCGTGCCATCCATGTTCGACAGTGAGTTTCATCCCTTCCAATATTGTCGAAGCCTCTAGTACTTCTATTGCGTCACAACGGTATCGACGGTTCATTTCACCTACAGTTTCTCCACTCGAGTTTCGAACAATCACTCATATTCCACCCATCCTTGTTTGCATACACCATGAGACATCACTATTAATGTGAATCGTTCTCGGTCTTGGAGCCTCCCATCGTGTGATTTCACGTACTGATCTAGCCACCTGCTGGTGTTGTGATAGCTTCTCTATTTCCTCCACCATTTTTTTTATCTCAGCTATTATGGTACCCATATGTGGCATTTTTAACTCGAACATGGCCTTACATCGAGCTTTCCAAATGTACCAACACATTGTCATACAAGTTATCCACCTCCTTTGATTCACATATGAGATTCTAGTTCTATTCAGTCTATCGTCTAGCCATTCGATCATACTCGATGAGGTTTGGTCCACAATCTGAAGTCCTAGAACCTCGAACCAAATAGAATGCGTCCAACAGTAACCAAGTATCATATGTTCAGCTGTTTCATCTTCACCGCAGATAGGGCAGTCTGGAGAAATATTGGAGAGACCTCACCTTATAAGGTTACCTTTTACCGCAATTGCTCCGGTAACCAGTTTCCATACAAATACTTTGATCTTCAGTATCGTTGGGGCATTCCATATGCATTTCCATAGAGTTGTTGACCCATTTCCTTCTGATCGTGCTTCTGTTATTCAGTCACTAGCTATCTCCCGCAACCTATGATAAACTGACTGGACTGTTGCCACACCCTTCTTCGTATAGGGGCAAATCAATCTATCAGATTCCTCCTCTATCGGCAGTAGAATTTGGAGGATACACGCAGCATCCGCAGTTGTTACCTACTGCTGAACCAGCTCTGCATTCCATTGGTGATCTTGCCCTATTAATTAGCTTACCAGAATCAGATACATCTCGTCTCTACCAGGTGATATCTCAGTTTGGAAACCTCTCTTGGTGCTTATCCATCGATCCCCATGTACCTGTATATTCGAACTATCGCACACACCACCACGTCCATTCGTTTTGCATGATGTCTCGCCCTACAAGAAGACTCGACCAAACCCATGATGCTCTCCCCCATTTTGGTGTCGATATAAAGTCCCCTCTTGGAAAGTATAGACCTTTTATGACTTGTACCCATAGAAAGGATGACTCATTCAGTACCCTTGCCGCCATTTTTGTTAAGATCGCCATGTTAAAATTAGGAAGTTCACAAAAATCAAATCCCACCGCATATTTCGCCCTAGTCATAATCTCCCACCTTTTCCAATGGATCTTTCTTCCTGTTTCTGACATTCCTCACCAGAAGTCAGCTATCATATAATTTATTTCAGAGCACTATGTTTTTGGAAGACAAAAAATACTCATTGCATAAGTAGGTATTGTAGTTATTACAACCTTGATTAATACCACCTTACTCTCCTGGTTGAGTGTCTTCGTTCTCCATCCATGAAGTTTGTCCTGAATCAGTGTCTTCATATATCCCAGAGCTATCTTTTTTGATCGGCCCCATAAAGAAGGCATCCCTAGGTACTTTCCAGGATTTTCTGTCTGAGGTATATGAAGCTCTTCCACCACGGCGAAAACTAGCTCTTCATCAGCCCCACGATTGGAAGTTAGGGTTGATTTGGATGCATTAATGCATTGTCTCGATGCCCTGCAATAGTCCATGATTATGATCTTTAAAGCCCTAACATTCTCCACAGATCCCTGAATAAAGAACAATGAGTTATCGACAAAGAACAAGTGGTGGAATTTGGGGCATCCCCTTTGAAGAGTAATGCCTTGTAACCTTCAGTCATGTATGGCCTGACTGATTTGTCTCGAGAGGACGTCCGCTAGGAAAATGAAAAGATAAGGCGGTGGCAGATCTCCTTGTTTGATGCCTTGGGTGGGTCGTATCTGGGTCGTCCGGTTGCCGTTGACGAGTACTCTATAAATGGGTGTGGTGATGCAGGCTCAGATCCATGTTATCCATTTGTTCGCCAAATTCGTCTCTTTAGAATCTTGATTTTTTCTGAATAGATGATTGACACCCAGGCAGCGTGCCCTCGATCGAATGACTTAGGGTGCAACTTGCGTTCAAAGAATGGATCGTCCACGAATAAAAAATGTAGAAAATGCAAAGCAATATACTTACACTTACACCTATAGTTATCAGAACCGGACCGGATCCCTGCCCAGTTTGGTTCAGTTAAAAGATCGTTTTACACATGAACAGTGTTTAAACCGTGTTGAACCAGACTGTTTTTTAAAAACTGGGTTGAACCAGACAGTTTTTTAAAAACGAGTCGATTTCCAGTTCACTTTTTAGCTGTTTTTTTTACAGACCAATCGGCTTTTCGGTTAAACCGATTGGTTTGTGTTGTGCAGTGTTATGTTCAGTCAGGTATTTAGTCCTGTGCACCTTCATTGATCCCAATTCCCAATGAATCCAGTCTAAACTTGAAACTTTGAAACCGATAAATGACAATGGGAGAAAATCCATTACTACTGAGTCTTGTGATCACGCTTAGATTTTATTTCAATCATTACTTGTAATTATTAGCTTGATTATTTAGTAAATCGACCACTGTTTTATGTAATTTAGAGGAAGATGGAGCAGCTAAGCAGTTAGAGGTCAATTCGCATACTAAGTCAAACATGTAGTTCCTCTGGTTGTGAGCGGAATTGGACACTATTGTGTATTGTGTTTGAGAATTGAGAGTAATGTGTGTTTGAAATTGAAACTATGTAGTTTGTATGTGTGTGAGACTATGTAGTTTAAGATAATTATGTTTGTCTTTGAGACTATGTATGTATTTTAAGTTTGAAGTTTTTTCCCTTGTGAACAGTGAACCGCACACTGAACTGAGTTGGACCGGCTGAATCGTGAACCGTCCCCCTCGCCGGTTCGATGGCTGGTGCGGTTCCGATAACTATACCTACACCGCATAAATAAAAAGGTAAAAAGGCAAACTAGAAAGCAAAAGTCTACTTGGTTCGAAATGGAAAGTGAAGCTTAACAACTAAGTCTATACAAAAGTCCTCAAAAGACCCCCCCTCCTCCTCTCAAAAGTCCTCAAACAAACATCTGAAATACTTTTTAAATTAATGATCGGAAAGAATAATTTGTTTATTAATATATTATTACTGCGATTGAAAATGACACTAATTCACGTGAAAAAACTAATTAATTGACTGAATGAAAAACCACATCAGGCATGCACATGGTAAATACAAAACTACATGACTATTGAATAAGTTGGACATGCATGTTAGGAAATTTTGTAAAGAAATAATCCTTTTAGTAAATAATATTCATAATAAATGTATGTAGCGATAAGCAATACGTTGTTTTTAAGAAATGGAATTGTCTATTTTTGGCAACAATGGAAGCGATTGAATAACTCTAGCTTACCAACTAACATCTCAGTTATGAAAAAAAAAAAAAAACTAAGGGGGCGTTTGATTGAATGTATTATTTAATATATGTATTAGGTAATACATGTATTAGTTTTTTTTTTTTTGGTAAATAAGAGGAACATTCATTAACAAACCCGACTAAAAACGTCTACACATCTGGGTTTTTCTGCACCCATACCGTCTAGTCTAATACAAGCCCTCACCCTAGGCGGGGGGAATACCAGTTCTACAAAGTTATTCTCTAAGGTGACCGCTTCCTTCGCCAAGCAATCAGCGACTCCGTTCCCCTCCCTGAATATATGTCTCAGCTTGACTCTCCTAAATCCCGAGATGAACCTCCTGCAATCCACAATAAGGGGAGTTAGAGGTTTATCTTCCATACTTTCTTCTACTATCATACCTATGGCCTCTTTTGCGTCTGACTCCACGTGGAGATCCTGGACTCCCATCTTCATTGCTAGCATCAGCCCGTCCTTGATCCCCCAAAGCTCAGCGACTAAGCTGTTTGTGATCCCCAGCTTCCTTTGGGCACCCCTCACCCAACCTCCAAGGTGATTACGAAGGACCGCCGCACAACCCGCTGGGCCCGGATTTCCTATAGCTGACCCATCAGTGTTCAGTTTGAACCAACCCCATTCTGGAGGACTCCACCGCACACTGATCTCCATCTTGCTTCGGATACCCCTTGACTTAGCTAATATCGAGGAAATGTCTTTAGCCTGCAAAACAATTAAACTCACGATATCTCTATCTAGGAATTTGTTATTAAACACAAAAGAGTTTCTATTCTTCCAAATATACCACACAGCAGAGGTGAAGATCAAGCACCAAGGCACTCCTTCCTTGTACTCCCGAACCTCTTGACAGTTTGATTTCAGCCAAGTCGCTAATTGGCCCCCCTGGAGCGCACTACCATCAGGGATACCAATATCCACCCATACCTGTTTCGTAACCTCACAATCCCGCAACACATGAATCGTGTCCTCTTCGGCCATGCCACAAATTTTACAAATTGGGTCAATGTCCATACCTCGTCTCCTTAACATGGACGCGGTAGGGATCCTGTCATGGTTACACAGCCATAAAAAGTGTTTGATTCTAGGAATATTCTGACATTCCCAGATCCAATTCCATTTACCTGATTCTTGATCAATGTGGCTATGTCTCTGCATCGTGATGCTCCTGTGGGCCGAGCCCACGGAAGGGGTCCCCGACGGCGAACCCAACCAAATACGTTTGTCCCGAGTCCCCTGCTCTAGGCTCCTCGGAATCGCTCTGATCGTCTCATAGATGTGAGTCGGAATCTGGAATGACAGACCCGAGGTATCCCACTCCCCATTATCCCCGATGATCTCACAAAGTTTTTTGTCTCCCTCCCCCAAACCCAAGGGACCCTGCAACAGCCCCCGCAAGGGGGTCATCCCAACCCACTTGTCATGCCACAAGTTGATGTCTCTTCCATCTCCCGTGATCCATCCCTCCCCATCTTGCAAATCAACCCTACCTTGGCAAATGGCTTTCCAAGTGGACGAACCTCCCGTTCTTACCCTCCTTGTCGGTTTAAAATATCTCTCCTTCAGAACACATGCCCAAGGGGCCTTTGACCTGTCCATTCTCCAAGCCAGATTTATATTCATTGCCCGGTTTCTTTCTCTAGTCTGATGCATACCCAAACCACCCTTATCTTTAGGGAGCGTGATCACCTCCAACTCAACTTATGCAATTTTCTTTTGTCTTCCGACGAGCCCCATAGGAAGTCCCTGTTCAGCGTATCTAACATATTACACGTATGAGAAGGCAGGTGAGTGCATTGCATATAATAAGCCGGAATCGCAGACATAACCGAATTTATAAGAATCCCGCGGCCCGTCATAGACAGCAGCTTACCCCGCCAACCCGCGAGCTTAGCCCTAACTTTATCCAGGATGAAATCGAAGGACTTCACCTCCTTACTTGACAGCTTCATAGGGAAACCCAAGTAATCAGATAAGTTCTCAACCTTGTTAAGCTCCAAGCACCCCGCTAAATGGGTGGTAGTCTCAACCGTCAAGTTTTTTGAGAAGACAACTTGGGACTTATCAAAGTTAATTTTCTGGCCCGAGGCCGAACAGAACACCTGAAGGATTCTTTTTATCGAATGACAGTTTTCCACCGTTGCCGCACCCATGAGAATCAGATCATCCGCAAATAGGAAGTGCGACAGCTTGATGGCCTGTCTACCCATACTGAGGGGTTTCCACTTACCCCTCGTCACCTCCTCCTCAATCAGGAAGCTGAGATAGTCAATGCACATGATAAAGAGGTACGGGGATAGGGGATCCCCTTGCCGGAGCCCCCTAGACGGGTAGAAAGGCTCCAGTTTCCCCCCGTTCAACAGAATGGATACCGAAGTAGACGAGACACAGTTCATAATCATATTAATCATCTTAGCAGGGAATTTAAAGTGAGACAAAGTAAGACGGATGAAATCCCATTCGACTCTATCGTAAGCTTTCTCCAGGTCCAATTTAAGAACCATAAGCCCCGACCTACCTCTCTTATTTTTCACAGAGAGCAAAGCTTCCCTAAGAATCACAACATTATCACTCGCACGTCTCCCGGGAATGAAACTAGCCTGAAAGGGGGAAATCAGGTGGTGCATAAACGACCTCATTCTGTTGACAATAACCTTCGATAACAGCTTATACGAAGTATTGCAGAGGCTGATGGGTCTAAACTGCTTCACCATAACCGACTTCCCCGTCTTCGGAATCAGACACAGGAGTGTGTCATTCATCCTAGCAGGTAGCTGGTTTCCCTCAAACGCCCCTTTGATAAGGCGGCAGACCGAGCTCCCCACAATCTCCCAGTTTTTTTGGTAGAAAATGGGGTGGAGCCCATCAGGTCCAGGGGCTTTTAGAGGCCCCATCGACTTGAGAGCACCCCAAATTTCACTCTCAGAGACCTCGCGACTCAAACACCTCACCATATGGGGAGTCAGAGTCCCAGGTGGAATGAACTTCAACTCCGGGTTGAGGGGAACCTCCGACTTGTCCGTAGTGATACATGTATTAGTTAATACTATGTTTGGATGAGACATGTATTAAGATGTACGTATACATGTATAACCTAAGAGAGTGTTTGATTTGGTATAAAATTATACGTAAAGTGGCAAAAAGACTTCAACACTCTTAAATTTATTTTGCAATGTAAATAAGTTGTACACATGAATTGATTTATTTTTTAAAATAAAATATATTCATATTCAAAAAATTGGGAAAATAAATTACGAACACAAAAATGAAATGAAATAGTATCCTCCTTTGAGTCATGATCGATTCAATACACTTCGACTATTTTCTTCTGATCTTTGCAATTTCATCCTTAAAATGTTACTTCTATGCATAAAGCTTCAAAACCTTCATGTGTTCCCAAATGACTCTGTGTGATTGATTTCTGTTTGAAGAGAAAAAATAGAGCATTGCATTAGTTTTACAAACATGTGGAACTGCATAATTTTACAAAGAACTTGATTTTATAAAACAAAACATGATTTTACAAATCCATTTTGGGAAGAACATGACATGTGAAACGACACTTAGCAAAATATAGAAACGAAACAGTTAAGTAACCACTTTTTTTTCTCCTGACACGTATACATAAACGGTCAAAAAATAGAGTAAATGACATATGTTTGTTTAATGTTATTTTTAATACATTTTTTTAAAAAATATTAAATAGACGAGCAAATATTAAAATATTGTTGAGTAAATATTTCATTATTTTTTTAACTATTGTTTTAAAAATATTAACTATATGTCATATATCATCGTCGAAGTGAACTCATAAATTGTTTCTTAATTCGAATGGTACTCAACAACTGTTGTTATGTTTCACTTAGTGATATTTTTTAAATAAAACATATATGGAAGAATTAATGATGAAAAGTTATAAACAGTATTACATAATTTTATTTTTTATTTAATATATTACTTTTTTTATTAATTATTATTAAATAATCTGAATAAATAATAATTTTAAAATATTTTATATTAAAATTCACAAAGTTTGATAAAAATTAAAAACTAACATGATAAACTATTCTTACGTAGGATTAATAGACTTAGGGTAGTTAAGTAAATTTTTACTATGTATTAAATAATATCATGGTTAGATTATGTATTAGTTAATACTCAACTAACACTATAATTGTGTATTAGCTAATACATATGTATTAGTTAATACATACCATTATTTCTAATCAAACATTATATTAATTAATACTAATACATATTTAATACCCCAATCAAACACCACCTAACATATCAGTATTGTTGGCAAATGCAATCTATATCTATTAATTAATTTAGTTAAATTATATAGAATGTTACCAAATAAATTTGTTGTTGAATTTTATCACTCCTAATGTTAAATTAACATCTTCTAATTGGTCTATGTCAATCATAAATTTCGCATTCCTATGTTGCATACCATGTAAATCATTTAAAGTTTTTCATTCATTCTCAAAATAAGTTACAAAATTCATATAATGTTTTTTCACATTATAATTATAATTTTTCCTTAAATATATTTTATGTAGTTAAATTTATATAATAATAAGATGCATAATATTATATTTTATGAATATCAAGTGTGCACATATTAAAATTTACTCTTACAAATTAAAATATAGATTAATTAAGGATGCATTTCATCTATCACATAATACTCTTATTAAAAGGAGACACACGAGACGTTTCTTTCACGGAATAAGGAATTCGGAATAAGAATATGGAATAAGGAATATAAGTTGTTTCTTTGGTGGAATGTAATGAAATGGAATAAGGAATTATGTTGTTTATTTGGTGGAATGGAATATGGAATGTGATAAAATGACATATTGACCCCTCTTTATATATATATATATATAGTAGAAAATACATATAATTTGTGTTAATTGATTTTAAAAATTAAGAATAATAAAAACTTATAATGTAATTAAAAACTTATAAAATAATTTATTTAATTATTTAATATTAAAAAATCTCATTAATTAAGTAAGATTAAATAATTGAATTAATGTAAATTTTAATATAAATTCATTCTTTTTACTAATACATATCGACATATATTTACCCGAAGCATAATATTATTAATGATAATAGTTACATAATACAAAACAAATTAGCGCCCTAAACCAAAATTATACAACTTCGTAAAATTAGCGCCCTATCCCAACTAATCCCAACTCATTTTTCCAAGGGATACTTCCCCATTTCTATTCACAGCATTATGCAATTGCGGACTATCTCCACTTTGAGAATCAAACTTACTTCGTTATGAGATTCTTGCTCTTCCTGGGCTTGCTAGTTGAGTTTCTCTTTTATAACACCATTACATAATATTGAAAAATACCAAATATCTCATCATGATGAATAAAGCTATAGAGCACTTATAATTATTTAGAGCAGTGATTATGTCCACATGAATGAATGAATCCAAGTAGAACTAAGCTAATTTGCTTTTGTGAAGAGTAGACCTTCGTCAGAACATGGAGAATATGGAAGAACTCCTGAATCATCATCGTTGATGAAGCTGTCGTCATATTTACCATGAATTATTGAGGTGTAATCTCCCGTAAAATGCTTCTCAACCGTAGTCCAAACCTTCCAAAATTAAACCAACACAGAAGTGAGTTCTATAAAAGTGAACTTCTTCTGCAAATAAGATAACATGAAATTGAAGACATCAATAGAGTTAATTGCCAAACATTCTTTAACTCAACAAACAACCACAAACACAGGAGATGGTTTAATATGCAAAAGAACAGCATGACCAACATGATTTTTGAGCTGAAGAACAACCATAAACAGAAGAAATCCACACAGAAGAACAACCCTAAACAACAATCATTTTGTGAATTCATGATAAACAGAGTAAATATCTCACTAAATATCGCCTCTAACAACACATGACACACTTGACGAAGATACAAATTATAAACCTAGATTCCAGCAATTCCGATCTATTCCTTTCCAACACAGTAACAAAAGATGATTTCACCACAAAACAGTTATACATGATAATCCACAGAAGTTATTCTGGTTTTGAATCAAACCCGTGAACAAACACCAGCAATATGGAAAAATCATCCAAACAATTAAAGAGAATTTACCTGATGTTGTTCTTCCTCGAGACGGATTGAAGCTCCGGTGCCGAACGTGGTAATGATTCGACTAAAAGAAGAGTGCGCAAGGCTTCGTAGAGAAACTAGGAGACTTCAATTTATGGAAAAGGAGATTCACATAGGGTAGCTGGGACTGATTCGAGAGTTGGGTGAGGAATAACAGAAGGGTAGATTCAACATTAACAAAATATATTAAGGTGAAAAAGTCATTTTCAAACATATTCCGGATTCCTAGCCCGCAAAGCTTAGGAAATCTAACATTTTTTCAACGGAATGTCTAATACTAGAGAGCTCGGATTCTGTAAGCCGAACTTTTCAATTCCGCGAAAAGAACAACTTCTTACGGAATTCGTAAGACCCATTCCATAAGTTTTCTGCGAAAAGAACGGGTCAATAAGTGACATATCAACACCATCCATTTAGTTACAATAATATCAAAATAACTTTTAATAATATCACAAAACTAAATGTTATATATTTACAAACTCAATAATTTACAATTAACAAAATAGATAAAATGTAATATGTATACTAAAACATTACATTGTTATTATTGTTAGAAAAATATTAATATTTTTATATGAATATGAATATTGAAAGAAGTAATAAACCGTAAATACTAAGAGTATTATATGGACATTCACATTTGTTTTTACAGTTTTATGAAAAATAAGTATTTTCCATATTTATGACTCAACATATTTTTAAATTATTAAAATATTATTTATATAAAATAATTTATTATTACTTTTTTTAAAATAATTAAAAAATTATTAATGATTTTGATAGTCTTTTTAAAGCACATGCATTAATATAAAAAAATTGCATAAAATATTTAATTTAAAAGTATTAATTATTAATTGTTAATATTAATTTTTATTATTAAATCATGTATTTGTAACTAATTTTATGAACAAATACACTTAATATAATTTATAATTTTGTTTTTCATAATATAAATTATAATAACTTATCTATATAATTAATTATTTCATAAATTTTAATATTTTTATTGTAAACAATTAAAACTTATAACATTATACTTTTTGAAAAATTATTATAGTTTGTATTCACCTAAAAAATAAGGTTATAACACTAAGCTAATGACATTCGCGAGTGTAAATTCCACTTGCGAATAGGATTTACACCCGCAAATGACATTCACGTGTGATTAGGGGTGACAATCGTGTTGTGTCGTGTCTAATCGTATCGTGTTGTTGATCGTGTCGTGTCTTAACATGTTTCGTATCTAAACGGATAATTTCTAAACGTGTCTCAAAACATCAGACACGAACCGACACGATTAAGTAGCAGATTACACGTGACACGACACAGGACACAATTAACTTTCTTGAAAATTAAAAATCAAAAAACATAACGGATAAACACTACACGACACGGTACGACACGATACAAACCAACACGAATCAACTAAACACGACACGATTACGAACGACCTGATTGATACAGATTTACACGATTAAACACGAAATGACACATTACACGACACAATTAACACGAAAAACATTAATTTTATAAATTTTAATGAATGTGTTACGATTGGACACGATTAGTTTATCGTGTTTTTATTCGTGTAACAGGTATACACGACACGATTAGACACAATTAGTTAATCGTGTCTAATCGTGTTTATACAGATATTCGCAGATCTGAGTTGTTTAGACACTGAATCCGTTAAGGTCAAACTCATGTACGATTTAAAGCAGATCGTGTCGTGTCGTTTAATCATGTCGTGTCAGAAATTTTCACCCCTACGTGTGATATTTTTTATACTCACCCGTGAATCCTACTAGCTGATATAGGTATATATATATATTTATATATACTTTTTTAAAGCAAGAATATTTTAATATTTATTTCTATTGTGAGGTATATTGAAAAAAATTCAGCTTGGTACGTTAAATTATTTTCAAAATTTTTATTTTTTAAATTCTAATGTTGTTGCTGGATATCCACAGTGAAGGTACTTTTTTTAATTACCCACACTGAAGGTACTGACAATTGTCAATGTTAACTTCTTTCTTGGTAACGCCGACGTGATTGTCTTGTCCCTCTGTCGGTGCATCGTTTGATATAGTTGGTCAGTGTAATTTCTATTAATTATATTATTTAAAAACAACACCTTTATTTATTTATTTGTTGTATAAATATAATAATTGTTGAAATGTGCAATAAAAATTACTCAGAACGTTAATTATTTTATTTAGAAAATTAAGTATAGAATTTCTTGTTTTAGAAAAATAGGCATACGCGCACCCCGATGTTGCGCCTATTAGACATAGGTGCACCTATTCATGGGCACCCCTTAGAAGTGGCGCCTATGGGGCATAGAGCAACCTTTTTTTTTTTTTTTTTAAAAAAAATAATTTTGTTTGAAAATGATGACTCGATGTTTAATTAAAAATAAAATTATGTATTTATTAAAAAAATTTTAAAAAAATTATAGTAAGTAGATATTTTAATTGCGATTCAAATGATGATAAAAATATTAAATTTGGATTTACGGATTGACTGTACGGCATGCCGTAAGTTGAGATATGGAAATTGTACTTAAAAAACTATAACTCGGATCATGTAAGTCCAAACTCAACACGGTTAACGCCATTTAGGTCGTAAATCAATTATCTACGTATGATAATTTTTTTGATTAAAAATACAGTGATTTTGTAACCTAACATCGTTTACACCCAAATTTGACCGAAATAAGTAAATGCATTAGGTGAGAAATTTAATTATATACTTACTCAAAAAAAATCAAAAAGATTACGGTGCGTAGATAATTTAATTACGAATTAAATGACGCTAACTATGCGTTAATTTTTGACTTTTAGACTGACTGTATAATACGGTACGTAAAAAACTCTACATACGATACAAAAACTTCCAAATAGTATTTTGAACATTAAAATTACTGTTTACACAGTAAATTTCACTGTGTAAACAGTACCTTTACTATGCAAAACAATATTCGGAAGTTTTGTATCGTATGTAGAGTTTTTTACGTACCGTATTATACAATCAGTCTAAAAGTCAAAAATTAGCGCATAGTTAGCGTCATTTAATTCGTAATTAAATTATCTACGCACCGTAATTTTTTTGATTCTTTTTGAGTAAGTATATAATTAAATTTCTCACCTAATACATTTACTTATTTCGGTTAAATTTGGGTGTAAACGATGTTAGGTTACAAAATCACTGTATTTTTAATCAAAAAAATTATCATACGTAGATAATTGATTTACGACCTAAATGACGTTAACCGTGTTGAGTTTGGACTTACATGGTCCGAGTTATAATTTTTTAAGTACAATTTTCATATCTCAACTTACGGCATGCCGTACAGTCAATCCGTAAATTCAAATTTAATATTTTTTGCATCATTTGAATCGCAATTAAAATATCTACTTACTATAAGTTTTTTAAATTTTTTTAATAGATACATAATTTTATTTTTAATTAAACATCGAGTCATCATTTTCAAACAAAATGATTTAAAAAAAAAAAGATTACTCTCTGCCCAAGGGCCACTTCTAAGTGGCGCCCATGAATAGGCGCACCCCTGGGTGCGCCTATTCACTTGGGGTGCGCCTATGTCTAATAGGCGCGACCCCGGGTGCGCGTATACCTATTTTTCTAAAAACAAAAATTCTATACTTACATTTCTAAATAAAAAAAAGTAATATAGTTACTTTTAAAAAAAATTCTAATCATTTGAGTAAAATTACGGAATATCACGTCCGTTTATCCAGATTAGCCAAACAGGTAAACATTACACTATTTGTCACATGCTATTGTCTTAGAAATATCTACTATATTTTTATTTCCATTAGAATTCTGTTACACGATGTGATCAGTTGTCTAATCGTGATGCCTAAAATTATTATATGTTGTTTTATTGTTAAAGGTCTTGAATTTTAATTTGCAGGTAAAAAACCTCTTATACAAAAAACGTGTTTACAATATTTTGAACCCATTACTTTTAACTATTATTAATAGAAAAAAAAGTTTCAACTATATTTTGTTAATTAGTTTTTAAAAAAGCAATATTTTTCTATTTAAAAACTATTTTGTTATTTGGTTTTTAAATGATATATATTTTGAAAAAAAAAATAAAGTCTTTGTGACTATCTTTGATGCTTCTATTCATAAATAGTTATAAAGAGAAGTTGCTGTCCGTCCGTGTCGATCTATATTATCCAGCTAGCACCTTGTTTTTGTTAAGTGCAAATATAAGCTTCCGCTCTCTCTCCCTCTACAGAAGCAGAACACACACTCTCTCTCTCTCTCTCTCTCTCTCTCTCTCTCTGTGTAAAAGAGACTTCTCTCTCTCTCTCTTTCTCTCTCTCTCGTCTCATAGTAATAGCCTAATAGGCAATAAATAGCCTTCCTGTGAGGCCAGCGTTTCAGCTCAACGGTACGTCGACCGACTTTGAAACTTCTGGTGTGTCTGCTGTTTGTGGTTTTTCCTTGAGGATTGTATAGCTAGATTGGTCAATGTGAGTGTTCTTTTGGATCTTGAACCCTTTCTTTTTTACAGTAGCAGTGGAATCAGTATAGGTGTGGAGCAAGCAATTATTAGCGTCTCTCTCTCTCTCTCTCTCTCCTTTTCGTTTTCGTTTTCCTTTTCTGGGTTTGATAGGATTATGATGTAGTTAGTTTGGGTGTCTATGGTTGCATTGCCGGACAATCATAATGTTGAAAAAACATCTACTTCTTTCCATTACACAGTGGATCGATTACAGAAGTTCCATGTTTCTTAATACTTTCTGATTATGTCTGAATAGCTACAGATTTAAGATGGGATTGGGGAGATGGGTGATGATCAGCTTACTCATTCTATTCAGTAGAAACACCGATGCATTCGATGTCGGAATTACTTATCTTCAAGATGCAGTAGCCAAAGGAGCAGGTCAGAAACATTTCTTCATCTCCTAGCTTCTACTCCTACTTTGTATTTAGTAAGATGATGATATTTCATATTCATTATAATCATATATATAATGAGGGGTTTGAATCATCATATGTTCCAGTTTGTTTGGATGGGAGTCCACCTGCTTACCATATGGACAAGGGATTCGGTGCTGGAATCAATAATTGGATGGTCTATTTTGAGGTAATTTATTTGTTAATCCGCATCTCGTCTTCTTTCATTAATTCCCCTATTCATATTGTGAATGAAACAACCATCTTCTTTCTACTTCATTTCCTTATAGGCTACGAACAGCAGTAGTTCCAACGTCATCTGCCTCTTCAAAAACTTGCCATAATAACATCTAACCCACAGTAAATGTTCATTAACTACCTTTTTTATTTATCAAAATGTTAGAAAAATAACAATGCGAATGATTAGAATAAGAAAATAATGCGTATTATTATGCTATTGTGATGATAATTTATTTATGTATAATATTTATTATTACGCAGTAAATCTATTATTGCAATTATACCTGTATATATTTTACATATACCTTAATATATATATAAATAAATAATAATTACATAACTATTACTTAGTAAAAACTTGATTTACATGAACTACAAAAAATATGAATATTTTAAATATGGTTATATGAGTAAAATCATGATTAAATTTTGCTATTATGAGACTAAGAAACTTATCTGCAATTCCATTGTGGCATGTCAATAAAAAGTATAGTAGCATGGTGTTAATAACTATACCGGTCCACCCCATTGACACCTGTAATTACCCTTGCTCAACATAGTTTCATCTTCCATTTAAACCTGCAAATGATTTTTTTGTTGGGTGCATGTGCATCCGCCTAAGTCAGTTTAAGAGTCCAAAGAAGAATTGAATCGACAGTTCAGATGTGTTTGTTCTGCTCCTTTACTATATCTATAAGAATATGATCACTACTTGAGAATCGAAGATGTGAGTGCTCCATTATTCATTGTTGTGTAAATCTATAAGGGAGGAGGATGGTGCAACAATGCGACGACTTGTCTCGAGAGACGCGACACACGTTTAGGTTCATCGAAGCCAATGACGAAGGTCCTGTCTTTCTCTGGAATATTCAGCAACAAGCAAAAATATAACCCAGGTACGAACAGAAATAATTACACGATTCAAACTATCTGTATCGAAAGAGAAAATGTCATCACAAATTCACCAAAAATTGTGTAGACTTCTATAACTGGAACAGAATCAAGGTCAGATATTGCGACGGTGCTTCCTATACGGGGGATGTGGAAGCCGTGGACCCAGTAAGTTTCTTCATCCAGAAAATAGATATATAGAAAGAGAAGGATGAGAGAGTTTTCTATTTCATGCTTGCACATGTAAACTGACTGTTGTATCATCATCAGAAAACAAAACTCTACTTCAGAGGGGCAAGAATTTTCAGGGCTGTCATCGACGATATGCTCTCCAAAGGGATGAAAAATGCCCAAAATGTAAGAAAAACTTGCAATTTCCATCTTCTTCTTCTTCTTCTTCTTCTTCTTCTTCACAAATGTAAAATTACTGTGCAGGCAATGTTAGCAGGGTGTTCGGCTGGTGGGTTGACTGCCATATTGAATTGCGATCGATTCCGATCTCTACTGCCTTCTACAATCAAAGTCAAATGCCTCGCTGATGCTGGATACTTTATCAACGCGTAACTACTGTTCTTATCTATATTCATATATATATTTCCATTCATTCATTTCTGACTCCTTATATATTTATGGGGGTAGGAAAACCATTGCTGGAACAGACCACATTCAAGAGTTCTACAGCCAAGTGGTCGCAACCCATGTACTTATTCTTCTTAATGACCCCTTAGTATAATTGTTTCTCTTATATATATATATATATAGTGATGTATCAACCCATCTAACTCCTCTTGTATCTTTTTTTCAGGGTTCTGCCAAAAATCTTCCTAGCTCATGCACAACAAGATTAGCTCCAGGCTTGGTATAATTCTGTTTATAGTTAATTAATTAATTTGGGATGTTTCCCTCCTCAGCCTTTTCACTTATATAAATGTTGATATATATATATGCAGTGCTTCTTCCCACAAAATGTGATTCAGCAGATTCAAACACCCATATTCATCCTCAACGCCGCCTACGATTCATGGCAGGTTCAAACTCTACCCAAATTAATAAATATGATTCAGCTAGACTTCCAATTCAGAAACTATCGAAACAAACAAACTTATTTCTCTTTTTCCAATATATATATATATATGTTTCATTAGGTGAAGAACATTTTGGCACCGGGAGTGGCAGACAGGCATGGGATATGGCGTAATTGCAAGCTGGACATCACCAAATGCACAAGCACTCAACTCCAAACCATGCAAGGTAAGTTAGGTAATGGTTGCTGCAGCAGACATTGATCTGACTCCGTTTTTTACTAAAGATTCCAAGTGTTGTCGTGCAGAGTTTAGACAGCAATTTATGAGTGTCGTGAGTGGAGTGAGCAGCTCCCCAGCAAGAGGGATGTTCATAGATGCTTGCTATGCTCATTGCCAGACTGGAACCCAAGAGACATGGTTAAGGGCTGACTCTCCCGTATTGGGCAACACGGTCAGAGCACATTCCTTCATAATCAAGCTCTCCTTTTGCAATCATTGATTTATTGATTTACTTTCTCTGCTTGCAGTCGATTGCAAAGGCAGTTGGAGACTGGTATTTCAGCAGGAACAGCTTCCAGAAGACGGACTGTGCTTACCCCTGCAACCCCACCTGTCACAATCGTGTTTTCGATGGCAATTAGCAGATCGGCGGATGAAAAAATAATCATTTAATAATCATGCAGAAGGTAATCCTTTTATGGGTCACGATGCCTACAGACTACAGTATTTGTTGAAGCAAATAAGGTGAAAAATAATCCAATCCAATCCAATTTTATATATATATATATGTAAGTATGCTTTAGCAATGTAGGAATCAATATCGATTCTAAAAAAAACATGGTTATTAGTAAAATATTCAATAATTTCAGTTGCATCTGCAGTCACATCAGCTTGTCTGGGCCATCTACTTCTATTCAGCAGTACAAAAGGAAAATTCATTTCATGAAATGCTAAAGAAGAAAGAATTGGTCAACATTTACAGCAGCTACCTAAAATAATAATCTCTTTAACTGAATAAATCTGTTTCCCTAATACTACTGACTTACATGTATAGTAGAATGTTTTCTAAAAATAACAAACTAACAACTATGATTAAAAAGTAACTTCACTATATTTTTTCATCTCGTATGAGTATCATAACTACTCAATTTTCTCGGTAAATCATTCATGATAAAATTCAACAAGTGATCTGTACTGGATTAAAAAATATTTTTCAATAATTGAAAAGTATGAAAAATATTTTTCAATAATTGAAAAGTATGAAAAATATTTAATATGTTAGTTCAAATTTATAAGTGACGTAACTTGTTTTGGACTGCTGATATTTAATATACTATGTTTGATTTGTTGGTTTTAGATGAAACATGATTGATTCCGTCATATGTACCGTTAAAATGAGTCACGTGCAACACACGTGATGACTGACTTGAACGTTATGAAAAAAGAAGGGTTAAATACCAAATAATTACCCGAACTTTGAACGTTTTACAAATAGCTACTCGAACTTTGAATTTTCAAAAATGGCTACCTAAACTTTGACATATGGGGCAAATCGCTACCTCCGTTAAATATGGACGGAAAATGACGTGGCAACACATGATTGATCCATAATTTTAAAAACTATATTATTATTTGTTAATACTAAAAAAATCAGCAAAATTCTTTAAAAAATTGGAAAATTAATAGAAAAGATAATAGTTTTAAATATAATATTTTTATTAAAATTATAAAATAAAAATAAATCATTAGTAAAAATAAAAAACTAATGATATATTTTTATTTCATAATTTTAATAAAAATATTATATTTAAAACTATTATATTTTCTATTAATTTTCCAATTTTTTAAATATTTTTTTTTTTGATTTTTTTAGTATTTTAAAAAAAACAATAAAGTTTTTAAAATTATGGACCAATCATGAGATGCCACGTTATTTTCCGTCCATATTTAACGGAGATAGCGATTTGCCCCATGTGTCAAAATTGAGGTAGCTATTTGCACCTTCGTCCAAAGTTTAGGTAGTCGTTATTGAAAATTCAAAGTTCAGGTAGCTATTTGTAAAACGTCCAAAGTTGGGGTAGCTATTTAGTATTTAACCCAAAAAAGAATTTTGGAATTCCAAAACTGTCCTTGCTTGAATTTTCTTTCAATGTCTTGTCCTTCCATCTTCTCTCCACATCCCTGTCAGAAGCTCACCTTCCCTCTTCATCAGTTCTGTCTTTCCTTTTCCACCGTCGAACCCACTGCCAATGAAGTTCCCAACATTAGAAGCTCCGCTTATTTGGTTTAGATGAAGACCAAGCCCAATAGAGCAAGTATAACGTGTATAACACTGAGTCATTGAGAACTACTTCTGCAATTACTATAAATAGAAGTTATTTGCAAAACAAAGGGTTGAAGGATTGCCTCCTCAACAATTCATTCGCCATAGTGTAACATCCCAATTGACTTCTCAATATTCTTTCTTGGGTTAGCTGACCTAAATGCACTAGTTGCTGCATATCCTTTCCGTCCCCCAAGTTCCACTTTTGCCTTTAGTAAATTATTGGGTGGGATAAAGGGTCCTTTTGCAGAGGCCACGACAATTTGGGAAGGAAGACCTGCATTATGTGAAGATGCAGTGGAAGGTAATAAACTAATCAATGGAAAAGAACCTGAATTAGGCACGGTGTAGCTCACTGGTTCACCAAATTCTGTAATCTCTAAGCCTTCATTTAGATCAAACTCTAGTTTTAGAGGTGTGCATGATGCCCATGTAGCCTTCACCGCGACTCTGTTCCATTCAACCGTGATTCTGCTAACGTGGATCCGTTAGTAAGATTCCACAAAGTCGGTTACATCTTGGTGATCGTCTTGCAGCGGCGGAGTGCAATGTTTTCTATTCTCTGGCGGCGCGTATGCTAACCACCCATGAGGTTGCATTTTCAACCCGATTTTCTGGCTGGATCTTATGGTGCCATGTTGCTATCTACAAAAAACAAAATCAAGGGCGCAACTGTGTTCTCTCTCCCCGGCCGACGACAAGAATGAGATCACTCCGATCAGCAACAACACATCCCACGATGCTTCTTTCTATTAGCCGCATTTATCCGTCGTGCCTGACCCCCCACCTTCGGACAATAAGAAGCATGACAATCCTATGGTTGACCAGGCATTCCAACTCCTCCAAAATCCCGAAGAGACTTGGGTCATTGCAGAGTTCAACAACCTCGTATTCGCTTATGAGTCGCCTTATTCCCCTCAGAGCCTTTATAGAATCATGCGCACCCTGGGTTGCACTGTTAAAGCTATCAAATTTCTTGAATTCATTAGAACTGGGTTGAACCGTTCAGACCTTCAATCATGTTTCTCTTTTCCGCCTTGATTCCCTTGTAAATTTAGCCGATTATGCTCTTTCAAGTATTTTCCTCCATATAACTCATTCTTGACAACATCGGTAGCAGCGGAAAAAGCAACAGAAGTACCAACTGCCAATCCATTTCCAGTCTCATCGCTTCCAAAAGATGGTTCAATCGCAATCTATTTGTCCATACTGGAGGAATTCAGCCCCTTTTTCTCTTATGGTAGCGTTTCAGGGCATAAGGTGAAGATACTGCAAGCCACTTTCTCATATGTGCTCTCCTTTAATAGACCATTTTCTAGGGTATGAGGTGATGAGATCATTTGAACCATTTCCTGCATAATCGTGCTCAACTGATGCAATCTCTTTGGAGATTCATGAGGGGATTTCAGCTTAGACTTGAACATCTCACCAACACCACACTAGCAAGCAAATTCATTCCAACATCATCTCCTATAGAAAATGGTGGATTATTAGTTGAAGAGAAATAGGCATTCATGGGGGCTGAGACGCATGAATGAAGAAATAGTCTAACTGCTCTTATTATAACATTAATGAAGAAGACATACACATTTCAAGTATTTCACACCCTTTTTTCACTGAAAGTAGGTCACGCTCATTGGACGTGAGAAGTTAACAAACAATTTTTGACGGAACCTAACATACTTCATCTAAAACCTAAAACAACAAACATGTTTCATAAAAAAACAAGGGAAAAGTAGGTAAATGCACCCAGATTTTTATTTTATTTTTTTGTAATTGGACTCATATGTTTTTTGGCGTATGTTATGACACCCATATGTTTTAATTTGTTGGTAATTGGACCAAACGTTAATTATACCCGTTAAGTGCCACGTGGTAATCATGTGCGAACGTTTATTTTGAAAAAATGCAATGTAAAAAGACATGTTTACCCTTTTGACATCTCATCACCTTCTTTGGAAACTAATGCTTGCTTTCTTCCATAGGATTTCAGTGACTTGTGTGCAACTGCCTCGTTTGTCTGAACTGCCATTGCTTTGACAGTCTTCTCTCCGGTGAAACATAACTCGTATCTTCGAGTTAGAGACAAGATATTCAAATGTTATTTTTTGCTGAGAAGAGATTATAAATTCAATTGGCTAAACTTGAGCGAAGTCATGGTAATAGCTAATGCAAGATAAATTCTCTTGTATCCAATTACGTGCAGCAGCAAAATAAGGACTTCAATCCTCTCCGTTTCGAGATCCAATGCGAGTACTCACATGCAAGAATGTGTCTCGAGATAAAGCACTTCTCCCTTCTTTAAGCGAGCTGAAGTAAACTGCAATTTTTTCAAACCCTTGTCAACCACGACACTTAAGCTGTACTTAATCCTGATGGTAATGAAAGAAAAAGACTAAGTAAATTACCTACAAGCCAGAGCATGAAAACAAACCACTACACCATGGAGATTCTTCAACCACTTTTATGAGAGAAGTAATTAAAGTAAATGATTTGCTTCCGTAAAATGCCCTTTTCACTACTGAAGTGTCCAAAACGTACCAAGTATAATTGTTTTCTAAATAATACTGGCAGAGCAATGTAAAATGCAATCGAGTTATATTTTTTTTCTTCTAAATAACAATCAGAGAAGACAAATAGGTCCATGGGTTAGTACCGAAGCTGCTGCCCTAGTCGTCATTGTCCGCTCAACAACAACAGGAGCAAGTGTGGGTTCCACAGTTTATGTATGTGTTATGCAGGGTTCAAGATCGATGGAGCCATCTCCTTTCTGCAAATGCGATAATGAAATAAAATATTCAAGAATGAGTAAAATCCAGGCTAAGATCATCTTACAGTTGCTTGTGCGCTCATGTGAATGCTAATGGGCCTTATAAAAATAATTATGTCGATATAATTATCACCTTTATGATGCAGCAGCGATCAACGCGATAACTACAACCAATTGCAGCTCCCCAAGCACGAGAAGGGACGTTGTTCCACAAAGAAGAAACATAACCTGAGAATTCATAAAATTAATATATAAAGGAAGTTCCAAAAAAAGACTTGCTATCCAGTATCTGTAACAACCACCAAGTCACCTCACTCATCCAATGTTAAATGGGAGTGCAATGTCAATAAGCTATATAGGTAGAATAAAAATTACAGTATAAGTTCTGTCACATGAAATTTTCTGTAGAAAGAAGGGAACTAAAGGGTATAGATTTGTTATCAACAAATCCTATAGGAAATAAAATAATTATGTCCCAAACTTACAATCTAAGGGAGGTAGCACTCAGATAGTGGCACACAGTTCTTGGATAGCAGAAGGTGGATGAGTAGATGTAGGCCGGCAATAACCAGTGTGCATGAGAACTGATGAGAAGATCCATTCCAGTTATCAACAAACTTCTCATAATATAATAATTTGTAAGTCCTTAAAACTAGAAGATACCAGCGACTAGATCTGAGTCATTGGTGTAAGTGTAAAAAACATACTAAATGTAAAAAAACAAATAAATGAAATTCTTTCTGGCTACATCACATCGGACGATAACAACGATAAACATTATGTTCCTGATCTTACTTGGCGATTTGTAGCAGTAACATGTTCAGCTGGTATTCGAATCTCAAGGGTGGGACCAGTATCAAGGATTTCACCATTTTCATCTGCTTATGATGTTTCATACTCTTTCCACAATTTTATCAGCTCTTGCATGGACTCGTTAACTTTATACACAATAGAGGAGGAACGAACGAAGGTGCCTAGGAGGAACAGTACTAAACAGAGGCCGAACGAACGAAGGGAGAAGACAAATGAAAAATGGAAGAGACACACAGATTTTATCAACAGAAAGTGCCTAGGATAGTTCTAGGTATATACATTTATGAGTCATACACATGACAACCACGTGAGGGTAATTTAACGGTCAACGTTTGAGAATGGACGGAAAGGTCCAATGACCAACAAACGCAAACATCCGGGGTGTGATAACAAACATTATGAGTGCAATTACCAACATGTGCAAACATCCGGGTGCAATTTTCTACTTTGTCCTAAAAAACAAACAAGTTCTACGCATTTACAACAATAAACAAGCATATTAGATTTTTTTTTTCATACTTTTTCCTTTCAATCTTTTTAAGCAAGCTTGTAATCGACTGCATTATCGGTTGACTATCTGAAAAACTTGAAATACGTTACATTCTCTAACTTCTTTAATTACTTAAAAGAAAATTTGTGATATTGCCACTCCGATCTTTTTAATACTCGAAAATCTTCGGCATAAAGAAACATGACCCCACGACTATTTATTGTCAACACATTAGTTAATAGTTAATTCATGCAATTTGTTCTGAAATCTAACACAATTGAATTATCTTTCGTACACCACATTAGTTAAGCTCATTCTCCATTTTTTTTACACTCATCTAACAAACGAGTTCATTTTTTTTATTTTTTTAAAAGAATAGGCCTTATTCCGTTTTGGAGTACGAATTGTTACTAAAATCATTTAATAAAATTGAAGTTTTTTCAAGATATTGAAGAGAATGTCATTAGTACAAATGAATCTCATTACTTTCAAATCGACCATATATCATTCCATCATCTGGAAGTTGTCTCCAAGAGTGCGAGCACCTAGTTTCTCTCTCAACATGGAATAATGAAATCCCACTTTTTTCAGCATTATAAACTTTTTATCCTTATTCCTTCCTAAAAACATTTATTATCCTGAAGAATCTTACATCACTTAATATTTACTTTCTTTGTCGACCCAACTGAATAAAGTGTTATTCGTTAGATTGTGGAACCTCATTAATATGTAATATTCTTTTATATATTAATGTTCACGCGTCTCGCGGTTACACCACAGTTTAGGCCGCACTGTAGTTGTGGACGGTGAATAACAAGACAACTGAACGATGCAAACTGGAAAACGTGTGCAAGCTAACGTGTTGCACTTGGAATTATGTACTATATATATACTTCTTTATCCATGTACTTGATATTGAGAGTTGAATAATCATCAATACATATTGAAATCGTTGTGGAGGTTACCTCGAAGATGTGTGACCACGTAAAATTCTCACATGTTTTCTCTCTAACTTTCCAAAATCTCTCTCAATTTTTGTTATTGTTCATCAGTTTCTGTGTGTGTTGCGAAATCGATCCTAACAGTATTGAATTTCTGTGTAGGAAACAACAAATCAATTTTGTTTCAATGCTTACATATATCCAACTCTTAGAGCAACCTAGATCAATTCCTTGCATAACTCCACATATAACACCTCATTTAGTAACGACTTCTTACTTGAATTGATTCGAAGTTGAAGTTGAACATCGACATCCTTTTTGGGAATTAAGATAGGAAATTCATTAACTTTTTTCAATATACAACGCAAGGTCATAACCAGTCATCATCATACGTGAGAACTTCTAATTGTACACTTCAACACTTTTAGGGAGTTAGGATTTAGAACATGTTTTAGGATAAGAGTTATCTCGTCGTTAGCTTCAAGTTGAGCATTTTAAATGTGAGATTTAGGATAAGTGATGCGACTAGGAATTTTCCTACATCTATAATAGGAGTAACTGGAAGTTTATCTATACATATATCAACATCATCAGAAAAGTCATATACCTTTGTTTACACAATATTTTTCCTTCTTTGTAATTGAGTGCATCTCTTGAAGAATTTCAAATTCGTTGCTAGCTTAGACAGAGAACCAACAAATTTGTAATTCAACTTTTATCACTGGCCCCTTCTTCATTTCATTCAATATACCCTTCATCTTTTGAACTACACTTTATATGTTTCTCTACACTTGACTCTTGTTTATTTCAGTCGTCTAGGCTTGGTTAAAGTTAGTTCAGAACATCTTTCGTGTATCAGAGACTACTTGAGAGGGAAGGTATATGATGGTCCTTGTTGCTCAAGATCATCACGCGGAAGATGTATAATTAAAACCGATGATGCCTTATGCAGATGTATCTCGATAGGTACCTCCTGTACCTTAGATACTGTAAAGTTGGTTCTTTAGGGTTACAAGTTATCAAGCTAGGACTCAAAATTGCATCCTTAAGTCCTACTTACTAGTAGAATCTTCTGTAGTCTTTCTAATTGTGGCGTAAAGGCTCTCTGGTCTTCAATTTTTCTTTTAGGTGTGCAATTAAACGTGTAAATAGTTAGGGTTTCTCTAATATGTTTCTGTTGTCACTTGCACATGAATGAGGATGGTGTTAAATGGATGCCTGTTAGTGTCCATTTCATTGGAAGTTTGTTCTTTGTGCTGTCTTGGTAAGAATACGTCGATGTGTTTTTAAGAGGATTGTATTTCGTGGTACTTGATAGGCTAATAAATTCATCTGGACTGTAAAAGGGAAGGAGTGTGTTTTATCTTTCAACTAGTGAAAAAGCAGATGATGTATCATTAATGTATTTTTATAATTGCACAGACTAATTTGGGAAATCTAACAGACATATGTTCTTTCATAAAATAGAATAGTAGGATTTTAGTATTATAATATTAATTATAAATTGTAATAAATTTAAAAATATAAATACATATATTCCTTCATTAAAATAGTCTATAATTATAATAGAATTTTTGAAATGTAATAAATACATTTAAAAGTCTTGTGAAAATAAATAGTAATATATTGATAAAAAATAATAAAGACAATAAATGTGAATATGATATAAAATATGAAACGTATTGTAAGAAACGATAAACTTCATATGAATTCTAGAGCTTTTGGAGGTAGCGTGACAAGTTCATGTCATGGTCGGTTATAAAAAATATTAATCACCAATATATTTTTTTGACAACCAAGCAAGACAAAATCTTATGTTTTAATTATAGAGGTTCTAACTAAATTAATATTTATATAAATATAGATTATGCATCCATAGATATATGTTAGGGTTAATAGGTTTAATGCACCCTTGTGTTTCATCCATTTTATCAAATGGTGCCATTTTGTTGCGCAATAAACCTTTATATTTAACAAATGTAGTTATGTCGCCCAATCAGTGCTAACCATCAAGTTTAGCTGAGAGAATAATGACATGACACTAAAACAAATATGAATAATAATTAGAATATATATATATAAAACTTATATATAATAATTACATGGATTTACTTTTGTAAAGAAAAAAGAGAAAAGACTAAAACTAGCGACCCGATCGATTAAACCTGACTGGGGTCGAACTCTGAACTGCATCTGATCCCGACTGATCGCTTGACCAGAGTGACTGACTAATCTGTGTCAAACCCATGCCAGACCCTAGCTGGGTCAGTTCAATCCTAGAGTAGATGACCCTTTGTGTCCAATTGATCCAAACAGAGTCGACCTAGTCAATTGACTAGGTCTGGATTGAATTGTGCCCAAGGCTTCAACGTAGGCAGGTCCAATCTAGCCAAGAGTTTCTTGACCAGTATTTTTTAAATTTATATACTTTGCATTTTTTGGATTGATTTAATCATTTTTCATTTTTGTTTTACGTATTTACACTTTTCATCCTAATTTTCAATTATTGTCTAGTCAATGTTTTTATACATTATTTTCTAATATTATAAATCATTTATTTTTTTTTTGAAAATTCTACATTATTTTTATTATATAATTGTATTAAATATTATATTATATATCTACATGACATTACGTGGTGTTAATGTGGAACACTATGTGCGAGTCACATGACTATGGTGATAATGTGGAACACTATGTGCGAGTCACATGACTATTTAATTGAAATGGGTAATGGAACACTAATGTAAAGACCAATTGGAAATTTTTAAAAACATAAGGGTGCATCCAATCCCGTAAATTTTCTTAAAATACTGATTGATCACATATATTAAACATAAGAGTGCATTCGACTTGTTAAGATTATATGCTTTGCCCGTTAATTTACTGTCATGGAGCACTTTAATAATATAGATATAAGGAGAAGCTTAAAAATAACACCACTATATTTGACAATAGTATTTGTTGCACGAATATGTTTTTTATATTGCTAAATGCACAATTATGTTTGAAAATGATGGTAAATGAATTTTCCATTAGGATTCTATCTAAAATTGTTGTTAAACATTTTCAAATTTAAAAATTAATCACATACATTTCCAAATATTATAATTAAAACTCAATAACTTTAATAGTGCCATAATTAAGAATCAACTAGTTTGCGACCTAACCATGGAGTCCACTGGTCAAGATGGGGACCTAATCCAATAGATGCAGATTGAGACTAATTCGAGCCCAATCAATTAAGAGTGTAATTGAGACATAATCGAATGAACCTCAAATTGCGTCTCAGGCGGGGGTACATTGGAATAATCCATATTGAGACTAGTTTGTCACCCTTGAGTGAGCTTGTATGACTAAGTACCTAGAGAAGTGGAATCCAAGATTGGGTGTTGATTTAAACACAGTCGATTATGGCTTGAATAAGGGAGTTAAATTATCACTTTTATCATTTCTAGGGTGCACTTTTAGTATTTTATCATATATGCTTGATTAAATATTACTTTGCCCCCAAATATTTGTGCCAAAATCAAGTCCCCCGTAATGTTTAAGAATGAAACGTTCAATCTTTAATGTTTAACCAGAGGTTCAGTTTCCCCATTCTGTCAACTTTTCCATCCAAACTTAACAGAATACGCTTTGACACTTATAAAAAAAATAGTTTTTTTTTTTTAAATGCTACAACAAAACCCTTCAAAACTAGTTTATATATTACAATTGAGTCCCATTTCAATCGAGACTCGATTGACCCCCACTCAAAGGGGTTAAGGTATAGTTAGCCAGACTAAACACCCCCGTTGGGCGAGTTGGTCTAAGTCAAGACCCAAACCAACCCTATACCCTTGTGCGAGCTTGAGGACCCAGGCCCTAGCCCCTTCAATTGGGGTTAAACCAAACCCTGATTCGATTGGGGCTTAATTAAGCTCTAATCAAAGGGGCTAGGGGCTAATCCAGACCATCTTACCCATGAGTAGAGGTTGGTCTGGATCAAGACCCAGACCAACTCACCTACGAGTGGAGAATTGGTATAGGTCAAGACCTATATTTTAGTCCATTTGTTTGGGTCTCAATTGAGACTCAATTAATTTGGACTCATTTGTAACCTATATAAAAATTTTGAATGTTTAAATTGTGTCCTTTTTAAAAGTATTCCATTATTTTTCAGTTTTTAAAATATATCTTGTTAAGGCTGGAGTCAAAATTTAATGGAATGGGACCGTTCGAAATTTTTTCAAACATTAATAAATGAACCTTTTCTTTGTAAACATTATTGGGGAAACTCAATTTTGACCAAACTATTAGGGAGCAAAATGATATTTAAGCCTGTATAATGCACAAAGTAGGCAAGATACAACTAGATTTTACATTTAACCAAATCAAAATTCATCTTCACATCTCTATTGTATTTGAATAAACGTTCTCAACAACTATCACTTGACTATCATGGTGGAGAGACTTGATGGATATCTAGTGTCAGTACCCAAAGACCGGGCCTTGATTATCCGAATTCGCGACTCGACCTTGACTTAGGGGCCATGGGTGCTTTATCTAAGCGACACAATGAATATAGAATGGGGCGATGCCACAAATATAAAGTGGGCGATAACTTATAAGTCCCCCCGAAAAGGGGACAGAGAGGTCAAAATGCATTAAATGTGCGAAATGAGTACATCTAGTACTAATACAACTATAGGTATGTGTGTTAGGATAAAAAGCAACCAAAGTTCCTCATTGAGACAAAAGGCACAACCAACAATCACTACAAGAATGTTGGTCTATAGTCGCCGACCAAATTCGTTGTCACTAAATACTATCACTACACAACATATTTAGTGTCGACATTAAATGTCGTAGTTATAAAACTGTTTTAGTGTCAAATAATTTGCCGCAGTTAAAACTCGTGTTTTGTGTGGATTTTTTCCGTCGTAGAATAGTTCACCTCGAAAAAACTTTAGTGTCAAACCATCATCGACAGTAATACAGATAATTAGTATCAGACATAAACTTTATTGTAAAAACTTATGTGTAGTGTCCAATGTAGTTGTTGTAAATTATATATAAATAAGTTCGGTTTCTAGCCGTCACAATTAACAATTTGCCGTCACTAACCTTATTCTGAAATTTACTTTTGACTAAAATACCCTCACTTATTCTTGCTATTGCCCAAAATACCCTTCTTTAATGCGGTTACATGTTCGTTCCTCAGCTGCTCGTTTCACTCCTCCTACTCCTTAGCTGCTCGTTCCTCCAACATTGAAGACTCCTCCAACTCACAACTTGACTCCCAAATCGGCTAAGGCTTCCGTTCCGGCATACTTCCAAAGTCGAAGAACAGGTACGCTTCACCTATTTCTTTGTTCGATGATTCTAGGATTGTTTGTAGCGTATGTTCGATGGTTTTAGGGATTGGATTATTCTTCGGTTTAAGGTTTGTGTGTTCTTCCCAACCCAGAATCGCGATTAGGATTTGTGTGTTCTTCCCAACCCATAATCGGTTTAGGGTTTGTGTGTTCTTCGGTTTAGGGTTTGATTGTTCTACCGAATTGGAAGCCACAATCGAGATTTGTGTGTTCTTTCCAACCCAGAATCATGATTCAAGCGTAATCGAGATTTGTGGAGCGAGGCGACGGAGATCTGGTGTTGCAACAGAGCATTCGCGAGGACAGGGTATTGAAATGGCTTCAAGCGCTGGATATGCAAGTTATAGTTTCTCTAACTCTTTATAATACGACATTCTCTTGGTTGGAAAACTTACCTTTACTTTCCAGTTAAGTAACCATTCTGAGCAAGAAGAAGGGATTTGGCAGATGTTTTGATAAACGGAGGTGTAAACCTGGATCCGTTAAGCAAATGGTCAAAAGTGAGTCGAAGTGGAACTTGTATCAAGGTATGATCTCCGTTGTTACATCCGTCTTTTATGGAACAGAATAACAGGATCATATATTTTATCCAGGTTGGGCTGGTTGTCTATGACTCACAAGTTCCTATTGGTGCTACTCCAGAATATATGGCTGGTTTTTACTATTGGTTTTGATAGCTACAAAGTGCAACTTCTTTTCTTCCTGTGATGGCCCTTGCTCCTCAGGAGAAGGAATGAGTTGTTGATATGGCGTAAGTCGATTATCCATCTTATATGTATCAAATCTTTATCCATTTTCATTGAAATTCTATGCTTAGATTTGGGAATAAGTGTTGTATGAGGTATTTTTACGAATATATGTTGACTTGATTTCTTTTCATAACCATCTAAAGTATAAAAGCATATTAGTTTTAGGTCTTCATTTGATTTAGAAAACTATGTGTTTACATTCAAATTTATTGTAAGTTTGTGGATGTTTATTAAGATGTATATATATATACTTTAATAAATAATATATTATATTTTTTAAAATGTATTGTGTAGTTCATATCATATAGCAATAACTAGATGATTAATAAAAACACACCACAAAAGTTTGTATTTAGCAATGATTAATGGTTGTTGCCACGAAAAGCAGGTCTTTAGCAACGACATAAACTAATATTATCAAGTGTGGACTTGTTATCACTAAAGACATGGGTTTATCATCAACATTAGCTGATAGTATAAAGTGCTTTTAATGGTGGATATGTAGTCACTAAATATACGTATTTAGTACCAACATATTATGATGTTGATAGCATTATATAGTGACAAATGTTGTCGTAGTTAATATAGTGTATATAGTGGCGGCAATTTTTGTCACTAAATGTCGTCGACCTATTAATAGCGACAAGGTTTTAGTGGCGGCAGGCCTTTTAGTGACGGCATTTTACCGTCGGAGTGACCTTTAGCCACGGGACCTACCCTGACGAGACTTAGCCCGCTGCTAAAGGTTAGTGACGGCAAATACACCTTTAGCAACTATTTAACGCCGATGTTATAGAGCAACATTCTTCTAGTGAATAATCAGGTTTAAATCACCCTTTATAAATAAATACACTCCTCCTACCAACATTCAAAGGTGATCAATACATTCAATAAACACATTTACTTTTAACAACTCTAGCTAACTTTATCATTAGAAGGGAAACAACATGCAAAACTCGATCTTTACTTATTGTAGGTTGTTGGTTTAGTACTTAGATTCAGGACCCGAAAGACTGAAATTCAACATTGGCGTCGTCTGTTGGAAAATGACAACAAAGTAATGTCCAACTAAACACCTGATAAAACGTCGACAAACAACCAGTTGTGGATACACTCTCCGAAAATTCCACCCAAGTACGACCACCCAGGGGTTGCAACCCCTTAACATTCCCAACGGGACCATCTCAGTTCCCAACTGAATTAAATCTTAGAGGAATGCCTATCCCATGCGCCACCCTAAAGGGTCTGTAGCTCAAGCTCAAGTATCACGCTACCCCAATGGTTCGTTCCAGTAGCCCGGTGAGGCTCCACCCCCAGAGGTCGTTTTCTCTCCAGTCATGCTTGCCGCTCTAGATAAGATCCTTGACAGAAGGGAGTGACACTATAGGGGTCACACCTACAATGCTTCCTTGCAACTTCTACTACTCATATGGCCACGAAGAAAGAAGAGGCCACCTCCAACCCCTATCAAAGGGCTCTACAATATGCAGCAGCGCCACATTAGAATGCGCAGTTGACGATGCCTATAAGTGTTTCCCTTAGTGGAATAAGCTTCGCGTACATGAAACACCCTGCTGCACCATTGACACTCACTATGAGTCAGGTGGAGGAGTTGATAAACGGAAAGCTCAAAGAGCAAACACGCAGGGTAATGCCTGTTCTATGTGATAGGGTGTCAAAGCTCTTTACGACGAAGATGATGTCGATCGTCATCCCTTGTGACATGATAAATTGGGTCATACTCGATTATATGGGCGAAGTTGATCCTATCCATCACATCCAAAAGCATGAATATTCACTCCTGGGTAGGACAAACAATGACAACCATTTTATGCTTATGTTTCAAGCGACCCTTACAGGCAATGCCTCCTACTGGTTTGCCGGCCTTCCAAGGCGTCAGTCACCTCTTGGCCAGATGTTAAGGCAAAGGTCATAAAACACTTTATGGTGAACACCAATGCCTTAAAAATGTGGTCTCCATGGAGTATGTGCGCCAGGGAAATGATAAATTGTTTGTTGGCTACTACAACTACTTCAACAATAATCTGGTCGACATCGATCAGGTCATCTCGGATGGAGAGTTGTCAAAGCTTTCATGAGAGGCCTAACACATAAGGTTGTCACCATTAAAGACAACCATTAAATCATCCATGTTTATAACTCGGAGGAGCTGGCATAAAGGGTTAAATCCTACATCGACCTAAAACGGTCAAAGGAACAAGAGGAATCTCTTAGGTGAGAACCTACGGAGGAGGCGCCACCCCAATCCAATCGAGAAGTCTTGGAAGGAAAGAGACCCGAGCAATGTTCATCGAAAAATGCCAGAAAGGACCAAAGGTGATGCCCTGACAGGGACGTGTCTGAAGCTTTCACCACCCTGAGAAATCTCCATTGTGCTGAGAGAAATAAAGCACAACCAAATGGTGATGCCTCCCTCATTTAAAAAGGATGAAATCCCATGAGGAAGGATTTTAATGTGTATTGTTGCAACAATCGGGCTGAAGGCCACCGTAAAGATGACTGCCATATCCTCAAGAGGGATATTGAAACATTCATTCATAATGGGCATCTAAATATGTTTGTGGTCTTTAAAAGGAAGATGACCCGCGACCCTGAAAGAGAAAGGACATCATTGCCTCATTCACCCCCTAACTGACACACCTCATGAAAAAAGGGCACAATCAACATGATAAGTGGAGGCTTTGACTAGGAAAGAGAATCCAGCGGTGCTCGAGAGGTATACATTGCAAATATTTTAATGTTAGAGTCACTAGGGGAAAGTCCACATATTACCAAAAACGTCTTGATCTCATTCACTGATAAGTACATTGCCGGTCCTCGTCATCACGACTGAGGTCAGTGGGTTCAACGTGAAAAGAATCTTGATCTACTATGAAAGTTTGATAAATGTACTCTTTCTCGATGCCTACTGGCTACGAGGAAGATGAAGAAGGATTTGTAGAAGGTGGAATCCCCCTTGATCGGGTTTCCAAGAAGGACCACCCACCTTCTAGGAGCGAGAGTGATACGCTTCCCCGTCGTTTTGGGTAAGGAATGGAAAATGCTGAGGACAACAATCACATTCGTAGTGGTCGATGCCCCTAATCTATACAACGTCATCCTCAGGTGCACAACCGTTAAACACACAAAGATTGTTGCCTCGAGGTGCCACCAAATGATGAATTTCCTAACTCGTCACGAGATTGGAGAGGTTAAGGGCAATCAACCCACATCAAGGCAATGTTATATGAATGTTCTAAGGCGTTGCAACATGAAGGAAACACTATTTATTCAATGAGATGAGGACCCTTGGAAGAATAGGCGCCGCGCCACTCCTGTGTAGGAGTTAGTTAATATGGAGGTCGACGAATCCAACAGAACACTGAAGTTTGGAGTGGCTCTCCAAAAAGAGTAGGCTACAACTCTGATTGAACTGTTGAATAAAATTTAAAGAGTTATTTTTCTAAAGCCGAGTGATATGTCGGGCATTGGCACTTCGATTATTACTCATTCTATAAAAGTTGTCCCTATGTTGAATCCTACTGCTCAACAAAAAAGAGTCATGGGCGACAGAAAAAGTTGGCTATCAGAGTTAAGGTAGGAAAGTTATTTGGGACCAACTTTGTAAAAGAAATCAGGCCCAGGCTTGGGTGGTGAATCTGGTCTTGCTGAAAAAGTCGTCAGGTAAGTGGATAGTGTGCATGAACTTTAAGGGCTTGAACAAAGCATTCCATCAAGGGGTGTTATCCCTTGGCGTGTGTCAACTACTTAGTTGATGCCACATCTGATCATTCGTTTTAATTTTTTTTTTGTCAAATTATGTTTTACTTGATGAAATAAAACGTCGTGATACTCAATCACGATTGTTCATACATACGATCATTCACTACTAAACATATAAATGGAAGTGGGGGTCTCTCGACCCAATCATTAATGCTCACTCCCTGTCGTGCTTTCTTAGCTATCCTATCGGTACATGCATTTTCCGATCTCACTATCGCTCGCCAATCCACTCAGTCTAGTTGCCTAGCTAGCGCCCGGATGTTCGTGATGATACTTCATTTCCTCCAATGCGCCGGTCCATTGACTATTTGTTGGTGAATTACTTGTGAGTCCGTCTCGATGATGATGCTTGGACATCCCGCTTGTATCGCTAGTCTCAAGCCTTCATGAATTTCCATAGCCTCCATTGTTTGGACGTCATCGCTCTGGTACCTTCGGTTTAGTCCTCCAATGACCGTTCCATGCTCGTCCCGCGCTACCACCCCTATGCCCGCTCATTTGGATCTTTGACACCATGATGCGTCACAATTAATCTTGATGGTTCCTTCTCTCGGTGGTGTCCATTCTTTGTCTGACCGTACTCTCCCATCCGGCTCGGTTGCTTCCTTGGTTTGCCTAGCTCGGTCGCTTTGGCATTGTTCTGCATAGACTAGTTTAATCTCCTCGATGACAGCACCCGAACATGGAATCTTGGCTTCAAAAGCCGCCTTGCACCTTGTCTTCCAGATTAGCCAACATGTAATCATCGTGAGTCTCCACCACTTGTCATTCCCTACCACTTGGCCCCTATGTTCCGTTCTTCTCTCCTCGAACCATTCGACCATGCCCACGTTATTTGGTCAACTTACACGCAGCCCCAGTATCTCATGCCAAACCTTTTCCGTCCATTCGCACCCCAATATCATGTGCTCCCTTGTTTCGACTTCCCCACACATTGGGCAACCATAATTCACATTCATGCCTCGTCTAACCATGTTTGCCTTAATGGTTAATGCACTTGTGGTTAGTCGCCACCTGAAGTTCTTGACCTTTGGTATTACCTTTGTCGCCCACATTTCCTTCCATGCCTCCTTACTCTCGGTCCGGTTCGGCCCTGTGGTTCGGTCGACATTCTCCCTTAGTTTGTGGTATACCGATCGGACCATGGGTACTCCATCCCTCTTATGAGGCCATATGAATCGGTCCTCTCCTCCTTCACATGGTAAAGGCATACATAGTATGTGCTCGGCATCATCGTGGTCCACAATGCCTCGGACTAGATCCTCGTCCCATACTCCATTCGGTTTGATTAGGGTTTTCACAAGAAGATTTCCCCCGTTCTCCACCCTTGTATCGGCATTCACCCGTTTGGTTTCCTTTGTGTATATCCATGGATCCTTGAACACACGTATCTTTTGCCCCGAACCAACCACCCAAGTCCCCTCGGTTATGAGAGATTCGCGGCCATGTAGCACACTACTCCAACCCCATGACACTCAACCTCCTTTTTTCGCCTCTAGGAATTAACACCTCGGGAAATATAGTCCATTGTGGACCCTTGAACATAAGTTGTTCGGTTTGGTGATGAGCTGATTGGCCATCTTCGTGAGTAGATCTGAATTGAATGTTTGGAGTTCCCGGAACCCTAGGCCCCCCGCCTCCTTGGCTCTTATTAATACTTCCCATCTCCTCCAATGAATCTTCTTTCCCTCCACGGTTTGACCCTACCAAAAATTCGCAACGAGAGCATTTATCTGTGAGCACCATGTTTTTGGTAGTCGAAATACACTCATTACATATGTCGGTATGGCGGTTATGATTGCCTTAATGAGTACTTCCTTCCCGGCTTGGTTCAACGTCTCCGGTCGGTACCCGTTTAGTTTCTCATTGACCTTGGTTTTGAGGAAACCCAAGGCCTCCTTCTTTGATCGCCCCCATATCGATGGTAATCCCAAATACTTGCCCGGATCATTAGTGTCTTCTATGTTCAATGCCATCTCCACCCTTTGTCTTTCGGTTCGGTCGGCCCCTTTGTTGAAGAATAGGGCTGTTTTTTACCGGTTGATTCTTTGCCCTGAAACCTCGGCAATAGTCATCTAAGATCTTCCTCAAACTCTCGACATTTGTTATTGTTCCCCTAATGGAATCATCTGCGAAGAAAAAGTGATGAAGTTCCGGGCATTGTCGTCGTAGTGTGATCCCCTCGATTTCGCCCACCCTAGCCGCACCCAACATTTTCCTAGACAATACATCCGCAAGCAATATAAACAAATAAGGTGATAGGGGATCTCCTTGGCGAATACCTCGTGTTGGTCTAATGGTGGCCGTTCGGTTCCCATTAACAATCACTTGGTATGTGGTTGTCGATATGCATGCCCTCATCCAACCCACCCATTTCTCATTGAAACCTCTTCGCCTAAGTGTCTCAATTCGGAACTCCCATTCGACTCTATTGTAGGCCTTTTGCATATCGATTTTGAGTGCATATTCAGTCATGTTCTTGTTTCGGCCCGAGTGAAGGTGATGGAAAACCTCATGTGCCACCATGAAGTTATCCTGGATATTTCTACCTGATACAAAACCACTCTGGAAAGGAGTAATAAGATCTGATAGATAAACTTTTAACCGGTTCACAAGCACATTTGATATGATCTTATACATGAAATTGCAACAACTAATAGGCCGAAAATCACTGGGTGTAATCGGAGTTTGGATCTTTGGTATGAGGACAATATCAGTATTATTGAGAGTCTTTTGGAGTATACCTGTTTTGAAGAAAGTCTGTACCGCGGTGATGACGTCCGTCCCCACGATGTTCCAATTCCATTGGTAGAACAACCCCGGAAACCCGTCTGGACCTGAAGCTCGTGATCCCCTATTTGGAACGTTTCCATCCTAATCTCGTTATCCGTCACCTCCCTTACTAGTTGAGCATTCATTTCAGCATTAAGATGATTCAGGATGTGTCTAAGGAAGTCTTCCCCCAGTTCGGTCCTTTCCGATGTGAACATTCTTTCATAGTACCCGTATAGTTATCCTTCAATAATATTCTAATTCTCAATCCATTCTCCACTCTCCCCCCCTCAATCGGCATATGTGGTTACACCTCCTTCTCGCTATAGTCGTTTGGTGGAAGAAAGTGGTGTTCTTATCCCCATCCCGTAGCCATTTCACCATCGATCTTTGTTTCCAATATGTCTCCTCTTGAGACCAAATTGATTTTAATTTCCCTTTAAGCATATTCTCCTCTCGGGTCGCCTCCTCATCCATATTACCTTGTGTTACCATTCTAAGGTCCTCCTTTATTTTCCTCACTTCAGTGATGTTGTTACCGAAATGGTTTTTGCTCCATTTAAGTAGGTGCTTTCGACATTTTTTGAATTTCCCTTGGACCCCAAGCGATTCTCTTCGAGTGATTGGTTCCTCCCATGATTGTTTGATGAACTCCTTGCATGTCGGGTTCTCGAGCCACATTGCTTCAAATTTGAACCGTCTCTTTACTATTTTGTTCGGTTTTGTCAATTGGATCACCAATAGAGTGTGGTCCGACCCAATGGCTAGTTCGTTAATGCATTTACCTTGGGGATTTTGTAAGGACCATACCGAGTTGATGAGTGTCCGGTCAAGACGCTCAATAATTCAGTTCGGTCCATTCCGGTTATTGGACCATGTGAACGGACTTCCATGAGCCCCCAAGTCTTCTAAATTTAGGATCTTGATCATGTCATTGAACTCATCCATTTTCCTTTGGGACTTTCTCCTACCGTCTTGTTTCTCATGTTGGTGGCTAATGATGTTGAAATCTCCGATCATCATCCATTGCCCGGTTCGACCTGCCCCCAATTGCCGTAACATGTTCCACGTTTGGGTTCACTCATGTGCCTCCGTGCTCGCATATACCCATGTCACCCGCATAATCTAGGTTTGTCTTGCAAACCGCACCTAGGAATCAATTACTCTTGCATCCGCATACACTATATCAACCGTCGTATCCATCGTCCACCACAATGCAAGGCCCCCCGCAGCCCCATTCGGGCTCACATAATGTTTGTTATCCATACCCATTCTCAAACGTATCCTGTCACAGTAGGTATCCCCATTCTTTGTTTCCATTAAAAAAATTATGCTCGGGTGATACATTTTCTTGAGGTCTTGTAGATGTTGAACTGTCAAGGCAGACCCCAGACCCTGACAATTCCATGAGATTACATTCATTGGGCACCCGTGGCTGTTTTGGGACAGCCACCAGAACCCGTTTTCAGGTTGAATGTTTCCTCACTCGTACTTGCCAAACTTTTCCTCCTTTCGGCCCTTCTAGTCTTAGTCGAGCCATTCTTTGTGATTTTTCTCCTCGGGCTCTTTCTTGGTTATCCACCTCGCCTTCAGGATCCCCCTCGATCCTCCTCATTCTTTTTGTCACCTGTTGCTCCTCCATCTCATCTCCATTATGTTTGAGTGTCATCTTATTTAGGTAGGAGCTTAACCCGGTTGAGGGCTTAAAATCCCGTGGTTCGACCGAAGGTGGGGGAGTGTTGGGAGGAGTATCAGGTGGGTTCTCAACTATGTATGCTTGGGGTGGTGTGTGTATTTCGGTCATGTCCATGTGTATAGGGTTGTCGGGTAAGTATGTTATCAAGAGGGGGTTGTATTGTGTGGGCAACTCATCCGGTCATCCCTTTCATGGTTTTGCACTTCGGTTCGTCCAGTGTTTAGGGGGGGTTAGGTTCGCACGGTTTGGTAGGGCGGTTATGATTGGTTCGGTTCGGCTCTTAGGGAGATGTATGATATTTGGTATTGGTCTAGGTTTTGGGTGGTATTGTGGTATGTGTATGGTTAGGGCTGTCGATGTATATGGGGTGTCGGACATAGGTTCGATCAGGTCGTATGGTGGTTTGGATAAGCCCCTACCTTCCAGTTCTTTCTCGGTTTCCATATTGCATTGGCCCTCCTCCTTGTTCCCTTCTCCCATCTCCCTCTCTTCTCCCTTCCCATTGTACTCGGTTGCTTTTAATTTCCCCGAGTCTCTCCGCCTAACCTCCGCCATGATATCAAACCAAGATCTCCTAACTCCATGGTTCTGGTTCGACATTTGCTCCTCCCCTCCGCCCACATTCTGTTGTGGTACGTTTTACTTTGTTCTAGTGCCCACTAGCCATGGGCCGTATCTTGGAACCGTATTATCATGTTCCGCCATTTGGACCATCTTCCCACATGCCTGCGCTGTATGACCCAAAATTACACATCCATAGCAATAATCAGATAGTCTCTCATATTTTATCGTTGCCCATTTTTCCAAACCCTGAGAGTTTCTCCACCAGAACCCCGCCATCAAGGGGTTCTCAACATTTACTTCCACTTTTATCCTCATATAGCTTCTAGTAATCCTACCAGCATGCTTTTCAAAATCTATACATTTTCCTATCATGTTGCCTATCTTATGGGCATTGGCATCACTAAATTTATCAGGGCCTAGGTCATGAACTTGAACCCAAAATGGTACCTTATGGAATTCAATGTCATTGACCCCCATGCTCGGGTTCCATCTTTTTATGCTTAGTATGTGACCATTCACCGCCCATGGTGAATGGTCCAGTATCTGCTCAACCATATCCTGTTTCTCAAAATCAAATAACAGAATTCCCGATTCCACCTCCGATACTGTAACTCGGCCATATCGGTCCCATACCGACCGAAGCACTCCTTTTATCACGTTCAATTTTGATAGGTTTATACGGTGAGGAGAGAATGATGAGGAGATGGATTTCAATAAGGAAAACATTGTAATTACTTGGTTGTTCAATACAAGGAGATAGGGCTCTTTATATAGAGAAAGCTAAGATAAAACCCTAGACTAACCTAGGTAACATATGATAAGAAAACACTTAGACTAATATTGATTAAACTAGAAAACATTAGACTAATCTATATAGTATTCTCACATACACCCAAGTTCTTTGTTTTCTTGATGTTGTATGCTCTGACATTCATCCATGGTCTTTGCTTTTCTTATTTTGCTGAATTTTGACCCCAAAGCTTCCAATGCTCTTTTGCTCGTGACGAATCCCAAGTTTAATCTCGATCAAATCTCCAACCTAATTGAGCTTGTACACCTTCATCTTCGGTGAGATACTCCACATTCAAACACAAGATTTTCAAGTTGATATCAAGACGAGAAGAGGGAAGATTCAGTCATGCCATCGCGGTGCCATCTCGGTCATCTCGTCGTGGTCATGCCGTTGAAGAAGAAACTAATACTAAAATATGAATTCAACACTTCAAACTTGTATTAAATCCATTGTAAATCATCAAAACTTGGTTGACCAAACTCAATGTGATCACATATCGTCACGTCACCAAACCAACAATTCAGCACAAAAAAATCAGCATTGGTTGCAGGGGTATTGACTCAACACATCGCAGCATAGATCCAGCAAATAATCGAGCAAGTAAACCAGTAAATTCAGTAGAAAAATAGGGTGCTGGAGACAAAAAAACGGGACAGCACAAACCTCAAAGCAACAATCAAATTACGGGACAACATTTCAGCATTTCAGGACCGAGCATAACATTTTGGCACAGTCATTACCGTTGCAGCTCATGTTGCAGCTCACATTGCAGCTCACATTGTTTAATCAGCATTGTTAACAACATTGTTGCAAATTCCACTTCGTGCCACTTCGTTTCAAATTCCACTTCATACATTGTTTAATCAAAGAGCTTCATGAGTCATCACCAGCATTGTCTAAATCCAGCATTTTTAATCATTTCAGCATTGTTTAAGCAACTTACAACCCTTCTCAGCCAGCATTGTTTGATCCCACCAACATTGATTAATCAAAGCTTGTATCAACATCAAAAGCATCAAGGCAGAGCACAAATTCCACATTTCGGCACATGTCAGAGCATTGTTTAATCAAAGAACCCAACATTGTTTACTGCAACATTCATTGTTTAATACAGCCTCATGACACTAGCAGCATTGTTTAATGAAAAACCTTGACAGCATAAACCTCTGTTCTCCATAATCCGATTCCATATGCTGATAATCCATATGCTGTGGGCAATTTCATTGATTAATCCATTGTTTAATCCATAGTTTAATCCATTGTTTAATCCATTGTTTAATCCATTGTTTAATCAATAATCCATAATCACCGTACCATGTCTTTGAATACCATTGTCGCCTTTGTCTAGCACCAACATTGTTTAATGCATGAACTCTTCTTTAGCAGCCTTTGTCGAAAGCATGTCCCTTTGTTTATTGGTGATTTATTGTTTCTGTAATATCTTTAGCAGCCTCAAAACCGCCCCAGAGTTTCTCTTTAAAATTTCAGAGAACAGATTCCACAGATGTACCGCCCAACGACATAAAAAATTTCAGCACAGATTCCATGGATGTCGGGCACGATATCATCAAACAATTTCAGCATTAAGAGATTCAATATCACAGCTTAAAGGCGCAACAACAGCATATCAGAACCATCAAACAGAAGCATTGAAGGTGCTCTACATAAAAGCATCACCTTTGAAGATGCTGTCGAGAGATTGAAGAGGTTGAAGACCGCCAAAATGATTGAACGCGCAGATGCTGTGTCTGGAATCAGAGCCGCTTAGTTGAAGCTTCGCTTGGTCGCTGGACTCAGATGCTTTCTGAAGATTAACGAATGCTGAAGACCAACAGGATACCGAAAAAGCTGCAGTCGGTTTGTTGAAGCTGTCCAAGATTATTGAAGACAAGAAGAACAGATTTGCAGCGGAAATGATGAGGAGATTAAGAACTGAGTGGCTCTAATACCATGATAGGTTTATACGGTGAGGAGATAATGATGAGGAGATGGCTTTCAATAAGGAAAACATTTTAATTTATTGGTTGTTCAATACAAGTTGATAGGGCTCTTTATATAGAGCAAGCTAAGATAAAACCTAGACTAACCTAGGTAACATATGATAAGAAAACACTTAGACTAATATTGATTAAACTAGAAAACATTAGACTAATCTATATAGTATTCTCACATACACCCAAGTTCTTTGTTTTCTTGATGTTGTATGCTCTGACAAATTTGATCGGTTTTTGGGCTATGAGCTTGCCCACGTACCATATCTCGTTCATCACTTGTTTATTCGAGTCCAAGTCGACCACCAGGTTTCCGTCTTTGTTCGAACCAACGAAATTGGAACCGGATTCCATATCGAGAGGGCCGAGTCGTCACCACAGTCGGATTCTTGCAAAACAGAGGAAGAAAACAGAAGGGAAGGGTTATATGGTGGTGGTGGCAGCTCGTCGGACCTTGGAGACAATGGTTCCCAACGGCGGTGTCCTGTCGATTGGTGCTTTCCCTTGGTCCGTCCCTCTCGGCTCAGCAACCCAACGCCGTCTGGGCGAGCCTTCACCCTGATGGAAACCGTGTCGCAGTATGGCATGGCTGTGGTTGTGGCAGGCGGATCTCCGACGATAGCAGCAATCACTTCTGGTGTTCGGTGTTCATTTCGCTGAGTATTTTGATTTGTGCATGGTTTGCATGAAGATGTCTTCTCCTTTCTGCAGTTGATTTGGATCTTTCTCTCCTTGTATTTTCAATTTGTCTTTTGTGCAATAAATGCAGACTTTCTTGACCAGTCGGGGCAGCTGCTGAAGGAATATGTCGCAATCGGCTAAACCAAGATTTTTGGGGGGTTTTTGCCAAAATTGGACCGAGCTAGAAGTGGACACCACACGCCACTGAAGTTTTATGAATAATAGATTGATTCGCTTTTAAGCTCATGGACACCTACTCCGTCTATAATCATATTAATATAGCTGAAAAGAATGCACCACATACAACCTTCTATGGCGCAATGACATTTACCATCTCACGGTGATACCATTCGGGTTCATCAATGCTGGTGCCACCTATCAAGAATGGTCAACAAATTAATTCCGAACATGATTGGAGACACCATGAATGCTTATGTCGATGACATGTTAGTAAAATTCAAGATAGGATTCGACCACTAAAGGGATTTGGAATGACCTTTAGCACGAATGAAAATGCACGATTTCCACATCAACCCCTTCAAATGCGGTTTTAGCATCAAGTCGGGGGAGTTTTTGGTCTTCATGGTAAACCAAAGAGGGATTGAGGTCGACTAAGAAAACCTAGCGCCATAGAATATATGAGGTTTCCAACATGTAAGAAGCAGTACAATGCTTAAATGGATGCACCACCTCATTCAGAAGATTTTCGAACAAAAAATCGAGTGGATGTGTGAATGTGAAGGATATTTTCAAATGTTGGTGTACTTAATTCCCCTAACTAAGGGATATTTGAGGTTACAACTCTAGCCATGGAAAGGAGGAAAACACATTCGAAAGAGGTATGCCCTGAGACAATAAAAGTAGCAAAATACGGGTAAGGAATATGGCCAACCACGAATATGCCATTGCACCTTGAAGCCAACCCACATGCGTAGAGCGTTGGGAGTTAGTTGGGTCAGTGCAATCCTTGTGTAGCAACACAGGTTGATAAAGTTAGTGCTATAGGAAAAGCAAAGACTGGGGTCGACTTGTACAAGTATAATGACTTCTTCTTCAGTACACGAATGTAGGGACGCCACACTCTATATCAAGCATGAAAGGATACCTAGGGCAATGAGCGTTGCTCAACCCTGACATTACTACAGTTCCCCAAAACGATTTAGGGGGTTAAGGTATTATGTTTGGGATCTTAAAAAGGTCTTGGGTTTGTATTCTTCAAGAACAATGAGCAATGAGCAATCTTGAAAATGAGACCTAGGCGACACTCAGACGCTGAAACAAGATAGAGTAAGGAAAAAATCAAGGTTTAGAGAGAGGATGGTTCTTGAAAAATGAAATGAAGGATGACAAAAGGGTTATATAGGGAAGAAGTAAAGAGAGTGCTTTAATCCAGATCGTGAATGCATAGGGTCACTAAATGTCAACCGTTGGCTAGTAACAGTAAATAAGATAAGGGGTCACTTCCTGCCTAAGGCCTAGATTTTCCGATTAGATAGAAACCTTGCAAAATTCGAATTTTGAAATAGACACCCTAAAAGTCAAAGACATTTTTTGTGAAAACTTTCGAAAGCAATGACCCTCACCATATTTTGCGACGTCGCCACACGCATGTGAAAGGACCACGACACATTTCTGAAATGAGTGAAAGGGATAATGATGCCGGCTAGGTAAAAGGCAACGATATTTTTAAAGGATATAGATAATAAAATAGACAGAAGACCAATAATGCCTCAGAAGAAAGCACTCGACACCCTCATATGAGGATAAACCATTTTTAGCCTAAAGAGAGCACCACTCTCATTAGTATTGGAGACATATGATTGATATCTGGGTGTTGGGTCTGGAATTCCCAAATGCTGACTTGGCAGTGAATTGAATGCCAAAGAGTTGATGATCCCGCGCTTTCGCCTGAGCTCTGATGAACATGCAAGAAGGGGATCGCAACAGAAGAGGTGTCTCCAGGTCCCACTCTGATGCTTTAATGAGTATACTGTGTGTATGAAATCAAAACGTAATGAGCATTGTAAAGCAAGAGTATTTATAGAGTTAGGAGATCAAACCGTTATAGGCAGCTGCATATCTTGGTGAATATTGTGCCGGTAAAGATTAGGATAGCAGATATTACAGTTATGGCGTAATATTGCAGTTACCTTATGTAATCTTTATAGAATATGTGCCCGATATACGCGAGATATAGTGGCCATACACTTGATGTTGTACCAGAGGGTAGACTGACAGCTTTTTGTACCGTTTCAACCGTTTGTCTCCCCGAGGCGTCTCTTGGAATTCTGACATTGCTTTGATTTTACCCAAAAGGATGTAATGATTATGTGAGCCGTTTCAGACGTGCCTGTTCGGTTTCCTCCGTTTTAGCTATAAAAAGCCAAACTTTGGCATTTAGTCCTTTACACACTTAAGCCATTTTCATTCTAGAGAGTTCATATCCTCCTTAGTCCTCTGCTTCAACTTTCCCTTTTTCCCTTCTTCGAACTCAATAAAGCTTCTACTTATACCATGGCATCCAAGAATCAATCATCTGGAAAGGGATCATCCCACAAGTCTTCTTCTACCCAATCTTGTTCTGGACAGAAGGTTTCAGCCATCGCTGCAAACGTCCCTTTGTCCTTTAGGGACACCTCCTCCCTTACGCATGGCCATCAGAATACTGCACCCAAGCCGATTTTTAGGCAATCGGCCGCCACGCCAGTGGTGGTGGACGTGCCTGACACGAATGTCCCCGTCTTCTCCCCGACAGGTACTTTTCGATGTCTTGCTTTTGCTTCTTTTTAGGCGATAAAGCTTCCTCCTTTTTATTATTTTTGTATTGTTCTTGCCATACCATGGTGTTTTGAGTAGATATCAAGCCCAATGAGACGAAGCCATCTCAGTTCAAGGTAGTGGTCGCCTTGACTGGCTTAGGAGAAGCAGATGCCCCTAGATACCCAGGTTTAGGTCTGCATTATCCTCGCGAAGCAGATGTTTATATTTATGCGGCCCAAGTCGATGCTGGTTTGTGTTTTCCTCTATGCGAATATTTACAGGAGATCTGTTGCTATTATGGGTTAGGCCCTACACAACATTTATTTAACGCCATCAGGATGTGCGTTGGCTTCAAGATTATGTGTTTACGTTAAGGATGGACGTATTCACTGGCCCTGTTTCATTGATTTTACCGATTGGCTACCAGGGCGAACCATCTTCATCATTTCAAGACCTACTGGCCAAAGTTTGAGGAATGGGTGGGCCATGCTTGGAATTGAAATGTCCATTTTTGCTTGGTGGATGACTTTCGTGCTACCAACTCCAACTACAAGAAGTTTTACTTCTTTTACAAGGGTAGTGTGTCATGGGAGCTTTTTCAGCCGTAAAGGGATGCTCTTCCGAGATTTGGAGAGATTTTGAGGAATGATCGGAATGCCATTGATGACTTCTTTCGAATTCATAGGCAACCAGAATCTTGTTCTATCCGCTCAGTGGCGGAAACTTCAGAGTTAAGGCTTAGGTTGGCGGGCATTCATCAAGCCGCACCAGTCTTTATTGGTTGGGTAAATTTATGACCCTTTTTCTTTGTTGGTTGTAGGCACTCGGGGATCTAAACTCATCGGTCTGTTTTCCAAGCAGGCTAAGGCGGGGCTGTCCGCTGCTCAAGCGTCATTGAGTCCTCCTCCTTCTAGGCGAGCGTCCAAGCGCAGGCCTGAGGAAGAACAGCTTGGGGTCGCTCCTGGCGATCGCCAAAGAGGTATACGACTGTCTTTTGACATTCCTTCCTCTATTTTAGCCTTAGGTTTTAATACCCTTGTTGCCTATTTTCAGGGAAAGCTGTTGCTGAGGTGGCTTCGAATTCTGCTCCTGCTAAGAAGGCCAGGAGTTTGTGCGAGGAGCGCCCAACTTTCTCCGGGGGATCTTCTGCTTCCCGGGGAAAGGCTCCTGCCACCGGAGAAGTCGCCACGCCTGCCTCTGATGCTGCTGTTCCCCACCCCTCAAAGGGGGCTATGGCTCGGACGAGGGTTCAGACACTTGGTGCCACCACGGGCACATTCAAGACTCCTTTGTCGGGGATTACTGCCCCTTGGTGGGCTTATTTCAGTCGCCCAAGGCGGCGGACCCAAAGGGTCTCTTATCCCCTTGGGGAAATCTCCAGAAGGTGGAGATTTCGGACAAGTTGATGTTGCGGGGTAACCCAGACCTTTGTATGCATATACTTGAAGGGATCCTCCCCCCTCGGGAACGGGTGGTGGTCCCTTCCAAGATGAATGAGATCAAGGGTGTCATGAGGTCGCATTTCGAACGGATTGCCTTGGTAAGTCCTTATTCTTTTATTCATTCTTTATATTTACCCTTGGGTCATTCTTTGACTTCTTCTTGTTCTGATTGAACTTTGACCCCTTTTTTTCCTATTGTCAGCTCATCCGCGAGGAGTTGGCGATCAGTCGGATCATAGGGGAGCTCGCCGATAAACAAGTTGACTTGCTTATCGAGCTGAAGCAATTCAAGAGCCTGGGGTTCACTCCTGATTAGTTGGAGGGCCTGAAGAAGAGGTCTGAGGTGGCCACTAATATGGTGGACCATGCTCGGCGAGAATATTTTGAGAAGGAGAACATTCTGCTCGTCACCCTCAAGGAGAGGGAGGACTGGATGGCTCTCGCCGAGGACAAGCGAGTGAGGTCTGAACTCAAGGTCAAGGCCACTGATAAGTACTCTGCTCAGCTGGAGGCAGAGAATGGTGACCTCAAGGCCCAGCTGAAGGTGTCCTGGGCTCAGAGGGATGCTTCAGAGGTAGAGAAGGGGCAGCTCGCCTCAAAGCTGAAGGCTATCCCATCCCCCTAGAGCGTGGTCGAGGACTTTAAGAAATACGAATAGTTACCTGACTGCTCCTTGGAGATGATGTAGACCGAGGTAGCTACCTACCTCCACGTCCTGGTCGATGACATTCAAGGGATCAACCCCAAGTTTCCTCTCCGGGAGGTGAAGTCTCTGCAAGACTTCATTGAGGCTCCTGCTGTTTGTGAGGAAGCTATCCCCAGGGCCGAGAAGGAAACTGCTACCCCCAACGAACCCAGACCTTGAGGTCCCGAGCTCCTAAGGCAATCGAGTTGTCATTCCTTCCTTTTTCTGATAATCGCTTTTACTTCCGTTTGTTTCTTGGGAAAGTTTGTAATTACCTTTTTTATATCAGACTCAGTTATTATTATTTTAATAATATTCAACGCCTTTATATTCATAAGCCTTCGTTTGACTTTGAATGTGTTTGGTTGTTCTTTCGATGTCTTTCTCGTTTGAAGATTTTTGGAATTTTTATCATACTTGTTTTCAACTTCTTTTTAATTTATGCATGCTAGTCTCGCCATATAGGGTATTGGACCTTTCCTTAGGATTAGAAGGAAGAATGGTAATTCTTTATAGACCCATCTATTCCCTTTGCTAAATTCTCTTGAGGGAACTGTTACTCGAGGATTATACCTTTAAGGAAATCATCTCCCCATTTATGGATTTTTACGCCGTTTTAAGGTTTTAGTCCTTTGGAGTGTTCACCTAATCGTGGGGAACTGTTACCCAAGACTCATTCGATTTTTAGTAAATGATCGCCTTAGATTCGTTTGGCCACCTTTTTGTGCTTGACTTGTAAAGGAACTGTTACCCTCGATATGGATTCGTTCGCTTTGTATATCAAGTCTTAGTTTTTGCCTAACTTATAAGGGAACAGTTACCTTAACGGATCGTTCGCTTTTTATATCATCTCTTCTGCCTGATTTTGATCTCAGGTCTTTTGCCTAACTTTGATTTCAGGTCTTATTGTCTAACTTTCGCGTTAGGTCTTTTGCCCAATTTTGATATTGGGTCTTTTTGCCTAACTTTCGTGTTAGGTCTTTCGCTTGATTTTTTTATCACATCTTTCTGCCTCACTTTCGTGTTAGGTCTTTCGCCTAAATTTGACTTTAGGTCTTTCACCTGATTTTGTTATCAGGTCATTCTGTCTAACTTTCGCGTTAGGTCTTTCTGCCTAACTTTCGCGTTAGGTCTTTCGCTTAAATTTGACATTAGGTCTTTCACCTTATTTTGTTATCAGGTGTTTCTGCCTAACTTTCACGTTAGGTCTTTCGCCCAATTTTGATATTAGGTCTTTTTGCCTAACTTTCGCGTTAGGTCTTTCACCCTATTTTAATATCAGGTCTTTCTGCCGAACTTTCACATTAGATCTTTCGCCTAAATTTGACTTTAGTTCTTTCGCCCGATTTTGATATCAGGTCTTTCTGCTGAACTTTCACGTTAGATCTTTCACCTAAATTTGACTTTAGTTCTTTCGCCCAATTTTGATATCAGGTCTTTTCGGTTTTTCCTAACTTGCAAGGGAACTGTTACCTTTACGGTTCGTTCTCTTTAGTTGTAAGGTCTTTTTGTTCTTGCCTAACTTATAAGGGAACTGTTACCTTTACAGTTCGTTCGCCTTCTTTGTCAGGTATTTTGCCCGATTTGTAAGAGAACTGTTACCTTGATGGTTCATTCACCATTTATATCAGGTCTTTTTGGGAAAGTAACTGTTACCTTGATGGTTCGTTTGCAATCCTCTTTTTCCCTTCATTGGGACCTTTCGTTTTGGTTCGAGTGTCTATGCTTTGTATGAAGGAGTGGTTTGTTTTATTGACATAACATTTTGATTACAACCTATGCATAAAATCTCCGTAAATGTTCGGAGTTAAATGGACGAGGTAGCCTTACGCCTTCTGTGGTTTCCAAGTAGTAGGACCCTGGGGCGGCAATCTCTACTACTTTGTATGGACCTTCCCACTTACCTGAAAGTTTGTTTTGACTGTCCAGTCTTGTGAATTCATTCCTTCGCATAACCATATCCCCCACGAATAATTGGCGAGCACTGACTTTTCTGTTGAAGTATCAAGCGGTCGCCAATCGCATTTTGTCTTGGGCATTGTCTGATCGCCATTGCTTTTCTTCAGCAAGATTCTGTGATCGATATGGTATTCTTCGGAGAGCCATTAGAGTTCTTTTCCTACGAATTGTGGACCATTGTCGCTTATGAGTATTTTGGGGATGCCGAACCGCGAAAATAAGTGGATTTTGAAGAACTTTATCCCATGAAATTCGGTCGTGGAGGCCAATGATTTTGCCTCTATCAACTTGGTAAAGTAATCGATCGCCACGATAATGTGGGTTCTTTGCCCAGTGCTGATGGGAAAGGATCCCAAGTTGTCTATTCCCCATTGGGCAAACGGCCAGGCGCCCGCTATTGGGGATAATAGCGTTGGTGGTCGACCTGATCGTGGTGCGAACTGTTGACAAGTCACACACTTTTTTGTTAATTCTTCCGCGTTTTTTCTCAAGGTTGGCCAGTAATAGCCTTCTCTAAAGATTTTGCGCGTTAATGAGCGTTCACCCTCATGGCATGCAACGACTCTTTTGTGAGCTTCGCGAAGAACTCTTTCTGTCTCGGGATGAGCGATGCACCTTAGATAGGGAGTTGTATATCCTCACCTATAAAGCTCTCCAACTATGAGAAGATAACCTGCGGACAGACGACTTATTTTCGTGGACTCGCCTTCGTTTTCTTGCAGTATTCCTTGTTTCAAGAAGTTCTAGAATGGAGTAATCCAGTTGACCTGCCCTTGACTGTTGAAGACTTCTGCTCGGTTGTCCAGGAGCGAGTATAGAGCTTGTTCCAGAAATTGCACATCATGTATTTTTGTTCCCCCGAACGCCACTTTGCTCAAAGAGTCAGGTATCTGGTTGTCTTGCTGAGGAACACACTCAATCGCGAAAGTTTTGATTTCGGCGATGACTTTTTTAGCAATCTCGATGTCCTTTTTCATATTTTCCCCCTTTGCCTCATAAGTGCCATTGATTTGGTTGACAATTAGCCTTGAGTCGCTTTTTGCCTTGAGAAAAGTTATGCTCATTCATTTAGCGAGTCGCAGTCCAGTGATAAGAGATTCATATTCAGCCTCAAAGTTGGTCGCCTTAAAAGTAAAGGCGATGACATACTTTAAGGGCTCGCCCTTAGGGGAGATGAGAATTAATCTTGCCCCCGAGCCTTATCTTGAAGAGGATCCATCAATATAGAGTTCCCAACATTTGTTGTATCTTCTGACTGATTTTGCCAGTTTTTTCCTTCTGCTAGACCATTGTCTGTACTTTCCACTATGAAATATGCTAATGCTTTACCTTTGATGGCCGTTTTCGACGCAAATTTGATATTGCATTCGCTCAACTCGACTTCCCATTTAACCATTATTCCTTAAGAGTCTGGCTTCAATAGGAAGTGTTTGAGAGGCTGGTTGGTGAGGACTGTAATGGCGTGGACGTGGAAGTACGGTTTTACCTTTCGAGTAGCAATAACTAAGGCATAGAGATACTTCTCAATCTCGATATATTTTATTTCAGCCGAATTAAACAACTTGCTTACAAAATACACTGTACTCTGCGTATTTTCCTATTCTCTTATTAATACGACACTCGCAGCAACCTGGCTAATACTTATATATAGAAAGATATGTTCGCTGAGAATGGGCTTTGCCAAAGCTGGGAGTGTCTGCATGTGCTTGTTTATTGATTGAAAGGCAGCCTCGCACTCCGGTGTCCACTCGAACTTGCGGTTTTCCATGAGAGTCTTGAAGAACGGGAGAGACCTGTCGCTCGCCCTTGAGAGAAAGCGGTTAAGTGCATCCAAGCAACCATTCAAGCATTAGAAATCCTTGTGGAAGTTGGGGACTTCATTTCCTCAATGGCTTTGAGTTTTTCAGGGTTCGCCTCTATATCGCGCTCGCTTACCATGAATCTCAGGAATTTGCCTGATCCGACTCCAAAGGCACATTTTGCTGGATTTAGGCGAACACTGTACCTCCTCATGCATTTGAATGCTTCCCGAAGGTCTTCTGTATGAGGCTTCCCTTTATTGTCTTGACGAGCATGTTGTTCACATAGGCCTCCATATTACGCCCCAGCATTTCTTGGAATAGTCGGTTTACCATTCGGTGATATGTTGCCCCCGTATTGATTAAACCGAAGGGCATCACTTTGTGGCAAAGTATATCTCCGCCTGCATAGAAGGCTGTGTGGGCTTCATCGGCCGGGTGCATTCGGATCTGATTGTAACCTGAATAGGCGTCCATAAAGCTTAGCATTTAATGACCAGAGGTTGCATCCACCAGCTGATCGATCCGAGGAAGGGGGCATGAATATTTCTCGCAAGGTTTGTTCAAGTCGCGGAAGTCGACACACATTCTTCACGAGCACTAGGTTGGCGACCCAGCTTTGAAATCGCACCTCCCTTAAAAAATTGGCTTTAATCAGCTTACTTACTTCTTATCTGATCAGAAAGCGCTTGTCAGATCAGAATTACCTTCTCTTTTGAGCAATTGGCTTGATCGAAGGATCCATCCTTAACTCGTGGGGGATTATGTCGGTGATGATGCTTGGCATATCATTGGGATTCCATGCAAAAAGTTCCTTGAATTCTTTTAAGAGGGTAGTCAGGGCGTCTCGCTAGTCGTCGTTCAAGGCGGTCCCAATGCGCACCTTCTTTTCTGGACCGTCGATTTCAACCTCTGCTAACTCCTCCATTGGGGTTGGCCGAGCTTGGTCCTCACGCGGGTCAACATCTGTCTCGATGACGAGGGTTTCCCTTTGGTTCTTCCTGCAAAGGCAGTTCACATAGTATTGACGTGAGAATAGCTGGTCACCTAGAACTTCTCTGATCCCATTCGGTGTGGGGAACTTCATCTTCTGGTGGACTGTGGAAGCCACGATCTTATGAGGATTGATAGTGGTTGTCCTCAGGTTGGCATTATACGAGGTAGGGGCGTCGACCACTAAGAAGGTGACTGATACCTTTATGCTTATCCACCCTTCACCCAAAATTACCGGCAAGGTTATGGATCCGAGCGGATAAATTGTTCTCCTAGTGAAATCGATGAGGGGAAATTCGACTCGCTTGAGGTCTTGCTTGGATTTTCCCATTTTTTCGAAGGCGTCCAAAAACATAATGTCTATCGATCTTCCTCCGTCGATCAGAATCCTCTTCATATCGCAGCCATCTACTTCATTTGTGATGACTAGAGCATCATGGTGCGGAGTGGTGACATGTGTCGGGTTTTCCTCGAAGAATGAGATGATGAAATCTTCTCTCGCATTAGACCTCTCGCCTCTGACACCAAACCCTCCAACAATCAAGTTTATCACCCTCACTAAACCCAGAAGGGAGCCATGACGTATCTGCGCTGCTCCTTAACTCTCTTACTGATAAGCTCCTCAACTTGGTCAAGAGTGAATTGGTGCTGCTGTCCTCCAGTCGGTGCAGAACTTGATGGATTGACAGAGCGGGTGACCGTCGACGCCTCTGTGGAAGTCAGAGGTAAGGACTGATGTCCAGAAGTCACCTGTTGATCTTCTTGAGGGATAGTGGTGCCCAGATTTCCAGATTCTGCTTCCCGTGGCCCCGCGGGACGAGGAACTTCAGGAGGAGCAAGGTCTTGTTTGCGGGCGTGTCCTATGATGGTTTCCAAGAGAGATATCATCTCTTCGGTTACCTGAATGGTTTCCCTAGCCACTGGAACGGTTGGTCGAGCTGGAATCTCTGCGGGGTTTGGAACAGGGGCTGGGCTGGAAATGCCAACGTGCTCTCGTGCGGGAATCGGAGGGGCGGCATTAGGGGCTTCTTAGCTAGCAGGTTCTTGGGGGAGAGACAGCAGATTCACAGATGTCTGACGATTGCTCATTAGCCTGCTTCCGACGACTGTGGTTAGAGCTAGTCTGCATGACTATTCTGCTCATGTTCCCACAAACGCCGTCAAATGTTGGGTATGAAATTCCCAGATACTAACTTGGCAGTGAATTGAATGCTAAAGAGTTTATGATCCCACTGTTAGGACGTATGATATACATAAGTACCTTGTATCTCAAGTAATGTAGTCTGAAGCTCAAGGAAAGCACCGTGGAAATGTTTAGAAGATTATAGAAGCTTATAGAATGTTCAAGAGTGTCTTGATTATGTATAGCTTGTGTTTAGATGTTTAGTATAAATAGGATCAAGGTGTAATGATTTCTTTAACTCAATTCAATAGAAATATTTCTGTTACAATTCTGTTATTCAGTTAGTTGCTTAGTTCCTAAGCTTTCTTCTTTTTTGCTTCATCCTCATCTTCTTCTCGATTGATCTCAGTTTACTAAAATGGTATCAGAGCTTGTCCGATTCATCTTCGCTGTATCATCCAAGAAGATCTAGTGAGTTTCTTCTTCCACTTTCATACTCTGTTATCTATCTGGTTGGATTCTCTGCAACTCTGTGGCATTGTTCACTGCAATCGACGAGAATCATGGAAGAAGACATTCCAGCATTCTTTAACAAAAGAATCTGTCAACTATCTGGTGAGGACAACTTCCAAGCGTGGAAACATCAGGTTCTTCTAGCAGTTCGAGGTCTGAACCTCGAAAGTTACCTGTTTGGAACTCTGCAAGTTCCTTGGCTGATTGATGATGATGAAGGAAATAAGGTACCAAATCTTCATTTTCCTAAATATTATCAACAAGATTCTTCACTCGCATCATGGTTGCTGTCCTCAATTAAATCTCCTATAAGTAAAGGATTAGTAGGCTGTATGACTGCTTCATCCATATGGAACAAGTTGCATCAGAACGTTTCCTCTTCTTCAACAACACGTAGCATGAGTTTATACGATAGATTGAAAGGTAGGAAACTGATAAATCAATCGATGAGAGACTATTTGACAAAGATTCAGCTTACCTGTGATAGCTTGGCCAATTGTGGCCATCCTATAGAGGAAATGCAGTAGATATCTATCATACTAAATGGTGTCAAAGGTCAATACGATAGTGTCATTGCGGTGTTTCATGCGAGTAGGAATCCGTATAATCTGTCGTCAATATCATCGGTTCTGTTAGATGCTGAGGCAAGGCAGCGAGATGTGTTATTTGACACTTCATTAGTCACAGGTAATGTTGCTGTGAAAGGCACATATTAGTTCATCAAATCAGGAGAAAATACCAATCAATCCACTGCAGTTGACACAGGTCAGTCACAGTAGAAGATCAACACCTATGAGTACCAGCAACCAAGCTCTACTGCCTATGGACGAGGAAGAGGTAGAGGACGAGGCTATGTGAACAACAAGCCTCAGTACCAACTCTGTGGAAAGTTTGCTCACCTGGCTCATCGCTGCTACAAGAGATTCAATACCAACTCCAAGTAGTGACTGCTCAGACTTAGCATAATGACAGTATGAGCATCAATTTGTTAGATGTGCAGTGGAATGATGATGATTCCATGTCTGTAAACTCCATGGTCTCCAAGCCTGTTCACTCATCCTCATACAACTCAGCTAATCAAATACCAACTTCTCAAATGCCTGCCTTTTCGATGAGTCCCTTTCAGTCCTTTGGCTATGTTATGATAAATCCTTGCATACCACACTCTCCTGTGTACTATCCATCTTCATATCCCACTATGTTCATGCCCCCTCCTCAATCACCTCATACCAACAGTCAGTTTCTGATGACTAACAACAACTCCTCATACTCTTCTATACCTTATTTCAGTCTACCCTCTGCACCTGCTCAACCTGTTAATCCTTCCAATGCCTTGGACAATGCTCATCAAATTCATCTCACCACTGTATCTGTAAGTGGCTCTACTGCAATGGACAAGGCATGGTACCCAGATTCAGGAGATACAAACCATCTTTCTTATGGAGCTCCCATAGGTGCAATCGTACACTGGATCTGGTAAGGTTCAGGTTGCTAATGGCAATTACTTAGATATCACAAGTATTGGTACATCAGTCATTAATACTTCCTCAAAACCATTGATTCTACACAACTTGCTTTATATTCCTCAAATCACTAAGAATCAAGTTTCTGTATCGCAGTTTACCAAGGATAACAACATTTATTTTGAGTTCCATTCCACTCATTGCGTGGTGAAAGACTCACACACTCACCGAGTGCTACTTACAGGATCAGAGAGTGCTGGACTGTATAAACTGGATTTCAACAAGATTCATAAGTCCGTGTTGAATGCCAATAAACCGAATAATGTTTGTCCTACTTATGCTTGTACTGAGACTGATTTGAATTCCATTAATACTGCTGTTTGCAATGTTATTCAAATGAAACTTCCTCCAATTACACTTCATCAGAGATTAGGACATCCATCTCAAAATATTATGTCAATTGTTATTAAGCAATCCAAGTTAAATTTTTCTTCTCAGATACCTACGTGCAATGCATGCGCTATTGGGAAGAGTTGTAAAATGCCATTCAGTTGATCTCAAACAGAGTATCAGCTTCCTCTTGAATTGCTTGAGATGGATTTATGGGGACCTGCCCCAATATCATCTAATGGGAACAAGTACTATCTCAGTATAGTTGATATCTTCTCTCGCTAATCATGGATTTATTTATTGAAAAACAAGAGTGATGTTGCTGCTATATTTCCTCAATTTCAAAAAGCAGTTGAAACACAGTTGGGTTTCAAAATCAAATATGTTCAGAATGATGGAGGTGGTGAGTTCAAGGCATTATCTACTCTGTTTATTCAGCATGGTATAAAGCACAAATTAACTTGTCCATACACGTCTGAACAAAATGGTGTTGTTGAAAGAAAACATCGCCACATTGTTGAGATGGGTTTGACATTACTTAATCAAGCTTCCTTACTTATGCAATACTGGAGTGATGCGTTTTTTACTTTAGTATTCTTAATAAACAGGTTACCTACTAGAGTGTTGGAGAATGTATCACCACATGAGAAATTATTTTGTAAACCTCCAGACTATGATTTCTTAAGAGTTTTTGGGTGCTTGTGTTTTCCCTTTATCAGGCCCTTTAACAAACACAATCTTGAGTTCAGATCGACACCATGTGTGTTTATAGGATACTGTGCAAATCAGCATGGCTATAGATGCATGGATGATTCATGTAGAGTGTATATATCCAGACATGTTAAGTTTATCGAATCTGTTTTTCCTTTTGCTATGAAATCAGGCTCATTTATGCAATCAGGTGCAGCCAAAAATACAGCAACATCTCTTCTTTTCCTTCTTCCTTTTAATTCATCTCTTTGTGATCCTGTTGATGATTCTGCAGATAGTATACATGTCCTCTCTCATGTGCTACCAAGGATGTATCCCATTTCTATTTTTCCAAGGTATGATACATCATCTCATGATGATCCTCCACCTGTTAACACTGAATCCTCTCTAGAGGATCAGGTTATCAATCATTCTTCCTTTCCTGCTGAAAATGTTGTTACTTCTGGGATTGATAGAGAGGTTGTTCCAACTGTTATCAGGTATGGCCTCTCTGACTCATCCCTTGTTCCGATTAAAACTTCTCAGGCTGATGTTTTAAGTAATACCAGAATCACATTACCTTCTGTTTTAGAATCATCTAATGCAACTCCCTCTGTTGATCATTCTCATGCTGAATCCAGAACTAACATTCATTCCATGCAGACTAGGTCCAAATCACGAAATTTATCTGCCTTAACTACTATTCTGGTTGCATCTACAGACTTTACTCAAATTGCCCCGGATGATGTGCATACTGCTATACAATATCCTGAGTGGTCCAAAGATGCTCAAGATGAACTTCAGGCATTTGATGATAATCAAACATGGTCTTTAGTTAGGTTACCAGGTGGCAGAATTCCAATTGGTTGTTCAAAATCAAGAAGAACTCAGATGGTTCGATTGCAAGATACAAGGCTCGTCTGGTTGCTAAGGGCTTTTCTCAAAAACCAGGGTTTGATTTTCAGGATACGTTCAGTCCAGTAGTGAAGCCTCCCACTGTAAGGATTATTCTTACTCTTGCATTGACACATAAGTGGCAGCTTAGACAAGTTGATGTCAATAATGCTTTCTTACATGGTGAGTTGTGTGAGGATGTCTATATGAATCAGCCACCTGGCTTTGAAAAATCAGATGACCAAGGTAATGTGCTTGTCTGCAAACTGAACAAGGCCCTCTATGGACTCAAGCAAGCTCCTCGGGCATGGTTTGAACTAAAAACCTTTAAGATTCACTCACTTCATTTCTCCGTTTCTTTAGCCGATAGTTGTCTCTTTATTAAGAACTCTAATGCAGGCATGGTTTTTCTTTTACTTTACGTTGATGATATAGTTATTACAGGTAGTGATAAAGCTGCTATTGAGTTGGTTATTTCTGCTATTAACAATGAATTCAAACTTAAAGATCCTTGTACTCTTAACTACTTTCTCGGAATGGATGTGCAGATTGCTGAGGATAGTCTGATCTTAGGACAAAGGAAATACATCAATGAATTGCTGCAAAAGACTGGCTTGTTGGATGCTAAGCCTCTTCCTATACCAATGGCAGGTAACTTCCTTACAAAAATAAGTGAAGTACAAGAAGATTCTCCCCCTGCAGATGAGCATATGTACAGAAGCATCATAGGTGCGTTACAATATATTTGTGTTACTAGACCTGATATACATTTTGCTGTCAATACAGGAGCCGTGACATTGACAGAGAATCCCATTCATCATTCGAAAATGAAACATGTTGAGCTGGATCTATGTTTTGTCAGGGAAAAGGTACAGGCTGGACAAGTTGTGGTGAATTTTGTTCCTGCTGCAGAGCAACTTGCTGATATTCTGACCAAACCGATTACTGTAAAGCTATTTGTCCCATTCAGAAAGAAACTTGGAGTTATGTCTTTTAAAGAACTAACTTCTTGTGATACAGATCAGATCATTGAGAATGCACAGGTTCACGATGTTGATTCTGATAATGAGTAACTGGTTTAGTATATCTTCTCCTTATATGTTTTTTTTTCTTTCTCTCTAGTATCTCTGTTATTGTTTTGTTTTCTTCTTTGTTTTCTTATCTGTTCTTTGTCATGAGTTCTTAGTTCTCTCTGTAATTTCTGATTGGTTTGAACCTGTTTCTCTTTTGCTTCTCTATATGCTTTGTTCATTTCAATCACTCTATTATACTTGTTCCGATTATCTCTGCATCATTCCAGCTTTGGTATTCTAGGTTGATTGGTTTTTTTTTTTTTCTGACTTGAGACTTGTTTCTTATTATGTGTCTACTCATATCTGTGCTTGTCTCCTACTTGATGGCTTAATGGATTTATGATAAACGACTGTGAATACATGTCGATTTGTCTCTGCATAGGAAGACTCCAAGAAAAGTTGCTGAGAAAGGCAGTTCTATTCGAATACTGGCATATGGTGAAGTTTGAATCCAAAAATAACACTCCTTAAAGAAAACGTCAAAGATACTCTAAGGAGATGTTTGAGTATGTAAAGATGGAGGAAATTGGAACCCTCCCAACTTCATTGGTGAGATAGAGGAAGATGAAAACCTCTCTGTCAGTTAAAAAAAATATATAAAACAGAAAGACAAAGGAGAAGAAGTGAAAAAAAAGGGAAAATAAAGAAAAGATATTATCATGGTGTCTGTTGCAGAGACAATGATTCTGTAGCTCATGTTGTTTTGTACAGAAGTCTGTGTAGTTGCCATATGAAGTTGGTTTCATATATGTAGATAATGATAATAAATAAGTTTCGTCTGAAAAAATTGACAAATCAAGTGTGAATATCAGTGGTATGCAATGATAATGCTGATATATCTGGTTATGCAAGTATGTTGAGTGATTGCAGATGTACAACTTTTATAGATGGAGTGAAAGATTAATTGAGTCATGGCTGTCAAAATTCAGTAGAAAGAAGAACTCTGATTGAGAATCAGATGATCAAATTGGAGTTGAAAAGAAAACTTCGCAAGGGAATGTTAGGATGTATGATATACATCAGTACCTTGCATCTCAAGTAATGTAGTCTGCAGCTCAAGGAAAGCACCGTGGAAACGTTTAGAAGATTATAGAAGCTTATAGAATGTTCAAGAGTGTCTCAATTATGTATAGGTTGTGTTTAGATGTTTAGTATAAATAGGATCAAGGTGTAATGATTTCTTTAACTCAATTCAATAGAAAGATTTCTGTTACAATTATGTTATTCAGTTAGTTGCTTAGTTCCTAAGCTTTCTTCTCTTTTGCTTCATCTTCATCTTCTTCTCGATTGATCTCACTTCACTAAAACCCGTGCTTTCACCTGAGCTCCGATGAACCTACAAGAAGGGGATCGCAACATAGGGGGTGCCTCTGGGTCCCACTCTGATGCTTAAATGAGTATACTGTGTATAAACTAAAAACGTAATGCACGTTAGGAGATCAAACCGTTATAGACAGCTGAATATCTTGGTGAATATTGTGCCGGTAAAGATTAGGATAGCAGATATTACGGTTATGGCGTAATATTGCAGTTACCTTATGTAATCATTATAGAATATGTGTCCGATATACGCGGGATATCGTGGCCATACACTTGATGTCGGTTTGTGGGTCCAGAGTTGAGAGGTTTGACTCTCTTGGCGAGCAGGAGGAGGCTTTGGCCGATGGCGACCTGAGATAGAGCTTTCACTCCACTTTAGTTTGGGTTTGATACTAGACCGCTTTGTGAGTGCTAGATTCCCCTTACTGTGTTCCGACCGAGTTCTAAATGATATGGGTTTTACCCCTACAAAGTTATTAGGTCTTTGAGGTCTTTCCCTTATTGAGTCGTCACTATCAATACCCAACATCTGACATCGGTACCCATAGACCTTGCCTTAACTATTCGAGTCCACGACCCAACCTAAACTTGGGGGCACATGTCTCCAGGTGAGTGACACCACGAATTTAGTCTGGGGCGATGCCATGTGTATAACATGGGTGACACTTTCCCTCCGACAAGGGGAAAGAAAGAACATAGCATATTAAATATAAGAAATGAGTACATCTTGTAGTAATACGACTATAAGCGATTTTGTCACGATAAAAAGCAACCATGATTCCTTATGATACAGAAGGCATAATCAACCATGGTACAAACCCAACCATATGATCATGTTTAAATCACCTTCTATAAATACACCCCAACTAACAACATACTAAGTGATCAATACATTATATACACACATTCACTCTCTAACAATTCTCACCGACTTTATCATCGGAGGGTAAACAACGGGCGAAACCCAGGTTTCCATCTTGCAGGTGTCACAACAATACTCAAATTCAAAAACTGAAACACTGTAATCCAATAAGACTAATGGTAAAAAAAACTCTCGCACACATAGTTGCTAGTATACGTCTCCACCACCTTTAATCTCACGTCACTGCAAAAGTAGTTTTTGAGTCAAATACTATATTGGTTGTGTAAGAGTCTCTAAATAAACCATTCGTTTTGTTCATCTTGTCAGTCAACAACTGCCTTATGTGGAGTTTCTCACCGGACTCTCAAAGAAATCGTTGTAGTTATTTCTACTACTTCAAGGAGTAGGAGGATAGAGGCATGATTGTGCAACAAGCGAGTTAGGGTTGCTAAGGACATCCTCTTGCAATATGTCTCGAATCCTTAAAAGAATCTTGTGGGCCAAATTATTGAATTTCATGGCCAGCATCCTATACAAAATGCAAACCTGACTAGTTGATTAACACATTCAATTTTCCCTAACGAGGTTATTTTAGTACAAGTTGAGATGAACAACTCATATTTCTGTACTTGACTTTGTTAACGTAGGAATGTGTTTAACGAAAATGGTTTTCCAACTCAAACAATTATTTTTGGTCCAACATGTTTGAAAATGATGGTAAGTGTTACCTCAGTTACTTTTCTGTTAAAAAATCCCGTTAAATATTTTTCATATTTACAAAATTAACCAAATATTTTTCTAAATGTTACAATTACACCCTACAAACTTACACTAATGTTTCAAATAATTCCCGGCTCGATTCGAGCCACACCGGCAGTCCCCGAGCCAAGGTCCAACCCCCGAACAGGTCACCCAACCGAGACTGAAAATTCTATTAAAAAAAATACATAAATGTATATTTCCAACAATACAAATATATAAAACTAATATCATGGTTATTATATGTGTGAAATAAATATGGGTATACAGGTAAAACCATGGTTAATAACCACGGTTATTTTAATAGTTATAGTATTAAAATTTGTACCCATCATGGTTATGGTTATGGTATGCAGTTTAAAAATATAGTATGGTTATGACGTTTGTCATACTCGTACCATACACTCACAATATACAGCCCTACCATAAGCAAATAGAATCTATCGTACCTCTAAAGGATTTTAACGAGGACGAAAGCCCAAGCCTACCATGATTTGTCTATCTCCTTTATTTATCACCTTTAGACTTTATTGATTGTTTCCACCCAGAAGAGTCTTAAGGGGCAAGTACTTGACTGAGAGAGCTGTCATGGCACGGCTTTACTTAACAGCAAAAGAATGGTTACCCGATCGACCCATTTTTATCGTTTGATGTGTCAAAACGATCACGTCATGGATGTACAAAAAGCATGGTATTTAAGAGAGACGACGAAAGACCATCAATATATAAACACATAATAATATAGATCATGATTAATAATTAAAATTTAAATCGTCCCACAACAAATCAAAACCCCATTATAATGTCAACTCCAGTTTTTATTGTTAAATAGACTGTGTTGAATAAATAGTATACACGGGGAATACGACAACCTATGTTCTACAACCTTTGTATTATATGCTATAATTCTGCATACTCTACTATAAACCAAACAAAACCAAAGTTCGTTTAATATAGCGCTGCTCATCCCCGTGAATTGGAATTAACATATGAATTAAGAAGAGAAGGGTGTATAGAGTGCTCATTATGAAATGGAGCTGCAATGGTTGAACTTGGAGTAGGTGCCATTAGAAGGGTGAAAAAGGAGTTTACAGGTCAAGTGGCACCAATACTTCACCGAACCAAACAATCCGATCCGCCAGCGCGCCCTGAAATTTCCCTTGAGATCGAAAACAACCTCGTCTCGCCGGAGCGAGTCACTCACCACCTCCATCCTCTCAGGGCCCAGCGGGATAGGCGAAGAACCCACCACGTAGTTGAAGTACTTGGACTTGTTCTTCTCCACGTCGAAGGTGTCCGCTACAAGCACTGCGATCTTCATGCCGTCGAAGCTTAAGATGAAGCTGGTGTTCTGGAAGCTAGCGTGGGCCTTGAGGTTGTCGTTCTTAGCCTGGATCACGATGGTAGTCTGCGTCACAAGGAGGCCGGACTGGTCGTACCGGAAAGTATCGAGACTGGCGGAGATGACGGAGACCGAAGGTATGCGTGGGTGGATGACGGTGTAGCCCACGAACACTGCGATTCCGGAGATGATGACGGCAACCGCAAGGATGGCGCAAATTATGGCGGCGCACCACACGAAGGGATTGGTTCGGCCTTGTGGATCGATGATGTACCTTTTTGGAGTCATTGCTTCTGCTCCACGGCCTGACACGACAACGACGACGAGTGGTGGATGCTCTGAAAGGACAACATTCGGCGCTGACCAATAATGGCTGTTTCCGAATGGGTCCTTGGATGACAGAATCTAGTGATGGAGTTGCAGAGGAGGGAGGAGACGATCGATGAAGGAGAAATGGCGGTTGTGGTTGAGTAATTTTCGTTTTTTATATTATATTATATATATTTTGGTTAGGGGTTGGCGGGTACTTTGGTCTGAAGGTTGGGGAAGGTTTTGGTATCTTGTCCCTCTGTCTGTATAAGTTTTCTTATTAAACAAGATGCAAGTACACTTGAATAGTAAGGATGGGAAAAAGACGGTTTGGCCAAACCGAACCGTACCTTTTGTGAACCGTATAAGTTCTGAACCGATTCGACTGAATCGGTTCACAAACCAAACAGTTTTTTTTCAAAAATATGGAGCGAATTAGAAGATGTACAAAACCCGGTCCGCAAACGGTAAACTGTACCACTTCTTGTACCGGTTTTAATATAATATTATATTTAATTATTAAAATATCTACTCTAAATTATTAGACCCAAATTGGTTCGGTGATGATTTACAATTTACATTAGTATAATGGATTATGTATTAAAAAGTATTATGGTTTATGGATTATGGTTTATAGATTATGGATTATGGTTTATCGATTTGGTTTAGGGTTTATTAATTATGGATTATGTATTATTATATATTTTTTTTAAAATATATATAAAGTGGTTCGGCCGAGCCGGTTTTGAACAGGTACGGTAAATCATCCAAAATCTAGAGCAACAAAAAACTGGAGCGGTAAACTGTATCTCTTTAAAATATGGTAAAGGTACGGTTCATAAACCGATTTGGCCCCAAACCGGTTCATGCCCACCCCTATTGAATAGTATATATAATACTACGACTTTTTTATTATAATTTTTCTCAAATATTAATTAATAAATATATTGCCTTTTTAGTAGATTGTGCATGTATATATAAATTAGAGAAAAATGACATTTTCGGTAACATAAAGGTAAAATACTGACATTATCCCTTAATATCTGAGCAAATTTTCCGTTTCTCCCTAAAATTTAAATCGTAAAAATTCATTTACTCATGTTTGAAAATAAAAACGCAAATTTGCCCCTCCGTCAATTTTTCCATCCAAATTTTACAGAACTAGTTTTGAAAATTGCAAAAATAACAGAAAACTTTAAAAAAAATGTAATAACTTAACCCTTTCAAATACTACAACAGCGTCCCGATTCAATTGGGGGCTTAATTGAACCTCAATTGAGGGGTCTCGAGTCTAGGTCTTGACCCAAACTGACCCACCTATGGGTAGGGGACTAGGTATGGGTCAAGGCTGAGCCCCGAGCGCTAATCTAATTGGGGTCTGGTTCAACCCCAATTTGATGGGGGTCAGTATGAGTCAAGACTCATACCCGAGCCCCAATCAAATTGAGACTCAACTGCAACATTTGACAAAGTTTGAAAGGGTTAAATTGTGACATTTTTGAAAGCTTTCTAATATTTTTACAATTTTTGAAACTAATTCTGTTAAATTTGGATGGAAAAGTTGACAGAGAGGGCAAACTTGCATTTTTTCCAACCATGAAGGAATAAAATTTTACTATTTAAACTTTAGGAGGGAATTTAAAAAACCGGTCAAACATTAGGGGGCAATGTCGTATTTTACCCAATTAAGATATGCGACTAATGATGAAAAGTAATGACATATAGTGATTTAAACAAAGAATAACATTATCAAACATAACTCACTAAATATCACAAGTTTGAGGAAAAAAATATCATCATCAAACATAAAATAAACCCTACACCCTAAACTGAAGAAGAAACGTGAAAAAGGAAAAAAATGACATTTTCGATACATCAAATTTTAATATTAGCATGCAACGAAAGCTACTGATTTAAACAAAAAGTAGCATTGGGTAAACATAAATAACCAAATAGGTAAAAACCCTACAAACAAAGTTCCAGTAGACCATATAAAAACATTAACAAATTATATTAGTAATATTAATAGCTGGGTTAAATACCAAAGAGCTTCCTTAACTTTGGCACTTTGGGAGCGAGTTCTGTGGACTTCAAAAAATCAAAACGGGATTCCCTAACTCTGGAAGGAGGCTCAACAAGCTATCTCCATTCAAATTACCGTCAATTCATCACGGAAATGGACATGTGCCACTCACGTATTCAGTTATTCATTTGAAATGTCAAAACTATGGGGGCGAAAATGGGTCATGGGTCGTGTCAACCTTGAGTCGTTTTAAGGACCTCTTACCCAAACCTGACCCGTGTAATAGTATGGGTCAATTTTTCAAACCCAAACCTGACCCGCGGGTTGGTGGGTTAACCTGCGGGTCAGAATGACCCGTCATAAATGAAAGGGTTGGCTCAAACTGACCCATTGTACCCCTATAACCCGCGGGTCAGTCTGACTCGTTCGACCCAGGCATACCAAAAAACCCTGTTATTTTAATATAATACAAAAATGACAAGGGGCACAGGTTGACCCGTGAGTCAAACCATCATACCCAAACCTGGCCCATGGCATCTCGGGTCATCTACGAGTTGGGTCAAAATGACCCATTGGTCAAAAACCCTGACCCAAACATGACCCATGGGCGGGTCACGCACGAGTTAGGTCAGGTTTTGGCACCCCTAGTCAAAACTACCCCATAAATCACTTACATTATGCATCGTTCTTATTCTCCATAAGCCATATCATCTTCTTCAATCCCTCTCCACAAAATTAGGGTTTCCAATTCGAAGCACGTGTCAATACAGTAAGTCTCCGAAATTGCTTCGTCCTATGAAATTGTTTCGTTCTTTATGTTGAAGAATTAGGGTCACGATCTCTTGACCTTATCAATGTCTTCTTTTACATCGACCACATCTTCTTCTCTGTCGGTTAAATTCTGCAAATGTGGTTTGTCTACTGCCATTAAAACGTCTTGGACATGGAATAATTTCGGGCGAAGGTTCTGTGGATGCGCTAATTATGATGTAAGTTCTCTACCTTCATTATCCTTGGGAATGCAGAGTAACACTGTTTGTAGGGTTCTTACCTAGTAACATTGTGTTTGTTGCAATGCAGACTAAGTTGAAGGGGTCCGATTGTGGGTTCTTCAGTTGGTATGACTTGAACATTTGTAGCCATTCAAAGAGGGTTTCAAGCAAAGTTAGGAGGTTGGTGTCAGAGGTGGAAAAAAACTGCAGGAAGAAATATGAGCAGAAAGTTCGTGTGTATCAACTTATGATTTTAATTTTGATTATGTTGTTTTTGTTTAGGTTTTAGTTCATGCTTTTGGCTAATCCTGAATAGGTGAGGAATGAAGATCAGTTCATGTTTAAATTTTGATCGTGTTGTATCAACTTTTATGTGGAATGTTAGTTGTTTGTGTATGCGTTGTTAATAATTTTGATTGTGCTGCAAAATGTATTGAGTTGGCTATACTGAAATACTGCAAAAAAGTAGTTAATTGTCAAAAGTGCTTCCAAATGACAGTTTATACCGAAACAACACATATACTAAAAGGGCTGAATTTTACTGAATAGCATCACTGAAATAGCAATAAAACAACATTGCTTGGTTGTGCAAAGTACCAAATGTGCTGAATTTGACTAAAAGTACTGAAATTGTCAAATATAACAGCACTAATTAGCAAACACAATAGACCAAGGCTGCAAAATGTCTTCATTCCCATTAGGTACACAAGTGAAGATGTTCCATTATAAAATAGGCCGAAACAGGGCTGCAGAATGAACAAAATTAGTGACCAAAAGCTACAACCCACAATCAAGTTGATTTGACCGAATGTGCATCAGAAACCCAATTATACTAAAACGTTGTGTCACAAACAGCACTATACAAAATATTTTATCACAAAACAACCTAAGCTTGTGGCATTGCAACTAAATGTGCCATCATAGTCGCGTTGGTCGTTTGCCGTCTGTCTTTCCAACATCACCAACATCTTCTTTGTATTAAAGTCCTGAATGTAACTGTCGTTTTGCCTTACTATTCGTACTAGAAGATGGATGACTAGAGGATGGTCTTTTGAATCTGGGAGATCTACGCGGTGGGCTCATTGCTGGTGGGCTACAACATGGCCACAAGGAATTCCTATCCTTACACAAAAAATGTAACATAACATATCAACACTGATCAGAAAATCACATCAATGAGTTCATCCCATTTCACAGCTGTCATATGATAACATAACAAAATGAAACACAGAACCGTACCTGTCATTTGATTCTCCCCACAGCTGTAGACTCTCATACCCGTATCCAATATATAAACTCTTCCATTGAGATCAATTTCAAATTGATCTTGACCGACAAAGATAACGTTACATTTTCTCGCTACCATCTTTAAATGCTCAATCTTTGTTCTGATCCTCGGGCATATGTCATAACAATGCCTTGACATCACTTCCCTATTTAACTGAAACTCCCGCATAAAGTTTCTCTGTTTTACCTCAAATGTGCTGATTATTGGCTTATCACGAGCATCCAAAATCCGTGCATTGAATGACACATTTAGGTTGTTCCCGACCACTTTAACCTTCGACCAAGTTGAGAAGTGACTTCTTGTACAAGTAGTCCGATCAATTTGATTCAGATATGAATGAGCTTCAGCTTTCTTGGAACTCAACTCCAACATTGCTTGGTTGTGTCCATTAACGGTGTACGATGAAGTAGCAACCCAAAGTAGGTCCTTCACCTCTTTCCCTTTCCAGCCTATTCTCATCAAGTTAGAGTGGATATGTCGAACACAGGATCTGTGTTCAGACGCAGACAACATTCTTCCACAGAAACAACCAAAACCTACGATTATAATATAACATCAACAAATCAAACGATAAAGTAACCACTAAGGAGCAACTAAATTAGAAATGAATTACCTTCTGCCTATCTAACATTATAACCCATCCCTTTTCTCCATATCCCATACCAATATGTGCATCAGTAATTCCAAGAGCTCTTGGACTCTAACTCCACCCAAGTTATTGTGATGGGAAACATACCATTGTTAGCATCTTGACCAATAGTAGTGAGAAGCTGCCTGCCATCAACTCCTTTAAGATGAGAACCATGCAATCTGAAGAATGGTCTGCAACCTTTCAGAAATCCATCCCTACATGCTTTAAAACATGTATACAATCTTTCAAACTTAACATGTTCTGTCAACTTGAATATTCATATTACTACCCTGATTGTGCTTAACGACAGTCATGCAATAAGATATCAACAACTTGAACTTCCAGGCATTATCTCCATAGATGATCTATTCATCTTACATATACCTCTTTTGATAGCATAGTGGTTGATATCAAACCCATACTTCTGACGGATCTCCCCTTGAATAAAACCCATCGTCAAGGGTTGATCTCTATACCTCTGAATGAACTTCTTAGATATCCACTGTGGATTCAACCATCTTGACTTGTAAGCTCTCACACAGTTATGCTCTAGGTAGTAAGCCTTCGCGTGAATTGTGTCTTTATCCTTCATGGTTGAGGCGTGCAACCTTCATCCACAATTTTCATAACTACAATGAGCTGAAATGGTCCTAGATTGGTTGACCTTGTGCTTTAATGCAAACGTTTTATTGATACTATACTCGACCAATGATTCTTTAAAGGACTTTGCGTTAGCAAACTTCATTCCAAGTTGGAATTCAGGGACAACATAGGTCGAACTGTTTTACTCTGGGAGTCGTCTAGATAAATCAATTTCATCATCAGACAGTGGCAGTGTAATGATAATCTCTTCTTCACCAATGCGTTCATTGGCTTCAAAATCATACGGTCCCACCTCCACCTCTACACCTTCTGATGCGTTAGAAGGTTCCACATGATCGGCCAAGGGAGTTTCTACCCTAACGGAAGCTAAGCCTTCTTGCTCCCAAAAGCCAGTATCACTGTCATCCTCTTCTTCTGACTCTTGTCCTTAATCTTCATCACTTACATCTTCTAATTCATCCTCACAAATCATATCTACAGCTGACGCAACTAACCCTGAGCCATTAATTTCTGATCCACCTATATCAGACCCACTAATACCTACCTCTGGCATTGTCTTCTGGGTTACTAATCCATCTAAGGTTGCTCCAAAAGAAAGGCCTTCATCACCAAAATGCATGGTCAAAGATATGCCTTCACCAACTTGTTCATTCCTATCCAACCGACTAGGACGGTGGACAACATCTTCATTTTTTACCAAGAATAACAGCCGCACACAATTCTTCTCACTGTCCTACTTATCCACTATTTCCTTTAAATTATCTTCTTTGGCAATAACATGTAATCCAGTCGGAAGTTCATCCTTCGGATCCAGAAATATATCAAATCCCCATTTTCATGATAATACTTTTGTACCAAAACATACTCCAAATACTTGAAGCTTACAGACCTAGGGAATTCCTGATAATCAAGCAACCCCACATATTCAACCTTACTTTCCAGGTCAATTAGTTGTCCATGAAAGTGGATCTGAAACAATAAATCATCATATGCTGAATAGGGAATGAAGAACCTGTACATTACCGACCGTGATCAAAATGCTGAAAAAATATAGTACAATACGGATAAAAACACAAGCATTGCTGCATTACAATAGGAAAACCCTAATATACGTTAAGAGACAACCAACAAAATTGTATATGTACACTTCTTTGTCGAACTTTTGCATGCACCGAACAGAACAAGAGAAGGCACAGAGGAAGGAATCAATTTGCATGCACAGAAGAAGGAATCAACTTGAGTAAGGTTCGGTTTCTTCAAAAACTAAAAGGATTTCATCTGAGGAGGAAGCATCTGCAAAGAACAGAGTTTTTTTACACCGAGTCTATTCAGTTTCTTCAGACTTCAGTAATGAGAGTCACTTTGACACACAAGAAAAGGAGGACATGGTATTGTTGGCATTTTTAATAAAACTGCTCGTTTACCTCAAAAAACAGACCACGTGAACGGTACATGTCCATTTTCGTGATGAATTGGCGGTCATTTGGACGGAGGTAGCTCGTTGAGCCTCCATCCAAAGTTGGGGAATCCTGTTTTGAATTTTTAAAGCTCAGGTAACTCGTTGCAAAAGTGCCAAAGTTGAGGTAGCTCATTGATATTTTAGCCTTAATAATTTTTTGTTCGTGTGAACTTTATATTACTTGTTGTGATTATTATTTATATGGAGATGATATGTAATATATAAAATTAATCCTAAATTTAAATTACAATAAAATAAAACGTATGTACACATACTGATTTACAAAAAAATTACTAGTATGGATATTAGTATTTTAATAAAAAAGACTTAAGAAAAAAAATTCATGAATGTACAAGTGGATTAATAAGGAATTGCGTAACTTTAATAACTGATGTGGACAATGAATAAGAGACTTTGGAAGATTTTAAAGTGAGTTACATTACATGCTACATATGCATGAAAACTATATATTTGACATAGACCACTAGTATAACAATTGTGTTAAACTCCCTCTCCTAGGTTTTCGTGTGAGGGATTCGGCGAATTGCTTGTCTTCCTCGGCATACGTATATTATTGAGTAGTTCGGTACATGACGATTTGGAGAATAACAGGAGTTGTCTGGAAAAGTTAATTGGGAAGGAATCTTCAAGCGAGCACCCCGTGGAATCAAAGGTCGCGTTGAGAAGGGAATCCTATGAAATAAAATAGACAATTGCATAGGACGTGTTTTTTTAGATAAAACCTTAATTATTTTTGCATGATTCGTGCAAGGGGACGAGACTACGGTGAATTCGTCTGAACGACGCTCACCATGAGCATTCTCAGTGCAAGTTCAGAAGGGAGGCAGGCTCACCCAAAAAACCATCTTGGATCTGGCATTGAATCCTCGCCTAGAAGGGAATGTAAGGTATATGAGAAAGATAATCTCATAAAAGAACATTAAACCGGTGGCAATCCAGAATGTCTTGAAACTGGCAAGGGCGAGGTATGGAAAATTTAGGATATCATAACTGGAAGATAGGATAATGATGTTTAAATTTGCAAATGATAATGATAAAGGTCATATTTTTTATATGTCACCGTGGTCTACAAGGATTCTTCCTGAGCTTACAAGTGTTGGATTAACAGCAGTTGATTTTACAAAGATACAATTTTGGGCTCAGTTACATGATTTGGGATTAGAAAAATTTCGCACGGAAAATGCGAGAAGAATCAGAGATAAGACCAGGGAATATGTTAAAACGAATAAGGAAGTGGCAAATCTCAGTAAGAGTTAAGAGCGGCTAAAAGTTGTAGTTGACTCGGAAAAGCCTCTTCTAGTTGACCTTTGGTGGAAAAATTCGCAAGGCTATCGGATTTCTGTTATGGATGTGAAATAATTGGGACACGACACAATCGTGTATGGAAGAAGTGAAATTATCGGAGACAAAGATGGGTTAAACAGTGTATGAACCGTGGTTGATGAGGGTTCAGGCAAATAAGACACAACCGAAACAGATGAGGGGGAACGGAGAAGAGAATGCACCAAGGCGAACGAAACTCTTGACGTATTTGGTTTGATATAATGAATGAGGTTCGTCGGTCCAAGGAGAAACAACAAGAAACTCGACCGACTGATGAAGAAAGGGTGAACATGGACCTGATGGAAGAAGAAGAGCCTAACAATGACCTATGCTGTCTTGAGGAAGGAGAGGCCGAAGCTGGAAAAAGTGCAGATCTGCAAACAGCGCCATACAACATGAGCACGACAATACAACTACTGCAACCCTGAACCACAACCCGACCCTGAACCAAACCATTAACCTGAACAACCTCCCACCTGAGGCAGACTTAATCCCATTCTACAATTCACACCCAATAGAATACCCGACCCTATTTCCAGACAATGACCAAGGCGGCAACACCTTTCAACCAAATAATCTCAAGATCATGCAAAACCCTAAGTGGATGTTATGGACAGACAAAACACTACCAAACCTTCCCTATAACCTTTCCCAAACAAACCCAAATTATGAACCAAGCTACCCCCTTATAACCCAACTCCCTGACTAACCTCTCCTGCTGGAACAAAAGGAGAAGGAAACCATTCCCTATGTTGTCGAGAACCCACCTAATAATCCTTCTCCAAACCGACAAGAAGGAAGCTTGAACCTTATTCTCACGAAGTTGTCCTTAAAACGAACATTGGAGGGGGAGGGGGACGGGGAAGAGGTGCCCACAAACAAGCACCGAAATAATGTTATAAAAGCCCTAGATGAGGTCATACTCAGTCTTGGGAAACCGCTGCTCAAAAATAGAAGAAGTCCTAAGAGGAAGTTGGTTAAAAACAAAGATAATAGAAAACGATCCAACATGAAGAAGAAAATTGGGAAGACCGAAGAAGTAAACAATAATGAAAATGGTTGTTGTAATTGTCCCGAAATAGCCACACGAGACCAATGAATACAATCTTTTGGAATTGTTAGGGTCTGGGATCTTCCGTGACAATTCGACACCTAGAAGATATAACTAAGGGGTACCAACCTGGATACGTGAACAATCTTAGTGAAGACAAAGAAAGGGAGTACTTTCTACAAAAGGACACGTGAACAAGTTGGGGATGAACAAGGCATATTATTTGGAGACATGATGGATGTCAGGAGGTCTACCATTATGGTGGAAAGATGAGATTAACATAAGAGTTCTTTGGGCAAACCGAAACCTAATATATTGTGAAGTCCGACTTAAACGACAAGTTGCACCGATGTGGGTAACATGGATATACGCCGATCTGAATTTGCATAGAGGACAACACTTTGGAACAGACTAAGAGATTTGGGCAGAGGAAGATAAAATATGTGGATTTGCCTTGGAGATTTCAATGACACAAAGAGAAAGAAGGAAGCAGAAGAAAGATGCAACCCCTTATAGATGCCTTTTAACAAATTATCGAAGACATTCGTATGGAGGACCTGGGTGCAAAAGGTCAAACTTTTACTTGGTCGAATAATAATAGAGGGGAAGGACATATATATGAAAGGTTGCATCGAGTCCTTATAAATTCAAGTTGGGAAGTTAATATCCCAAAAGTAATATGTATAAATGAATTGGCGATGGGATCAAATTACACTACATCAGTTCTCCTTTCGTAAGGGGAACCATGAAGAAAGAGGAGAAACGTTTGGTTCGAGGAGATGAGGGTAGAGAGCCCCGAATGTTTTGTTGTTAAAAAAAACGCTTGGGGCGAACGGGAGGTGAGGCAACCAGACCGAAGTATGGAACCAAAACTTATAAACTGCAGAAAACACCTTATCAAATGGAGTAGGAAAACGTTTAGGTATAATCAAGTAGATATCCAAAAAGCAAAGGAAAGGTTATGGTGGTTATCTCAAACAAAATCCACTGCCAAGACCCAAAGGGAAGAGGATAGGTTGAAAGACCGAATAACGACACTATTGAAACGAGAAGAGATCTATTGGAAACAGAGATCGAGAGTCAATTGGTTGCGAAATGACAATCGTAATTCAACATTCTTCCAAGTTACCACATCGGCGAGGCGTAGGCGAAATAACATACTAAGATTGTTGGAGGAGCAAGGGGATTGGATTACATCTGAGGTCGACATCATGATAGAAGTCTGTGACTATTTTGAGAATATGTTCTCCTGAGATCAACCCGTGTGGAATGAGGATCACCCTGGATGTATCCCGACTCAGGTTAGTGCTGAGCTGAGAATTAAGCTTGAAAGGTATGTTTCAGACGATGAAATCAAAGCGACAAGATTTCAGCTAAGGGGTCGATAATGTCAGGTTCAGATGGCTTTTCAGGTCCGTTTCACCAAAGGAACTGACACATAGTGGGCCCAGGTGTCATCACCACGGTTAAGTCCTTTCTCAGGTCAGGTGGAATACCCTCTACTCTAAATTATACTTATATAACTCTTATCCCAAAGTACCTAGCCTTAGTCAAGCCTCAGATTTTAGACATATTAACCTATACAATTTTGTCTATAAGATATTATAAAGGGTGTTGGCAAATATACTTTTTACCAGATTTGATCACCCTTTTTCAAAGTGTATTTGTGGCAGGTCGTATGATCCAGGATAATGTCTTGGTGGATCATGAGGTGTTCCATTAACTACAACATAGAAAAGGGGGTGGGGAAACGGAGTGTGCGCTCAAAGTGGATATGCAGGAGGTGTATGATCGTGTGAAGTGGGAATTTCTATTGCAAAGCCTGGAGAGACAAGGTTTTGGAAACAATGGGGTTCAGTGGATTCGAGTTTTCATTACCACACCAACATATAAGGTGCTTTTTAACGAGAGATGAACATAAGATATTAAGTCGACTCGTGGACTACGAAAATTGGATGCACTTTCATTATAACTTTTCATATTTCTTACAGATATCCTCTAGAGACAGATCGATCATGCCATCATGGACCCAAGGCTGCATGGGATTACACTTAGAAGAAGATGCCCTGAATTGCATCACCTAATGTTTTGCAGATGGTTCATTGTTTTTCATTCAGGGCACGGTGAAAAACGCCAGGGCTCTGAAGACCTTAATAATGGACTACAGTAGGGCATCTAGTCAGCGCATAAACACGGACAAGTCTACTCTCACTTTCAACCGAGGAGCAGATGAAAGATTATGTTCGACTATTGAACTAAAAGAACTAATCCAAGACAAGATATATGGGTGGTGATCGAAGACATTGAACCAAGCAGGTAAAGAGGTATGAATCAAAGTGTGGTTGGATTTCTGTCAACCACTAAGTGTGGTCATGCATCATGGAGATGGTCGAGCTTACTTATCGGTCGTGATATACTCAAAAGGGAAAGGATATGGAGAGTTGGAAATGGATCAAGCATCAAGATGTTCTAGGACCCATGGATATACACGAAAATAGGATTTTGACAGGAGAAACCACACGGGGAGACAATGCTTCGACAATGGTTGTGGAAACCCTAATCGACCCGAACAAGAAATAGAGAGAAGACAGGGTTCGACAGCTGGTGACTCCCTCAGATGCGAACAATATCCTGTGAATCGCAATTCCATTAATGGTGGAGGAACCTGATCAACTTGTGTGGCCATACACAAAGGATAGAAGAGCCACAGTTCGATCGTATACCATCTTGTAAGAAGACTGCAGAAAATTTATCCCCAATCACCCAAGCAAATGGAAGCAAGGAGAAAATATTATGAAGAGGTATATGAGAGGTGAACGTGTTGCCGAAAGTCAAGAACTATGTATGGAAGTTAGTGACAAAGGAGGTGTCATTGAAGAGTAACCTCCTGCGAATAGGTATCCTGAATGTATCAGTGAAGTGCCCAATATGTGGTGGAGAGGAAACAAACGAGCATATGACCTTAGGATGTAGCTGAACTCGTGCGGTTTGGTTTGGTATATTAAGAATATGAAACGTAGATCAAAACCAATAGACCATCGAGCAATGACTTGGTGACCAGATGATAGAGCATAGGAGCACGAGCAGGTCTGGTAACACAAGATGGACCATAAGAATGACAACATACTAGCACATTTGGAAAGCTTGATGCCGAGGTATGTTTGAGGGAATAATTCCGCAACCGGGTGCTATTATAATGGAAATAAAATTCGCTATTGAATAATTAATGAGGCTGCCGAACCAAAGGACGACGACACAATGAGCAGTAGAGGAAGAGGGATGGACCGCTCCTATGCCAGGAAGTATCTGAATATACTGTGACACCTTATGGTCTAAAAAAATAGGGATGGGAGGAGTATGTGTCATAGCTCGCAATTCGAATGGTAAAACCCTTGAAGCATTGTCAATCCTGGAAGGTGTGCCACTGAGTATGGAAAAAGGGTGGACAGCGGTGGAGATTGAGTCGGATTTAAAAGTGGTTATAGATCAAATAAAGGGAGGTGTTCCATATTGGCGGTTGAGAGCACTAATTTGGAATATCTGTAAACTTGCGAATCAAATCGAAAGTGTGTCATGGAAGCCAATCCCACGAGCAGCTAATGAGTGCGCGAACTGGATAGCCAAACAAGCTAGAATGGGTGAGCGTCTAGATGATTTGGGTCACACAACCCCCACACCCTCTTTTAATTTTATTAGCAAAATATTATAATGCTGAACTTTCGTGAGTATTATTCACGAATTCCTTCTTTTGAGTAATAATATACTCGTATTGACCAAAAATAAGATATGGACCACTTCAAATTATGAATTTGATATTAAATTGAGAAAATGTTAGTAGAAAAAAACATGTCATTATTTTATATATCATAGTAAAATTAATATATGAATAGATATAACTTATTTAAGGGGAACATGAAATGTGAACCTAAACTTTGAGAACGGGCAAGTATGACGTGTTGGTACACGGTACCTGCATTTTTCCGTGAACTTGTCCAAAGTTGATTTCGATTACTAGTGATTAATCATAGTCATCGTCATTTTTTATTCAAGCACCTGCAAAAGAGGATGCGTAAAAATATTCTTCTGAGCCCCTCTCCAATATTTAATTGTGTATATTTATATAATCACGAATGTAAAGATGTAAAGGACATATATACTTGTCAAACCCTAACTTCCATTTCAACCATGGGTTGTTTTACCTTACATATATATATTTTGTATATCTTGTCCTATATTGGGTATTATATAGTTTTATCCCTTAGTGAAATGATATATCTTTAGGACATATCTTTAGAATTATAGTTTCTCTTTAATAAGCGGATTATGGGGGGAGTCGTTACCCTAAGTGTTAGAACGAAGTTGATCCGGGTCAGAAAAACTCATCGGGAGTATCAGAAAACGTGTCAATATTGCACAAGTACACTCATCGAAAGATCAGATTGGAAACTTGCTGACCTGCAAAAATGGAAAATGAAGGCTATTCATCTGTCTCCCTTTCTAATAATTAAGTGAGCATAGGGTTCAAATATATGCAATTCGGAAATCAGTCTTACTATAATGAGGAAACTCCCGATGTATTGTACCTAAAATAGAATCTTATTTGTGTGTGTGATCTCATCGAGGATCGTGGTCACGTTTACTGATATCCTTAACTACTGTTGTTTTCTAAGATTCAATGTAACTATTAGATTTGATCTCGTGAACTGGTCAAAGCGATCATCTTCGTTGTGGAGGAGGGTCCCTAAGAATTTGTTTTTTATATAAATCTTTGATTGGCGAGGTCTAGCATGAGGTGATTGCCTCATCATTAGGCAGTTAGTTAGACCCTCGTTAAACATGCATGATCCATTCATTATCAAGAGAGAGGATAACAAACTCGCTTCATAAGAGGGAGGTACTAACTTTTGTTGGTGTTGCCTTTCTATATCTGTTTGTGGTGATTTCGAGAAGTTTGCTCTGGACGTTCGGGATGACAGAATCTCGTCACGTTCGATTAAGGTGACTTATATTTTTTTAGAAAAGGTCATCATTACTCCTCAAAAACTTCCTAGGGACTTTTCGCTTTTTGTATTTTTGTAAGTGTTTTTCTTCTGAGTCAATTGCCATTATTGCCTTCAGATTTTTCTCAAGCATGAGTTTTCCACTAAAATTGACCTTTTTTGCTACTGTATTATTTCATTTTGAAATTCTTTGAAAGACTCTTTCATTTACTCATAATAGATCTTATCTATGTAACTACTCATGACCAGAGGTTCCTATGAGGGTGTGATTTCTGTCCCCTAATGTTGGTCTTGCATTAAGCTTGCGCAATTCAAAGTAGTCATGGTCCACGTTGACCTGGAAGACTCCTTGGCTCCGAGGTAGTCAAATATAGGGTTGCACTTCCTAAGGGATGAGGAGGGAGTTTTCTAATTTGAAACTGAAAGGGAATTTTAGTTTTTCTTTATCGTATTCATATTTGTGATTACAAGCTATTATAGTCTCTTACAATCCTATATATGGTAAGACCTAGATTTGATAAGGAAATATTACATAATCTTGTTATGTCCTAATCTTTTACTTTCATTTCTTCTTTCATGCTTGATTATTCTTACACTCCCCCTCAAGTGGGGTAGTGGTATACACATTACCTAACTTGCCGAGGACTCTTTATAATACTTTCCCAGTAACTGTTTTGGTCAAAATGTCCACTAGTTGGTCTTTTGATCTCACGAACGAGAATTCAACTAGCCCTTCATCTAACTTTTCTTTAATGAAGGGTCGATCTACTTATACGTTCTTTGTTCTATCATGTTGTACTGGGTTTTCTGAAATGTTAATTGCGGCCTTATTATCACACATCAACCTTCATGTATGCTTAATTGGGAATCCCAACTCGATGATGCGTGTTTTTAGCCATACGATCTCGGTTAATCCCTTTGTTATCCCTCAAAATTCGGCCTCTGTGGTGGAGAGTGCTACCACTTTCTGCTTTTTACTTCTCCAAGTTACCTCATTCCTGCCAACTAGAGCAAAGTATCCTGAGGTGGATCTCCTGTCTGTTGGATTGCCATCCCAATCTGCGTTTGTATATCCTTGAACATTGAGATGTCCATTCTTCTTGAACAAAATTCCTCTTACGGGTGAACCCTTGGGGTATCTAATGATCTGTAATGCAGATTCCATATGATACTCCTGAAGATTATGCATAAACTGGCTTTCTACTCCAACTGAGTATGCAATGTCAGGTCTCGTATGAGACAAGTAAATTAGCTTCCCAACGAGTCATTGGTACTGTTCACGATTCGTCGGCCTGATACCTTCAATTATCTTCAATCCATGATTTAGAACCATAGGTGTTTCATCTGGTTTGAAGTTTTTAAGTCCTCCCACAACTAGAAGATCTAGAATATACTTCCTGTGGGAAATATAGATTCTGTTTCTTGACCTCAACACCTCGATTTCTAGGAAATACTTGAGATTTCCCAGATCCTTCATCTCAAACTATGCAAACAAATTTCTTCGAAGTTGACTAATTTCGTATTTGTTGTTTCCAGTAATTATCATGTCGCCTATGCGAATAATCAGGCATGTAATCAACACACCATTGCTCTCTAGGAATAGTGTATGGTCAGCATTGCCCTTTTTGTATCTATACCTTCTCATGGCAATGGAGAATCTACCAACCCAGGCTCTGGGTGACTACTTGAGATCATATACTACAAGAATGTTGTGTTATTCCTACAACGTAAAATCGTTGCTAGGATAAAACAAGTTTATGTCCAGCGAAGGTATTCCTCGATCTACCTCCTACCACTGCTAGTCAGTCTCGGAAAAGGAAAAATGGGGAAGTTCCTGTCTCTGAGTTTTCTCGCCTCAATAAGAAGAAAGGTGGAGTCTGTTTCTAAAGTAGCGACCTTTACAAAGTTGACAAGTTCCTCAAGGTCACCTAAGGGGACGTCGAAGGCTCCAACTTTAATATATGAAATGGATCAAACTCCCTCAGGGGACTCTCTTGCCCCTTGTTCTGTAGTTGTGCCTCCCGAGAGAAGGTTTTCGAGGTTGTTGCAAGCTAGCCACAGATCTGAGGGCGAGGGATCCGCTTGGGCTAGGGTGATCTTCCCTGGGAAATATTTATGGTTGATCAACTTCTATAGGCCCCATATGTTGTAGGATCTCCAAGGGATTTGGATGCACTCATCCTCCTTTCGAAATACTAGGATTCCAACACAAGTTAAGTATGGAGGATAGCCTTGACCTATGCATGCATCTGCTGAATGAGCTTATCACTCCACAAGATACCCTGGGAAATATTAATGGTTGATGAACTTCAATAGGCCCCCAGGTTAGCGGATCTCCAAGGGACTTCCATAGGCCGCCCAGGTTGGCGGATCCCCAAGGAATTTGGATGCGTTACTGCTCCTTTTGAAATACCAGGATTCCAGACATGTTAAGTCTGGAGGATAGTCTTGACCTATGCATGCATCCGCTAAATGAGGTTAGCACTCGACAAGATACCCTGTGAAATATTTATGTTTGATGAACTTCAATAGAACCCTAAACCCTAATGAGTGGGAAACTGTGAGGATAGAGGTCAAAATTGTTGACTATGGCGGCAGGAACACCCTTATCCAACTAGCGATGTTCACGGTCTCCTCATCATTAGATGTGTCAATTTCTAACTCGACTCGAGAATGACCCAAACATGACTCATACTCGGGTCGTGTTTGAAACATAAAAATAAAGTGACAGGTCAAAATGGGTTGACCCGTCTACCCCGCTCGTAAAATCAGATCGGGTTCGGATTCTGACATCTGACCCAAACCTGACTTGTTGATCCATCCCTATGTGAAAGAATGTTCAAAACCCTAGCTTCTCCTTCATTCCTTCCTATTGCTGGCCCCAAGCTCTTCTCGAGCTAGTCTTTCGCCTTCTAGATCTTCCTCAGCAACTTCCACCTCAACTTCTTTGCAACCTCAAGTACCTTCTACTTCTTTTTAATGTAAACTTCATCTGGAACCTTTTCTTGCTTCCACTACCACTCTTTAACGGAGAATTCGCAACCGTTAGAGCCATGTAATCGAGATTCGTGTCACTCTTCAATTTCATTCTTTTTATTGTTCCACCGGTAATTGCTGCCATGACTAGATTGTGTATATAAAGACAAATAATTTTTATCTTGCTTCCAATGATCATATTTTTTATCTACTATACCAACCAAAAAGATGTATATGATTTGCATCATGCTGTCTTAGGTGCATTTCTTGTCCTCTCCATACTATGTAGTTAAATTCAGTGGATTGATCTTATTGTAAACCAAATGAAAAAAATGCATCCTTTCAGGGATCTTGTTTTTGGTTTCATTAACTGGAGTTATGACAGACTCGATCAAGAATACTGTGGGTGTTTCCCTGATAGTGTTGCAGTGAGACGACATTCTGCTCTAATTTCTTTGGCTAGCTAGTAGGTTACAATGTTCAATGTTTTTTCAAATATTGGTGAGGTCTTAATTTCTCCACGTATATGAATAGGTGTTTAGCAATGTGCCACACGATGTTGTATGCCTTAGAGAAGCAAATATTATCAAGGAAGGTTAAAAAAATATTCCTAGTGGCCACACTTCTTGTAAGTGACAATGCCCTAGTTCATTATAAAGTTCAATTGTCATCATGATTTTATAAGTACCAAATAGACTTCCACTCCAGCTAGTGTCAATGTATAAATTTTTTATTGCAGGTTCATTTTGTGGTTTAGTTTTCCAATCATGGTAGTTATCAAGGAAGATCAATTCATTTAATCGAAGAGGCAACATTGTCAAGCTCTGCATTGTGAAATTCCCCATCCTTGTGGCTGTACTGATTGGGGTTTCTGGTATCGACGACTATTGGAACCACTGGACAAAGGTATTTGGTGGAGGTATGTTTTTTAGGTATTGTAGTCTGATTGATATGTAATGGTCAATTATGTATTAATGTACGCTTCTTGCTGTATTTTTAGGCTATACTGTACTGTACTGTATTTCTCCTGTATACGTGTTTTGTAACAGTAACCGTCATCAATAATATCATGATAAACCGTGTGGAGGTTGCTCACTTGAGTGTTACCACAAGAAATCAAAGTTCTTCTTCTCTTCCTTTCCTCTCAAGAAAAACAGAGTTTTTCTTCTAAGTTCTTAGTGTGTTCTTCAAAGATTGAGTTGTTTGATCCTAACAATGTTAGGTTTGTATTCATTAATCAAAACCCAAATCTTAAGAAACTAGCGTGTAAGCTTATTTTCATTTTTGTTTATGTAATGAATTAACTAAGTTGCGCTGCATGACAATCATTGCTACATAATGTTATCTGTTGTTCTTCTCATGGCCACAGGATGCGAAAGGTGAATAACTTCTTACTCATATATCTATTGCTAATTAGTGTTTCTTTCGCTAATGTTGATTCAATGATTAATTTTTAAGGTTGGGCTCTGCATGCCTACTTTCATATAATGGAAGAGCAAGAAGAACTGCGATCGTTCAATTCCCACACACCTTCTTCCCTCAATGTTAGAAATCGTCCGAAGTAAGACTCTACTCCCTTCCTGGGATTAGAGCCAGTAATCGAGATTACAGAGTCTCACAATAATAACGCTGCTGGACTGAAGGCTATGGAATCTTGGAAATGATCGATTTAACAATTCTATCATTTGGCGGGTCGAGTTTGAATTTACCCGTGTTGGTTGACGGCTTGGGGAAACCCGACGGGTGAACTCGATTTGACAGGTCTAGATATCATGCAGTGTAATCTACTATCTACTTTGACTTGTAAGGAGGGTTAGGCCCGAACCGGTTCAGAACCGTACCTTACCTAAAATGTGGTAAAAGTACAGTTCGTCCCATTTGTGCGAAATGCTCCATAGTTTTGCTGATTTACCGTACTTGTTATGAATCGGTTCGAGCAAACCTTTTTATGAAAACAAATGACAGAAAATCTAATAAACGGAGGAGGCGATGGTTAAGCTTCCATGGCGGGACACTAGTTACAGTGTGCTTTGTCCAGTGACAGGTTGAGCGACCCATGAAAGTCCTTGCTGGCTTTTGTATGAGTTTATGTGGTCTTTGTCGTAAGAAATGTCGTGGTCCTGTGTTTGGTCGGTGTATAGGCCAATGATGTACTCTTCGAAGGATGTCATCTCGCCTGCAGAATATGTGAAATTTAGAGTGAAAAAATTCTCATTCTGGAGTTCACATTTCAAATACTAACTAGAGACATCTTCTCTCCCACACAGCATCTGGCCTCGCTCATCCTTCCTTTACTAACAAGCCACCGAGGCGACTCCATCAAGAAAAAACACGTCAACACAAAGTAAACAAGAGATAGAACCTAAAACACAAGCCTCAACCTCCAACCGGTGCCTTCATCAAAGACATTCTAAAAACCATACATTACGACAAGAACATCCCCCCGAGCCAGTGAACTGCGGCAATGTATTAAGGGAACCCCTTATCTCAGGTGGAGATGTCTCGGAGATGTAAAGCGAGAACTATAGACCTGGCCACCGAATGAAATTACTCAATTACGGTTTTTATTAGATATTAATAATATATTAAAACCGATTCTTAAAGAGGTATGGTTTACCATATATGAACGGTTTATTTTGGTCCATCAGAACCACTCCATATATTTACTAAAACACTGTTTGTTCTATGAACCGGTTCGGTCGAACAATGTTTTTTTAGCCCAAACCTACTTGTAAGGATTTCGATAAGATGAATAGAAACTTATTGTGGGGTTCTGATGTTGAAAAAAGAAAGCTACGTGCATTGAATTTGAATTGAGTTACCCTTTTAAATCAGCATGGTTGATTGGATATTAATCTTTCCAGAGAAAGAATTCTCGCATTTCTTGTGAATTTTGCTTGGAGAAGCGAGACTTCTCTGGCCCTTGGACTAACATCGTGAAATACAAATACTTGAATATGAATAGGAAAGTGTCAAGAATGGATTCTTCTAATTGGAAAGCTCAGTCTTGTTGAAGAAGACATTATTGCCTTCATGAGGCTTCCAGTCTCTTATTTGTTATATATTAAACTAGAGAACTCACCTACACTTTGCGAAGAATATAAAACCTATTTGAGTTATCGTTATAGAAATATAGTTTAATATAAAATTTAAATTATTATATTAATTAACAAAAATAAATCAAATTATTTTGTTATTATATTGATATGATTAACTGAAATTACATAATAAAAATCATTTTTATTTTTGTTATTAATATAATATTATTCAATTTACTTTTTTTTGTATAATGTTTATTATTTATAGTATATTCATTACATATATGTTAAATTCATTTAGTAATAGCACAATAAAAATGTTATTTATAAACATTTTATTTAGTAATAATTAATTATTTTTTATTTAATTGTTTTCTTAGATAAACATATGCGATAATTATATACACAAACATAACTTAATAAATTATATATGCATATACACTATTTAGAACACTATTAGTTTTATTTTTTATAAATATTAAAATTTACTTCAAATATAATAATTTCTAAATAGCAATATTAAGTATTATTTATCATTTATTTATTTTACATTTGTTTTAAAAAAGAATGTTGTGTTTTCATTATTATTTTTTTATTTCACTCTTAATTTTTGTGTAATTTTCCAAATTAAATTGTTTGGTGCAAAACTTGCAATTTACTATTGTTTGAAGACAAAATTTAATTTGAAATATTTGCACATATAATGTCTTTTGAAATTGAATGTGAAACTTTTAACCTAACTTTTATGATGTAAAACATATGTTAATTAGTCCATGGAATACTTTTAACCTAACTTTTATGGTTTATTACTTCTACACATGTTCATATAAAAACATTAGTATTCTTCTAACAATAGAAACAATCTCTAATGTTTTAGTATACATATTATATTTTATCTATTTTGTTAATTTTAAATTATATTGAGTTTATAAATATATAACATTTAATTTTGTGACATTGTAAAAATTTATTTCGATATTATTATTATTATAGTGAAGTAGGTATGATGTTTATATGTCTTATGTCTTATTTTAATAAGAGTATTATGTGATATATGAAATGTATCCTGAATTAATCTATATTTTAATTTGTAAAAGTAAATTTTAATATGTTCATACTTGGTATTCATAAAATATAATATTATGTATTTTATCATTATATAAATTTTACTTCATAAAATATATGTAAAAAAAAATCATAATTATAATGTGATATAAAGAGAAAATTATATGAGTTTTGTAACTTATTTTGAAAATGAATGAGAGATTTGAAGGATTTTAAAGTGATTTACATGGCTTGCCATCTAGGAATGAGAATTTTATGATTGGCATAGACCAATTAGAAAAGATTAATTGGAGTGAGAAGAATTAGAATTAGAATTAGAGATAATGAATTAGAATTAGAGATCTTTCTTCTTGGCTAATTAATTAATTAATTAGGTTGACCTACACAACCAACATATTATATTTCAATATACGTAATTTAGTGTCGGCAGCTGATGGAGTTGCAATACGCCCAGTATACTCTTTTGTGCAGATTTTAATTTTAATAAACGACACTGTATTGTGTATCTATATCATCAACGTAGCAAAACAATCAAACGAACTAGAATCCATGCAGTTATGTCTTTCAACAATCTAGCTAGACAACCTCGGGCAATGTAGGAAACACACACACGGTGACCGATTGACTCGTCCACCAGAAACCCTCAACCAGAGGCTTCGACACATCGACCTCTAACTTGACGTGCATAAAAGGTTTGTGTCTCGCCACGTTGTCCTCTTCCACACCCTTGCAAATCCCTAAGGAATTGCTAATGTTCCTTGCATTTTCCTTGTTGTGCATATCCAAGCTTAACCCAAACACTTGAACCCACATCTGCATTTTATAGAAATGCACTTCTTCTATTCTTACCTCGCCACCACACTCCTTCAAGCTCAAGAAATGGCCCTGGATCGTCCACGGGGACATGTCCATAACCTGTGCCTTCTCCCTATCCGACTGAAATTCAAAGCTCATCGTTCTGTCGTCGACCTCGATCATTTTGACACTGCCGAACCTTGCCCATGCAGCTTTGAGAACATTGTGGACAGCTGAGTTCTTCAAAGGCCGTTGGGAAATAACACGTCCAAGGGTCCGATTGCCATTTCCTGCAGTGGGAAGCGAGACAAGGCGGATAGGGGCTTTCCCAAAGGATCCCTCTCCTCCAGAGCTAGCTCGAGTGGCCATAGCTGGCCTCAGCCCGTGAGCGGCGAAACCTGGACAACCAGAGGAAGAAACCAGCGCAAGAACAGGCAGCGCAAGAACAAGGCAGGCAAGGCAATATGGCAGCAGAATAAGGTACAGATAAGGCCAGCAAGACTAGCTAATCACTTATAAACTACTCGACTAGCAACTTAGACAGCAGATCAATCCAATTCACAGATCGATGGTGGGGGACACGCTCAAGTGGCCTTTCACCAAGGACGGGAAACCGTCGGTCAAGTCGATTTATCACCAGCTCAAGGAAGAAAGCCGATCACCATCAACAACATTTCAGGCGGACTAACAACTATGGACGAGAATATGGAATGCAAAGGTATGCCCCAAAATTAAATCGTTTGTTTGGAAATTTTGTGCTAGGGTGCTGCCATTGCGTGCGAACCTGGCAGCAAGGGGGTACCCATCTCGCCGAGCTGCATTGCATGTGGGGAGCTCGAGTCGGAGAGCCACTTTCTTGCAGGGTGCCCGTGGACAGCACAGGTATGGTCTCTCGTGAAGGGGAGGCAGCTAGAACTAGAGGATCTGCAGGACATCGCCAGCCTCATCTTGTGGGGAACAGACACCACACTTCGCGTTGGGCACCATCACCATTCAAGCACTGGACTGCAGCAGTACAAGGAGTGGGCAGTGACCATGACGACAAGCTGGATGATCTGGAAGGCCGTTGCAAATTGGTGTTCGAAAACAGAACACCAAATGCTGGGCAATAGATGAGGAGGTGAGCAACGCGCTGCGAGAGATGCAAGCCCAGGCGTCGTCTGGACGAGCTGGCCACGACCAACGATAGCAGGGGACATCATGCCGTCCTTCACTCGAAGACCGACAGCTGGGGAGTCCAGGACTAGATACAGACGAACAATGCAGAGGACGCCATCATTAGCTCGGGATCATCACAGTCTGGGCAAAACCGATCGTGGGACAAGTGAAAATCAACGTGGATGTCGCATGGAATGCTTAGACGCAGCTTGGGGGATCGGCATAGTGGCTCGGGATCACTCTGGGACACTCATCGGCGGGAGCCAGAGGCATATGACAGCAGGATCAACTGTCGAGATTGAGGCAGCTGCGGTCGTCGAGGGGATCACCTTGGCCGTGGACCGGGGCTGGAGTAATGTTCAGGTGGAGTCAGACTCCGCGGCGGTAATCAAACACATCAATGGGTTATCGTTTACCTGGAGGGTTGAGGCTATACTTTCACACGGTCGGGTTTTGGCTTATTCGTTACCAACCGTTAGGTGGGTAGCAATTCCGAGAACCGCAAATTGTTGTGCGAATTGTGTCGCTAAGTTAGCTCTTTTAAGGATGTGTCCTTTGGATTGGGTCGAAAGACCCCCACCCGATCTTTGTCGTTTTATTGAACTTGATGTATCTTTGTAATCGGTTTATTTCATGTTATGAAAGTAAGCTCGTTATTGGGCACAAAAAAGAGCAAAGTGTGGAAAGCAAAATCAAGATACTGCAGACAAATAATATATTCCATTGATTAGTATTGTACGACGTTCCTACAATGAACTCACTCCATCTACAAATGGCATCAAATGAGTTATTCTTTGATAACCATATATAAACGCAATTATATAATGCCCTAATACGAAAACATTCACCCCCTTGTAATTCATTCATTCTGACAATGGTGATGACGTATTACATCTGACATGCAATCTTCAATCAATCCTATGATTCTAATGGATGACGGACCGACAAAGACGACAAGAGTAACTGTGTTCGAGACACTTAATCATGCAGTTGCAATGAAAAACATGAGAGCATGGCATCTTCATAAGCTCCCTTTTAGTGACATCCAGTTCTTCCAAACACACGACGCAGTCTCCGAGGTCAATATCCGCCTTTGTCTCCGACGCGATAAACCCATATCTTTCCTTCAAATCCATCAACGAATTTCTCCGCGACTATCGAGGAAGATCAAACGACGGCGCCTCTACCTCGCTAACATACACCACCATGGAGTCATCCACCCTCTTCCAGTTTCGTGGTGCCAACAGTGGGTGCACCGGCGAGCTTTGTACCATAGTGGTAACGTTCATGATTGTGAGATTCACCTTGACGTGCATCACGAGTGTTCTAGGGTTATACAACATGAACGTAAAGTTGGAGATTTGGAGCACGGTATCATCGAGATTGTGGCGTGGAATTAGCGCGATGGAAGAGAGAATGTTGGTCAGGTAAGTCCAAGCTTGGGTGAATGGAAACTCCGAGCGGCGGTTCAAGATGATGGGTTGGGTCGCCTGGATTCTGTTGAAGATTGATTCAAAGTCAAAGATATTTTCTGTTTCCTTATATATTTTATGTTTCGTTTGTTGCTTCTATTTCTAGAGTAGGACTAATAATAGTAAATTAGTTGAGAAATTTTAGGATAGTCAGCTCCCTTGTAAGCCTATAAATAGAGGCACTTTTAGTCTGAATAACACATCGACATTCAGAGTATTCCCTCTCATGTGCTCTCCTAGTCATCTACTCCACTTCTCTATTATTTTTCTCCAACATTTGTGGTATCAGAGCGTAGGTTTCCACCATGACTTCCAACACAAATTTAATTGGTGTTGCGCTCTCTACTGTTCCTGTCTTCAAAGGAGAGAAATACGAGATTTGGAGTATTCGCATGAGGACGATACTTGTGTCCCAAGATCTTTGAGAATTCGTGGAACAAGGGTGTACTGATTAACGAGAAGACCGAAAGAAAGATGCCAAGGCATTGGTGATCATTCAACAAGGCGTCCACGATACAGTATTCTCATGAATTGCAACGGCAACCACATCGAAGCATGCGTGGTCCATCCTGAAGAAGGAGTTTCAAGGAGATTCAAAGGTCATTGTGGTGAAATTGCAATCACTACGGCGTGACTTTGAAACCTTAATGATAAAGAATGGAGAAACAATGGTTGATTTTCTGTCACGGGCAATGACAATAATCGATCAACCTTAATGTTGAAGAATGGAGAAACAGTGGCTGATTTTCTGTCACGGGCAACGACAATAATCGGTCAAATGCGATCCTACGGTGAGAAGATTATGAACCAGACCATCGTGGAAAAGGTACTACGTAGCTTGACTTCAAAGTTTGACCATGTAGTAGCGGCTATAGAAGAGTCGAAGGATATGTCGGTCTTTACATTTGATGAATTGATGGGTTCCTTGCAAGCCCATGGGGCAAGAATCAACATATCAATAGAGAAGCGAGAAGAACAAGCATTTCAAGTGAAGGGGGAGTCATCCAGTTCAAAAGAATCGAATAAGACAGCAGGAAGAGGACGAGGACGAGGTCCAAGCAGATTCGGTTTTCGTGGAAGGAGTCGTGGTCGAGGCGGGGGCAGAGGCTTTGACCAACGACACTCTGGCAATGGACAACAAGGGTATAGAAGTGGAATTCAATGCTTTAATTGCGGGAAGACCAGGCATGTTAAAGCTGATTGCTGGAGCAGAGAACAACACATGAATTATACTGAAACAAATGATGAAGAAAGTAAGTTGTTTATGGCTCATGATAACACTAATGAAGTTTCAGATGATGTATGGTTTATAGACAGTGGTTGTTCCAACCATATGTCTGGTGAAAGGGAGATATTCAAAGAGCTGGACGAGACGCAAAAGATGAAGGTTAAGCTAGGTGATGACAAAAGATCTCCAAGCTGAAGGAAAGGGCACAGTTGCAATAAAAACAAGCAACGGTACAGTAAAAACTCTGCATGATGTTCAGTTCGTTCCAAAATTGGCACATAATTTATTGAGTGTCGGGCAACTAATGGTAAGTGGATACTCAATTTTTCTTGATGATGGAGCTTGTGTCATTAAATAAAAGAATTCAGGACACACAATGGTTAATATTCACATGAGCAATAATAAAATGTTTCCACTCGAAGTCTGAAACGTGAAGAATTTTGCATTGGTGACTAGTGCACATGATAACTCCAAATTGTGGCACTTGCGATATGGTCATCTCAACATCAAAGGATTGCAAAGAGGTATGGTTTTCGGGTTGCCTAAAATGATGTCTCTTGGTGTATGTGAAGGTTGTGTTTATGGAAAACAAACTAGAAAGTCGTTTCCAATTGGGATGGCTTGGAGAGCTTCGTCGTGTCTTGAATTAATTCATGCATATTTATGTGATCCAATGAATACGAAGTCATTTGGAGAGAGTCTATACTTCTTACTCCTTACGGATGATTTCAGCCGCATGAGTTGGGTGTACTTCTTAAAACTCAAATCAGAAACTTTTGAAGCCTTTAGAAAGTTCAAAAGTTTGGTGGAGAAGCAAAGCGGATACTGCATCAAAGCTCTTCGCACGGACAGAGGTGGTGAGTTCTTATCTATGGAATTTAATCGATTTTGTGAGGGAAATGGTATTCGCAGGGAATTGACAGCACCATATACACCGGAACAAAATGGGGTCCCTGAACGTAAGAATCGCACCATTGTAGAAATGGCTCGGAGTCTACTAAAGGGCAAGGGACTTCCGAATGAATTATGGGCCGAAGCAGTTGCTACTGCAGTGTATTTACTGAATATGTCTCCAACGAAAGTGGTCCTTAATAAAACGCCATATGAAGCATGGAGGGGTAAGAAGCCTTCGGTAAGCCACCTTAGAACCTTTGGGTGTGTAGCTTATACTTTGATTAATTCTCCAAAGCTCAACAAGCTAAATGAAAAGTCAGAAAAATGTATTTTCATTGGTTACTGCCTTGAATCCAAAGCATATAGGGTATATAACCCTCTCAGTGGAAAAGTGATTATAAGCAGAAATGTGATGTTTGATGAAGAAGCAAGCTGGAAATGGAGTAACGACAGTGATGGAACTCAAAATGAGTTTTCGGTGGATGAGACATCGATATCTATAGCAGCAGATTCAACAAGCTTGTCTCCCTCGAACTTGCACAATAACAGCCCAACAAGTTCATCAAATTCAAGTGTAGAGGGAAGCGTGTCACCCAATTCAAATGAGGCGTTTGATGATGAAACACCACCAAGGACTGTAAGGTCTCTACAAAGAATTTATGAAATCTTGCTCATTTGCCTTGTTTGTTTCAAATCCCACAACTTATGAAGAGGCAGCAAAATCGAAGGACTGGGAACAAGCAATGAAAGATGAGGCCATGGCAATTGAAAGGAACGAGACATGGGAGCTAACCGATTTGCCCGATGGGAAGAACATCATTGGCTTGAAGTGGATATTCAAAACAAAGTACCATGCAGATGGAAGCATCCAGAAGCACAAAGCTCATCTCGTAGCTAAAAGTTATTCACAACAACACGGCATCGATTTTGAAGAGACTTTCTCCCTAGTTGCTCGGTTTGAAACGGTGATAACCTTTTTGGCCATGGCTGCACAATTGAAGTGGCCTATTTATCAACTTGATGTCAAATCTTCGTTTCTAAATGGTGAATTGTTAGAAGAAGTATACGTTGCTCAACCTGATGGGTTTGTGATAAATGTTGATGAAACAAAAGCTTACAAGCTGAAGAAGGCATTATACGGGATGAAACAAGCACCACGAGCATGGTATAGTAAGATTAACTCTTACTTTTTACAGAATGGATTTGAAAGAAGTGAAAACGAACATACTCTTTACTTGAGCAGGCGAGGTAATGGTAATCTTCTTGTTGTTTGCCTCTATGTTGATGATATAATTTATATGGGTTCATCCGAGTCGGTTGTGGCTGAATTTAAATCCAGTATGATGAGTAGATTTGAGATGACAGATTTGGGATTGTTACACTTTTTTCTTGGTCTCGAGGTGAAGCAAAGCGAAAATGGGATATTTGTGTCACAGAAGAAGTATGTCTCAGGCCTACTTGAAAGGTTTGGGATGATAAACTGCAAGGGTACGGCTACACCCATGAATATGAATGAAAAGTTGCAGATTGAAGATGGTGCGGAGCAAGCTAATGCATCTAGTTTCAGAAGTTTAGTCGGAGGTTTGATTTACTTAGCTCACACTCGACCTAATATTTCATTCTCGGTTGGAGTTGTTTCGAGATTTATGAGTAACCCTTCAAAGAATCATTATGGAGCTGCAAAACGAATTTTACGTTATATTGCTGGAACAAAGATTGATTCAAAGTCAAAGATATTTTCTGTTTCCTTAGATATTTTGTGTTTCGTTTGTTGCTTCTGTTTCTAGAGTAGCACTAATAATAGTAAATTAGTTGAGAAATTTTAGGATAGCCAGCTCCCTCGTAAGCCTATATATAGAGGCACTTTTAGTCTCAATAACACATCGACATTCAGAGTATTCCCTCTCCTGTGCTCTCCTATTCATCTACTCCACTTTTCTTTTATTTTTCTCCAACAGATTCTCCTAGGAATGTTGCGGTGAAGATCCATGAACTGCAGATGATCATATTGCTTGACGCAGAGATCGAATTTCAAGATTGGCCCGACTTCCTGCAGTAACGCCAGATCTGCAGGCGTGTTAATGGTACGTTCGTCTCTCCCATCTGTGCTCAGTACTACATTCGTCTGGCTGTTCCGGATGATGCTGTTCAATCCTGCAACATCCGCCATTGGAGAGAAACGATGAGTTTTAGCTAGAGATTTAGAAAGAGGTGAGAATGGAGAGCACACGAATAAGTGAGGATGAATGTTTATGTTTCCATCACCTACTTATAGATTACCTCTTGGGAGATTAAGATATATATGTTGGCGCGCTTTTGTTATATATCAAATATATATGAAATATATGTATACTACAAATTTGTTTGCGGGTATGTGCTTTTTTTTTTAAATATAATTACTCATAAGTAAAATAAATATATAGATTAAGTTATATATAGAATAAGTTAAATAAAATTTATAAATTCTTATTAAATAAAATTTATTAATCCATAAATTAAGTTAAATCTACAACACTTAAATATAAAGTTCAATAAAACTTAAGTATTAAAAAAAATATTAGCAATTCTTTTTGTTAATGTGTTAAATTTTAGATTACATACATAATTATAATTAGGTATTTTATACTACAAGAAACTCGAGCATCTACGTCGGTGAAAAATCTTTGTTAAAGGCATAAATACCGTTGTTAACTCTTAACAACGACGATATTTTCGTGACGGTAGCCCCCGTCGTTAAAGGTTGATAGGTCGACAATTTGCCGTTGTCAAAGGCTTTCCGCTGTTAACATCACACTCCTCACTTCTGCTTTACATCGGCATCGAGTTGTTGTTAAACATAGATTAAAGGCGACAACACCTTGCTGATGTTATAGATTACTTTTAGTGATGACAAATGTTTGTCGATTTTTGGACCTATTTTTTTTTTTCTGTGATTTCTTTGGACGATTATTTTTATTATTTTCGTTCATCCATGGCTTCATCATTCTTCATCAATGGCTCCTTCATCCATGCTTGTATTGTCACTCCATCCACAATGTCTTCATCTATCGAGCTCATTCCAGTTCATCCATGGCCGATTCTTTCTCGGCACTTCATCCATGGATTCTTCATCGGAGAACCAAGAGCTTGAAGGTAACATCCATGGAGCTCACTTCAGTTCGCCTCTTGAAGGTAACATCCATGGCTTTATCCATCAAGATCACTTCACTTCAGAGAACCAGCTCCAACTTCGGTTTTCCAGCGACTTGAAGGTTGAAGAATGAAGGTTGAAGTTTCCAGCAGCTTCGGTTCCAGCAACTTCGGTTTTCCACCAGCTCCAATTTCGGTTTTCAAGCTTGAAGCTTGAAGGGAGGTTGAGGGAAATCGTGCAACTTGAAGGTTAAAGTGATATGAAATAACGTGAGGACGGGGTGATGGTGAGAGAAGAAGAGCGGGATAAAAATTTGAAAATTTGATTTTTTTACAACAATAATCGTCACTGTAAACACCTGATTTTGGCTCGGGGTCAAAATACCGTACGCGAGGAATCGAGCCAAGAGAAATCGATATAAAAATAAATAAATTAAAAAATTAAAAAATATCTTATCTACAAATATTTTGTGTATAAATAAGGGAGAGATTAGTGAAAGAGAAAATTGAGAGTTTACATACATATATTATATATTTATGTATATTATACTTGTTAATATATATATATGTATAATATATATTTATATTATGTCTATGTAATACTATATATGTCTATGTAAAATATATATATATTATGTATATGTTATCTATTTATCTATATGTATAATATATATATATATATATATATATATATATTATGTATATGTATAATAATGTATATTATGTATATGTAAAAACATATTTTCAAAAATGGCTTAGGTCATTCCCAAACTTTGATGAAGGTTACAACTCGGTACTTGAACTCTCAGGTCATTTCTGGGACTTTATCGAGTGTTATAAACAAAACCCGAAAAGTTTTGGGCCATTTGTGTAATTTTTGAAATATTTTCTTTACTTCAGCTCAAATTTTTAAAAATTACATTTTTGACTCTTAAACTTTTCTGGACATTCCATGATTCTCAAAGTGTTATAAATAAATCTAGAATAATTTTCGGATTATTTTAGAACTTTTACAAGAGTTACGAATAAGTCCAGAATAGTTTAGCATTTCTGCAATTTTAGAAATATTTTTCCAATTCAGCTCAAATTTTAATAAATTGCATTTTGGATTCTATATTTTTTAGACATTCCATTACTTCGCAAAATGTGACAAATTAGTCCAACGAGCTTAATATCTTCAAAATCATTCGTGCATGTTTTGACACATTTAGAATGACTCAAAAGTTAAACCATTTTTTTCGAGCACGATTAATTTATTCTCTCGTTTATTTATTTAAAATTAATTCATAAAAAAAATTGTTTGTACCTGGTTGTTCAAATTAAAGAAAATGCATACAGTTTTTTTGGGCCAAGCATGATCCAAATTGGCAATTCGGGCAAATTGAAAAAAAAAATTCAAAAGCAAACTAAACTAATGAAAGGACGGATTATGAGCTTGCGAACTTTTAACACGTAATCAAACCCCCAGACTCGATTCTCTGGAAGTAGACCTTTCTAAGCCCTAGGATGTTTACTCCATGTAGCTTAGGCAATTTTAGGATTCCGATTAGCCTTTAATTAATCGGTGGCGACTCTATCAATTTTTTCGGTCCGGTTGATGACCCCGATCGACCGGACCCGTAGCTCGCCAAGACCTGACATTTCAAAATGAAATTAAAAATACTTTTCAAACGGGTCGGGGAAAATCGGATCCGACATCCGACAATTTGGCGACTCTGCTGGGGACCTCTTTTAGAAGGTTTAAGCTTTGTCATGTTTGCTTTGCCATATCCGTTTTGACCGTTTGCTTATGCTTCCAGTTTCAAATTTTGTCCAAAAGGTGATGTAATTGTAATAAGTCAAAAAAAAAGTTAAATTCTTGTTTTGCACACACCACGCTGGTTACCATTACCCAGCGGACCTGGAGAACATTAAGAGCTTAGGGAGTTTAGTAGGTGAATGCGCCCGGAGCGGTTTGGACCGCCGGCACGCACCCAAACAACTCAACTCGATGATCGGAATGGGCTCGTGATCCTCTTTAGGGGTGAGGTTCCGCTGGTTCAGAGGACCTAGAAATTCCATCCATTTAGAACAAAAGCTCCACATCGTGTTTAACCTTTACCAGTTTTGTGTGTATTTCCATTTTTGGGCTCAACTGATATAAATGGGAATTTAGCCCAAGTATTTGGATACGAGATTGACCCACAATTCTTGAAGAAGATTCGGCCCAACAGTTGGGAATTACAAATCAACCCAACAACTCTATAAAAGATGTTTGACCCATGAAGAAATTTGGCCCATGAAGAAATTTGACTCATGAAGAAGTCTGGCCCATTGATGTAAATGTGTTGTTGTGAACAAGAAGATTGACGAGGTTCAGGAGCTCGTAAACCATAAAGTCAATTGGATTCTCCTTAACGCCTTGTGTGAATTATGGAATATGGAAAACGCGTCTGCGTGATTAACAACAACGGAATACGTTCACAAGTTCCATTCGATATTGGCAAGTCCGTCTTTCAAGCCGGATGAAATAATTAGGGATGGATCCAAACAACCACCGTCATTATAGCAATGTGGGAGCACCGCGGAAAAATGTGAGGGCAACGTAGCTAAGTTGAATGACACCCTTGAATAGTTCATACGAAGAACGAGACAAATAAAATGATTTTCAAAATACATGTCCTCGACCTTCGTTCGAACCAAGGAACAATCAACAAATGCACTCAACGAGCTGCGCCGTCATGTGAAACGTCTTAAGGACTAGACTTCGATTGATGAAAACCTTTAAAAGTATTTTTGAAAAAACATTTTGCCATACATGCAATCAAAGTCTTCAAATGGAATGAATGGATATAGAATTTTTCAAAATCAATCATGCATGATCAATTGTGTATTCATCCTTCTTACTACGATATTTTGAATTTAGGTTTTCGGGAACCCATGCGACATTCCACGACTCCAGCACCTCAAGAACACGAGGATAGAATCGTACAACTAGAACAGACCATGCACACCATGAGTGCCTGCACAGTGCAGTCAATTGTTGGCATGGCCTCCTAGGTCGAGCGAATTTTGGCTCTTATAAGCTCCAGGCATCGACCTTGTCTTCCCGAGCAACACTACTATTGTGGCACCTCATCAATCCATGTCAGGCACTTTTGCCATCCTGACTAAGCTCCACCTCCCACAAATGGCCATCCTGACCAAGGCCCACCTCCCACATACGACCTTCCCGTATACAAATGATGGGCATGTTTCGGCGAAGTCAGTCTATCATCGGTTGAAAGAAAAGGATAGAGCCACGAAACAAGTATTAAGTCCAATTGAGCTGGTTCTTGCAATGAAAGGAGCACACTCAGAGTTGTCAAGGACCGATGCTCAATGAAGCACCGAAACCAGGGAGAGTCGACTAGAAAGATGGACTAAACCGGGAGCGGGAGAAATCTGAATGAATTGCGACGCGTTATGGCTCAACCAAACGAAACGTGGAGGCATAGGCGTGATGGCAATGGGCGAGAATGGCCAGCTAGTGGGAGGACTGAACCGAAGAGCTTGGAGTGATAAAGTGGAAATCTTAGAGGCTCAAGTGGTATTGGAAGGAATAAATGTGATAGTTAATAGAGGGTGGCAGAAGATCGAGGTAGAAATGCATTCCTTGAGGGTCATGGAGCAAATTCAAGGGAAAATGAGTTAATGGAGACTGGACATCACATGCGATAACATCAAGGTCATGGCGCAACAAATTTGATATATCAGTTGGAAGACAATCCCGCGTTCAGTTAATGAGAGCGCAAATTGGTTAACTAAGCAAACCAGATTGTGTGTGCGTTTAGATATTTGGGTCCTTGTACCTCCACCCCAACTTAGTAGTTTATTATTGGTTAGTTGTAATAATGTCTCTTCGTGATCGCTATGATTATGTTTTTTCTCTTTGAACAAGAAGTATTGAAGTTGTTGACCAACAAAAAAAAGAATAACTACATCGTACATACTAATTATTGATCATGCCTATGTCTATGGTTATCCCAAGTATTTATGGTTGGTAGTTTCTAGTATGACATAATTACGCAGTTTGTAACGATCTTAATTTATGTATATATGAGTTTAAGTTTTAACATATCCTTTATTTAAACAACTTTTAAACATTTAGATATGACTAATTATGTGTCTTATGTTTGGGTTTGTGGTTGTTTTTTAATCATAGCTTATGAATTTTGAAAATTGATTAGAAAATTATGTTATAAAATTTGTGGATTTCGTGTCATGTATATATAAAACTATTTTTGTTCCAAAAGTTAATTGTGTTATATGTGTCACGTACGATGTTTTTATTAATCGTATCGTGTTCATGTTCGTATAGTTTGGATATTCAGTAGTCGTCATTTTGTCTTAAGTTCATTATTGAAGCGACTAATTATGTCCATGATTGGAAAATGCATAAACTTATTATTATTACTTGAAACGTTACACATGTTTAACCAATGTGATTAACTGGTTACACATGTTTTTTCGCGTGACTGAATGGTTACACATGTTTCAGCATGTGACTGATTGGTTACTCTGTCACTAAACTGTTAAAGTTTTCCGTTAGTTTCACATGTGCCAATCACGTGACCCTTTCGAAATGACGAAGTTGCCCTCACTTATATGCTTATTTGTTCTTCATCTTTGAGTTGTTCTTCATCTTCTTGTTTGTCTAGATCGCACCTTCAATTGGTTAGATTCTCCATCGGTTCCAACATATTCAACGTTTTCTACTACCTTCCTCCCAAGAATCTGACATCCCAAAAGAAATCAGAAGTCACCCAGTTAAGATCGTTGTGGGTGGATTCCTTAAAACCCTAAAATTGGTATGGATTTTGTGTTCAAATCGAGATGAGTTGAGCCGAGGTTTAAATTGCTGTTGATTTTGATGTTTTGCTATGAAGGTTGTGGAAGAGAGTGGAAGAGTAGAAGAGATGTGGGAGTGGAAGAGAGGCACCTTTTTTTTTTTCATCAGAACCTGGATATTCTATACTGATGTTGTTCAGATGCTAGGTTTTCTGAACAGTATCTAAATTTAAGAGGTGATTCTCGACTTGAAATGTGATTAAATGGTTACATATGTTTTCTGTAATGTGATTAAATAGTTACATATGTTTGCTTGTAATGTGATTAAATAGTTATGTTCATATTCTTAAAATGTGTTTAAATAGAGGAAACATAACAACACAGATGTTGTCCTTCTACACATATCTTGGTTTCTTCTTCACTTTACTGGTTTTGCAAAATTATGAATTTTTTTAAACGAAACCAAAATTAATATTGGTTCTTTCAAACCAAACCAAACCTATTTAATCTAGGTACAAGACCGAGGTATGCATAAAATTGAAAAAGATTCAACAAATGGAACAAAAACTTTATACATGAGCTCAGAAGAATTTCACAATATATCGAGCTTTGATTACACAATAATCTGCAAAAGCGCCTTTTGAGAGGTTAATGAGGTCCCTCAACGCGAAAAAATCATTGCTTTCAATGAGATATCTTCTAGTACCGAGACCTTTGTCGATGGAAATATGGAAAGGGCATCGAACAAATGGAAGCATAGACTCAATTGTTTTCCCGAGTACTCATAACATGGAAGGTAAAACTGCAGTTTCATTTGTATGACATGAAGAACACAAGAGCTAGCCTTTGCCCCATCCAAAATTCTGCACAAAATCTTGCACTAAATTTCTCCTATCGTCAAAATGTTTGTGACACCGAGCACAACAATAATGTTTACTTCGAATTTCACCCGACATATTGTGTGGTTCGTGATTCTCTGTCTCATCATGTTCTGCTGCATGGAGTAGAAAGTACTGAATTATATTGCCTTGATCTCTCCAAACTTCACACCAGTCTCCTGTTTAGTTCGGTGTCTAGTGTTAGTTCTAGTTTAAGCCAGTCCAATAATTCTGTGTGTGTGTCTGATGGTGTTTGTTTAGCTGCTCGTACCTTGTTATCTTCTAATATTTGGCATATGAGGCTTGGCCACCCCTCCTCTCAATTAATGTCTCGAATTCTAAATATTAATAAAATATCTGTTTTGAAATCAAGTGATCCTTGTGCTGCGTGTGTTGTAGGTAAAAGTAAGAAGCTTCCTTTTCAATCTTCCACTTCTAAATATGATTGTCCTCTTGAACTTGTTGAAGTTGATCTCTGGAGTCCTTCACCATACATGTCAAATGGCAATGTTTATTATATGAGTATTGTGGATGTTTACAGTAGATATACTTGGGTCTATTTTTTGAAAATAAAAGTGAGGCAACCAAACACTTTATTGATTTTCATCGTGCTGTAGAAAAGCAACTCGGTTTCATCCTTAAAGCTGTTCAAACAGACAGAGGTGGTGAGTTTAAACCCCTCTCTGTCTATTTGAAACAGCTATGGATTAGTCACCGACTTACTTGTCCGCACACGTCTGAGCAAAACGAGATTGTTGAACGAAAACACAGGCATATTGTCGAACTCGGACTTACTCTTATGGCACAAGCCTCCTTGCCATTTAACTATTGGAGTGATGCTTTCTTTACAGCTGTGTTTCTTGTTAATAGACTTCCCTCAACTGCGTTGGATAATATTTCACCTCATCAAATGTTATTTAAGAAACAACCGGATTACTTGTTTCTTAGGGTATTTGGTTGTCTCTGTTTTCCGCACGTTCGACCATATAATTCTCAGAAGTTTGATTTTCGGTCTACTCCATGGGTGTTCCTTGGCTATTGCTCCACTCATCATGGATATAGGTGTTTAGATGATTCGGGTAGAGTGTATATCTCTAGGCATGTTGTGTTCCGTGAATCGATTTTTCCTTTTGCTGATCATGCCTGGTCCTTTTATTAAATTTGCTGCTGTAAAAAACACTGATACTTCGCTTCCTTTCTTTAGGCCCTTTGATGCCTATCTACTAGTCAATGCAGGTTCGGCTGACTCACAAAATCCAGATTCGCAGCAGCTATCTGGTTCTGTTCCTATCCCCTCATCTGTTTCATCTCAACTGCACGACCCTTGCCCCTTATCTTCACCCTCAGATCAGGTGTCTACTCCCGGTGTTGCCGAGCTGACAGTCAGTCCTGAATCTACTAGTCTTCCACTCCATTCCTGTCTGTTAGCTCCATCTCCAGCCTTCTCGGTCAGGTATGTCCCTTCTAACTCTAATGCCTCCGATTTACCTTGTATTCTGGTTCCTTCATCTTTGCCTAATGTTGTACCTGCTGCGACAGCTTCGGATCCCACTCCCAGCTACTCCCACCTTCCCTCATCTGACCTTACCTTTCCGACTCCCTCTATTCGGTATGTCCCTAAAAATTCTACTGACTCCAACTTAGTTCCCCTACCCAGTTCCACCAGCTCTCGTCCTACCTCCCATCCTATGCTAACTCGTTCCAAGTCTAAAGCTCAACACTTACTGCTCTCATATCTACCTGACTCTGCTCAGTCCTCACTTGTTGAGCCTTCAAACATTCATGAATTCATGGAACAAGCTTGCTGGGCTACAACTGTTAAGGCTGAACTTGATGCCTTAACAAACAATAACACCTGGTCTCTCGTACCTCTCCCTCGTGGTAGGATACCTATTAGCTGCAAATGGTTATTTAAACTTAAAAAGAAACATGATGGGTCTGTTGATCGTTGTAAAGCTAGGCTTGTTGCTCGGGGTTTTTCCCAAAAACCGGGCTTTGACTTTCAAGACACATTCAGCCCAGTTTTTAAACCACAAACCATGCGTATCATACTAACCATTGCCTTGTCTCATCATTGGGTTCCTAGACAGATTGATGTCAACAATGCCTTTCTGCATGGCGATCTTCTTGAAGAGGATTACATGACGCAACCTCCCGGTTTTCAGCAAACTGACATCAATGGTGCTGCCCTTGTTTGTCGGTTGAATAAAGCCATCTATGGGCTCAAACAAGCGCCCAGAGCTTGGTTTGAACATTTAAATTTTTTTCTTCTAAATACTTTATCTTTCTCTGTTTCTGTTTTTGATAATTGTCTATTTGTTAAGTTTACTAATGTTGGCTCTGTGCTTTTGCTAGTGTATGTTGATGACATAGTCATCACAGGAAGCTCACCGTCTATCATTGATGAAGTGATCGGCCAAATCAACAAGGAGTTCCAGCTCAAAGATCTTGGCACTCTTAATCACTTCTTGGGCATGGAGGTCAGCAGAGGTGAAAACTACCTTCTCCTCGGTCAACAGAACTACATAAGAGATCTCCTCGACAAAACAGGTATGTCTAAGGCTGACTCTCTTCCCACGCCCATGACAGGTAACTGTCTGTCTAAGTCCGGTCTGTCTGCACCCTTAGAGCCATTTTCTGATGGTCTTCTCCATAGAAGCACCATAGGGGCTCTGCAGCATATCTGCACCACTCGTCCTGATATTCATTTTTCAGTTAATAGGCTTAGTCAGTTTATGCAAAACCCTCAACTCTCCCACTGGAAAGCTGTGACTCGCATTCTTCGGTATCTTAAAGGAACACTTGATCATGGTCTTATGTTTCAGCTTAATTCCTCTTCAGTATCTAACAATGCCACCTTAGTATCATATTCGGATGCAGATTGGGGTGGTGATACCACGGATCGCAGATCCATTTCTGGTCACTACCTACTGCTTAATGGAAATCCAGTCTGGAGTTCCAAGAAGCAGTCGGTGGTTGCCAGGTCGTCTGCGGAAGCTGAATTTCGTGCCCTGGCAAATGCAACGTGTGAAGTTCTCTGGGTTACCTCTTTACTTGCTGAACTTCACATTCATCTCTCGGGTACGCCGATTATATGGACTGACAATAATAGTGTTGTTGCGATGTCAGAAAACCCAGTGCAGCATGCCCAAATGAAACATGTTGAAATAGATCTCTGCTTCGCAAGAGAGAAAGTAATGGCTGGATAGATTACGGTCAATTTTGTTCCAGCCACTGAGCAGCTTGCTGATATTTTAACCAAGCCCCTCACGGAAAAACTATTTGTTCCATTTCGCAAAAAGCTTGGGGTCACAAATCTTACTGAACTTGCACAACAAGAGGATTACTTGAATTTGCTGGAATCTGACTCTCCTAACAAAGTGAACGCCTAAATCAGATAAGCATTCTTCCTTGAGTCTTGCTTAGTACTCCCTTAGATGTTCAATAATACTGTTTTTTTTCTGCTAGGAAGTAGCAGTCTCTCCTGAGATTCACTCTTTCAATCAGATTGCCACTAAGCTCAATCTCATCTACTGAGTTTTCCTGGTTCTGGTGTGTTCAAACCAGGTTCCGCCTCTATTTTGAAGCATGTGTTCTATTCCCATCTATCAAATCCTTAATCATCTTTTGACCTTTGTATTTATTATTGTTGTTTATATTGGTGGCTTATGGTCAAAAACAGAGTGTGCTCTGTCATACTCTTGAGACCTCCAAGATGAAGGCTCAAACCTTCCAACCACTTCAGTTGGCATAAGGAGTGGTTTGGTCCAAAAATAGAGCTGTTGATCTTTAAATATCGCACTTGTGATAAGTTATTATGACTTCGTGATCACTCTCTTGAGGACTTCAAGATGAAGGCACAACCCTTCCAATCACTCTGGTAAGATAGAGGCTTCAAACCTCTCTGTCAACCTTTTTTAACTGTTACATTGGTTGGGTTGATCTCGTGTTATTTGATCTTTTGTTGAATATTGCCCATGCTGTTAAATGATGTACCTGTGTTTGTTCTCACTCAGCTCCTCTATTTTGTTTCATGTTGTAGTTGGATATCTGATTGAATGAAACCCTCTTGCAGTTATTTGGCTGTTTCTGCAGATCACATCTTCATAAGGGAATATTAGAGTAAATGACTCAAGTAGAAGAATGAGGATCGGTCTGTTGCAATTTGTTCAATCTTGTTTTCTATTTAATGATACATGAGGCTACTGTAGATGTCAGGCTGATTTAGTAAAGCAATGGAATGAATTTCAGTATTTTACTCTTCCTTGTTTCTTGTTCATTTCCCTTCTCTCGAATACATCTAGATTAGGTCGACTTTACTCACACATCTGTTAATACATTGGTTGTTTGGTCCCCTGGTTCCGTGTGATCCCCTTTGTTTGTGGTATTGTCATTCTCCCCCGTCTCGACTTTCATTTCTTCATTCATTTGGCTCTAGTTCGTTTCCTTCTCAACTGTGCCTCCATTCCGTGTATCCTTTCTTGGTACCTCTTGCGTGGGCATTGGTACCACTCTCGTGGACATTTGTCTTACCTCTGCCATGATATCGAACCACAATCGCGTTGACCCCAGATTTGTTCGTGATCCCGTTCCTTCCTCCCCTCGCACATGTTGGTGAACCGGGGCTTGTCTTGGTCGCACACGCACTAGCCATGACCCGCATGTTAGTTTTTTTGGGTAATGTTCTGTCATTTGTACTTCTTCATTGCACGCTTGTGTCATGTGTCCCACCGTACCATATCTGTAACAATAGTCAGATAACCTCTCATACTTTATGGATGTCCATCTATCAACCCCTTGATAATGTTTCCACCAGAACCCCGCCATTAGTGGTTTATCCCTATCAACATACACTCGCATTCTCATGTAGCTTCTACTTATCTTCCCCACATGTTGTTCTATTTCCATACATTTCCATATCATTTTCCCAATTTTCCAGGCATTCTCATCGCTAAACTACTATAGACCTAGGCCATGTATTTGGGTCCAAAAGTTTACCTTATTGAACTCCACTTCTTTTACTCCCATGTTCGATTCTCACATTTTTATGTTCAGTATGTGCTTATTTATCGCCCATGGTGACAAATCGAGGATTTGGTCGGCATCCTTCTTCCGTTTGAAATCGATATATACAATTCTGGCCTCCGCCTTGTCGTATCTCGCCCAAGACGTCTGTAGCACGTTGTGGATTGTGCTCATCTTGACTGATTTCTGTGCGATCAGCTTGCCCACGTACCATGAGTCGTTCTGTATCTGTGTGGTCTGCTTTTCTTGCTGGAAATGGTGTCGCGCTCCATCGCAACCGTCGTAGTTTCAGCGCCTTCACCGGAGCTGGCAACTTTTTGCAAGAACAATGAAAATGGAGAAGAAAATAGAGGAAATACTCGGTGAGGCAATCAGTTAAGGTTCAACGAGAAACGGAGCTGTGTGCGCCATGCTTGGACGTGAGTTTCCTTCCCTCATGTGCATGGTTCCGTCGCTTTTGCCATTGTTGGTTCACTCTTCCACTGCTGCTGATTGGTTGGTAAACTGTCCGACAATTAATGCCATGAGAATGAAGCCAAATTTTGGCTTAATTGAAATCTCGCACAGAAACCCTAAGTATTTGTGGGGGGGGGGGGGGGGGGGGGGGTCATCCGGCGAGAGAGTCCTATGGTCTAAAAGCAATAATTGTTTACTAACCTAAATTACTCCATTCATTGTGTACTAACTAATACATAATCTAACCATGTTATTATATAATACATAGTCAAAATTTACTTAACTACCTTAAGTCTATTAATCCTACCTATGAATAGTTTATCATGTTAGTTTTTAGTTTTTATCAAACTTTGTGAATTTTAATATAAAATATTTAAAGGTTATTCTTTACTCAAATTATCTAATAATAATTAATAAAAAAAAAGTAATATACTAATTGAACAATAAAATGATGTAATACTATTTATAAATTTTCATTTTTATTTCTTCCATATATATTTATTTTAAAAAAAAATGAATCACCATTCGAATTCATAAACAATTTATGAGTTTATTTCAATGATGATACATGACATATAAATAATACTTTAAAAAAATAGTTAAAACGTTAATGAAATATTTTCTCAATAATATTTTAATATTTTCCCGTCTATTTGATAAATTTTAAAAATATATATTAAAAATAAAATTAAAAACAAATATATCATTTTCTATATTTATTGACTAATTATGTGCATGTGTCATGAGGAAAAAACTTAGAAGTGGTTATTTAACTGTTTCGTCTTTATATTTTGCTAAGTGTAGTTTCATTTGTCATGTTTTTGCCAAAATCGATTTGTAAAAGCATGTTATTTTTATCAAATCAGGTTGTTTGTAAAATCATGCAGCTCCACATGTTTCTAAAACCAATACAATGTTCTATTTTTTCTCTTCAATCAAAAAATCAATCACACGGAGTCACTTGAAAATATGAAGGTTTTGGAGCTTTATGAATAAGAGAGTAACTTTTTCAGGATGAAAATACAAAGATCAGAAGAAAAGAATCAAAGTGAATTGAACCAGACATGACTCATAGAGGACACTTTTTTTGTGTGTGTGTTCGTGATTTTTTTCAATATTTTTGAATATGAATATATTTTATTAAAAAAACATGTGTACAACTTATTTAAATTGTAAAATAAATTTAAGGGTGTTTAAGTCTTTTTGTCAGTTTACGTATAATTTCATATCGAAACAAACACTGTCTTAGGTTATAGATGTATAAGTATATCTTAGTACACGTGTCAATCAAACATACCATTAACTAATACATGTATTATCTAATAATTGCAATCAAACGTCTCCTTAGTCATTATTTCTACATTAATTGATTTGAATCCAAAATTACAAATCTGAGTTCAAATTCATCATAGACCGACACTTTTTGACCAAAATTTGTACACAAAAATATTGTTCACATTTCAAATCAATTTGGAATTGCAATGCGTGGTTTGAATTTAATCCAGAAGTATTTCTTGGTTGAATTCTAACACGTAAGTGCATATCTGAGTTTAAATCAAACCAATAACTGCATTTTTGAGTTCTAATTCAACATCAGAATGTTATCCGTGTTGGATTCAAAATTAAAACCACATTTCTGGATTGAATTCAAACTCATAATTGCAATTCTAAAATTGGTAAGATATAATAGTATTTAACAGGAAATGGAAATGGATGGACGATAACGACGATGCAAATAACATGTTCAAATATGTAAGTGTAAATAACAACAACCATAAATATGTGAGTGCATTAATATCCTACATACTACTGTAACTAGGATCCGAAATTCACATTAGAAATAATCTTTTTAACCCCTAAGTATATGATCCCAAACAAAAAGAACGTACAAATCAGCAAAGTATAACAATATAATATTTATTTGTGACGATATTCCTCTAGTTGAGTACTGCGTAGTGGTCTTTCTGGTTAGTTGAGCAGAGATGCAAAGCACAGCTGCAACGGACCACCCAGCTGAGGGACAACCAACGATGGGCGAAGCCAAACCCAGGTACGGTCAAGCTCAATTGCGATGCATCGTGGTGTGCTCGAACCAACGTGGGAGGGATAGGGGTGATAGCTCGAAATGAACATGGCAAGGTCGTGGGAGGCATGAATAGACGAATCCGAAATGACGACATCACGACACTATAAGCAATAGCAATCCAAGAAGGGGTTCGCCTAGCGAAGGAGAACAATCTCTAAATTGGGGTACCTATATCAAACCAGATTTGTGTAGCGACCACACAATCTCTCAAAACATGCATCATGTTCTCTTCCGCAGTACCGCAGTTTTTGCAAATTGGGTTAATGTCCATTCCCCTTTTGTGCAACAACAAGGCAGTTGGGATACGATCATGGTGACAAAGCCACAAAAAGAATTGGACCCGAGGGATGTACTCGCCTTTCCAGATCCAATTCCAATTATCCGGGGTGGACGCAATATGGTTATGACGCTTTTGCTTAATAATCCTATGGACTAAAGCAACAGTTGGAATACCTTTTGGAGATCCCATCCAAATTTGTCTATCATGTTGGCCAGACCACATACTTCTCGGAGTAGCGGTAAAGAGATTAATGATGTTCTCAGGAATGGGAAATGAAATTTGGGAGGCATCCCAATCTCCATTTTCTCTAATAATATCTCTCACTTTAATAAGGTCCTCCCCAAAATAAAGAGGTCACTTTAAAATTGCCAAACCACTTATCAGACCACAAGTTTATCCTTGAACAATTACCAATGATCCAACCCTCCCCATCCTTAACAGTTTTTAAGCCATGAGTAAGGGCTTTCCAGGAAGTGGTTCCCCCCTTACGGTCAAGTCTAGATGGATTGAGGTACTTATTTTTCAAAATCATGGCCCAAGGGGCGGTTGACTTCTCCAATCTCCACGCAAAGTTAAATAACATCGCTTGATTTTTTCAATTGAGATAGGGATACCCAACCCCCCCCCCCCCCCCCCTTTGTCCTTGGGAAGAGTAACCACATCCCATTTCAGATTATGTAATTTTCTTTTGACTTCCGAAGAACCCCAAAGAAAATTTCTATTAATTTTGTTCAACTCTGTGCTGGTAGATATAGGGAGGGAAGTGCATTGCTAAAGTAGGAAGGGACAGTGGCCATGACAGAGTTGATCAAAATACACCTGCCATCCATAGAGAGTAAGTTTTCCCTCCACCCTACAAGCTTAGTCCTTACTCTATCCAAAATGAATGTAAATGATTTTGAGTCTTTATTGGACAGAGTCATGGGAAACCCCAAGTAATTAGACAAATTCCCAACTTTCCTAATGCCAAGAAGAGTTGCCATTTGATTTTGGATCCCCGAATTCATGTTTTTGGAGAACACTACTTGAGACTTTTCCAAGTTCACTTGTTGACCAGTCACCGAGCAAAACGAATTCAGGGTTGATTTCATGACCTCACAATTAGCAAAAGAGGCTTCACCCATCAAGATAAGATCATCAGCAAAGAGTAAGTGAGACATCTTCAGATTATTCCTACCCAACTTCAAAGGTTTCCAATTCCCTTTTCTAACCTCCTCCTCGATGAGGAAACTAAGATAGTCCATGCAGAGAATGAACAAGTAAGGGGAGAGAGGATCACCCTGCCTAATTCCCCTGGAAGGGGTAAAAGCAGGCAGTTTCCCACCATTAAGAAGGATAGAAACAGAGGTAGAGGTAATGCATTCCATGATAATGGATATGATATTATTCGGGAATTTGAAATGCATTAAAGATTGACGGATGAAGTCCCATTCCAGTCTATCATAAGCTTTTTCAAGATCAAGTTTCAAGACCATGTAACTCGAACTCCCTCTCTTCTTATTAATAGCGAGGAGCACTTCCCTAAGGATAACCACATTATCACTCGCTCTACGACCAGGGATGAAACTCGCCTGGAAAGGCGAAATGAGGTGATGCATAAACGGTCTGATCCTATTCACTATAACCTTAGAGAGGATTTTGTAAGCTGTGTTACACAGGCTAATAGGTCTGAAATGCTTCACCATATTCGGTTTGGAAATTTTAGGGATAAGGCACAAGAAGGTATCGTTCATATTTTTAGGCATATGATGACCCGAAAAGATCTCTTTAATACTATTACAGACCGAGCTCCCAACAATATCCCAGTTCTTTTGATAGAAAATTGGATGGAGGCCATCAGGACCAGGAGCTTTCAAAGGGCTTAAACAATTAAGGGCAAAGAGGATCTCGCTCTCAGACACGTTTCGCATCATGGAGTTGATCATAGAAAGATTCAACACTGAGGGTGGGTTGAACTCCAGGACAGGGTTGATGGGGACCAATTCTTTGCTAGTGAGAAACAGAGTTTTGAAGAAAACATGAAAAATCTCTTTAATCGAGGCAGAATCATAGATCCAGTTTTGACCCTGGTCTTTGATGGCCCTGATTTTAGAGTGGTTTCTTTTTATTAGCGTTGAAACATGATAAAATTTAGTATTTCTATCCCCATCTCTTATCCAATTCGATCTAGACTTTGTAGCCCAGAGAGTTTCCTCCTGGTTTAAAACCTCAGCATAATCATTTCTAAGAGAGTTTTCCAAATCAAGGAGATGCACAGTCGGGTTCATACTAATACTATGTTGGACCGAATCTAACTTAGCCAAGATTTTTTTTTCTTTTAAAAACATTCCCAAAAGTTCTCCTATTCCAATCTCTAGCTCTACTCGGGAAGAGAGTAGTAGCCTTATGGTGAATATGAAGAGCAGAGTCCCAGGTATGTTGAACTAAGTTTTTGAACTCCGGATGATCAAGCCACATTGGTTCACATCTAAAGGGTCTGTCAGATCTATCCAGATCAACAGTGTTTAGAGCAAGTAAGATAGGGCAGTGGTCCGACTTAATCCTAGTTAAATGAAGAACCTTAACATTGGGGAATTTCAAAATCCAATCCGGACTAGCGACGATATGGTCGAGTCTTTGTTGAACAAAATGGCCATTCCTACACATTTTTGCCCAAGTAAAAACAGTACCAGTATAACCCAGGTCAGCGAGAGCACAATAATCAAGCATGTTTTTGAATTTTGCAGCACGATTTAAATCAACTAATCTACCCCCTTTCTTCTCAGATTGACTAATGACATCATTAAAGTCTCCCATAACAATCCAAGGCAGATTGATACTATCCGCAACAGTTTTGAGATTTTGCCAAAGTTTTTGTCTTTCGTCAAAGTTGACACTAGCATAAATAGCTGAGATAATCCAAGAAAAGTTAGAACCAAAAACCTTAATCGTAGAATGAATCTCTTGTTCAGTGTAGCCCATAATTTCCAAGCTAAGTTTGTTTGAGCTCCACATAATCAAAATGCCTCCGCTTAAGCCCCTTGAGTCGACGCTCCTAAAGCTATCCAATTTCACATTCCTAGCTTGAGCAATCAGATTCTCTCCATGGAGCATCGTCTCTGTGAGGATGATCAAATCCAGCTTATGTCTGCAAATTAAATCATTAACATAGTGAATCGCTAATTTACTCCCTAAACCCCTACAATTCCAAAGTAGAAAGTTCAACTTTAGACTAGCAGAATCCATATTCGAATTTGCAAAGGTAGACTGAGACGTTGAAATTGAATTAATTGTACTATCCATAAAACAATTTATGATTAAAAGGGTATAAAATAACTTGATTACTTCCCTTAAGTTTGGAATCTCTCTGTAGAGTTTGGGGCTTGAATCGCCCTATTTTCCTCCCTTCGAAATAGTCTCATCGGAGAGCGGCTTCTCCTTCTATCCCGGACCGCATCCGAGCTTCCCTCAGTGCAAATAGCATTCCTATTCTGGTCTGACGACTCTTCTTGGACCTCCATCCCACCCTTTTTCTTGTGGAAGTCATCTTGAAGTTCACCCTTGTCAAGTATCCTTTCCATTTCATTACTTCTACAACCTAGAGAAATCAGCCTGGGAAAAACAGTTGACTTCGTGGGCCCCTTAATTTTGCTTTGGGAGATAATTGTTGAAAGCACTTGATTTTGCTTTGGGAGATAATTGACTTCGTGGGCCCCTTGTTCTACCAAAATGGGCTCCAAACCATTTGTCTTGGTTTGAAAATCTTCTGTCGAGACAAAATTTTGACAATTGTCTTCGTGGGCCCCCCGTTCCACCAAAATATACTCCAAAACATTTGTCTCGGTTTGGAGACCTTGTGTCGAGACAAAGTTAACAGAGGAAGCTTTCATCTTGTCCTTATCCCTGACAGAGTCAGTGACTGTTCTTTCCGTTGAGGGAATTGGAAGCTGTGGGTGTAGTGTTCGATGACGGTGTGCGAGTATGGTCTGCTCCGACAGCAAAACGGGATGGTCTCCCCGACGACCGTGTGCTAGGAAATTAAGGTCCGGAAGCAGCCACCGACACAGACCTCAGTGGTGTTGGATGTCTATGGTCATCGACAGATTTGATAATCTCTGTTGTCGGTTTGTTTTTCCTGCCGAGATGTCAGATGTCGTAGTATTCCTCCCGTTATAGGAGCGACTCCCGGAGCTTTGTCTCGCCTGCGGTGGCCGACTCAATGTTCCCGGTGTCTTCCTTCGATTCTGAACCACCATCCACGGCCCATAACCCCGGTTGTGCTCCGCTGACGGACCTTCGCTGACTGCTTGTGGTTCCATCGGCAGGTCAGTTTCTTTACTGTCATCTTGATTTTCCGATTGTCTTCCCCATTCTAATAGGCGGTTATTCTGGGTAGATATCTCACTTATACTTGACTTCGTCGAACAACAATTTTGTTGTTTATGCCCTACCAACCCACATTGGAAACACAGAGAACTGATTCCTCCATAGACCAAATCTAGGTGTAAATTGTTAATCTTTAAACATTGAGGTAATGGTTTCATCAAATTCACTTGGACACAAAGCCTAGCAAACTTTCCCCTCTCCCCATTGATCGTAGCGAAATCGATTTTTAGGAGAGGGCCAGTGGAATTTTCAATTTTCTCAAAGAAAATTTGTTCATAGTACTCGGTCGGCAGCAATGGTATTCGAATCCAGATTGCTGCTGCTGAAAAAGTAGCCTTAGTAGGTTGAAATTTTGCCTCCCACATCCTCATTGTTAGGAAGGTTGAGTTCACAAACCAAGGTCCCTCTTTAAGGACCTTATCAAGATCATTCCTATTTCGGAATGCCACTTTAAAAAAAACATTTCCAAGATCCATCATTTCAAAATCGCCTGCTGTTTTCCACATTACAGATAGCCTTCCGTATAGAAATCTGAAATCAATTGATTTTCCTAATAGCTTAATTATGATGTCAAGAGCATGTTTTTGTCTCATAGCAATTTTCTCCTCACGAGAGAAGAAAATTTTTATGCAGTCGACTTTTGGAAACTCATCGATTTCCTCTTGAACATCATCGAGCAACAATTGCTCAAAGTAGAACGCTTTTTCAAAAGCTCCGGGAATCACTCCAGTAAGTTTTGCTTTGTAGGATACCTTATTTGGAAAGAAGCTTCCAATTGGATGAGTCTCTTCCTCCATTGGGTCATCCGTAGGAGAAGTTCCGTGTTTGATCTGCTGGGGGTTAATCCAACAGACTGCTGTTGAAAGGTCAAGACAGAAGACATAGGGAGGTTTTTAAGAGGAGAGAGGTGGGAGCATTTTCGCTAGTGCATTCCTTAGTTATTAGCTACCTTGGTTTGTGAGGCATCTATTTAGTGCCTGCTTTTTAGCGCTTCAAATAATACCTTTACAGCATACTATTTATATGGATTTTTTTTCAAAAACTATACATTTTAGTTGTTTTTTTTAGAAAAGTAAGTACAGAAACAAAATATTTCGAAAAATAGGTATACGCGCACCCCCAGGACGCGCCTTTTGGCACTACGCGCACCCCCAGGACGCGCCTATTGCATAGGCGCATGTTGAGTGTCTCTTTTCTTTTTCTTTTTTAAAACAAATTGTTCTATAATGACGACTCGATGTTTAATTAAAAATAAAATTATGTATCTATTAAAAATATTTAAACAAATTATAGTAAGTAGATATTTTAATTGCGATTCAAATGATGCAAAAAAATATTAAATTTGCATTTCGGATTGCCTGTACGGCATGCCGTAAGTTGATATATGAAAATTTGACTTAAAAAATTATAACTCGGACCATGTAAGTCCAAACTCAACACGGTTAACGTCATTTAGGTCGTAAATCAATTATCTACATAGCATAATTTTTTTGATTAAAAATACAGTGATTTTGTAACCTAACATCGTTTAAACCCAAATTTGACTGAAATAAGTAAATGCATTAGGTGAGAAATTTAATTATATACTTACTAAAAAAAATAAAAAAACTTACGGTGCGTGGATAATTTAATTACGAATTAAGTGACGCTAACTATGTGTTAATATTTTACTTTTAGACTGACTGTATAATACGGTACGTAAAAAACTCTACATACGATACAAAAACTTCCAAATATTGTTTTGCATAGTAAAGTTACTGTTCAGAAACACTATTTGGAAGTTTTTGTATCGTATGTAGAGTTTTTTACGTACCGTATTATACAGTCAGTTTAAAAGTAAAAAATTAACACAGTTAGCGTCATTTGATTCGTAATTAAATTATCTACTCACCGTAATTTTTTTGATTTTTTTTGAGTAAGTATGTAATTAAATTTCTCACCTAATGCATTTACTTATTACGGTCAAATTTGGGTGTAAACGATGTTAGGTTACAAAATCACTCAATTTTTAATCAAAAATATTATCCTACGTAGATAATTGATCTACGACCTAAATGACGTTAACCGTGTTGAGTCTGGACTTACATGGTCTGAGTTATAATTTTTTAAGTCAAATTTTCATATCTCAACTTACGGCATGCCGTACAGGGAATCCGTAAATCCAAATTTAATCTTTTTTGCATCATTTGAATCGCAATTAAAATATCTACTTACAATTATTTTTTAAAATGTTTTTAATAGATACATAATTTTACTTTTAATTAAACATCGAGTCGTCATTATAGAACAATTTTTTTTTTTTTAAAAGAGACACCCAACATGCGCCAATTGCATAGGCGTATGTTGGGGGTGCGCTTATTGCCAAAAGGCGCGTCCTGGGGGTGCGCGTATACCTATTTTTCGAAATATTTTTTTTCTATACTTACTTTTCTAAAAAAAACTAAAATGTATAGTTTTTGAAAAAAATCATTTATATCGGATGACGTAATTTAATAAGTTTATTAATAAATGTGAGTAAATATGAATATAAATAAATCACATTCCCTTAGGTTAAAGGAGGTCAGTGAAATTTCTTTTTTTTTTTTTAATTTCCAACTCGAAAAGCTCTCTCTAGAATGCTCTCAAATTATACACATTCCCTTACTGCAGTTGAAACTGCAGAATTTTTGAATAGTAACACCAAACTCAAGGAAGATCAGCTGCATACTTTACAAGATATGGAAGAGGATGCACCAAAAAGCTCAACAAATTCCATCTCCTACTAGGAAAAACTCACTGGAATTGTTCCGGGAACATATAAAAAAGCATTCTATCAAGAATGTCTGAACTTTTCTGAATCTTCTACCTGAAAAGACCAGGATCCAGTGGAACAATTGGGTAAACTGACCTACACCATATCCAAAGATGAGAAAGCAAGGATACAAAAAAGGTATGAACAATCTATCATCGTTAAAATTATAGGAAGAAGCATACGTTATCACCAGATGGTGCTGAGAATTCGAAATCTCTGGAAACCGGAAGGAGAAATGTCCTGCATTTTGCTCAGGGAAGATTTTTACTTAGTCAAATTCACTTGTTTGGGAGACATGGATAGGGTTTTTAGGGATGGACCTTGGTCCATCAATGGACAATTTCTATCCATACGAATTTGGAAACCCAAATTCAACCCAGAAAGAACTAATGTATCCAAAGTAGCCGTTTGGATCAGATTGCCCAATCTACCTATGGAATTTTTTGACCCTATAATTTTACAGGGTATTGGAAACACAATAGGACCTATGTTGAGAATTGATAGTTTCACCATAAATGCTTAAAGAGGAAAATTTGCTCGGTTGTATATCCAAATGGATTTGAGCAAACCACTCCCTCCTTAAATTGACATTGATGGGTATTCCCAAATAAATTCTTATGAAGGAATTCAGTCAATTTGCTTCTCATGTGGCATGGCGGGGCATACAAAAGAGTAATGTAAGATGGTACTTGCACTAGATACAAGTACTGAAGATCATGCCCCAACTACTATGAACACAAGTGTCTCGCCTAAAAATTCAGCTCCTAACATAGAAACTCCGAATGGAGAAATGGGACCATGGATGTTGGTTACTCGCCGGAAAAAACCAATGGCGTCGGAAACGACTAAACTATGGCGGGAGAATCAATCAAAACCTATAATCGAGCCAAAGCAATTCAATAAAATGGAAATCCTACTACCGCACAATTGTACGGGAATACAGAAGACAGAAAAGCTCGTCAGAAACCTACCATCATCAACCACTGGGACTCATCTCATCGGCAAGACAAACACTGATAGACACAATGAGAAGAATAGCTCATCGGAAGCTGGTCGGGAAGAGGAAGTGGGTGGGACCGTGAATGAGTGCAGACACAACGGTCATGTCGAGCAAGGACTGTCGAGCGACGTGGAAGAGAGGAGACGTGGGGAGACACTTAACGTGGTCAGACATGGAAAAACAAGTGGTGACCAAGGGACAAATGAAGCATGCAAGGAAAGGAGACTCACCGTGGGCAGACAAGGATATAATGGAGCAGCTGACCGATGGGGCGGTAGTGGAGTCACTGGAAAGGGATATGCTAGTGGAGTCACTGGAAAGGGAGATGCTAGTGGAGTCACTGGAAAGGGAGATGCTATTGGAGTAGCTGATCGAGGGGGCGGTAGTGGAGGCGCTGGAAAGGGAATTGTAGTGGAGACAATAGGTAATGGAAAGAATAGTGGAAAGGTGAAAAGCAATGAAGAGACAGCATGGAAGATGGTGAGGACGACAGGAGCTGCTCGAAAGGGGAATAAAAGTATAGTAGGGGGAGCTGGCACTCTTCAGCTCGAGGACGTTGTCGGGGGAACAAGTGTTAATGGAGCTCAGGGCATGGGCTGAGGCACACTTCAGAAGGCGAGAACAAGGAAAGAAAGCTGCGATGAAGATGGCGGGGGAGATACAGGCGAGGGAGAAGTCAAGATGGGCCAAGCTGGTGGGCTGGCCAAGGCTGAGGTGCTGGACCAGAATCAAGCCGAAAGTTTGGGAAGTGGGATGGGCTTGATCTCAGGATTGGACCGAAAGTCTGGGCCTGGCTGTGCTCAAACAGAAGAAGGGATGGATTTGGACGAACAAGAATCAAATTTACAAGAAGAGTCGTCTGTGTGGGATATAAAACTCCGAACTATTGAGGAAAATCTACACCAAACTGATACCAGTTTGAAACCTATTATTATTAGTCCTAATTACTTTCCTAATGAGCATAACAATTTAACTCCTCCTGTGAATGTTTCAAAAGGCAGGGACACAGGAAAATTGGGAAGTCGTAAGGATGTTTCGTTCAAAGGCCAGGGACACAAAAAAATTGGGAATCCGAGAATTCAATTGGAGATGATGGATAAAGGGTCAATATACATCGCACAGGCACTAACTGAGAAAGGAAGTAAGAATGTTTAAACTAAGGGAAGGGAGAGCCAAGGTGAGGTATCTAATATGAGTTTAGATGATAGTAGATGTATGTAATTGGGTTGGTAGTATTTTTAACAGGTTAATTATGAATCAAGTACATCTTTCTAGCAATATGGTTCCATAAAAAGCCCACACGAGAGCCTTAATGTGGAATGTTAGAGGTTTTGGTAATCTGACAGCTGTTAAGGCAGTCAAGCAACTCATCCGTACACATAAGCTTATGGTGTTGATTTTAATTGACACTAGACTTAGTGGCCAAAGGATGGTTGAGCAAGCAGGGAAATTACCTTTCCACAGGTTTCTAGGAGTGGAAGACAGAGGTTTTAAGGGACGAATTTTAGTGCTGTGGAATGATCACGAAACAAAATTTTTGAGGATGGCTTCTACAGAGCAGGAATTACACTTCAAAATCCAGGTTATCCCTTCTAATATGTCTTGGTTCATGTCTGCAATTTATGCTAGCCCAAACTGTAATGAAAGATTACTGTTGTGGGATAATCTTAAATTGGTTGCATTTACTATATATAGTCATTGGCTAGTTGTAGGGGATTTTAATGATGTCACTAATAGCTCGGAGAAATTGGGGGGAAATAGCGTTTGCATGAATAGGGTGTCCATGTTTAATGATATGATTAGTGATTGTAACATGATTGATCTAGGGTTTAGAAGGCCTAAGTTTACTTGGGATGAGGAACTCTAATAGATTAATCCAGCAAAGACTTGATAGGATGATGGAAAATATGGATTGGAAATTTCGGTTTCCCAATGCCTCTATTACCCATCTTATGAGAACTCATTCTGACCATTGCCCGCTGTTTATTAATTCTGATGGGGATGGGGGAACATGGTAAATATACCGTTTAGGATGGAGCCTATGTGGCTTGATCACCCTAGTTTTGAATTCCTGGTAAAGAATACTTGGAATGAATTTAATAATAGGATCACGCCTGCCATAAATCATTTCCCTGAAAAAGCTAGATCCTGGAATAAAGAGATTTTGGGGAATGTATTTCAGAGAAAATATAAAATTCTTCGGAGGTTAGAAGGAGCTCAAAAGAGTATTGCTAATGCACCTAGCGAGTTCATCGTTGCTCTGGAAAATAATCTTCAGGTAGAACTTTATGAGATTCTTGACCAGGAAGAAAAACTTTGGGCTGCAAAGTCTCAAACAAAGTGGATCCCAGACGGGGATAGAAACACCCAATTCTATCATATTTCTACTCTTGTTAAAAGGAGGAGAAATAAGATTCTGGTTATTAAAGATTTAGTTGGAAATTGGATTTTTGATGAGGACTTATTCAAGAGGAATTTCAAAAATTCTTTTCAAATCTATTTACCACATCAAAAATCAAATCGCCCCTCTTGGTTGCCTGCCCAAAATCTTGGAGAACGGTTCTGTCTGAAATTGAAATTCGTCGTCTAAACAATGTTATCACTTTTGAAGAAATTAGAAAAGCCACTTGGGATCTTAAACCTTTTAAAGCTTCGAGGCCTGATGGCCTTCATCCGGCTTTTTTACAAAGGATGTGGAATTGCACTGGTAACTCTCTGACAAATGCGGTTAGTGAGGTGTTTAGAAGGGGATTAGTTCCTACAAGCTGGAACGAGACGTTTATATGCTTATTTCCAAAATGTAGTCAGCCAAATTCGGCCTCCCAATTCAGACCAATCAGCCTTTGCAATTCTATTTACAAGGTGATTTCAAAAATCTTGGTGAATAGAATTAGACTAGTCCTGAATAAGCTCATCTCTCCTTTTCAGACTAGTTTTGTCCCAGGTAGAAGGGGTTCTGATAATGTAATTCTGCTTAGAGAGGTGCTTCATTTTTCAAAGCATAAACAGGGCAAAACAAGGTGCATGATTATCAAAATTGATCTGGAGAAAGCTTATGATAGAATTGAGTGGGACTTCATCAGAAGTACTCTTAATTTCTTTAAATTCCCTGAGAGTCATTAAGTTGATCATGAGTTGTATTTCCACGTCTAAAATTGAGATTTTGTTTAATGGGGGTAAACTAGAAAAATTATACCCGTACAGAGGCATTAGACAAGGGGATCCCCTATCCCCTATCGACTGATTTGTCCTGGATAAAGTTAGAAATAAACTTTCGGGATGGAGGGCAAATACTCTATCAATGCCATACAGTGAAGGGTCACGTTGGTCAAATCGGTCTTGTCCATAATCCCCTCCTACTATATGCAATGTACTATGTTTCCTAACTCAGTGTGTAAAGAACTGGACAGGATTAACAGAAATTTTGTTTGGGGATCCACGGACCAAAGAAGTAAAATTCACTTGATCAATTGAGAGGAAATTACAAAGCCGAAAAAACTAGGGGGCCTTGGTATTCAATCGGCGATGTTTAGAAACAAAGCACTCCTGGGAAGTTTGGCATGGAGATTGAATAAGGAAACGTCTCCTTGGGCTGTGATGATTAGAAACAAAACGTTTAAGCAATATGGAATTTCTCTCACTACTTTGAACAAAACACCATGTAATTGGAAAGCAATTAATGAAGGTATGAAAACCCTGAAACTGGGTTCGGGGTGGGTGGTGGCAAATGGTAGGGATATTAAATTCTGGCAGGATTGTTGGGTAGGAAATCAACCCCTTCGATCGACATTATATGGCCCACTGAAGTATGAGGAAGACAAATAAAGGGTAGGAGATGTCTTCCGAAATGATGAGTGGAACTTAGATGGAATTTCTTTTGAGTTCCGAAAAAATATATTGGACATGTTTCGAAGTACTCCAGGGGATAAGACAAATGTCTCCTCGGACACTCAAATATGGAATGCCACAAATTCGGGGAATTACACTACTTCATCTGCTTACGCTCTTTTAGCTGGGCATGTCTGAAATAGTCAGGTACTTGAACAATGGGTTTGGGTTTGGAAAATTCAGACTATCCCAAAAATTCAGTATTTTATTTGGTTGTGCCTAAAAAACAGACTAGCTACTTGCAAATTATTGAATCGCAGAGGATGTAATTTGAGCCATATCTGTAAAATTTGTATTTCGGAGGTGGAGGATGTTGACCACATATTGCGGGGGGGGTGAGCATGCAAAAAATATGTGGAATTCATACACCTGGCCAACCAGTCTGGAGCAATCGTTCCACTGTACTTTGAATGAATGGATTAAGTTTGGATGTTAGGCAACGGGAGTCACGGTTCAAGGAGTTCAGTGGATTTTTTTTTCCTTATGCTCTATGGAAGATTTGGAGAAATAGGAATTCAATTATATTTAACAAACCTGCTATTTCTTCTGTTTATAATTTTTCTTTATCTCAGGCAAAATTCTACCAAAATGTTTATCTTGAGACTAAGACCACTAATGAGTTTATCTCCATTAATATTAGTTGGAATCCCCAAGAAAAGGATTGGTTTAAAATTAATACAGATGGAGCTGCTAAGAGAAATCAAGGAAGTGCAGGAGCAGGTGGGGGCATCCGAGACTATAAGGGACAATGGATTGCAGGATTCTCAAGGAACTTGGGAAGTTCAAGCTGTCTCGCTACGGAACGCTGGGCCATCCGAGATGGTCTCTTACTGGCAAAGTGACTTGGATTAAAATCCATTCACCTTGAAACGGACGCCCTCTCAGCTCATAAGGCAATCTCTGAGGAAAATATGTCAAATCTAAAATTAATGCCCATTATTGCGGATTGCAGGAAGCTCTTGATGCAGTTTGAAAGAATGAAATACAGACATATATATCGAGAAGCAAATGCGGTTGCTGATATCATGGCAGGCATGACGATTAACCAGCGTCAAGTGTTCGAAATTCATAGACTACCTCAGAAGGAAACTACTATCGCGCTCCGTAAAGACGCTGTCGGGTTTTCCTTTTCGAGAATTGTTAAAGCAAGCTAGTTTTTTGTTTGGTGTGTGTTGAACTTGGGTGCAAAGTTTTGTCACCTATATGATTATTTAATCCATATTTACCAAAAAAAAAAAAAGATATTTTGCTCTCTGATGTTTATATACGTTTTTAAAATAACTAGCGAATTTGGCATGTGTGTTGCACATGCAATAAATTTAATCTTAAATTGCTTTAATGGAAAATTGTAGAATAAATTATTAAATTAATATGTTTGGAAAAAAAATTACAATTGAAAAATATAAAATTGAAACATGCATCCTTAGCCAGAGACAAATTATTGTAATTGTTCGTTTAGAATAAACAAAACAACTGTATTATCATTGTTAATCTTTCTTGTTAAACTAACTAAAAACATAATCTCTATCTAAAGGTAGATATAGATTTATTAAATATAATAATATTAGACATCAATCATCAATTAATATTTCATTTAAATATTTTTTATAAGATAATTGTTTTTTCAATTAAATTAAATTAATATTAATAATAAAAAAACGACTTTAGTAAAAAAAAAACATAATATTATATATTAATTGATAAATTTAATGATTGTTTTGAATTTCTTTCATAAACGTTGTTGAGAATATGAAATATTCATACAATTTTCACCTTCTTCGTTATTTAAAATTATTATTTTTATTTATATATCTAATATTATTAATGTTGACTTAGTATAAATTGTTAAATCTGAATTTGTAGAAATGAACAAATAAATATCGTGCATATAAAAATATATGTTTTGTATTATGTATAAATCAAAGTAATTGTTTTGGTATGTAGCAAGTATCCTTGTCCCTTCATTGTCTTATGTTTAGCAAAATCTATTTGAATTAAACATTGGTCGTTGGTATTTTCAATATATATATACATCGTTCCATATATATGTATTATACATATATACCTTAAATACATATTCATTAGCTCAGCCGTCTCCAATATTGATGAGAAACAAATCATTGGAATTACCCCACCCTAAGAAAACAATAACAAAACATTATAATACATATTATTTAACTCATGCAAAGTTGGTAAAGATTTTCATGCAAATCCTCCTCATCAATATTAAAAGTCAAGGTTAATCTCTCCAATTTTAATTATACAAATTATACCTCTACAATTCTCAATTATCACAACTCTATCAATAGTCAACCATCACATTACAAACTTCTTCGTTCAATTATAGTCATCATACCTCTACAATTCTCATACATCACAACTCTACAAATAGTCACATCTTTATACCCCTACAAACCTCTTCATGTTCTTTATATTTGTTCTCTCTATAGTACCTAAACATTTTTCTCTTTATTACATTTATATCATTCTCTCGAAAACTCATCCACATAATAAATATATTAATTAGTAAAGCTACTCATATATTCCTTTAAATTGTCATGCGTAATCCATTTTTAAATTCATTATATAAAATTAAGTTTTGGAGATCCACCCCACATTCAAGTGAGACAAAGGAAATACCCTCGATTTCTGCTACAATAACTTGGTGAGTTAATTATTGTAGCAGAAATCGAGGGTCTTCCCTTTGTCTCACTTGAATGTTGGGTAGATCTCCAAAAGCTAATTTTTATATAATGAATTTAGAAATGTATTACACATAAAAATTTAAAAGGAATATATGAGTAACTTTACTAATGAACATATTTATTTTGTGGATGAGTTTTTGAGAGAATGATGGAAATGTAATAAATATGAGAATGTTTAGATACTATAGAGAGAACAAATATAAAGAACATGAAGAGGTTTGTAGGAGTATAAAGATGTTACTATTGGTAGAGTTGTGATGTATAAAAATTGTAGAGGTATGATGACTGTAATTGCATGAAGAGGTTTGTAATGTGATAGTTGACTATTGATAGAGTTGTGATGATTGAGAATTGTATAGGTATAAGGGGAATAATTGGTATAATGAAAATTAGAGAAACTAAACTTAACTTTTAATATTGAGGAGAATTATTTTTGTTAAGTTTTAATAATTTTTTAGTTTTTCCATTTCCATCTAGTTGTCATTAGAAGCAAACAAATTAGCATCCACGTGGTGTTTTAATTGATGCCTAAATTTAAAATGTATAAAATGCTCCACATTACCATAATCAAATCAGTCAGATTCTTTTTTTCATTTTCCTGAATGGTGATAACATATTTCAATTGGTAAGAGAAACTCTAGTTTCTCAATCATCGCACTTCAATCCATGCAGTATGTCGACTCAATTCACTACAAGAAATTTGCTCTGCAGGGATGGTAAATCATCGTTGCCGGAAGCACTGTTGGCGCTGCTAAAAGTCCGTGCTGATGCTAAGAGTAGACACGTGGCTAAAGGTAGACACGACGGCAATATGCCGACACTACAGATTTGCCGTGGCTGGAATGAATAGTTGGTTTGATCATTAGCATCGCTAATATGCCGACTCTGTTTACGTGTAATTACCGTCGACGGGTATTTGAGGGTAACACCGATTTAGGGTGTCTACATATGTCAGATGTAGAATGAGGGTATTAGTATCAGCGTATTGTTGTCCCTATTTGTTGTATATTGCATCAAATTGCTTTGAGGCAATATACGTTATTCAACTACAACATTTCCTTGAAAATAATTACACGTACTTAGCGACAGATGAATTTGGATGGAAAACAAGTTAGACCACGTCATAAGTAACCTGTCGATGCACGTACAATAGTAATAAATATTACACTGTTCATCATAGTTGATGCTAATATGGAATTTCAACCATTGTGAAAGTTGTTGCTATAGAAAGTGTTTTGTGGCTGCGGGGTTGTCATGGTTAAATTGTATATGAAGCATCAATTATGGATACAAGTACAGTGCGTCGTCAATGGTTTGTTTTGATGCAAATGCTAATATTTTACTCTTTTCGAATTCTTAATCATGCGTATGCTCGTAGCCAACCATACCCAAACAGAATACATAAACAGATAATACACAAACAGCTACATATGTAGAACCATTTCCAACACATCCGAATTTATATATAGCCAAGCATTTCAAACAAATGTATGGCGACAATTGCAAAACACAAACAGAGATGACATGTTCACATTTACATTATGTCCAAAATATCCATTTAAAATCAGTTCCAAATGAAAATAAAAACTGAGAAGCCACAACACCTAGTGTACCACCATTCGACATAATTACTAAGTAAGAGTACTTACTGCATCTCTCCACGGTTCATGCATTTGGATCTGCAAACATAGAAATAACAGCAATCACGGTAGCATCATATTATAGAATATACTCTACAATGACTAAATGGGTGTACACAATGCAATTAAATCATTACTATACGCACCGTTGGCAAACATTGCACTTTTCATGACAGCAATATCATGTTGAAATGCTTTAATGTTGGCTTGGAACTCCTTGAGGTGATCACAGAGTTGCTCACATTCAGCTGCGTTTCTAGCCACCTCCTCCCTTGCTTGCTTTAACTGCTCACTTTCCATCATCCGTACAAGCTTTGACACACGACTTCGACGACGCTCAGGTTGGCGAACTTCCTCATACAAGACATCCTTGTCAATTGGAGTCTCCTCCTCCCCAGCCAACTGAGCAGCCTTTCCTCCACTTGATCTTATTTTGCAAACAGTGTGACAAGAACATAAAGGAGCAATCAGATACAATATACAAGACATGTGACTATATGGGCGGGCAATACTACTTACCAGTATTGATCTGGTTTTACCATCCAGTGTCTGCCTTTTCTTGTCCACATGGTTCTTCTTGAACATATGATACTCCCTGGGATGTTTCCCGTTGTTCTTCTCAATCTGCAAGAGTACCATATACATGTTCAAGTGTAGCCAACTATTTATTAAACATAACAATTGAATTTTAGGATTACCTATACCTGTTCTCTCCTCGCAAAGGACGAAGTGTCAGCGGTGTGCCTCATGACTTGGTGAGCTTTGTTGGCTTTGTTACGATCGCTCTTTAACTTCAAACAATAGGTTACAACCAGTTTACGTTTAAAAAATGCAGCACTCATTTACTGTACAAAAAAATACAGTTGCGATAGTGAGTAAGGCACAAACCTTAAACTCATTAGAGCTGAACCAGTTAACAAGCCACACCCAATCCTCTTTCACCACGTCAGGAGGAATGTTTTGTAACCTTTCTTCATTCGTAAGGTACTTGTCAAAGTACCTTCTCTTGAGATTCGCCCTGTAGTTTATGTACTTCTCTTTAAGAGTACAGATGATCAGCTGCTTCAGGTTTTCATGATCCGGTATCACAAACTTCTCCTGCGATGTTGAACAATATGGGAATGCTAGGCTCAGATTTACAGCATTTACAAATAGACAGGTGCAATATGTAAGTCCTAGTTCAATTTGAACGATACTGTGTAGGGATTGTCAACAATTGAGACTTACCGCAACCAGCATGAGCATCTTAGCCTCGTAGTCTATGGGAGACTTTGGAATCTCCTTCCAGTCTTTAACCATTAGAGGTGCATTCGTTCGTTTGCGGACAATGCAACCACACCAACTTGCAAGCACCGAAGCATTGTTACTGCAAACTTTACCTCGAGAGTTAAACTTCAGAACCTCTTTTTCGTTGACGCCATTTGGAGACAACCTTATGCAACGAGTTCGCCCTCTACGTAGTCTGTCCACAGGTGTCCTTAACTCTTCCTCTTGCGCAGCTGACACATAAAGCAAGTATCGTTTAGATAACCAAGTTGTATAAATGCAAGCTGTATGTGACAAATTAGAAGTTACCTATTTGTATACCTGGCGGTTCCTCCACATAGGGGTCATTCGACTGGATTTCCTCTTCAGTAGACACTTCCAAAGAAGGTTCGACAGGTGGAGGGACTGCAGGGATGTTCTCTATAGGCGAAAGGATTGCAGGGATGTTCTCCACAGGCGTAACCCCTAAAAGCAATGTCTAGTACAAGTTACCGAGCACCTAAAACAAAGAAAATACCTAACAAGAGAACCTAAAAGCAGTTACAAGGCGTAGTAGTGAAAAAAACAACTTACTTGTTGCAGCCCTGTTTATCTTCCTTGGGGATCTACGTGTCGGTAGCTTTGAAGCTATGGTACTTCTTTTGACCTTCCCCGAGTACCCACCATAATGAAAGATATTGTAAAACACAGTAGCATAACGTGAAATTTGCTCAAGTTTTTGGTGTAAAGTTTCCATCATTATGTGTTGTTGCGGCAATTATCCAAGTTTTATTCTCAACATAAGCACCCTTACTGAACATTCCGTGACATGTTTCGCATAAACGAATAACAACGACATGCATGAAACTACGACTGCTTAGGGAGTTGTTAATCAGCCATGGATCATCGACAAAGGTGAGTCTTCACTTGCAAGTTATGTTTTTTAAAACGAAAAATCGTGTATAAAATGGTCACAAATAGACGAGATCCAGGGGAAAGGAGATTAAACATGTAAGTGAGCACCATAGACGAACAAAGGGTTTGATGAACCATACCTTGCGCCTCCGATAACATAATCATCCTACAGGAAGTTAGAACCATACCTTGCTGAGGAATAACGTACCCCGACAGGGCTGTGTTTGTCAATGAGAGAAGATCGTCCTGGAGCACTGGTTGAAGGGAAAACTTGCAGAGTGTGTAGCAGAAGAACCAAATGACAGTGAAAATTAGGCGCGGGAAGAAGAAGAGAAGACCATTGTATGACAAGACTGATCCATCAAATCACAATATTGATGATGAAGCCTACTGCGTCGTGTAGGTACCGAGGCGTCGTAGCTGTTTGAACCGAGGTAACGCTTCAGTTTCGTCCTCATCCGTAGCAGCTGTTCCCATGAGGCCAGACAGATGAAATTGGCCCGGTAACACAAATTGTCTCGGTATATGAATTGAAGGAAAGTGGCTCGTGTATTAAAGGTTTGTTCCAAATGTGTTCATAAGATGTATAATTCGAACATAATTTGTATAAATTTTAGATTAATTTTTATATACTTATCTTATAGCACAATATTTCTAAATCATGTTTAAAACAAATACCTAATTATCCTTATGTATGCAATTTAAATCATATTCATTTTATGTTTTAAATACAACTTTCTTATGTGTTATATCCATTGATGTGTCAAAGTGTCTTAGTGTATAACATTATAATATTATACTTTATACAAATATCTACAAATTTAATATCAACTTATACAAATTTTACTTACTTTGATGAAAAATATACTTATTCTTTATATTTAATAATGACATAATATGTATAATAACATAATTTGTATAAATTTTGAGATTAATTTTTATAAATTTGTATATACTTATCTTATAGCACAATATTTCTAAATCATGTTTAAAATCAAGACATATGTATCCTTATGTATGCAATTTAAATCAGATTCATTTTATGTTTGAAATACAACTTTGTTATGTGTTATATTAATTGATGTGTCAGAATGTCCTATTGTTTATTCATTATAATATTCTACTTTATACAAATGTATACAAATTTAATATCAACTTATTTAAATTTTACTTACTTTGATGAAAAATATAACTTTCAAATGTGTTATATTCATTGATGTAATGAAGTGTTACCATGTGTCATGGTGTTATAACTATATGTCAAGGTGTTACCACTATGTGTCAAAGTGTTACTATGTGTCAAAGTGTTACCGTGTGTCAAAATATTACTACAATCATGTTTATGACACATAAAACAATGTGTCACACAATTCGGACAAGATAAAACTCGACACATAGCTATGTGTCATATTTTCAACCCGACCTCTATATACAACTCGACACATAGCTACTGCAGTTCTTAAGCAGGCCGAGTGCAGCTTCCAGTGCATCACAATAGTGCATCTTCCATTTGCAGCTTCATTCCAACTTCAGCTTTGTTTCACAATCAGCTACAGTGAGGTTGGTCTTTGAATCTAGTGCATGAAAAAACAGAACCGTTGCTTCTACTACGTGATTGGTGTTAGCAGACCCTTTTGTGTCCATTTTTTGGTCAGAAGTGGCAAGCATACGTGCCTTTTGTGTGATCAAAGCATTCAGGAAACTCTCTCCTTCAGAAAGGCAGCAATTCCTCTTCTCTAAAGACAGAGAAGCAGAGAGAATCATGATAGGAGAATGATATGGAATTGTGTTAGAATGACATAGATGAAGATGAATTGCAGTCGAGGTATGTTGATGATCCATTTGCTGAGGTTGCTGTTGAGAGGGAAAAGCGTGATAGTATATCGTGTCATTATAAATACATTGCACTTCAGGAGGAAGATGTGAAAAATAGCTTAATGTGATGCACCATTTTTATCAGAAGCTTGGGGAAGGTATGTTTTTACTTGATTCGGTATACTGAAAACATATCATACCTGAGAAGTGCAAAACTTGAAATACATTGTAATTTTAACAAAAGTTGTTAAGAAGGATACTGCAGAATACTGCAGGATAGTGTATTTTCTATACTGCAGTTTTGAAGCATGATACAGATTTGTCACTTGATGATCTGCAGCAGGATCTGCATTTGGCTACACATTTGGATGGGTCCAGCAGCACACAACCACTCACACAGCATCAAGCACACATATGGTACACAGTAGCTTACAGCACATCAACACACAAAATCTTACAGCATCACACAGCAGCTTACAGCACAACACATGGTACAAATAGCAACAAACGATACTCCAAACAAATTTTAATAAAACCATCTCAATTCGGACAAAACATACAAATCTGTCAAGAAAACCAGCTCACTATTGAACAAAGCAAACAATTCGGACAATGACAGAATGAAAATCCTCATTATTGAACAATGACATAATGAAATTCCTCACTATTGAACAATTACCATAAGAAACATACAAACACTCTTCTATTGAACACCAACTTAGGATGCGTCATCATCGTCATCCTCATCCATTATTCCCTCAAGTACGTCCTCGTCATCGAACAAATCGTCCTCAAATTTTGTATCTGTGTCATTATCTGTTCCATCATCAGGAATATCCTCCTCCCCTGGCTCATGAACTTCTAATTCGTCAAGGCCTTCAGTTGCTTCTGACAGGGCTTGTGTGGTCATTTCCAGCATGGCATCCTCAACAGATATTTCGAGAGCCTCAATTTCATTTCTACACCAATCAACCACATCATCAACAGGAACTACATTGGGTAATAAACAATCAGTGATGTAATAATCAATTGCACCTTCAAAGGGATTGTTATCGGAGGTACTCGCATAGCACGTTGTGTCAGTTTTGCACAAGACACCGTTGTTGTCAAAACTCCTCATTAGAGATCGCTCTTTGCTGTGGAAGATGAACCCATTTTCTTTATAACCATGATATGTCTTAGCTCCATATAACGGTCCTCGTGCCAAAGGCTTTAGTTGACGACCTCTGTCATCCTCAGCTGATCCAACTATTCGACCAACCTGAGAATGTAAATAATTCCACATTCATTAAAAGCCACACATGGACATTCCTATATGTGTCAGAGTGTGATACCCTGCCCTCCAACCATTGTATGAATGTTCTGTTGTGCATGACATCGATGTTACGCCTACTCGCCCGTGCGCCTAGTAGTTGCGTCTTGTGTTCACTACGTACATAGACAAGATAACCAATCGAAGTGTTAGATGTAATGCAGTTAAAAGTTTAAGAATAGACATCACAGTAAAGGTGAATGCAATACCTGATGAATGGCTTCACTTATTCAGACTGATTAAGCACGTATAAGTGGCACTGCTCCCATTCCATGTTTGCCAGTTCACGGACCATTGCACGACCTATTGGAGCTTCTACCGGCTGGAAGATCGATAACCCATCTGTCGCCCTTGGAGTTACCTCAATTACTATAATTAACTCATGTCATGTAAGTTTGGTCTCAATGTCATGGAGATATCTAGAACAAAATGTCAAACACTCTAGAGCAATATAACCCTCCACTATTGACCCTTCCGGACGATTACGATTACCCACAAACGACTTCATTATCCCCATTATCCTACGGTAAGAACATGTTATTAGTGAGACACCTCCTCTATGAAAGGTATACTTCACAAACGAGTGTTAAAACTTACCTTTCGATTGAATGCATCCAACAATATTGCACTGACTCATCTAGTTTTGCTTCCTGTGCTAGATGAGTGATAAGATGGACTATAATATTGAAGAAACTTGGTGGGAAGATTATCTCTAGATTGCACATTGTCATGGGTAATTGTGACTCTTCCTTCAACAGATTCGACATGTGCAACTCCTTAGAGCATAGAATCCTGAATGTGTTAGTCATGTCTATCACAGCTTTGCATACATGTTTGGGGAGTAATCCTTCAATAGCCACAAATAGGATACGTTGCATGAGAACATGGTAGTCATGACTTTTCAACCCAATCAATTTTCTGTCTTTCACCTTAACACAACGTGAAATGTTGGATGAATAACCGCTAGGAAGTCTCAAGTTCTTAAGAAACTCGCACAATTTAATCTTCTCCTCCTTTGATAGGGAAAAGCAAGCTGGTGGTAACACTATTTTTGTTCTTCTACGGACTGGATGCAAGCTCATTCTTATGCCTAAGGCCTATAAGTCTAGCCGAGCATTAAGGTTGTCATTGGTTTTACCGGCAACACCTAATAACATCCCAATGAGGTTATCACACACGTTTTTCTCAATGTGCATCACATCCAAATTGTGAGGGATTAACACGTACTTCCAATAAGGTAATTGGTAGAATATGCTTCTTCTTTTTTTCAAATTTCCAGTAGTTGAGTCTATTCCAACCTGAATGGGCGGTTGAGTCTTACCGAACATGAATGGATCAAGATTCTCTAGCACATGTAACACTTCCTACCCCGATAGTCTTTGTGGGGCCATCCATAACTCTTGTTTCCCATCGAACGAACTTTTGTCTCTTCTCCATGGGTGATCGGTGGGGAAGAATTGTCTGTGTCCCATAAAAGAATATTTTCTTCCATTCTTCAATCGACAATAATGGGTGTCCATTTGACAGATAAAACATGCCAAATTACCGTAAGTAGCCCAACCAGACAAGTTCGCATAAGCAGGAAGATCATTAATGGTCGAAAGTACGGCTGCGCGCATTTGGAAGTTTTCTTTCTTGTCTGCATCATATGTGAGCACACCATTCAACCATAAATCATTTAGCTCTTCTATCAACGGTTGTAGATACACGTCTGTGTCATTTACTGGAGCCTTTGGTCCATGAATCAACATTGATAGCACGTAGTTCGTATCTTTCAAACACACCTCGGGAGGCACATTATATGGAATAAGAACAACTGACCACATGCTATAGAATAAGAACAACTGACCACATGCTATATGGGTGACGTTTATCACTGTACGGATCAAACCCATCCGTAGCTAATCCAAGCCTCACATTCCGTGTGTCTTCTCCAAATTCAGGTAGTACGCTGTCAAGTTTCTTCCAAGCGTCTGTATCAGCAGGATGACGTAGAATACCATCCTTTAATCGTCGTGTATGGTGCCAGGTCATAGAGGAAGCAGTTTTGGGGGACATGAATATTCTTTGCAACCTTGAAGTTAGTGGAAAATATCGAAGTACTTTGACTGGTAGCTTCTCTATTTCTCGCTTCGACTGCTATGGTATATCCAGTCCTCCAGTGTTGTGTCAAGGTTTAATCCATCTTGACTCCCCATACGTTGGATACACATCCAAACGGAATCAGAGAGCCAAACGGAATCAGAGAACTGTCTGTTGGAACCGTACGAGCTGCAGCTAGCTTGCTAGTTAATTGGTTGTTATACGCAAGAGTAGAACTCCTTCGATCGAGTTGTCCAATTGGAACCAAACGAGCTGCAGCTTGCGTGTAGGTTAATCGATTGTTATTCTCAATAGTACAACTCCTTCGGGTTAGATTTCCGTTTACAACTTTATTACATCAATTAATTTTGAAAGTAAACCTGCGTTTTTGCAATACCAACATCTTCCGTGACTGAATATCAATATTAACCTCGGTTGAGTATTTGACACATGGATTTGGTCGGCACAGACATATTGCGATGGAAAAAATCAATACTAAAAGATTTTTTCTGCTACGACAAATGTGTTGACACTAAGACCTGTCTACGGGGACGTATTAAACTGTCGAAATTTATACACCGTTTTATCAACACACTCCTTGTGACAACAAATTAATTTTGTGGTTGTTGATACAGATTCTTGTAGTGATTCTCTTTGAAGTTTATAGTGTTAAGTGTCTGATTCAACAATTGTGAACAAATTGCTCGGGTGAGGATTTCATGTTTATAGTTCAAGGTTTATCTACTTGACTACTTCCTTTTTCGTTTTAATTTTAATAGTGAAGCCTAGATATTTATTTCTTCTCTTTAAGTACAATAGGAATTTTGATTGTGATTTTGTACTGATAAGAAGAAGAAGACTTATTTGATGAATCGGTGCAGAAAGACCACTACTCAGTACTCAACTAAAGGAATATCATCACATATAGATATTATATCGTTATACTTTGTTGATTAACGCTCTTCATGGTTAGGATCGTAGTTAATGGTTATACAAATGATTTCAAATGCGTGTTTAGGATAGGGTCGGCAATGACAATGGTGCGGCAAAAACCCCATAACCATGATTATAACCGTTACTGTTTAATATGGTTAATCGTACCATTATGGTGCAGTACGGTTATGGTGATAAAATTTCTACCCATAATGGTTATGGTTATGGTTATGGTATTTGAGTTATACACATGGTTCTAATCATGGTTATTATATAAATATAATAACTATTTATTATTAATAAACTAATATATACTAAATAATGGAAGTTACTGTACCTACACGTAATAACTAACCATAATGTTAGTTTTATATATTTTATTGTTGGCAATATATAGATTTATTTATATATTGTGATGTTGCAAATAAGGATAGCAGATATTACGGTTATCATGGAATATTGCAGTTGGCTTGTGTGATCTTTGTAGAATATGTGCCCGAGATATGCAGGACATCGTCGCTGTATATTAAGTGTGGGTTGTGGGACCAGAGTTGAGAGGTTTGACTCTCTTGGCGAGCGCTCCCATGGCGAGCAGTGAGAGACTTTGACCTTGGTCTATGGCGAGCAGTGGGACTTTGGTGACCACTTTAATTCCGAGTTTGACACTGGACCGCTATATGGGTTCCAGCTTACCCTTAGTGTGGGTCGACCCAGTCTTGAATGATTTGGATTTTGCCCCTCTGATATGTTATCGGGGCTTGGAACACTGATGAGCTTTATTCCGCATTGGGTCGTCACTATCGATACCCAACATTTGTCATTGAAAATACACTTGGGTTGATTTTGGATTTAATCGGCCCAGACTGGAAAAAACTATCCCAAAAGGCCACGATTAACAGAAGATTCCCATAATCTTCTGTCAATCTTCTTGGACCGTTTAATGGGAAGGGGAGGCGAATGGAAAGCTTATTCCCAAAGGAAAGGCCTGCCTTGGTCGACGAAGGAAAAAGGAGGTCGATCACTAGCGCCTACAAATAAAGAAACCAAATAAATTAAAAGCTTTTTTTTTTGTCGGAAATAAATTAAATGCTCCCCCAATTTAGAGAGAACGTGAGTAATATATTTTGTTGCACGTTGCTATTGAAGTTTGACCATGAGCCCCATATCAGTGAAATTCACAAATATAAGACATTATATATACAACAATGCTGACTTCTCATATCACCATTTAGTTTTAGGATGAAATTCAAGTTTATAATGTGGTTGTTATTTGAGTTTGATTTGACTTCGATGATAAAAGTTAAAATGGTATCAAAGTCTGGTTCTGATAACGGTGTTCAGTTGTTTTTTCACATTTGGGTGTCCGATGTTGGTTTATTGTTCCTGTTAACATCACATACCATAGTCAAAGTTGGACTTGAATGTGAGAAAGGATTGAAAAATTAAGAAAAAGTCCATATGGATTAAAAATGTATAACTTTCCTTAGAGCTCTCATGGTACAAGGGAGTGTTCAAGTCTATAATACGAGTACCACATCGGTGGAATTCACAAATATAATGTATTATGTATTTAATAAGGCTAACTCATCATATCACCAATTTGTTTTAGAATGAATCTCAAATATCACTAATTGGTTTAAAAATGGAAATCAAATTGTATAATTTGATTGTTATTTAGATTTAACTATGATCCACTAATAAAATTTAACAGTCAATTGTCATATGTAGTCTCATCAATAGAGATTGGAAAACACTATCCTTCTTTTGGCTGATACAACACATCTATAGGCCTCCTATCTATGCCATATAATTCCTCAAAAGGGGACAACAAGATCCAAGGAATCTTAACCCTGAAGAAAAGATTTTCTTTCTTGTAGTTCGAATTGATGGAGTGAAAATCGTCCAGTAGCCTCAAATTGGGATTTCAGTAGAGTTAGTACCATAGTTATCAGAACCGGACCGGACCGGCGGTCGGACCGGGTCCGACCGGGAACCGGATCCCTCTCCGGTTTGGTTCAGTTAAAAGACCGTTCTGCAAATGAACAGTGTTTGAACCGGGTCGAACCTGACGATTTTTAGAAAACCGGCCGGTTTCCGGTTCACTTTTTAGTTGATTTTTTTTCGGTTTTCGGTTTTCTTTTTTTGGGGGGGGGGGTTCCGGTTTTTGGTTATGCACAAACCAATCGGTTTAACCCAATTGGTTAGACCGGTTCACTACTATTATGTATTGTGTTTGAGAATTGAGAGTAATGTGTGTTTGATATTGAAACTAGGTAGTTTGTGTGTGTGTGAGATCATGTAGTTTGAGGTAATTATGTTTGTGTTTGAGACTATGTATGTATTTTAAGTTTTCAAATTTTTTTACCCATTGTGAACAGTGAACCGCACACCGAACCGGGTTGGATTGGGTTGGATCGGACGAACCGTGAACCGGCCCCCTCGCCGGTTCGATGTCCGGTCCGGTTCTGATAACTATTGTTAGTACTGTGAATAAAATATTAATTATGTAAAATAATGTTTTTATAGATTAGAGAATTTTTACAAAAAGTATGTATGTCAGGAAAAAAAAGTTGAGAAAAGTACGTGCAGAGGAAAATATTTTAGAAAAATGTTAATAGGCGCTACACGGTAGCGCCTACTTCATTTTTACTACCTGGGGTAGCGTCTATTTCGTCTTCGCTACCCCTAGTAGCGAAAATATTAAACACGCTACCTTAGGTAGCAAAAACGAAATTTTCGCTACCCCAATTAGCGAAAACGAAAATGAACACGCGCATGAGACAATAATATGTTGTTCTGAAACAAAGTCATAGAATATGAAATAGTGTCTATAGAGACAGAGTATATCTGTGTTTTGTTTCATTGATTTGCCTTGTGTCTCTCTTCTGTTTCAGGGAGATAGACTTTTGTTAAAGAGGATTTCTTCTAATGACTAAAGTTAAGCAGTGAGATAATAGTGGAGCAGTAAGAAAAAAACTGAATAAATATTAATTATATTAATAAGGTCCAAACTCAAAATACTACAAATGATAAAATCTAGGGTTAATTACTTAATTGGTTACACATGTTTCACTATTGTGCAAAATGGTTACACATGCTTCAAAATGTGATTAATTGGTTTTGCTATGTGACTAGTTGGTTACACATGTTTTTCCCAATGTGATTAATTGGTTATTCCGTTAGAAAACTGTTAATTTTAACGTATTATTGAATTGTGAAATGACTATTATGCCCTTAGTTGTATTGAAGAACACAAAATCGTTTTGAAGAACCAAAATCGAATCAAATTCGATTTGATGTTCTTGAGAACCCAGAATCGCAATTCTGGGTTCTTCAAGAACTCAGAAATGTTGTTTCTGGGTTCTTGAGAACCCAGAAATGAAGAACCCAGAATTGCGTTTTTGGGTTCTTGAGAACCCAGAATTGCAATTTCTGGGTTCTCAAGAACCTAGAAACGCGATTCTGGGTTCTTCGATTCTTGTTCTTGAAGATGATGATGTGTTCTTGAAGATGATTCTAGGGGTAATCACGTCATTTTACGTATCTAAATAGTAACTTAACAGTGATTTCTAACGGTGAACAGTAAAAAAACCAAATAGTCACATTTCAAAACCAATTAATCACATTTTGAAACATGTGTAACCATTTTGCACAATGGTGAAACATGTGTAACCAATTAACCCTAAAATCTAACTCAAGCGTAATAAAAATAATTAAAAGTGCACACTAATAATATTTACTTTGAAGTTGGAATATTCAATAATAAATATATTTTAATTGGAAAATTTTATAAAATAGAGAAAATAAAAAAAGAAGTTGACATAAATATTTTATTATACGGTTTTATAAAATTTTCCAATTAAAATATATTTATTTTTGAATAGGGAAAAGTCTGAAAATGGTCTAACATGTTTGCACAAAATGGTTTTTCGTCCAGCATGTTTTTTTGTGATTGTTAATGGTTCAGTATGTTTAAAAATGATGGTACTTGGTACCTCCGTTATTTTTCTGTTATAAAATTTCATTTAACAATTTTCATATTTGCAAAATTAACTAAATATTTTTCTAAATGTTACAATTAAACCCTACAAACTTATACTAATGTTACAAACAAGCCGAGATTCGATTCGAGACACATCGGGGGGCCCCTAGCCAGGGTGCAAACCTAGACCAGGTCAGCCAACCCTGTCGACCTGGTCTGGACTCGGACCTAGACCATACGAGCCCCAATCGTTTGAACCGAACCCAGTCTGGTTCGGTCTAAACCGATTGGGGATCCAATTGACCCTAATAGTGGGTCCTATGGTCTAGGTTTGAACCCATACCAAGTCCCCATGGTTGGGCGACCTGGTATGGGTTCAAACCCAGACCATAGGACTCCTGATTGGGGCTCCAATTGAGCCCCAATAGGGTCCCCATGGTTGGGCGACCTAGTGTGGGTTCAGACCCAAAGCACATGATCCACGATTGGGACTCAATTGGAGCCCCAATCGGTTTGGACAGAACTTACTTGGTTTGGTTGAAACGATTGAGTCTCTAATTGCGCCCCAATCGGAGGTCCAATGGTATGAGTCCGAACCCAGACCAGGTACCCATGGTTGGGCAACCTCGTTTGGGTTCGAATCCATACCATATTGGGGCTCAATTGGAGCCCCAATTAGTTTGGACAGAACCTACTTGTATTCAGTTCAAACGATTAGGGCTCCAATTGAGCACCAATCTAGGGTCATGTGGTCTCGGTTCGAGCACAGACCAGGTCCCCTTAGTTGGGTGACCTGGTCTGGGTTCGTACCTTGGCTAGAAGACCCTTGGTGTGACTCGAATCAAGTCAAGACTTGTTTGTAACATTAGTCTAAGTTTGTAGGGTTTAGTTTTAACTTTTACAAATATATTTGATTAGTTTTGCAAATATAAAAAATATTTAACAGAAAAGTAACGGATGTACCAATTTCCATCATTTTAAAACATGTTGGACCAAAAACAATCTTTTGGGTTGGAAAACCATTTTCGTCAAACATGTTGCACTATTTTTTAGAGGTGGCAATTTTGAACCCGACCCGAAAATGACCCGGATTCGGGTCGAGTTCGGGTCAACAAAAAAGAGCGGCGGGTCACTTTCGGGTTGACCCGTCTGACCCGCCACAAGACATGGGGCGGGTCCGAGTTGACTCGCCTGACCCGGAATTGACCCGTGGAAAAAATAAAGAAAAACTACTACTAAAGTAAAGTACTCTGTCCAGTCATCAATTTGAGTCCTACATTAAAGTCTTCTTCGTGAAGTAAAGTAAACTGATTGGCCAAAAAAAAAAAGTAAAGTAAACTTAGTAAAGTAAAGTTCTCCCTAAAGTAAAGTAAAGTACTCTATAGATTGGCCAAATAAAAAAAAAAAGTACTCTATAGTACTCGTGCACTGAAGCCTCTTCTATCTTCCCCATCTCTGGTTCTCGCCTTCTCGGCAGATTCTTATCGCTCCCAACTGCCGTGAACAAACCTTGATTCTTATCGCTCCCAACTGCCGTGAACAAACCTTCGTGGCTTCTATCGATACCGAACTTGATATCAAGTAATCGAAGGTGTGTGTGCCCAGAACCGCTGCCGCGAGCACCTTCTCCTCAAGGGCCACGATTCACACATTTCATAATCAAAGGGCCACGATTCACACAGTCAGCCACAGTACCACACACCACATCCCACACAGACAGCTGCTTCGGTGCTTCCCAGCCTTGGACTTTCACATCACTTGGAGTCTTGGAAGTTGGACGTCCAGCTACTTACCAGACTGCAATTGTTTGGCATTCTGCAAGGGTACAAGTAAACAAGCCCTGTTTAATTATTTTTCCACAGGCGGGTCAGGCGGGTCGACCCGCCGACCTGCCAGGTCGGGTTCGGGTCACGAAACCTGACCCGTACAGTGCGACGGGTCGGGTCCGGATTGACCCGTACAGTGCGGCGGGTCAGGACGGGTCGGGTCGAACCCGGCGGGTTGACCCAAATTGACACCTCTACTATTTTTAGACTGCTGCTATTTTGAATTTTCCAACTTGAAAGTAAATATTATTAGTGTGCCTTTTATTTACTTTATTATGGGTGAGTTAGATTTTGTCATTGTAGTTTTTTGACCCTATTAATTAATTACTATTATTATTTTTTATTCAGTTTTTTCTTATTGCTCCACTTTTATCACATTGCTTAACTTTATTCATTAGAAGAAATCTCTTTAATAAAAGTTTGTTGCTTGAAACAGAGGAAAGGAACAAAGCAAATCAAATCAATTCAATGAAACAAAACAGAGACATGCTCTGTCTCTATAGACACTACTTCATATTTTATTACTTTGTTTCACAATATCGCCTTATGCACGTGTTGATTTTTCGTTTTCGCTACCCTGGTTAAGAAAACCTTAAAAATGCTACATGTAGCGTGTTTAATATTTTTTTTACCAAGGGTAGCGAAGACGAAATAGACATTACCCCAGGTAGCGAAAACGAAATAGGTGCTACCCTTCCGTACTTACTTTTCTCAAAATAAATTCTCACATACATACTTTTTGAAAAAATTATAGATTAGACAAACAAATCGATAATAGGAACAAAGCAAATCAATTCAATGAAACAAAACATAGACATGCTCTATCTCTATAGACACTACTTCATATTTTATTACTTTGTTTCACAACAACACATTATTGCTTTATGCACGTGTTGATTTTTCGTTTTCGCTACCCCTGGTTAAGAAAACCTTAAAAATGCTACATGTAGCGTGTTTAATATTTTTGTTTTACCAAGGGTAGCGAATACGAAATAGACACTACCCCAGGTAGCGAAAACGAAATAGGTGCTACCCCTTCGTACTTACTTTTCTCAAAACAAATTCTCACATACATACCTTTTTAAAAAATTATAGATTAGACAAACAAATCGATAATGTTATAAGATATGATATTCATATTTAATTTCTTAAGATGTCTTAATATTGTATACCTATGACAAACATGTTTCCAATTAATTCAATACATAAAATAATATTTTTAAATAAAATCCAAATAACAATTCAAATAGTAAACACGTCTTAATAAATTATTTTACTATTGATTTTTCGTAGCAAAGTTATTAATGAAGAACAATATGAAATAAATAAGGAGTGATTGTAATTAACGTCATAGAACATTTAAAATTAAACTGTAGAACACTAATTAAAATAATATTTTATATTCATTTTTATTGTAATTGTTTTTCTAATTTTCCGCTATTTTAATATATTTAACTATAAGGATGAGTTAACTTTAATATGAATTGATATGTAAAAACTAAACATTAAAGTAATATAATGAAATAAAATTTTCAGAATATTAATCATTTAAAAGAAAAACTTGTTTGAGACATCAGTAGCAAGGAACATAACTAAAGTTGTTCACCCTCTCTCGAGGAATTTTTTAAAAATACTTATAATTTTTATTTAATTAACTTACTACATATAGGATTAATTTTCCATTTTAATGAATATTTCTATCAAACATTTAGTTCTGGTTCTATTTTATTTATTATCTAGGGAGTCATACCGATCATGTATTGGTAACAGCTTACGAATGACAAACAACACACGTAATGTTGTCGAACTCTAGTATAAAATTATGTAAACATCCTTAGGTGGATTAAATAAAATTTACGCATACTTAACAATTATTTTTTATATGGAAACTGACAAAACTCAATAACTTGACTCTACTAATAGCAATCTAACTTCATCATATCTGATGCAACGGTATATAAAAAATGCTCTAGAATAGGAGTTTTTTCAAAATCTGTTTATTTTAGAAATTTTTTTTGAAAAAGTGAATATCCAATTTTTTTATTTAGCAAAGTGTCTATAGGCGCGGGAACCCGGGGACGCGCCTATTCTATAGGCGCGACCTGGGGACGCGCCTATTCTATAGGCGCGACCTGGGGACGCGCCTACTCCGAAGGCGCGTCCCCAGGTCGCGCCTACTCCATAGGCGCGTCCCCAGGTCGCGCCTAGTCCATAGGCGCACGTGTCAGGTCGCGCCTATGCATAGGCGCGACCTGGGGACGCGCCTATGGCGTATTAGGGTTCTTTTTAAAGAACCCTAATCTTCGTTCTCGGCCGCCAGCTCCTCTCCCACGCTCCCGCCTCCTCTCCGACGCCAGCTCCCGCCTCGCCAGCTCCAACTCCAGCCTCGCCGTCTACAGCTCGGTCCTCGCCCCGCCGTCTCCAGCTCCATTCCTCCTCCCGTTCAGCTCCAGTCCTCCTCCTACAGCTCGGTCCTCGCCGTCGCCCCGCTCGGTCCTCGCCGTCGCCCCGCTTGGTCCTTCCGACGTCGCCTCGCCTCGCCTCCGCAGCAGCCACCTCGCCTCGCCTCCGCACCCAAGCCTCCAGATCAGACGTCCGCAGCAGCAGCCGCCTCGCCTCCTCCGCAGCAGCCGCCTCGCCTCCTCCGCAGCAGCCTCCTCCGCAGCAGCCTCCTCCATCTCGGCGGTAACAATTTTTTTTTTTAATAATTTTTTTTATATATAAATTTATGATTATTAATATTTATTGTTATGCTAATTAGTCATATTAAATTAAAATAGTAAAATTATAGTGCTAATTAGATCATGATTAGTAAAAAATTGTGCCACAAAAATTAATTGTTATAAATAAAAAATTTATACTGTTTAATTGTACAGTTATCATGCAGCCGCGCGTAGTTATGTCAACTTTGTCGCACGGTACCAACGTGATAGATGTTGGTCCTTTAGATCCATCGGTCCTTTGGGGTCAAGCTAATCATCGTTCGTCGGATCTGAGCGATAATCAACAAATAACGTTTCGCTGTTTAAAAGGCGAAGGAAATCTAATTTCCGAAAATGCACAAGCGATTGTGCAAGCTGTTGGTTTATGGGATGTGGTTGTTATGTCACATCCCAAACTCGATCCAAAATTACTGACATCATTGTGCGAGCGATGGCGGCCGGAGACACATACATTTCATCTGAGACATGGGGAGATGACGATCACGCTTGAGGACGTAGCCGTGATTCTTGGACTTCGTATACACGGAGATCCAGTAACAGATGATTATGCAGCTGAGGAAGACATGGATGCTGCAGGTCTTGAATTATTAGGTCTGAACTTACAAGGTCGTAAATATTTTGTTAAGTTGACTACGTTACGACAACATCTGTTTCATCCTCATCTTACCGCCGAACAACAAGCGAGGACATTTATCCTCATGATACTTGGTGGTGTGTTGTTTACAACAACAAAGAAAGACAAGGTGTCTTTAATCTACTTACCCCTACTGAGGGATTTAGAGAGAGCAAGTCATTACAGTTGGGGTTCAGCTGTTTTGGCGGCTACATACCGGGGATTGTGTGATGCATCGGAGCTCAACGCTGCAACATTCTCAGGGTGTGCCATCCTATTACAGGTATTCCATATTAAAATTTTGGACTGAATATTTAGAATTGAGCCGACAATGTTATTAATTTTTTGCAATACAGTTATGGTCGTGGGAGCACCTTCACCTTGGTCGTCCTGTGCTCCAGGGTGAAGTTCCTGGTGGAGAGATGCATCCCTTAGGATACAGGTTGATTTTATTTTTTTTGGATTGATTGTGACAAACATCTGTATTCGTTATTTTGCTGAAATCTAAATGGTGAATATTTTTCTTAATAGGTGGGCATTTCTCAAAAGATCGTTCAGTCACCAAATTCGAACTACGAATTTGGTGTACTATAGGGATGACTTGGAGTCTCAGTCAGCTGATCAGGTACCATGTTTGAGGTTATTTTTCTTATCTACGTTTCGAATAATATTAACCCTACGTTGTGATTGCGAAAAACTTTCAATATTAGGTGACATGGGTGCCGTACAGTCCCTTTAGGTTGGCTACTGCACCCCCTGTCTGTCGTGACCACCCCGAGTTATTCCGAGCGAAGGTGCCACTTATCTATTTTAATGTGGTCGAGTGGCACCGTCCAGATAGAGTTATGCGGCAATTTGGACTGCAGCAGCACATTCCAGAGATAACACCTGCTGAGGTTCAAGATCATGCGCGACTGCATAAGATAACACGTAAAGGTGCGCAGGGGGAGCGTCGTTGGACGGCAATGCATCAAAATATGATTGCATTATGGAACAACCGTGTACCGTTTGTGAGGCGGGAAGACCAACCGGTGGTGAACGTCTCGCAATACATGGCATGGTATCGGCAAATAACCCGACGATTCATTACGACTCCATTTGCCGAAGCTAGTACGCCTCATCATCCAAGAGCTCCGTTTGTCCCTCACGGGGGACAAGTAGAGACAGTGATAAGTACCCACGTAGTCCTTACTTCTGTCTATCATTGTTGTTAATAATTGACAATTCATTGTTTTTAATCCTTTAATATCATTGTTGTTAATATTGCAGATGGGATACATGTCTAGAGGCATTCACCTTGCACGGAAAGCTGCGAGAGGTACCCTCAAGTTCACCAAAAAAAATTTCAAATTACTGGGCGAAGCTTACTTAGAAAATTGTCGATCGTCTTACGATGCAATCGGTCAACTACCTGTGTACGCCGAACACATCCGACAGTCGGATGAATTAACTGATCGTGAGCTGAGGGTACTTCACGGAGGACGTGTTCGAGGAGCACCCGGGCGTGGACGTGGGAACATCGGGGAAGCCTCCTCAAGTCGAGGGCCTGGGGGACCGGCACGTAAATTTAGGGCTGTTGAACAATTGGAGTACACCGAAGAGGAAGAGGAAGATGAAGGTGAATATGATAGTGAATTTGACTGTTCCGACTAGTTTAGTGTTGCATTAAGTAATATTGGACCTTATTACAACATATTGTTATTAACTGCGTGTAAGAACTATTGCATTCATCTTCTATATTATTTAGCTATTTGTCCTAATTTTTGTAGATTTTTTTGGCAACCTTCAAAAATTGACATTTCTTACCGACAACCCATTTAACCCCCCTAAAACGATGGTCTAGAGATGATGCTAATTTTTTTATTATTTTCCTAAAATTTTACCGGACACAAATACTAACATAAAAAGAGTAATGCCACTGGTTACATGAAGTTCCGACATGTACATTTTTCTTAAAAATTACAACATCTTATACGTACGATATACTACATAGTACAACATATTGTTATTAACTGCGTGTAAGAACTATTGCATTCATCTTCTATATTATTTAGCTATTTGTCCTAATTTTTGTAGATTTTTTTGGCAACCTTCAAAAATTGACATTTCTTACCGACAACCCATTTAACCCCCCTAAAACGATGGTCTAGAGATGATGCTAATTTTTTTACTTTTTTATTATTTTCCTAAAATTTTACCGGACACAAATACTGACATAAAAAGAGTAATGCCACTGGTTACATGAAGTTCCGACATGTACATTTTTCTTAAAAATTACAACATCTTATACGTACGTTATACTACATAGTACAACATGGCGATCCTTGGTTACGTTATCCCTCAGATGCTGTAAAAACCAGTTCCAACTCTCGTTTGTTTCTCCATCTGCAATACCAAATGCCAAAGGATATATGCCATTGTTAGAATCGTACGACACGGCTACAAGCACTTTTCCATTGTATTTCCCATACAAATGTGTCGCGTCTATACTTATAAGAGGCCGACAATGGGAAAAGCCTTCAATGGCTGGACCGAATGACCAAAACATCATTCCAAAGGTCGCTACTCCAGTTTCCGCATTTACCCTTTTGGGCATGAAATCATACACTGTCCCAGGGATATATACGGCCATAGCCGAAAGTAACCTAGGGAGGTTTACAAACGCATCCTCATGCGTTCCATATAACGACTCCAACACCACTTGTTTCGAGTACCACGCCTTCGGATATCCAATCTTCGAGCCAAACTCGTTCTCCACCATCGACTGGATTACTGAAATTTTCAGTCCGGTGTCAGCTAAAACAGAATTTCTTATTAAAGCCACTATCATCTTGCAGTCGATGTTTTGGTGTCGCTCGATGAGGACTTCATTAGCACATGTATGTGGAGAATTCAGTTTGGATATTCTCCACAATCCAGTATGCTTAAACAGACTTCCTCTCAATGACCAAGAACAATTTGTTTGATCAACTTTACACCTGAAAACAATTGATTTTGGAGTGGATGTCTCGACAATACACACCTTCGAATTTGCTATGTGCCATTTCCTCACAGCGGCAGCCAACTCGTCCTTACTATTAAACTTCATGTTTGTGTTCAAGAAACTTTCACTCGACGTGTCATCATCAGCCGTAGACCACTCATCCCTTGATTGAAAGTTGTCTATCCAATTACTATCCACCCAATTTTCAGCAGTGGGTTGCATCATTTGCACGTCGTGTGAGCTACTTCCACCATGGCCACCTCCGTGTACATCTTCAGAGTTCTCGCCAACTTCAAACACCTCTTCGTTGTCTTCATCAATGTGCCCTGTAAAATGTTGACTATACGGATCTTCTGCATTAACCACATGGTCATCTGAGAGTGCGTCAACGTCGACATCGTCATCTGAGATATCATTGTTGTGACCATGCAAAATATTCACTGTCTCCTCACCCCCATCCCCGATGTTTGGAATCAAATTGCGTTCTCTAGTCACGCTAAACACAATAAATCGACTAGCAGAACTTAACTCTAAAGCAAAAGACAATGCCGAATCCGACCGAATACGCAAAAATTTGCACAGTCCATCAGTATCCGTAAATTTATATGAAATGTTTATGGACATGGCTTCAACATCCGGCCAACTACACTCCATACATATAATTTCCTTTAGGCGACAAAGAGAGATATCCAAGGTAGCTGTAGTAATACTGGATGTACCACCAACATAAACCTCATTACCATTCTCGGACACTATTTGGCCGCCAAATAAGCAAATTATACCAATTTCTGTCATGCTTGATCCTAACAAAATTAGTAGTATCAAAATGCTTATCACATATGATATATACGTAAATATAACTCCTACACTTTTTTATAAAATTAATATTATGAAATATATACAAATAAATTACTTACCTTAGATGCTGATGAAGAGGAAGATGATGAAGAGGATGATGAAGAGGATGAAGAGGATGATGAAGCTGATGAAGAAGACGATGAAGAAGACGGACAAACGCAATTTATCGAAGTTGAATGTTAAAATTATTGATTTTTACTGTTTGAAATCGTACAATAATCGACGGAACCGCATATAATTGGTTCATAGGCGCATCCCCAGGATGCGCCTATTGCGAAGGCGCATCCCCAGAATGCGCCTACTAAAATAGGCGCATCCTGGGGATGCGCCTATGGACATTTTTCTAAATATGTTTAGACGGTATATACTTTTTCAAAAAAGTTTTCTGACATATACACTTTTTGAAAAAGTTCCTAGAATAGAAATAAATATTCAATTAGACGTTGTTAATAGTTGAGTTTAGGTATATAATTATAATAGTGCTCTCAAAATAAATATGGATATTGGGTTCGTTGGAAGATAATCTTGGATATGTAATTCAATTGTTACCTTTAAATTAAAAAAGGTAAAATACTACATCGCCTCCTAATGTTTGGCTAAAACGCCAGTTTACCCCTTCTGTCAATTTTTCCATCCAAATTTAAGATAATAAGTTTTTAAAATTGTAAAAATAATAAAAAACTTTCAAAAATGTCACAATTTAACAACCTCAAACCTTTTCAAATATTACAATTGATTCTTGATTCGATCGAGATTCGATTGATCCCAAATCGAGCCCAAATCTAGGGATCTCGGGTCTCGGTCTTGACCCAGACCGACCCCCCATGAGTGGGCGACTATGTTTGGGTCTTGACCATACCTAGTTCCCTACCCATGGGGGTCAGTATGAGTCAAGAGCCAGACCTGAGTCACCTGGATTGGGGTTTAATCAAGTTCCGATCGAATTGGGACTCATTATAACACTGGGTAAAATACGACATTGTCTCTTAATGTTTGAGCTGATTTTCAGTTCCCCCCCTAAAGTATATATTGTAATATTCCATTGCCACATGTTTGGAAAAAGTGCAAGTCTGCCCCATTCTTCAACTTTTCCATCAGAATTTAACATAATTATTTTCAAAGTTGCAAAAATAACAGAAAACTTTCACAAATGTCACAATTTAACCCTTTCAAACTTTTTCAAATATTTATGTGGGCAATTGTCTTTTCAAATGTTAAAATTGAGTCCCGATTGAGGCTTAACAGGGCTCAGATCTGGGTCTTGACCCATACTGACCCCTCATAGGTGAGATACCTGATTTGGGTCAAGAGCCAGACCCGAGCCCTCGTCCCCCCCCCCCCCCCAAACTTGGGGCTCAATCAAGCCCAAATCGAATTGAGATTGAACCAACCCCCAATTCGATTGGGGTTCGATTGAGCCCCAATCGAGGGGCTAGGGTCTGGGTCTTGACCCACACCAACCCCCAAGGGGATAACTCAAAATCTAACCAAATATTAGGGGGCAATGTCGCATTTTATCCTTACAAAAAAGAAGCATTAAAACTGAGTTTTACTAGATTAGTCGATTAATTTAAACCTTACTTTTTAATTTTCCAAAATATGGATATCATCGTTATTTATTATTCTCAAAGAGGATGTAACACCCACCATAAATTTGAAGATCAAACTTTGCAATTTAAGAAATTAAAATGCTAATTTTTTTTTTGGCCATCCAAGAATTAATCTTGGTTACATCGAGAATCGATCTCGTGACTTCTTGCTTCTAAGCAAGAGGTGATACCGTTGGACCAAGTGTCCGTTGGTATTAAAATGCTAATGAGAACTAATAGTAAAATCTAAGCACCAAAAGAGATTTTTCCATTGGATGACATATTTTTCGCGTGGAAAATCTTCACCAACTGCGAATCCCCAAAGATTACGATTTGGGGAGATATTCAGTTTTGTTGATACATTTTAAGGGTTGATGGCACTGTATTTTTGGAACTATTGCAAACCCTAGAGAGTTTGAAACAAAAAAGAGAGGTTTAGAAAGAGAAATCAACGAAAATTTAAAATCTGATTGAACACCACAAAATCATTTGAAACTAAGCATTCACAGGCCACCACGAATGAGCATATGACAACCAAGTGTAAGACTTCATAGTCAATTAGTCATGCTCGGTTTTATCCTCCATGAATGCATAGTATTAAAGAGAGAAAGTTTCAAAGGTCGATAATGGTGAATTTTGGTATGATAAATTTTGTCTTGTTTCTAGCCTTGGTTAGGTTCTAGTGGTCCTAAGTGATGAAACTGAATTTGATTGAGCCATTTGGGAGATATCATGATTGGACTATTGAAAATCACTTTTCATGTCCGGATAGACTTTGACCATGCCCGGACAACTTTTACTAGCATATGTGGGTTACGCCCCAATGTCAAAATGCGATACCATTTGCGCCATTAGACTCTTAACTCAACCCTCTACCTACGGAATTTAAAAAAAAATTATGACATGGTCTAAAAATCAACAAATACTGGGATATCAGACTTTGTCTTGTTTTGTGTGCCATAAACAGAACATTAAATCTGGAACCTGAGTTGGAAACTAAAGGGATGCTAGCACTAAATAGAAAAATTTGTTCTCTCATTCATATTGATTTTAGAGAATTTGGACTGACAGGGCTATCAATATTAGAATTGGGGTTCAATCAAGGTAAGTTTTTTTTTGACCAAATCAATCAAGGTAAGTAATTGAAGCTTATTTCTACTTTTACAAAATAAAACATAATTGAAGCTTATTTCTACTTTTACAAAATAAAATATTTTCCTTCATTGCATGAAACTTTAAAGATAATCTAAGATTATTTTGGAGCGTGAATATGAATTTCGTTTATAAAATTCGTATCAAATGCCTAATCTTGTTTATGAACTTTGTTTTGGATATGTCGTCCAATTTTGCAAGTATATTTGGAGAGTCGATTTGTTATAAGATTTTAGTGGACAATAGTTTATTTAAATTCATTTTCGGAAGTTCGACCTCTATTTCTGATTTTGTGCTTGCAAGTCTACTACGGTCTGAAACTCTTACGATGCTCCATTTACTTATCGGTTCGAAAATATCATGATCATTCCTACCGCCCCAGTGAATACATCTGGACTCTGCATCCTTCCCATTGGAGATAAACATTGGAGCCTTTCTGCAGCACAATAGGCGTGGTAAAAAATACTAGAGCAATCTATGATTCTATCCATTTTGAAAATCGATTAGTTCGAACTTCCATTTTTGTTTAGTTCGGAATTTTGATAAAATTTGAAACCTACATTTTGATTAACCTCTGACACTGAATTATTTATTAATTTTAGTAAGCTTGCATTATCTGATTTTTTATAAGCTATGTTTCGTGAAATCTTTTAAACTCTGCCGGGTCTAAATGTTTATTGCAAGCGTTATGTTTATATTGGTTACACAATATACTTTGTAAGAGCTTGATCTTAGGGATAAGTTAAGACCAACTTACCTCATTTAACTCCTCAATTTTAGGACAAGTTGATTTGTGTTTGATAGGTAGGATGCTGGATTCTAGAAGGCATTGAACTGCGCAACAAAAGCATAGAGTAAGAAGTAATTCAATTATGTACGTATCATGATTCTTTATGTGAGAACATGATTGGTACCAGTTTTATGTTTCAATAAATGATATTTTTGAGTTACGTTATGTATCAGTTTATCACTAGTAAATAGTGATCATCAACTCTAACTTTGGGGTGGATTGTGGGACGTGACAGTGGATGTGCAAATTTAATACAAATGGTCATTTAAATGAATGAATATGTTGACTCTGGTAATAAAATTTCAATAACAGGATTCATTTTTCAGTGTACTCTCATTGTCTTATTTGCCCAATCAAAAGTCACCGCTACCAATAATCAAGTTTTCCATTTCAAGAGCTACATCTCTTCAGATATTATTGATGCCAACTGTCATCTCAGTTTCAGTATGTAGGAATATTTTATTGAATCCACAAAACTAAAATAAGAATAAAAAATGTATATCATCAATGTAGAGTGAAAAATACTAATATTTAGTAGATATCTAAAAAGAGTTGTATTAGAATCACCATCAACCAAAATAGATAAAGTGCAGAACAAATTGAATAGGTTCGTAGCGATAACAAAATTCAAGGTTGACCAACTAACAGGAGAACAAATATGGCATTAGTAAAAGTTCTTAATCAAACGAAATCAGATATTACACTGAACTATGTTCGAGTCCCGTAGGTGATGTTGTAATATTGGACTATATTAAGGGGGCTTTTTAGCAATGCTCAAATATAGCAAAATCAACGTGGAAAGGAATAGAATTGTATTTCTCTTGTCAAATGAAGTAACACAATGACCAAAATAATGCTTGGAGAAACATATATATGTCTATTCACTTCTCAAGTTTGTAAGTAAGCAAGTCAAGATGCCCTCTCTTACGCGCATGGGGGGTGCAAATCACGGATTTGACTAGCACTTCGGACAATTTGACTTGTGTGCGTGCCCGCGACATGCGTACACAATTGTTGAATCGAAAAGCATTCCTAGTGCGAGTCGGTTTTTGCTACACAAAATTATTATTTTTGCCCATATTCAATGTAATTTTGGTCTAAATTCATTGAACCGAGTTACACAAATCTGTAATTCATTTGATTAATTACCGTTTGCCATAATTATCGTAATTAATTACGTGCGAATTAATTACTGGAGCCTCCTAAATCAGCCTATATAAACAATATTCTCTTCCGTCATTTTGATACTTCTCAACAACCTCTCAACATTTTCATCCTCATCCTTTGCTCTTCGTGTTGACGGTCTGCAAAGTTCTCTTAGATCGTCGTGCTCGGCCTTTCTTGTTATTTTATCTGTTTCCGGCCGTCGTGTTCGGCCTTGAAAGTCGCTGTGTTCGACTGATTTACAAAGGATACCGAACTTGATTCATTTCGATCGGTCACTACTACTTTCTTAGTAAAACTGGTCTCGGCGTTGAATCATGGGAGGTAATAGGCCTAAGACATCCCCTTGCACAAATCTTTCACGGTGGGGGAGGATGAAATTACCTTAAGGAAACTGTGCTTATCACGGGCCTCAATATTTTATCGTCAACTTTGCATGGTTATAAATTATTTCCTCAAATTATAATTTTGTCCTTCAACTTTCAATTAATAGAGATTGGTCCTTCATATTTTTATTATTTGTAACAATCTTAGGTAATTTCATTCATTACTTTATTGTTTCCATCGATATTCAACGACAAGTTCGTGTATTAATATACGTTTAGGAATCAATTTCAATAAAGCTAACTAAATTTATCCATCTCTCAGAAATGGCGTTGAACGAAAATATGGAGAAGATGAACCAACTGGGCCAAGACGGGGACAATCAAACTGCAGCCCAAGAGCATGTCCAGAATAACCCAATTCCTGGAACCTCAAATGGAGCTGCAAGACCAGTGATCCAACCATAAGGTCCAATAGTTTATGCAGAGAAGCCAGAGAAATTCGATGGTTCAAAATTTGAGAGATGGAAAATGATGATGCAATTCTTCTTAACAACCTTAGGGTTGACGCATTTTCTAGTAATGATCCCCCGGTCCAGGGAGAAAATGAACCAGAATACCTGTTAGCTCAAGATCATTTAAATAATTTGATTACTTGTGCAGGAATTATGTGATGAATAGTATGAGTGAGTCTCCGTACGACGTGTACCTAGAAAAGAAGACTGTCAAAGAACTTTGGGAAGCCATTGACAAAAAGTACAAGGATGATTAAGCCATTAAACAAACGTTTGTGGTAGGACGATTCCTAAGGTTCAAAATGATAGACTCCAAGCCTGTGTTACCCTAGGTGCATGAACTTCAACTTTTAATACAAGAAATTGAGAAGTATAACATGGAGTTTGGAAAACCCTTCCAGGTTGCTTGTATGATCGAAAAACTATCCCTAATTTGGTGGAAGTTCAGGGAACGTTTAAAACAGTAGACTCGGAAAATAACAGTTGAAGTCTTTGTCCGTCGTGTTTCAATCCATGAAGAAACAATGAAGGCTGAGAAGGCGTTCAACCCCGTTAAAGGCAATGTTGTGGAACACAATCAAAAGGCTAAGGAAAACGGTCAAAACTCTGGACCCAATGGTGGAATCTCCAAAAATCAAAAGACCCAACCTCCAAAAGGCTTTCAAGGATCTTGTTTTAACTCCGGTAAGACAGGTCATAAGTCTAATGTTTGCAGGTTGCCTAAGAAGAAGCAAGAAGCAAACATAATTGGAGCTGTCTCGAAAGACACAAAGAAGTTGGACCTTTCCGTTGTCATGTCTGAGGTGAACCTGGCTGACTCCAACCCACGAGAATGGTGTGTAGATAGTGGGGCCACCAAACACATCTGTTCTGATAGAGGAATGTTCAACAACTTTGAAAGAGTTGAAACTGGAGAAAAGATTTTCATGGGAAATTCAATTTTTCAGAGGTCAAAGGCAAAGGGACTGTAATCCTGAAGATGGCGTCTGGCAAAGAACTAACTCTGAGGAATGTATTGTTCGTGCCAGACATTCGAAAGAATCTAGTCTCTCGGTCCTTGCTCAACAAACATGGCTTTTGCTTAGTCTTTTAGGCTGACAAATTTGTATTGGCTAAGAATGGGGTATTTGTGGGAAGGAGATATGACTGTGGGGGGCATGTTTAAGCTAAATGTAATGGTAATCAAACCAAAGATGAATAAAGAAAGTTCTTCTGCTTACATGCTTGAGTCTTCGTGTGGCATGGTAGACTTGGTCACGTCAATTATGATACAATGCGTAGATTAATTGTGTTAATGCACATTCCCAAATTTTTAATAAATCTAAAACAAAAGTGTCACTTGTGTTGAAGCTAAATTAACAAGGACATCTTTTTTATTGAGTTGAAAGGAAAACTGAACCCCTTGACTTAATACATAGTGATGTATGTGATTTAAAAATTATGCAAACAAGGGGTGGCAACAAGTATTTTATTACTTTTGTCGATGACAACACAAGATACTGCTATGTATACTTGATGAAAAACAAACATGAAGCTATAGAGAAATTTATTCTCTATAAGCAAGAAGTTGAAAATCAACTAAACAAAAATATTAAGGTGCTAAGAAGTGATAGGGGTGGGGAGTATGATGCTACCTTTTAAGGATTATGTGTGAATCATGGAATCATTCATGAATTCACAGCGCCTTATTCACAACAATCAAACAGAGTTGTAGAAAGGAAAACCTGAACATTGAAAGGGGTGATGAATTCAATGTTACTAAGCTTTGGGTTACCCCAGAATATGTAAGGAAAAACTATATTGAGTATGAATTACCTTTTAAATAAGGTACCCCCAAAAAAGGAAAATATAATTCCTTATGAGTTATGGAAAGGTAGACCTCCTTCATATCATCATCTTCGAGTGTGGGGGTGCCTTGCTAAGGTGGCAGTACCTCCACCTAAAAAACTAAGGATATGGCCAAAATCCGTTAACTGTATATTCATCGGATATGCCCAGAACAGTAATGCATATCGCTTTCTGGTATATGATTCTAAGATTCTAGATATTCATAAGAATACTATAATGGAATCGAGGAATGAATCGTTCTTTGAAAATGTATTTCCTGCAAAGCTCACGGAGGAGGCAAGTTCCTCGAAACGAGCTTATGAGGATATAAAAAAAGATAGCCAGGAAGAAGAAAATGTTGAGATGAGCTTCGGAAAAGAAAACGGGTGAGAATTGAGGAATCTTTTGGCCCAGATTTTCTATCCTATATGTTAGAAGCTGAGCCTCAAACTTTTCAAGAAGCCGTAAGTTCTCTGGAAGGTCCTCTTTGGAAAAAGGCGATTCAAAATGATATTGAATCCATTTTGTAAAACCACACTTGGGAGTTAGTGGACCTGCCACCTAGATGCAAACCACTAGGCTACAAGTGGATTTTCAAAAGGAAATTGAAAGCAAATAGAACGATAGATAAATATAAGACCAGACTTGTAATCAAAGGGTATAAACAAAAGGAATGCCTAGATTACTTTGATACGTATTCTCCAATCACAAGAATAATATCCATTAAGTTGATTCTTGCAATTGTAGCATTGCGAAATCTAGAAATCCATCAAATGGATGTAAAAACTGCTTTCCTCAATGAAGATTTAGAAGAAGAAATCTACATAGAGCAACCTGAGGGTTTTACTATCCCAGGACAAGAGAGGAAAGTATATAAGTTGGTTAAGTCATTGTATGGCTTAAAACAAGTACCTAAACAATGACATCAAAAATTTGACAATTTCACGCTTGAGAAGGGGCTCAAAATAAATGAATGTAATAATTGTATTTATGTAAAAGATACAAAAGATGGGTATGTCATGCTATGTCTTTATGTTGAGGATATGCTTATTGTCGGATGTCAAATCCGACTTTCCCCACACATTTTGAAAAATTATCTTATTTATTTTTCGCTCGGAAATGTTAGGTCTTGGCGAGCGACGAGTCCGGTCGAGCGAGGTCATCAACCATACCGAAAAATGAAAGAGTCGCCACCGATTAATTAAAGGCTAATCGGAATCCTAAAATTTTGCATAGGGTACATGGAGTTAACATCCTAGGGCTTAGAAAGGTCTACGTCCAGAGAATCGAGTTTGAGAGTTTAATTACGTCTTAAAAGCTCGCGAGCTCATAATCCGCCCTTTCGGTACTTTAGTTTGCTTTCGAATATTTTTTCAATTGACCCGAATTGCCCGTTTTGATCATGATTGGTCCAAAAAGACTACATGCATTTTTCTTTAAATTAAACAAACTATGTACAAACATTTTTTTTTGATGAGTTAATTTCAAATAAACAAGAGAGAACTAAAGTTAATCATGCTCGAAAAAAAAAATGGTTTATCTCTTGAGCCATTTCTAAACGTGTCAAAACATGCACGAATGATTTTTGAAGATATTAAGCTCGTTCGACTAATTTGTCACATTTTGAGAAGTTATAGGATGTTAAAAACATCTAGGGACCAAAATGCAATTTAATAAAATTTGAGCTGAATTGGAAAAATATTTCAAAAATTGCATAAATGACCCTAAACTATTCTGGTAAAGCCTGGTAAAGCTCCAAAATAACTCGAACATTATTCTGGACTTATTTGTAATACTTTGAGAAGTCATGGAATGTCCAGAAAAATTTAGGAATCAAAATGTAATTTTAGAATAAATTATAACTGAACTAAAAATATTTTTTAATTACAGAATTGACCCTAAACTATTCTAGATTTATTTGTAACACTTGGTAAAATTCCAAAAATAACCCGAAAATTATTCTAGACTTATTTGTAACATTTTGAGAAATCATGGAATGTCTAGAAAAGTTTATAAATCAAAATGTAATTTAAAAAAAAAAGAGTTGAATTAAGAACAAAATTCAAAAACTGCACAAATGGCCCAAAACGTTTCCAGTGTGGTTTATAACACTCGATAAAGTCCAGAATGACCCGAGAGTCCAAAGACTGAGCTGTAACCTTCATCAATGTTAGGGAATGACCTAAGTCATTTTTAAAAATATTGTTTTCACATATACATAATATATATATATTATACATATGCATATAGATAGATAGATAACATATAATTGTCGAAGGTGCAAATTCAAAACGAGCTACCTCAACTTTGAATGAGGTGCAAATAGCTACCTCTGTCCAATTTTCCGTCAATTGCCGTTGGAAAGTCGTCAGAAATTGGACGGAGGTATCTATTTGCACCTTCTTAAAAGTTGAGGTAGCCCGTTTTGAATTTTCAAAGTTTGGGTAGCTCGTTGTAAAACATCCAAAGGTCAGGTAGCTACTTGGTATTTAACCCTATATAATATATGTATATAAACCTTTTTTTTTTTTTTATAATTAATCGGTGGCGACTTTTTCACATTTTTCGGTCCAGTTGATGACCCCGCTCGATCGGACCCGTCACTCGCCATGTCCCGACATTTTCGAGCAAAACAAAAAAGAAAAATATTTTCCAAAAAGAGTCGGGGAAAGTCGGATCCGATGTCCGACACTAAGTATCAAACGATGGGATCCGAGCATAGGCTTAAATCAGGTTGAGTTCAATAAAGTTCAATTGTAGGTACAAATACACGGCCTAGGATACAAAGAATTTAGCATGAGAAATGCTAGGAAAGTTGGGGATAGAATTGGATAGAATAGGAGATTCATGCGGTTGAGAGTGAAAGTCGAAGTGAACAAGCCTGTAATGGGGGGGTTCTGGTGGACGAAAAGGGATGGAGAAATGTGCTATCATCAAATATGAGCGCCTATCTGATTTCTGCTATGGGTGCGGGATACTGGGACACACCACACAATCATGTAAGGAGGAGGTTATGCAATCGGAAACGAACCCAATAGCACCTGCATATGGACCATGGTTAATAGGGATAAGACCAAAGCAGATAACACCGAGAGATAACCACGCAGGGGAGGAAGTGCATCGGACCCCAGGGGAGAATACAAGTACAAAGAAAACTTGGTTCGATATGATGAAGGAGGCTGAAAACGCGGGGTAGGGCAAACAATCGAACCAAAAGAATGAGGACCAGAACCGTAGCGAAGCCCGAGCTAACGGCGAAACGGACGAGCAAAGGGCAGATGGCAGAATGGAGATGGAAATGGAAATAATTTGGGGAGGCGATAGGGGAAGCCCAAGGGGCGAGGTGCTCGAACAAAACACCATGATCGATCTCTTAATGCCCCACCGGAGGACAACTCAATGATCATCCACCAAGCACACCTTCCCCGACCACCTTCAGCCGTCCCACCCTGGAGATATCCTTATAGCCCCAGCCCATGTAATCACCATCCCAATCTACCATGAAATAACTCCCCCCCCCCCCCCCCCCCCCCCCCCCCCCCCGCAACCCAACCCCGCAGACTACCCTTGGATAACCCAACTACCAGATGATGCCGACACACCACACCCATCTGACTACCCAAACATACCCCAACTATATACCGTCAAAAACCCACTGAACACACCACCGATATCTCCCATGCACGACCAACCGCCTTTGGTCTCGGGCCTCAACCCCTTCATGAACCGAATGACTCTCAAAAGGATGAAATCGGATGTGGGCGATGAGATGCATAAGCCGAAGCGTATGAGGATCAAAAACACCAAAGCCAAGTTGGGGGGGGGGGGTCAAGAGATCAAACTGTAGGGTAAAAAGAAGATGATTCCGAAGAGAAAGGAAATACGTACGAAGATGGTTCGAAGGTGAAAAGAGACAAACCAAAGCAGAGGGGCTACGACGCTAGCATGGAAACAATGGGTTGTGGTGGCTGTCCCAGAACAGCCACATGGACCCAATGAGCCTACTTTCATGGAATTGTCAAGGGTTGAGGTCTTCCTTGACAATCGAACATCTAAAAGACCTCAAGAAGAGGTATCACCCGAACATAATTTTTCTCATGGAAAAAGAGAACGGGGATACCTATTGCGAGACGATTAGAATGAAAGTTGGAATGTTAAACACGAAGTACATAAGCCCAAGAGGCACATCGGGAGGCCTTGCGCTATGGTGGGACGAGGATACCGTGGTCATATTTCTCTATGAAAGCCACAACATTTTCGATTGTGAAGTATCCATGAACCAACACAGATGAGCATCGAAGAGGGGAAAACTAGACCACATTGCGGGGTATAGGAGCTGGTCGAAGGAACAAGTGGTTGATCGTAGGTGATTTCAACACCATAAGTAAACCGCACGAGAAAGAAGGGGGCCGGAGTAAACCGGAAAGACAAATGGACACATTTAACAAGCTAATGGAGGACATTAGAGTGGAAGTTATGGGATCCAAGGGGAAGCTCTTCACGTGGTGCAACAATAGGACCGGAGCGAACCGCATAAGCCAAAGATTAGACCGGGGCCTAATTAACTCAAGATGGGGGACCGAATACCCAAAGAGCCAATGTATCAATGAATTACCCCTAGGGTCAGATCATACACCCGTGATCATCCAAATGACTAAACAAAAGAGGAGAAGCACGTGGAGGTTCAAATTTGAGGAAATGTGGTTAGAGGACCCGAGATGCAAGGAAGTAATTAAGGAAGCTTGGCAAGCAACCCCAATGGAAACCGATGGTCGAGGAATCAAACGACCACATGCTGAAGAAGACTAACACAATGGAGCAAGGAGCAATTTGGGAACAATGCTAGGAAGCTTGCGGATCTAAAACACCAATTTAGGAGGCAGGTCGGCCCGAACAAAATACAGACAGAAGTGGAGGAGGAGCGGAGTTTAAAGGCATGGATCAAAGATTCATGGCTAAAGGAAGATATATACTGGAAACAACGATCCCGAGTCAAATGGCCAACAGAGGGCGATCGGTATACCACCTTCTTCCATCTCACGACATCATCGAGGAGGAGAAATTATATATGCCGACTAAGGGGAAGGGATGGGAGATGGATCACAAATGAGAACGACATAGCAAGGGAAATGACACGATATTATGGTGAGATATTTAGCTCGGAGGGGCCCGAACTGAACGAAGATATCCCCGAATGTGTCCCACACCAAATAACAGCTAGAATGAACCAGAAATTAACGGAGACGGTATCAGATAAGGAGATCAAGGCGACAGTATATCAAATGGGCGGGACGAGGGCGCTAGGTCCAGATGGTTTTCTAGGTCTGTTTTATCAACAGAATTGGCACAACGTGGGACCAGCTGTCATCACCGCAGTCAAAACTTTCTTCACATCAGGTACACTTCATTAACCTATAAACTAAAGGGATGTAGTATTGATCCCCAAAGTACAAAATCCAAGCGCCCAACTGATTTTAGACCGATTAGCTGTTGCAATTTCTTGTATAAGATCATCTCAAAAGTTATGGTAAATAGACTCAAAACCTATTTGCCAGAACTTATCACCCCCTATCAGAGTGCATTTGTAGCAGGTCGCGTGATTCAGGACAACATCTTGGTGGCCTATGAAGCTTTCCACTATTTGAAGTCGAGGGGACAACTAAACAGAGTCGAATGTGCACTCAAGGTAGACATGCAAAAAGCATATGATAGGGTGGAATGGAGCTTCTTGATAGCCAGTCTAAAGAAGCGGGTTTTCGTTGAGCAATAGCTCAAGTGGCTCAAGAAATGCATCAAGACAACAACATAGAGAGTGGTAGTAAACGACGATCAGTCCCCAAAAAATCATGCTGACACGTGGTATCAGACAAGGTGATTCGCTATCACCTTACCTATTCATACTCCTGGCTGATGTGTTGTCGAGAAATATTGAACAGGAGGTGCTGAAAGGGTGCCTAATTGGAATAACGCTAGGGAGAACATGCTCCAAGCTCCATCACATGTTCTTCGCGGACGACTCTGTATTCTTCCCATAGAGGACAACCACCAATGCCCACAGACTAAAAGAGACACTAGAAGCATATTGCCATGCATCGGGCCAAAGGATAAATGAAGCAAAGTCGATGCTCTTATTTAGCAAAGGGGCCAATCCGGTCAAAATGACGGTAGTGGAGGAGGAGCTGAACATACAAAGCACCACGGACCCGGGAAAATATATAGGGCTCCCAACAACATGGGCGAGATCGCTAAAGGAAGCTATGGGGTACCTAAAAAACAAAATCCGGGAGAAACTTGCAGGGTAGAGACCAAAGACACTAAACCAAGCGGGCAAGGAGGTGTTGATAAAGGCAGTCATCACAGCGATACCCACATACGTGATGAGCATCTTCAACCTACCCAAAACGTGGTGCTCAGAGATCAATTCATTAATAGCGGATTTCTAGTGGGGCACAACCACGGAGAGGACACGAACACATTGGAAGAGGTGGGACATATTAACAAAGTACAAAAAGCACGGGAGGCCTTGGGTTCTGTGAGCTCCAAACTTTTAACAAGGTCCTCCTTACCAAGATGGCGACGCGAGTAATGGAGGAACCGATACAAATACTCAAGGGACTATATTTCCCAAATTACAGTTTATTTGAGGCGAGAAGGGGTGGAAGGGCATCGTGGGTTGGAGTAGCCTCATCGTCGGAAGGGACGTGCTCAAACAAGATGGACTTTGGACTCTGGGAACGGGATTAGAAATTAGGCTATACTCGGACACATGGATTACTCAAAAACCTGGGTTCAAAGTAGATGGGGGACCATCACCCGACCCACGTCTGGAGTCGAGAGTCAGGGACCTCATAGGGTGGGACGGGACCTGGGACGAACAGAAGGTGCGCCAACTCGTGACAAGCAGGGACACCGACATCATATTAACCATGCCAATACCCTATGATCGGACGGATGACAAACACATATGGCCCCACTCGAAGGAAGGTAAACCCCAGATGCGATCGGTTTACCATCAATTACGCGAGGTGCAAGCCCCCCCCCCCCCCACAGTACAAAAACTTAGTAGCAACAACGGTTTAGGGCTATGGAATGCAATTTGAGGAGTGAATGTCGTACCAAAAGTAAAGAATTATGTGTGGAGATTGGCGACAAACGCAGTGGCGGTGAAGGGGAACCTAATACGCAGGGGAATGTTAGTTGGGCCAGGATGCCCAGTGTGCGGGGAGGATGATACTTGGGAGCACATGGTGCTGGGATGCAAGTGGACCGAACAGATATGTGTAGAGCTACAGGGAATCAGGCGGGCCGAAACCCACGACCTGGATGTCACTAGGTGGCTCGACGAGCGTTGGCATGAGCAAGGCGGAACATGAGCGGAACAGGGAACGAGATGGGAATCATGAATGCTAACCACATGGAACATTTGGAAAGCGAGATGCAAGGCCGAGTTCGAAGGAACACAACTGAACCCCACACTCGTACTCGAAGATAGCCGCCGAGCTATTTAGGAGCAACGAAGGACCGGGAACGCCCGAAACACACACCAGGCCCGACCACACCAATGATATGAAAAACCGAGGAATGTCATAACCAAGATTAATTGCGACGCGTCGTGGTGCCCACAAACATGCATAACGAGAATCAGGGTGGTGGCTCGAGACGGAGAAGGTAACCTCATCGGTGGCGTAAACAGGACACTTGTTAGAGGATTACATTTCAATAGTTTAGTAGTTGATGTACTTAGTTTCAATTGCATATTAGTCCCTAGTACTTCCTATATAAGGAGTACTATCTCTTTGTAATTGATCATCTAATCATTCCACCATGTTTTCAATACATAAAGTTTTGATCTCAAGTTTCTATCCTCATTCAATATTCAAATATTTTCATGGTATCAAATCTAGTTTGATTAGGGACGAAATTTAGATTATGTTGCAAAATTCGTTGCAAATCAGTCAGAAATTGGAAATTGAAAGTCTCCAGCTTCCCAGGCGCAAGTTCTTCCTTCAATTGTCATTTCAGCACCTTCCTTTGGATGAATCAAGCTGGTTTCATCCTCATCATATTCAGATGAGTAGGAATCAACCAATTCCAAGCAACATGATACCATATTTCAACAATCGGATCGCACAAATCATAGCGTTGTTCTTTAGCTTCTCACGCAGCTCTTCATGTCTTCAATTGCCATTACATCAGCTTTCTTTGTTCGAATTAAGCTGGTCGCATCCTCAACAAGTTCATACGAGCAGAAATCAGTCAAATCCAAGCAGAAGGAGATTCGATTTCAACATTCAAAAGAGATCCGAACCTAAAAGCTGCAGAAGAACCAGCGCGCAGAACATAACAACATCATCCTTCTAGCGATATCTTCAACAACCAGTGCATCTGTTCATAGAATCTTCTTGCAGCGATTTCTTCTTCAATTCATTTCGCTTCGTTTTAGGTGGCAACCACAAGAAGATATTAAATAGCTTCAGAGATATCAAATCATAAGAAGATATCAAATCGTTGGAAGTGTTCAACTGTCATATCTGTTCTTCAACAAAACTCTGTTTGCTATGCTGTGATAATGCCTTGTTACTGGATGTGATTGATTCATCACTAAAATGGCGTGATAATGTTGTGTTGCTAGATGATAACTTGCTGCGTTAATTTGCTTCCTGCCATACTGTTTCGATTGAATTGCTGTCTGAAAATCTAAGCTGGTGTATTGTTCTGTTAATTGCTGTTGTTTGAGAGCTGATATGGATGTTGAGCTGCTTAATGCTGAGCTAAATCATGTATTGACCGATATTACTGATATGATTCAAGCGACAATGCTCCTCAAAATGCTGAAGTGTTGATCTATCGTGCTGCAATGATGATTTGTGGTCAAAATGCTGAAATGCTGATCTATGGTGCTGAAATGTTGATCTATGGTGCTGAAATGCTGATCTATGGTACATTACATTGATGTTGATCCAAGTGTTTGATGGTGTTGCTTACATACATGCTGATTTGTAGCTCAAATGCTGAAATACTTGATCGAGATTGCAGAGTAGATTCATTTTCTCAAAATGTTGAAATGGTTGATGCTGAAGCTGCTGATTCAAGATCGCATTGGTGTGTGATTGAGTTGCTTGCACAAGCAAGTCTTTGGTGAGATTGCTTCGAGCTTTGGCTGCAAGTTCAAGTCCCGATTGTACTTTTTCTTAGTTGTTTCGTTTAGCCTAAAATGGCGTGATCACGATGGATGACCAAGAAGGCTCCACGAACATGACCATGGTGACATTGCTTTAGTTTAGGTTCACTTTTGTGTAAGTCCGTATGCGGTAACCCACGTGCTTGTGTTGGGCTTGAAGAATCAAGTTGAAGATGGAAGGTGTGTGATCTCAAGTCGATTGCGGATTGGATTTGGGATTTCGGCACAAGCAAAGAAGCATTACATGTTTTGGGACCAATTCAGCAAATTTCAAAAGTTTGAGGATTAAAATCAAGAAAAGTGAAGAACTTGGGTGAATGTTAGAGGATTACATTTCAATAGTTTAGTAGTTGATGTACTTAGTTTCAATTACATGTTAGTCCCTATGTTTAGGACTTTTGCATATTAGTTCCTATGTTTCAAAGTATTGCTTGGACTGATGAACACTCTAGATCCAAGAAAGAGATCCAACGCCTCCGCAATGAGTTACGGTGTGTGCGAAATAAAGGGAGAAGTCAGGATCGCGCCTTGGAGAATGTGAGGGCAAAATAGCTGAGTTGAACGATGTTGGGTATCGAAAGTGACAGCCTAGTAAAGAAAAGGCCTCGAAGGCCCAATAACCATAGAGGGGGTAAACCCATGATATTCGAACCGGATCGGCCTAAGTACGAGTCAAACTTGGCCCATCATCGAGTGGCCCAGAACCGAGGCCAAAGTCTCCAGGGATGCCAAAGGCTCCCAGACTGCTCGCCATTCTTCACCAGGCCGCGACCTCTCACTGCTCGCCATGAGAGTGCTCGCCCCGAAGAGAGCCTTGCCTCTCTCCTCTGGTCCCACTAAACCGTCAATAAGGAAGTGGCCACGATATCCCGCGTATCTCAGTCACATATTCAGTAAAGATTAGATATGGTAACTGCAATATCTCACAGTAACTACCATATCCCATGATCCGAATCTCCAACAACACAATATACACTAAGATATTCAACTGCCTTATACGGTTTGATCTCTCCTACCCTATAAATACCCTTGCTTTACATACGTTCCTTACGTTTTGAGTTTTATACACACATATACTCATTTAAGCATCGGAGAGGGACTCAGAGACACCCCCTCTGTTGCGCTCCCCTACCTGCAGGTTCACCGGAGTTGGAGCAGAAGCGTCTTTCTGTCCTTGTCTGGTATTTAATTCACTGCCCGATCAGCATCCAGGATTTCACGATCCAACATTTGGCGCCGTCTATGGGAAACGAGCAATTCAGCCATGAGAACTCGATCCCAAAACAACCGTCGGAACCAGACTCGCGAACGATCCTCAGACAGCTCTGATTCCGCCGCCGCTTTCCCGCTTCAACAAGAACCTGCCAGCCAGGCAGGAGCCAATGCCGTCCCCCTGCGGACGGCCAGAGAGCATGTCGGTAATTCCAGACCGACCCCAGCTACCAATCACGTCGAGACTCCAGCTCCGAAAACCGTCCACATTGCCGGGGAAAACATCCAGTTATCCCCGGAGATGATTTCACTGCTGGAGGCCATTCTAGGACAGGTGCGCCGTCAAGCCCCTGCTCGTCAAGAAAACAACCGCCCTGCTGCCACAGGCCCCTTGCCTTCTGAAGCCGCAAATCCTGCACCACCGCACCTCAGGAGGATCAGGAGATGACATCAGGACAACAGTCCATACCTCCGGCATACACCAAGGAGCCCACAGCTGCGTACACTGCCAACCCTTCCGGTCCTTCTCCATCAGGGACATCGCCCAGGTACTGCACTGTGGACCAGATGGACGATCTCCTCAATAAACGGCTCCAAGAAAGACGGCTGACAGTCGTAGCTCCATTCAAGGAGCAATCTGCTCACCCCTTCTCCGACGAGCTCGTCTCCATCAAGATCCCCAAAGACGTGGTTGCTCGGGCCATACCCGAGTACAGTGGCGGAAGAGACCCCACCGTACACGTCAACAAGCACGAGGCTTCTCTCCTGGGTAAGTCAAATGATCTCAATCACTTGTCTTTGTTATTTCCATCCACTCTTTCGGATTCGGCTTCGTCCTGGTTCTTCGGCCTCCCTGCAGGATCTATCGGAACTTGGGCAGAATTAAGGAGCAAGTTCCTGGAGAGGTATATGGGCGAGCGCCAATTGCTGAAGAGCGTGGTCGCCCTGGATGCGGTCAAACAGCAGCCTAGAGAGTCGCTGGCCAACTTTTATGGACGTTTCCATCAGAACGTCATAGAGATAGATCGCCGAATCTCGGATGGGGAGATCATTCGAGCATTTTACAGGGGTATGGATGTGGCCAACAAGGCCTCGAGGAGGCTGCGAATCATGTACCACGTGAAGGAGATCAAAAAGCTGGAGGAGTTGGCATCCAGAGCAAAAGGTTTCATAGACCTTGAAAGGGAGAACACAGAGGCTGACTTCCTGACGACCTCGCTAAGGGTGGTTCATGAACTCCGACGCGATGGTAAGAAGGAGGTGAAAAAGGAGAAGAAGGGAAAAGACAGCAGACCCCGAGTCGAGTCTAATCCAGCGCCTCGCCATCTAGAGGTCCCTGAGTACTTCACGCCTTTAAATATGCCGATCTTAGCGGTACTAGTCGAGATGGAGAGGAGATGCTTGACGAGGCCACCGATGCCTCGTCGAGGTGGTTAGCCCATGGGAAGGATGTCGAGAGCTATTGCAGATACCACAAGTGCAAGGGCCACAAGACATATGTCTGCCGCATCCTGAAGCGGGATATAGAGAAGTTGATTCAGGGGGGAATGCTGAAGGAATTCGTGGCAGGGCAAGACAGAAGTCGAACGCCCCCTAGGAGACATCATTCGCCAGCCCCTGCTGAGCAAACTGATCCGTCGGGAAGCAAGAGGAGAGTAAATCTGATTGCAGGAGGATTCAGTGCAGGCGGCGAGGGGTCGCACGCCAGGGAGGTCTACGCCACTCAGAACTCCACAGCAGTTCAGTTGGGAAAGCGACCCCGACCTGAGGAGAACATGGTCATCTCATTCTCTGAAGATGATTTGGTACATGTCACCCCCCCCCCCCCCCCCACAACGATGCTTTGGTTATCACAGCAGACATTGACGGCTGTGACGTTGCAAGGATTCTGGTCGACGGAGGCAGCTCAACAGACATCCTATTTCTGGACGCTTTCGAGAAGATGGGCAAGTCCAAGCGTGACCTGAAGAGGGTCGACTTTCCGTTGATTGGGTTTGCGGGAAGGACAACTTATCCACTGGGGGCTATAACCATGCCAGTGATTTTTGGCGAGGGATGGAAGAACATCAAGGTATCGGTCACCTTCCTGGTGGTCAATTCACCTACATCCTACAACGCCATCATGGGGAGGACCACGATCAATCCGAACAAGATTGTGGCCTCCACAGTCCACCAGAAGATGAAGTTCCCCACTCCCAATGGGATCGGAGAAGTACTCGGTGACCAGCCTTCCTCGCGGCAATGCTATGTGAACTGTCTGCGCAGGAAGAACCAAAGGGAGGCCCTCGCCATTGAAACAGAGGCCGACCCTCGCGAGGACTTGGCTCAGCTAGCACCCATGGAGGAATTGGAAGAGGTCGAGATCGATGGTCCAGGCAAGAAGGTGCGCATTGGAACCACCTTGAAAGAGGATCAGAAGGAGGCCATGACCGCCCTTCGCCTGGCAGCCGAGCGACATGCCGGGAATCAGCACATATATCATCTCCCACGAGCTCATAATAGACCCTTCCATCAAGCCGATCGCCCAAAAAAGAAGGTCATTCGGGACGGACAAGCGTTTGGCGATCAGGCAGGAGGTCGGCAGGCTTATTGAGTCTGACTTCGTCAGAGAGGTGAGATTCCAGAGCTAGGTCGCCAACCCAGTTCTGGTCAGGAAATCAAACGGCAAGTGGATGATGTGCGTCGACTTCCGCGATTAGCTTGCCCTAAGGACTCATATCCCCTGCCCAGGATTGATCAGCTGGTCGATGCTACCTCTGGACACGAGAAGCTGAGCTTCATGGACGGCTACTCAGGCTACAACCAGATCAGAATGCATCGAGACGATGAGGCTCACACCGCTTTTTATGCCGATGGGGACATTCTGTGCTACAAGGTGATGCCCTTTGGCCTCATCAATGCCGGGGCAACTTATCAGCAGATGGTGAACCGCCTGTTCCAGGACATGCTGGGGAGAAACATGGAGGCTTATGTGGATGATATGCTCGTCAAAACCGTCAAGGGCAATCCGCACATAACAGACCTCCGCGAGGCTTTCGAATGCATGAGGAGACACAGTGTTCGCCTGAACCCTGCCAAGTGCGCCTTTGGAGTCAAGTCCGGGAAATTTCTGGGTTTCATGGTCAGCGAAAGGGGAATCGAAGCAAACCCAGAAAAACTAAAAGCCATAGAAGAAATGAAGTCGCCTACCTGCCACAAGGAGGTCCAATCCCTGAATGGACGCCTAGCTGCTCTCAACCGCTTCCTCTCCAAAGCGAGCGACAGGTCCCTCCCATTTTTCAAAACGCTGAGGACCAACCGCAAGTTCGAGTGGACGACAGACTGCGAGGAAGCGTTCCAATCCTTGAAGAGGCATATCCAAACACTCCCAGCTTTGGCAAAGACCATTCCAGGCGAGCAGCTCTTCCTTTATTTAGGCATTAGCTAGGTGGCAGCCAGTGCTGTCTTAATAAGGGAGGAAAATAATATTCAGAGTCCATTGTATTTCATTAGCAAAATGTTCAACTCAGCTGAAATAAAATATGTCCAGATTGAGAAGTATCTCTATGCCTTAGTTATTGCTACTCGGAAGCTGAGACCTTACTTTCATGCGCACGACATCACGGTCCTCACTAATCAACCACTCAAAAACTTCCTGATCAAGCCAGACTCTTCAAGAAGAATGGTCAAGTGGGCGATCGAGCTCAGCGAGTTCAGGATCAAATTTGCGCCAAAAACTGCCATCAAAGGTCAAGCACTAGCTGATTTCATTGTGGAAAGCACGAGTACCGGTCAAACAGAAGCAGAAAATAGGCCAAGTCAGTCAGCAGACAACAATCAAATCTGGGAACTCTACACAGACGGGTCTTCATCAAAAGAAGGCTCGGGGGCAGGTTTAATTCTTATTCCTCCTGAGGGCGAGCCTTTGAAGTATGCGATCGCCTTAACATTCTCGGCGACCAATAATGAAGCAGAATATGAGGCTCTTATCACTGGACTCAGACTAGCAAAAGGAATGGGTATAACTGCGCTTAAGGTAAAAAGTGACTCAGAGCTTATTGTCAATCAGGTTAATGGCACCTACGAGGCAAGGGGAGAAAAGATGAAAAATTACCTCAGCATCGCCAAGAAGCTCGTTGCGGAAATCCCAAATTTCGCGATTGAGTCTATTCCTCGCCAAGAAAACCAGATGGCAGATTCCTTGAGCAAACTAGCATTCAGAGGGACAACAATCCAGGATGTGCAATTTCTGGAAAAGGCCCTATGTTCAGTCCTTGAAAGCAGAGCCGATGTCTTCAATATTCAAGGACAGGTCACATGGATGACTCCGTTTCAGAATTACTTGAAAGAAGGGATCCTCCTGGATGATGAAGGCGAATCCACGAGGATAAGACGACTTGCGTCCAGTTATCTGATTATAGATGGAGAACTCTACAGAAGAGGTTACTCGACTCCTTACTTAAGATGTGTTGCTCATCCAGAAATAGAAAGGGTTCTTCGAGAAGCTCATGAAGGGGCGGCAACATGTCACGAAGGTGCTCGATCGTTGACAAGAAAAATCTTCAGGTTGGGATACTATTGGCCAACCTTAGGAAAAGACGCGGCTGAATTAACGCAGAAATGTGAGACTTGCCAGCAGTTTTCACCACAATCAGGTCGTCCATCAACACTATTATCCCCAATGGCGGGTGCTTGGCCTTTCGCTCAATGGAGGATTGATATATTAGGTCCTTTCCCTATTAGCACTGGTCAACGCAACCACATTATAGTGGCGATTGACTACTTCACTAAGTGGATATAGGCGAAAGCTCTAACTTCTAAAACGGAATTTGAGGTCATCAAATTCCTAAAGATTAACATATTCTCTAGGTTTGGAATTCCCAAAATACTCATCAGTGATAATGGTCCGCAATTCATTGGAAAGGAGCTAAAATGGATCTGTGAAGAATATCATGTCGACCATCGTTTCAGCTCGGTGCATCATCCTCAAACGAATGGGCAAGATGAAGCAGCCAACAAAGTTGTTTTAGCAGGACTCAAGAAAAGGGTTCGAGCATTCAAAGGGAATTGGGCAGAAGAGCTGGAAAACGTATTATGGGCCATCAGAACAACGCCTAAGTCAGCCACAGGAGAAACACCGTTCAGCTTAGTGTATGGATCAGAAGCAGTAGCACCCGCCGAAATAGCAGTGCCTACCCATAGAATCCTACATTTTAACGCTGAGGCAAATGAGGTCGAGCGCAGAACTGACCTCGACTTGGCAAAAGAAAAGAGATGGTTATCAGAAAAAGCACAAGCAAAGATGCGCCTGGCGACCGCTCGATATTTCAACAGAAAAGTCAGCGCTCGCCAATTTTTCGTTGGGGAGATGGTTATGAGAAGGAATGAATTCACAAGGCTGGACAGTAAAAATAAACTTTCAGCCAAATGGGAAGGACCGTACAAGGTAATAGAGATCGCCGCACCAGGATCCTACTATTTGGAAACCACCGAAGGCGAAAGGTTACCCCGTCCATTCAATTCTGAGCATCTAAGGAGATTTCATACATAGCTTGTAATCAAACTGTTGTGTTAATAAAAGAAAGCCATTCCTTCATAAAGTGTGTCCACTCGAAGCAAGTCGAAGAAAAAAGACCTGATAACCGAATCGGGCACAAAATCCTTGACGCCAAAGTTAGGCCAAAAAGCCCTATCGCCAAAGATAGGCCAAAAGCCCTAACAACAAAGTTAGGCCAAAAGCCCTAGCAACAAGGCTAGGCCAAAAGCCCTATCGCCAAAGATAGGCCAAAAGCCCTAACAACAAAGTTAGGCCAAAAGCCCTAGCAACAAGGCTAGGCCAAAAGCCCTAACAACAAAGTTAGGCCAAAAAGCCCTATCGCCAAAGATAGGCCAAAAGCCCTAGCAACAAAGCTAGGCCAAAAGCCCTAACAACAAAGTTAGGCCAAATAGCCCTATCGCCAAAGATAGGCCAAAAGCCCTAGCAACAAGGCTAGGCCAAAAGCCCTATCGCCAAAGATAGGCCAAAAAGCCCTATCGCCAAAAATAGGCCAAGAAGCCCTGACGCCAAAGTCAGGCCAAAAGACCTAGCAATAAAGTTAGGCAAAATGAAAGCCCTGACGCCAATGTCAGGACAAAAATTCCTAACAATAGAATTAGGCAAAAACAGGAGAGCAGACGCCAAAGCCAGACAAAGAGATCTGCTACCAACTCATTAAATAGTGGATGAGAGATTTTAGGCGATCACTATGGGTGATGAAGCCTTAAGTTAAAAAATTCCTGGTTACTATGAAAACAAGTCAAAGGTTTAAACTTCGAAAAGGTAATATCTCTTAGAACTTAGAAGTCTATGCTTTTAAGTGTTAGAGTATTGTCCTTAGAAAGTTCATACAGACTTATGCTTGGTCCAAGGCTTTAAAAGTCGAGGCCATTACAAAGCAAGAAAAAGTCTGGAGTAATTACGATTACGCGATCAAGATATCGGAAAGGATAGCCATCACATTCAAAGTCAAATAAACATAAAGGCTTGTGAATATAGAAGGCATCCAATATTATAAAGAAAAATAATAACCGAGTCTGAATTCAAAAAATAATTACAAGGAATGATAAAAATTATTATCTAAAACAGATATCTAGAAACAAAAACAGCATGTGATCGCCGGAGAGGTGGAGGCTTCAAGCTTTTGGGTCCTGGCGGGCAGAAGCGTTTGGCTCGCCTTCGGGGGCAACCTCTTCAGTCACAGCTGGGTCAACCTCTTCAGCAGTAGTGGTAGGCTGCGGAAGGGTTTGACTTCGGAGGAAGCCCTTCAGGGACTCAACTTCACCAACAGGGAAGTTGGGATAAACCGCCTGGACATCCTCGACCAGGATGTGGAGGAAGTCAGCAATCTCTGACTTCATCACCGCCAAAGCGCAGTCAACGAAGTCATCAGACTCTTTGAATTCGTTAACAACACTTGGGGTGAAGGAACATACTTCAGCTGTTCAGCCAGCTGTTCCTTCTCCTTCTCCAGGGCGACCCCCTGGCTTCAGCAGCATCCCGTTGCGCCTCAGCGGCGACCCGTCGAGCTTCTTACTCCGCTCCTTGGGCTTGGGCCTCCTTCAGCTCCGCCTCCAGGCGAGCCCTGACAGCCTCCCCTTCATCTAAGCACCGATGAAAGGCTTCAGAATCCTGAAGGGCGGATGCAGCGTCAGCCTCCCTCTTCTTAACATCAGCAAGGAGACGCTGCACCTTCCTGAAGTACTCTTCCCGGGAACCGTCCACCAAGGTGATCGCCACGTCAGCGGTCTTCTTGATGGCCCCTAATTGCCCCGGGGTGACGCTGTGTCCGCCCTTCAGGATTCTGAAGCGGTCTTCGGTACTGCTCCAGCTCGACAAGCAGGTTAGAATGCTTATCGGCGAGCTCTCCGAAGACGTGGCAAAGAATCACCTCTTCCCGAACGAGTTGGCAACAAAAACAGAGTGAAAATTGTCAGGACGTCAAACAAAAAGGGAACGACTAGGAAAAAAGAAAAATTTCTGGAAAAGAGGCGAGATCATACCAGAGCGACTCGTTCGAAGTGGGTCCGCAGGAACCCCTCGATCTGAGGTAGCTCCGTGGTAACAATCGAGCGGTCCTTAGGGGGAATTATCCCATAAAGAAGCCGCATGCACATGTCCGGGCTACCCCAGAGGCTCTTCTGGGCAGGGTACCCCTTCTTCGCAAGGTCCCCGCAAGGGACCCAAGGCCCCCGAGGGTTCGCAGCCTTAAGTGGCTGGAACAGGCTCGCCATGGAGCAGTACTCCTCCGCCGAAGCCTTCGAGGTGCTGGAAGCATCGGGCCCCTTCTTCTGGGTCCCAGACTCCTTGGGAGGATCCGTGGGCACAGTAGGAGCGGGGGGCGCCAAGGCCAAAACCTTCTCCTTGGTGGCAGAAGGACCCTGAGGATATGGAGAAGGAGGCTCCACGTCCAGACCCTTCCCCTTGCTGGTAGAAGGGCCCTTAGGAGGGGGAGGAGGATGATGGTTGACTTCCGGGTGCTCCTCACTCCTGACCTTCTTGGAGGGAGGAGGAGGAGGGTCCCGGGCCACATCAGCCGAGGACTTCTCTGCAAAACAACAAGGCAAGATGTCAGAACCCAAAAACTGCAAAGTATGAAAATGTCAAATCTACAAATGGGGAGGCAACATACCCGGTTGGCGAGGGCCAGCAGTGGCCGAGGGAAGAACCTCCTCAGACTTCCTCTTGGACGAACGCCTAGAGGGGGGAGGAGGAGAGTTCAGCAATGCCTGGTCGGAGGACAGACCCGTCGATCCCTGGTCATCAAAGAGACCTATCAGTTTTTGACTCTTGCCTACGGCCTTGCCTACAAACAATAAAACCAGAAAGAGTTAGAAGGGGTTACCCAATCATCAAAGATTGGCGTGGCCTGATGGATGCCCGTCATCTCGAGCATGTTCTCTGTGGTCTCTGCCACTGGGTGGATGGAGCGGAATGAATTTGATCGATGTATCCGGAACAGATCATCGATGGCGTTCAGGTCGCCCCCGGATAGCTCATCAAACTCAGGAGGAAGGTCCCTATCAGGGGTAGATAACTTCCAAGGCACCCCCCTTGTAAAATAAGTAGAACTTCTTATAGTTGGAGTTGGTGGCCCGGAAGTAATCAACCATACGGACATGGACATTCCGAACCCATGCTTGAAGGCCCCTCCATTCAGAAAACTTTGGCCATCGGGACTGGAAATGGTGGAGATGATTCGTCCCAACCGCCAACCGGAAAAAGCACCGGAACAAGGCCAATGAATACGTCCATTCTTGACGTATGCACAGGAACTTGAATCCAGCCCAGATCCTAATGGCGTTGGGAACGAGCTGCGTGGGATGTATCATGTAGAACCGGCACAAGTCCTGTAAATCCTCGCAGAGAGGAAAACACAACCCAGCATCAATCTGGGCCGCATATAAGTAAACCTCTCCTTGACAAGGGTAATGCAGACCCGTTCCCGGATATCTAGGGACATCTCCCGCACCAAGACCACCATGTACCACCATCGTCTTGAAATACGCTGGCTTCAACTCGTTGGGCTTGACATCTACTCAGAACGGTTCAAATATAGCACAGCAGGTATAAAAAACAGAGAAAAACAGAGGATATTCCCAAAGCAGAGCAGTAAGAAGACGAAGGTTTACCCTTTGGAGAAAAAACAGGTGTCTGAAGCTCAGGCCCATCCACCACCACCGGGGTGGCTGCGGACCTCCCCGCGTCAGTTTGTTCCCCCGCTGAAGGGGGTACAGCACCTTCCCTAATGGTTAAGGGGGCATTCGCGTTCCTGGACGCATTGGCGTTCTTGGATGCCTTAGTGGCTGCATGTTTGATCCTCTGACCACGGGTAGCCATGGAAACAGTTGGGAAAAAAGGTTGAAGAAAAAAGAAGAAGGATTCGCAAAAGAACCTCTGGAAATCTGAAGGAGTGAATGAGCGTAAAAAACAAAATAGAGAAACTAACGTCTCTTATATAGGCCCAAAAAGGAGTAACCACCACGGGCGAATCAAAGCGACGCAGGAGAATAATTGCACCCTTTTGGAAAAAACCGAAGCAATGTCAGAATTCCAAGACACCTCGGGGAGACAAACGGTCGGCCAGTACAGACAGTTGTCAGACTGCCCTTGGTTTACGGAATAATAAATGACAGGCGTGCCCCAAGCGACCGTTCGATTTCCAGATAACTGTGTAGTCATTAAATGCTAAAGTCCACTAAGCAGACAAAGTGGTCGCCAGTGCATTAATAGACTCTATCAGAAACACTTTTGGTAGGTAATGATCGCCTAGCAAAGAAAGATAAAATTCCTCAGACCAAGGCTACCTCTAGTGATCGCCAAAAGGGAATAAAAGGAAGAATATTCCTTCATCATTGAACAGTGGAGGAACTGCTCGCCAAACGAGCCTGAAGTGCCTAAAAGGTCATGAACCATTACAAGGGACGAGGAAAACGAATTTAAGACGTCACTATCCAAAACCCTACCAAGAAATCAAGCTCGACTGAATAAACTTCAATCAAGCTTCGGGGGCAAATGTTGGGTATCGATAGTGACAGCCTAGTAAATAAAAGGCCTCGAAGGCCCAATAACCATAGAGGGGGTAAACCCATGATATTCGAATCGGATCGGCCTAAGTACGAGTCAAACTTGGCCCATCATCGAGTGGCCCAGAACCGAGCCCAAAGTCTCCAGGGACGCCAAAGGCTCCCAGACTGCTTGTCATTCTTCACCAAGCCTCTCTCCTCTGGTCCCACTAAACCGTCAATAAGGAAGTGGCCACGATATCCCGCGTATCTCGGTCACATATTCACTAAAGATTAGTTATGGTAACTGCAATATCTCACAGTAACTGCCATATCCCATGATCCGAATATTCAGCAACACAATATACACTAAGATATTCATCTGCCTTATACGGTTTGATCTCACCTACCCTATAAATACCCTTGCATTACATACGTTCCTTACGTTTTGAGTTTTATACACACATAATACTCATTTAAGCATCGGAGAGGGACTCAGAGACACCCCCTCTGTTGCGCACCCCTACCTGCAGGTTCACCGGAGTTGGAGCAGAAGCGTCTTTCCGTCCTTGTCTGGCATTTAATTCACTGCCAAATCAGCATCCAGGATTTCACGATCCAACAAACGACACCCTTGAATAGTCCAGACGAAGGGCAAGGAAAATAAAAAGATTTTCGAAATGCATGTCCCCGACCTTCCTTCGAACCAAGGAGCAAGTCACAAATGTTGGATTTAGGGATTTGGATGATGAAGGGAAGAACAAAGAAGAACAGGAAAGGGAAGGAGAAGAACAAGCTACGGATTTCCAGAGCTAAAATATCTTAGTGATATTGTTCAAGAGTGACAATCATATAAAGGAAATACAACCGAGAACAGACAAAACAGTAAGGACACATAATTGCAAATTAGTCCCTATGGCTAGACTAATTGATGCTTGGACCGCAAGCAACAATATTTACAGATTAATCCCTAAACATAAGTGTTAGACACAAGCCATACCCTATGCCATGTTTAAAGCATTTTATTTTTCAGGAGAGATACCAGTGATGCACAGAGGCAATGAATATGATCAGAAATGGGAAAATAATCAGATGACATGTGATTCTAAGGCAGATGACATGTTATTCTAAACATGAAAACCAGACATGAGCAGACTACGATTACCAGTATTAATATACCAATGATAGAGTTGATCAGACATGCATAAAAACAGACAGAGTTAAAATCACGGAGGTGCAGTCAACAGGAAAACTCAGTAAACATGCATATGGCTGACCTGAAGTGCTGAGTTCAAGGAAAGATACTAAGTTATCAGAGATTGAATATATTTACAGACTGGATGGGAAGTTCATTGAGAGCTAGATGTGAGCTGAAGGAATGGGGAGACTCCATGATCCTCCAGTTCTTCTAGTGAGAAGACCCCAAGCTTTTTCCTGCAGGGAATGAAATGTTTTTCAGTTAGTGGTTTAGTTAAAATATCAGCAGTTTGTTCCGAAGCTGGAATGAAGTTAACTAAGACATCCCCATTGTGAACTTTATCCCTGATGAAGAAGAGATCAATCTCGACATGTTTCATCTTGGAGTGATGGATGGGGTTTTCTGACAGAGCAACAACACTTGTGTTATCTGTCCAGATGACAGGTGCAGTTGGAGTGTGAAGTCCAATTTCCTTGAGAAGGAATTGGACCCACATAATCTCACACATAGCATTGGCAATGGCCCTGAATTCAGCCTCTGCACTCGACCTAGACACTACTGTCTGCTTTTTGGAGCTCCATACTATGGGATTACCATTTAGGAGAAGGTAATGCCCTGAAATGGAGCGGCGATCAGAGTGATCACCACCCCAGTCAGCATCAGAGAATGAGGTAAGTGTAATGTCTTTGACAGGTGAGGGTGTTGGTCTGAACAACAGACTGTGATTGAGAGTGCCTTTGAGGTGTCCCAGGACGTGAATAACAGCCTTCCAGTTGCTGTTATTGGGTGCTTGCATAAACTGACTCAGTTTGTTTACTGCAAAGTGAACATCTGGTCGTGTGACACAGACATGTTGCAGAGCACCTATTGTGCTTCTGTATAGTGTTTCATCATGAAAAGGTTCAGAACAAGTAGACATACCTGATTTTGACAGACACGTACCTGTCATTGGAGTGGGGAAATCTGTTTGATCATTTAGACCTACCTTGTCCAGGAGTTCCTGAATGTACTTCTTCTGATTCATAAGGATGAAATCATCACCTGAAACTACTTCCATGCCAAGGAAGTAGTTCAGGTTTCCTAGATCTTTGAGCTGGAATTGAGCATTTATTGAATCAACAATGTTAGAGACAAGATGAGAAGAGGTACCAGTTATAACAATATCATCCACATAGACAAGTAACAGTATGAAATAATCAGATGTTGACTTGATAAACAAACAACTATCAGAGGTTGAGCCATGAAAACCAAGAGAATTCAGGAGAAAAAACTTCAATTTTTCAAACCAGACTCCTGAAGTTTGCAAACCAGATTAGGGGTGTTAGAATGAACCTCAAAACCTGGAGGTTGTGTCATGTAGACCTCCTCATGAAGGTCACCATTAAGGAAGGCATTATTAATGTCAACCTGTCTGATACAGCATTTATGAGTCAGTGCTAAAGAAAGTACAATACGGACAGTAGCAGACTTAATGACAGGACTGAAAGTTTCCTGAAAATCAAAACCTGATTTTTGGGAAAAACCTTTGGCAACAAGACGAGCCTTGTACCTGACAACAGCCCCATCTGCATTTCTTTTGATTTTGAATATCCATTTGCAACCAATAGGGATTCGACCTGTAGGTAAGGGAACAAGGGACCAGGTGTTGTTTGTAGAAAGAGCTGTAAGCTCTTCTTGAACAGCCTGAAGCCAATGAGGTGACTGAAGAGCCTCGTGAATGCTACGAGGCTTAGAGTTTCTCAGGTCTGTGGACAGGGCAAGGGAAGTGGACAACCCTTAAAGAGAAGTTTTTGATCTGGTTTGCATAGGATGCACATTGGTGGAGGATTTGAGACGAGAAGGTTGAGAGGATGAGGAGGGTTGGGCTTGTGGTGAGGTGGGGAAGGACTGATCTGAGTGAGCTGGTGGTGGTGGTATAGAGGAAACAGGATCAGAGGAGGTAATAGGAACAAGGGTTGAGCCAGAAGGGACATATCTACATACTTCAGTAGGTGAGCTTAGATCAGGAGCAGAGACAGGTACTGAGGGAGGCTGAGTTGAAGTGGTGTTTTTAGTGGGTGTGGTGGAGGGTAAGCTGGACTCACGCGAAGTGTGAGCAGGCACAGGAGGTCCTGATGAATGAGAGACAGTGGAGGGAACAGAGGTAGGTTGTTGGAAGAAAGGGTCACATGGTATGAAGAATGGTTTGGAGGGAGTGGCAACTTTTGGTGAGTTTGAGGCATAGAACGTCCCTGTGGTGTCACTGAAAGGAAATGTTGTCTCATGAAAGACAACATTTCGTGACACATATACTCTTCCAGACGAAGAGAGACACCTGTAGCCATGATGATCAGAACAGAACCCAATGAAGACACATGGTTCTGATCTGAAGGACAACTTGTGAGACGTGTAAGGTCTCAAGTGAGGGAAGCATAAACAGCCAAAGACTCTTAGAAAATAGTAGTCAGGCTTGGAATTGAAGATGAGCTCATGAGGAGAACAGTTATTAAGAGACTTGGAGGGCAATCGGTTAATAAGAAAGACATCAGTGGAGAAGGCATCTGTCCCGTAGTGTAAGGGAACGAATGACTGTGCAAGAAGTGTAAGTCCTAATTCAAAAATGTGGTGGTTCTTACGCTCCACCATGCCATTTTGTTGTCTAGAATAAGGACAGGTGATCCTATGAACTATACCAAACTGAGCTAAGTAAGCAGTGAGAAAATGAAACTCACCTCCTCCATCAGATTGCACAGCTTTGAGCTTTGTGCCAAACTGCTTTTCTGCTAACAAATGAAACTCACAAAAGACTTTAGCAGCATCAGATTTTCGATTTAAGAAGTAAATCGAAGTGCATCTAGAAATACTGAGATAGTAATTGCTATTACTAGAGGAGAAGGGGGCAGGACCCCAGAGATCTACCTGAACCATTTCTAGAGGTTGAGAGTATACTGTCTCTGATGATTGGTATGGAAGGGTCTTACTTTATCCCACTGCACAGGCAGCACACTCAGAAGATATGTGTTTAGTGGGCAGATTTTGAAGTCTCAAGAAATTAACAAGTATGTTCTTAGAAGGGTGGCCTAACCTCATGTTCCATAGGTGAGAAGGTTCATTAGTTTTCAGAGAGCTAAGAAAGAAGCTAATCTCAAATTCAGGTAATGCAATGGAGGATGCATTATTAAAACATGTGACAGTAGAGCATTCATCAGAAATATCAGCAGTATAAGCAGAGGAAACATGAGGAAAACCACAGGAATCATGATTAACCATAAACGTAGAATTGTCATTATCAATAACCGAAAAGGTTGAGTTTTGAGCAGATAAAACTGCATTATTACAAAATGACTGAAAATCAGGTGAAAGACTCAAACACTGATCTGGACTAACAGTAGAAGACTCAACTAACTGAATGTACTTAGACTTAAAACTAGAGAAATCTAGGCGGTAAAGACCCCCTGATTCATAACCCTTCAGCAGCACCTTGTTGGAGAGGGAATCCTTGATCAGGCAGTGCGATGGGTGAAATTCAAAATAAACTTGATTATCCTTTGAAAACTGAGATACAGAAAGCAGGTTTTTAGTAACAGCAGGTGTGTAAAGCAAATTATTAAGAAGAAGAGGTTTGCCAGTGGAAGGTAAATGAGAAGAACCAATGGCAGATATTTCAAGAGAAGAACCATTTCCAACTAAAACCTTACCTGGACCAGAGTATGGAGAAGACATGTTCGGGACAGGCTGAGCATTTGTCAGATGGTTCGTGGATCCTGAGTCTGGGAACCAACTGCCATCAGAGGAGGCTGGGTTTGAGCTGCTGGCCATCAGGTTGTTTGCTTGGGTGGGTAGAGGTGATGTAGGCTGGGATAGGGCAAGGGTGGGGTGAGGCTGAGGATTGGAAAACACTTGATATGGTTGAGCTGGATAACATGGAGGGTCCATAATGTATGGATAGATAGGAGGTATGGGTGAAGGATAAGGTGAGTACTGCATCACAGACTGTGTTTGAGGATTGGGAGGAGTGATGGTGGTGGTCTGAGGTGGTTGAGGTTGCGCTTGGGATTTATGCAACTGAGGTGGTGGGCAATGCTGGTTTTGTGGTTGATGCTGGTATGGGTCAGGATCAATGTCATAGGCAACAAGATTTGCTGAAGGTGCTGGAGAGGTGGACTGGGGATCAGTCACTCCAGTGAAGTGCACATTGAATATGTGGAAACATCTGTGCACCAAGTGCCCAAATTTTCCACACAACTGACATTGCAGTCTGTTGTTACCAAAACCCTTACCACGGCCCCTACCCCTACCAGACTGTTGATTACCAAATGGTGGGGGACCATAGGAGAATGACTGAGTGTTCAGATTTGTGGGTTGGGGTGTGGGCAAGAGACCAGACATGGGTGACTGGGTGGGATTAACAGACATGCTATCCTTGCTACCAGAACTGTTTTCATCATCCGACACAAAAGACTTGCTGGGAGTAGGAACCTTAGTAGAAGCTATGTTGACACTAGCACTAGCATCGAATAAAATGTCAGACTGCCTAGACTCAGCATCCAGTAAAACAGAACTCACAGAGGCAATACTATACGGATTTTGGCTAGCATGAATTACAGCAATAACATTATCATACTGACCATTGACCCCATTCAAAATAATCAAGATTTGTTGCATCTCTTCTATAGGGTGACCACAACTAGCTAAACTATCACAGGTGGTCTGGATTTCAGTAAGGTAATCTCTCATAGGCTGATGAACATGCTTTCTAACCTTAAGCCTATCATAAAGATGCATGATTCTAGTAGTGGAGGATCGTGAGAAATCACGATGAAGCTTATGCCAAATGGCAACAACAGATATACACCCTATTAAACCCCTACTAACCTGAGAAGAAACAGATGCAAGAAGCCAGGATGAAAGAGAGCTGTCCTGTTGGAGAAACTTTGCATAGGCAGGATTTGGGACTGCAACCCCAGTTTCATCTTCCAAAAACTGAGGTATGTTGGCTCCATGGAGATGATTCTCAAGGTTGTACCCTCTGACTGAGAGTAGAACCTGCTGTTTCCACTGTTGGAAATTTTCTTCGATAAGTAGCTGAGCTACCTTCTTGTAGGCGAAGGCAGGGCTTGATTCTTCCATGAATCAAGTGGAAAGAGTTTGGGAAAGGTGATTTCAGGCTCGATCGAGCTCTGATACCATGTTGGATTTAGGGATTTGGATGATGAAGGGAAGAACGAAGAAGAACAGGAAAGGGAAGGAGAAGAACAAGCTACGGATTTCCAGAGCTAAAATATCTTAGTGATATTGTTCAACAGTGACAATCATATAAAGGAAATACAACCGAGAACAGACAAAACAGTAAGGACACATAATTGCAAATTAGTCCCTACGGCTAGACTAATTGATGCTTGGACCGCTAGCAACAATATTTACAGATTAATCCCTAAACATAAGTGTTAGACACACTTATATCCAAACAACAAATTCACCCAACGAGCTGCGTCGTCGTGTGAAACGTCTTAAGAATTAGACTTTGATTCACCAACTCCTTTTAGAGTATTGTTTAGAAAAATGTTTGTCATATTTGTCATCAATGTCTACGAAAGGAATGAACAGAACATGCATAATGTTTTTTAAAAAACACATGCATGATTAATTGTGTATTTACTCTTCTTACTATGGTATTTGAATGATTTAGGCACATCTGGCAAGAACAAGCACGATACGCACTCACAGTTTCGTTCAATGTGAACGAATGGAACAACAAAATCAAAGCCCTCCACCAGGTTTCCCGGAACCCGTCCGACATTTGACAACTCCGGCACCTCAAGAATACGACGAGAGGATCATCCAGCTAGAACAAACTATACACGCCATGATTTCTGGCATGACCTCCCGGTTCGAGCAGATTTAGTTTTTTCTAAACGCCCAGGCAGCCACCTCGTCTTCCCAAGCAACACCCCCGCCTGTAGCACCTCATCAATCTATGCCAAGTACTTTGGTTTTACCCGACCAAACTCCAGCTCCCATATATGATCATCCTGTTAAAGTTCCACCTCCAACTCCCACATCTGACCATCTCAACCAAGCTCCACCTCATACATACAACTGCCCTAATCAAGTTCCACTACCTATACATGACCCTCACGAGCAAGTTTTTCCTCTTCAGCATGATCGGGTTGCAACTCTGGTACCTGTTTACCCCAATCAAGTCACACGATCCGCGTTTGGGCTCCTCAATTACTCGGTCACAGTCGTCCCGGTCGAGACCGAACAAGACAAGCGGTTGAAGCAAATTGAAGAAAAGATGAGGTCTATTCAAGGAGTAGATCGATTGGGAGACTTGGATTTCTCTGATCTAGCTCTATTTCAGGAAATCTTGATGCCCGATAAATTCAAGGTGCCGGACTTTGAAAGGTTCGATGGAACAGGACATCTGATTGTTCAACTTAATATTTACATGGAGAAAATGAATCCATATCAGCAATATACCAAGTTGATGGTCCAGACCTTCCAGGAAAGTTTGAAAGGGGAGGCACTGGTCTGGTTCGCAGGGTTAAGAACAGAGCAAGTGCCTAATATGGAGGAGCTGGCCAAACTTTTCCACCGCCAATATAAGAAGAATCTAGATAACGCTCCTACTCGCCTTGATCTTCAGGATATGGAGATGAAAGAGGGACAATCTTTCAAAGATTATGTGACTGAGTGGAGGGGAAAAGCCAACTGCATGAACCCGCCTCTCGGGCAGAACGAGTCGGTCCCGATTTTTATCAGCACTCTTAAGGGTATATATTATACCCAAATGATGAGTCAATCCACAACATAATTTTCAAATCTCATAATGACGGGCGAATTGATCGAGCGAGGGCTTCGGTCCGGAAGGATTGAAGACCCACACAAAAGTGCAGCGGATCCTAAGAAAACTGGAACAAAGAAACCTACCCATCCATAGGCGCAGTCTATCTGAACCCTTACCAGGCTCCTTACTCGTCTGCGTATCAACAATACTAACCATTACCGGTGGTCCCGATGGCTTAGGCTCCTCGAGCCCCACAAGGAACAACCTCCCTGCCTAAGCCATAAGATTCTGTCAATCAAGGTATGAACCAAAAGAGATTTCGAGAGCCTCGACAATTTATCCCGCTTCCAATACCGTTGGTTGAATTGTACAAGAAGGCTTTGGCTCAAGGGCTCATAGGTCCTGAGCCCCGAAACGAGAATTCCAGCTAATGAACCAAATTCAAAATGTGAGTTCCAGATGGGAGCACCTAGGCATACCACTAACAATTTCCCTCGCCTGAAGCACTGAATCGAAGACCTTATCTATCATAAGTACCTGGTCTTAAATCTCATTTCGACACCGAATGTCAATACCAATTCGCTACCCAGCCACGCTCCAGTCTCAGTCAACATCATTTTCTTAGAAGAAGGACCAACCCCTTTGGCCAACCCCATAAGTCGGGAGATGCTAACAAAATATTTTTCGATGATCACCCCACTAATCATTGACTACATACCGCAAGGACCAACACCATTCAAGTACGAGAGAAACAAAAGGGTATCGTGGAGCTATGGGAGTCAAGCAGTAGGATCTGCGAAAAATGAAGACATTTTCAGTATGACTCGATCCAGACGTTGCTATATCTAGCCAGAAAACCCACTCAAGGAGAAGGAGGTAGAGGTGGCCCAAAAGAAGAAGATAACTGAAGAAGAAGCGAGCAATTTCATGAAAATTGTAAAGTATATTTAGTACAATGTAGTAGACCAGCTGTGAGGAACCCAGGGCAGATATCTTTGTTAGCTCTGTTGTTGAGTTCTGAACCACACCTAGATGCATTAATGAAAGTTTTAAAGGAAGCCCTAGTACCAAAGGAATTTTCAACCCGCCAAGTGGAGAATCTCATCGGTTCGGTTTTTGCTAGCCAAATTGCCTTCGGAGATGAAGAGTTGGGTTTTGAGGGAAAACAACATGTCAAGGCCCTTCACATCGTATGCAAGAGTAGGGGATATGTGCTATCAAGAGTAATGATTGAGAACGGCTACGCTTTAAATGTATGCCCGATATCTACCCTCTAATATATGAAGATAGATTCGTCACTCATCCGTCCAACCAAGAGTGTTATTCGAGCTTTTTATGGCAATATAAGGGAGGTCGAATGAGAAATTGAATTACCATTAGGGTTTGGTCCATGCATGTTTAGCGTATCTTTCAAAGTCGTGGACATTCCACGGGTCAATAGTCTACTATTGGGAAGACCTTGGATACACGTCGCTGGGGCAGTACCTTCTAACCAGCATCAGAAAGCAAAATTTATATATGAGCATCGATTGGGAGGAAGATTACTACATTTCTAAGGAGACTTCTGTAACTTTCATCGGAATCGAGACTGAAGGTGCATTGTCTTTCCATGCCTTTGATCTCATTTATGTGATTAGGGATTGGGGAAAGCTAGCACAAGACAGAGCTGAGCTAATGGTAGGGAAGATCATGTTGGGAAACAACTTCATCTTAGGACGCAGTCTGGGAATCCACGGTCAGGGAATCATACATCCAATAGCTCCAAGGAAGAACAAAGGCACTTTCGGACTGGGTTTCCTTCTTAATTTCAAAGATTACGACGTCGCTCGAAGGAAACGTTTTACCGAAAATTCACGGGTATTGCTATTTCATTTCTTGGCCCACCTTAAATGATTCAACATGACGACGTTTCTTCTCCCGAAGGCTTATCAGGCTTGTTTTTTTTATCAGTGTCACCATTGGAGCTCTGCTTGATAAGGCTCCCTCAGGCCTTTTCGTTCGTCCACTTGCTAATGGGGAGTTATCACAAACTGGATGACATTACCTGCTTATCCGTTTTCTCGTAGTAATAATGTGTAAGACCTTTTGAAAAGGGATGCATTCCACGTAGGGCATATGTTATGAGCCTCACGGTTTTGGAATAGGGGAAATTTGTCATGCCCACATCAAATGAATCCCTTCATTTGTTAATCCATCATGTTATCAATATTAAATCTCCTTTTACCTACTTCTGATATTACTCTCCCTTCTCTTATGCTTCCTTCTTTATGAAGAATACCTCTAGAGAACACAAGGGGAACCATGATTCAATGTCGTACAAGGACACCCTTGTTTAATCTGACTCTGTACATTACGGAGTAGGATTCGGTGAGAAGGATCTCACGAATGAAATTGAAGAAAGTTGGGACAGGTACGAGGGAGACAAGCTCCTAACAACAGAAGTTACTGAGGTCATAAACATCGAGACTTCCGATGAACCACGCGAATTGAAGATTGGGATAAGTCTGAGTCCTGACCAAAGAAATCAAATGATGGATTTGCTAAAAGAGTACCAGGAGATTTTCGCATGTGCATATGATGGCATGCCAGGTCTTGATTCGTGAATCGTGGAGCACGTTCTGCCACTAGACACTGAAAACTTTCGACCCAAGAGACAACACATGAGCAGACAATGTCCCGACCTAATCCTTAAAATTAAAGAAGAGATGATCAAGCAAATCTACGTTGGATTCTTAGAAGTTTGCAATTATTCTGAATGGGTAGAAAATATTGTTCCAGTACCCAAGAAGGACGGTCAAGTCCGCGTATGTGGCGACTATCGAGATCTTAACAAAGCCATTCCGAAGGATAATTTCCCTATACCTCAAACTGATATGTTGGTCGACAACACGACATGTCATACGAAGTTTTCGCTCATGGACGGGTTCTCAATGTACAACCAGATCAAGATGTCTGAGGCAGATAAGTAAAAACCCGCATTTGTCACGATGTGGGGCACATTTTGTTACAGAGTTGTGCCTTTCAGTTTAAAATACGCAGGGGCAACCTACCTGTAAACACCTAATTTTGGCTCGGGGTCAAAATAACGTACGCGAGGAACCGAGCCGAGAAAATCGAGATAGAAATATATATATATATATATAGCCGAAAGAAGTAGCATGACCACATGGTCATGTTCATCCTTTTTCTTCAAGTTGGTATTATTTTAAAAAAATAATAAATAAATAATGATGCAATTCTTCTATAAAAGGATGGCTAAGGATACAAAAAATGGGAAGTGCTGTAAGCTACGGTAAGTTTGGGAGGAAAAGTGAAATAAAAAAATCAAAGTGCGGTATTGAAAAAAAAGAGTAAGATTGAGTGAAAAATATCGGTGATTATCGGTCTCGGTTTCTTGTACGGTATTTAATCTCCGAACGATTTAGGTATATTTTCCTCATATTCAATATTGTATTTGTATTTTCTAATGTGATTCAAATTGAGGTTTTATATACATATGTTATATCTATGTGATACTATATATATGTATATGTATAATATATATATATATATATATATATATATATATTATGTATATGTTATCTATATATATGTATAATATCTGTATATTATTTACATGTGAAAACAAATATTTTCAAAAATTACTTAGGCCATTTCCAAACTATGATGAATGTTACAACTCGCTCCTTGGACTCTCGGGTCATTCTAGACTTTATCGAGTGTTATAAACCAAACCAGAAAACTTTTGGGTCATTTGTGCAAATTTTGAAATATTTTCTTTAATTCAGCTTGATTTTTTTTAAATTTGCATTTTGATTTCTAAATTTTGCTAGACATTCTACAACTTCTCAAACTGTTACAAATAAGTCTAGAATAATTTTCGGGTTATTTTGGAACTTTACCAAGTGTTACGATTAAGTCCGGAATATTTAGGGTCATTTATGCAATTTTTGAAATATTTTGCCAATTCAGCTCAAATTTTAATAAATCGCATTTTAGTCCCTAGATTTTTTTTGACATCCTTTAACTTCTCAAAATGTGACAAATTAGTCCAACGTGCTTAATATTTTCAAAATCATTCGTATATTTTTGACACATTTAAAATGGTCCCAAAGTTAAACCACCATTTTCTTCGAGCACGATTAACTTTATTCTCTCTTGTTTAATTATTTGAAATTAACTCATAAATAAAACAAAATGTTTGTATATGTTTTTTTTAATAAAAACAAAGCGCATGTAATCTTTTGGGTCAAGCATGATCAAAACGGGCAATTCGGGTAAAACGGTAAAAAATAATTTCAAAAGTGAACAAAAGTACCAAAAGGGCGAATTATGGGCTCGCGAGCCCTTAATACGTAATCAAACCCCCAAACTCAATTCTATGGACGTAGACCTTTACAAGCCCTATGATGTTAGCTTCATGTACCCTAGACAATTTTAGGATTCCGATTAGCCTTTAATTAATCGGTGGCGACTCTTTCATTTTCCGTTCCGGTTAATGACCCCGCTCGACCGGACCCGTCGTTCGCCAAGACACGACATTTTCGAGCTAAACAAATAATAATAATTTTTCAAAAAGGGTCGAGGGAAATCGGATCCGACGACCGACAATTTGGCGATTCTGCTGGGGATCTCTTTTAGAGGTTTTAGGCCTTGACATGTTTGCTTTGCCATGTTATATTTTTGTCCTATCCGTTTTGACCGTTTGCTCATGCTTGCAGTTTTAAATATTGTCCAAAAAGCGATGTAATTACAATAAGTAAAACAAAAATTCTTGTTTTGCACACACCACGCTCGCTACCATTACCCACTCGGACCTGGAGCACATTAAAAGCTTAAGGAGTTTAGTAGGGGAATGCGCCCGGAGTGGTTTGGACCGCCGGCACGGACCCAAACAACTCATCTCGATGATCGGAATAGGCCTGTGATCCTCTTTAGGGGGTGAGGTTCCGCTGGTTCAGAGGACCTAGAAATTCCATCCATTTAGTGTTTAACCTTTATCAGTGTTGTGTATTTCCATTTTTGGGCCCAACTGATGTAAATGGGAATTTGGCCCAAATATTTGGATGCGAGATTGGCCCACAATTCATGGAGAAGATTCGGCCCAACTATTGTGAATTAGAAGTCAACCCAACAACTGTAGATGGGAGTTTGACCCATTAGGTAAATGTGTTTTGTTTTGGCCCTATATCATGACATGTATAGGATTGAGCCTTTTGAATTATATATTTCAGACTGCTATAAATGTAATACGAACATTTACTAATGAAATTAACCTTCTCGCACTTGCATTGCATTTTTCAAAAAAACAAATGTAAGTTTTGTTCATTTTATCTTCTATCCATAGGACGGTTCACACACCATCTTTGGTAAGGATGAAGCACACAACAAAAATCATTGCCCTCACATTAAGGCCATACAGCCCCCTACGGTTGAAATTGCCCGAATATGGAAAGCCATGACAAAAGGGAATCAGAAATACGTGAACAATAAGATTGATGAGGTTCACGAGCTCGTAAACTACAAAGTCAATTGGATTCTTCTTAACGCCTTGTCTGAATTTTGGAATATGGAAAACGCGTCTGCATGATTAACAACAACGGAATACGTTCACAAGTTCCATTCGAGCGTTGAGTTACCGCACATTGAAGTCAACCATTAACATGACCTCCCAAGTAGAGCAGATTTTGCTCTTTTGAGTTACTGGCAGCTGTGACTACCACTGTTTCCCCGACCTCGTCTTTAGGAGCAACACTCCCGCCCGTACGCACCTCATCAATTCATGTTGGGTACTTTTGCCATCCTGACCAAGCTCTACCTCCCATATATGACCATCACACACCCGGGAGCTCCGAGAAATAACAAAGACACTTTTGGGACTGGATTTCCGTCCTAATTTCAAAGATTACGAAGTCGCCTGTAGAAAAGGTTTAGCCGAAAGTTCAGCGACATTGTTGTTTCCTCCCCTCGCCGTTTCATCCCAGGCCCACCACAAGTAATCTAACCCGATGACGTTGATGCTCACAAAGGTTTATCGGGCTTATTTTCAACCGGTATCACCATTGGAGATATGCTCGATGAAGCTCCCTCATGCCTTTTCGTCTGTCCACTCGCTAATGGGGGCACCCTTGCCGAATCTGACTATATCCATTATGGTCAAGGAACCCTTGGCTCAGACGACATTTCAATTTGGAACACAAAATCAAGCAGATACCAAATTGTTCCAGTACCCAAGAAGGACATTCCCGTCCGCGTCTGTGTCGACTATCGAGATCTTAACAAAGTCAGTCTGAAAGATAATTTCCCTCTACCTAAAATAGATATGTTGGTCGACAACACGCCACGTCATACGATATTTTCGTTCATGGATGGGTTCTCAGGATACAACCAAATCAAGATGTTAAGAACCGCATTTATCACGATGTGGGGCACATTTTGTTACAGAGTTATGCCTTTCGGTTTAAAAAATGCAGGGGCAACCTACCAAAGGGCAATGGTGACACTGTTCCACGACATGATGCACAAACAGATCAAGGTGTACGTAGATGATATGATTGCAAAGTCTCAAGAAGGTGAAGATCACTTGATCAATTTGCGCATGCTATTTGAAAGGCTCAAAAAGTACAAGTTCCATATAAATCCGACTAAATGCACTTTTGGAGACACATCACACAAATTATTGGGCTTTATAGTCAGTGAGAATAGAATTGAGGTAGACCCTGACAAAGGCAAGTCGATACAAGAGTTACCCCCACCATCGACCGTCAAGGAGGTTCGAAGCCTATTAGGCCGTTTGAATTACATTGCGCGTTTCATCGCAAATATGACAACCAAATGTCAACCTTTATTTTGTCTTTTACGTAAGAACACTCGTATAATCTGGGATGAAGAATGTCAGAACGCCTTAGAGTCCATAAAAAATCACCTGATGAGACCACCAGTCCTGGTGCCGCTAACTCCACGACGACCACTCATTATGTATTTAACAGTGCGCCAAGACTCGTTGGGGTGCATGTTGGGACAACTCAATGTGACAGGAAAGAATGAACATGCCAAATACTACATGAGTAAGAAGTTCTCGGAGGGTGAAACAAAGTATCATGAGGTGGAGATAATTGCGCACTCGTGTGGGTAATGCAGCGACTTCGCCAGTATACATTGTACTACACCATACGCCTGCATACGAAGATGGATCCCATGAGATACCTTTTAGATAACCCAGCATGGAGAAAAAATATCGCCAAGTGGCAAGTTCAACTGTCTGAGTATGATATAGAATTCATACCTCGAATTTCGGTGAAAAGGCAAACAATCACCGATCATTTAGCGGAGTTTCCCATAGACGACGATCACTTGATCAACTCCGAATTCCCAGATGGTGAGATCATGCAAGTAGAAGAAGAAGGGATGCCCAAGGCAAATTGGAGGATGTACTTCGACTGTGCTGTGAATTCAGTTAGAGGGGTATCGGGGCAGTGCTCATCTCACCAAAGGGGAAACACTTTCCAGTGGCATCCAAGATCACCTTCCACTGCACCAACAACATCGCAGAATACGAGGCATGTGTTCTCGGCATGCGCGCTGCACTAGACCTCAAAGTGAAGAAACTAGAAGTAGTCGTAGATTTCAATGCTAATCATCCTCCAAACAACAGGGGAATGGAAAACGAGGGATGCCAAACTCCATCCATACCACGACCACCTTGAGGATTTAAGTGCAGAATTTGAAGACATCACTTTCACTCATATGCCGAGAAATAAGAACCAATATGCAGACGCATTGACAACGCTCGCATCAATGAGTAAAATTTCGTCGGGAAATCAGGTACTGCCAGTGGAGATCAAGATCAAAGATGTTCCAGCCTATTGTTGTGCAATCGAAGAATCATACGGTCAGCCGTGGTTCACTGACATAAAAAAAATACCTCGAGTCCGAAGAGTTCCCAAAAGGTACCACAAGAATGACCGGAAGGTCGTACGAAGGATGACTTGAAATTATTTTCACAGTGCCACGACCTTATACAAAAGATCATTTGATGATACTCTCTTGAGATGCGTGAAATCCAAAGACACTGAATGCCTAATGGAAGAATTTTACGAAGGTTGTTGTGGCCCACACATGGGAGGACTAATGCTACCTAAAATGATAATGAGACTTGGATATTTTTGGTCTACCATGATGTATGATTGTGCGAGACACGTTCAGCATTTCCACCTCTGTCAAGTGTACGCAGACTAAATCAACGCGCCACAACACGAGCTCTATCCCAAGACTTCCCCATGGCCTTTCTCAATGTGGGGCATCGATGTAATCGGTATTATCTCTCCAAAGGCGTCCAATGGTCATCAATTCATATTGGTGGCGATCAATTATTTCACCAAATGGGTAGAGGCTATAATCTTAGCGTCAGTTACGGCAAAAGCGGTCGAGCGTTTCATTAGGCAAAATATCATCGCGCGTTATGGGGTACCAGAGTCAATTATCACAGACAATTCCAAAACTCTGAATAATAAAATGGTGGATGGGTTGTATGAGTAATTTAAGATCAAACATAGAAATTCGTCTCCATATCACCCACAAATGAATGGCACATTGGAAGCAGCAAATAAGAATATCAAAAAGATAATAGAGAAATGACTGTCAATTATAAGGACTCGCACGACAAGCTACGTTGGGCACTCTTGGGATATAGGACCTCAATACGGACATCAACAGGGGCAACCCCATTTTCCCTTGTTTACGGGACCGAACTAGTACTGCCAATTGAAGTAGAAATCCCGTCAGCTAGGATCCTCACTGAGGCAGAGATTGGCGAGTCAGAATGGGCGAGATGCAAACACGAGCAATTAAAACTCATAGATGAAAGGCGACTCATCGCGCTGTGCCACGGGCAATTGTACCAGCAACGCATGGCTCGTGCATTTTACTAGAAGGTCATTCCAAGAGATTTAAAATCAGGAGATCTAGTTCTCAGAAAAATCATTCAAGACAATCCAGACGACCAAGAACTCTCCAGTCCAATCAATATGGATGCAGTCAGAAAATACTATCCTTAAGGAGTTCATAACCAGAAAACGAACCTCCAAAAGTGAGAAAATTCCCGCTAAATCGAAAGGGCGGTTTAGGCATGATTGAAAATCCCTAAAAGGACAATCATGGCAAAAGTAGAGGAATCAAATTTCTGTTAGGTTGAAAACCTGAAAGGGCGACCTAGGCAAAAATTAAGGGAATCGAGAGGTGCGGTAAAAAAAAAATTACCGTAGCAAAAGGAAAAAAAATCGAGAGATAAAAAAAATTGGCGACCAAGACCTGTAATTATCTAGATTCTTGGAGTCACAAGTCGACGAACGGAGCCTTTAGGTCTTCAGCCTCCGCAAGTCATCCCCAATGAGTCACAAAACAACGAGAGGATCCTTTAGGTGTTCAGCCTCCGCAAGTCATCCTCGACGACCAGGACCTGTAGTTATCTAGCTTCTGGGAATCACAAGTTGACAAACGGAGCCTTTAGGTGTTCAACTTCCGTAAGTCATCCCTAACAAATTACAAGCCGAAGAGCGGAGCCTTTAGGTGTTCAGCTTCCGTAATTCATCCTCAACAATCAGAATCTGTAGGTGTCCAGCTTCTGGGAGTCACAAGCTGATGAACGTGTAGACGCCCAATCTCCGCAAATCATCGTCAAACAATCAGGACTTGTAGATATCCAAATTTCGAAAGTTGCGCGATAATGTTTGTCTACTATGTAAATAATGAAGCGAGAGAAGCCAAAATCAGTTGTTTTTCTTTGAACACACTCATGAGATCACTTCCATGAGCGTTTACTCAAAGAGGGGCAACTGTAAACACCTGATTTTGACTCGGCATCAAAATACTGTATGCGAGTAATCGAGATTGAAAAAATATATATAGTATAGTATATATATATATATATATATTTGAAAACTTAAAAACAAAAAATTTAAAAAAAATTCCAACGTAGAAAATGGCCACATGGGCACATATGGCCATGTTTCCTCTTCTTCACCGTTTTTTGTTTTTTTATTACTAAAAAAAACAATTAATTAAATAAGGAGTAAATTTGTTCTATAAATACAAGGTGAAGGCTATGGTGATGAAGGAGGAATGAAGAAAAGTGAAAGAATTGAAGAAGAGAGGAGTAATTGGTGAGAATGAAAAAAAAAGAGTGAAAAAATTATATTGGTAATTATCGGTCTCGCTTTCTCGTACGGTGTTTAAGTTTCTTCTAGTGTCTTTATATGTTAGGTGTCTGAATAGTAATCGGTATGCCGTTGTCAATGAAATGAAATGCAGACTTATTTCTCTTCATTCTTTGTTCTTTCCCTAGTTTCCAAATCAGCTTTTGTTTCACTTGACTGCTGATTTGTAAACGCAAACATGGTATCAGAGCTTATCTTGCTCCTTGGCAAGCTGGGTTCGTTTGATTGATTGCTATTGCTGTTCTTCTACTTCGTTTTTAGCTTCGCTTGATTTCTGTCTTCCGCTGTTCTTGCTGTTGTTCTGTCTCAGATGGAATCGATCGATGATTCTCCTACGATTTACCTCGATTCACAAAGTTGTTACTTCATGTTATGAGTCTTTGTCTATTTCCTGATGTTGTTGGTTCACTAATCCCTACATCAAGATATAGGATAGGTTGCAGCTCCTGGGTGTTCTTCAAGTATTTGCTGTAATATTCAGCCCAGTCTTCTTTTTGCTCAGCTGTCTTCTTTTCTGCACTTACGTTGGTCTAATGTGTTGCTTATCTGCTTTACTTTAGTTTTTTTGGTATTGAACCGATTGTTTATTTTCCTATGGTATTGCACTGATTGTTTCTTTGTTTTCGCTCAGCCATTATGGATGACTCCTCAGCTGTTTTCTCGAGTAAGAAATCTCGTTGCTCATTGGAGACAAAACTTCCAATCGTGGAAGCAACAAGTCTTAGTCACGGTGAGGGGCTTCAATCTTGAGGCTCATCTCTTTGGCACCATTGCTGTCCCACTGTTTATTGTGGATGCAGCTGGTAACAATGTAAAAAATCCTGAATATCCTAAGTTCATTCAACATGACAGCTCCTTAGCCTCTTGGCTCTTAGCTTCAGTCTCTCCTTCAGTAAATCGGTGTCTTCTTGGTTGTATAACTGCTTGCTCTATTTGGCAAAAGATTCATCAAGTTTTGTCTTCATCGTCAACTACTCGTATTATGAGCTTGTACGATCGACTCAAGATTTGTAAGCTTCTGAATCAGCCCATGCGTGACTATCTCACGTATATTCAAACAACGTGTGATAGTCTCGCCAGTTGTGGCCACCCCATTGAGGAGATTCAGCAAATCTCTATTATTCTAAATGGTGTGAAGGGTCAATTCGATCATGTTGCTGGTGTCATACATGCTAGTCGAAACCCATATGACATTACCTCTGTTTGTTCGGTGTTATTGGATGCTGAAACTAGACAAAGGGACCTTCTGTTTGACATTCCTCCTTCTGCTAACCTCGGTACTCACTCTGTTATGCACACAGTTGGTGCCTCAACCTCTCATCCTGGTCTTGATCATGTTGGTATCAATAACCCTCCTATGAAAAATCAGACTGCAGATCATGTGGCACACAATCCAACCGCTGGTCAATCTGGTTCACATCAACATGCTCTTTCCTCTCCGCCATACATGGGTCGTGGCATGGGTCGTGGACGAACTTCTGGTGGTAATAAGCCGCAGTGCCAGTTGTGTCGTAAGATTGCTCATCTAGTTCATCGTTGCTTTCAATGATTTAATATCAACTTTGTGGGAGTAACTGATCCGAATGGTGGAGGGAATATGAGTGCTAATATTTGTACGAAAATTAGATTGAGCAAAGTACTGCAGCACCACACAATGTGGCTCCTGGAGCTTCGGCTTCTCATGTGCATCCCTTCAATGCTACCTTGCCTTACTCTGCATCAGTACACATCTATCCAGCACCTCCAATGCAGGTCTCCCTTCCTGCCCCGCAGCACTTCCCATCTCCGGGTCCTGCACCTCCAATGTCTGTCTTCAATGCATATACGGGCTATGTCTTGCTGTCCTACCCTAATCAACCACCTGGTACAGCATCATATATTGTTGGTCATCCGAGATATACAGCTGCTGGAGCTCCTTTTCTGTCGGTTCAGACCCCGGTTTTAAGCTCTGCTCCACTTATGAATACTCCAGCTCAGTCTGCACTACTCCCCTCCAAGTCGGCTGTGCAGTCAATGGCATGGTACCCAGACTCGGGTGCCACAAATCACCTCACACACACAGCGTCTACATCCGAGACAGTGATGTTTCATGGATCAGGTAAAATAACTGTAGGTAACGGCTCTTCGCTTGATATTTCGGGTATTACAAATTCAGCTATTCATACTTCAAATAGACCTCTCATGGTTAACAATATATTATATGCTCCAAAGGTTACTAAGAATCTGGTTTCCGTTTCGCAGTTCACCAAGGATAACCAGGCGTATTTCGAATTTCACCATTATCAGTGTGTGATTCGGGATGCTTCGTCTCATCAGGTGCTTCTGTGTGGAGATGAACGTGATGGTCTTTACTGCATTGATCTTGACAAATTAGATAGGCTTTTTCCTTCAGTATCTAGTGTCAATAAGAGTTCTAGGTTAGGTCTGAGGGTTGCTGTCTTACAACTTATCGTAAGTTAAAGTCAAATGGGTGTCACATGAGGTTAGGTCACCCATCCTCACAACTCTTGTCGCATATCTTAAGTATGAATAAAATTGTTGTTTCCAATTCAAATCAAGATTGTGTTGCTTGTGCTATAGGAAAAAGTAGAAAACTGCTGTTTCATACTTCATCGTCCTCATATGCATCTCCCCTTGAATTTGTGGAGGTGGACCTTTGGGGTCCAGCTCCCTTCCTATCCAACGGTAATCGATATTACATGATCATCGTAGATGTTCATAGTCGATATACATGGATATATTTTCTTCGGACCAAGAGTAAGGTCACACACTCATTCGTTGAATTTCATAGAGCTGTTGAAAACAGCTTGGTTGCACCCTCAAAGCTATTCAAACATATGGAAGAGATGAATTTACACCCCTTTCATCCTACTTACAGCAGCGCGGCATCCAGTATAGGATAACTTGTCCTCACACTTCTGATCAAAATGGAATTGTCGAATGAAAACACTGTCACTATGCCACTCCATTATTGGAGTGATGCCTTCTTTACTGAGGTTTTCCTATTAAACAGATTGCCTACTGGTGTTTTAGCTAATATTTCGCCTCATGAATGTTTCTTTAAAGTGTCACCTAACTACTGGTTCTTACGTGTGTTTTGTTGTCTTTGCTTTCCCCACCTTCAGGCCTATAACTCTCACAAGCTTGATTTTCGATATGTGTCATGTGTTTTTCTTGGATATTGTTCATCCTATCATGGATATCGATGCTTAGATGCATCTGGGCGTGTCTATATTTCACGACACGTAATTTTTGATGAATCTGTTTTCCCTTTTGCAGACAAATCTGGTCCTTTTCTTAACTCGGCTGCGGTAAAGAACACGGTAACTTTTACACCTTTTTTCCTACCTTTTGATTCCTCACTTCTGCATGATCCAGGTAATTCAGTGCCCCCATCACCGGATTCCTAACGTGTCTCGGGGTGCTTCCATCCCTTCGGTTCCCTCTCCAGTTTCAACGTCAGCTGGAGCCTCACCCTCTGTTCCAGCTTCATGTCCTGCTTGGGCAGGTGCTTCTTCCCCTTCAGCCCCTATTTCGGGCTCTTCAGGGGAGCCTCTGTTTCAGCCAGCTGCTCATGTCATTAGGTATGTTCCGGGTCATACATAGAGATCAGGACAAGCGACTGGTCTGGTTACGCTCAGTGTCACCTCCGATCAGGTATCAAATCTGTCCTCTCCTGCACAATTTAGTCGACCTGTTTTGTCTTGTGCAGAACCGCCATCTACCATTCAGTATATTCCCTTGATCACCAATGATTCTATGTTGATACCACAACCTAAGTCAACTGCTCCACCCCTCTCTATTCACCCCATGCATACTCGTTCAAAAACTAAGAGTAACCAAGCCCTTACAACATGTTCATTATCTGCACCCTTGGAAACTATTATCGAACCACTGAACATCCATGAGGCAATGGCTCATTCCAGCTGGGAATCTGCGGTAAGAGCTGAGTTGGATGCACTTGCATCCAACAAAACGTGGTCCCTTGTCCCCCTTCCATCAGGTCGCCACCCTATTAGCTGCAAGTGGCTCTTTTAGGTAAAAAAGAAAGTTGATGGTTCGGTAGATCGCCTCAAGGCCAGACTTGTAGCTCGTGGTTTTTCTCAAAAACCAGGCTTCGACTTTCAAGACAAGTTTAACCCGGTTGTTAAGCCTCAAACCATGCGCATTGTTCTCACCATAGCATTAACTTATCACTGGACTATTCGGCAAATAGACATCAACAATGCCTTTCTTCACGGGGAATTGCTTGAGGATATCTATATGACACAACCACCGGGGTTTCAAATTACTTGTCCAAATGGTGCTGCTCTTGTGTTTCAACTACATAAAGCGATCTACGGGCTAAAACAGGCACCCAGGTCCTGGTTCGAAAGATTAAAGTTTTTCCTTCTTCATTCTCTATCATTTACAGTCTCAAACTCTGACAACTGTCTTTCCATTAAGTTTTCTAATTTAGGTTATGTGATTTTCCTTGTGTATGTAGATGACATAGTAATCACTAGGAGCTCTAACGAAGTCATAAGGGAGGTAATTTCTCAGCTCAACAAAACGTTTCAACTCAAGGACCTTGGGGTACTAAATCACTTCCTCGGTATGGAAGTTCAGCGCACTACAAATTATCTTCTTCTAGGTTAGAAGAAATACATCGATGGGCTTCTGGATAAAACTAGTCTCACCAATGCCGATCCGCTCCCCACCTCAATGACAGGTAACTGCATGACCAAGTCAGGTATGATCCTCGACCAAGAAAATTTTTCTGATGGTCTTCTCTATAGAAGAGCAATTGGGGCACTCCAACACATTTGTATCACTCTCCCTGATATCCATTTTGCGGTAAATAGGCTCAGTCAATTTATGCAAAATTCTCATTTTTCTAATGGGAAAGCTGTAGTTAGGATCCTTCGTTATATGAAGGGTCACTGGATCATGGGTTAATGTTTAAAATTAATACCTCTAACTTGCGTAATGATGCGGTGTTGGAATCTTACTCCAATGCAGATTGGGGTGGTGATGCGTCGGATCGCAGGTCTATATCGGTCACAACCTTCTACTTAATGTTAATCATGTGGTCTGGAGTTCGAAGAAACAAGCAGTGGTAACCAGATCGTCTGCTGAAGCGGAATATCACGCCATCGCAAATGCAATCTGTGAGGTACTCTGGGTTACATCTCTGTTAACTGAGCTGAACATTAATCTTACCACTACACCTACAATCTGGACAGATAATAGCAGTGCAGTAGCTCTGTCCGAAAATCCAGTGCAACACTCAAAAATGAAGCATGTGGAAATCGACATGTGTTTTGTGAGGGAAAAGGTTGCTGCAAGACAAGTTCTTATCAATTTTGTTCCAGCAGCTAAACAACTTGCAGACATCCTTACAAAACCTCTCACGGAGAAGCAATTCATTCTGTTTCGAAAAAAACTTGGTGTTACGTCTGTCCAAGAACTTAATGCTGTGGATACTTATCTTCAAGACAACATCATTCCTGAGTGTGTCAGCAATTTGACCTGTTCCCAGGCCTTGGACTCAGCATAGAGAAAACTGTCATCTGCATCTGTATCGACTGATTTCCAGATCATCTCGAGGGTCAATAATCCTTTTTTTTTTAACTTGCACTATCAGTCATTATCTGCCCTGGGCCTTCATGATTTGCCTTAAGTAGCTCAGCTGGGTTTTTTTATGTATGATTCTGGGGTATCTTCTATTCGCCCCTTAGCTGTGGTTTGTGTCCAACAATAGAGTGATATCTGCTACACTCTTGAGGACTTCAAGATGAAGGCTCAAACCTTCCAATCACAATAGGTGACATAGGGTATGGTTTCAATCCAAAAATAGAGTGTTGCACCATTGTGGAGACAACTGTAAGTCACTCCCTGTGTGCACTTTTGAGGATAAAAAGATGAAGGCTCAAACCTTCCAATCACACTGGTAAGAAAGAGGCTCAAACCTCTCTGTCACCTGTGTCCTCTTCTCCACCTCTTTTAAAATGATAGCATCAATAACCAGCTGACTACTTATCCATGCATGGGCTTATAAAATTGTACTCAGATATTGTGTGTTTGCGTATATTAGGGCTAGCTGTTTCGGTTTGGTCGGAAATCAGTGTTGCAGATCAGTACCTATGCAGACTTGCTATCTTCTCAATGTTGCAGATCAAGGTTCAGCAAACCAAAACCTCATGGGGGAATATTGGAGTATTTGAGCATCAAGGCATAGTATTTGGAGCATATTCAGTTATGTTATTAGTTAAGGGATCTCTTTGTAATTCATGTTATGGACTTATGTGTAATTTCGTTTTCTTCTAGTGTCTGAACAGTAATCGGTATATCGTTCACAATGAAATGAAATGCAGACTTGTTTTCTATTCATTCTTTGTTCTAGCCCTAGTTTCCAAATCAGCTTTAGTTTCAATTGACTGCTGATTTGTAAATGCAAACACATGGTGTTAACAGACTAGCGCTTGGAAAGGTCTACGTCCAGAGAATCAAGTTTGGGGGTTTGATTACGTCTTAAGGGCTCGCGAGCCCATAATCCACCCTTTCGGTACTTTAGTTTGCTTTTGAATTAATATTTTTTTCAACTTGCTCGATTTACCCAAATTGTCCAATTTGATCATGTTTGGCTAAAGACATGACATGCATTTTTTTAATTAACAATAGACAAGCATTTGTTTTTTTAATTTTTTAGTTATTTTAAAATAAATAAACAAGAGAGAATAAACTTAATTGTACTAAAAATGTAGTGGTTTAACTTTGGGGTCATTTTAAGTCGTGTCAAACGTATACAAATGATTTTGAAAATACGAAGCATATTTGACTCATTTGTGACACCTTTGAGAAGTAATGGGATGTCCAGAAACGTTTAGGGATCAATATGCAATTATTTAAAATTTCGAGCTGATTTGGAAAAAAAAAATGAAAATTGCACAAATGACCCAAAACCTTTCTGGTTTGGTTCATAACACTCGGTAAAATCCCAAAATGACCCGAGAGTCCAAGGACCGAGTTGTAACCTTCATCAAAGTTTGGGAATGACCTAATTCATTTTCAAAAATATTTATTTTTACTGAAACAACCCCCATAACTTTAACAAATGTCTAAAATGACCCCAAAGTTATACCGAACTTAAAACCGAGTACGATTTTTATATGAAATACAACTATTAACACATAACATTGATGAAACAAACTTCATCCACATTAAGAAATACAAATATCGAGCACGAGAGGAGATATACCTAAGTTATTCGAAATTTAGATACCTCACGAGGAACCGAGACCGATATTCGCCGATTTTTCTTCACTCAATTTCTATCTATTTTTTTCACTCACTATCACTCAAATCCTCACTTTGAATTTTTTTTCTCTCTTTTCTTCTCTTCTCTTTTCCTTTCTTTCCTTTGTTTTTCTTTCTATTTTTTTGAACAAGCTTAAGGCATGCTTGTTCCAAATTATCCTTTGGTTTCTTCTTCCCTTCTTCAACCGTAGCTATCCCTTGATTTTGTAGAGTTTTATTCTCCAAATAGATGATAAACATGGACAATACATGGTGGATGGCAAAGGTGATAGCAATTGGGCAAAGGTGATTGGCAATTGGGAGGTGATTGGCAATTGGGAGGTGATTGGCAATTAGGAGGAGTTTTGATGATAATTGTAGAGAATTTGGCTGAACACCTAAAGGCTCCGCTAGTTGTTTTTTTGTGTTTTTTTTTGCGACTTCACTGGGGATGACTTGCGAAGGCTAAACACCTAAAGGCTCCGCTCGTCGTTTTTTTTTTTGCGACTTCACTTGGGATGACTTGCGGAGGCTAAACACCTAAAGGCTCCGCTCGTCGTTTTTTTTTTCAGAAGCTGGATAACTACAGGTCCTGGTCATCGAGGATGACTTGCGAAGGATGAACACCTAAAGGCTCCGCTCGTCGGGTTTTTTTTGTTCCCAGAAACTGGATAACTACAAGTCCTGGTCGTCGAAGATTACTTGCAAAGGTTGAACACCTAAAGGCTTCGCTCATCGTTTTTTTATTCCCAGAAACTGGATAACTAGAGGTCCTGATCGTCGAGGATGACTTGCGAAGGCTGAACACCTAAAGGCTTCGCTCGTTGTTTTTTGTTTTTTTGCCATCAACGAACTGGAAGTTGAGGATTTTTCTGGTCAGATGCATCGTTGAGGATGATTTGCAGGGGTTGAACAATTCAAGGCCCCGGCCCGTTCGTCGGCTTGTAACTTTCAGAAGCTGGACATCTATAGGTTTTGATCGTTGGGGATGACTAACCGAGGTTGAGCACCTAAAGGCCCCGTTTGTCGGCTTGTAACTTTCAGAAGTTGGACATCTATAGGTTCTGATCGTTGGGGATGGCTTGCTGAGGCTGAGCACCTAAGGGCTCTACTTGTCGGCTTCTGACTCCCAGAAGCTGGATAACTACATGTCATGATGGTCGAGAATGACTTGCGGAGGTTGAACACCTAACGACTCCGCTCATCAACTTGTAATTCACTTTAGAGGTAAAAACTCTCCTCGAGATGTCTGACTGCTTGTGCGGACTTCTCAGATTGTTTTCTCATTAATCGACTTTGGAGTCCTTCTTGATGGAGTTCCCTAAAGCCATTCATGTTATGTTCACAGGGTGTATCCATGCAAGTTGTCGAGACAACTCAAATTAATGCCGATCACAACTTCTTTTTATTGCTGCTGTGGGAAACACTTTCGGTCACTTTTCAGCATTTTTTTTTATTTTTTTTATCTCTTGATTTTATTTCCTTTTGCTACGGTATTTTTTTTCTTTTAAGCGCACCTCTCAGTTCCCTTATTTTTTGCCTAGGCCGCCCTTTTGGGTTTTCCACCTAGTAGGGATTGGATTCATTTCCTTTTTCCATGATCGCCCTTTTGCCTTGATCGCCCTTTTTAGGGATTTTTTTTCCCTAAATTTTGCCTAAACCGCCCTTTCCGATTTTCGATTAAGCGGGAATTTCTCTCATTTTTGGAGGTTCGCTTTCTAAGTACGAGTTTTTTTTACTGCATCCACATTTATTAGATTAGGGAGTTCTCTGTTGTCCATGTCATTAGATGATCATGGGTCCCCCGCTGAAAATATCTTTGATGACATAAATCCCTTCATATTTAAGTACAAACTTTCCCCGAGAGTCTGGATTGACTTGAAGGATTTTTTTCTTATAAGAATTAGATTGTCTGCTTGCAATTCTCTCAGTCGCATCTTCCTGTTAAATGCACGAGCCATACGTTACTGGTACAATTGCCCGTGGCATAGAGCGATTAACTGCTTTTCTTCTATGAGGTTCAGTTGCTCGTATTTTCATCTCGCCCACTCTGGATCGTCCATTTTTGCCTCAGTGAGGATCCTAGCTGACGAGATTTTTACTTTAATTAACAACACGATTTTGGTCCCGTAAATAAGGGAGAATGGAGTTGCTCGTGTTGAGGTCCATTTTGAGGTCATGTATACCCTGAGTGCCCCAAAGCAGCTTATCATGTCATCCCTTTAATTGATGCTTCCACTGCGCCATTCATTTATGGGCGATATGGAAATGAATTTTTATGCTTGATCACAGCCCATCGACCAATTTAGATTTATGGCATTTCTGGTGATGATTGATTTTGGCATACCACGACGCACGAAGATGTTCTGGCTGATGAAAAATTCAATGGTCTTTGTCGTTATTGATGCCAGGGTGATAGCCTTTACCCACTTGGTGAAATAATCGATCGCCGCTAATATGACTTGATGACCATTGGGCGCCTTTGGGAGATATCATGTTGACTACATCGATGCCCCATTTTGAGAAAGGTCATGGGGAATTCATGAGACAGAGCTCATGCAGTGGCACATGGATTTGGTTTGCGTACTCTTGATAGAGGTGACACTGTTAGACGTATCTTACACAGTCAACCCAAAATATCCAAGTCTCGCACGCTCATGTGTGGTCCGCAACAACCTTCATTAATTTCTTCCATTAGACGCTCAGTTTTTTCAACATTCATGCATCTCAAACGGGTATCATTGAATGATCATTTGTATAAAGTCGAATCCGGTAAGGGTTTCCCACTAGCAAGTGGACTGACAAAAAGGTCTAAGGAGGCTTCATCGAGCAAAGCTCCAATTGTGATATCGGTTGAAAATAAGCATGACAAGCCCTCGTGAGCATCAATGTCATCGAGTTGGATAACTTGTGGTGGGCATGGGAATGAAACGGAGAGGGGAGGAAACAACAATGTCCCTGAACTTTCGGCTAAACGTTTCCTCTGGGCGACTTCAGAATCTTTCACATTAGGACGAAAACCCAGTCCTAAAAGTGTCTTTGTACTTCTGGGTGTGGGAAGGTCATATGTGGGAGGTGGACCTTGGTCAGGGTGGCCATATGTGGGAGGTGGAGCTTGGCCATATCTCGGGAAGACGGGGTCGGGGATACTGTAGTAGTCACACCTGTCTGGAGCTCAGAAGAGCCAAAATTCGCTCGACCTAGTAGGTCATGCCAACGATTGACTGCACTATGCAGGAACTAATGGCGTGCAAGGTCTGTTCTAGTTGGATGATTCTCTCCTCATGTTCTTGAGGTACTGGAGTCGTGGAATGTCGCATGGATTCTCGAAAACCTAAATTCAAAATACCGTAGTAAGAATGATAAATACACAATTGATTATGCATGATTGATTTTGATAAATCTTTTTATTTGTCTTGTTCTTCGTATGAAATGTTCAAGGGTGTCATTCAACTTAGCTATGTTGCCCCCACATTTTTCCAAGGTGCTCCCACATTGCTAGAATGACGGTGGTTGTTCAGATCTATCTCCACGATTATCTCATCCGGGTTGAAAGACGGACTTGCTGGTGTCGAAAGGAACTTGTGAACGTATTCCGTTGTTGTTAATCACGCAGACGCGTTTTCCATATTCCATAATTCATACAAGGCGTTAAGGAGAATCCAATTGACTTTGTAGTTTACGAGCTCGTGAACCTCATCAATCTTCTTGTTCATGTATGTCTGATTCCCTTTTATCATGGTTTTCCATATTCGGGCAATTTTGACCGTAGGGGGTTGTATGACCTTATTGTCAGGGCAATGATTTGTTGTCATCCTTACCAAAGATGGTGCGTGAAACGTCTTAAGGATACAAGATTGAATGAACGGAACTTACTTTTTGTTTTTGAAAAATGCAATGCAAGTGCGAGATTGTAAACTTCATTAGTAAGACTCGAATTACATTTACAACAATCTGGAATATATAATACAAAAGGCCCAATCCTATACATGTGATGATCTAGGGCCAAAACAACACATTTACATCAATGGGCCAAACTTCTTTATGGACCAAATTTATTCATGGGCCAAACATCTTTTATAGAGTTGTTGGGCTGATTTCTAATTCTCAATTGTTGGGCCAATTCTTCTTCATGAATTGTGGGTCAATCTCGTATCCAAATACTTGGGTCAAATTCCCATTTACATCAGTGCCCAAAAATGGAAATACACACAAAACTGGTAAAGGTTAAACACGGTGTGAAGATTTTGTTCTAAATGGATGGAATTTCTAGGTCCTCTGAACCAGCGGAACCTCACCCCTAAAGAGGATCACAGGCCCACTCTGATCATCGAGTTGAGTTGTTTGGGTGCGTCCCAGCGGTCCAAACCGCTCCGGGCGCATTCCCCTACTAAACGCCCTCTGCTCTTAATGTACTCCAGGTCCGAGCGGGTAATGGTAACCAGTGTGGTGTGTACAAAACAAGAATTTAACTTTTTTGTTGTATTATTACAATTACATCGCCTTTCGGACAAAAGTTGAAACTGCATACATGAGCAAATCGTCAAAACGGATAAGGCAAAATATAATATGGCAAAGCAAACATGACAAAGCCTAAACCCTCTAAAAGACATCCCCAGCAGAGTCTCCAAATTGTCGGACGTTTCTTTTTTGTTTCGCTCGAAAATGTCGGGACTTGGCGAGCAACGGGTCCAATCGAGCGGGGTCATCAACCGGACCGAAAAATGTGAAAGAGTAGCCACCGATTAATTAAAGGCTAATCGGAATCCTAAAATTGCCTAGGGTACATGGTGTTAACATCCTAGGGATTGGAAAGGTCTACGTCCAAAGAATCGAGTTCGGGGGTTTGATTACGTTTTAAGGGCTCACGAGCCCATAATCCGCCCTTTCGTTACTTTAGTTTGCTTTTGAATTTATATTTTTTTCAACTTGCTCGATTTACCCAAATTGTTCAATTTGGTCATGTTTGGCTAAAGAGATGACATGCATTTTTTTAATTAACAATATACGCATTTGTTTTTTAATTTTTGAGTTAATTTAAAATAAATAAACAAGAGAGAATAAACTTTATTGTACTAAAGAAAGAGTGGTTTAACCTTGGGGTCATTTTAAGTCGTGTCAAACGTATACAAATGATTTTGTAAATACGAAGCATATTTGACAAATTTGTGACACCTTTGAGAAGTAATGGGAAGTCCGGAAAATTTTAGGGACCAATATGCAATTATTTAAAATTTCGAGCTGATTTGGAAAAATCTTTTGAAAATTGCACAAATGACCCAAAACGTTTTTGGTTTGGTTTATAACACTCGGTAAAATCCCAAAATGACCTGAAAGTCCAGGGACTGAGTTGTAACCTTCATCAAAGTTTAGGAATGACCTAATTCATTTTTGAAAATATTATTTTCAAAAATATCGAGCACGAGAGGAGATATACCTAAGTTATTCAAAGTTTAGACACCTCACGAGAAACCGAGAACGATATTCGCCAATTTTTCTTCACTCAATTTCTATCTGTTTTTTTTCGCTCACTATCACTCAAATCCTCAGTTTGAATTTTTTTTTCTCTCTTTTCATGTCTTCTATTTTCCTTTATTTCCTTTGTTTTTCTTTCTATTTCTTTGAACAAGCTTAAGGTAAGCTTGTTCCAAACTATCCTTTGGTATCTTCTTCCCTTCTTCAACCGTGGATATCCCTTGCTTTTGTTGAGTTTTCTCCTCCAAATAGATGATAAAGATGGACAATACATGGTGGATGGAAAAGGTTATTGGCAATTGGGCAAAGGTTATTGGCAATTGGTAGGTGATTGGTAATTGGGAGGTGATTGGCAATTAGGAGGAGTTTTGATGATAATTGTAGAGAATTTGGCTAAGGTAGAGCAAAGGTGATCAAGTGGTCAAATGGTTATGGCAATTAGGAGACTTTTGCTGCCAATTGGGAGAAATTGGGAGTGATTTGGGGCATGGTGGGAATTTGGACAAAAATGGATGCAATGGTGGATGTTTGGCCAAAAATGGGTGTCATGGGTTTAGGGGTTTATGGTTTGGGATTTATGGTTTGGAGTTTAAGGTTTGGGGTTTAGGTTTAGGGGTTTAGGGTTTGGGGTTTAAAGTTTAGGGTTTAGTGTTTGAGATTTTAGGGTTTGGGGTTTAGGGTTTTAGGGTTTTAGGGTTTGGGGTTTAAGGTTTAGGATTTAGGGTATAGGATTTATTTTATTTTTCCTTTTTTCGTCGTCTCGATTTTTCTCATCTTGGTTCCTCGCGTACTGTATTTTGACCCCGATGCAAAATCAGGTGTTTATACTTAGAATGTGCCCATTGATAGCCCAATGTGACATGTCAATTATCTTGTTTCTATCCTATTCTCTATCAAAATCAAATAGCAATATTCCCGGGGCATTTTCCGATATCTTAATGGCATTGAATATACCCAACGCCTGATCAAGTACACTATGTATCACATTCATCTTAATTGGCTTTAAGGAGATGATCTTACCGACGTACCGATCGCTCTCCTCTTGGCTCGGGTTGGAGCTAAGGTCCATAATTTCTCGGGCTCTATTTCGGTCATTGGAATTAGTATGAGGACTCGTCATCCTCTCTGTGGTCCACTCGCCCTCATCGTGTCTCCACTTCCTGCAGTCATATCGAACAAGAAAAAAACGAGATTAGAAAACGGTGGTTTATCTAGAGTTTTTGGCTCTATTGCTCTGCATGGTACTGCTCAAGTTGGTGGTCATTGACTGAGAAATACAAATCGGTGGGGCATCTGTAATCAATGCTTCTGATTTGTTGCATTTTCGTGCAGCTTTGGAGTAAGCCGCAGCAGAGGGGGGGTACTTTTCGGTCCTGTGCAATTAATGTTTGGGATTGCAATCAAAGCACAGTCCTTGCGGGACACGGTCTCTGCTACATTGAATGCGACCGTCTGCTTTTGGAAGGTAGTTGTCTGCTCCGATTGTGGTGAAGCGAAACCTGCCAACGGAAAAGCCAAGAACGACCGGAAGGAATCTCTCACACTAACCCTAGAGGAGAGAGGGGCTATGTTGATCTGCTGTCGACCGTAAATGTCACTACTAAGTTATTACATTTACAGAGATTTATGGAATACAAAAGGCCCAATCCTATACATGTCATGATCTAGGGCCAAAACAAAACACGAGAAAAGGGACAAACACGAAACTAGTAGAAGGTTAAGCGCGGTGTGGAGTTTTTGTTCTAACGGGATGGAATTTCTAGGTCCTCTGAACCGGCGGAACCTCACCCCCTGTAGAGGATCATAGGCCCATTCCGATCATCGAATTGGGTTTTTTAGGTGTGTGTTGGCGGTCCAAACCGCTCCTGGCACATTCCCCTACTAAACTCCCTAAGCTCTTAATGTGCTCGAGGTCCGAGTGGGTAATGGAAACCAGCGTGGTGTGTGCAAAACGAGGATTTACATCATTTTGAATTATTACATTTACATTGCTTTTCAGACAAAAAATTTAAAACTGCAAGCATGAGCAAACGGTAAAAACAGATAGGTAAAAATATAACATGGCAAAGCAAACATGACAAAGTCTAAACCCTCTAAAAAGAATCCTCAGCAGAGTCGCCAAATTGTCGGATGTGAAATCCGACTTTCTCCACCCGTTTTGAAAAAATATATTTTTTTTTTCGCTCGAAAATGTCGGGTCTTGGCGAGCGACGAGTCCGATCGAGCGGGGTCATCAACCAGACCGAAAAATGAAAGAGTCGCCACCGGTTAATTAAAGGCTAATCGGAATCCCAAAAATTTTCCTAGGGTACATGGACTTAACATCCTAGGGCTTAGAAAGGTTTACGTCCAGAGAATCCAGTTCGAGAGGTTTGATTACGTCTTAAAAGCTCGCGAGCTCATAATCCGCCCTTTTGGTACTTTAGTTTGCTTTTGAAATTATTTTCAATTTACCTGAATTGTCCGTTTTGATCATGATAGGCTCAAAAAGACTACATGCATTTTTCTTTAAATTAAACAAACCATGTACAAACATTTTTTTTTATGATTTAATTTCAAATAAACAAGAGAGAACTAAAGTTAATCGTGCTCGAAATAAATGGTTTTAACTCTTGAGTCATTCTAAACGTGTCAAAACATGCACGAATGATTTTTGAAGATATTAACCTCGTTGGACTAATTTGTCACGTTTTGAGAAGTTATAGGATGTAAAAATAATCTAGGGACCAAAATATAATATAGGGAAAAGTATGAAGATGGTGCAACATGTTTCACCAAAATGGTTTTCCAACCCATCTGATGATTGTAATGAATCTGCAGGGTAAACTACTACTTTAAAGATTAGATGGTTACGAGTTATGACAACTTACCACTAATAAATGGCACCCAACTTAGAAAAGGAAGGGACTTCCCAAAAACCTGAGCCCACCACTCAGCACCTACACGAGAAAGAGATGCAGAAATATTTAATATTTGCTGAGGAAATCCCCATGCCATCAAGCTGAAGACATAATGCTATCCAAGAAAAAACATTGGATCATAAGAGAGCATACCAACAAGAAATGTAAAGAAGTGGCTCATGTAAATCATCATGAGGCCCTCTATCGGTCCATTAATTACCGGAAGAATAAGAGTGTTGGTGAAAAAACTGGATCACACCAAAGAAAGATTACTGATTAGTCCTTAGTTCATACCCAAAGCCTAGTCAAGAATATGATGAAAAGAGGATCTAAAACTTGGGTGTCTGGTGGCAAGGGAGTTGTTACACCTTTTTAATTTTTTTAGTTAGTCAATACAATTTTGAGATAAATAAAAATAATTAGTGCAGTAAAAACTGGTTTGACCTATGATATTAGCAGTGATTATAAAAAAGAACTTACTGTTCCCATGTTGCAGAATAGAATGGCACTGCTGAAAGCACCCAGAACCAGAAAGTATCTCTCCCGCACATAGCAGTGCTTCCGAAAGTCATTATTTCAAACTGAGGAATCACCAACTGTCGAACTGTCGTTAGAGAAATCACCAACTTACTTGATCTAACAACTTCGTTAGAGAAATCACCAACTGTCGAACGGATAGAAGAAGGTGGATGAACAGCACACTTTGTTAGAGAAGACCACTTTAGAACGAAGCAAAGCAGAGAATGTGGGACGAAATCGAAGGAAGGAGACTGACCTAAAACAGGAGGAAGGAGACGAAACAGCACGCTTTGTTAGAGAAGACAACTTCAGAATGTATGAAGAACCCAAGAACAATCGGATCAAGAAGACAAGACCAAATAAGGAGAGGGCATATATGTCTTTTCAAAACTGATATCCAAACGAAAATACGGTTTATAAAGTCACATGACAAAAACGTGACAACTTAACGACATAATTAAACGTTTTGTAACGGAAGGTTCATTTACCATCGTTTACAAACGTATTTCACCATTAACCATCGTCAAAAAACAAATAGCACCAAAAACCATTTTGGTGAAACATGTTGCACCATTTTCATACTTTTCCCTATAATATATTAAAATTTGATCTAAATTTGAAAAATATTTCAAAAATTGCAGAAATGACTCTAAACTATTCTGGACTTATTCGTAACACTTGGTAAAACTCCAAAATAACCCGAAAATTATTCTAGACTTGTTTGTAATACTTTGAGAAGTCATGAAATGTCTAGAAAAACTTAGGAATCAAAATGTAATTTTCGAAAAAATTATAACTGAACTGAATTTTTTTTTTAATTACAGAATTGACTCTAAACCTTTCTAGATTTATTTGTGACACTTGGTAAAATTCCAAAAATAACCCAAAACTTATTCTAGATTTATTTGTAACATTTGAAAAATCATGGAATGTCCGGAAAAGTTTAGAAATCAAAATTTTTTTTTTTAAAAAAAAAAACGAGCTGAATTAAGAAAAAAAATTCAAAAATTGCACAAAGTACCGATAAAGTCCCAGAATGACCCGAGAGTCCAAAGGACCGAGTTCTAACCTTCATCAAAGTTTGGGAATGACCTAAGTCATTTTTAAAAATATACATAATATATATATATTATACATATAATATCACATATATATTATACATACATATATATATATATATATATATATTATACATAGACATATAGATAGATAGATAACATATACATAATATATATGTTATACATATATATAGTATTACATAGACATAATATATATATATATATAACATAAATAATATATATATTTTTTACATATACATATAGATAGATAGATAACATATACATAATATATATATATATATATATATACACTACAAAAAACTCGAGCATACACATCGGCAAAAATGTGTTGCTAACTGCATAAATACCGTTGTTAAGGCTTAACAACGATGAAATCTTCGTCGCGGTAGCCCCCGTCGTTAAAGGTCTATAGGTCGACAATTTGCCGTTGTAAAAGGCTTGCCGCTGTTAGCATGTGGCTCCCAACGTCAACTTTACAGCGGAATCAGGTTGTTGTTAAACACAGATGAACGACGACAACACTTTACCGATGTTATAGATTACTCTTAGTGATGACAACTGTTTGTCAATTTCTTGACCGATTGTTTGGTCAATTTTTTTCTGCGATTTTTTTGGCTAATTTTAAACTATTTGTGTTCATCCATGGCTTCTTCCTCCTTCTTCATCCATGGATTCTTCATCCTTCTTCATCCATATATCGTCACTTAATCATCTATGGCTTCATCCATGGCCGATTTTTTCACGACACTTCATCCATGGTGAAGGCATCGGAGAACCAGCACTTCTCGAGCTCCAGCTCGCCTTCTACAGGTCCAGCTCGACTTCTCCAGCTCCATCTCGATTTCTCCAACTCCAAGTCGCCTTCTCCAGCTCTAGCTCCAGCAGGCCTTCATCCATGGAACTTCGAGCAGCTCCAACACTTCATCCATGCCAGGTCGGTCGAGCTTCAACTCGCCTCCAGCTCAAGGTCAAGCTTCAACTCGCCGAGAGGGTGAAAGGAAGGGAGGGTGAGCTTCAATCCTTTCGAAAACGTTTTGAATGAAGGGAAGGAAGGGAAGAGAAGAGGAAGTTCTGTAAAACGTTAATTTGTTCTACAAATAAGTTGTTGAATGAAAAAATTTGAATTTTTAAATCAGAGCGGGAAAAAAATTTGATTTTTTAACAACAACAATAGTCGTCACTAAATAAACTATTTTACAACAACAAATAAATCTGTTGTTGAATGACTATACTAATGTCGACAATATATTGACACGCAAACCTATTCTTACATTTTTCTAGTACTTATGTTTTAACGACGACAAAAATTGATTAGTTACGGCAAACAACCGTTGCTGATATCGTTTTATTTACGACAGAACGTTTCGCATTTGAATATGTACATTTGCAATGAAAAAATCACCTGCTACTGATGGAGTTATTTAACATCAAGTGTTGGTCGACATTACACATTCATCCATGTAAAATATAAAGTGACGGAAAAAATTAACACTAAATGTATCTTATAACGGTGGAAAACATATTGTGCCTAATAAGTAATAATAACGACAACAAAAACTGTCGACACAATACACATATTTTTAACTACAACTGTTAGCGTCAACACGGAAGTTTCGTTGTTGTTGCAACAGATTCTTGTAGTGATATATATATATATATATTATACATATAGATATAATATCACCTATATATTATACATACATACATTATATATATTAACAAGTATATTATACATAAATATATAATATATGTATATAAACTCTTTTTTTTTATAACATAAATAATAACCTTAGGAAATACAAATACAATATTAAATGCGCGATAAATATATCTAAATCGTTCGGAACTTAAACATCGTATGAGAAACCGAGACCGATAATTACCGATATAATTTATCCACTCTTTTTTTTCACTCTCTCCAATCACTCTTCTCTTCTTCAATTCTTTCACTCTTCATTCCTTCCTCCTTCATTCCTTCTTCATCACCATAGCCTTCACCTTGTATTTATAGAACAAATCTACTACTTATTTAATTTGTTTTTTAATAATACAAAAATAAAAAACGGTGGAAAAGAGGAAACATGGCCATATGTGGCCATTTTCCACGTCGGAAAATATTTTTTTTAAATTAATATTTTTTTTAGTTTTCAAATATATATATATATACTATATATATTTTTTCAATCTCGATTACTCGCATACGGTATTTTGATCCCGAGCCAAAATCAGGTGTTTACACTTATAATTGGGAGAAGTGATAAAATTATCAAATCAACGAAAGATATGTTGAACTCAAAGTTTGACATGAAAGATATGGGTCTCGCTGATGTGATTCTTAAAATCAAAATAACAAAAACATCAAATGGAATCATCTTAAGTCAAACTCATTATATCGATTAAATAATAGAAAAGTTCAATAAAGATGATGTGAAAATGATTGGTATTCCTATAGAGGGCAAACCATTTTCTAAAAACACTGGGGGTAGTGTTCCTCAATTGGCATACTATAGGATTATTGGAAGTGTAATGTACTTGATGAGTTGTATATGACTAGATATAGCCTACACCTTGGGGGGTATTTAGTAGATTCACGAGTAATCCACGTGTAGAACAGTGTAGATGAATTATCAGGTTCCTAAGGTATTTGAGACATACTCGTAACTATGGATTGCACTACATGAGATTCCCTTCTGTAATAGAAGGATACTCAAATGTGAATTGAGTACACGACCAGATATAGCCTACATTGTGGGGGTGGTATTGAGTAGATTCACGAGTAATCCAGGTGTAGAACAGTGGAGATGAATTACCAGGTTGCTAAGGTATTTGAGACATGCTCATAACTATGGATTCCACTACATGAGATTCCCTTCTGTAATAGAAGGATACTCAAATGTGAATTGGATAACTGATTCAGGAGACTCAAAATCCACGAGTGGATTTGCCTTCATCTTGGGTAGTGCTGTTATATCTTGGAAATACTCTAAACAAACCATTATAGTCAGATCAACCATGGAGTTTGAGTTCATAGCTCTAGACAAGTGTGGTGAAGAGGTTGAATGGCTACGACAATTTTTAGAGTATATCCCAAGATAACCAAAGCTTGTACCCGCTATAAGTATACATTGTGATAGTCAATCTGTGATTGGTAGGGCATAAAGTGAAATGTATAATGGTAAGTCTAGACATATACATCGAAGACATGACACCATAAGACAATTGCTCAGGACTGGCATTATTACTGTCGACTATGTAAGGTCGAATAATAATATAGCAAATCCACTGACCAAGGGGTTAACAAAAGAGCAAGTTGTAAAATCATCAAGAGGAATGAGATTAAAGCCCATGGAATGAAAAACTATTGTGAAGGATAAACCCAACCTAGTTGAATGGAGATCCCATGATTTAGGTTTAAAGGGACAACCTAATCACAATAGTAATAGAAATCACTGAATGGAAAACAATAATACCCTAAAAACCATTCTTATGATGAGAAACATTGATGGTGAATTTAAGGATAAGCTTAAGCTTTTAATGATTTCTAGATTTCGGAAGTCCGAATGACTAATGGTGTTACTCATGAAATCACATATGCATGTGAGAAGATGGGCCGCTTCAAGGGGAACAGTGTAGGCACGGTTCTTAGCAACACTTGTAGAACTATGCAGAATGGTCAGAATGGACACAAACAGTTTGAATTGAACCATGATAAGAAGATACTTGTATAAATTGTGTGTAAACTATTACACATACGGCAGACAGTTCAAGGACATCACGTCTACTGACTATCTAGTAAAAGCTATATAAATCACGAGGGAAGGTTCAAAGGGATTTCACCTACCTATCTTATACAAGTATCAACTATTCGAAATCTTTGTCATCGAGTTAATACAAATCTCATTCATGTGGGGGATTGTGGGAATATTGGGCTATATTAAGGGGGCTTTTTAGCAATTAGGACAACTTTTGGGATTCAGGCTCAAAAATATCAAAATTAATGTGGAATGAAAGAGAAGTGTATTTCTCTAGTAAAATGAAGTTCCACACCGACCCAAAATAATGCTTGGAGAAGCATATATATATTTATTCACTTCTCAAATGTGTAAGTAAGCAAGTCAAGACACTTTCTCTTGCGCGCAGGGGGGGTGCAAATCACGGATTTCATTAGCACTTCAGACCATTTGGCTTGTGTGCATGCCCGCGACATGCGTACACGATTGTCAGACCGAAAAGCTTGCCTAGTGTGAGCTGGTTTTTGCTACACCGAGTTATTATTTTTGTTCAGATTCAACGTAATTTTGGTCTAAATTCATTGAACCAAGTTACACAAATCTGTAATTAATTTGATTAACTATCGTTTGCCATAATTATCGTAATTAATTACGTTCGAATTAAATATTGGAGCCTTCTAAATCAGTCTATATAAACAATCTTCTCTTCAATCATTTCGACACTTCTCAACAACCTCTCAACATTTTCATCCTCCTCCTTTGCTCTTCGCGTTGACGATCTGCAAAGTTCTCTCATGTCGCCGTGCTCGGTCGTTGTTGTTATTTTATTTGTTTCTGGCCATCGTGTTCGACCTTGAAAGTCGTTGTGTTCGACTGATTTACAAAGGAAATCGAACTTGGTTCAGTTCAGCCGGTCACTACTACGTGCTTAGTAAAAACTGGTGTCGTCGTTGAATCATGGAAGGTAATCGGCCTAAGACATCCCCTTGCACAAATCTTTCACAGTGGGGAGGACTAAATTACCTTAAGGAAACCGTGCTTATCACGAGTCTCGACTTTTTATCGTCAACTTTGCATTGTTATTAATTATTTTCTCAAATTATAATTTTGTCCTTCAACTTTTAATTAATACATATTGGTCCTTCATATTTTTATTATTTGTAACAGGTGATAATCTTAAATTTTGTTAGATGATAATGTTATATTACATTAATACATAGATAATTAGTTCAACACATCATTAATATTATTTTATCTTGATAAAAAAAAAAACTTTTTCATAGTTCTTTAATACAGTTTGGGATGTTATTCCTTTAGAGTAATAGGTCAATCAAACACTTCACCTTAAAAAGAAGTTGGGATACAGTCAAAATTATAGAGTTATTTTAATTTCGTCATAAGATAAATTTTCACATTTATAAATAAACTATAATAACTATTATAACTTTAGATAATAAATTAATATAAAAATGTAACAAAACTAATTTACTAGGAAATTAAAAGAAGTGTTGGATTGGTAATATATGTACAAATACGAAGAAAAAAAAACTATAAGATCTTTTAGCAATCTAATCATCTAATTATTAGAAAAATTGTATTACATGATTGAGAATTTGGTTTGTCGGTATGAGAACATACTACTTAATTACTATTATATAAAATTACATAAATTAACATGAAAATTGAGAAAAACTTAAATTAATTAAGAAAATTCATTAATAACATACTTAAAGAATTTAAAATATTAGCTAATATTCTAATGGTGTAGTTCATATTATTACATGTGTTTTTTATTTACATGTTCGAATCTTCTTAAAATAATTTATTAAAATATTTATGATTATTTCGTCATTTTTAATATAAAAAACATTATGGGTCATAAAAAATATATTATCAATGCATATAAAAAAAAAAAATTCAAATGATATTAAACAAATAACGTTTTTAATAATATATATATATATATACATTTTTTCAACTATATAGTAAATTTACCTTCGTAGCAATAAATTATTCACCCATTTTCCCTGAAACATGCCTTGCGGACTTGGTTTTCCTTTTGAAAAAATAATTACAATATATTTGAATCTCTTTGGAGTCGATTTTGATTCTCCTTGTTAACACTCAATCTTCCTGATCTCTTCCATCCTGTGCTACAGCTGCTAGGGCTCATCATGGGGGTGAGGCTCCAAGACCGAAATTTCGGTCTTATATTTGGATGCCCGAAACCGATACCAACTTTGACCAAAAAAGTCCGCCCGAGGCGATTTTGCTTGATTCGGGCCGGATTTTTTTGTCAAAAAAAAATCACTTAAATTTTGGTATGAATCCGCTCGTTTCTCGTCTTCCGTCGCACTTCTCTTATGAAACCAATCCAAGAGTTTTTGAATACTTCGAGGTCATGAATTACTATTGTTTCAAGGGTTTTATGCCATGAATTTTTAGGATTTTCTTCAATGTCGGGTCGGTTCGGTCCTAGCCGGGCTTTTGGGTGGAAACAAGATCGGGACCGAGCCCGACCTTAAAGGAAAAAAACGTCCGCTCGGTATCAAACCGGCCTTGTCGAGAATTCGGTTCAGCCAGTCTTTTATCACCCCTTAACTGCTGTGAAGATCTTGTGTACAATTGGAATCCTTGGTATACGTACAGGTGTGGATACCCATGGATATAGCTGGCCTCCCGTTGCTCTCTATGTATGTATGTATAGCTGAAATCTGCTTGTCATTGGTTTCCCCTTTGCCTCCGTAGTAGGATAATGATGTGTTTCTGTTTCTATAGTTTTGACGTGGAATGCGGATGAATTCATTATTCCTTGGAACACAACTTGATGGGCAATCCATTCAGAGGAAGAGCAAAGGGTGCATACTGAATTCCATTCGGTGAACCTAACAAACTCCATCTGCAACACACAAGAAAGAAATATTATGCGTTTTTACATCCAATAAACATACCATATTAACTACTCTATTTTTTGTTGTATTATATGGACTACGAACCTGTACTTGGTTGTAAGGTGATGTAACATCACTAAAATCTCCAATTTAGCCAACTCATTACCCGGACACGAGTGGGTCCCACTGCCGTAACCCATGAATGTATTTGGCTTCGGAGATACCTGATTGAATCATTAGTATTAATATTCGTTTGGATTATATATGCTGGGCATGAATAGAGATAGAGATAGAGATAGAGATAGAGATAGAGATAGAGATAGAGATAGAGATAGAGATAGAGATAGAGATAGAGATAGAGATAGAGATAGAGATAGAGATAGAGATAGAGATAGAGATAGAGATAGAGAGGAGAGCACCTCAAATCTACACGGGTCAAATTGCTCGGGATTAGGGAAGTGGTCTGGGTTGTGGTGAATGTTCCTGAAGAGGGGTAACACTTTCCAACCTTTGGGGATCAGATACCCTGAACAAAACATTAATAAACTAATTATATATATAACAATTCAATCCCACTTCATAATAATTAAATTATTTACTCAACTAACCTTCATAATCAACATCTTCGACAGCTTCTCTGAAAGTGAAGGACAGAATAGAAGACACGCGGAGTGTCTCTTGGATGACTCTGCAAGTTATCGGCATGCTCTTGGTATTTTCCCAAGTCAAAACATTGGAGGACACTACATTTGTCTCCTTCATCTTCGTTACCGACTCTTGCTCAGTCTGTAAAGTTGCAGAAACAGTCCACTAATCATTTCATAATCCACTACACTGGAATCATCTGTCGCTGTCGACATTTTAAAAAAATAGGATCGTGGATTTCTCACCGTCACCGCTGCCAAGACACTTGGATTCTCGCCAAGATACTTAATGATCCAGGTCAGCACGCTGGCGGTGGTATCTCGTGCGGCGAAGATGACGCCGATGACGTTGTCGGCGATCTGGTCATCGGTGAGACATTCCTTGTCATCCATGAAAGAGGCGAGGAGGTCGTTGTGGTCCATATTGATCTGCCTTCTGGTACAGATCATTTTTGCAAGGATGTCGGCGAGCTCCTTTCTGGCCTTCATGGCCTTGTGGAACAGAGTTCCTGGGAAATTGATCGGCATCGAGTTGTAACCCTTTTCCAGGATGTAGTAGCACTTCTTCAAGTCGTCTCTGTGCTTGACTTCGTCTTTCCCAAATATTGAAAGCAGCGCCACATTGAATGCGTACTGCAAATTCAAAATTTTCATCAGTTGGGCCTCAGCAAAATTATGTCAAGGACCGAAAAAAACACTGTAACCTTCGTATGTCTAGTGCTTCCTACTTCACTCACCGCTTTCATTTCTTGGAAAGTGTTGATGAACTCTCCGTCGAGAGACTTGAGAGAATCGATGGCGAGGGCGTCGATGTGAGAGACCTTGGAGCGGATTGAGTCCGGCATGAAGGCACGAAGAACAAGCTTCCTGAGCTTAGAATGATACTGTCCCTGGTGAAAGAAGATAGCTTCCTTGCCCAACATCCTCTCCTTGCTTGCTGGAAATGTGGGCTTGAAGAGGTGGGATTTGGTCACCATCACAAACTTTGCTGCCTCCGAGCTGGATATCATCACGCAGGGGCAACCTAGTATGTGGGTCTTGAAGATGGGCCCATACCTGAACAACAGCAGACACCAAGAACCGCCATTAGCATAATTGAACTACTAATTACTCTTCAAATGGGTGTCTGCAAAGGCTAAGAAGAGTTAACCTTTTCTCTTTAGAAGCAAAAAAGACATTGGGGTTCTGTGAGTAGAGTTGGAAAGTTTCGCCGATATAAGGCCACCCAAGGGTCCCTGGCGGAAGGGGAAGTTTCCGGCGGGAGAAGGAGCAAAAGGATTTGAGTAGAGTGTGGAAGACAAAGACGGATACCACAGAAAGGAAAACCCAATGCATGGAGATCACTTCCATGTTTTTGATATCTAAACTTGTTGTGTTGTGTTGAGGAGGACCTCAGAGGAGAACAATTTGTGGTGTGGAGAAGTTGTAAGTGATGAGTATTTATAGGCAACCCTGGAAAAAGAGAGACAGCTAGGCCTACGTACACGATAACTCCTTCCAGAATCCAGCTAGCTAATCCAGTGACTGCGGCGGTTTCGGCCTTTACCTACTTTGAACCGAAGGAGGAAGAGGGAAAAAGGGAAATTTTGACCTTTCTATATCCCAAACAAAACAAATTACAAAAATACTCTCAATTGTTTAAAAAATGTGAAAACATAATTACTCAGTGAATGAAGTTTACTTTTCTACCACTCGCGAATATCATTAGTGGGTGAACATTTAAACGTCACCCGTGAATGTCATTCGCGGGTGACATCTAATTTAACGTCACATTCGAGGGTGGATTAATTAATGTAAGAAAGAGAATAAGAATCATATGGACGGTCTTAGACTAACAAATTAATTGATGAAAAAAATCAATTGTAATAATAAGTTAATGCCTCCTCTGGATTGACACGTCAATTAATGCTAGTTTATTACGTTGTTTTTCTTGTCAATAATGTCTTCTCTGGACTGACCCGTCAATTCACTCCTCTGGACTGACACATCAATTAATGCTAGTTTATTACGCATTTTTTATTATTGTGTCAGTCATTATTGTTATTTTCACTCCTCTGGACAGTTAATGTATTTCCATCCGTTTAAGACAGTCCCTATAATTATTGCTAAGCCACCCGTGAATGACATTCACGGGTGGCAGAAAAGTAAACTCCTACCCACGAATATCGTATATTTATTAAAAAAAAATTGATAATATTTCAGTAATTCTTTTTTTAAGGTATAGATAGGTCAAAAATTTGGAAAAGGGGGATTTGATACAATCCTTGAAGTTTGGAGATGTCATTCTCTTTAATCATGAAACTAAGGCAAATAAAATTTATAAATCACGATTTATTGTACTGTTTTTATGGAATATTTGTTCGAAATATAACTCAAAATAGAAGCACATACAAAGATATCTTCAGGTTTAGAAAATAAATATCAAATTATACCTACTTGCGAATCTTATTCGCGAGTGAAAATAAAATGTATCTCGCGCGAATGTTATTTACGGGTGTAACTTTTGTTTCTTTCACCCTATCCCTCTCTCTCCACATATCTATCTATTTATATATTAATTTGGCTAGGATGTATACAATTATGACAAGTAATATTTTTAATACATTTTCTCACTCATAATGTAAAATTCATAACTTCTTATTAGTTCATGTCAAACATATAATTTTCATGCATACGTGACATGTCATGTAACTCACTTCAAAATTATCCAAACACTCTCATTGATTTTCCACATAAGTTACAAAAATTCAATAATTTCTCCCTCTTTCACATATGCATTTATTAAGATTTTTATTCCAATACAAAATTTTATAATATTATTTTTCATAAAAATCAAGTAAGCGCACATATGAAATTAGATTATTAAGTTTTATTTCTAAGACTAAATTATAATTAAATTTATGTATTACATACAGTTTTTCTAAATTAATATTTTCATGTCTAACATTACGTACAAAATTATAATTAATTATGCATGCAATTAAAATTTTAAAACATATATAAACAAATATTAATGTTATCAATATAGTTTCTGAATATTTTTATATAGTTATGTAGAGCTTCATTTTTATAAATAACGTCCACTTACTTCATATGTGAATTTCTAATTTTTTGTTAGTTTGTTTTTATTGAAATGCTAAAATTTATAATATTATACTTTATAAAAAAAAAATCAGTTAAGTGCACATATTAAAGTTTGTAATTAAAATTTATCGTTAATTCCAAATTATAAGTAATTGTTTTTGTTATTTATCTTTTTTACAAATTAATGTATAGTTCCATGTCTAATATTAGGTACTCTATTATATTTTTGCGAGGCAATATAAAATTTAATACATGAAGAAAAAATATTCATATTATATAATATTTTCTTAATATGTTTTTTTTATATAGTTTTGTAGAGGTTTATTTTTAAACTCAACTAATGTTATAACTTATATAAATATTTAATACAACTAACTATTACTATTCGTAATGTAAACATAAATACTTTCAATATTATAACTATGTGATTTTTTTAAAGTTAAAAGTATTAATTAGCAACACGTCAATAAAATAATAATATTAATTTACATTATCAACTTATGTAAAGTTTACTTACTTTTATGAAAAATATATTATTTTGCATATTTAATAATATATTTAATTTGTATAATTGAAATACAAGTCAATTATAATTATGCATGCAATTTAAAATTTAACACATTAACAAAAAATAATTATTAATAGATTTTCTTAGTACTTTTTCTTTTATAATTTTATGGAATTTTATATTTAACTTATTTCATGGATTAAAAAATTATTATTTATATAATTAAATTGAACAAAATGTAAAAGTTAGTATTGAAAAAATAAATATATTTTAACTAACTATTTTAACTCTTTTTTTTAACTATACGACAATATTAGACTGTATAAAAATTAAAAAATTAAGTTAAAATTACTAATTAGCATCATATCAATAATTAACCATATTCATTTTTATTATTGAAGTTTAAACTTTAATTAAGTTTTTTTTTTAACAAAAAACATACTTAATCTTAATATTTGATAATATTAATCGTATAGTAAAAATACAAATGCAATTATTATTCAAAAAAAATATTATATTTTCTAATATCTTTAACATTTTGTTAAATGCAATTCAAATATTAAATTTATATTTAAAATAGTAATTAGCATGACATAAATGATTATTGATATTTATTTTTACTCTCAACTTATGTACTTTTTACTTATTTTTATGAAAACAAGACAATCAATCTTGGTATAATGGAAATATAAGTGTAATTACTATTAAAAATAATATTTTTACTATTTTATTAACAATTTCTAAAATGAATTTTAATATACTATAGATTCTTATTATATTACAAAGAATAAAAATAAATTAATTTTAAAAATTTGTTAAAAAGAATAGTAGAAATTTTATTTTTAATATTAATTACACTTATATTTTCATTATACCGATATATAATAGTATAAAAATAAATATTAGTTGTATGTTTTTCATAAAAATAATAGAAAAGTACGTAAGTTGATGATAAAATAAATATCAATAATCATTTACGTAATGATAATTATTAATTACTGTTTTAAATCTAACTTTAATATAATATTTAAATTGTATTTAACAAAATGTTATAAATATTAGTAAATATATTATTCTTTTGATAATAATTGTACTTGTAATTTTGTCATGCGAATAATATTATAAAATAGGGTTAATTACAGCAACCGTTACTTATGTTTGGGCCATGTGATTAAAATGTTACTCATCTTTTTAGGTGTAGCTCAAACGTTACTTAAGTTTGAAGATGTGACTGAATGATTACTCCATGAAGTTTCCGTCAAATTTTACCGTCTAAATGTCACGTGCAAAGCACATGACCCAATTTAAACGATTTGAAGTCAATTGAAAGTACGATTATACCCTCAACTCCCATTTCCCTCCAACCCACCCTTTCATACCTCATTCCGCACATACTCTGTTGATTTGCAGCACCGAACTCCCCCTCCTCAGCGACATTGCGTTTCGGAAACTACATCTGCAAGTAAGTTTTCATTTTCGATTCTATTGAACTGCAACTTCATTGGCTTTTCGCATTCTACTGTGTGCTACCAGTTCGGTTTGGGTTCTTCAGTGGGCTTCGCTAGAGACGATCTGATTGCAGAGACAGTCGACGCGCCTCAGTCTGCTGACAGCATCTCGGTTACTATTCGGTCCAGGCCGCTGAGGTAATTGCAGATCTGAGCTCGTCCACTCATATCTATTTGAAATTTTGCAGTTCTGATAGCAAGTGTTAATTTCTTAGTTGTGCCTTTTGAAATGTGTTATAGTTTTTCTGATTCCTTTGCAGTGGAAGAGAATATCAAAGAGGAGATGAGATCGCATGGTATGCTCATGGAGATAAGACAGTGAGGAACGAATACAATCCAACCATTGCTTATGCCTTTGGTACGAAAGTGAAGTTCTAGTTGGTGTATTTGTCAATTTGCCTTCATTGAGTAGATAACAATTCTTATATTGATTTAATTGTTGTAGATAAAGTTTTTTGACCTCATACAACTACACGGATGTTTATGAAGTTGCTGCAAAACCAGTGGTGATGGCTGCATCCCATATTCTTTGACTTCCATCACTATTCACTCAGCAGTCTCGTTGCTTTCCATCTTCCTATTGATTGTTAACTGACAAAGCATATGTTCAAATTGAATGGCAAAACCTTCTTAATTTTAGTGATCTGGTGTGCTAAATCATGATTCACGTTTTTTATTCATTCATTCAGTAATCAATCTATTAGATTATCTGTGAACATTCTCGTTGAATGAAATTGTAAGCCTAGGTTCTTATACAATGACAACTCTATTTGGTAGCCTTTTCTTATAGAATTATTTTACCTAATGCCTTCGATTTTAGTATCTGATAGTGGAGATTTAGATATAATCCACTCTCAAGATCTCATCTATAAAAAATTGTTTTTCTTTATTGTTTGCACTTCTCAGCTAACCATGAGAGATTTCCTCGTGTCGGTCCAGAAGAATCTCACCAAGGAAAGACCAGATGATGGATGATCTGAAAACACCAGAAAAGTCAGAAACCTTAATTGACATTTGTGTATGTTTGTGGATTGTCACAGTCAACAATGTTATTGCTTTCTTGTTGTCAGTTGGATTTGTATCTCTCTGATAAACCAATGAATCTGGTGCCTTGTGTTCGTTGCACCAGTATTCATACAGACTACTGTAAAATTGACCCTCCATTTCATACAAGTGCAATACAACACAACAGTGTAAAACTTAGAATGAAATATAATTATTTTGCATTTTGTTATTCCATATTTTGTATAAATCCTTTTTTGTGGATGTAATCTGGATTTTTATGGATTATGATGTATGTTCTGGGAAAACGAAGTAACGGTTGGGTAACAAAATATCCAAACTCAAGTTACCTTTTAATAACATTTCAGAAAAGATAACACTTCATTTAACAACATCTCCACAAACCTAAGTCACCACATTCGCAAAATACACATTGTTCCTCATCCTTAAGTTACAATTCATACTTCAGTTATAGACAAAGGTACAACTAACTTCTACTAATTCTTCGCAATTGAACTTAGAACAAAAACAACAACAACAATTACCAAAACTGCAACTAACTTCCGATTGGGTCGACTTTGAAGAGCTCGGGTTTTCACAACATCCAATTGTTCTTTCAAATGTTTTTCTCTTTGTTGAAATTACATCACTGCAATCCGACCGTAAGGACACATAGCTGAAGCAACAAACAGGTACCTGAGATTTGACGATTTAAGGTTCGAAAATAAGGCATTACTGTTCAAATTACTGCAACAAAACGAATTAGGGTTGCCAATTAGGATTACCCACTGTCAAATTACCTCAAAATTGGGGCATCCATGGAAACGGCAAGAGAAATTCTACCACGTATAAGCAGATTTGAAATCATAGGACATTATTCATCCTCAAACTTCATGGCTTCTGTCTTCGTACCGTGGGTTCTTCAGTTCTTCCTTCCTTCTCCATAATTTTCGCGCTAAAACTTCTCCAACACCTAAGAACAAGTTGATTATAAGTAGACAATGTGTTTAAGGTAGTTTCAGAACTTCATAATAGAAGCACCTCACGTGACAAGCACGTATGACAAGTTAACGGGAAGAAATAACGTCAATTATGTGACTGAACGGTTCAGTCACATATGGAAATATAAGTAACGGTTGAGCTCAAGTTTGAACGGTTCAGTCACATCTGCAAACATAAGTAACAGTTGAGGTAATTAACCCTATAAAATATAAGGATTAAGTAAATTTTCTATTAAAATAACCGAAAGTTGAAAATTCGATACTACAAATGAAAACAACAGCTACTAATATGATACTAATTAATGATTTTAAATTAATTTAATGTTTTTATAATGTCTATTATTGTGGTAAAGTTATATATAAAAAAAAGTTCAAAGTATTGGTTAAAATATATATTTTTTTTTAATAATAACTTTTAATTTTGTTCAATTATATAAATAAAATTTGTTAATCCATAAATTAAGTTAAATCTATAACATTTAAATATAAAGTTCCATAAAACTTAAGAATTAAAAATAATAATAATGTTTTTTTTAATGTGTTCAATTTTAGAATGCATGCATAATTAGAATTATGTATATGATTTTAGAAATATTGCGCTATAAGATATCACCCTTAATTAATCTAAATTTTAAATTGAAATAATTGGACTTGTATTTCAATTATACAAATTATGTTATTAAATATAAAGAATAAGTATATTTTTCATAAAATTAAGTAAAATTTGTATAAGTCTATAATAAAAATAAATATTTAATTATTAACTTATATTTTTCACATATATAAATAAGATGTACGTATATACTATATACTATATATATTTTTATTTAAATGTAATATAAAAAATATTTATCGCACAACGTGATAAATCTCTAATTTTTCAATAAAATGAGATCTGTTGAAGGTAATATAAAACTGCTCAAAATAAACGGAAGCATAACAGATGGTGCAATGAATATAAATAAATGTAATAATACAAATATCAACATAACTAATTATATTCGTATACATATTCATAAATATATATGAAAGATAAATATCCAAATGTAGTGATTTCATTTTTTTTATAATACTCTGTTTTGTCTTTTACTTGATTGTCTAATTGGAAAGCTAGCTTTCATGAATCATCTATTGATTTTTTCATTGACTAAACTTCGTGTTGAGATCTTACTAACGGAAAACAACCACCCCTAACCCCAGGATTGACTCATCTATTTATTTTGTAATTTAATAACATTATATTATTTAGATTTGAATTAATATTATATGCTATAAAAAACAATATGCATTAGTATTACAATTCAGTTTGTGAGTTCTTGGGTTGACATTTTGACTTTGTAGATTGAAATGTCAAATGCGGGCACTTCCTTTCTTCTCTACAAGGAAATTCGATTGACCTTCGGGAACCGGTGAGGGGAGCAGCACTGCTAGCACCAAGAAAAGATCCCGTGATGGGAGATTAACAAACAAAGTTTTTTTTTGGTAAAATATCACATTGCTTCTTAATATTTGACCTAATTGTTGATTTTTTTATCCCTAATATTTAAATTATAAATTTTTTTCCCTCATGTTTGATCAAAGTGAAAGTTTGTCCCTTCGTTAACTTTTTCATCCAAACTTAACATAATTAATATTAAAAATTTCAAAAATGACAGAAAACTTTCAAAACTATTACATTTGAACTCTTTTATTTTTTTTTAAATGTTAAAATTCAGTTCTAATCGAATTGAGACTCGATTGTATCCCACTCAGGGAGAGGAGATTGGGGACACGAATCTGGATCTGGACCTTAACCAACCCTACGGGTGGACGACCAAATTTTTGACTCTCTTGTCTTGTTCGGAAAAACTACATTTGGATATTTATCTTATCTTATATCAAATTTAATGATTTCATTCATCTTTTTTTAATAATAGTCTGTTTTGTCTTTTGCCTTTGATGAATCCTGTATTGATTTTTTCATTGACTAAACTTCATGTTGAGATCTTACTAACGGAAAACAACTACCTCTGACCGACCCCAACTGGGATTGACTCATCCATTTATTTTGTAATCTAATAACATTATATTATGTAGTTTTGACTTATTATTATACTAGAAATTTGAATTGCGCAAAATCACAGTAAGAAATATATTTTATTTTTTAAAATTCTTATTTTATTTTTATAGTGTATAAGATGATATATATTTAAATTATTTTTAAGTGAATATAGACTATAAGAGTTTTAAAAAGAATAATAAGTCTACTATTATATAATATTATGTATTTTATAAAATATAATATTATGTATTTTATTATTACTTAAACTTCACTTAACAATATAGATTTTAGAAAAAATCATAATTAGAATGAGAAATAAAGAGAAATTAGATGAGTTTTGTAATTTATCTTGGGAATGAATGAGAGACTTTGAAAGATTTTAAAGTGATTTACATGGCATGCCACCTAGAGATAAGAAATTTATGATTGACATGGATCAATTAAAATATGTTAATTTAACATTAGGAGTGAGAAAATACAACAAAAAACTTATTTGTCAACATTCTATATAAGTTAGCTAAATTAATAGATAGATAGATATATAGATAGATACCAGGAAACAAACAACATATATTACAATTCAGTTTGTGAGTTATTGGGGCGACCATTTTGACTTGTAGATTGAAATGTCAACGACAGGAACCTCCTTTCTTCTCTACAAGGAAACTCGACCGATCGTTGGGAGCCAGTGAGGGAAGCCGCATCACTAGGCGCCAACGTGTCATGTGCACGGAGAAACGATCCCGTGATGGAAGATTAACACCGTTTTTTTTTTCTTTCGTGCGGTGCCCTATGAGGCCTTCTCAAGAACATCATACTTGGTTGCTTGTGTCCATAATTATTTTTTATTGTCAGGACTCGAATCCGAGACCTCTAGTGAAAGGACGAACGCTAAATTGCTATGTGATATTACGATGGTTAAACACACCGCTTCCTTTTAATGATTGACTGGACTGACCATTTTTGTTTTACTACTTGTTTTATCAGTAAATAAAAAATAAGTAACTAAGGTGTCATTCTTTTTTGGTCGAAAACTAAGGTGTCATTGATTAAATCAAAAGTATTCAACTGAATAATAAATAATAATCTTTCAGGGTTATGTTAAAGTCACAAAAGATTTCTCCATTTTGATTACCTCTTTAATAAGGATATCAGCTACTCCATTAATTTACGAAACATGTATCTTATTTTGTATTTTCTGAATTTCAAGATTAGTTTTCTGCAATCAATATTTAGTGACATTAGTGGTCTATTATCCTTATGATCAAATTTGTTCCTCTACGATCAAATTTATCATTTCTTGTGTGTCTGACTCCACGCATTAATTTTTATGCAAACTGTAAGAAATTAGGATATTTACGTATACTACAAATTAAAAAAAGGTAAATTGTCCTTATACACCCGAATGTTAACTGTTTTGATTAAATACATCAACATGTTTGAAAGTGTCGTTATATGCACACTTAAGTTTGAAATGTCGTTAAATGCACAAACCGTTATATTTCCACCTTTTTTTCCCGTTAAAAGTCACGTGCTTGTAACGTGAAATTAAAATGATTTTTGAATACTGAAAAGTCTAAACGATCATTTCCCTTCATCAATCACCTATGCTGAAATTGATCCTCTTCTCGGGTTTGTCTTCTCCAACCTGTTACTTCCCTTGTTCTCTCCGAAGCCCTCAGGCATTGCAAGCTGAAGATGATCATATGTAGTTGACGCGAAGTCTTATCATCAACTATTGCGTCGAGTGTGACACTAACTATTGCGTCGAGTGTGACACTAACTATTGCGTCGATGTTTTAGAATTGCTTTGAAAGTGACGAACCGAAAGCCTTGGTCATGAATTGTTCAGAAAAAGGGTGAAGAGATTTTACTCCTTAAGTACATCGACTCTCAGAAGTAGAATCTCACCTAAATGTAATGCTTTGATGTCGTCATACATATCAATGTGGAATTCTGGGTGCATGCTTTGTTGGATTATCTCATTGGCTACTTGAATTTGTGTTAATTTATTATTTTAGGAAAGGAAAAGGTTCATGAGGATGTTGTTAACTATCAATCAAATATAAAAGTAAGTGTTTTAAGGACCTAATAAGTGAACGAAGTACCAAGGGAAGGTTGAACTATTATAAATTAATGATGCGAGCTTCAATTATGACTCAGTTCATGGTCTCTATTTGTGATATAGTAGACTAAGAAGGAGTGTCATTTTTTTAACCTATCACTAGGGGGAGATCCCACATTTGACATTGAAGCATTTGAATTCGAAGTAGATGCTCAATCAATTTTAGCGAAACTGAAAAGTCGTCGTCCAAGAATCATCAAGTTATTGACCAACTTAGGAAGAGAGCATAAGGTGTTAATGTTCAGCCAACACCGAGCATTGCTTTGGATGATGAGTTGATTGCTATTTTGGAATGCACGGGAAGTACAAGGCGGTCAAAAGGAATCACTACAAGAAACTCGTGCATTAGAGTCGGCGGAAAATCGTTGTTAAGCTGTGAATTGGCGCTACTATCACGGGGCAACAACGAAATATCTGTCAGTGTAGCCTTCGTCGCTAAATCGTTTAAACATCGCAAATTGATCGTTGTTAAGATGTTGCCGCTGCTAAGTTGACAAAACCCAAAACATGTTAACAACAAGTTACGCTATTGTTAAACCCATTAAATAGGCAACGAACCCTTTGGCGAAGTTGTACATCTATTTTACAGATGAGCGTAAGTTAACGTTGAACAACCATTTTAGATATGCCCTTTCCAAGTTGCCTACTAAGTTTAACAATGTCTAAAATATGTATTGTTAAAGATGCGTATCTTTTATAAGATAATAGTTGAAACAAATCAACTAGTGTAACTTCCAACTTAAATTGTCACCATTGTTTGTATACGTTGATGAAAAACGTTTGTCTATCCAAAGTGGGTGTTGTTGTCCACTGTTTGTATTATCGACAATTTCTGGTATGATGGTTAGCTGTGTGTTTCATATTCAACCAAGTCCGCTGCAAATTAAGCAAATCTGTGCTGATCCTTTGGGTCCGCTGCAGAATCGCAGAAATAGTTTCAGAACTGATAGGTTATTAAATCCGTGCATCCGTTTCAGTATAGTCCACTGCTACAGCAGTGTAATTCAGTTGGTTTTTGCTGATGTTTTCGTTCTTAGTTTGTATACAGTTTGCATTAACAAATGTTGACGCTAAACACTCAGAACACTTTCCATAAATACCAAAGAAGTAAAGTGCCATTAACAATTAACAAAGTCCACAAAGAGGGTAAACCAGAACTTAATTACATGTTCCCTTACATAACATCCAGATAGACCCAAAAACCACCAACAAACAACAAAGACAAATGTTCACCATTGTTCAGACATTACCAATTAAATAGAACCTACTTCCAAACTGCATAACCTAACATATGGATATGTTAGGAAAACTCACAAAAAAACTGCATGGAGGTTGTCCCCTAAACCATCGAGTTAAAACCCAAAATCTATGCATCATCCCAGTATTCGTTAGAGGAAGGAGTATCAAGCATTTGGATCTGCGAGGATAACGTAAAATAAGTGTGGTTCACTGCATTAGATGAGAAAAAGGTCGAAGGGTTGTTTACCTTGAGTTTCGGAATCACCATCAAGGGGTCGAATATCTGCCAAACACCTTCGCATCATCTGCATGTCTCGTTGAAACGACTGCATCATCTGCTAGAACTCTTCTAGCTGTCGAGTTGCTTCGTCCGCTTTACGCCGACTCTCTTCTGCAATGGCTCAGAACTCCTTCGCTTCATCCCGAGTCTGATCAGCTGAACGCTCTCCATCGCTCTTGCAACCTTGGAGATGCAAATTCTTCGGCGCTCCGGCTGTCTAACTTCTTCATACAATGCGTCCTTGTCGACTGGTGTATCCGGTTCCCCTTCAACACGGGAAGCCAACTCTTACACTTGGTCATACAATACAACATTTCAGTATTTACCACTACAATAATATGTGACTACAGTTTTGGCCATTATCTGGTCTTAATACCATTATGTGCTTGGATTTTGCATTAATAGGAAACCCATTCTTGTCAAGGTGATTTTTCTTAAATAGGTGATACTCCCCAGGATGAATCCCATTGTTCATCTCAATCTTTTACCATACGCAGAATTCATTATAAGAACACATTCAAACTCGGCAAAATTTAACAAATAGAGGATCACAATATTTACCTCCTGCTGTTCACGCTTAGCAAAGCTTACCGACCCGGATGTTTGGTGCATAACCTGGTGAGACCTATTCTGCTTGTTCCGTTCGCTTATGATCTAAAACATGAGGCAACGAATTCAGAATCTACAGTGAATAAACAGTTATGCGTTAACCATACGCAGATACGAAGTTCCGTTAACCAACTTACCTTAAACTCGTCCGAACTAAACCAATTTACCAAATAGATCCAGTCTTCTTTCACAACATGTGCAGGACAATGCAGCAAACGTTCTTCATTGGTGCTGTACTTATCGAAATGGTGGCGCTTCAGATTTGCCCTATAGTTTCGGTACTTGTTCCACATGACACAAACAATCAACTTCTTCAGGTTGTCATCATCTGGGATAACAAACTTCTCCTGTCACCCATTAACAAATAGCATCCGAAGGTATATATTATAAACTCGTATGATAAATAAACTTACTGAACATGGACTGTAAAATTTACTGACACAACTTCAATCATCTTCGCCTCATAATCTATCAGAGACTTCGGTATGTCGCTCCAGTCTTTCACCTGCAACGGTGCATTTGTACGCTTACGTACAATACATCCACACCATGATGCAAACGTCGAAGCGTTTTTGCTGTACACTCGGCCCTGTGCATTAAACTGCAGCTCCTCTTTCTCATTTATCCCATTTCTAGACAGACGGATGCACCTTGTTCTACCACGTCGTAGGGGAGGTGCCGGGGTGGGAGATTCTCCATGTCTGGTATAGGAACTGTAAATTGGAAAACATGAATCAGGTTAAACACCAACAAAGGATAAATGCCATAGTAAATGAAACAGTTAATGAATCAACACAAACAATGGGCTGTATCTGTCCACAACCGGGGTTACCTTGCATGTATGACTCAAACTGCGTATCCTTTCTTGTTTCCACCCGAGAAGGTTCTGGTTGTGTGTCCTGTCTTGTTTCCACCTGAGTAGGTGTAGGTTGTGTGTCCTCACAGAGTGTCTCCCCATTAGACGACTCCAAGCTTCTCTCTGCTGCTCCAAACAATAAGATCAACAACATTAGGTACTTTAACGAAGCGTAATGCTATACATGCATATAAGTCAGTTCAGGCTGGACCAACTTTGCTTACGAAAGATGTTTCGACTGAGTTTCCGTGGTGATCGACGTAGGGGAACTTGACTTCCCTTAGTCTTCCGACCAGTGACACGCTTGGAACCGACCGTGACTTCCATGAAACCTACGATTCAGTATACCTTAACAACTTAAAGAAGACACTGATTAGAACATCTACAACATAGAAAATTCAGGTTGGACATCAACCTCTCAGTAAGTGCAGAACAACAAGTTTACCCCATCAACCCAAGCGTTGTACGTAAATCAAATCCAGGAAAAACAAACATCAGAGGAACCCTAGTTTCGGCTAAACATAGAATCAACCTAGATATTACGAAGGAAAGCTCAAAACTTCCATGGAAAATCAGGTTTAAACCCGTACATTCGCTAAATGTTGCAATTTTACACAACCGTGGGATAATCGGACCGAATAAACCTGCTAACTATGGTACTTGCATCTCCATTTACAAAAACACATCTGCTGGGTAAAAGGAAGAATTTTGAATACCACACAACTGGTAAAGATGGAGGGAACGTACCTTGCGCAGAGAAAAAACAAGTGAAGGCTTACCGTCGGACCAAACGAAGTTTGTGAAACAGGACGACTGTGTATCTTCCTATCTTGTTCGACAGTGTGCGTCAGGAGGAATGGACCTGTGGAGACACTTAAAGAAAATGATGAAGATGGAGGGAAATCTGCAAAACCGGCTATAAATCCTCCTTGGGAGTTGATCACAAAACCTTCCTGAAGCTAAAGCGTCCGATTGGTTGCAAATGCTGGCCTTTAATGTTGATGGACTGGGACTCCAAACACCGCGGCTGTAACTCTTCAAATCCGAAACAGAAACAGTGGATGGGCACTAAGATTGTGCTTCAATGTTGCAATGATGGGCTCTGCTTGGGCTTCAATGTTGCAACCGGTCCGTTGACAATGGGCTACGAGTCCATTGGTTGGTGAAGACTGCATTTTTACAACAGCAACAGATGTTGGGTTCAGTTTGATAACAACAACGAAGTACTCTAATATAGGCAAACAACAAGTTAATTTAAGTGAGTTGAAGTTATATCAGTGCGAAGGATCAAGTCTGTTATATCAGTTCAAGAACAACAAAGTTTACACTCATTCTTTCTCTACCCATAAGCTAAAAACATCAGACCCTATAAACATTTTACAACCCATCTGACAGCTCGTGTTCAGCACCTGCATCGTTGTCCTCAGCAGCCGAATCGGAGCTGCTGGACTGGGTATTGACAGAGTCATATGTTTCCGAATCACTATTGTTCCAGCTAACTTCGGCATTTCCATATTCTTCCTCCAGCTCTGGATCCATCTGCACCGCAGTCTGTTCAAGAACATTTGCTTCAACCTGCTCGCCCTCTTCGTCATGCCTGTCCTACTTCAGTTGATCCTCTGGAACTTCATCTGTTCTAGCACAGCCAACGCTTGTCGTACCTTTTTGGTATGTCTCAAGTTCAGCACCCGAAGATCTACCAGACAGTACCACCTGTCGTTTTAGGGCTACTGTCAAGACAATGCTCCAGTCCGGGTTGGTGTGGTCCTCCAAGTAAAATACCTGCGCAGCTTGGGAAGCCAGAATGTAAGGCTCGTCGATTTGGAAGGAAATTGGTGTGGTTTAGACATGTGAATCTGTACTCATCAACCTTAATCCCATTCTTGTCATACTGGACATTATACCATTGGCAGTTAAAAAGGACGACCTTATGGTTATCTAAGTACTGAATTTCGAAGACATCTAGGAGCACACCGTAGTAGTAAATATCTCCTGAGATTGGATTGTTATCTCTAGTGCTGCTATAACACATTGTATCCGCTTTGCACATTACTCCACTATTGTCGAAGGACCGCATCAGTGACCTATTTTTGCAGTGGAAGACAACGCCGTCAACTGTATAGCTAGGATACCTCTTCACAGTATATAGAGGCCCTTTTGATAGGACTCTCAACTGCAGGACAGACTCTGTGTCTGCAGCCCCATCTAGACGCGAAATCTGCTCATATAACAGTTCTGAACTCAGCTTACAACTTCGCAAGAGATGAGTAAAAAAGTAGACTTACCCGTCATTCGAACCACTTTCCAAAAGTCTTGTTGTGCATGACGTCAATTACTCTCCTATTAACTCTAGACCCCATTAACATTCTCTTATGCTCCCTGAAAAAACAGTCAGCACATTAGATTAGAATATATAAGCTCGTCAATCATGGATACGGGCAATGCCTCTTTGGCACATACTCGATGTAGGGCAATGCATTCCTGATTGAGTATGTACCGATGAGCTTGCTCCCATTCCTCATTCGTTAAGTCTCTAGATTGGGGCCCCCCCCAAAGGTGTTCCGTTCAACTGAAAAACATTATGGAGGGTCGGGCTTGTCCCGGACTCTTCTACTGCGTCTTCATGTGCACCCCTTTGAAACTTCGTATGAGCATCAACTAAGTATCTTGAACAAAAGGTAAGACACTCTATTGCAATATAGCATTCGACAATGGACCCTTCCGACCGACTTCCATTGCGTAGAAAATTTTTCATTATGCCCATTATTCTAAGTGAGGCAAAGAAGGATGGAATGTAAGTAAGCAACATATACAGTAACCCAAATAACAATAATGACAGCAGACCATAATGTATGGCATACTACAAGTAATCACACAGGACTATTATCGGCATACCTCTCAATGCTATACATCCAACGGAATTGAACCGCCCCCCAGTTTGGCTTCCTCTACTAGATGTACCAGCAGATGGACTGTTTTATTAAAAAAGACAGGTGGGAAAATGCGTTCTAGATTACACATTGTCATGGGTAACTGTTTTTCCAAGTTGTCCAAATCACTAACGTCCAATTCCTTTGAACAAATCTGTCGAAATGCATTTGACATGTCAATAAGTGCTCTACACACAGGTTTTGGTAGGAGTCCTCTAATTGCAACTGCTAGAATACGCTGCATAAGGATGTGGTAGTCATGGCTTTTTAGTCCAACAAGTTTTCGGTCGTTCAAGTTCACACAACGAGAGATGTTCGACGAATATCCGCTTGGTAACCTTAGATTTTTAAGAAATCTGCATAAAGTCATTTTATTGGCTGTGGACAGGGTATAGCTCGCTGGTGGTATGATCACTTTGTTACCTCGATGAACGGGATGCATCGTTGTCCTTATGCCCATGGCCTTCAAATCCAGCCGTGCTTTGACATTGTCGTTACTTTTACCGGGCAAACCTAACAGTATACCAACCACGTTAACACAAACATTTTTTTCAATGTGCATGACATCAAGGTTGTGTGGGAGTAACAGTTCTTTCCAGTAGGGTAGTTGGAAGAAAACAATCTTCTTCTTCTAATTACCAGTCAAAGAATCAACACCAATCTTTCTTGTTGGTTGAGTCTTTCCAAAGGGGATCTCCTCGAGAGTGGACAACTGATCAAGGAGTTGCAACCCTGATAACCTTTGTGGAGGGGAAATAAATCTTGTTTTCCATCAAAGGAAGATCGGTTCCTACGCCATGAATGGTTGTCAGGCAAAAACCGACGGTGACCTAAAAAAGCACACTTTCTCCCATTCTTGAGCCGACATTAATGAGTTTCCATCTTACAAACCGGGCATGCTAGATTCCATATGTAGCCTAACCTGATAAGTTTGCATAGGCCGGTAAGTCATTTATTGTCCACAGAACGCAAGCATGCATTTTGAAGTTCTCCTTCTTCGAAGCATCATATGTGTTAGCTCCATTCTCCCATAGACTGGATAATTCATCTATCAATGGTTGTAAGTAAACATCAATGTCATTGGTGGGCGCCTTCGGTCCTGGAATCAATAGGGAAAGAAGGTAGTTTATATATTTGAAACAGACATCTGGGGGGACATTATACAAAATGACTACAACAGGCCACAAACTATACGGATGACTTTTGTCACTAAACGGATCAAATCCATCCGTTGCTATTCCCAATCTGACATTCCTTGGTTCTGCACCAAATGACGGATGATTCTCATCCATTTGTTTCCACGAACGACTATCAGCTGGATGCCTCATGACTCCGTCTTTGGTCCGTCCTTCATGATGCGAACAAATTGCTGCTGCAGTCTTAGGTGACATAAACAAGTGTTGAAGTCGGGTTGTTAGTGGGAAGTATCTTAACACTTTGATATGATCTTTTTTGGTCTTTCTTGAACCGGGGTTGTCAGCCCCATCCTCCACATTCTTCCCAGGTTGTGCTTCTTTCCACCTCAACTGTCCACACTTCGGGAAGAGATCCAAATCTTGATACTCATTTCTAAATAAGATGCAGTCGTTCCTACATGCATGAATCAGTTTGTAGTCTAACCCGAGATCCCCTATACATTTTTTGGCTTCGTAATAAGACCTCTGGACTGTATTGCGTTCTGGCAGTACCTTTGTGCAAACGTTGTAGCAACTGATCTGCAAACTTGTTCGATACTTTGAACATTGCCTTTAAGTGCAGTAATTCAATGGTGAACGACATTTTCGAGTACGACGAACAACCGGGGTATAACTTCTTTTCACAGTCAGCCAATCGTTTGAGAATGTCTTTGCATCATCATTTGGTTCCTCCGTAGTTTCCATATTACCAGCCCTGAAGACGTCGTTGACCAAGTTAAACATTTCAGACCTGCTACTACTGTGTTCAACATTGGTTAGAACATGTTTGTACTCTTCTCCATGGTCGACCCATCGCGTGTAAGTTAGCAGTATTCCAAACCTCTCTAAATGCAGCTTAACATCCATTCTGGACATTAGCAAACAACCATTGCAGTTCCTGCAAGGACAGTATATTGTACCTCCCCAAGACGAATTCGTAAAGGCGAATTCCAAAAATGCCGCAACACCATTCTTATACTCAAGGCTCTGCCTTGGTTTGTTCATCCAAGTCTTGTCCATTCTTTAGTCACTATTCACCTGCTGCAATTGTTGTTATATGTATATCGATGTTACATCATATAGTACAGCTTCATTAAGGCAATACTTAGAGCACACATGTGTGACATGCAGTTCAAATAAGCTTTATGACAGCATTCAATGCAGAGTTTGGACAACTATTTACTCAATAGACTGCTGAATTCTAACAAGAACTAATGCATGAGTTAAAAGAGTTCGCGATTTCATGGATGAATCGGCATACAGTAGGGGATTTCATGAATAAAGCCCAAAATAAAACACAACAGCAACAACACAAATCAGGTATGAATCACTTAGTTCAATGTTGCAGCAAATCAACTAGGACAGTGTCACAGGGATCAGGACGGACCTTGCATGCCATTAACTCTGCTATCAACGACACTTACTTACGGACCTACCTGACAATGTGTGGGGCGGTGGTGGGAGAACTTCCAGAGGTCGTGCACTCACTGATTGTTGTTCCGCAAGATCTGTTGGTTACTGTCGAAACATATTGAGTTCAATACAAACTTGTAGTACCATGGGGTGGGTGATGTTCATTTACTACGGGTGTACCTCAAAAGGATGGAGCTGCCTTCAATCGGACAAAAGGGATAAAAGGGCGGATTGTTATCTAACTGTGCGCAACTTTATTTATGTTGGTGTTACCGTTCAAGAGTGAGGTTTTAGTGACAGCAACAAGCTTCGGAAACACTAAGATTCCGTTGTTATTCTAGCTACATTAGCGACAAAAATTCCATTATTTAAAACTAATTATTTCTTCAGATTAAATGTCTGCAACTAATGAACTCCTTTGATATCAAAATTGTCTTGTTGTAAGACTTTCATTCATGTTAAACACTTTAGTGATGGAAAAAGGTAACGGTAAATGTAACCTATACTGATGGAAAAAACATTGTGTCTAATAAGCAAGATTAACAGCTCAAAAATATGGCAACACAATAGGGGATTTTTAACTACAAATGTTAGCGTCAACACAAAAGTTTCGTCGTTGATGCAACAGATTCTTGTAGTGAATGGTTATCAAATAAATGGAAAGCGTAGTCAAAGGAAAACAGAAGATGACCGAAAATTTAGTAAAAGACAAAGGAAAAGGTAAAGATGGAGATCCTACAAGTGGTTCATTTTGGGTTGAGTTGTATGTAAGAGACAACGACTTGGAACATTCATATTTAGACAAAGAACTGATGCTCGTGAATGAAGATGTGTCTGATCGTATGAATGAATATGTTGGTGATACAAACAAAAAGTCCACAATCGAAGTGAAAAAGCCAAGATGGACTATTGAAAACATGTAGTACTCTGGATGAAGAACTGAATGACACTATTGATGATTTCAGAACAACCGAAAAAATAAAAGACTATAGAGCCAACGTTGTTGATAGTTGGTTCAGCATATATCATGGCTTTCGTGAATAGGTCAATGAGAACTTGCGTAGTGATACCATGACCATGCCACAAATGCAAAATGTTGAATATGATGCCACCTCAAATGTGAAATGGTTTAAGATCTATAATAAAGACAATGTTCACCAGAACATTGATTTCGAATTGGGTATGTTGTATAGTAGTGGTGAGGTTTATCGTGTCGCATTAAGAAACCATATCATTGAAAGTTACTAGCTACAAGGTCCTTATACAAAAAATTGCTCTGGTGGGGTTCAAGGAATATGCAAACAACAATGTGGAATTAAGGTTACTGTATTAAAACTCGTCAAGGAAAACACATTCCAATTATGAAGTATAGTCAAGGAACATCGATGTGCGAGGGATCATTACAGCCACAACGAAGATGCAAAATGGGTATGTAAAACGTTCATGGATTTGGTAAGAGACCAACCTAATATCACCAACATTGATATTCCGAACGGGATAGAAAGAAAATGTGGATGGAATGTTCAGAGACGGGTTGTATATAATAGATTGAAGTTGGCAAAAGCGCAAGTAGGGAGAGATATGGTAGTTGAATATGCCCTTGTAAGAGACTATCAAAAAACAGTTCTGCTACATAACCCATGTAGTACGACATTGTACACGTGGATCCAATTCCAAACCCTATTCGAACGAGGATTGAGAGGATGTACGTGTGTTTGCATGCATGTGTAAGTGGGCTAAAGAATGGTTGTATACCATTCATTTCATTAGATGGATGTCACCTGAAGGGCCCTAATAGTGGACATCTTCTATGTGTCGTGACCAAAGATGTCGATAATGCTCTTCTACTAGTGGTGTATGCTGCGTTAAAGTAGAGAATACAAACTCATGGACATGACTCATTGGTTTGTTAACATCAGATATCAACAATGAAAGGACATAGACTATTATGATTGATCAATAAAAGGTACATTACTGGGTTTCCAGGAAAGAAACCTTGAAATTTATGTGAGTTTCCAGGAACATAACTCATGTTTCTATCCATTTTACCAACATTTGATGATTCTTGTTGCTTATAGGGTTTGATACAAGTCGTGCAAGAGATATTGCCGTGTGCAGAAGATCGTTATTGTGTGTGACACATTCATCAAAATATGGAAGTTAGATGATTTACTAATATGGAAGTAGGAACAATGTTATGGTGTGCTGCCTGCGCATACATGTATCAATTATTTAAGTGGCACATGGATATTTGAAGGCAAAAAATGTAAGGTCATGAAGATATGTATCAGGTTTTGATACTAACACTTGGTGTATTTATCAACGTTTAAGACAAATCTTGTGGTGAATAACTTTGTTGAGAGCTTTAATAAAAAAAGTCCTTGTAGGGAGGGATATGCATGTAGTTTCACTGATGGATTATATTAAGAAGATTCTAATGGGATATTTCAAAAAAAAAAAGTTGAAGCGGAGGGGTGAGCTAGGTAAGAATATCCTTCTACAATTACGTATCTGAAGTGAAGGCATAGGGGGATGTAACGTTATATATGCATCCCATCAAGAGTATGATATAGAAGTTAGACCAACTCAGTCGTAAAAGACTGTAACTTGGAAAAAAATATTGCACTTGTTGGGCGTGGCAACTTAGTGGAATTCCTTGTATTCATGCAATTGTTTGTTTAACATATGAACATGAGAAAGACTTGGCTCCTTATGTTCATCCAATATACCACATGGTAGAATACATGAAGACCTATGAGGGGATTATTCATGCATTGCCAAGTAGGGATGATTGTGTACAAGTAATGGCCTCCCAGCTGATTCACCAATTTTCCATGCACGTTATCGTCGACCTAAGAAAAAGCATGTCAAATATGCTGGTGAAGTGCTTCTTGGTGATACAAAGCTAAGAAAATCGTGTATGCGTTAATTCTGTTTTAAATGTGGACAATTGGCTCCTAAGAAAAGTGGTTGCAAGTCGATGGGACAACCGAACCAGAATAAAGAACCACAACCAGACTATCCTATGGTACAACCAATTATATCTGAGCCAACCAGACAAGTATGTTTATAATTAAAAAAAAAAACATATTCTATTGTAGCTTCTTTATTAATACATTCATTTAATTTTTACCACTGTAGTACAAATTTACAAGAAGGTGAAGAGAACATTGCAAACTCAACCTTCAGTTGGTGGAGCCTCCAGCAACGCTGTTAAATGTCAAAACCTAGTAGGTGAAACACCAAACAACGTGGATCAAGTCGGATGATATATTCATACTCCAGTAATTTGTTATATCACATGTTAGGACTCTTATTTTTTCGGTTTATTAAGCATATTACTAACTACCTACACCTAATAAAAGAGGGTTCATAAAAAATTCCAATCATTAGAATATTTGGGCCAACAGAAACATCACTTCCAAAGGTAAAGACCATCCTGAATTAATTATACCAATGTTGTTATAACAGTGAACTCATGATTGATTTATCTATCTTATGTTCAGGAACACAGAACATCCAAAGACATGGACGAAGGTACATGAAGGAAAATGCGTTCGTTACTTCAAGTGCCCCTCAGCTTTCGAAAAATCAAACCTTAAAGAAACAACTTAAACAAAGACAAGTAGAAACGAAGACAAGTAGAAACAAAGATATCACCCAGATTCAAGTCAAGACAATGAAGGCAAAAGAATAATTGAATCTATTTTTTGGAAATGTTTTTTGTAGTCTGTGTAGAGGATATTTACGCTTTTGATTGTTATCAAACTTATATGAAGAACATGTGTGCGTTTTTAGTTATCAAACTTGGTGTACACAACAATAATGTGCTTTAGGTTTGAAAGTCTACACAACAATCTATTGTATGAATAGTAATTATGATTTAGTTGGGGATGTGTCAAGTAAAACATAGATACAATTATTTTGGTGTATATAACAATAATCCAAAAAAGGTTACGGTGTAAAAAATGAAAACTCATCAAACATGTTGGTGCATATGACAACATTATAGGTAACATGATATTGCACATAACAACATTAGTTATAATGAAATATCTATTTAATATATATAGAGGAAAATATCATAAATTATCATAGTAGATATTGGTGACCTGAACTGCATTAACTTAACATGAGGTTTAAAATACATCATTGTTAACTAAACATCAGTTAAACCTAGGAAGGCTAACATGTAGACAAACCTCTCCCGCCTAAACCGATAATTAACAATGCATCAAATTTGTTCTAATAAGTAATTCGTATTCATGAAGAAGGTAACAATGAAAGCAACACGAAACACCAATAAAGTACTAAACCCAATTACAAAGGTAACTAAGATTTTATTTTCTCGACGGGCAACTGATAATTGTTCTTCCAATAGACTATGCATTTGTTTGACTTTATGGGAAAACTCTCCTTCCATGTGGCGAATTGGAGGGCTTTCCCATTAAAAAAAATCCACAACTTGAATTAACTTTACCCCGTGTATTTATTCACCAAAAATTAAACTATTGCAAAGAAATGAAACTGCAATGCAAGGTTCTAACTCTAACTTCGAATTACTGATGAACCGTAACTTTAAAATACCAAAAATGTAATTAAGTGTGACCTTAATTTTTTAAAAAAAATAACACAAAATTAAACACTACCCATAATCAATTGAACACGACATAAAACCAAATGAAGAATTTAGGACTATTACTAACCCTAAATTTGAAATATCATGCCTTATAATTAGGAAATCCATGAAACCTTTGAGCAAAATTCTTCCATGTATAAGTTGGAATGCCATTGCAAATCTGACCCCACGGTTACCCATGCAAAATTTCTTCGTTTTAGAGACTTTATCACCATGGTTACCCGAATAAAACGAAGGAGGAGACATGAAAGGGAAAAGATTGTATTTGTTGGAGGATGGGGTGGGGGGAGTGAATTGTGAAAACATAATTAGAAGGTATATTAATATGGAAGAGAGGTTACAGTGAGAATTCAATCTAATTTCAGAAGCATATGACGAAAACGTAAGCACGCAACATATGGAAGTAACAGTGAAAGTTCAACTGGTGCAAATAACAACACTTCTGAACACACGACCGCATAAAATAACACATGCGATGCATTTAATAATATGCCCAAATATCCTAGTGTATTGTGGTTATTTACTAAAAAAATATATTAGGGTGTTTAAAATTTAAAATACTATAATAAATAAAATTAAGGGTTAATTACCTCAATCGTTACTTATGTTTGACCCATGTGGTTACTTCATTGGTACAAATGGGTGTGTAATCACTTCATTGGTATGCTTCGGGATGACCCGAAGATAAGGGTAAGTTTTTTTTACTGAAACCTGTTTTTACTGTCCCTTTAGTAAATGTTGTTTACTAGAACTTGTTTTTTATGCAGAATCGCACTATTCGTGGTGATATTAAAAGACGATATGGATGGAAAGTAAATAGGTTTGTCATTGCAAGGGGGATGGAACTAGCGAAGGATAAGTTGGTTGGAGCTCGCACTGCTGAATATGGTAGGGTGAGGTACTACGCATCGACTTTAACGCAGCACAATCCAGGCACGACTGTTGTTGTGCACGTTGATTCCATCTCGAGTCCACTTAGACCAACGTTTGAAAGGTTGTACATCTGTTTAGACGCTCGTAAGTAGGGATTCTTGAAAGGTTGTAGGCCATTCATAGCACTTGATGACTGCTTCTTGAAGGGACCCGATGGTGGGTAGCTTCTATGTGCAGTTACTAGAGACCCTGATAATGGTCTGTTACCAATTGCGTTCGCATGGGTGGAGGCGGAAAATCTACAATCATGGAGCTGGTTCTTAGAAATCCTTGTGAGCGACATTGGCAGTGATAAAACGTGGACTATTATGTTCGACTTACAAAAGGTTAGCATTGCATGTATACTGTTCTGAGATTAAATGGTCTATTATGTATACAGTTCTGTGATTAAATGGTAACTTATGTTCTGGATGTGTGATTAAATGGTAACTGATGTTCTGCATGTGTGATTAAACGGTAACTTATGTTCTGCATTTGTGATTAAATGGTCTCCTATGTTTGTTATTAGAGTGCTCCATTTGTTATTATGTAGGGGCTCTATCAGGTTGTTGAAGACATGTTCCCCGGGTCTGAACATAGGTTCTGCATGCGACATATTTACCAGAATATGCAGGTACGAGGACTGGGAGAAGCGAAAGTAAGAAAAAGAGTATGGTCGACTTCTTGTGCGTATACGTACCAAAGGCATAAGTGGCACATGGACTTGCTGTAGAAAGCTAACAAGAAGGAGTGGGATTACGTCTCATCCATTTACACCAACGCTTGGTGCAGATATAAATTTCGGCAAGTATCCAAAATGGACTTGGTTGTGAACAACATTTCAGAAAGCTTCAACAACAAAGTCCTTAACATAAGGGACAAGCCTCCAGTAACACTCGTGGAGGAGCTAAGGTTAATGTTGATGAAAGACTTTGAAGAAAAAAGGAAATCCATCACCACTCAATCTGGATCACTTGGTAAGAATATTGTTAGAAAGTTGAAGAAAATCACGATGGAATAAGTGGTTGTGAGGTGATAAATGCTGCGGATGGAGAGTACGAGGTGCATGTTGCTCCGCAAATCTCATACAAGACTGATATTAACAGGTGTACATGCACATGTAGGGCTTGGGATTTGAGTGGCCTCCCTTGTGTGCACGGGATAGCATGTCTGTCTTATGCTCGGATATTTGAACTTGCTCTGTACTGTGACCGAGTATACCATAAGGAGGCATACAGGCAAACATACTCTGGTGTTATACATGCGTTGCGAAGGAGAGATGATTGGTGTAGTACGGAAGGATTGCCCGTAGATCCCCCAATCTTGAAAGCACGTTCTGGAAGGCCGAAAAAGAAAAGGGTGAGGACTGCATTTTGAGGAGCCTGCACAAGGTTCAACCCGGTTGAGTAGGACTGGTTTAAGGCAATACTACTCTACATGTGGAGAGGCAGGCCATAACAAGAGAGACTGTGATCGAAGACCAAATCAACCAAATGAAGTGGTATATTTTCGGCATTAACATGTAGTTTATGACTTCCTTTTTTATGACCCTCGTTGTTCATGTTCAGGATGCTGGAGGACAAACATCACAGCAAGAGCCACCACCAAAGAAGAAGAGAACAGTGCGTCGCCGATTGGATGATGACGTTATCCCAACACAATCGAGTCAAAGAACAACTCGTTCAAGGCGCAAAGAAGCTAAAACAGATAATGAACCAAGACCTTCAGCTCAAACTCCCGTTCCGAAGGTTAAAAAGCAGCATCGACAGAAGCTCCCAACACGCAAAAGCGACCCGAGGGAACCAGTTGCTGCAGCACCATCCATACATGCAGAACCAGTTGCTGCAGAACCAACCGTGACACCAAAGAAGGGTGTTAAAACACTATGAAAAAGGGTTAGTACATCTGTCTTTCACATGTTGTTCTCATGTTTGTATTAACGATATCAGTATGATATGTATGCCCACTCTAGCAGTCCGGCAAAACTCAAGAAAAGAAAAGAGCAACGAACTGTTTTAGAAATTGATGATACTGCAGATAATGAACCCGTCCTTTCAGACTCAAGAGCGTTAATGGTTCTGGATCAGCCACTCAAGACGGTCCTTCCAAAGAGAACGAGGCAATTCTGGCGATCTACACAGTAGAGTAGAGTCAGGTTCATTTTGTACTTCCATATTTTGTTAGTTATGAAGGTTTGTTTTAACGGAACCTATTTTGGGATTATAGGATGGATTATGTTTTGGGATGTATTCTAGATTCTAGATTATTATGGATTCTGTGTTTTCGAATGTATTCTGGAATTTAGTAACGGTTGGGTAACAAAATGTCCAAACTTAAGTAACTAATAACAGTTCACAAACTTAAGTCACCTTTTAATCACAGTTCATAAAAGATAACACTTGATTTAACAACATGTCCACAAACATAAGTCACCACCTTCGCAAAATACACATTGTTCTTCATCCTTCAGTTACAGACAAAGGTACAACTAACTCCTACCAATTCTTCGCAATTGAACTTAGAACAAAAACAACAACAACAACAATTACCAAGACTGCAACTAACTTCCGATTGGGTCGACTTTCAAGAGCTCAGGTTTCCGCAATATCCAATTATTATTTCAAATGTTTCCCTCTTTGTTGAAATTGCATCACTGCAATCCGACCGTAAGGGCACATAGCTGGATCTTCACAGTCAAAAAAACCACATTCGGGGTTCTGTACAGACTACAAAAGAAGAAACAACAAATAGTTACCTCCGATTTGACGATTTAAGGTTCGAAAATAAGGCTTTACGGTTCACATTACTGTAGCAAAACGAATTAGGGTTGCCAATTAGGGTTACCCACTATCAAATTACCTCAAAATTGGGGCATCCGTGGAAACGGCGGGAGAAATTCTGCCACGTACCAGCAGATTTGACGGAGCACACAAGCCCACAGTAACACATTCTCAGACACGAAGCTCCGTGGTTGGGATTAGGGGAAGAGATTGACCGAGATCGAACCTTTCTATGGTTGTCAGAACCCATAGGACAGCATTCATCCGCAGACTTCATGGCTTTTGTCTTCGGTTCTTCAGTTCTTCTCAATTGGGTTCTTCGGTTCTTCCTTCTTCTCACTTCTCTTCTCGCTCAAACTTCTCCAGACCTAAGAACCAGCTGATGTTAAGTAGACAAGCTGTTTAGGGTAGTTTCGGAACTTCAAAATACAACTACATCACGTGACAAGCGCATGTGACTACATAACGAGAAGAAATAACGGCAGTTAGGTGATAGTAACAGTTTAGTCACATGTGTCAACATAAGTAACGGTTGAGGTCAAGTCTGAATGGTTCAGTCACATTGTCAAACATAAGTAACGGTTGAGGTAATTAACCCTAAAATTAATTATAAGTTTATGCTATCATTTTATAATATACGAGTCTCCATTACCAAAAAAAACGTGTCTTGTGTATTTTAAAACAAAGAAGTATTATTTGTGTTACAACATAATAATATAGGTCTGATTTAAAAATCTTTTGAATTAATTTGAAATTTATTAGTTTGGTCACATAATACTATATTCTATTTAGGGTTAAATACCAAGGAACTATGGGAAACAAGTTGCACAAAACATGGAACCACAAAACATGTAATGCATAAAAGAAGGAATGTGCCACTTTTCCTATATTTAGGCATTATATTCCTCCTTGTATTCTTCCTTGTATCTAAGCTAGTGCTTAGATTATATGTCTTCTAAATAGTTATATAAACTACATGTGATCAATGTATCAATGTGTGTGAATATATGAGTTATACTACAATATCTATCTTTAAAGTTTAACATGGTATCAAAGCTTGGTTCGTCGATTAATCAGGATCGAACCTATATCATCATCATCTACCAGACTTATATGAGGATGTAGGAGTCAGATGGTAGCATCAATTCAGGACCAGAACCAGGCACAACAGAGATGTTGGCGGCTCAACTGGAGGCCCTATTGAAGAACCTGACACAAACAAAGCAACCACAGTCAATTCCATAACCGGTGAATCTCAGTGAAAAACTGAGACATAACAACTACTACCTATGGTCCCGACTGATGAGAATCTCCATCGGAGGTAGAGGGAAGCTGATCCACATCACGGGAATTCCCGCCGCAACTGCAAATCGTATCGAAGACTATACAATATGAGAGCAAACCAATTTATTTGTTTGTTCATGGATGCAAGAGAATATGGAGCGCGAGCTCGTAGCAAACTACTGCGAATACCCGACAGCCAAGGGAATGTGGGACAGATTATCCAACACGTACAGTAAAAAAACGTTATGGGTTCCAGATTTTTTATCTCACAGTCAGGGCAAACAACATAAAACGAGGATCATAAAGTATCAATCAATTATTTAGCAATCTACAACGCATATGGAGAGAAATCGAAACAAGGCAACCAAACCCGATGGAGTGTACCAGGGACATCAAAACGTTCAACCGAATCTGGCCGGAATCGAAACTGTACCAGTTTCTCATCGGCGTGGGAGACGAATTCGACGCAGAAAACGGGATTTGCTGAAGAACGAACCAAAGCCCACGCCAGAGGAAGCCTATGCGGTGATCCAAACGGAGTTAGACCGGAGGCTCGCCATGGGATCAGAGTCGCAATCAGGCAGAGGAAGGTCATAATCGACAGTCGCCTCAGGAATTAGAACAAGACTAGCCACGAAGCCTCCAGGTGGACCACCGGTGGCTGCAGACGGCTATGAAGTCGAAACGGGACATGGTCTCGCGGCGACCACCAGACCACACTCAAGCGGGTACAGGAGAGGACCAAATTCGATCTCTTTATCGCGTGGTGGCAACGGCGGCGACGACCGGAGCAAGCTGAGGTGCGAACATTGCGGAAATCGCGCCACGCCAAAAACGAGTGCTATCAACTCGTCGGATACCCTGAGGGATGGAGGTTTCTTCGAAAGCAGTCAGGACAAGGATAAGTTGCGGTGGCCGGAACCGAGGGCACCAGCAGAGGAGCCGAGTTCGGTCTCTTGACCACAAGGGGAACAAACGAAGAATCCAACCCTGAGGGGTAGAGGTTTCCTCAGAGACAGACGGGACCAAGCGAAGGAACGACGACCGGGACCGAGGGCACCATCAGAGGAGTCAGCGCTGACTTCAGTCTCCAGACCACACCACGCACAAATGGAGGACAGGTTGGAGGAATTGCGGTTGTCTACGGGAGTGCTGCTGCTGGTTTAGGTATTAGGGATAAGTGTAATTATGATAAATTTCAACTTGGTCATTTTTATCTCAGCAGGTGGTTAGAATGGCCCGAAAAAGGCAAAAGTGACTCAAATAAGTCCAAGATAAATATAGTCGGGATACTAGAAGGAAAAGATACAAAGTGGCTCCTGTATTCAGGTGCTACGGACACAATGACATTTGATAAAAGTGACTTGGTGGGACAAACCAATCCTACTCGGACATGTATTCAAAGCGCGAATGGTGAATTATCAAATGTTTGTGGAGTCGGGGCTATAGAAATCTCGTCATCACTTAAACTGAATAATTGTCTTTACGTCCCTGGACTTTCGTGCAAATTAATGTCTATAATTCATGTGACTAAGGAGTTGAATTGCATGGTATTAATGTATCAATGTTTCTGTCTACGACAGGATATCCAGTCAGGGAAGACGATTGGGCGTGGTACTGAGCGTGGAGGATTGTACTATGTTGATGAGCTGGATCAACACGGAACTGCAGTGCTAGCTCACGAGACTGTTGACAGACAACAATGGTTGTGGCACCGACAATTGGGACATCCATCTTCAGGGTATCTCCGCATGCTATTCCCTACATTATTTCCCCAGCAAAATAATTTCTCGTGTAAAACTTGTATTCTGTCCAAAAGTCATAGACAGTCATATCAACTTTCTAAGACTAGAGCGAATTCAGTATTTTCCTTAGTTCATTCAGATGTGTGGGGTCCTGCTCCAATTTCCGGGTCATGCATGAATAGTACTGGTTTTAAGTATTTTGTGTTATTTATAGATGATTGCTCTAGAATGACTTGGGTTTATTTCCTTAAATATAAATCTGAAGTAATTTCCAAGTTCGTTGCCTTTTATGGAATGATCCAAACACAATTCCATAAACAGATAAAAATCCTATGGTCTGACAATGGAGGCAAATTTGTTAATTTCTCCATGCAAAATTTCTTTAGGGAGCGAGGTATGATTCACCAAACATCGTGTCCACATACTCCACAACAAAATGGAATTGCGGAACGAAAAAAATAGGATTATTCTCGAAATGACTCGTGCAATTATGATCGAGTCACATGTTCTTACCTATTTTTGGCCTGAACAAGTAGCAACTTCTGTATACCTACTAAATCGCTTGCTTACTAAAGCAATCAGTTTTAGAACCCCACTACATGAAGTATCACAACATGTTAGTGTTCCCTCAACATTAACTCTTCCACCCCATATTTTTGGGTGCTGAGTCTATGTTCATGTACCAAAATCCGACCGTTCTAAACTCGATCCATGCACGGTCATGTGCGTCTTCGTAGGATACGTAATTAATTAAAAAGTTTATCATTGTTATCATCCGTCTACACATCGTTTCTAAACAACGATGGATTGTAACTTTCTTGAAACATAATTCTATTACGTCACCCAACATATTGGTCACGGGAGAATCAGTCAGACCAACTAAGTTGGGTGTTAAGTCCGGAGTGGTCTGAAACTGTCCCAAAAGAGTAAGTAGGTGGAACTACGGATCTACTTCCAAACATAGTACAATCTAACCAGGCAGACGCTGGTATCATACCCACCCCGACTAATACTCCTGAGGTAAGTACCCAAATCTCAGAAAATGATCACACTAGATATTCATATGAAAATGGTACAGGAGAACAAGAGCAAGGGGATATAGATACATCAAGAAGGTATGTATTACTACCCAGATCAAACCGGGGAGTACCACCAACTAGGTTTGAACCGGAGTATGTGCCAAAGAAAACAAGATACCATGTTATCAATCTAGCGTGAGGGAATATGTCACAAGTTGCTCATGCATTCTCCACGACAATTTATTCAGAAGATCTACCAAGACACGGTAATGAGGCCCAAACCAATGAAGAATGACGTCAAGCAATGAGCGTAGAAACAGAAGCACTAGAGAAGAGTAAACATGGGAGAAATGTGTACTCCCACCCCAGGAAGAAGCTGGTTGGATGCAGGTGGGTACGCACGATAAAACACAAAGTAGATGGGTCGATTGAGAGGTATAAGGCGAGACTAGTAGCCAAAGGATACACTCAGACCTATGGAGTCGACTATTCAAAGACATTCTCACCAGTGGCAAAGATTGATACTATCAGTTTTTTTTTCTATAGCAGCAAATAGGGACTGACCATTACATCAATTCGATGTGAAGAATGCCTTTCTCCACAGAGAACTTGTAGAAGAAGTATACATGGAAGCACCTTCAGGCATGCGAGAGAAATTTAAAAAAGGAGAAGTATGTCGATTAAAAAAGGCATTGTATGGGTTGAAACAATCTCCTAGAGCGTGGTTTAGGAGGTTCACCACGACAATGAAGAAGTACAACTATACGCAGAGTAATGTGTGGTTTGTAAACCTGTTGATACTCCAATCATCGTAAATCACGGATTAACAATCAGCCAAGAAGCAAGACCAGTAGATCAAGGACGATATCAACATCTAGTGGGGAAGTTGATTTATCTGGAACATACTCGTCCTGATGTAGCCTATTCGGTAGGGGTCCTTAGCCAATTCATACATCAACCCCAAGAGGATCACATGGAAGCAGTCATGCGGGTTATAAGGTATCTAAAAGGTACACCAGGAAAGTGGATCTTATTCCAAAATAATGGACATCTTGAGCTCAAAGCATACACAGACGTGGATTGGGCAAGTAGAAAGGTGGATAGAAGATCAACTTTTGGATAGTTCACATTTGAGGGAGGAATTCTGGTGACTTGTAAGAGCAAAAAGTAGAAGGTGGTTGCCCTATCTAGTGCTGAATCCGAGTTTCGAGGAATAACTCGAGGTTTAACTGAGATACCGTGGATACAAAAGTTACTAACAGAGACTGAGTTTCCAATTAAAGGGTCGTGTAACTTATGGTGCGATAATAAAGCTGCAATCAGTATATCTGAAAATTCAGTTCAACACGACAGAACTAAGCATGTTGAAATCGACACACTTCATCAAAGAGAAGTTAGAAGAAGGGGTAGTAACTCTCCCACATGTACGGTCAGAAGATCAACTTGCCGATGTACTAACAAAAGTGCTCAATGGAAAATCATTTGAAGAAGTATGGTTCAAACTAAATGTGTGTGGTCCGACAATTCAGCTTGAGGGAGAGTGTGGGAAACCACTTGCACAAAACATGGAACCACAAAATATGTAATGCATAAAAGAAGGAATGTACCACTTTTCCTATATTTAGGCATTATATTCCTCATTATATTCCTCCTTGTATCTAGTCTAGTGTTTAGATTCTGTCTTCTAAATAGCTATATAAACTACATGTAATCAATGTATCAATGTATGTGAATATATGAGTTATACTACAATATCTATCTTTAAAGTTTAATAGGAGCTACCTGAACTTTTGACATTTTGCAACGAGCTACCCGAATTTTAAAAAATTAAAACGGGCTACCTCAACTTTGGCGAATGTGCAATGAGCTACATCCGTTTAATTTCTGACGAATTTTCGACGAATTTTCGACGAACTTTCGACGAATTTTCGACGAACTTCCGACGAACGTTCGACTAATTTATGTCACCAGTTGACGGTAATTTGGACGGAGGTAGCTCGTTGCACCTTCGCCAAAGTTGAGGTAGCCCGTTTTAATTTTTTGAAGTTCGGGTAACTCGTTACAAAACGTCAAAAGTTCGTGTAGCTAATGGGTAATTAACGCTTCTATTTAATAAAGTATTTTTTTTTTTAAATATAGATAGATATACAGTACATTAAGGGCGAAATGTTGGTTGAAATATCCTGACGCACTAGCTATATATCGTCCTCTTTCTTAGTATCCATCCATTTATCATGTACATACAAAAAGATATCATCACAGATAAGTAAAATTAAGTGGTCGTTTATATTATACCCAAAAAAAAGTGGTCGTATATCATAATTTCAGCATCATTTTGTCGAGTCATTCATATTTTTTGGGGTTATCGGGGAAGGCAACAAGAAGTAGCCTTTGCGACAAGGGAATGGGGATTTGTATAATTTTTTTAAAAAGTAGGCACTGTGTAAAAAGAATTTAAAAAAATAAGTATACTGAAAAATATTTAGCAAAATGTATATAATCGCTACTGGGGGTAGCATTTTTTACAACATGCGCTACTAGGGGTAGCAATTTTCAAAAAACGCTATTAGGGGTAGCGTTTTTATGAATTTCGTCGCTACCCCTAGTAGCGATTTTTTTATGACTTTTTTTAACGATTTGATGTTTATTTTTTTTTTTTAAAAAACATTATTACAAAAATTTAAAGTAAGTATATATTTTAATTTCGATGCAAATGATGCAAAAAAATATTAAATTTGGACTTACGGATTGACTGTAGACTCTATCGTAAGTTGAGATATGAAAATTTGACTTAAAAAAATATAACTCATATCCTGTAAGTCCAAACTGACCACGGTGAACATCATTTATGTCGTAATTCAATTATCTACCTAGGGTAATGTTTTTGATTAGAAATACAATGATTTTGTAACCTAACATCGCTTGTCTTAAAATTTGACCGAAATAATCAAATGCATTAGGTGAGAAATTTAATTATGTCATTACTCAAAAAAATCAAAAAAATTAAAGTGAGTAGATAATTTAATTACAAATTAAATGACACTAACTATACGTTAATTGTTTGCTTTTAGACTGAAGTAAATTACGTATTGTATTATACGGCAGTCTAAAAGCAAAAAATTAACGTCTAGTTAGCGTCATTTAATTTATAATTAAATTATCTACACACTTTAATTTTTTTGATTTTTTTTTGAGTAAGTACATAATTAAATTTCTCACCTAATGCATTTGATTATTTCGGTCAAATTTTAAGACTAGCGATGTTAAGTTACAAAATCATTGTATTTCTAATCAAAAAAATTACCCTAGGTATATAATTGAATTACGACATAAGTGACGTTCACCGTGGTCAGTTTGGACTTACAGGGTATGAGTTATATTGTTACAGTCAAGTTTTCATATCTCAACTTACGGTAGAGCCTATGTCAATCCGTAAGTCAAAATATTATTATTTTTTGTATCATTTGAATCGAAATTAAAATATCTACTTACTGTAATTTTTTAATTTTTTGTTTAATAATTTTTAAATTTTTTTTTTAATTAAACATCAAATCGTAAAAAAAATACGTAAAAAAAAAAAAATTTGCTAATAGGGGTAGCGAAATTCATAAAAACGCTACCCCAAGCAGCGTTTTATGAAAAACGCTACCCCTATTAGCGTTTTTTGAAAAATGCTAAAAATCGCTATCCCACTAGCGTTTATATACGTTTTGCTAAATATTTTTTTAATATACTTACTTTTTAAAATATTTTTTGTACCGTAGTTATTTTTAAAAAACTTCGGATTTGTATCTTTATAGAATAATAATATTTTAAGTTCAGAATGATAGGTGTATAAACGTGCAGTGAATATCTTGTCTTATCTTATCCTATGTTATAGGATCGATATATGTTTGCCAGCTAATCAAATTTTTAATTCATCTTTTTTTTTTTTCTCAATAATTCATCTTGGTTGAGGTGCTGTTAGCCTGTCACCCACTTCCTAGGAGACATCTAGAAATAGTTTACTGTATATTTAAGTAGGAAAAGAAAAATATCTTCTCTCGTTTCCCCATTTTCTATCTTATCATCAACTACAATTTTTTTTGTTTTTTTGCCATTAATCAAATTTTCATTTTTTTTTTGGCCCAAAAATACTGCTATATCATATAATGAGAAACAGAAGTGTCCGCATACATGAGATTATCCGAGATTAGTAAACGACTAAGCGGGGTTGGTGGTGATAACACCCAATCCAAAGGACACAACCCCAACAATGTTTGCTTAGCAAGTCAATCCGCACAAGAGTTAGCGGATCTAGGGATATGCTCCCACGTGAGTCTGTCTATCGAGGACGATATTGAGACCACGTTCGACAAAATGGGAGCAATCCTCCAAACAAAAAACTTTCGTAGAAGGTGGTTAATAACAATAGCGGAGTCCGACTCCACAATAACGTTTGGCCAACGGTTCTCCACCGCAAGCCTCGTAGCTAGCAAAACCGCTTGAGCCTCGGCATGCTCCGCTGAAATAGCCACGATCCTCTGTAGGCGCCCTCCAACCACAGTGCCCGCATTGTCCCGAGCAACCGCGGCGACTCCACCGTGCTTGGTCGTCGGACACCAGGCAGCGTCGGCGTTTATCTTGATCACGGACACAGGAGGTCTCTCCCACCGCTTGACCACAGTCTGGTGTGAAATGCCTCTCAAAGCCGCAGCTCCCTTGGCAGTCTCGGACATTGTTCTGGCCACCTCCTGCACCAACAGCTCCAGCACCGGTTGAGCTTGCTCATATGCCATCATGCACCTGCCCTTCCAAACGACCCAGCAAATAATCATGCAGATATGCCATTTCCGCTGTTGGCAAGTCGACATCCGTGGCGCCGACGCTGTCAGCCTCCTGAGCCACTCCTCGACCAACTGTTGGCCAACACGCAGTATGTCTCCGTTCGTGAAACGCAACCACAGCTCCTGCACCCAAGCACAACCAAATAGCATGTGTTCTCTGGACTCGACGTCATCATAAATCGGGCAAGATGTCGCCAGCACCATTCCCCGACGACGAAGCGTCTCCCTCGTAGGTAAAGAGTTTGATGCCATCCTCCACATGAAGGCCTTTATTTTTTGCCATACTCCCGAGTTCCATATCGCCGGCCACACCATCGGGAGGTCCACGCGGGGGGGGGGGGGGGGGGGGGGGGAGTGGTTGAGATCCAAAGGCTGCACAGGATCTGCAGAGTGAACACAGGGTGAACGGAAACCTTACCATTTGTCGTATGGGGCCATTGAAGAGTATCGCTCAAAGGGTCGAGTGGGATGGTGACACTCAGGATTGCCTCCACGCCGTTCGGGTGTGCTGCCTCTCTGATGTCCTGTTCGCGCCACCTGTGGGAGGAAGTGTCCATCCATGCAGCAACCGTGCCTGGGACAGCAGTCGTGACATCTGTTCGTGGGCGAACTCTGAACCCGTTGGCATGTGGCACCCAAGGATCATCAAACGGTCTGATGGTCTGACCGTCCCCCAGCATCCCTGGTCCCTAAGTACATCCTTGCCCGACAGTAGACTCGCCCAAGGCCACGAGGCACGGCACCCCGGTGTGGCCTGCATGAATGACGTGTTTGGAAAATATAGACCCTTGATCACCCTCACCCAAAGCGCATTAGGTTCCGACATCGCTTTAGCCGCCATGTTTTCTAGGATCGCAGTGTTAAAAGAGCTAAGGTCCTGTAACCCGTACCCACCTAACGACTTCGAGGTCGTCATGGATCCCCAATTCCTCCAATGGATTTTTCGTACCCCGTCCTTCGAGCCCCTCCAAAAATGTGCAATGATCGCGTTAACTTCTTTGCACCATGAGACCGGAAGCTTGAAGATGTGCATGATATAGGTCGGTATTGCTGTGATGACGGCTTTTATGAGGACCTCTTTGCCCGCTTGGTTGAGAAACCTACTCTTCCATCCGTGTATTTTGTCCATGATCCGCTCTTTCAAATAAGTAAGAGCTTCCTTCCTGGATCTCCCCCAAATAGTAGGGATACCAAGATAGAAGCCCGGGTCCACCACTCTCGTTACCCCGAAGATGGCCGTGATATCTCTCTTATAGGTGTCATCCGCCGCCGAGTTGAAGTAAATCATCGACTTTGCAAAGTTCACCTTTTGGCCCGAACCCGTGCAGTAAGATTGGAGAAGCATTTTGAGGTTCAGTGCTTTCTCCACCGGTCCTTTAATAAAAAGGATAGAGTTGTCCGCAAAGAAAAAGTGTTGAATCTCTGGGCACCCTCTCCTAGGGCGAATACCACCAATATTGCCCAAGGCAACCTGTTCCTCCATCATTCTCGATAGAACATCAGCAACCAAAATAAATAAGTATGGAGAGAGAGGATCACCCTGTCTGAGGCCCCTGGATGGTGTAATCGTTTGGGAATGCTTCCCATTGACGACTACTCTGTATGTAACTGTGGAGATGCATGCTTCAATCCATCCGGTCCATCTATCTGAGAAACCACGCCTCCTCATGACTTCTAATAATAAATCCCACTCCACCCGATCATAGGCCTTTTGCATATCGATTTTAAGCGCACACTCCGTCCGGCCGTTGGTATCCCTCGCCTTGCCCCGCGTTTTGAGATAATGGAACATCTCATGGGCAATAACAATGCTATCCTGTATACGTCTCCCTGAAATGAAAGCACTCTGGTACGGGGTGATCAGTTCTGGCAAGTAGGTTTTAAGCCTATTCGCCAGAACCTTAGAAATAATTTTGTAACCAAAATTGCACAGGCTAATAGGACGGAAGTCAGAAGCACACACAGGGTTAACAATCTTAGGAATTAAAGTAATATTTGTCTGGTTAAGAAAGGAAGGCATGATACCTGTTGTGAGGAAAGCATTAACCGACATGACTATGTCTGGACCAACCGTGCACCAATTCTTCTGAAAGAAGGTACCCGAGAAACCATCCGGCCCTGGTGCTCTAGTCCCTCCCATTTGGAACAAGCCTTCCTTATCTCAATCTCAGTCGCAGGCCGTGTCAAATCATCGTTAACGGTTCTGTCAATATGTGATGGAATGCACTGCAGAGACGCCCGAAAGTCGACCCCGTTCCCTGTAAGACGGTCCGATTTGAATAGTGACGAGTAAAACCTATGCAACTCGGCTGATATGTCTCTATACCCATTCCTCCACTGACCATCCTCTCCCTTTAGGCGAATGATCTTATTCCTTCTTCTTCGTGATAAAGTCAATTGGTGGAAATATTTAGTATTCCTATCACCACTGTTCAACCATGTGACCTTGGACCTCTATTTCCAAAAGATCTCCTCCCTCTTCCACAGAGAATGTAGGCGAGGCTTCAAGGCTCGCTCTTCGTCATCGACACTACCTGTCCGTTGCCGACCCTCCAAAGTACGAAGCCTTTGCTTTGTTTTGTTGATCTCAAAGATATTATGTTTGAATTCTCTCCGGCTCCACTCCGTAAGAGCCTCCCGACAGCTGTCAAGCTTCGGACCCAAGTCATGGCCCGATCGAACCGCATCGCCCCGATTCCACCCCTCCCGGATTATCTCCCCACATTCCTCTTTTTCTAACCACAACGTTTTCAAATCTAAACTGCTTGTGCCCCTTTCCATCAACATAAGCAAAGTGAAGAATGATCGGGGTATGATCCGACCCAATCATAAGGCCGTGAATGCACTGTGCCGATGGAAATTTGACGCTCCATGCAAGGTTAGCAAGAACACTATCTAGCCTTTCTCGGATTCTGTCTCCTCCCCTCCTATTATTTGTTCAAGTGAACATTTGGCTCTTGAATCCGATATCTTCCACTCGAATTGCCTCCATAAGGTCATTGAAACCATCTATCTTGTTCTGATCTTTGCGGTTTCCCCCGACCTTTTCCCTATGATGGGAAATGTCATTAAAGTCTCCCACGCATATCCATGGATCCATGCGATTGGTCCCCATTGTCTTGAGGTTCTCCCAGTTAAGGGATCTCCTCGAAAAAATAGGATCGCCATATACCCAAGTGACCCTGCACACATCCCCATTCGCCCTACAAATCACGGATGTATCCAATAAATTCTTATTCGCGGAATGAATAAGAATATCAACCTCGTATGTCCACCGTAGCGTAAAAACCAAAATCCAATCCAACCTCTCTTCGAACTCGTTCACAGTGGGTTTCATTCTACTTTGTCTCCATCAAGAAGACAATCTTCGGATGAGAACCCTTCACCAGGTATTTTAGATGTCGAATTGTCAAGGGAGACCCTAACCCCTGACAATTCCAACTGATCACGTTCATTGAGACCCCGTGGCTGTTGGGGGACAGCCACCAGAACCCTTGCTTCGTGACGAACTAGGTTTCTCCTTACGGAGAGACATTTTGTTTAGCCCTCGTGTTCTTGGAAAGGCAGCAGACCTTATCGAAGAAGTCTTCTGTCTCTTCCCTTCCCCACACTCCAAAATAGAACTCCCCTTCCGCTTGGGGAGACTGACCTCCCTGGCCGGGGCCACTTGCCGAGGCAAACACAGAGGTGCAGCTAGGATACGGTCGTCTGGCTGAAAGGAGATGCCAACGTCAGGTAGGGTGAGGCTCAGCGGGGCCTGGGGTATGACATAACTGTCAGGTATAGGCTGCATATGCTGGTAGTGGTAGAGGGATAGATCGAGGAAGTATGGGGTTGGGGTTGTGGTAATCGGTATAGGCCCTGGGCTAGGAGGATAGGATATAGCATGGTCGAGAGGGAGTGGTTGGATTGGAGGGACGGTAGGCTGGCATGGTGGATGGATAGGCATGGTGGGAGGGACAGTGGGTTGGCATGGTGGGCTAGATAGCGGCTGAAGATGGCTATGTGGGGCAGTGGCTTGGTTCATTACCGGTGGATTGGCAGGTGGGAGGGCTAGGTGTTGGATAAGAGGATTGTCGGAGGCAAGGGAAAGAGGAGCGGCATCGGTGCACAGGTGAGTTGCAGGTAAGGCAAATGAGAGGGGCATGCATGGAGTGATCGGCATGCATGGGGTGCTGTTTAACAATAGGTCGCAAGAAGGCAGGATTGGAAGGATCTCCCCTTCCTCCAGATCGGGTGGTGCATTAAGGTCGAGCAGTGTTAGGGGTCGAGCAGTGTTAGGGTTGTCCTCTTCATGGAGTCTGTTGCATGGTAATGTTCCAATGTTGCATGTCATTGTTCTTCCTCTAGGGTTGGGATCCCAATCACCTCCCTTGTGCTGCCAATGACGCCTGTATCGTTCCGAGCGACAGAAGGACCTGCATTTGGGCATGGAGCTCTGCTTTGTGCCGATGATATCCCGTCCCCACTCCTGTCCTTGCTCGAGCTGCTACCTGCGCCTCTCGCCTCCCTCGTCAGTTCGGACCACGACTTGGTCCCCGGGTCCATTCTTGCAACCTGTTGTGGACCACCCCCTTGTTCAACCATCTACTCACTAACCTGGGTGTAGACCTTGCGATCCACGGTCCATACATAGGATACCCAAGGTTGGATTCATCCGTAACCACAGGAGCCGAGCAACTAACCGATGAATGGCCAATTCTCCCACACCCATAATAGAACCCAAACAATCTATCGTACTTGATCGAGGCCAATTTCGTTACTCCCTTCGAGTCCTCCCAGCAGAAGCCAGGCAGCAATGGAACCATGGTATCAATGTCCACACGCAAACGAAGAAATGTTCTCTGCTTCATGACAGACACTTCTTCCATCTTTGTGCATGTACCTAAGCTTCTCCCTATACTCATAGCATTATATGGGTTTATCATATCCAGACTTAACCCGTGGATTTGAACCCACACCTGTAGCTTCGAAAAATCGACCTCATCCACAGACATATTCTCATGGCAAGACAGCATATTGAGGCAATTTCCGTGGATAGTCCACGAATTCAAATCTAGCACTTGTTCCCTATCCTTCACCCTCTTGAAGGCAAACAGCAAAGTATTATCGTTTACCTCCGATATGAGAACAGGGCTGAACCTCTCCCATGCAACCTTGAGCACGTTATGAACCACATTGTTTCTGACTTGCTTATTCGAGAGTATTCTGCCCAGCATCTTGGTTCCTGTCGGTGAGCCCTGGTCGGAGCTTGACACCAAACGCAGAGTGGTTGGCTGAGGTAGTCTTCCTCCATCTGAAGAGGTGTCGTTCAGTCCATACATGTTCACGAAGGTTGCCTCTAACCTGCACAACGGAAGAAAAGAGAGGGAAAGCTGAAAAAAAAAACGGGGTTTGGGAAACGAGGTTACTGTCATTCCTGTGTGTGGACAATGCTTCTGAGCTTCCATTCCGTGAGGATGCCAAGGAAGGAGTTCCCAGACTGCCAAGTGTAGAAGATTGGAAAAGCAAACGGTCGTATTGGTCAATTGGAAAAAGCCAAAGCAAAGGAATGTTGGTCGGAACTGTAGCCTATGGACTATGCGCCGGCTCTCACAGAGTAACTTGGGGAGAGATGGAGAGCAGCGCGTCCATTCACGCGCGCGAACTGGTCTTGGGCGTCCTTTGTGTCATCTTTGAGGTACGTTCAGTTGGTTTGGAGAGCAGCGCGTCCATACACGCGCGCGAACTGGTCTTGGGCGTCCTTTGTGTCATCTTTGAGGTACGTTCAGTTGGTTTCAGAGAATAGTATTGATCAAATTTTCATTCAAGAAAATGAGATAATCAGTTTAATACATCTCATCTCATTATCCAAATCTACAAATCTAATAAACTAGAAAGATGGGGATGGTCTAGAGATCTAATCCATAAGACACAATCTCTGCATGACGTGCTTAACTATCCAATCCACACATATGTTAGCAGTTCTAGGTATATACTCCCAGGTTGCACTACCAACCAACCTAGCCAGAAACATCGCATTTGAAAGAATGACCTCAACTCGCCATGAGAAGTGAATACCTCGTAGGTGGTTAATGTCCATTGCTATGTCTGATTCTACGATGACTTTTTGCCTCTTATTCGAGATGACGAGTCTAATTTATTCAAGGATTGTTTTGGCCTCAAGTTCCTCAACAGGTTGTCCCGTCATTTGAGAGAATGTGTCACCACATATGCTTCCTGCATGATTTCTTGTTATGACTCCTACTCTCCCTCGGCCGGAGGACAAAATTCAAGGTGCATCGCAATTTCTTTTGTATCATCATCTAGAATTAAACTACTTCTCTTCATATCTATCTTAATATACTTGGATTCTGATCACTGAAATAGGAACAGTTTTTTTAGAGGAATGAAAAATATAAAAAGTTTTTGGTTTGGTTTTTATCGGGTTTTCGGACCACGCAAAATTTTCTTTTACCCTTATTCAAAGTTAAGAAACAAATGACAATATGAGTGTGATATCTTTTGTTAGTTTTGTTATTGAGTGATTCATAAGTTGGAGTATTCTGATACTGATCTAAAATCATTATCTCTTTATATATTATTTGTTTTCTCCAAAATAACTCCCATTATATAACCAAATACTAAAATATATATTTTTTAAAATTAATTACGACAGTAGTCCTAAACTCCAATGTCAGTTGTGGGTAATAATTAATTTAATTCCTACCCATGATTGACATTCGTGGAAAGGTATTAGTTGTTTTTATTAAATGTAGACTTATCAATTATGGACCCGACACGAAAATAACCCGGCGTCGGGTCGGGTTAACGAAATAGTGCGACAGGTCAAAATTGGGGTGACCCGCAAAGAAGGAGGCTTTGCGTTTCCTAAAAACCAAGGTCAAGGAAGCTTCAAAGGTGCATGCCGAAGACTTTAAACTAAGCGGGGAAGGAAGTCCTCATCAAGGCAATCATCAATGTGATACCTACATATGTGGTGAGTGTATTCCGGTTACCAAAAACATGGTGCTCGGAAATATATGCTCTCATTGCGGACTTTTGGTGGGGACAATCCGTTGATGGAAAGAAAACTCATTGGCGGAGATGGGAGATTCTAACAAAGGGAAAGGAGGTGGGGGGCTTAGGTGTTAGGATGTATGTCTAAGATGAGTATCTTGCGATACAAGGAAGTACCGTGGATGTCAAGAAGAGTTGAGAAGCTTGTAGAAGGATGTAGATTACTCAAGATTGTTATAATTGTGTATATGCTTGGTTCAGATGTTTAGTATAAATAGGATTAAGTTGTAATAGTTTGATTAACTCAATTCAATAGTGAAATTTATTCTGTCATTCAGTTGCTTAGTCTCTAAGCTTTCTCTCTATCATCTTAGTCTTCATCTTCTTCTCCTCGTTTGTGCTCAAATTACTGATATGGTATCAGAGCCATTCTGATTCGCTTTTAGCTGCTTGTTTCAAGAAGATCTGGTGAGATTTATTGATCTATTCCAATACTCTGTTATCTGTTCTGCCATGGATCATCTGCTCTGTTGCAGTGTTGTTTTGTTATGCAATATTCAGAAGTCATGGATGAAGCTATTCCGACGTTCTTTATAAAGAGGATTTGTCTGTTGACTAGCGAGGATAACTTCCAAGCATGGAAGCATCAGGTGTTACTAGCTGTTCGAGGTCTCAATGTCGAAGGTTATCTGTTCGGAACTCTACAAATACCTCGTCTGATAGATGATGATGAAGGAAACAAGGTACTGAATCCTGACTTTCCTAAGTATTATCAACAAGATTCATCGCTTGCATCTTGGCTGTTCGCATCAATAACCCCATCTACCAGTAAAGGTTTAGTAGGATGTATGACAACTGCCTCTATATGGAACAAATTGCATCATAATTTTTCATGCTTTTTGACAACACGTATTATGAGCCTTTATGATAGATTGAAGGTTAGGAAAATGTTAAATCAATCAATGAGAGAATACCTGACTGAGATTCAGCTTACTTGCGATAGTTTGGCAAGGTGTGGCCACCCTATAGAAGAAATGCAACAGATATCGATAATATTGAACGGTGTTAAAGGCTAATATGATAGTGTGATTGTTGTTATTCATGCGAGTCGCAATCCGTATGATCTGTCTTCCATCTCGTCTGTGTTGTTGAATGCTGAAGCCAGGCAGATAGATGTGATGTTTGATACCTCATTAGTTACTGTAAACGTAGCAGTAAAAAGATCAGAACAAATCGCCAAGTCAGGAGAAGATTCCACTCAAGCTACCACAATTGACGCAGGACAGTCACAAGAGAAGATGAACACATATGAATATCAACCTAATTCTGCTGCCTATGGTCGAGGAAGAGGCATAGGAAGAGGCCATGGGAACAACAAACCGCAGTGCCAACTTTGTGGAAAGTTTGGTCACTTAGTTCATCGATGCTTTCAGCAGTTTAACGTGAACTTTCAAGGTATGACTGCTCAGTCCAATGACAGAATGAGTGCAAATATGTCGACTGTGCAATGGAATGATGATGACTCAATGTCATATGCAAACTCTACTCCTTCAAAACCAGCAACACCGTCAGACAGTTCTGGTGCTCAAATTGCTACTCCTGGTCCTTCGATGAATGTCATCAATCCCTATAAGATATATGGATATTCATATCCCTCTACTATGATCAATCCCTGCGTACCTTCTTCTCCTGCATATTATCCATCTTATTCATTCATCCCTCCTTTTCACATGCCAAACAACAACCTCCAGTTTCCTATGACAACTATCAACTCAACATTTTCACCTATGCTTTATAATCCCAGCTCACCACCAGTACCTGTTCAATCAGTCAATACTCCTACTTCCTTGGACAATTCTCATCAAGTTCACTTAACCACGACTTCTGTGAGTGGATCTAGTGCTGCAGACAAGGCTTGGTACCCAGATTCAGGTGCAACAAACCACTTTTCTCATGGAGCACCAGCTGAGGCTCAATCCTATTCTGGTTCTAGTAAGGTCCAAGTTGCTAATGGTCACTACTTATACATTACTAGTATTGGTAATTCAGTCATAAATACTTCTTCTAAACCTCTGATATTACATAATTTGCTTCACATTCCTCAAATTACTAAGAATTTGGTTTTTGTATCGCAGTTTACAAAGGATAACAAAGTTTACTTTGAATTTTATTCAACTCAGTGCGTGATTAGAGATTCTCAAATCCATCAGGTGGTGCTTAGAGGAACTGAAAGTGCTGGCTTATACAAACTGGATTTCAGTAATTTTGTTAATAAAACTTTGTTGAATTATGTTGATCATCGAAAGAACAATGTTTGTTTTGCTACTAAATGTACTGATTTTGGTATGGTTTTGAATAAGAATGTTGCATGTAATGTTGTTCAAATGAAACTTTCTCCTATCACGCTACATCAGAAATGGATATGTGGGGACCTGCTCCTGTGTTCTCTAATGTAAATAGGTATTATCTGAGTATAGTTGATGTTTTCTCTCGTTATACATGGATCTATTTTCTGAAAAACAAGAATGATGTGTTTGTCATCTTTCCTCAATTTCAAAAAGTCGTTGAAACACAGTTGGATTTTAAAATCAAATATGTTCAGACTGATGCAGGTGGCGAGTTCAGGGCTTTGTCCTCACTATTTATTCAGTTGAGTCACTCCAGTATTGCATAGGCTCACATGTCCATACACGTCTGAACAAAATGACATAGTAGAAAGAAAACACAGACACATTGTTGAGATGGGATTGACATTGCTAAATCAGGCCTCATTACTTATGCAATACTGGAGTGACTCATTCTTTACAGCTTTTTTTTTTAATAAACAAATTACCTTCTAAAGTGTTGGACAATGTTTCACCGCATGAGAAACTATTTAGTAAACCTCCGGATTATGATTTTTTAAGAGTATTTGGGTGTCTGTGTTACCCTTTTATCAGACCTTTTAACAAGCACAAATTAGAATTCAGATCTACACCGTGTGTGTTTATAGGATATTGTGCAAGTCAGCATGGTTATAGATGTATCGATGGCTTAGGTAAAGTGTATATATCGAGACATGCCAAGTTTAATGAATATGTGTTTCCTTTCTCTGTGAAGTTAGGCTCATTCATGTAGTCAAGTGTAGTTAAAAATACAGCTACATCTCTGCCCATCTTTCTACCTTTGAATTCTTCAATATGTGATCCACTTGATGATATTGTAGATAGTATTTCTGTTCTAGCTCAGGTACATCCTCTGGTGCATTTGCTACCACTTCTGATACCACTTCTCCTGACGAGTCTCCTCTAGTTAATACTTAATCTTCTCAAGAAGATTTGGTTAACAATCAGGTTACTTCTTTACCATCTGAGAATGTTGCTACTTCTTCTAGGGCTGCTAGAGATGTTGTTTCAGATGTTGTTAGGTATGGGCTATCCGACTATTTGCTTGTTCCTATTAGGAATACTCATGTTTCATCTTCGTCTGATATTGGTTCACATCACTGCCTACTAGAGAACCAGTTGTTGCAGTGTCATCTGTTGATCATTCTCTTAAGAAATCTAGCAATAACCTTCATTCTATGCAGACTAGGTCCAAGTCAAGAAATTTAACTACATTAACTACATCGATGGTTGCTTCCACAGATTTCACTAAAACTGCTCCTGATGATGTCCATACTGCTATGCAATATCCTGAATGGTCAACATCTATTCATGATGAACTTCAAGCATTGGATGTGACCAATACATGGTCATTATTCAAGTTACCCGGTGGCAGAATATCGATTGGCTGCAAGTGGCTGTTTAAATACTGACATAGAGTGAAGTTTGAATCCAAAAATAACACTTGTTTAAAGAAAAGGGTAGAGAGACTTTAAGGAGTTGTTTGAGGATGTTAATATGGAGGAACATGAAAACCTCCCATATTCTTTGGTAAGATAGAGGAAAATGAAAACCTCTCTGTCAGTTGTAAAAAAAAAAAAAGATGTATTGTTGATTCAAAGCAAATTGATCATCTGTTGTAGAGACAATCATACTGTAATTTCTGATAGTTGTTTGCAGAATTCTTTGTAGTTTACATGTTAAGCTTGTCTGATATTAGATAGATGTATATTGATATATGAGATTCGTCTTGAGAAGACTAATAAATCAAGTGTGTAAATCCGTGGTATGAAACGATAATGTTGATAATTCTGGTTATATAAGTAATTCAAATGATTGCAGGTGCACAGTTCATAGATGGATTGAAAGATTGATTGGGTCAAGTCAGTCAGAATGCAGAACAAGAAAGAATTCTGATTGAGTATTAAATGATCAAAATTGGATTGAAAAGAAAACTTCTCAAGGGAATGCTAGGATGTATGTCTAAGATGAGTAGCTTGCGATACAAGGAAGTACCGTGGATGTCAAGAAGAGTTGAGAAGCTTGTAGAAGGATGTAGATTGTTATAATTGTGTATAGGCTTGGTTCAGATGTTTAGTATAAATAGGATTAAGTTGTAATAGTTTGATTAACTCAATTCAATAGTAAAATTTCAGATTATGTTATTATGTTGCTTAGTCTCTAAGCTTCCTCTCTATCATATTCGTCTTCATCTTTTTCTCCTGGTTTGTGCTCAGATTACTGATATTAGGGTTTCGAGAATTACAAAGTTTCAACACGGCTCTACTCACGAAGATGGCGGGTCGCATAATGACCGAACCGAACAATCTATGTGTGCAGGTCCTAAAGGGGCTTGTTAGGAACTCAAATCTAATGAAATTAAAGAAGAGAAAAGAAAAGAAAAGAAGAAGACTTACTTGTAGTTGAAGTAATCGGAAATCAAACTTTCATTCCAACGTGGTTAAATCTATTACATCTCCTATCTATTTATAGTCTTCCAGCTCTTCAATATTACAACTTGACCCTTAAATCCTAATTCTAGAATATTACAGAATAATCCTCAAACATATACATATATCCTAACATTCTCCTATGTAGATCAGACTTCTTCATCTCTCTCTTGATTGACGAATAACTGAAATCACAAGATCATTGTCTTCAAGCTGATTTCTGTTATCTGACTAGAAATAGACATCTTGAAAATATCACTTGAAAATTACATACCATTAGAAATCAGAGAAGACATATGCACTGATAATGAAGATCAGACAGTGATCAAGCTGAGAACAAGTCATTGACATACACTGATCAATGCACCTGAAACTATCTTCACAGATACATATGCCATCTTTGCCTTACAAAGCTGAAAAACGTCTCCTAAAGATTCAATACTTTCTTGACATCTTTAACAGATCATGCCTCACACACACATACAGATCATGCCTCATACACACATACATATCATTCACAACATACAAAGATTCACTAGCCTAGACAAGACCACCTAATAACTAAACCCGAATAAATCAAACCATCCATAAACGTCAACCATCTTATGATGTGCATTTTATCCAAGAATCATTTCATATCAAAAACATGATTCACTAATATATTTGATCTTCGATTTCTGCTTAAATTTGTTTCTTTTGATTTTTTTTCTTGACAGAAGGGTTTTTATTTTCCCTTATCTTACCAACATAGTTGAAGGGTTTTGACCCTAATCTTTTCTTCCTCAAGAGTAATTTTGAAGTATCTTGACGTTTTCTTCAAAATTAAACTCTATTTTTGGAATCAAACTATGTTTTATGCCAAGATATATCATACAACACTTGTTCTGTTCTTTATTTTTGTTTTTGATTTTTTTTTCATCTTGCAGAGATCAGATATTATACCATCAATCATGATTGAATGATAACAAATATCTGACCATGCACCACACATAAGACAGTCAAAGAAAACAGAAGAAAATATCCTTCAAGCAAGTTACCGATGAGTCAAGCAAACTATGATTCTATGTATGCCAAGAAAATGATCTACACAACACTAGTACTATCAGTCCAAACCACAGGAAGTGATGACAATTGAAGACCCATTTCACCAAGCAAAGACTTAACCCACATAAGTTCACACACTGCATTGGCTATTTCCCTAAATTCAGCTTTAGATCTTGCTACTACTGACTGTTTCTTTGAATTCCAAATGATAGGATTATCATTTAGAAGCAAATAGTGGCCTGAAATCGATTTTCTGTCTGAAATATCACTCCCCAGTCGGCATGAGAATATGAAACTAGAAAGATGCCCTGCATAGGAAAAGGATTAGATATAAACATAAAGCCATGTTCAAGAGTTCCCTTTAAGTATCGAACAATATGTAACACAGCTTGCCAGTTGCTACAACTTGGTCTCTGCATAAACTGACTGAGCTTGTTAACCGCAAATTGAATATCAGGTCTTGTAATGCATACATGCTGTAAAGCACCAATAGTACTTCGAAACAGTGTCTCATCTTCAAACAAATAATTACAAGTAACCATACCTGACTTTGTTAAGCATGTGCCAGTCGTTGGAGTGGGAAAACTTGACACCTCAGTAAGTCCTAATTTCTCAATTAGTTCCTGAATATATTTTCTTTGATTCAACAACATATAATTCTCAGAAGCAATGACTTCCACACCAAGAAAGTAACTCAAACTTCCTAAATCTTTTATCTTAAATTCCTTATGAATGGCCTGAATAACCTCTGAAATTTTTGACGATGAAGTCCTAGTAATTACAATGTCATCCACGCAAACCAGTAAGAAAACAGAGCAACCATCAGTTCTTTGAATAAATAAACAACTGTGTGCAATAGAAGGATGAAAATGTAATGTGTTGATAAGAAAAAACTTCAACTTTTCAAACCAAACATGGGGTGCCTGCTTAAGCCCATACTAAAGGTTTTGTACAAACTAAAGGAAAAGCAGATATATCTAAAGATGAGTTTTGTTCAAAACCGGGAGGTTGTACCATGTATACTTCCTCAGTCAAATCGCCATGCAAACATGCAATGTTAATATCAATTTGGCGAAGACTCCACTTGTGAGAAAGAGCAAGAGACAAAACTATTCGAACTGTGGATGACTTTACAACTGGACTGAATGTGTCTTGGAAATCAAAACCTGCCTTTTGCGAGAATCCTTTAGCCACAATCCTAGCTTTGTACCTAGCAATAGAACCATCCGCATTCTTTTCGATTTAAAAAATCCATTTACACCCTATTGGAATCCTGCCAGAAGGAAGGGAACCAATAGTCCAGGTATGGTTAGCATGAAGAGCATCAATTTCTTCATCAATATCAGCTTTCCTATGAGGACTGAGCAAGGCCTGATGAATCGAACGAGGTTCAGTAGTAAGCAAATGCTCAAAACTATCAATTGTTGTAAGCAAGGCTTAGAGAGATTTAGTCTTAGACCTTGTTTGCATTGGATGAATATTAGATGATAAAGAAGGTTGAATAGATTCAGACACAGGATAAGAACCTTGAATTTTGTAAGAGACAGTAGAAGGAAGAGACTGAGAAATTCTGATTAGTATCAACATAAGGTAAAACCGAGTTAATACAAACATGAGATACATACGAATCAACTGGTAAAGATGCCGAAGGAACCGGAAGCAAAACAGAATTAACAGGAATATATCTACATATAGGGACTTGAGAAGCAGAGATATCAGAAATAGACATGCCATGATTAGTAATAGGATCAGTTTAAGCAGAAGTATCAGATATAATAGCAGGAAGACATGAAGTATCAGAAGAAGATGATTCTCTAATAATAGAAGGTGGAGTTAGATAAGACATAGAAGCAGGAATTGAAACATTAAACCAACATCATAAGGATCAAACTGAGCAAGAAAATAAGAGTCACAAGGTAAGAATAAAGACATAGAAGTTGAATTTTGAATGGGAGAAGAAGAAATAAAAAAAAACTACTTTTAGAATCAGAAAAAGGAAAAACAGACTCATGAAAGACAACATTTCTTGTGGAGTAAACACAACCAGAGGCAGCAAGACATTTGTATCCATGATACTTTGAGTAGTAACCTAGAAAAATACAAGGTTCAGACCTGAATGATAGCTTATGTTTGTGAAATGGACGCAAATGAGGGAAACATAGACAACCGAATACACGAAGAAATGAATATTCAGGGTCTGACCCAAAAGGTTTTTCATGAGGAGAAAGCTTGGTTAATGCAGAGGAAGGCAACCTGTTAATCAAGAAAACTGCAGTGAAAAAAGCATCAATCCAATAATGCAAAGGTACTGAAGCTTGAGCTAACAAGGTTAAACCTAACTCAATAATATGCCCATGTTTCCTTTCTACAATGCCATTTTGTTCCGAAGAGTAGGGACATGCAATTCTATGAGATATACCAATTTGAGGAAGGTAAGTTGGTAAGAACTGAAACTCACCTCCACCATCTGACTGGACAGCCTTCAACTTATATTCAAGTTATGAAATTCAACAAAAAAATCGAGCAGTGTCACTCTTGTTCTCCATAAAGTAAATCCAAGTATATCTACAATACTGAGGTAATACCGATGACCATTTGAAGCACAAGCAGCAGGTCCCCAAACATCAATTTGAACAAGTTCAAAGGTTGTTTTTTGCTTTTTCCAATAACACGTGATGTGCATTGATTTGAATCATGGGAAACAGGAAGATTATGCAATCTTAGAAAGTTATTGAGAAGCTTGGAATATGGATGACCAAGTCTCATGTGCCATATAAAGTATGATTCTTTTGAATTTAGATCAGAAAGAAGACAAACAATACCATCATCCTCAGGAGGACCAGGTGTAGCAATATGAACTTCACTCGAACAATCATCAGAACTAGATAAAGCAGACTTATGATTCTGAGAATTATTGCAAACAAATATCAAACAATTAGGAGAACAATGCTGATCCAATTCATGTTTATTTGAAACAGGTAGCACAGAACTAGAAATTCAGGATTTATTATAAAAGTTTGAATGATTTTTTAACATGACTGAATTAAAAGTACAACAACCAACAAAACTATTTATTGAAACACCCCTAGAAGGAGAACACACAACATCATGCTGAAAAGAAGACTTAATAGAACACAGCTTTGACAAATCTAGTTTATACAAGCCAGAACATTCAACTCCTTGAAGCAGCACTTTATGAGATGAATAGTCTCGAATCACAGTGATTTGCATTGAATTCAAAGTATACATTATTAGCCTTTGTGAATTGAGAAACAGGATTAAGGCACTATGAACAGGATCCACTTGATGAACTGATTAAGGGACAGAGTATGGATTATATGCAACTGGAGAAGGCTACATGTAAGGATATGAAGCAACAAAATGAGTTGGATAATATATGGTAGAGTAAGACTGAGCTTGGGAAGAGTAAGTCTGAGGTTGAGCAGTGATCAACTGAGGTTGAAGAGGTGGCAACTCTTGTTGCTGTTGCGGGGCCATATAAAATGGATGTGCAGATTGAGATTGAGATACTTCAGGAGCATCATCCCATTGTGTAGAACACATGTTATCACTGGCTGCATTTGCATTGGATGAATTGGCATTGTTTGGATTTGTAACTCCAGTGAAATTCACATTAAAACGTTGATAACACTTGTGAACTAAATGTCCAAATTTGCCACACAACTGACACTGTGGCTTGTTGTTGCCGTGTCCTCTACCACGGCCCCTACCACGTGCTGAATTGAAGAACTGTTGCCGTTGAACATTAGTAGCATTAACAGATTCATTCTGTTGAACTCCAGTAGTAGGTGTTGGCAAGATTCCATCTGAACTTGTTCTATTATCAGCAATAGACTGAGCAAATGTGAACGAATTCGATGCAGAATCATTCTGTTTAATAGCAGAGCTTCAATTTACAGCAACATGAGCAGACATATCAGCATCAAACAGAATATCACTCTATCTTGCCTCAACATCCAATAATACTGAACTAACAAATGCAATATCATAGGGATTTCAGCTTGCATGAATGACAGAAACTATATTATCATATTGAACTTTAACACCATTGAGGATAATTGATATTTGCTGCATTTCCTCAATCGTATGGCCACAAGAAGCTAAACTATCACACGCAGACTGTATTGTTGTCAGATAATCATGCATGGATTGGTGTGAGAGTTTACGCACCTTCAATCAATCATATAAATGCATGATTCCCGTTGTCGAAGATGAGGAGAAATCTTTGTGTAATTTCTGCCATATGGAGGCTACGGTCATACATTCTATAAGACTTCGACTTATTTGTGACGAAACTGAAGCTAGCAGCCATGAAGCTAATGAACTGTCCTTCTGAATATATTTCATATAATCTGGATTTGGTTCTTCTTCTCCATCTGGACCAGGAATACTTGCTGGAATTGTTACGTTTCCGTAAAGTTGACCTTCAAGATTGTATCCTCTTACTGATAGGAGTACTTGTTGCCTCCATGATTGAAAATTCTCCTCTCCAACAAGCTGAGAGACCTTCTTGTTGAAGAACGCAACATAGATCTCTTCCATGGATTCGAAGCTTTAATCACTCAGATTTGAACAGAATCGTACTCGCTCTGATACCATGTTAGGAACTCAAATCTAATGAAATGAAAGAAGAGAAAAGAAAAGAAAAGAAGAAGACTTATTGCAGTCGAAGTAATCAGAAATCAAACTTTCATTCCAGAGTGGTTAAATCTGTTACATCTCCTATGTACTTATAGTCTTCTAGATCTTCAATATTACAACTTGACCCTTAATCCTAGTTCTAGAATATTACAAAATAATCCTCAAACATATACATATATCCTAACACAGCTATATTTCCCGAGGTGATCCTTCCTAAGGCGAAAAAATGAGGCCGAGCCTCTTGGGGGTGGAGTAGTATGATTCCCGACCGAGAGGTGATGAAGCAAGAAGGGGTGTGGATGATAGGAACGCGAGAGAATGTTCGAGTTTTTGATGACCCATGGATTTACACAAAGGAGAACTAAAGGGTGAGTGCCGAAACTAGGGTGGAGAATGGAGAGAATCTATTAGCTCGAGAGCTTATCCAACTGAATGGAGCATGGAATGAGGGTCTTGTGAGAAGCATTGTAAACTGTGAAGATGCCTAACACATCTTCAATATCCCTCTACCGCATGAGGGGGGAAGTGACCGATCTATATCGCAACATATGAGAGATGGAATACCTATGGTCCGATCAGTGTACCACAAACTACGGGAGAATACCGACCAAAGAGAGAGTCCGAACACATCAAGCCATGGAACGTTTTGGAAGGGCATTTGGGCAAAAAAGGTGATACCCAAGGTAAAATATTTTGTTTGGAGACTTGCAACAAACGCCATGGCCGTCAAGACGAATATGGTTAGACGGGTTATGAATGTAAGCCACGGATGCCCCATATGTGGAGAAGTTTAAATGAAGGAACACATGATCCTCGAATGTGGTTGGACTGAAAAAGTATGGCTCAGCGTTTTAGGGATAAGAGTGGACCGACAAAACAACTTAGACGTGGTCAAGTGGCTCGAGGAGAGAAGAACGGAACCGAGGGGTCAAGGTGTGGATAGCGAGAGGAGGTTGATACTCGCGTTGATCACATGTTGGAAAATATGGAAGTCGAGGTGCAAGGCAGCGTTTGAAGCCCAAATAACCCTGTCATAGGGCCAAGTGAGCATATGTGGAGCAACAATCAAGTAGCCGAGCAAGACAAGACAAGGCTGAGGGAAGCCAAACGATCGAAGACCGACTGAACAAGAATGGCGACCACCGGCGTTAAACAATCAAGATCAATTGTGATGCATCGTGGTGTAAACAATAGCGACGAGCCGGAATAGGAGTGGTAGCACGGGATAAGCACGGCAAAGTAGTGGGCGGACTAAACCGGAGATACCGGAGCGATGACATAGAAACAATGGAGGCCATGGCTATACATGAAGGGGTAAGATTAACGATAGAATCATGATGGCCAAACATTGTCATAGAGACGGAATCACAAGTGACTCAACAAAAAATAGAGAAAGGCAAGAGGCATTGGAGGGTGTCAACCATCATCAAAAACATTCAAGAACTAGCGAGGCAACTCGAGCAAGTGAAATGGCGAGCTATTCCAAGGACGACAAATGAATGTGCGAATTGGATAGCAAAACAAGCAAGATTGGGAGTGAGTCTAAATGATTGGGTCGAAAGAGCACCACTTCCATTTTTATGTTTAGTAGCAAATGATTGTATGTAGGAACAACCGTGATCATGAATCACGACATTTTATTTCATCAAGTAAAGCGTTAATCTGACCAAACAAAAATATATATATGTGCATATTTAATAGTTTTTACTTTACTTTTATATTATCATATTATTTATTTATTTTCTTCTTTGTATGCATCTTGTTTTTTTTTAGTCTCACATATATCATTTTGTTATATTAAAGTTATGTCTCACAAGCACACCGTAGTCAACCCCTGTAAGGAATACGATGTTATGCATGAATATTTTTATATTCTGAGGGTTCAAACTCAAAAATTCTAATTACGAGATGAAGTACTGAATAACTATATCATATTACGATGGTTCTCATTTGACCTCTATTTATTCCTCTTTAATTATCTCCCAGAAAGAATTAACTTTATCAAACAATATTCTAAGCTCAACTGCAAGTAAGTTTGTTCATGAACTGATTCGACACTGAACCAGTCCCGAATTGAACTAGAACTATTTGAAGTAAATTAGTATTTTTAGCTCATTAAAAGAACGGGTCTATTTAACACATAAAAACGGATCTGGTTTGAACTGGTTCGAACTTGATTCGAATAGGTTTGGTCTTACATTTGTTTTTATAAAACAATAAGACTCGGTTCTAGTTCAGTCAAATACAGATTCCGTTCCCTCCCAAAATAGAACTGTTCCAATAAACAGATGCCCATGAACGTTCAACTACGCAGAATACACTAATAGAATACTCCAATGTAATATTTAATCAATTAGGTTAGACTGGTTTGGTTTGGTTTGGTTTGGACCGGTCCAACCATTATATAAGTTTAATCTGGTTTGATTTGAATTTTTATAAACTAGAACAAAAAATTAAGTCAGTTCAAATTGGTTCATAACTGAATTAAATCCACTTTTTGATCTGGCTTACTTTAACCTTAAAAAATGGTTTAATTTTGGAACTGATTCGTCCAACCCGTTTCAAACCAGTCCAGAACTAGACCATATCGTGTTTAGTTCGACCGAACTTTAAGGGCCATAACTACAAGATTTTGTAAAGAGAATATTTGAGCAACCTTGTTTTGGCATTCTGCCATTTCCATATTTGTTAAGGTTAAAATACGATTTCCCCCCCTAAAGTTTACTCCGTTTTTAAGTTTCCCCTTTAATGCTTAAAATTTTAAATTTTAGTCCTAATGGCTGGACCGAATGAAAAATACCCCCTTGCCGTGAGTTGACCGCTTCATACTGAAGGATTCTTCGTCATGTGTGTTGCACGTGGTATCTTAATGAAGAAATTGCCATTCGTCTTCATTGAAGGATTGTGGCAACCAATAATAACAGCAAATGCTTAACGAACCTCCTTATCTCTGAAGAAGCCTTCTCCGTAAAGCTTGAAAATATCAAAACCAGGGGTTCCTTTAAATTCCTCCCCTATCAACGAGTCACTGAACCATATGAAATTAATTCATTAACTAAAGGTGCTTCTATAGACTGTTTTTATATATAAACTTTCAACGAAAATAAAGTGAAACCGAACCTATCGCAAAATGAATAGCCAAGCACTTGCGAAAGATCCTTTCTGACTGTTGTTTTTCCACATCCCATCATCCCTGGAGCCTCTTTTGCTCCTTCATTATGCAGGGCTGCCGTAGCGAGCCATTCGTTTTCCTCGGGATCTGATCAATCCATGCATTAGAGATTTGTGGCCTTTGAACGATTTGGCTTCCATGGTCTACTATATTATAACGACTCAATTTTTCCACTCGCAAAATCCAAATTAATCCAGATTAGTGATACTTCCGATTAGATCCAGATTAATCCAAGTTAGTGCTGCTTCCGAAACAGACCAGTTTTCTGTAAATTAGATCCCTGCCCTGAACAGATTACTCCGGTAAGCACTGAAGTTCCTCCCCAACAGTCCGGACTGAGCCAGAGCCGGAACCGCCTACTTATATCCCTAATCTCTGTCGCCCACTTGCCTCACGACCACATCCTCACCCTATGACCCAAACCGACCTTTGATTCGACCTTTGAACCGACCTTTGCTTATCTCTGTCGCCAGTATACTTCTTCCTACAAAAGATGTACTGGTCGGAATACAGGCTATTCTCCGTACTGTTATACTCGACGAGGTCCACAACCTGAGAAAGAGTTATCAGAGCTGGAGCTCTGGAGGTCCACATATACCCGAATCCGTATGAAAATAACGGACATATGTCGGAAATGGGGAAATTTTTATATTGTCTAAACATTAGGACTAAAATTTAAAATTTTAAACATTAAGGGGGAATCTTAAATTCGGCTCAAACATTAGGGGAAAACTCGTATTTTACCCTATTTGTTAATCACATTATTTTGGTGCCACTCATTATATGTTAGACCCAAAGAGTTCAACAATATATGTATATAATCATAACGGTTTCTATTTTTTAGGGGTGTGCATGATCCGGTTCGGGAGGAATCGGATCAAATACCATATCTCACTTAAAATGTGGTAAAGTACGGTTCATCCCATTCGTATGAATCCCTTCACTTTTTCTATAATTTATTATACCACTTGTGAATCAGTCCTATCATTCCTTTTTTTAAAAATAATTAAAGAACTAATATAAAATATTGCAAATTTATAAATGTTAATACGTAATCGGATAATACATAAAAAAGATCCACAGAAAAATTAAAAATTAAAATGTTTTGAAATAGGAAAAACACTTAAGAACAAAATGGTTCACTTAAGATGATAAAAAATTAGAACATATATATATATATAAGTAATTTATAAAATGATATGGTTTACCGGTTATGAATTGATTTCTATAAAATGGTATGGTTTACCCACTAATTTGAATTTTTTCGAAAACTATACATTTTAGTTTTTGTTTTAGAAAAGTAAGTATAGAAAAAAAATATTTCGAAAAATAGGTATACGCGCACCCCCGAAACGCGCCTACTGGCAATATGCGCACCCCCAGAACGCGCCTATTGCATAGGCGCATGCTGGGGGTGCGCCTATTGAATAGGTGCATCCCCAACATGCGCCTATTCAATTGGCGTATGTTGGCTGTGACTTTTTTTTTAAAATTGTTCCATAATGACGACTCGATGTTTAATTAAAAATAAAATTATGTATATATTAAAAAAAAATTAAAAAATTTTAGTAAGTAGATATTTTAATTGCGATTCAAATGATGAAAAAATATCAAATTTGGATTTACAGATTGCCTGTACGGCATGCCGTAAGCTGAGATATGAAAATTTGACTTAAAAAATTATAACTCGGACCATGTAAGTCCAAACTCAACACGGTTAACGTCATTTAGATCGTAAATCAATTATCCACGTAGGATAAATTTTTTGATTAAAAATACAGTGATTTTGTAACCTAACATTGTTTACACCCAAATTTGACTGAAATAAGTAAATGCATTAGGTGAGAAATTTAATTATGTACTTACTCCAAAAAAATCAAAAAACTTACGGTGCGTAGATAATTTAGTTACGAATTAAATGACGCTAACTATGCGTTATTTTTTTACTTTTAGACTGACTGTATAATACGGTACGTAAAAAACTCTACATACGATACAAAAACATCCAAATAGTGTTTTGCATAGGAAAGTTACTGTTTACACAGTGAAATTTACTGTTTAAATAGTAAATTACACTGTGCAAACAGTAAAATTACTGTGCAAAACACTATTTGGAAGTTTTTGTATCGTATGTAGAGTTTTTTACGTACCTTATTATATAGTCAGTCTAAAAGTCAAAAATTAACGCATAGTTAGCGTCATTTAATTCGTAATTATATTATCTACGCGCCGTAATGTTTTTGAGTAAGTACATAATTAAATTTCTCACCTAATGCATTTACTTATTTCGGTCAAATTTGGGTGTAAACGATGTTAGGTTACAAAATCATTGTATTTTTAATCAAAAAAAATATCCTACGTAGATAATTGATTTACAATCTAAATGACGTTAACCGTGTTGAGTTAGGACTTACATGGTCCGAGTTATAATTTTTTAAGTCAAATTTTCATATCTCAACTTACGGCATGCCGTACAGGCAATCCGTAAATCCAAATTTGATATTTTTTGCATCATTTGAATCGCAATTAAAATATCTACTTACTATAATGTTTTTAATAGATACATAATTTTATTTTTAATTAAACATTGAGTCGTCATTATGGAACAATTTTTATTTTTTTTTAAAAGTCACAGCCAACATACGCCAATTGAATAGGCACACCTCCAGCATGCGCCTATGCAATAGGCGCGTCTTGGGGGTGTGCATATTGCCAATAGGCGTGTTCCGGTGGTGCGCGTATACCTATTTTTCGAAATATTTTTGTTCTATACTCACTTTTCTAAAAAAAACTAAAATGTATAGTTTTCGAAAAAAATTCACTAATTTATGTAAATATATTAAAATGATATAATATAATAAAAATAGTATTAATCTGATGATACGACCTGAGCTGACATTTGTTTTTCAAAAATTGCAGAGTGATTTAACCCTTAACAACTGTCACGCGTGGCGGCAATACAATATAAATTTAAGCTTATCTATATCTATATCTATATCTATATCTATATCTATATCTATATCTATATCTATATCTATCTATCTATATATATTAATTTAACCAAATCACCAAGAATGTTTTTTTTGTACATAAAGAAAAAAAAACAGGATAGGTGACGAGAAAGCTCGTACCCTAATCGTTATTACAACATAATAATTAGTTAAAGCTTAATTTTTCTCGAGTAGACAAAACTCATGGCGTCTTTTTCATCGGTTAAATTTCATAAATAACATACATTTGACTTTGGTTAATCCCCTAACTGCCATGATGTTAGCAACCGTATTTGCTTCTCGAAAAATATGTCAAAACTGCATCAAGAGTTTTATACAATCCGTGGTGATGGACATTAATTTAATATTTGAAGAATTGTCATAAGAGATAAGCTTATGGGATGACTGGGCATGAGTTTCTACGTGAATTGATTTGAAACCGAGTTGTTTTGCCAACATTAGTCCATCTCGGATAGCCCAACATTGTGCTACGAGGTTGTTTGAGCAACCTAGTTTTCCACAAAAAGCAGCTATCCATTGACCCATATTATCTCTTATCTCTCCTCCTGAACCTGCCTATATAAAATTTCCCTTAGATGCTTAATTTGTGTTGATTTTCACTCACCCTTACTCTTGAGGGATCCATCTAACATCAATAGAGATAAACGACTTAGAGATCTCAATCAATTGAATTTTTTGTTGTATTTTCTCATTCCTAATGTCAAATTCAGCTCATCTAGTTGATCTATGTCAATCATAAAATTCTCATTCCTAGGTTGCATGCCTTGTAAATCACTTTAAAATCATTCAAACTCTCTCATTCATTCTCAAGATAAGCTACAAAACTCATATCACTTCTCTTATAATTATGATTTTCCTTAAATATATTTTATTTAATGAAATTTATATAATAATAAAATATATAATATTTTATTTTATTAATAACAAGTATGCGCATATTAAAATTTACTTTTACAAATTAAATAATATATTAATTAAGGATACATTTCATATATCATTTAATACTCTTAATAAAATAAGACATAATTCACATCTAAACATCACTTACTTTATTACAATAATATCAATAAATAAGACATTATATATTTATAAACTCAATATAAATTGCAATTAACAAAATAAATATAATATAATATTTTTACTAAAACATTAGAGATTGTTAGAAAAATACTAATGCTTTTATATGGACATTGATAGAAATAATAAACTTTAAAAGTTAAGTTAATAATATTATAAGGACATTACAATACTTCTTTTTACCGTTTTATGAAAAATAGTTTTTTATATATTTATAACACAACATACTTTTATTTATTAAAATACTATTTCTATAATAAAAATATAATATTTTATTACTATTACTAAAATAATTACAAATTACAAATGGTTTTAATAGTTTTGTTTTGTAAACATATGCACTAATATAAATCATAAAAGTGTTTAACTTAAAATTATTACTTATAATTTTTTATTAATTGTTAATGTTAATTTTAATTTTAATTATTGACTCATGGATTTATAAATAACTTTAAGAACGATTACACTTGATATAATTTATAATTTTTGTATTTCATAATAAAAATTATAATAACTTATCTATCTAATTCATTATTTCATACATTTGTGTTTATTGTAAACAATTCAAAATTATATCAATGAACTTTTTGAAAAATTATTATCGTGTATATTCACTTAAATATAATTTAAATAACTATTATACTATACTATAAAACAAGAATTTATATTATATGTAAAAAAATAAAGCATAATATTAACTGCGCAAAGCACAGACAAGATATCTAATATATAAGTATTTTTAATTTGGCTAGTAATAAAATGTGGCGATATGTAATTAGTAACCATAATTATGTTTTGTAATATATATATGTTTTCTTTTCATATGCTTATCAAACTCAAAAGTCAAGTAGTTGAACATTTGCAAAAAAAGAAAACAACTCATCTAAACTAGATTTGTCAAATTATTTGGTAAAGATGTTTGAGAGTTAATGTGTCAACAATAACAATGTAATTAATTGTTAGAATATAGGTCTTAGTAGATAATAAATATAGTTAGGTGACTGTTAGTCTTAATTAAGATAGATTAAGCAAGTAGTATAAATAGGAACATTACATGTACAAAAACTTCAGATTTGAATATAAATAATTGTGTTCAAAATAACATGGTATCAGAGCAGTGTGAATGGTACTATGGGCAAATCAGTACTAGTGTTATGACATACCTCAAGAAAGACCAACAATACTCGAATCAAGATCAGCTATCATGTCAGATGATGGTAGTTCAATCAACCAAAGCGACAACAATGATGATCTCTCAACACAGATTGTTAATCTCCTAAAAAACAACATCAATTTCCAGAATCAAAATCCCAAGCAAAATCTATCTGACAATTTGAAAATCAGACTCAAATTTAACAACCAAAACTATGCCCTATGGTCTCGAATGATTCGGTCTTCCATAGAAGGAAGATCAAACGTGTTACTAAGCCACCTGACCGGTAATCCAGCACTACCGAACCCGACAGAAGGCAGATACGAACAATGGGAACATGATGATCTCGTGGTTTTTTCATGGCTCATACAAAACATAGAGCGCGATATCGCCAACAACCTGACCGAGTTCCCAACAACCAAAGCATTGTGGGAAGCTCTGGTGCTCACATACTACAAGCAACGAGAAGGACAAATTACAAACGTTCTACCTTCACGTCAAAGTAAACGAGATAAAACCGAATGGAATACCGCTTGAGGATTTTTGGATAGTAATGCAAGGAATATAGGGGAAATCGACCGCAGGGATCCGAATCCCATGACGTGCGCAACCGATTAGTCGAATAGAAGGGAAAAGCCTCTATGGCCGGGGGCAACACCGAACTCACCAACACTGTTGGAAGAAGCTGACGCGAAAGCATAGAAGACGCCTTCAGAGGCGCAGCCGTGGGCAATGTCACATTCACCATTAGCGGTCGTAGACGATCCAAATGGAAGGAGAAACCTAACAAATGAAGATAGAAATAAAAATGGTTGCATCTAGGGTAATAGATGGAGGTAAAGAGTTTTGGAAATTAACCCTAGTATTTCTTTCTCAAATGATTTAACCCTAGCTTTTTTCCCCCAACTGATTTAACACTATTACAAATTAAACCCCAAACCTCTAATCCAAATTTTAATTACACAAAGGGAAAAGTCTGAAACTGGGTACCTCAGTTATTTTTCTGTTAAAGAATTCCGTTAAATATTTGTCATATTTGCAAAATTAACCAAATTTTTTTCTAAATGTTACAACTAAACCCTACAAACTTACACTAATGTTATAAACAAGTCTCGACTCTTTTTGAGACACACCAAGGCTCCCCTAGCCAGGGTTCGAACACAGACTAGGTCCCTGTGGTTCGGAGACCTGGTCTGGGTTCGGACCCAGACCATAAGACCCTAGATTGGAGCCCTAATCGGTTTGGACCGAACCTGACTGAGATTGGTTCAAAATATTGGGGCTTCAATTGAGCCCCAATCGGGGTTCCTATGGTCTGGTTCCGATCTCAGGGTTGGGTGACATGCATGGGTTCGGACCCTGGCTAGGGGCCCCCCAGTGTGATTCGAGTCAAGTCGGGACTTGTTTGTAACATTAGTGTAAGCAGGGACGAAGCCATGATGCAAAGTCAGTGGGGGCAGGGTTAGAGGGCAACTCTTATCCTCATCTCCCATTTCATGGGTTGGTTCTCCCCTAAACAACAGATAATAATAAGATAAAAGTATTCAAAAGAATTCCACATTAAAAAACAAATTGAATAATAGCAAAGCAAAATGTTTAGAATGGAAAATATGCTTAGACAAAGTCTCATTTGGCATGAACTATGCTACGGGCAGTCTCTCATTTCCTTCATATTAGCAACCAATCAAATTTGCTAAACACTCATTGCACAACTGCCTAACTGCTTTTGCTTCTTCCTAGAATACCAATAAACCACAGAATAGTAGCTAATTAGCTACCTCACGTTCTATTTTCTAACTTATGGATCAAATAATAATTATGACCATGTTCCATAAGATCAAAGCTTAGTTCATCTCACAATGATTGTATAGCCCTAAAGAAAAATAACAGACCAGACTAAGGTGGCAACCCTCAGTTGGTCCAGGCTATACTCCTTGAAATAAGGTACTGAGTTTCTTTGTTCCCCATTCTATAAGAACAATTGAAAGTAAAAGCTAGTTAGCTGAAGACAACAGAAACTGCCATGAAAAACCCATAAATAAGCTTAAGCTAAGAGCCTATCAGTCTGTTCTTCAACGCATTCACATTGAGCAGAAGCAAAAAAAACAAACAGCGACTTTGAATCATTTCAGCATATACCCAAGCTAGCCAGCAACATCTCTTCAAAAGCTAGCCAGCAACACACAGCTTCTTTTCTTCCTTCGATCAGGGGGGGCAATTGCTGAAGTATACACTGCTTATTAGAAAAGTCAGTGGGGGCAATTGCCCCTGGACCTCAAGTGCCTTCGTCCCTGAGTGTAAGCTTGTAGGGTTTAATTATTGCGTTTAGGGAAATATTTGGTTAATTTTGCAAATATGAAAAATATTTAACGGATTTTTTTAACAGAAAAGTAACAGAGGTACCAATTAGCATCATTTTCAAACATATTGAACCATTAACCATCACAAAAAAACATGTTGGACTAAAAACCATTTTGTGCAAACATTTTGGAGCATTTGCAGACTTTTCCCTTACACAAATCAAACCCATAAAAATGTATACTTGCAAATGAACCCAAGGAAAATTTAGAAAATAACAATATAAACGTGGAGTGTCTAGGTACCGCGAATATGGTCCAAAATTATAGTACATTATAAAATTCATGGATATTTGATTGTGGGGCCACTGATACGATGACCTTTGAAAAATATGACTTTGTGTCCCCTTACCAAGCCTAAAAAAACACATGTTCAGGCGGCTAACGAAGAAATAGTCTTGGTAGAAAGGGGAGGAACTATTGAAATTTCACTCAAGTTCACCCTATCAAATTGTCACTATGTTCATTCATTAGCACACAACCTATTATCAATCATTCATGTAACAAAAGAAGGATTATTGGACTTATGCACCCCACATTTTGTGTCTATAAGATATTAAGACATGGACGATTATTGGATGTGGCACTGAGTGTCATGGATTGTATTACGTGGACGAAGTGACTCAACAACGTACTGTAATGCTAGCTCACGGGACCACAAACCGATAAGCCTTGCAATGTCATCGAAGGTTGGGACATCCATCCACGAGTTATTTAAACTTTTATTTCCTACGTTAGTTTCTTCAAATAATTTAAACTGTGAAACTTGTGTGTTAGTTATAAGACATAGACAAACATTCAAACCTAATAACTCTAGAGTTAATTCACCCTTTTCATTAATTCACTTGAATGTTTCGGGCCTAACTCCAGTTACAGGAGGACAAAGCCTTCGATTTTTTCTAATATTGGTGGATGACTGCACTTGCATGACATGAACATATTTTCTAAAACAAAGATCTGAGGTCTTTGAAAAATTCACTGCCTTTTATGCTATGATTAAAGCCCAATTCCAAAAAATACATTCAAATCCCACGCTCTGAGAATGGAGGAGAATTCATCAACACACACATGAAACAATTTTTTCACACTAAGGGATTAGTTCATCAAACTACTTGCCCCCATACCCCAAAACAAACTGGAGTGGCTGAAAAAAAAAACTATGAATCCTTTTATAAATGACCTGAGCCCTTCTCGGGTCCCTACGTCTTTTTGGCTTGAATCCATTGTCACAATTACATATCTTTTAAATCATCTACTCAAAAAAAATTCGCAACATAAACCCCCAAATCTAAGCACTGTATGAATTTACTAAAATACCCCTGCTCTTACACTTCACTCAATAATATATGGATACTCGATCTTTGTCCAAATTCCTAAAAACGACTGTACCAAATTCACAACCATGAATTGTGATTTTCTTGAAATAAAGTATTTTTACCATAGCCAACCTACTGGTCATGGGGAGAAAGAATACATCGACCCACTAAGTTGGCTTACGTCCTCAGAAGACGCTACAAATCAAAACCATCAAAGTATGAGTACCACCAATGAGTGTCCGTTTTTACCATACCCAACCTAGTGATGGAACCAAGTGCTACTGAAGATACCGATCCTGACGTGATACCCTTGGTAAGGAATACTGAAATCCCTGAAAATTCACTTTTAAACCATGATAACCAAACAACAGAATAGGTTGAACGAATTCACATGTACATACTACCACCAAGGACAAGTAGGGGAGTTCCACCCAAGCGATACTCCCTTGAAAAGGAATCTTGATGTTCAAAATATTCAGTAGAAAACATAGGTAGGGGGAGTCTGTCTAAAGAAGCAAAAACGTTTGCCACATCATTATATTCGAAATTAATTCCAACCTCTGTTTAACAAGCATTGAAATGAAAGAATTGGACAGAAACAATATAGGTAGAGATGGAGGCATTAATGAAAAATAACATATGGGAAAAGTGTACTCTACTGACATGAAATAAATTAGTTGAATGTCGTTGGGTGTCTACAATCAGTCAAACACAAACCAAATGGAACTATTGAAAGGTATAAAGCAAGGCTGGTAGCAAAAGGCTATACTCAAACATATGAGCTTGACTACTCGGAGACATTTTCTCCAGTAAATGAGGGTATTTTTCTCAATAGTTGTAAATGAAGACTGACCACTCCACCAGTTTGACGTAAAGAACACATTCCTACATGGAGAATTAAATGAATAAGTATACATGGAAGCACCCCCAGTTTCACAGACGGATTTCAATCAAGAGAAGCATGTCGACTAAATAAGTTGCTTTATGGTTTCAAACAATCACATCGAGCCTAGTTTAGCATATTCACGTTAGCAATTAAGGGATATGGAAACAATGAGGAATAAATGTCAAGCCTAAGTGTTGAAACTTGAAGAAGAACAACAAGAAACTCGAGAAAGGGAAAGGAAAGGAAAGGAAAGGAAACTTTCAATTGTATTCGATGCAAAATATTACGGACTAAAGGAGTCAATATATAGTACAAGCTCTATGAAAAGATCAGCTCTAAAAATTGTTAAAATAAAACTTAAATATTTAAAAAATCCTTACACTTTTACACTAATACAAATCAGTCCTAATCAACTATTCTGTTAAATAACAAAACATTTCAACCATTATCAACTCTTTTGTTCCCTTTGATATAAACACCATGCCTCAACTTTGCCTCATCTTTTCTATCATATTGTATATCCTCAACACCCCCTTCAATCTGATAGGCTTAAACAGATCAAGGAGTCCAAGCAATCCAGCCAAGTAAAAGTGTTGACTCTGTCCCAAAGCCTTTGTAAAAAAATCTGCGATATGATCCTTTGTGTTGATATACTGCAAAGAAATCAAAGCAGCCTACAACGTTTCCCTCACAAAATGACAATCAATTTCAATGTGGTTTGTTATTTCATGATACATTGGATTTGAAGAAATATGTAAAGCAACCTTATTATAAAAAAAACAACTACTGGTTGTTGATGATCAATTTGTAGTTCACATACTAACCCTTTTATCCAGATAATTTCAGATACTGTCATTCCAATAGTCACATAATGAGATTCTGCCGGTGATCTAGAAACCATGTTTTGTTTTTTAACATTTCAAGACACTAAAGGTTCACCAAGCTTAATACAAAAACCAGGTATGGATTTTATGGATTCTTAACAACTTGCCCAATCTGAGTCGCAATATGCTCTCAATTGAAGATATGATTATGCAGGGAAAAACAATCCTAATCCCGATTGATTCTTAACGTATTTAACGATCCTTATTGCAGCATCCATATGTGACTGTTTTAGTTTGTGCATGTACTGACTAAGATGCAGTACACTAAAAGAAATACATGGCCTCGTTACAGTTAAATATAGCATATTTCCAATAAGTCTTTTATAAGGAGTTGCATTTGGCAGTACCTTATCATGTTGGTTATTTCCCAGATATTCATCAAATTCTGATGAAGTGAGTCTCGAATTTGTCTCCATCGATGTCTCAGTTATAAGGTCTAACGCATATTTGTGTTGATTCAATACAATCCACTTATATGTCCTAGCAATTTAGACACCTAAAAAATATCTCAAATTGCCAAGATCTTTCATTTTGAAAGTCTGTTTCAAAAACACTTTATGCTCTTTAATCATTTCAACTGAACTACCGGTGATTAAAAGGTCATCTAAATACACAAGAATAATAACAATTTCATGATCTATTTTTTTGGTAAACAGAGAGCAATCGAACTTACTCTGGTAGTATCCTTTCGATATCAAGGCATTGGTTAATTTCAAGTTCCATAGGCTTGAAGACTGTTTGAGACGATATAAGGGTTTGTGTAATCTACATACCTTGTTATCCCCTTGATTAACAAATCCTTCGGGTATGTCCATATATACCTCTTCGTGCAGATCTTTTTGAAGGAAAGATGTGACTACATCTTGCTGAAACAAAGGCCATGAAAATATGGGTGTCAATGCCAATACAATACGAATCGAGGCCATTTTTACAATCGGGATGAAAGTTTCATTGTAATCTATTCCGTATTGTTGATTATACCCCTTCGCAACAAGCCTTGCTTTATATCTATCAACCGTTCCATCTGAATTGTATTTAATCTTAAAAACGCATTTACAACCAATCAGTTTTTTATTTTCAGGCAATGTAACAACATACCACGTCTTATTCTCTTCTAAGGATAAAATCTCATTTTTTATGGAAGAGATCAAATCTGGATTCTATGCTGCTTCTGCAAAAGACTTGGGTTCAAGAGTTTTGGAAATGGTTGATGCAAAAACTCTATACTCATTCTTTAAATTTCTGTAGGTTAGAAAGTTAGATGTGGGATGAACTGTTGATGAGTTACTTGAAATGACAAAATATTCATGCCAAACAGGAGGTTTAATGTGTCTAGTACTTCTTCACAGTCCATCATGATGATTATCAGGTTCATGTAAATCAACATTAACAGCATCTTCAGTGTTAATAGTACGAGTTTTAGAATGATTGTTACCTGTTTCTCAGGAAATAATGTCAAAGAAGGTTTGTTTCGCAAGGCAAATGGAAAAATATTTTCAAAGAAAATAACATCTCTACTTACGTACATGCCACTTGTGTTTAAGTCGAGCAACCTGTATTCCTTTTGACTGGAACAATAGCCAATAAAAATACTTTGAATGGACCTGGCAACAAACTTATTTTGAGGGGCTAGATTTTTCCCAAAAGAGAGACACACGAATGTTCTAAGGTGAGAAAAGGATGGAGTCTTGCCATATAATTTCTCATACGGAGAGATAAAAGATAACACAGAAGATGGAAGTAAGTTAATTATGTAACAAGAAGTCAAAATGCATTCACCCCAATACATATCAGGTAAGGAACTTTGAATCTTTAAAGCTCTAGCAACTTCAAGAATATGTCGGTGTTTTCTTTCCACCACACCGTTCTGTTGTGGTGTATATGGGCAAGTCTTTTGATGAAAAATTCTTTTGTTGGCAAAGAAAGAAGCAGAATGATGGTTCACAAATTCTTTTCCGTTATCAGTTCGAATAGTACCAAAAGAGGACTTAAACTAGTTTTCAATGAAAAGAATAAAGTATTTTATGATCAGGAAAGCATCCGATTTAAATTCAACTAGATATGCCCAAGTAGACTTGGAAAAATCATCTACGCTGGTGAAAAAAAAACGTTTGTTGTCATAGGTTCTGCAACTAAAAGGTCCCCAAGCATCAATATGTAACAACTCAAAAGGGCTAACATATCTAGAAAGACTAATAGGAAACGCTTCTCATTACTGTTTTGCTTGTGGACAAACTATACAATTACGCCTAGAATTGATATTACAAAGCTTTATGTTCTTCAAGAAAGGGATTTTAAAAAAAACAGACTCATATACATGCCCTAATCTCTTGTGCCACAGTTCATCGGTATTTACAAAACCACCAAAAGCACCTAATGTCTTAGCTATCAGAGTTTTTGAAACACAAATGTACAATCCATTCATTGCCTTACCAATTTGGATTACCTTCCCACTGTAAAGGTCCTGAAGAATGACAAAGCTTGGATAAAATATAACGCAGCACTTAAGGTCAGTTGAAATCTTAGGCACAGATCATAGATTGAATTTGAAATCCGGTATGTAAAGGACGTTTTTGAGAATCAAGCTTTCTGTTAAAAAGAAATGACCAATGTGAGTGACATACAAAAAAGTTCAATTTGGTAGGAAAACTTTAGAATTCGTGACTCTCTTGACGTTACGTAAACTGTCTATTCTTGATGTAATGTAATTTGTATCCCCTGTATCAAGAATCCAGTTTATTGTATCTTCATTCATAGAATTGGGAAAAATTGTACCTGACATGTTAGCCCTTGCCTGTGAAGTGGAAGGAGTATCTTTGCTTCCTAGCATTCTCAGTATTTGCTCATATTGTTCCTTCGAAAAGTTATTGATCCCTGATGATGAAGAAATCGAGTCTCTTGTTGATCCTGCAACCGATTTCTTGTGTGAAGACTGTCATGCGGAGTCATTGTTTGGCTCAGGAGCGAACACATTGTATGCAGATTGGGACCAGGATGAGATTGATCCTGGTTTCTTCTTATTCTTTAGATGTGGATGTAATATCCAGCAGAAGTTGATGGTGTGGCCTCTTTTGTGACAATACTGACACGTGAAAATCTTTCTTCCTCCATTGGCATTGTTTCCAGTGAATCTTGTATTAGAATAACTGGAATAAAAGCTTGAAGAATCACCCGTACTAGCCGATCCTATTATACTTACTGATTGTGCTTGACTTGAATAGTCTCTTTGGCTTTCTTCTTGGATGAGTACTGAGTTTGCTTCATTTAACAATGGTAAAGAAACTCTCATAAGCAGGTTTGATCTTCGATTGGCATAGTTCTCATTCAATCCCATTAGGAATTGAAACAGCTTTATGTTATTCTCATGGGCAGTATGTAGCTTTGAGTGTTCACAGGTGCCGGATGGAATTCCACAAATGGCTAAGAATTCATCCCAAAGAAGCTTTAGGCTGTTGAAGTAGACCGAAATTGATTCAAGACCTTGATTAGTGATACATATTTCTCGGCGAAACTGGTATATCCTAGAACCATTGACATTGTCGAATCTCTCCTTAAGATCATTCCATAAAAGGAGTGCGCTTGTTGAATAGATGCTATTGCTTAGGAGGTCTCGAGAAACTGCGTTCATGATCCAGGCGAACACAAAGGCGTTGAAACTATCCCACAAATGGTGTAACGATGAATCAATATCGTCCTTCTTGCAAGATCCATTGATGAATCCCAATTTATTTTTCGCAAGCAGAGCTATAAGCATCCCTTTGCTCCAGATCGAGTAATTTTCGGTGTCAGTGAGTTGAGCAGAGACCCGTGAAAGTCCAGTGGTGTCGGAAGGATGTAGAAACAATGGGTGATCTGAATAGATGATTATTCACTCATTTTTCTCCATCGTTGTCAACTAATTGCAAAAGAAAATGTTGCTAGCAAAATTGGAAAGGATGAAATCTTGAAAGGATAGAAACGAGGCTAACAGGTTTCTATGGTTCTGATACCATGTTGAAACTTGAAGAAGAACAACAAAACCCTGGAGAAAGGGAAAGGAAAGGAAACTTTCAATTGTATTCTATGCAAAAGATTACAGATTAAAGGAGTCAATATATAGTACCGGCTCTATGAAAAGATCATCTCTAAAAGTTGTTAAAATAAAACTTAAATATCCATTCTTTTACACTAATACAAATGGGTCTTAATCAACTATTTTGTTAAATAACAAAACATTTCAACTATTATCAACTATTTTGTTCCCTTTGATATAAACACCATACCTCATCTTTGCCTCGTCTTTTCTATTAGATTGTATATCCTCAATACTAAGGAAAAACCTATTCACCGAATTCGAGATGAAGGACTTGGGAATACTCAAGTATTACTAGGGAATCGAGGTAGTGAGATCTAAACAATGAATTTTTATTTATCAAAAAACATATCTTAGATATATTAGTAGAAACTGGAATGATCGATTGCAAACCGACGAATAAACCAATGACAACAAATCATGGACTCCGTATTGTGGAAAGGGCGCAACTTGCAGAAAACGAATGGTAGAATACTTGATATATCTTTCACAAAAACATCCCAATATTGTGTTTGCCGTAGAAGTGGTAAGTCAGTTTATGCATCAACAACAAACGGAACATATGAGCGCGGTGTAGAGAATCATAAGATATTTGAAAGGAAAGACAAGTCATGGGATAGTCTTCACACCAAATGTGCACTTGGTGATACTATAATACACAGATGTAGACTGGGTCGGTAACCAAATAGAGCGAAGATTGACGCCACTATACTTCACTCTATTTTGAGGGAACCTAGTTACCTAGAAAAGCAAAAAATAAATAATGGTGGCACTATCCAGTGCAGAAATAGAATTATGAGGAGTGGAACGACGAGTGGCATAAGTACTATGGTTACGAAAATTGCTAACTGAAATTGGATTTCCTTCATTAGAGTCAAGTAAAATTATGTACGACAATCAAGCCGCAATCAACATCGCAGGAAATCTGGTACAACGTGATCACACCAAGCACGTAAAAGTCGATATACACTTTATCAAAGAAAAATTAGAAGCGAGAATTGTGGAACTATACATTGTATTGTCGGAAGACCAATTAGTGAATATATTGACAAAGGAGGTAAACATAATTATTTTCAACAATATCCTCAGCAAGTTAAACATCGGATATCCCACTAGTTAACTTAAGAGGGACTATCAACAATAACAATGTTATTAATGCAAATAGCTGTTAGAATATAGGTGTTATTAGATAATAAATATAGTTAGGTGAGTGTTAATTAAGATAGATTAAGCAAGTAGTATAAATATGCACTTTAGTACAAAAAGTTCAGATTTGAATATAAAAATATTTGTTAAAAACAACAGACGCACTCAAGTCATACAACATTATTCTTAACATGATTACGGATGAAATTGTTGGATTACAGTCTACGGGCTAGAGAAACTTTGTTGCAATCGAATTCTAAGCACCAAACATTGGTCGACGAGTTGACGTCGTTGTATTATACCGCTATGAGGTTAAGTCTGAACAGTGCTACGGTAGAAAACAATCTTAAATGAAGAAGTAAAAAAGAGGTGTTTATAGGCACCCTGGACTTGGACAAACCAATGAGACATAACCATTTGGAGGGTAAAACATCATGCCATGATCCTTAGGTCGGTTTCACTATGTAATTGTTGAACACTTATGACATTTTGAGGAGACGTCTTAACTGGTAACAACTAGTTATGCTAGTAAACTCTCGTCGATTAAAAACCACACAAGAGCCAAATCAAACTAAAAAACTTATCCAATGTTTTTTTGATAATTTATCTTTTTTGGTGTTATTAAATGGACACTTATGTTTGAGAATGTTGCTTTTTGGTTCAAACTTGTGCTATGTAGTTACTTATGTTTGACCAATATTATTAAATAGTCATTAAAATAAAGTTTTTACCCTTCCCCTTATTTTCTTGTTCTTCATGTTATTTGAGACAGTATTCTAAAGGATGATACACAATAAATGATAATACACACATGGAACCCAATATATACTACATTACAATGAATTTAGTCGGGTGCGTCGAATTGGGACGATGGAAAGCTTGTTCATCTTTATCGCCATATTAACATAGATCCCTCTAGAAGGTTGGTTAGTGGCAGTAGCAAAAGCTGATAGTGATGATGCCTGAACTTGCGGAGGTATGGTTTGCATGTCAGACGTGAAAAGTCACTATAGCCCTAGAGATGACAGAGATGTTGAATGCGTAGTGGGCACGATGGGCTATAGCGATCCTAAAATTGAGGATATGGAGGGGGGCCTGTGGGTCGATGGTTTCTGAAAAGAGGTGTATGGCAATGGGCATTCTGGTTGATCAGGTCGTGACTCAGTTGTAGGATGCGAAGTGATGTTACACTTATATCCTAACATTCTCCATACTTGATCTTTACTCTTGATGTTGTCTTGAACATCTTCATTTTCCTTTGAAATTCACCCACCTCATTTTCCAGACTTGATCAACTCTCAAAGTTCTATAAATCCCAGTCTGAGGTATACTGTTTTTCTCCACACTCAATTGCAAAACAGAGTGTGCATTTCACAGTTTCTCAAGTGAGTTTACCAGGTTAATTGTGCTTCATTCAAGCCAAATTATCACTTCTCTAACACACACTCAATCATACATTGTTTTAAACTGTACAATCTTATACAATGCAAGCTTCCACTATACCAACCATGACCAGATTTTTGTCACTTGAGAATACATCTGCAATATGCATAACCTAATACTCATTCTCAAAGTTCCTTCAATTTTATTTGTATCCTTTTGGAGTATATCTTTTTGTTTTTGTTTGTTTGTTTATTTCCCCAAAGAGAAGACTCTCATTCAAGATTTCTTTTGTTTCAATCCAAGGCAAGAGAGTTTCTATTGTGATAGAGGAATTTGAGCTTTTATCTTACCAACATAGTTGACAGGTTTGAGCCTGTAGCGTTTCCTCTTCAGGAGTGGGTAAGTTAAGTAGCTTGACGTTTTCTTAAGCATACCACACCCTATTTTTGGAGTGAAGCTATGCCTTATGTCAGAATCACTTGATGTTCAATTCTCTTTCAGTTTTCGTTTTCTACTCTTTTTTTTTCTTTTTGAGATAGATAATGAATAAGGTACTTGAGTCGGAGTATATCTGTTGATACTTCAGTGTATGCTCAGAAATACAGAAAAACAATCACAGAAGCACAGTATAGACCTACATAGAATGAGTTCTCACAAACAAAACAACAACATGAGTAACATTTATTAAATTGTGTGCAACGAACTGAAAGACACAATACATACTGGTAACAAGGAAGATAAGCATGATGAACAACACTAGTTGTGCAATTGATGGAATATACCATTTATAAAACAAACTGCATGATCAGAATAAGAGTGTTGAGCTTATCTGATTAACCCAATGAGAGATGAGGAAGGATTAAGAATAAGATGGTTCCATGACTTCTTCAATGGAGAACACCCCAGTTTCTTCCTGCAAGGAACAAAAGATTTATCAGTTAGTGGCTTGGTTAAAATATTAGCAGCTTGTTCAGTTGCAGGAACAAAATTGACAATGATTTCGCTTGAATGAAATTTCTCCCTTATGAAGAACAAATAGATTTCCACATGCTTTTTTTTGGAGTGATGAATTACATTTTCATAGAGTGCCACAACATAAGTGTTGTCACTTCTAACAACAGGTGTCGATGGCAGGTGTAAACCAATATCCTTGAGTAGGGATATGACCCACATAATCATCACTAGATGTAACTTCTATGCCAAGAAAGTAGTTCAAACTGCTTAGGTCCTTGAGAGTGAACTGAGCAATGATGGAACTGATAACACCTTCTACCACAGATGTAGAAGTACCAGTAATTACGACATCATCTACATAGACAAGCAACAACACAAGAAATTTATTATCATACTTGATGAACATACAACTATCAACTACGGAAACTTTGAAATCAAGTGAATTAAGGTTAAACTAGGGTTGTGATGCCTGTTTTGTGAAGCTATGCCTTATGTCAGAATCACTTGATGTTCAATTCTCTTTCAGTTTTCGTTTTCTACTCTTTTTTTTTCTTTTTGAGATAGATAATGAATAAGGTACTTGAGTCGGAGTATATCTGTTGATACTTCAGTGTATGCTCAGAAATACAGAAAAACAATCACAGAAGCACAGTATAGACCTACATAGAATGAGTTCTCACAAACAAAACAACAACATGAGTAACATTTATTAAATTGTGTGCAACGAATTGACAGACACAATACATACTGGTAACAAGGGTTTGAAATCAACTGTCAAACTAGGGTTGTGATGCCTGTTTTAAACTAGAATACGGTTTTTTAAGCTTACACACCAATGTTGAACCATCAAATAAGCTTTCTTCAAAACCAGGTGGTTGTATCATGCACATTTCCTTTGAAAGATCTCCATGCAAAAATGAATTGTTGACATCAACCTGTCTAAGCCACCATTTATGAGTTAGAGCAAGTGACAGAATAATATGTAAAGTTCCAAACTTAACTACAGGGCTAAAGGCATCTTGAAAATCAAAACCTGTTTTTTTGTTGAAACCCTTTTGCAACAAGTCTGGCTTTGTACCGAGCTATGTCACCATTAGCATTGCGTTTGATTTAAAACAACCATTTACAACCAGCTGGAATTCCGCCAGGTGGAAGAGAAACGATAGACCACGTTTGATTGCAAAGAAAGTGATTACAATTCCTCACGAACAACATTGGTCCACTGAGGGGACAAACGAGCATCATGGATGGAACCAAGTTCCATTTGAGATAAATCATTAGGATAAACATGAGACACCGTAAGTGCCTGAAGAGAAGAGACTTCGAACGAGTCTGCATAGAATGTATATTGCTAGTAAGACTTTGTGCTCTTGTGAGTAGAATGAGAAACAACAGACTCATGAATGGGAGACTTAGGAAGAACAGTGAGAGGAAAAATAGAAGAGCCAGAGGGAACATATCTACACACAACAGAATCAACAATCATAATATCCATAGGAATGGAAGAATAATGTTGAGTAGGAGGGTCTAAAGAACAAGGAACCACAGTAGAAGATAGAATATCTAAAAATATATTAAAGGATGGAACAGTAGACCCTAAAATAATAGGGGAAAGAGATAGTTCAGGTGACGAAGAAATAGGGAAACAAGGAGTTAAATCATCCGAGATCTGAATATTAGGTATGAGATTAGTTGTTGGTTGCTAAAAATATGGATCACAAGGTATAAAAAATTGCTTGGACATAGAGGATGACTTAGGGGATGACGAACCAAAGAAGAGACCATTTGCATCAACAAATGGGAACGAATTTTCATGAAAACAACATTTCAAGACACATCAACTATACCTGAAGATGATAAGCACTTGTATCCTTGAAAAGAAGAGAAATAACCCAGAAACACACAAGGTTCAGACTAAAATGAGAGTTTATGAGGCTCATAAAGGTCTCAAATGAGGAAAACACACACACCAAAAACACGAAGGAATGAGGAATCAGGCTTAGATTGAAAAAGCTTTTCATGAGGTGAGCAATTGTTTAATGAAGAAGAGGGTAGCCAATTTATTAAGAACACAACTGTGTAAAACACATTTTTCGAGTAGTGTAGAGGGACCGAAGATTAAGCTAACAGAGTAAGTCCAAGCTCAATAATATGACGGTGTTTACGTTCAACAATCCCATTATGTTGACTTGTGTAAGGACATGTAATATGGTGAACAAATCTAAATTGAGATAGATAAGTACACAGAAAATGAAACTCACCACTACAATCGGGATGAACTACCTTAAGTTAATGTACAAGTTATTTTTCAACATTGCTTGTGAAAGTCACAAAATGGAGCAGCTGCATCAATCTTCCTGTGAAGAAATTAAATCCAAGTGTATCTGCTAAAAGCATCAATAATTCTTAACTAATAATTGTTGGTACTTGAAGTGTATGGGGAATGCCTACACAAGTAAATTTGAACTAATTCTAAAGGCGAAGAGTAGACAGTTTGAGAAGTAGAATGGGGCAACGTTTTACTCTTGCCAATATCACACGCAACACAATCAGGCGACACATACTTAGTTGGTAAATTTTGCAATCACAGAAAATTAAGCAACAGATTTGTGGAGGGACGACCAAGACGCATATGCCAAAGTGTAGAAGGATGCTTAGATTTTAAAGAAGTGATAAAACACATGAATCAGAATTTTTCATGAAATAGACAAAATCAGTATCAAATCATAGGCATTATCTAATTTGTTCATAGTAGGAAGAACATTAACACGTGAAATAGAAAGCATGTTAAAACTATCAGAATCAAACACATGACCAGTAGCAGAATCCATAGCAAGATCAAGAGACACATGAGAATCATGATTATTATTACAAGATAGATTTTTCATGGTATCAAAAACAAGAAAATTAGACATATCAAGTATGTATAACCCACCAGACTGTAATCCCTTCAACAATACTCTATGAGACACTAAATCCTTAACCAGGCATTGATCGACATGAAACTCAAAGAAGATATTATTGTCCTTGTAGAACTGTGAGACAGAGAGTAAATTCTTAGTGACATAGGGGGTATGAAGAATATTAGATAACTGCAAATTTTTGTGATGTGTTAGAATTAATGATAAGTCGGTTGCCAAGTTATGAAAGGAGGATCCATTACCAACAATCACTTTACCTGATCATGAGTATGGAGTGGTAATTTGACGATGAGGTGGAACATTGGTAAGATGATTCATTGCACTAGAGTCCGGGAACCAACATGAGTCTGCTAATTCAACAGGAAAAGCACAATAAATATTTGCTTGAGGTGTAGGATGCGTATGTGAAGCCAAATAGGATTGATTAGTTGGAGCAGAAAAGTAAGGATTGGTTGAGACTGGAGGGTAAAAATGTGAAGGCACTAGGGAAACAGGAGAAAACTAGTATATGTAAGGATAGCGATGATGAATTTGCTGAGACACATTTAAGGTGGCCAAAGGATTATAAAATGAAGGAGTATGTTGAACAGATGAAAATAAGATTGATAAGGTAGGAGGTTGTGACTGAGGAGGTTGATTCTACACAGATTGCTTATATGCTTGAAATTCATAGTCATAAGCATCATTCGAGTTCGTAGTTGTCAAATGTGTTGAAGGTATTTGTGTGGATGAGTTTGTAGAAGCTGTCACACCTGTAAAATGCACATTCAATATGCGATAACATTTGTGCACTAGGTGACCGAATCTTCCACACAATTGGCACTACAACTTGTTGTTGCTATAACCACGAACTGAGGCTGGGTATTTGGAGTAGGAAGTAAATTATCTGAGGTGATAGGTGTTGGATCGTGAAATCCTGGATGTTGATCTGGCAGTGAATTAAATGCCAGACAAGGTTAGGAAGACGCTTCTGCTCCAACTCCGGTGAACCTGCAGGTAGGGGAGCGCAACAGAGGGGGTGTCTCTGGGTCCCTCTCCGATGCTTAAATGAGTATATGTGTGTATAAAACTCAAAACGTAAAGAACGTATGTAAAGCAAGGGTATTTATAGGGTAAGAGAGATAGAACCGTATAAGGCAGCTGAATATCTTAGTGTATATTGTGTTACTGAAGATTCGGATCGTGGGATATGGCAGTTACTGCAAGATATTGCAGTTACCAAATCTAATCTTTAGTGAATATGCGACCGAGATACGCGGGATATCATGGCCACTTCCTTATTAACGGTTTTGGGGGACCAGAGGAGAGAGGCAAGGCTCTCTTCGGAGCGAGCACTCTCATGGCGAGCAGTGAGATGTCGCGGCCTTAGTGAAGAATGACGAGCACTCAAGGCGTTCTTCAGAGTCCTTGGGCTCGGTTCTGGGTCACTCTATGCAGGACCGAGTTTAACTGGTATTTGGGACGATCCGGTTCAAATGTCCTGGGTTTACCCCCTCTATAGTTATTGGGCCTTCGAGGCCTTTTCCTTACTAGGCTGTCACTATCGATACCCAACATTTGCCCCCGAAGCTTGATTGAAGTGTCTTCAGTCGAGCTTTATTCCCTGGTAGGGTTTTAGTGCGCTGGTGACCACCTTGTCTCCTTAGTGGACTTTTAGCATTTAATAAACGCACAGTTGTCCAGAAATCGAACGGTTACTTGAGGCACGCCTGACATTTACTTTCCCGTAAACCTAGGGTAGTCTGACAGCTGTCCGTGTCAGCCAACCGTCTGTCTCCCCAAGGTGTCTCTTGGAATTCTGACATTGCTTTGGCTTTTTCCAAAAAGGTGCAATTATTCCTCTGTGTCGCTTCGGTTTGCTCTTGTCGGTTACTCCCTTCTTGGTCTATATAAGAAACGTCAGTTTCTCTATTTTGTTTTTTACGTTCATCCACTCCCTCAGATTTCCAGAGCTTCGTTGCGAACCTTTCTTCTTTCTTTTTCAACCTTCTTCAGCCTTCTTCATTCATTTCTATGGCTCCCCGAAGTCAGAGAGTCAAGCATATGGCCCCCAAGGGTGCTAACAAAGCCAACACTCCTAGGAACGCCAATGTCCCCTTGACCATCAGGGATGACGCCGTGCCCCTCTCAGTGGAGGAACAAGCTGATCTGGGAAGGTCTGCAACCACTCCTGTAGTGGTGGACGGGCCTGAGCTAGACACACCTGTTTTTTCCCCAAAAGGTAAACTTTCGCCCTTTTACTGCTCTGTTTTGGCAATATCCTCTGTTTTCCTTTGTTTTTTATTCTTGCTGTGCTATACTTGAACCATTCTGAGTAGATGTCAAGCCTAATGAATTGAAGCCGGCTTACTTTAAGACCATGGTGGCGCTTGGCGACTTCAGTGTGGAGGGTGCTCCTAGGTATCCTGGCTTAGGTCTACACTTCCCTCACGACGGAGAGGTTTACATTTATGCGGCCCAGATTGATGCTGGGTTGCGTTTTCCTCTCTTTGAGGATTTGCAGACATTGTGCCAGTTTTACGGGATTCATCCCACGCAGCTTGTTCCTAACGCCCTCAGGATGTGGGTCGGTTTCAAATTTCTGTGCATACGCCAGGAATGGGCGTATTCACTGGTTTTGTTCCGGTGTTATTTCCGACTAGCAGCTGGGGCGAACCATCTCCATCACTTCCAATCACGTTGGCTGAAGTTTGCAGAGTGGGGAGGCCCTCAAGCATGGAGTTGGAATGCTCATGTCCGTCTGGTTGATGATTTCCGGGCCACCAACTCCAACTATAAGAAGTTTTACTTCTTTTATAAGGGGGGGTGCCCTGGAAATTGTTTACCCCGGACAAGGATTTTCCTCCTTCTTTCGAAGAGCTGTCAGGGAGTGATCGGAACGCCATCGATGACCTCTATCGGTTACATCGATCGTCCCAATTCTAGTCCATTCGCTCGGTGGCGGAAACTACTGAGAACATGCTCGAGATGGCAGACATTCATCAGGCCACGCCAATCTTTGATGATTGGGTAACTTTCTAACCCTTTTTTTCTTGTTTTGTCGTTTGTAGGCAAGGCCGTGAGCAAGAGCCACAAACTGATAGGTCTCTTTGATGACCAGGGCTCGGCGGGATTGTCTTCCGACCAAGCGCTGCTGAACTCTCCTCCTCCTCCCTCTAGGCGTTCGTCCAAGAGAAAGTCTGAAGAAGTGCTTCCCTCAGACACTGCTGGCCCTCTCCAACCAGGTATGTCGCCTCGCAATTTGTAGATTTAACATTTTCATACTTTGCAGTTTTTTGGTTTTTTATATTTCGTCTTGTTGTTTTGCAGGGGAGTCCTCGGCTGGCGTGGTCCGGGATCCTCTTCCTCCTCCTAATAAGAAGGTCAGGAGTGCGGAATGCCCAGAAGTTGACCAGCATCCTCCTCCTCCCCCTCCTAAGGGCCCTTCTGCAATAAGGGGAAGGGTCTGGACGTGGTGCCCCCTGCTCCTTCTCCCCAGGGCCCTTCTGCCACTAAGGAGAAGGTTTTGGCCTTAGCGCCTCCCGCTCCTACTGTGCCCACAGCTCCCCTTAAGGAGTCTGGGACCCAAAAGAAGGGGCCCGACGCTTCCAGTTCTTCAAGAGCTCCTGCGGAGGAGTATTGCTCCATGGCGAGCTTGTTCCAGCCGCTCAAGGCTGCGATCTCTCGGGAACCTTGGGTCCTTTGCGGGGACCTCACGAAGAAGGGGTACCCTCCCCAGAAGAGCCTCCGGGGTAGCCCGGATATGTGTATGCGACTTCTGGACGGGATAATTCCTCCTTCAGACCACTCGACTGTTCCCACGGAGCTTCATCAGATCGAGGGGTTCCTTCGGTCCCACTTTGAACGAGTAGCTCTGGTAGGGTCTCGTTTCTTATTTCGTAGAGTCTTTTCTTTGTCGTTCCCTTTTAGTTTGTTATCCTCACAACTTTCATTTTATCTTTGTTGTCAGTTCGTTCGGGAAGAAGTGATTCTTGGCCGTGTCTTCGGGGAGCTTACCGACAAGCATTCCAACATGCTTGTCGAGCTGGAGCAGTATCGAAGTACGGGGGTCACTCCTGAGTAATTGGCGACCATCAAGACTACTGTGGATGCAGCGATCGCCTTGGCGGACGATACGCGAGAGGAGTACTTTAGGAAGGAGAAGCGCCTCCTCGCTGACGTCAAGAAGAGGGAGGCTGACGCCGCTGCTGCTCTTCAGGACTTTGACGCCCTTCACCTGTGTTTAGATCAGGGGGAGATCGTCCGAGTTCGCCTAGAGGCTGAGATAAAGGAAGATCAAGCGCAAGGGGCAGAATCGGAGGCTCGCAAGGTCGCTGCCGAGGCGCAAAGGGAAGCTGCGGAGGCCCAAAGGGCTGCTGCCGAAGCCAGGGGGATCGCCCTGGAGGAGGAGAGGGATTGGCTAACTGCCCAGTTGAAAGCCGTCCCTTCACCCCAGAGCGTAGTCAAGGCATTTAAGGCCTCCGAGGATTTTGAAGACTGCGCTCTGAAGGTGATGAAGTCGGTGATTGCCGATTTCCTCCAAGTCCTGGTGGATGATGTCCAGGCGGTCGATCCCAACTTTCCCATTGGGGAAGTTGAGTCTTTGAAGGTCATCCTCCGAAGTCGTACCCTTCAGCCTACCGCTGTTGCTGAAGAGGTTGTTCCAGCTACGGCTGAAGAGGTTGCCCCCGAAGGCGAGCCAAGCCTTCCTGCCCCCGAGGGCGAGCAAGGTGTCCCTGCCCCTGAAAGCGAGCAAAACGCCTCTGCCCCCGAGGATCCCAAAGCTTGAAGTCTCCATCTCCTTCATCGACCATATTTGCCCTTTAGATAGCTGTTTTTCTTTGTAATTTTTGTTTTTGGTTTGTAATTATTTATCTAAGACTTGGGTTTTTCTATTGAATGCCTTTTTGAACATGTTTGGCTATTCATCCAATGTCATAATTACTCTCCACTTTTTCTTGCTTTGTAATGTCGTCGACCCTTAAAGCCTTAGACCAATCATAAGTCGAACTTTCTAAGGATAATACTTTTGACACTTAAAAGCATAAACTTCTAAGTTCAAAGATATATTACCTTCTTTGAAGTTTAAACCTTTGAGGTGTTGGCATAATAACAGGGGATTTGTAATTTTTCAGGCTTTATCATCGATAGTGATCGCCTAAACTTTCTTTGGACTGACTTTGGCGTCAGGGCTTTTATTTTGCCTAACGTTTTGCTATGTCTTTTGGCCTGACTTTGGCGTCAGGGCTTTTGGCCTAGCCTTGTCACTAGGGCTTTTTTGTTTTGCCTAACTTTATTGTTAGGTCTTTTGGCCTAGCTTTGTTGCTAGGGCTTTTGGCCTGACTTTGGCGTCAGGGCTTTTGGCCTAGCTTTGTTGCTAGGGCTTTTGGCCTAACTTTGTTGTTAGGGCTTTTTGGCTTGACTTTGGCGTCAGGGCTTTTGGCCTAGCTTTGTTGCTGGGGGGTTTTGGCCTGACATTGGCGTCAGGGCTTTTGGCCTAGCTTTGTTGCTAGGGATTTTTGGCCTGACATTGGCGTCAGGGCTTTTGGCCTAGCTTTGTTGCTAGGGCTTTTGGCCTAACTTTGTTGTTAGGGCTTTTTGGCCTCACTTTGGCGTCAGGGCTTTTGGCCTAGCTTTGTTGCTAGGGCTTTTGGCCTAACTTTGTTGTTAGGGCTTTTTGGCCTGACATTGGCGTCAGGGCTTTTGGCCTAGCTTTGTTGCTAGGGCTTTTTGGCCTGACATTGGCGTCAGGGCTTTTGGCCTCGGCTTGCTTCGAGTGGACACGTTTTATGAAGGAATGGCTTTCTTTTATTGACATAACAGTTTGATTACAAGCTATGCATAAAATCTTCTTAAATGCTCGGAATTAAATTGACGGGGTAACCTCTCGCCTTCGGTGGTTTCCAAATAGTAGGATCCTGGTGCGGCGATCTCTACTACTTTGTACGGTCCTTCTCATAACCATCTCCCCCACGAAAAATTGGCGAGCGCTGACTTTTCTGTTGAAATACCGAGCGGTCACCAAGCGCATCTTTGCCTATGTCTTTTCCGAGAGCCATCTCTTTTCCTCTGCTAAGTCGAGGTCAGTTCTGCGCTCGATCTCATTTGCCTATGCGTTGAAGTGTAAGACTCTGTGGGTAGGCACAGGTAATTCGGTTGGTGCTACTGCTTCTGATTCGTACACTAAACTGAAAGGCGTTTCTCTTGTGGCCGCCTTAGGCGTTGTTCTGATTGCCCATAATACGTTTTCTAGTTCATCTGCCCAGTTCCCTTTGAATGCTCGAACCCTTTTCTTGAGTCCTGCTAAGACAACCTTGTTGGCTGCTTCAGCTTGCCCATTCGTTTGAGGATGATGTACTGAGCTGAAACGATGGTCCACATGATATTCTTCACAGAGCCATTTCAGTTCCTTTCCAACAAATTGCGGACCATTATCACTGATGAGTACCTTAGGAATGCCAAACCTGGAGAATATGTTGACCTGCAGGAACTTGATGACCTGGAATTCTGTTGTTGAAGCTAGAGCTTTCGCCTCTACCCACTTAGTGAAGTAGTCGATTGCCACTATAATGTGAGTATGCTGACCAGTGCTAATGGGAAAATGACTCAATATATCGATTCCTCATTGAGCGAAAGGCCAGGCACCCGCCATTGGGGATAATAATGTCGATGGTCGACCCGATCGTGGTGCAAACTGCCGGCAAATCTCACACTTCTGTGTTAACTCGGCTGCATCTTTTCCCAAGGTCGGCCAGTAATATCCCAATCTGAATATTTTTCTGGTTAGTGATCGAGCACCTTCATGACATGCTGCTGCCCCTTCGTGAGCTTCTCGAAGAACCTTTTCTGTTTCAGGGTGAGCAACACACCTCAAGTAAGGCGTCGAATAACCTCTTCTGTAGAGTTCTCCATCGATGATTAGATAACTGGCTGCGAGTCTTCTAATCCTCGTGGATTCGCCTTCGTCCTCTAGGAGGATTCCTTCTTTCAAATAATTCTGGAATGGGGTCATCCATGTGACCTGTCCTTGGATGTTGAAGACATCTGCTCTGCTTTCCAGGACTGAACATAAAGCTTTCTCCAGAAATTGTACATCCTGGACTGTCGCTCCTCCGAAGGCTAGTTTACTCAAAGAATCTGCCATCTGGTTTTCTTGGCAAGGAATAAACTCAATCGCGAAATTTGGGATTTCCGCAACTAGCTTTTTGGCAATGCCAAGATATTTTTTCATATTTTCTCCCTTTGCCTCGTATGCGCCATTAACCTGATTGACAATAAGCTCTGAGTCACTTTTCACCTTAAGCGCAGTTATACCCATTCCTTTTGCTAGTCTGAGTCCAGTGATAAGAGCCTCATATTCTGCTTCATTATTGGTCGCTGGAAATGTCAAGGCGATCGCGTATTTCAGAGGCTCGCCCTCAGGAGGAATAAGAATTAAACCTGCCCCCGAGCCTTCTTTTGATGAAGACCCATCCGTATAGAGTTCCCAGATTTGATTGTCGTCTGCTAACTGACTTGGCCTGTTTTCTGCTTCTGTTTGACCGTTACTCGTGCTTTCCACTATAAAATCAGCTAGTGCTTGACCATTGATGGCCGTTTTTGGCGCAAATTTGATCTTGAACTCGCTGAGCTCGATCGCCCACTTGACCATTCTTCCTGAAGAATCTGGCTTCATCAGGAAGTTTTTGAGAGGTTGATTGGTGAGGACTGTGATGTCGTGCGCATGAAAGTAAGGTCTCAGCTTCCGAGCAGCAATAACTAAGGCATAGAGATACTTCTCAATCTGGACATATTTTATTTCTGCTGAGTTGAACAATTTGCTACACTGGACTCTGAACATTATTTTCCTCCCTTATTAAGACAGCACTGGTTGCCACATCGCTTATGCCTAGATAAAGGAAAAGCTGCTCGCCTGGAACGGGCTTTGCCAGAGCTGGGAGTGTTTACTCTTCAAGGATTGGAATGCTTCCTCGCAGTCTGGCGTCAACTCGAACTTGCGGTTGGCCCTCAGGGTTTTGAAGAATGGGAGGGACCTGTCGCTCGCTTTGGAGAGGAAGCGGTTGAGAGCAGCTAGGCGTCCATTCAGGCACTGGACTTCCTTGTGGCAGGTTGGCGACTTCATTTCCTCTATGGCCTTTAGCTTTTCTGGGTTTGCTTCGATTCCTCTTTCACTGACCATAAAACCCAGAAATTTACCGGACTTGACCCCGAAGGCGCATTTGGCAGGATTCAGGCGAACACTGTGTCTTCTCATGCATTCGAAAGCTTCGCGGAGGTCTGCCGTGTGAGGATTGCCCTTAATGGTTTTGACGAGCATATCATCCACGTAGGCCTCCATGTTCCTTCCCAGCATGTCCTGGAATAGTCGGTTCACCATCCGTTGATACGTTGCCCCGGCATTGATAAGGCCAAAGGGCATCACCTTGTAGCACAGAATGTCCCCATCAGCATAGAAAGCGGTGTGAGCCTCATCGTCGGGATGCATTCTGATCTGGTTGTAGCCTGAGTAGGCGTCCATGAAGCTCAGCATCTCATGACCCGAGGTAGCATCGACCAGCTGATCAATCCTCGGAAGGGGATATGAGTCTTTGGGGCAAGCCTTGGTCAAGTCGCGGAAGTCGACGCACATCCTCCACTTGCCGTTTGATTTCCTGACCAAAACTGGGTTGGCGACCCAGCTCTGGAATCTTACTTCTCCGACGAAGTCAGCTTCAATCAACCTGCCGACTTCCTACCTGATCGCCAAACGCTTATCTGTCCCGAATGATCTTCTCTTTTGGACGATCGGCTTGATGAAGGGGTCTATCCTGAGCTCATGGGAGATGATATCTGTGCTGATTCCTGGCATGTCGCTCGCCTGCCAGGCGAAGAGCTCTTTAAATTCCTTGAGGAGGGCGGTCATGGCCTCCTTCTGATCCTCTTTCAAGGTGGTCCCAATGCGCACATTTTTGTCTGGACCATCGATCTCGACCTCCTCCAATTCCTCCATGGGTGCTGGCTGAGCCAAGTCCTCGTGGGGGTCGGCCTCTGTTTCGATGGCGAGCGCCTCCCTTTGGTTCCTCCTGCGTAAACAGTTCACGTAGCATTGCCGCGAGGAAGGCTGATCCCCTAGCACCTCTCCAATCCCGTTCGGAGTAGGGAACTTCATCTTTTGGTGGACAGTGGAGGCCACAATCTTATTTGGGTTGATCGTGGTCCTCCCTATGATGGCGTTGTAGGATGTAGGTGAATCGACCACCAGGAAAGTGACCGATACCTTGATGCTTTTCCACCTCTCGCCAAAAATCACTGGCATGGTTATAGCGCCCAGTGGATAAATTGTTCTTCCCGCAAACCTGATCAGCGGAAAGTCGACCCTCTTTAGGTCGCGCTTGGACTTGCCCATCTTCTCAAAGGCGTCCAGAAATAGGATGTCTGTCGAGCTGCCTCCGTCGACCAGAATTCTTGCAACATCACAGCCGTCAATATCTGTCGTAATGACCAGAGCATCGTTGTGGGGCGTGGTGACATGTGCCAAATCATCTTCAGAGAATGAGATGACAATGTTCTCTTCAGGTCGGGGCCACTTCCCCAACTGAACTGCTGTATAGATCTGAGTGACGTAGACCTCTCTGGCGCTCCACCTCTCGCCGCCTGCACCGAATCCTCCCGCAATCAGATTCACTCTCCTCTTGTTTCCAGAAGGCTCAGCTTGATCCGCAGAGGCTGGCGAACGATGCCTCCTGGGGGGCGTTCGACTTCGGTCTCGCCCTGCTATAAATTCTTTCAACATTCCCCCCTGAATCAGCCTCTCTATGTCCTGCTTCAAAATCTTGCAGTCATCTGTCTTATGGCCCTTGCACTTATGGTATCTGCAGTAGCTCTCGACATCCTTGCCCATGGGCAACCCACCTCGACGAGGCATCGGTGGCCTCGCCAAGGATCTCCTCTCCATCTCGACTTGTACCACTGAGATCTGCCTATTTAAAGGCGTGAAGTACTCAAGGACCTCTGGATGGCGAGGCGCTGGAAGAGACTCGACCCGGGGCTTGCTTTCCTTTCCCTTCTTCTCCTTTTTTACCTCCTTCTTACCATCACGTCGGGGTTCATGGGTCACCCTTAGCGAGGTCGTCTGGAGGTTAGCCTCGATGTTTGCGCGTTCAAGGTCTATGAAACCTTTTGCTCTGGATGCCAACTCCTCCAACGTCTCAATCTCCTTCACGTGATAGCTGTTTCGCAGATTTCTCGAGGCCTTGTTGGCCACATCCAGACCTCTGTAGAAGGCTCGAATGATCTCCCCATCCGAGATTCGGCGATCTAATTCTGTGACGTTTTGATGAAAACGCCCGTAGAAATTGGACAGCAACTCTCCCGGCTGCTGTTTGACTGAGTCAAGGGCGACCACGCTCTTCAGCAACTGGCGCTCGCCCATATATATCTCCAGGAACTTGCTTCTTAACTCTGTCCAAGTTCCGATTGATCCTGCAGGGAGGCCGAAGAACCAGGACGAAGCTGAACCCGAAAGAGTAGATGGAAATAGCAAAGCCAAATGATTGGGATTGTTTGACTTACCCAGAAGGGAGGCCTCGTGCTTGTTGACATGCACGGTGGGATCTCCTCCACCGCTATACTCAGGTATGGCCCGAGCAACCACATCCTTCGGGATTTTGATAGCGACGAGCCCGTCGGTAAAAGGATGAGAGGACTGCTCCTTGAAGGGAGCTACGACTGTCAACTGTCTTTCCTGGAGCCTTTTGTTGAGGAGGTCATCCATCTGATCCACAGTGCAGTACATGGGAGAGGTTCCGGGTGGAGGAGGATCGAAAGGATTGGCTGTACAAGCGGCTGCTGGTTCCTTGGTGTGTGTCGGCGGTAAGGACTGCTGTCCTGACGTCATCTCCTGATCCTCCTGAGGCGCAGTGGGACCAGGATTTGCCGCTTCCGAAGGTGAGGGCCCTGTGGCAGCAGGGCGGTGGTTTTCCTTAGGAGCAGAGGGATTGTTTTCCTGAGGAGCAGGGGCTTGGCGGCACGCCTGCCCTAGGATGGCTTCCAGTAGGGAGACCATCTCATGGGTTAAATTAATATCCTGCCCCGCAATGTGGACTGTCTACGGTGCCGGGGCTCCGTTTTGATCAGCAGCGGGGGTCAGTCTGGAATCACCGACATGTTCTCGAGTTGTCCGCAATGGAACAGCGCTAACTCCTGCCCGGCTGGCAGGTTCCTGTTGAAGCGGTGAAGCAGCGGCGGAATCAGAGCTATCTGAGGATCGCTCCATAGTCTGATTCCGACGGTTGCTTTGGGATTGAGTTCTCATGGCTGAATTGCTCGCTTCCCACAGACGGCGCCAAATGTTGGATCGTGAAATCCTGGATGTTGATCTGGCAGTGAATTAAATGCCAGACAAGGTTAGGAAGACGCTTCTGCTCCAACTCTGGTGAACCTGCAGGTAGGGGAGCGCAACAGAGGGGGTGTCTCTGGGTCCCTCTCCGATGCTTAAATGAGTCTATGTGTGTATAAAACTCAAAACGTAAAGAACGTATGTAAAGCAAGGGTATTTATAGGGTAAGAGAGATAGAACCGTATAAGGCAGCTGAATATCTTAGTGTATATTGTGTTACTGAAGATTCGGATCGTGGGATATGGCAGTTACTGCGAGATATTGCAGTTACCAAATCTAATCTTTAGTGAATATGCGACCGAGATACGCGGGATATCATGGCCACTTCCTTATTAACTGTTTTGGGGGACCAGAGGAGAGAGGCAAGGCTCTCTTCGGGGCGAGCACTCTCATGGCGAGCAGTGAGATGTCGCAGCCTTAGTGAAGAATGGAGAGCACTCAAGGCGTTCTTCAGAGTCCTTGGGCTCGGTTCTGGGTCACTCTATAGAGGACCGAGTTTAACTGGTATTTGGGCCGATCCGGTTCAAATGTCGTGGGTTTACCCCCTCTATAGTTATTGGGCCTTCAAGGCCTTTTCCTTACTAGGATGTCACTATTCATTGCATTAGAGTCCGGGAACCAACATGAGTCTGCTAATTCAACAGGAAAAGCACAATAAATATTTGCTTGAGGTGTAGGATGCGTATGTGAAGCCAAATAGGATTGATTAGTTGGAGCAGAAGGTCTTTGTTTGGGAAGAACTGGAACTGAAAAGTAAGGATTGGTTGAGACTGGAGGGTGAAAATGTGAAGGCACTAGGGAAACAGGAGAAAACTAGTATATGTAAGGATAGAGATGATGAATTTGCTGAGACACATTTAAGGTGGCCAAAGGATTATAAAATGAAGGAGTAGGTTGAACAGATGAAAATAAGATTGATAAGTTAGGAGGTTGTGACTGAGGAGGTTGATTCTACACAGATTGCTTATATGCTTGAAATTCATAGTCATAAGCATCATTCGAGTTCGTAGTTGTCAAATGTGTTGAAGGTATTTGTGTGGATGAGTTTGTAGGATCTGTCACACCTGTAAAATGCACATTCAATATGCGATAACATTTGTGCACTAGGTGACTGAATCTTCCACACAATTGGCACTACAACTTGTTGTGTCTATAACCACGAACTGAGGCTGGGTATTTGGAGTAGGAAGTAAATTATTTGAGGTGATAGGTATGTAATGATTGGCAGACAAAGTATCAGACTCATGAGAATTGCCAACATAAGGTGAATTTATAGCAACATTAGTACATAAACCAGCATAAAAAAAGATTAGTCTGTCGAGACTCCTCATCAAACAAAACAGAGCTAACATAAGCAATGTCATAAGGATTCCTAATCACATGAATTACATCTATTACATTCTATAGGTACTTTAACACTGTTCAAAATAATTGAGATTTGCTGCATTTATTCTATAGGTTAGCCACAACTAGCTAAGCTATCACAGGTAGTTTGAATTTCAGTCAGATACTAATGCATTGGTTGATGAACTGGTTCGCGAACCTTCAATCTGTCATATAAGTGCATAATCCTCATCATGTATGATGAAGAGAACTCACAATGCAGCATATTCCAGATTGCAGCAGTCATGCATCCAATCAAGCCACTATTCACCTGTGTAGATACTGTTGTCAATAGCCATGAAACAAGAGAACCGTCTTGTTGAACATACTTAGCATAGTCTTATTTTGGAACATTAACACCATTTGTATCTTGAAGAAATTGCGGAACAATAACACCAAGCATGTGATCTTCATGATTGAAACCACGTACCGATAGAAGCACATGTTGTTTCCACAACTGGAAATATTCCTCGTCGATAATTTGTGACACCTTCTTGCTGGCAAACGCAGGAAGATTATCATCCATTTCGAGAAGATGAAGAAGAAATCATGATAGATCTAGCTCTGGTACCATGCCATGATTCTCATATGAAAAGAGTAGATGAAATTGAAGAAGACAAAGCTTAAAAATCAGAATATCATTTAAGTTACTTTGTTTGTTACAAACATCTATTTATATAAATAGTCGTGATAATAACTTCTAACTATTTAAGTTTTTGACCCTAAACTATAAGTGATGTTACACTTATATCCTAACAATAGTGGACAACTAAGGATATGGTAGTATGGAGAGATACTGCTCACAATGAGGTGTAAAAGACCCTTTAGAAAAGGGAAAGAAGTCTTAATGGAATCCCACCTGCCTACTTGTTCAGAGCATAACCAAGAAAGATGCACTGTAATGTGAGGTAGGCAACCATGTCTGCAAGGGTCGTCATTGTGAGGTAAATAAGATGACCAATAAGACGTCTGTAAGAATTAGCATCATCCAGAAGTGCATCAAAACCATTTAACTGAAAAACCTTCTCATAGTCAGCAGCAGTGAGACTCAAATTCTCCTCCATCGTTGTGAACCATGGTTTGGCAACTACAAACTCAAACAGCTGGGGAATTACATGAGCAAGGTGTCATATTTCTACCACTTGGTGTGAGATTCGCAGGTCACCACAACTCGTAATTAATGCGTAAAACCTTTCCCGTCTGCTAGTCGATGGCATTGCTACTAACTCGTACATGACTTAAGGATAATGTGTTCTCTTGAATTTGGCTTTGTGAAATAGCACTTCTATTTTTTGTTAGTGAGATATGTTAGTTTTGGTTATTGGGTCGCCCATAAGTGGGAACTCAAACCATTCTCTCTTCATATGGCTATATATAGGAGTGGTCAGGGTAGAAAACCTTAACAGTTTGTACTCACTTACCACAATGAAACCTTAGCCACCATATAGTTAAGATAGAGATGAGTAGTTGTGAAAACTTAGATCACTGTCCATTAACATGTGATGTGTCCTCCGACCTACATACCATAATTCGTACCTCTTTTTTATTTTATTTTATTTTTTTTTTTTAGAAGACCTGTCTTTTAAAGTGCAAGTAATATTATGACGCCTAAATTAATATATAGTCATAGAAAATAGCGACTCAAGGAAAAATAAAAGTATAGTCGTGTTACGTAACGACACGATATAAAAGAAGCCACAAATATTATATATTTGACACTTTTTTCAAGTCATGATAATGGAAAGATATTACATCATTAAATAATTTCACGACACTTTACTATGGGGATGTTATTAAAAAAATATTAATTATTTTTGCAACACGTTCATTCGAGTTAGAAAATAAGTACAACGATACCTTGTTTTAACCATTGTTTATTATTTATTTAACAAAAAAATATTTAAATAGATTGCACCATGTCATAACAGTAACATTACAATCATAATCTTACTGTTTAATATACCTGATAGATACCATAATCTGGAAGTTTGTAGATGATACAACATTACATATCATAATCTCTAAGTTTGCATGTTTTAAAATTGGGTGTTGACCAAAATTTGGTTTCCTCCCTAATGTTTGGTTTTGAAATGTTCAGTCCTTCATGTTTAACAATCTATTAAGTTTTCCTATTGCTTCAAATTTTCAGTCCAAAGCTAACAAATTATTGTATAAATAATATAATACTTTTAAAATGTCACAATTTAACTCATTAAAACTTTTTTATATGTTACAATTAAGTCCAAATTTAATCAAGATTCGTTTTAGTGCATATAAGATGGGTTAGTATGTCCGGTCCTCTGAATTGTATCGTTTATTACTTTGCTTGCATGTATTAGATTACCTCGATACGAAGATATAGTTTCCACATAGACTAGGTAGCAAACCTTTTATAGGAATTGTCCAAAATAACCCTTCAAAAGTTTGAATAAGTTCAATCTACAATCGGGAATATGTTCCTGCGAGCGAACCAATCGATTAGTCCACAAGGTTCTTCGAATATTCTTGAATACTAGGACTATCGTTTTATGTGAGAGTGGAACACTTTGGCATAGCTAGAGTTTGGACAAGGCTTTTTGATTGATGGTAGTGACTTTAGAGCTTGCTTATAAATGTAGTTTGCTTCTCAACATAGCTAGAGTTGTCCTCCAGATTTTAGTATATTCCCCGGTCTGTCTTGATTTATCTAAGACTTGTACTAAACATGCATTAGAACATTGTTCCTTGTGAACAAATGAACAATGTAGTCGACATGATCCTAATATAATTTCCTTTAGATAGAGAATTATAGTTGACCAAAGATTATCATTGCTCAGTTGAACAAAGGTCGTAGCCTTACCAATGATAACTATAAGATATGGAGCAAGTATGTACATATCATCCTAGTTGAGCAGAAGTCACTCAACAACATCAGGAAGAACTACTTGAGCAAAAGTCGCTTGACAACATCAGGAAGAGACCTATTCTAGATTGACAAAACAACAGAAGGTGTTGCATGACAAGTTGGATATCATGGATGTTGATGCACGCACTATGATGATGAGTTTGGTGGATGATGACATCCTTTATCAGTTTGAGTGGCAATACACGACTAAAGGGTTGTGGGATGATTTGCGGGCTAAATTTGGTGTATGTAGGACTGCTCAATTGTGCTCGCTCAACATCAACTTTTATTCTTACAAGATTAATCCTCAACACTCCATGAGGCAGCATATGATGTATATGAACCTAGGACTCAAGGAAATGGGTTAACCAATGATTGATAAGTAGTGGATCCAAGTTAAATTCCGCTATTTACCTAACTCATAGGAATATATGAAAATCCAAGTGACCCACTCGTTTGAACACGTTTGAAGGAACATTGAGCTGGTAGATGACTATTTCAAGGCAGTGAACCTAAGGGTGAAGTGCACATGGAATCATCCTCTCGACCTTAGAAGAGGCGTCGTGGGTGAGGTATTGGTGCATGACACGACAACACATATGCACCAGGGGTCATGAAGGCAAAGACGTAAGTAAAACCAAACAATACTCTGAAAGAAGCAATGAGGAAATGTATGTGCAAATACAAGAAACCCGTGGTCCAAGAATTGCTCGAACTGTGGACATAAGGGACACTCTGCGAATGCATTCCCTGAACCAACGCGACAGGTACGTTTTGTTAGTTATTCTAAGGAACTTTGTATAACTAGTACCTTTATGTTGACCGAGTCATTTCCCAAATAAATTTTATATTCGGGATCGACAAAATCACATACAAAGGATCAAGATGATTTTGTTTAGTACGAAAGAGTCCCGCTGGAGACTAGGTGGGTTTACGTCGGTAACAACTCTCGTGTTGAAGTCAAAGGGACTAAAGCCTGTGAGTTGTGTCAGTGCGGTGGTTGAGTCCTAGTCCTACGTGATGTCATTTTTGCTCTACAAATTTGTGACAATGTTATTCTAGTATTATGGTTAATAAATGTTGGTTTTAGATTATCTTTTCATGAACTTTGCATCTAGTTTGACATTATTTGGGTGGATTTATTATTTATTATTTAAATTCATGCAATAATAATTTCATACTCGTGAATTTATTTGCGATGAGAATGGATGACGCGCTAGATTAGGCCATATAGAACAGCATAGAATGGAACAACTAGCCCAAGACGACTTGCTGCCTAACATACAACAAGAGGAGTTATCTCTTTGTGTTAGCTATATAGAAGGAAAATCCACCCTAAAGCCTTTTGGTAAGGTATCAAGAGCAAATTTTCCGTTCAAGTATTTCATTTTTATGTCGATAGCTCTCTCAGGGTAAGATCATGGTACAATGTGTAGTACTTCATTACATTTACAAATGATTACACCTGTTATGACTTCGTGTACTTGATCTCCTATAAATCATTAACAATAAGTTGCTTCCAATCATTTTTAAATTTAGTTGATAACTAGTTAAACCTAAGAGTGAAGATCCTTCCAAGGTCAAGTTGAATCGACACTTGTTCATCCAAATGAGAGATATGATACCACAAATGATGAATTGGTTTGTTGTCCACCACATTCATCCCCTGGTAAGGCAAATGTATCAGACTCCACTTATGATGATCTTTGTATAGTGTAGAGGTGTCAATTTATATCATGGGTCAACCCACGGGTCGTGTCAGGAATGGTCTGACTCAAACACAACCCGTGTATTTGTATGGGTCAATTTTCCTAACCCAAACCTAACTTGAGGTTTAGTGGGTCAACCCGCGGGTCAGGATGACCCGTCAGTAATAGTAAGGCATGGGTCAGACTGACCCGTATGCCCTCCTTGACACGCAAGTTAGAGTGACTCGTTCAACCCAACATTGGTTAAAAAACAAGAAATCTGACTGAGTATCTATCCAACATAATAACATATCCAACATAACTACCAACATATATACAACAACAGATAAACACCATCAATGCTACAAACAAGGTTATCAACAGATAAACACCATCAATGCTACAAACAAGGCTATCAACAGATAAACACCATCAATGCTACAAAAAAGGATACCAACACTAAACATTAAGGCTACCAACATATCCAACCATAGAAGTAGAAGATCACAAAAAGGCTACCAACATATATCATCAAGGGAAAAACCTAAATATTTCCAAAATCACTGTTGATTGATGTTTCTTCTACTTCATGTCAAAATCTACAATTCAAGTATTCCTGCAAAATACATTTTCATAAGAGACCACGTGAAATATATTTTAAAAGATTGTCATGTAAAAGATCTCACTTAAACTGTACTATGCATACACAAGCATCTTACGAAACCTAGAAAACCACTTTACTCAATCTTATTGAATTCCAAGTACCATCAATGAAAACACTCATTGCTTCGACCTCAACTTTGAATTCCTTCTTTGCTTATCCTCTGATGATTAACAAGTTCATCAGTAACCCTATTCAAGTTATCTATCAATTTACTGCACATAAGTTTAGTGTTTCTTTAATGGAATCAATGGAGTAGTCCACTAAAATCAAGAGACAAGCTTTGGTCAGCAACTACGTACATGTTATTTAAGAGACTATTTGCTGCAATTTTGGTTCCATCGACAAGAACTCTGCTGTAAACAATTCTGCAGACGCCTTATCCAATAACGTTCTCCTCATAGAGACCATTAGTAGTGGTCGATTGAAGGTTCAACACCAACATAACAGAAATCGAAATAGCATAATAGTAGACCTGAAGGTTCAACAACAGCAGAACAAAAATTGAAATAGCAGAACAGAAGAGCCAAAGTTCAACAACAAAAACAAAATTAGAAAAACAAATCTTACCTTATAATTCATGTTTTCCGATTGGAGTTTCAAGGTCAGAAGGTTGAAGGCTTCAAGGTCAGAAGATTGAAGCAAGTTATCACATAACCGATTATTTGGAGAGGCAGGCAGTCGAACAGGAAGCTTAGAATGGAGAGAGTTGCGCTAATACCTAGGGTTCACGAATGAGTTTTCATGAGGTGCGTGAGTATGTGGATGCATGTCTAAAACTAAAATGAAGAGGTTCGTCTGCTACTTTATTTAAATATAATGTATAGTAATTCCAATAGTCACGGGTTGACCCATGCATCAAGACTATTGACCCAAACCTGACCCGTGTCCTCACGGGTCATCCATGGGTCATGTCAATATAACACATAGGTCACAAACCCTGACCCAAACACGAACCGTGGGTGGGCCAGTTTTTGACACCCGTGGTATAGTGAGAGTATTGGGGATCTCGTTTCTAGTGGGAGTCACCATGGGCATACCCCTAGTTTGAGTGAATTTATAGGTCATGGGATGAGAGTGAATTTTCCCTCCCAATGATATACGATTCACTGTGATGGAGAATTACACACTGTAATATCTAACAAGACGCTTGTGGAGCAGAAAAACGTTACAGAAGCTCTTGATGGACCATTCCAAGCAAATTGGATGGTAGTAATGGAGGATGAGATGAAGTCTAAGAGAAATAAGGGTATTTGATAAATGGTGAACCTTACGAGAGGACGGAAAGATATAAGCCAAATGGGTTCTAAGATGCTTGACTTTGGCTAATGTATTAAGTCTAATGTGGTACCGCCTTTCTCAATGCTGAGTGAGAAGAAAAGATCTACATGGAACATCTTGAATGCTTTATCCGTTAGCACATAATGTGTAAGCTTCATAAATCGATCTATGGTCTAAAACAAACCTCCAGGTTGTGGCATGACAAATTTCATGACTTGGTTGTAGAAAATTGATTTCTCATGTTAGATGAGGACTATTGCATGTACACCAAAAGGTCTGGACTGCACTACATTTTTATGACTCTATACGTTGTTGCATTACTCATATCTAGAAACATTTTGGAGTTTCTCACATTGCCAAAGGCATGGTTGTCCTCTCTATTTCAAATGAAGGGCATGGGTAAGGCGGCGTAAACCCTTGAGATTTATATCTTGAGAGATTGCAAATGTGGCATCTATGGATTTCATAGGAGAGCTATGTAAACAAAGTGTTGGAAACGTTAAACATGAGTGATTGCAAACCAATATATACTCCAACCTATGTTGTCCATTATTTCAACATGGTTATGTGTCGTAATAATTTAAAAGAAAGGCACCTGCTGAAATAGATTATGTATATGAGCGCAGTTGGAAGCCTGATGTATGCAATGGTGTGTACTGAGCTAGACATCTGTCACGTAGTTAGCATGATATGTCGGTACCAAGATGACCGCGGATTGAAGCATTGCTAGGTAGTGAAGATGATCACATGATATCTTAAATGCATCATCAACTCTGCCCTGTGCTACAGAAGATACTTGCATAGGTCCAAGAAACTCCAGATGACTGGATCAAGGAACTCTAGATGACAAATGAACCCAACTATCACACCGAGTTAGAGCATAGAGATATTAAGTACAACTATGTTAAATACGTAGTTAGGCACAAGGTGATGAGTGTGATGTACATATATACCAATGAGATGGTTGCAAGGTAAGAGTCTTTTGTAAGGAATGTGAATTCTCTAGGACCAGGTAGACTTAGTTGATGTACTTCATTAATTATATTTTCCCTCAATGATGTTCCTTAACTTGAAATAAATTAGAGTGCACATTTTTTTCAGTTAGAGTATTTTGTGTGTTCTTGTTGTAATTGCTTGTTGAAATCTGTCAAAGGAGATTTGATCACCTTATCACACGAGTGATAGTTTCTATGCCTTTGTGGCCATGCTATACCAATGATGGTTTTAAGTTATAGAAGTCCATAGGTATGACTAGAAGGGACAAGTGTTCAGAACTATCTAATCCTGCACTACGTTAGATCATGTTCTATTGATCCACTCAGGGGTCAGATGGGAATTTGTGGAGTCTCGGTTCAGATACTGTGTATGCATGATGGACATCTATACAAAATTTATACATATGGTTTATGAGAATGAACATATGTCACACCGTTCATTATGCACCGCGCGTACCCAATTTGACCATGGGTTTTACTCAAGATATGACCTACACTCGAATTCGTGTGAGACCTAGAACTCTCAGTGTAAATCTGTGAGCGTACTGTACTCTCTTTACTCTAAACATAAACTTTAGGTTTGGTTTAATGTTTTGCTATATTAGTCTGTGCTTAAAGGGCCAAATTATAAGAGCTTAGGTCCTGATTCTAGATAAGGGAGTTGGATTGGGCTAATAGTTTCGTGGAACGAGATGGCCATTATATGATCATCTCGAAGTTGGGTTTACTGTGGTTGTGGATGCAATGCATATATATAGCTCTAAAAGATCATTGTGTGGTCAGACCTGAAGAAGATTAGATGGCCAAGGGTGCATGGCACATTTCCACTGTTGGTGTAAGATGTTAGAGCTATTGCAACTCCTAACATATGCACATCAACTTGCTCGTTGTGACTTCTGGTTATACGATTATTGAACTGTACATGACCTTTACTGTATAAGGAGTTATGTTCTCTTGGCGATGGATTTATGAATGAGCACCCCTCACTATGTGTGAAGGAGAGCAATGTTAGTTTTGGCTATTTGGTAACCTCATACCAGAAGTGTGAGCTCATTCTAATAAAATTAGTATTGTGACACTAGCCAAAAATATTTCTATCTATATATATGGCTATATATAGGAGTGCTCATTGTAGAAACACCTGAACAATTTATACTCGTTTTAGAGCAGAGAAACCTTAGTCACCATATATTTGTGATAGAGGTCAGAAGCTATGGAAATTTAGGTCACTATCTGTTAACCACTAACATGTCCTCCGATCTAGATTGTGATGCAAACCTCAAGCAGATCCACTTCCGCATCAACGAAGTCAATCGTTAGAGGAGATAACTTAAATATGCCTACTTATATTGGGTTGTAACCGTCTGCATGTTTTGCACATATCCTAACAAGGGGAATACACTACCAAGGTGGAAAAATAAAGAAGTATCTGAGCATCTCAAGGGAACGAAAAACTTTGGTTAGGCGAACGAAAAACTTTTCGATCGATGACATACCAAGCGAGTCCATTCAATTAATAGACTTCCTAAGTAAACTCGGTTTTAGTGGAGCTTGCCATGTATACGTCTATTTCATGGAATGATCCCTTTAATCAGTCTTAGAAAGCACATGAGTCTCCCAAATGAAAAAAAATTATTTGGACGATGATAATCTACAACCATCTGATGAAAGAGCCTATACCCAAGTCTTAAGTAGAAGCGACAAAAGTTTGACATCGGCACCAACTTACCTGTCTGAGGATGTTCAACGCTCTATCTACAATGTGTTACCTGTCCGAAAACAAAGACGCCCACTCCATTGTTCAAAACGTTCTCAAAACTGGGAGTATATTGCCCATTAATGAACAATAAGGTTGTGACACTAGTATAGCCCATTAATGAACAATAAGGTTGTGACACTAGTATAGAAATGCAACTCCTATAATAAATTCACACCAAGTATTGTGCGAGCACCAACAAAGTTGATCCAACAATTGAGGATCGAACTATTCGCCCAGTGGGGTGTTCACTTGTTGGGACCCTTAATCTACATAGAAAAAGAACCCACATTATATTGGCATGTGATTACTTCGCAAAACTAATCGAGGAAAAAGCCCCCCTCCTCAAGCTCGTGCGGGATATCCCTCATCTTGAATCATGAATCGACTCAAATTCATACTCAAAAAGCTTTGAAGAGTATCCACATGACCGAGGGGAAACGTGGATTGACCTCAAGGACCTTCTCAACCATGACTTGTAGAAATGAGGTTATCTCTATCCTCACAGCCTGATGGGAATCCATGCAAAACTAGTAGAAAGCATGATACTCCCCCAAGATTGCTCGCTGGAGGGCCATCCTATTCGTTGTAGGGAACTCCTTAATGTTCTGCTTCTGCTTCTCTCTCACCGCCATCGAGTGACAAATTTTATCATTTTAAGTGCTTAGAGAATGTGGAAAACAAGCTTTCAAATCCCTATAATAAACTTTGTAGAATACTAAAATGATAAAATGTACTTCCCTATATAAGAAATGTTATGGAGTAAGTAGCTATTACTAACATATAAAATGGACAAGTAAGGACATTCCTTTAAACTACATGACAAAACTGTGTTTGTACTGTGTTCAACACTATGACTGCAATATGTTTAGCACTATGGTTTTAATATTCTTAGAGTTATGGTTTCAATATGTTCAACACTATGGATGCAATATGTTCGCAACTATGGTTGCATTGTATTCGACATTCTTCAGAATTGTGGTTGCACTATTTGGTTGGTTATAGGGCGATCTAGGTCGACTACTACAACAAATGTTTGAGTTGCTCAGTCATCCGGTGACCGAAGTCAACCACTATAAGAAGTCTTTAATTATTTCCTTGTTTAGAGGGTGATCCAAGTCGGCCGTTTTAGTAAGCATTTGAGTTGCTCAATTGTAAGGTGACCGAACTTGACCATAATATCGTGTCTTTGATTACGTGTGTTATTGTAGGTTTATCTAAGTGGATCGCTATAACAAGTCTTTGCATTTCTCGGTTATAGGTTAACCAAAGTCGACTACTATAAGAAGTCTTTGATTATTTGCTTGGTTGTACAGTGATCTAAGATGATTGTTACAGTAAATTTTTGACTTGCTCGATTATAGGATGACTGATGTAGACATCTATAATGAGTTTTTAATTGTTTCTCGGTTGTCGGGTGATCAAAATTGGCTGTTACAGTAAATCTTTCAGTTTTTTTGCTATAGGTTGATCGAAGTGCACTGCTATAACGAGTCCTTTTCTTGGTTATAGGGTGATATAAGTCGACTGTTAAAACAAGTCTTGGAGTTGCTCAGTTGTGAGGTGGCCGAAATCGATTGCTATAACGAGTCGTTAATTATTAGTTTTGTTGTAGGTCATATAAGTCAACCATTACAACGTGTCTTTTAGTTTCTTGGTTATAGGGTCATCTAAGTCGAACAATATATTGAGTCAATTGCTTGAATATAGGTTGATCTAAGTAGACCACTACCATAAGTCCTTGAGTAACTCTATTATCGGGTGATGGAAGTCAACAACTATATGAAGTCTTTTTTCCTAGTTGTAGGGTGATCTAAGTAGGCCATTATAACAAGTCCTTCATTTGTTCGGTTATAGAGTGACATAACTCGAGTGTTATAAGAAGACTTTAATTATACGCTTCGTTGTAGGGTGATCTAAATTAACCCTTACAAAACGTCTTTGAGTTGCTCAGTTATAGGGTTATCTAAGTCGACCACTATAACGAGTCTTTTTCTTAATTAAACGGTAATCTAAGTCGACTGGTTTAAAGAGTCTTTGAGTGGCTTCGTTATAGGGTGATCGAAGTTGACCACTACAATAATTCTTTAACTATTTGCTCGGTTATAGGGTGATCTGAGTTGATTTCTATAAAGAGTCTTTTGCTTGGTTATAGCATGATCTAAGTCGTTCGCTAGAACAAGTCTTTAAGTTGCTCGATCATAGGGTGATCGACATCTACTACTATAACGACTCTTTAATTATTTTCCTAGTTGTATGTTGATCTAATTCGACTGCTACAATAAGTATTTGGGTTTCTTGGTTATAGGATGTTCTAAGTTAACCACTATACGAGTCTTTTTCTTGGTTAAATGGTGATATGAATCAATCATTACAAGAAGTCTTTGAGTTTACCGGTTATAGGGTGACCGAGGTCGACCACTATAACGAATCTTTACTTATTTGCTTGGTTGTACGGTGATCTAAGTCGACCGTTAAAACAAGTCTTTGAATTGGTCGGTTATAGTGTCACCTATGTCTTCGAATTTAATGAGTCTTTTACTTGGTTATACGGTGATTTATGTCAACCACTTCAACAAATCTTTGAGTTGCTTGGTTTTAGGGTGATCCAAGTCGACTGATACAACAAGTCTCTAAGTTTCTCGGTTATGCGGCTATCAAAATCGACCTCTATAACATGCCTTTCATTATTTCCTTGGTTGTAAGGTGATCAAAATATAACGCTACAAAAACTCTTCGACTTGCTCAGTCATATAGTGTACAACATTGACTTCTATAAGAATTCTTTATTTATTTGCTTGGTCGTGGGGTGATATAAGACGGCTACTAAAACAAGTTTGTGAGTTTATTGGGTGATCATTATTGGTCGTTATAACAACTTTTTAAGTACTTTATTGGTTGTCGGTTGAACTAATTTGACCTCTACTATAATTTTTGTAGTTTCTCGATTGTAGGTTTCTAAGTCATTGAGTTACTTGGTTATTGAGAGATGAAAGTGGACGACTATAAAGAGTCTTTAATTATTGGGTAAAGTACGACATTGCACCCTAATGTTTGATAAGATTTTGAGTTCCCCCCTAAATTTTAAATCAAAAAATTTTCTTCCCTCATATTTGGCCAAATTGCAAGCTTGCCCACTCCGTCAACTTTTCCATCCAAATTTAACATTAATTAATTTTCAAAATTATAAAAATAACATAACACTTTAAAAATATTACAATTTAAACTTTTTAAACTTTTTCAAATGTTACAATTGAGTCCTGATTCCATCGGGGGTTGACCCAGCCCTCACTTCGATTGCGACTCAATTGAGCCTCAACCAGGATGACTCGGGTCAGGGTCTTGACCCCATACCAACACTCCGTTGGTGGGCGATTAGGTCTTTGTCAAGACCCAGACCCGAGCCCACTGATTGGGAGTCAATCGACCCCAATCGGATTGGTGGTTGATCCAACCCCAATTCGATGGGGGCTCGGATCTGATCTTGACCCAGACCTTGTACCCCACCCATGGGGGATTAGTATGGGTCAAGACCCTGACCTAAGCCCCCTCGATTGGGGATCAATCGAGTTTCGATTTGATCGGGACTTAACTGTAACTTTTGAAACAGTTTGGGATGGTTAAATTATGACATTTTTAAAAGTTTTCTATTATTTTTGTAATTTTAAATATTTATTCTATTAAATTTGGATGGAAAAAGTTACGGAGGGAAAAATTTGCACTTTGGCCAAAAATGAGGGAAAACAATTTAAAATTTAAAATCTATGGAGAAACTGAAAATCTGGCCAAACATTAGGGGGAATCTCGTATTTTACCCATAATTATTATCTTTTATGTAGACTGATCTAAGTCATTGAGTTCTCGATTTTAGGTTGTTCTTAGTCAACTGCTATAACAAGTTCGTTAATTGGTTAATGGAGATCTAAGTTGACCACCACTAAAAGTATGTGAGTTGCTTAGTTATAGGGTGATCCAAGTTGACCACTATAATGAGACTTTTCATGTCTAGAATAGCGGAAATTCATGAAAAAGGATGTCTCATAAAGAAAAGTGTCGTCATACATAACTAACGCTTGCACAAAAATGGGTGTCAAAGTTATTATTCTCATATTATTTTTTGCGGCTCCATTTAGGAGTAGTCCCAATTAAATAATTACATTTTTCACGGATCTTATTATGAGCAGTCAAACTATTAAATCAGCATTTATTTTTACGGAAAATTCATTCCATTCGTTGTTAAATTTAATATTTGTATAAAATATATTTAATTCAAATAGGTTGCACCTGTTTGCATCTTTTAAAATCCTAATATCTTGAGTAGCAAAATTTTGTACATATAATAGTTGCTCATTCCTAAAGCAAGGAAGAAACAGTTTTGAAAATTCTTTTAATTACCATCATTTGTATGCTCGTTTTCCTCACTTCTAGAATCGACAAATGGATCACTACCCCAACTTGCAGATTGATCAGTTCCCCGTCCAAATTGCTGGTCATCTTTAAATTGTTGGTCATCTTGAAAACATCAAAAACCAAGGTAAATACTATAAGATGGAACATTTGTACAGTAAAACAAGATTAAACTAGCATACTCATCCTTGTATATAATGAACAACAATTATCTAGATTAAAGTAAACAAGAATGCATAGTATTTAGACAACGAAAACACACACACATAAGTTGGATTCAATCTTTTACTCAACAAAACATAAATTGAACAAGACTATTGCTATCATTGCAATATCTTAACTATACTTACCTGATTTGCATTTGGTGAACCACAAAAACATTGGTAATTGGTGTGAAATCACCATAACTATTTGCCACGAAGCTTTGAAATGAATTAAATCCATTCATATGGTTTTGCAAGTTACCCATTTAAGACTGGTGACGAGACTGCATATCTTGGAATTGTTTGAACATCTTCCCATATGTGTTTGCATTCTAGCTTCTTGTTGTCACAATTTCTCATATTTTTCTTTTCTTTGCGCCTCTCTTTCAATCTTTAGTCATTCTTGCACGTGTCTCTCTACTTCTTATTCATTTATGCTAGTTTTTTTAGACCAATGTACCATTGTCGGTGTAACACCAGGCCCATAACCTCATATTCGCCCAAGTCTATCTCCACCTGCAATCTCATGATATATATCATCATTCCTTACAAATTGATTCTCATCCAGATTATGAGACACACACTCATCTAGTTTTTATTTACCTTATTCTTGCATCATACAATTAAGGATGATGTTTAATATGACATATTCTACCAATATAATTTGTACTCATAATTTGACTTTGAAAATCGCATGTATCACCACTGTTGTGTCAGCCACTTCATCAATAAATTCACCAATACTTTTATGGATATGGACATACTCATAAAATTCAAGGCTTTCGACAAGTATTTTAGATTCTTGTTCCTACTAAATGAAGACGAAAAAAATAAACTGCACAGCAATACTATAAATTAAGTCAACTAATCTAAATATGTATTTAAGAACATTCGTACCAATCAATATTTTGCATAAGCAAAACTCTATGAGTAAGTTATATGAATAGATCACTGATGTGACCGAGCATGTTTTCCATGTTTTCATGATTCCTACACATAATAATTATAAAAACAAAATGATAATTAATAATATGTGTTGTAAGAAAAATGCACATTCTAACCTTGCCGTACTTCAAAGAACCAATGATCTACTAGTATTTCTCATTACCATTGCTCAACTGCATCAAAGTCATTTGCCTTCATTTCTTTTTATGAAGCCCAAGCCTTTGCTTTAGCAAAAACCCATGTTTAAAGAAGAGTTAAATATCATATTACCTCTACTATTTGGTAAATTTTGACGTTCCCCCTTAAAGTTTTTTTTTTATCATCTCCTTAAAGTTTAAATCATTAAAAAAATCCCTTATGGTTGGCCAAAGTTTGAGTTTGCCCATTCAGTCAACCTTTTCATCCAAGTTTTACAGCAAGTTTTGAAAATTGCTAAAATAACATGAAAACTTGACGCGAGCCCCATTGAATGGGACTCAATCAAGTACTAATTGAATCGGGGCTCAATTGTAATATTTGAAAAAAATGGTAAATGTTCAATTGACATTTTTGAAAGTTTTCTATTACTTTTCCATTTTTCAAAACTTAGTCTTTTAAATTTGTATGGATAAGTTTGTGGAAGGGGTAAACTCGAAATTTGGCCAAATATTATGGGGTATTGTCGCATTTGTTAGAGTAATATAAATCAAGAAAAACAAAAAATATGGGTGAATGTTAAAATAATACGTAATCTAGTCTAGGTTATCCTTCTATTAGGCTTTATGCTTTAGTTTATCTATATTAATTAGTTTATCCCTTTATATTTAATTTATTCTTTACAATTATATGTATAATTAGATAGATAGTATGAGTATCTTTATATATAGTATCGATATATATACTTAGTTCTCTCTATACTATATATACGTACTTCTTTATGTACAAACTAATAAGTTTTTCAATACAATAGAGTCTCCTTCACGTCTTCATGTTCTAATAAAATCTTAATAGCATTTTACCTTTTAATGAATTCTTCTAATCCATCCTCCCATTTCTTAGCAATGGATTTTAGTACAATCTTATCAAAGGATCCGCGAGTATCATCAAGACAAACAATTTTCGTCTGCAAACATGTTTATAAGAAAATAAATAATAAGTTCACAACTTTGATGATTGTAAAATATTATAAAAAGATAGATAATATGTAAGTTACCTTCGTCAAGTTCAATTGTACTATTTGAATAAGATTATAAAGGTACAATTGTACCAGTTTTGAAAGGTTTCTATTAATTTTGCAGTTTTCAAAACTTAATCTCTTAAATTTGTATGGATAAGTTGGCGAAATTTGGCCAAACATTAAGGGATATTGTCGTATTTTACCTTTTAAAGAATTCTTGTGATCCCTCCATCTCTTAGCGATGGATTTTAGTACAAACTTATCAAAGGATTCACGAGTATCATCACGACAGATGACTTTCGACAACCATGTTTATAAGAAAATAAATAATAAGTTCACAACGATGATGATTGTAAAATAGTATAGAAAGATAGATAATATGTAAGTTACCTTTGTCACGACTAGGAAATTCTATGTGAAGTTATCAAAAAAAAAATTCCATCCTTTGAAATTCAAAGGACATGGTTGGGATTTATGAGTCACTGAACCAAGCCAATTTCCTAGAACTTTTGCAGATGTGCCAAATGGGAGACCAAATTGATTGCAATAAATGATTATTCTACCATTTGCAATTTGGCATATATCCACTGCACGAATATGATTTCTTCTCAAGTATCCATGGCCCATGAGTATCATAAAGACAAATGACATTCCTCAAACATGTTTATAAGAAAATAAATAATAAGTTCACAACGATGATTATTGTAAAATGTTATAGAAAGATAGATAATATGTAAGTTACTTTCGTCAGCTCAATTGTAATATTTGAAAAATATTATAAGGTTCAATTGTGACATTTTTGAAACTTTTCTATTAATTTTGCAGTTTTCAAAACTTAGTCTCTTAAATTTGTATGGATAAGTTGGCGAAATTTGGCCAAACATTAGGGGTTATTGTCGTATTTTACCTTTTAAAAGAATTCTTGTGATCCCTCCATCTCTTAGCGATGGATTTTAGTACAAACTTATCAAAGGATTCACGAGTATCATCACGACAGACGACTTTCGGCAAACATGTTTATAAGAAAATAAATAATAAGTTCACAACGATGATGATTGTAAAATATTATAGAAAGATAGATAATATGTAAGTTACCTTTGTCGCGACTAGGAAATTCTATGTGAAGTTATTAGATTTGTTTTTCCATCCTTTGAAATTCAAAGGACATAGCTCGCATTTATGAGTCCCTGAACCAAGACAATTTCCTAAACTTTTGCAGATTTACGAAATGTTAGACCAAATTGATTGAAATAAATGATTATTCTACCATTTGCAATTTGGCATACATCCATTGCACGAAGATGACTTTTTCTATAGTATCGATGGCCCACGAGTACCATCAAGACAAATGACTTTCTTCAAACATGTTTATAAGAAAATAAATAATAACTTTACAACGATGATGATTGTAAAATATTATAGAAAGATAGATAATATGTAAGCTACCTTCATCAGGTCTAGGAAATTCTATGCAAAGTTATCACATTTGTTTTTCCATCCTTTGAAATTCAAAGGACATAGATGGGATTTACGATTCACCGAACCAATCCAATTTCCTAGAACTTTTGCAGATTTACCAAATCGTAGACCAAATTGATTGCAATAAATGATTATTCTACCATATGCAATTTGACATACATCCACTGCACGAAGGTGACGTTTTCTCTAGTATCGATGACAATAAGACAATAAGATCTTAAAATCATTTTAGAAGCAAAATAATACATAGTATATCATTTAAAATCTCCACAAGGTTAAGTAATGACACTTCATCTTCCTGCCTTGTAAAAGTTAGATTTTTATTATTTGATGAAATTGGTGTATGACAACTAGCCAAATGCTCATTGCCATCACCATCAATGTGACTACCAGAACCTGAATGTCTGCCTATCATGTTCCTTGAACTAAAAGGCAATGTATAAGATGCTAAATTTAACAGATAATGCAAAATACCAAATAATGATATGTATTGAACATAGTGCATGTAGTACAAAATAAAAAGTAAAACTCATTCAACAACATCTTCTCGACTCCAATGATGATGATGATTGTTAAGCTCATCCACATTTGGAATATTATAAGGAATATACCACCTAGAATTTCATCTACATCGCCATATTTAGGTTTCACATATCAAATGTGTATCTTAATCTCTACTACTTTTGATGTTAGTCTACATTTTATAGAATTGTCACACAATCGTTCTTCTGTGTGCATCAATGTGGATTCATTAACCACGATTGTGTCATTTGAATCCTTCTTTAGGATCCTCAATAGATTTCATATTGACCCAATGACACTAAAATAAAACAACTGAATATCTCACACCATAATCCAGTGTAACAGTGCTTGTAAAGTCTTCCATAAAAAGTTTGACCATATGCACTAACCATTATACAACTATTTTGTACTTCTCATGGTCTTTTGCGTTGAATACAAATCCATTGATAGAAAAGTTATTACATCTTCTAACAATAGAATTTGGACAAGTTGCAAGAGTAACTACTTTTATGGGCATTTATTGGCAATCATATCAGGAGCCTAGAATGGTATAATTACTATAAGAATCGATGTATTTAACAAAAAGAGCTAACATAAACTATCGTTTAAGCCAATTTGCAAGATAAATATGACATAATAAATAAGAATTAGAGATCGAAGCTTCAAGCGAGAGAAGGAATAAGAACTAAAGGGTTACTCATGATGAATGCTTCCCGGATGAATGTGCCAAGGACAATGATTTGTTGTTTTAATTACATGGATGTTTAATGACGTTGAGCCATGAAAAATTACAATTTTGAGTTAAAAAATATATTTTAACTATTGACAAAAGATTGACCTTGCATAATAATGAAATAATTATTATTTAAACTAAACGAGTCAATAGCTTTTAAGTTGGGAAAGTGGAGAGGATGGAAGGGTTTTAATAAAAGCTACACTTTAAATTAAGTCGTAAAAAATGGATGGGGGGATTATAATATTAACAACACTTCCGAGACAAAAAAAATAAATGGTGGCTCAAATATGGTTGAGCAGTGAAAATCCAATAAATAAATTATTCGCGGCTCATATAGATAGTTGATGTCGTTGTGAGCCCCTAATTACTTCCCACTATCCTGTTGTGGATCAGTTTACTTATTCTTATTTGTACTTCAACAGTCATGTTGTACATGTGTATTATTGTAGTGTTGTAAACTAACATAGTTGTGTTACTCTCGCAAACTTGTTTATAATGAGAGCTAGGTAAACAATTTTTAGGAAAATTAAATAAGCTTTTCGATGTAATGGTTTTTATTTCGGATTGGTATGGAACACATTAAGGTTGGTGGAGGTTGGCGAAGGGCTAAAAGATTGAGAATGTGTAGTTTATTTTGTTCGATACTAGGCGATTGCTTGATACTGTAGCACGCATTCTAAGGAATATCAGTGAACACCTAGATTAAAGGTGAGTGCTTCAGGTAACATCCGTTAACCCTCGCCCACCTTAAAGACATAGGGCTAAAATCACTCGTCTCCGTCCCACCAATACGATGCACAAATTTCGCCTTCAAAGTAATGTATCCTTTCATAATCCGCTTATTAAAGATAAAGTCATAACTCATACAAATATACACTATTTTTAGGTCCATAGTGATGCCTTATCTGATAAACGTTACAATTACTTTATAGTGATTCAAAATGTAAATCACGATTTAACAATAAAGAGAGGATGGGGTTGTGACACTCAAAAATTGAGTTTCATCCTCTTCAACGCTTATTGGGCAACCCAGTCAGCACACCCATTTGCATCGCGCTTAATGGACCAACACAAAATATAATCGAAAGTTTATTCATGTCATGAATGTTTTTCACGACTTACAATGCCCTCCATCTCCTTGTTTTTTCTTCTGAGGTCTGCTTCATAACAATCACTGAGTTGGACCTCACTATTATCGATCTCATTCCATTCTTGGCAGTTGCTTGGACCTTCCCAGATCATTGATTCTTCTATCATATCAGTTCCTTCTACTCATGATCTTCTCTTCTTTGAGACGACACCAGTTTCTATGATCTTTGAGACTGTCGCCCAGTATTCATCACAATTATTCTTAATCATCCTTGTTCAAGTTTGTTTCATCTAATAATGCCACAATGCCATTCGACTCTACCGGCCTTCTCGATCGTCTCGGCTTCTTCACAAACATGGTTGAGGAGAAATTGGATGGATGCATTGGATGTATTTCTCGAGACCGACATTTCTCTATCAAACTAGGATCGAAATCTCTTTTTCCAAATTTCCCAACAAACATTGTCACATTTAGCCCAACATTTATTTTCTTCTTGTCGCATGAGGTCCGAATGAACCAATTTCTTCCAACCATCCACTGACCAATCGATTAAGGAGATCATCTTTTTGGTTACCAAAGATGGTGAACCAAACCGACCTCATCCACTGTGATTCGAAGCCAATGATATGTTTAGTTGTTTCGCCTTTCTCACAAATGGGGCAACAATGGTCGACTAGCATCTCGCCATGTTCGAAGGTCATTCTGTGCCACCATGGATTTTGAGAGGAGCCTTAACATGAAATATCACACTTTAGGAAGACACTCCATGAACCAAGTTTGTCCCCACAACTCATCCAAACTCGTATTTGGCCCAAAGTGTCTTTTCAACACAAGTTGTTTCTAAGATGTCGATACACCGACTTGACTGTGACCACACCTGTAGGAGTATAAGGCCAAATAAGAATATTATTTCTTCATATAAAGTGTGTCAGTATGTACTAGATTCCCTCGATTTTTGGATTAGGCAGATGGACACAGATAACACCTAGGCTCCATCTATTTCAATTGTTGTTAATATGGAGCTTACTTATTGAGAGGGCTACCAGAAATCTGACCATTTAGGATTTATGGAATCCATGGGTCCCTAAATATGTTTACACTTTCCTCGTCCCGTATCGACCACAATCCATGTTCAATGATTTTGTCATGACGCGCCAGTAAATTGACCCACGCGCAAGATGCTCGTGCGCCTTCCGTTGCATGTAAGAATTCGTCGGATGAGAATTATACCTTGTAGCATTCATTCCCAAAATAAAGTCTCTTTCTTCTTCATTTAGCATTCCATATTTGTGAGTAGTGCTAAGTTTTATGTTCCGATTTCATTGAATTCCAATCTACCCTTTTGTTTCGATAGTGTTCTCGAGTTTCCCAACTCCTCCAATAAATCTTCCTTTGTTCTTCTGAGTGTCCCCACCAAAAGCTTTGCATTAATGTGTTTAATTCTAAGCACCATGTCTCAATAAAAGGAAAACACTCACTTTAACATTGATATTGTTGACACCAGTATCTTAAAGAGAACCTGCCTACTTGCGTTATTTAGGTGTGTACTTCCATCGTTGAAGCTTGTGTTGAACTCTATCCTTGAGGTAAATGAAGACCTCTGTTTTACCTTCCCCAAATTGATGGCAATCCCAATCATTTTTTGGAATCCTACAACCTTCCCTTCAGCGAATCGGTGCTACTCTTCATAGGTAAGATCCCCATGTTCAAAGTGACTGAAATATTGTGCATGAAATTTTCGAAAATTTCCAAAGTTGACAAAAACGATTGTTGTTGAAAGGTTAATTACTTACGTCCGGATTGTATATAGTTATGATATGTTTAATTACGGAGATGTTTATGTGTGTGTTGTTTGTGTAATTACCGAATGTTTATGTGTGTGTTGTTTGTGTAATTACCGAATGTTTATGTGTGTTGTTTGCAGAATGTCAACTTCAAGTGAGGATAAGTGGTTTCTGCAAATCCACTACGATGGTAATTGGGTGGAAGGTGTTTACAAGGGCAAGGTATGTTTGACGAACTTGAGGGACCATTTGTTTTGGTACTTCAATGTCGCTGTTCTACTTGAGTATTACGGTTTGAAGAGGGATGGTGTCATAACGTACGTGCCATCGAATGGAGATCCGAAAAATGACATAGAAGTGGTATGTAGCGATGAAGATATTGTACTAATCAAGGATAAACAACAAGGTGTTTGGGAGGTGAATTTGTATGTGCTTCCACCATTTGATGAGGAAGCATGTCTTAAAGATCCGTGGTTGGAAGAACTGCGGAACAACACGTTGTTGAAGCAAATTGCAAATCGAAGAAGGATGGCATCCGCAAGGATAGCCGAACTGAACAAACAACGAGCGACCGAGAAAGCGAAAGGAAAAGCACCCATGGTCGAGACTAGTGCTTCCTCACGAGGCTAAGACATGTCTTCCGACTCTGAGGGCATTTCCAACCCAAATTGGAAAGCCAAAAATGGTGAAGAGGAGGATGACAGCGATGATGATGATGATGAAGTGTCACCAAAGAGAGGGAAAATGGATGGTCATCGAAACAAAGCACCTCAAACCGAAGGTGATATACCTGACTTAGTTGGTGCGATGGAAAGTGAGTGGGGCGATACGGTAGCAGGTATTGGGATGAACATTGATGTTGACATGTTGAACCTATAACATCACTGTCCGAGACACCTTGAGGACTCCCCCGATTCAGACGTGGAAGACGACGTGACAAGCAGACATAGGACAACCGTTATTGATGAAGAGGTGAATGGTGAATTCGGTCAACCCACTAGAAAATACGAGCTGAAACTTGGTATGAAGTTCGTAGATGCAAAGGCCTTTAGGAATTACATGATTGGACATAGCATTCAAGAGGGTTATGCTATTGAGTCCAAGGGATCGAATGGTCCAAAATGAATAGAATTCTGTTGCAAACAATCCAACTATGGATTCAAGTCGTGTGCTTTTGGGGTTCCGCAGCAAGCAAATTTTCAGTTACGGAAGTTGGTGGAGGAGCATACATGTGGTCGAGCATTCCATACCAAGAAGATTGGTGGGAAATGGATATGTGAAAACTTCATGGAGTTGATTCAGAACGAACCAAAGGTTCGAAGTGCGACAATAGCAGACGAAATTCAAAAACGATTCAACTTCGATGTCAAGAGATGGAATATTTGTGAAGGGATAAGATTAGCGAGAGAAAAGCTACGTGGAGATAGGTTATGGAAATTTGAACGCCTAAGGGACTACGCCGGGACCGTGATGATGCTTAACCCAGGAAGCAGGGTTTACATACAGGTTGATTCTGTGTCGAACCCTTTAAGACCTAAATTTGAACGTATGTACGTTTGTGTTAAAGGGATGTATGGAAGGGTTTAGAGCTGGTTGTCGACCCTTCATTGGGTTGGATGGGTGTCACTTGAAAGGCTTGGATGGGGGACAACTGCTAAGTGTCACGTCTCGGGATGCTGACAATAGAGTCTTCCCTCCATGGTATGCATGGGTCGAAGCTGAAACGAGAGAGTCGTGGACGTGGTTCCTGAACATCTTTAAGACAGACCTTGGTGATGGGGGTCCTTGGATCATCATGTCAGATCGCCAAAAGGTATATTACGTGTTCAGTTTTTCAAAATTTTATGTATTACGTTGTTATAATTTAAAAATGTTATGTGTTATGTTTGCATTATTTAAATAGTTGATGTCATATGTTTGTAATTATAATTGTATGATGAAATATGTTTTCTAGGGTTTAATAACTGCAGTAGAGTAGATCCTACCTGCATCGGAGCATCGTTTCTGTGCACGACACATTCATCAAAACATGTTGGCTGCCAAACACAATGACGCTGGAGTGAAGTCACGTTTCTGGGCAGCGACTTGTTCGTGCAATTTCCATAGGCACAAGGCGCACATGGACTACCTGAAACAACACTATGCGGGTGTATGGGAGTACTTGGACAAGATAGACACGAAGACATGGTGTAAGTACGAGTTTCATCCTGATTCAAAGACATATTTAGTAGTGAAAAATGTCGCGGAGAGCTGGAATGCGAAGATTAAGGATGCTCGAGATAAGCCGCCAATAACCCTTATGGAAACCTTGCAAAGGATTTTTATGAATAATTTCACTACAATGAGGGAAGAGGCTAGCAAACACGAAGGGTTGCTGTTTAGCAATGTGCTAGAAAAGATCAAAAAAAAAGAAGGATGCTTCAAGAGAGATGGATGTACTATACGCAGGTGAGGGTGAGTACGAAGTGCTTGTGGGGACACAATACCAGTACACCATAGATATCAACACCATAATATGCAGATGTCTGGAATGGAGTCTGACCGAAATCCCTTGTGCACATGGTACGGCCTGTTTGTTGAAATCTAGACTGGATGTGCAGAATTATGTGGACACAGTGTACCACAAAGAGACTATGCAACGAATCTACGCTCCAGTCATACATCCTATTCTGGGGGTTTACGATTGGATGAGTCTAGATTCGTTACCCATTGATCCTCCTGAAGTCCGTAAACAAGGAGGCGGTCCTAAGAAGAAACGCACGAGAGCTCCAAACGAGACAATGAACAAAACAGGAACTAAATTGACCAAGCATAGGCTCCCACAATTCTGCTCCGTCTGTCGACTAAGTGGTCATAACAAGAGGGCTTGTAACAAGAGAGTTCATACACCCGCACAATCTCAGAGTAGTGCACCATCACAGTTGACCCAGCCGACACAAACATCGGCAAATCAGTCTTCAAAACAGCAGTCACAACGAGTTAGAAGGAAACTCAACCCCCTCAGCCGGTAGTTGACGCACCACAGCCACCGACCAAAAGAGTCAGACGAGCAACGGTCTTACAAGAAGGACTGAGTAGAGCTCCCAAAGGTAAATCGAAGAGCATGACACGCCCGATTGAGGAAGAGAGAACTGATTTGGGTGAAGAGTCAGACACCTTTATTCCTGAGTCTGTTCCAAATTCACAAACTCAGATGGTAAAAACTCCCTTTCCCGAGTCTGTTTTACCTTTGTTTAAGTGCTCATTAATATTATACTTGTTTGCAGTAAGAAGTACGTGAAGAAGTTCCCAACATATCTCAAGAAGTACCAAATGAAGCCGAAGAATGACCCAAGATACCGAAACAAGTACCCAATAGGATTCCTAAAACCAAAAGGGAAAAACTGCCGACTAGAAGAAAAAAACAGGTTTAACTCTTCACAACTTATCACATTTACACCAATTACGATTTGTAAATCTAACTTTTGTACTGTCATAGGGTCAAAATGCCCCTGAAAAGTTGGTAAACCTAGAAAGTTCGCCTGAACGCATTCGAGTAACTTCAAGTGCACCACAATTTTCTGATTGTCAAGCTCTCGTGCCAGTTGATATGCCGTTGCATACAATCACACCGAAGAAGAAGACTATTCCTAAGAAGTCGACAATGCCGCCGCCGAGGAGTTCCCCTCGTTTCAAGTCCAGCAAATACACCAAATATCTGACTCAATGAAGAGATTCTGTATGCAGGACCTAAAGTAGTATAACTTATTTTGGATGTCATTTTGGAATGACGCATATTGTTGGTTATGCTGTCAATTTGAGGCATTAACTTTCGTTTTGTGTTTATGCATTATATTTCGTTTTATGTTTAGGATGAACTTGGTATTGTAAGTTGATAGTTAACTATGGAAATAGTTGGTTCTATGGAGGTTGTCTGGATTGTATGTGTGTTGTGGGACAGGTGTATAATTGCAGGTGGAATGTCGTTGAGATTTAGTCACTAACCTTTTGTCCAGTAAATTAAAACATAGTACATCTATTCGCAACTTGTGGACAAACGTGTTTCATAAAATACCAACAATTACAAAATATATTTCATCTGGTATTAAGACAACAGAAACATACTTAACTAAAATCAATCTGACCCGCAAACATAAATCTTTAAAATACAAATCCTAAAACACGATCACCTAATCACCAATTTTAGGATTACAGCAAACAGCAGTACCGCAAGAACACCAACAGCAGTAATCAACATCTTTTCCCTCCTTCGTACAAGAACCACTTCGCTTTCAATCTAGCAATGCATATCTCGAAATTTGTTTACGTCCCTCCTTCTGTATATGCACATTTGCGGGTCACACCACTCAAAATAACTACAAAGTGGTTCTGCAACAGAAAAACACCAAATTAGGGCTTCGAAAATTACTGATTTTCAAGACTAGGACTTCAAAATTAAGCTTCAAAACCAAACAAATCGGCAAACAATCCTTGTAATTGGGGCACCCATAAAACATTCGACTGAAATTCTTCCATGTCGAAGCGGGTTTAGCATGTGTCGTGAACCCACAGTAGCACCTCCACGTTGGGTACTCTACGGATGACTTCGAGCTGGATGAAGTGCTGCCTGAGTACTGTGGTGCCATTCTTCCTCGCCGACCAGGAGATCCGAAAATGACGGGCCGAAGACTTCGGGAACCGACGGACGAACACCTTGGAGAATAAACTGAATGCTTCAATGGGAGAGAAAGACTGCATATAATAGGTGAAGAAGGCAGGGACATCTTTTTCTTTTCACACACCACTCAAAATAACTACAAAGTGGTTCTGCAACAGCAAACACCAAATTATGGCTTCGAAAATTACTGATTTTCAAGACTAGGACTTCAAAATTAAGCTTCAAAACCAAACAAATCGGCAAACAAACCTTGTAATTGGGGCACCCATAAAACATTAGATTGAAATTCTTCCATGTCGAAGCGGGTTTACCATGTGTCGTGAACCCACAGTAGCAACTCCATGTTGGGTACTCTACGTCTGACTTCGAGCTGGATGAAGTGCTGCCTGAGTACTGTGGTGCCATTCCTCCTCGCCGACCAGGAGATCCGACAATGACGGGCCGAAGACTACGGGAATCGACGGACGAACACCTTGGAGAATAAACTGAATGCTTCAATGGGAGAGAAAGACTGCATATAATAGGTGAAGAAGGCAGGGACATCTTTTTATTGTCACACACCACTCAAAATAACTACAAAGTGGTTCTGCAACAGAAAAACACCAAATTATGGCTTCGAAAATTACTGATTTTCAAGACTAGGACTTCAAAATTAAGCTTCAAAACCAAACAAATCGGCAAACAAACCTTGTAATTGGGGCACCCATAAAACATTAGATTGAAATTCTTCCATGTCGAAGCGGGTTTACCATGTGTCGTGAACCCACAGTAGCAACTCCATGTTGGGTACTCTACGTCTAACTTCGAGCTGGATGAAGTGCTGCCTGAGTACTGTGGTGCCATTCCTCCTCGCCGACCAGGAGATCCGACAATGACGGGCCGAAGACTTCGGGAATCGACGGACGAACACCTTGGAGAATAAACTGAATGCTTCAATGGGAGAGAAAGACTGCATATAATAGGTGAAGAAGGCAGGGACATCTTTTTCTTGTCACACACCACTCAAAATAACTACAAAGTGGTTCTGCAACAGAAAAACACCAAATTATGGCTTCTAAAATTACTGATTTTCAAGACTAGGACTTCAAAATTAAGCTTCAAAACCAAACAAATCGGCAAACAAACCTTGTAATTGGGGCACCCATAAAACATTCGATTGAAATTCTTCCATGTCGAAGCGGGTTTACCATGTGTCGTGAACCCACAGTAGCAACTCCACGTTGGGTACTCAACGTCTGACTTCGAGCTGGATGAAGTGCTGCCTGAGTATTGTGGTGCCATTCTTCCTCGCCGACCAGGAGATCCGACAATGACGGGCCGAAGACTTCGGGAATCGACGGACGAACACCTTGGAGAATAAACTGAATGCTTCAATGGGAGAGAAAGACTGCATATAATAGGTGAAGAAGGCAGGGACATCTTTTTCTTTTCACACCACTCAAAATAACTACAAAGTAGTTCTAAAACAGAAAAACAACAAATTAGGGCTTCGAAAATTACTGATTTTCAAGACTAGGACTTCAAAATTAAGCTTCAAAACCAAACAAATCGGCAAACAAACCTTGTAATTGGGGCACCCATAAAACATTAGATTGAAATTCTTCCATGTCGAAGCGGGTTTACCATGTGTCGTGAACCCACAGTAGCAACTCCATGTTGGGTACTCTACGGGTGACTTCGAGCTGGATGAAGTGCTGCCTGAGTACTGTGGTGCCATTCTTCCTCGCCGACCAGGAGATCCGACAATGACGGGCCGAAGACTTCGGGAATCGACGGACGAACACCTTGGAGAATAAACTGAATGCTTCAATGGGAGAGAAAGACCGCATATAATAGGTGAAGAAGGCACGGACATCTTTTTCTTGTCACACACCACTCAAAATAACTACAAAGTGGTTCTGCAACAGAAAAACACCAAATTATGGCTTCGAAAATTACTGATTTTCAAGATTAGGACTTCAAAATTAAGCTTCAAAACCAAACAAATCGGCAAACAAACCTTGTAATTGGGGCACCCATAAAACATTCGATTGAAATTCTTCCATGTCGAAGCGGGTTTACCATGTGTCGTGAACCCACAGTAGCAACTCCACGTTGGGTACTCTACGGCTGACTTCGAGCTGGATGAAGTGCTGCCTGAGTACTGTGGTGCCATTCTTCCTCGCCGACCAGGAGATCCGACAATGACGGGCCGAAGATTTCGGGAATCGACGGACGAACACCTTGGAGAATAAACTGAATGCTTCAATGGGAGAGAAAGACTGCATATAATAGGTGAAGAAGGGAGGGACATCTTTTTCTTTTCACACACCACTCAAAATAACTACAAAGTGGTTCTGCAACAGAAAAACACCAAATTAGGGCTTCGAAAATTACTGATTTTCAAGACTAGGACTTCAAAATTAAGCTTCAAAACCAAACAAATCGGCAAACAAACCTTGTAATTGGGGCACCCATAAATCATTCGACTGAAATTCTTCCATGTCGAAGTGAGTTTAGCATGTGTAGTGAACCCACAGTAGCAACTCCACGTTGGGTACTCTACGGCTGACTTCGAGCTGGATGAGGTGCTGCCTGAGTACTGTGGTGCCATTCTTCCTCGCCGACCTGGAGATCCGACAATGACGGGCCGAAGACTTCGGGAATCAACGGACGAACACCTTGGAGAATAAACTGAATGCTTCAATTGGGGAGAAAGACTGCATATAATAGGTGAAGAAGGCAGGGACATCTTTTTCTTTTCACACACAAAAAAAGTCACGTGCAAGGCATGGATGTTGTTAACGGAATTTTTTAACGGACACAAACGGAATTCATCAAAAACCTACACCATCAAACATACCACATCAAAAATAAACATTGGGCCGCATTAACCACCGAGGGAAAACATGTTACATCTTTTTCATATTTTTCCCTATATTTATACAAGGGGAGGTATCTTGTCGTCCATTACCTGATCGTTAATATTTGGTGTCTGAAATCTCGTCGAAGATCGTGGACAGGTTTACTGATATCTTTAACTTATATTGTACGCTATGATTCAGTGTAAGTACCAAAACATCGTTGTTGTGAAGGAGGGTCTTGCGGACATAGTTTCTTTTGAAGTCTTTTTTTTGTGAGGACGAGCATGGGGTGCTTGCCTTGTTTGTATGCAGATAGGTCAACCCTCATTAATCGTGCATGCTTATCGCCTTTTTTAGGATGAGGATAAAGTACTCATTGCAGGGAAGGGCGGGTTTTTTATAGGCCTTGCCTTTCTATTTTCTTGGGATGAGCTCAAGACGTTCACCTTAGAGGTAGGGGATAACTCGACTTCGTCACGTGTCAGCTGCGTAACTTGTCTTCTCTGGAGGGCGGTAAGATCAAGTGTCATTTACAAGTCTTCTCTACCTTGATGGGGAAGCTGAAGCCTAGGCCCAACATTTGCCTCCAAAGCTTAGATGAAAGGAACTTTCAGTCGAGCTTTCTCATGAGAGGGTTGAGGCAGTGACCTTTCGTTTAAGAGTTGCGTGCAAATATTGTGATTTTTAATTCCTTTTATGGGTGTAAGGGAATGCAAGCTTTATCTCCATGTCATATCTTTACTTCAGTGACTTGGGCAAAGTATATTTTTAGTTGGTTTGTTGCACTTTATTACCCATTGAATGGTCATGATTTGGGCATACTTAGATTTTATTGGGCGAGTTTCTCTCTATTGTGTTTGGTTTTCTCTCAAAAATCAAACCATCATTACATTTCTGGAACTTCCTCGAGACCTTTTTCATTTCCCTCTGATTTTGAATGGGTTTTCACCATTTCCATTTCCATTCTCTTTCGAAATCTTTCCTACAGTGCAAAACTTTTCTAGATATATTTTGTGTCCCGGCTTTTCCTTAAAAACATCCTAGATTTTGCACTTTCTCTTCTTCCAAATCACCACGCTTTCCTACAAAAATGGATAAAAAATAGTCATCATCCGCTTCTAGATGTTCATCCAGAGGGATCCTAGAATTTTCTCCCGGAGGTGAGTTTCTTGTTTCCCTATTAATTTGTGTTTTTTTATGCCTTTTGTCATTCTACTTATCTGCTTCTATAGATTAGGGGTGAGCAAAAGGATTGGTGGACTAGAAAACAGAAATAATCGTTTTGAGACTGTCCCGAATATCCCATCCCGAGTTTAAGACCATGTAATAATGGGTTGACTTTTTATCTTAAACTCGGGATCATTTTTTTGTTTGCACAAAATATCGAATAAATTGACTCGATCCGATTATAGGCTAGAGTCAACATTTATTGTGTGCTTGGAATTAATTTATTGTGTGATTAAGGTTGTGTTTGGAATTTGAACTACTTTATATTGAATATTTTGTATGATGTTTGTATTATGTTTTGTATTGGATACTTGGTATGATGTTTGCATTGTGTTTTGTATTTAAAATCTTTGTTTTTTTACAGAAAACGTCAGTCTATAACCGAGACCAGCCCGACTCAAGCAAAACCGACTCGGGACAGTTTTTAAAATTGAACTCGGGATCGGTCCTCCAGCAAAAGTCTTGAAAATTCAGGCTCGTATTTTTTTTTTGAAACACCCGTTTCACACTTCCCGAGCTCACCCTTACTAGAGATTAGGTTTCATCCCCAATTTTTGTATATATTAACGTGAATAAGTTGAGGTCGGAACAATTTAGGGTTGTTATAGCCCTTAGTGGTCATGGAGAAGTCCAGGACTCAAAGTACCTAGGTTTAGATGTAAATTTTCGATGATCAGGGAAGGCTTACATTGTCCCTACGCAGGTGGATGTTGCCATGCCCCTTTGTGAGGATTTCGAAGAGCTATGTCGATATTACTGCATCGTTCCCACCCAACTGATACCTAATTCCATAAAGATGTGGATTGGCTTCAAGGTCATATGCGGGCGTTGTGGATAGAATACTCGTTTGCTTTGTTTTGCTTCTTCTCGTCGCGTGTCTATACAATTTTCATTATTTCAAGGCGTGTTTTCCCAAGTTTTGATAAAGGTGTATCGTCGCGTGGAACTAGGATGCTCGCTTTTGGTTTTGGACAACTTTCAAGCGGGAAGAAGTGGCTACAAGATATTTTTATTCTTTTACCAAAGGGATGTACTCTAGAGGCTTCTTCCCATTCCCCCCCCCCCCCCCCTGAACCTTGAAGGATGTAGCACGTGTGTTTACCGACAAGCATACTATTGACAATTTTTATCAGATTCATTGTTGCCTAGATTTTTGAATGTTTTCGTCAATCGAAGAATCCTTGGAGATGGCACTTTGATTGGTGGGTGTTCGGCAGGTTGTTCTTGTCTATGGGGTAAATTATGATCTCTTATTTCTCATTTCATTTTTGTATGTGCTCGAGGCCTTAAGATCCTTAACCTCTTTTACAAACAGATTGGGACTCCCTTTTTTGTTGAGGAGGTCGCTCTTAAGATGGCCTTTCCCTCATATCAAAAGAGGAAATGTGATGGTTTTTCACCTTCTAATATGCCTCCTAAATGAAGTAGCATAACGGGGATGCATATCTCCGACGCCACATCCCCCGCAACGATGAATCAAACATAGGAGGCTCAAAGTGACTATCTCCCATTTGTTATTTTTATTTTGTTATAGTGTTGTTGGTTATTTGTTTTATTGTTAGGTTTCTCGCTTATGCCTCCTGTTATTCTGAAGACAAGGGTGAAGACCATAATGGGGAAGCGGATGGATTCCCCTAATGATTCCCTTCACTCCGAGGGAAAAGGGGTGACCACCTAGGTTGCATTGGGCAGGACAAGGTCCCTTGTGCCGAGGGATCTAGATGGTTCAAGGTGTTTTTCCTTGATGAGTACCTTGAGTATTAGGGCTTAAAAAGCTTGCTAGACTAAGTCCTCATGGGCTTTGGTCCACATATGAGACGTTAAGGAGTACTCGAATCCCTAACAACATTAGGCTCGAGAACAGACACGACATGTGTTTACATTTGTTGAATGGGATCATCCCTCCAATGGATGGTCGAAAGACACATGTAGATATTGTTGACACTAAGGAAGTTATTATGTCATGCCTCATTTGGGTGGCCTTGGTAAGTCACTTTAGTTGGTGTGATTTTTTCTCTTAGGTAAGTCCTATGATGTTCCTTCCTTTGTGTATCTTGTCAGGGAGGAGACATGCCTTATTTGTATGGGTAGGCACTTGACTCACGTCCAAAACAACCTAACCTTCAAGTTGAAGGCTTATCGAAGCTTTAAACATGTCCCCTCAAAGGTTGGGAATCCAAAGGGGAAAGTCGAGGAATTGGGAAAGCTGGTGGAGCATCTAAAAAAGGTATTGGATAACAATCAGGAGATGATAATGGACCGATAATAAAGAGTACGAGGTTAGGTAGAGTCTTACCTAGGTGGAGGTGGTTAACCATATGGCCTTGTTGCAGACATACCATGTTAACCCGGATGGGATGCACACTTAGCATCATCTCTTGGTGGACGAGAATGAGAATCTTCAAGCTGATAAGTTCAACTTGAATGTCGGCTGAAGAGGGTTTCTACCCCAGCGACGGTGGTGGAGGATTATAAGAAGATCAAGGAGTTTACTGATGTTGCCTTGGATGTAATGAATGAGGAGATTGCCAGGTATCTCCATATGTTGGTGGACAAAATCAAGGAGGTTGATCCTAAGTTCCCATTGACGAATTACGAGCCCTTAGTAATTTCTTGGCACACTTACGTCAATCCTAAGTCCTTGGACAACGTCTCCCTTGTTTCTCCTGGTGAGCAGGCTACTGAGAAGGGCGAGACTTTGAAGGGTGAATGTGCCTTCAATTCTCCTAACTTTTGTAGCTCTTTTGTACTGTTATTTTTTTGGTGACCTTGCAATTTCGACAATTGTTTTGTGAATGAAACTATTTCTTTTAGTTTTATTTTGATCACTGAGTGTTCTTGTCCCCTTGATTTGTATAAGTTTTTATGCATCTTGACCTCGTTCAACTACCAGACAATTTAGGATCGGTCACTCTATTGACTCTGATATTTATACTTGGTAATAGGGTGATCTTAACCTGATTGCTATAACATGTATTTTATTTGATTGGTTATAGGTTGATCTTAAATCAACCACTGTAACAAGTCTTTTGGTTGCTTGGTTATAGGGTGATCTTAAGCCGACAACTATAATAAATCTTTTGTTTGTTTGGTTATAAGGTGATCTTATGTCAGCTTCTATAACAATTCATGAGGAGGAGTTCGGCTTCTCACTCGATATGCTACGAATTTCTTCAAGATTGATTGCTTTGTGAAGTATTTGGGAGGCATTCGTTGAAGGTATCTCATATGTGTTGGACATATAGACGTCGGTCCCGAAATTACCAGTAGCATGAGTGAATGGTGAGGGACGAGTGGCTCATACACCTAATTTTGCCACCTGTTCTTCCTGGAAAGGGTCGTTTGCCCCTAGTTGTGGTGGGCAAGTAGTCCCTTCTAGCTTGAGAGACTTGGCGTTTCACCTGGTTCAGAAAGGCCTCCATCATGGCTATCATCTCAAGGGAGAGAGTGTGAGCTTCAGGAACCGTCAAAGGAATAGTCTAAGCAGTGGGGATTGTCGGATGCGCAGGCGGTCGTTGGTGGATCGGCGGGCATGTGCCTTATGGCACGACCATCAGAGAATGTGGTCACTGATTGATCGTAGGACACGTACCAGCACCTTGAGGTTCAATTGTAGGATTAGGTGGACACGCGTGGACGGGTTCCTTGGGGCTCTATCGCCAGAGGTATGGTTGAACCTGTGGAGACTAGTTTCGTTTGAAGGGTTAGTTGAGGACCTGTTTCGGGAGTGGTGATTGACAAGTTGCAGGTTTGAAGGTTTCCTAAGATGTCTGATCCATGATCTGCTTTCCCCGACTAGTGCTTGAACAAGGTTGCATATTACGACTTTTCAATCAAAGTTCCCACAGACGACACAAATGTTGGAACGGAATTCATACCAATCGAAAAAAACCATCGAACGTATCGGGAAACGTGTCAATTTTGTTTGAGTAGACTTGTCAGATGGCAGATAGAAGCTTCTTGACCTGCAGCTGCAAGAGAGAGACAATGGAGGTTGTTCCTTCGAATCTCTCTCTCTGAAACTTAAGTGAGTATAAGGTTCGAATATAAGTAATTCAGAATTGAAGAGTATAATCATAATGTATTACATTTGGGACCGTATCTTACTACTACTACTAATAATAATAATAATAATAATAATAATAAACAGCTACGACCATGTTGAGGTGTCTTTCATAACTGATTCTACAACAAGGGGATGCTGAGTCTTTTACCATTGTTAATGAACTAGTCATGTTTTCACTTCTGCTTTTGTGCACTTCTCATACCTTGAGATATGTCTCTGGTCAATGCTGTCTTTGTGTAAACTCTATATGGTTCAGTCTCTGCCCTATAAGTGTCTTGAATACGCTAATTAAAGTCCTTTTTTTTACTAATAAATATTAAATATGATTCACTTATTATGATATTCTAATAAATTTTGTGATTATTTAGTAAAAAATCAAACAATGTGATTTAAGGATAAATAAGAATAATTTTAATTTCTAAAAAGTAATAAGTGGTCTTTAAATATAATTTCTCACATTATTTTCAAAGTATTTTACACGATCTTTCCAATTTAATAGAAAATGACTATACATATTATGATTAATAACCTGAAAATTATATAAACTTGTCTCACTCTTCCAAAAGCTAAATGAACATTTATTTTACAAATTTTCAACCTTTATTTTTAGGGATGATGCAAAAACTATCTATGTTTGTTTTTCGTTAAATGTTGACTTAAAATGAGACTACAGCATTGATTGGTCCAAAAAAACTATATTATTTTTTCAAATATAAAAATGGGGAAAATCTAAAATATTGAGTAAATTTGATATTTTAATTTAATATACTTTTATAGGATTTTTAATATAAACAATATATTAAAAAGACAAATTTACCCTCTTAATTTTCCAATCCCTCCTCATTATTTGAAAATAATATATAGTTTCTTACTTTAAATCAATCATGTGTTGTCATATCATTTTCCATCTAGTCAAACAGTTGTAGCTTTTTGACCCAACTCTGAAAGTACATATAGCAGATTTTGAAAAAACAAATTTGGCTATACATTAGTGAAAGTTCAAGCAACTTTTCCGTTATTAAGCTGATACATTAGTTTGGCTAAGTTACATAAAATTTTGACAATTTTTTTTAAATATATTTTATTATTTCTGATGTCAGATTCATAATTGTAAATTGATCCACATCAAACATAAAATTCTCGTTCTTATGTGTCAACTATGTAACTTAGTTTAAAAAATTCAAAGTTTATCAATTATTCTCCCAATAATTTACAAAATTTAACCTGCTCTTTTTATTTTTAATGTGTATTTATGATTATTTTAAGTTTATTTTGTTAATAAATTTTAGGGTTAAATACCAAGGAGCTACCTGAACTTTGGACGTTTTGTAATGAGTTACCTGAACTTTAAAAAATCATAACAGACTACCTCAACTGTGGACGAATGTGCAACGACTTACCTCCATCCAATTTCTAACGAATTTTCGACGAACTTCCATCTAATTTCTGTCAACAGTTGACGGTAATTTGGACGAAGGTAGCTCGTTGCACCTTCGCCAAAGTTGAGGTAGCCCGTTTTGATTTTTTAAATTTCGGGTAGCTCGTTGCAAAACATCCAAAGTTCATGTAGTTCGTTGGTATTTAACCCTAAATTTTATAATATATTAACATTCTTAATATTATATTTTATAAATAAGCAAATATGTGCATATAAAAAAATATTATAAATTAAGTTTAAGATCAAATTAAGGATATGTATGTATATTATATATCAATTTCATGAAAATAATAGTCGCAATTTAGTATCATGTAAATAATTATTGGTATGCATGTAATATAGAATTAAGATTAAAGAACATGAACCTGAAACTAACAAAATTATTAAGATAATTTCTTAATACTTTTTTTTAACAAATTTATGAATTGTTATTATATTTTGGCATGCACTACGTGCGTGCGCGTTATCAGCATTACAAAGGCTTGGTTTGTCTAACTCCTAGGATAATACAGGAACATTATGAGAACTATATACTTGATTAATAATATTAATTGAGATCTAAAATTAATCTTAAATTATATAAGATAAGAAAATAAAATAAAATTTAAAAAATTCTAAAGAGTTTTAAGAAATTGCGCGAGCGACCAGGAGAAAGCAAAACTACTAAAGAGATTCCTAGTCACTCGAGCTATTTCTTAAAAATATTTAGATTTTTTTAACCTTTATTTCACTATCTTACGTAAGTTAAGATTAAATTTACTTCTCATTGAATATTTTTAATCAATTGATTAGTTCGCTAATTGCTCTTGTATTATCATAAGTGTTAGACCGATCATGCATTCATAATATCTCTCTAGCGATAAATGACAAAATACACTTGTTGCACATGTCGAAATCTAGACTACGTTTCGATTATGTGTACTGGTAATTTTTTTTGAAATTTCATTTCTTAACAAAAAATAAATTGTTTACTGTGCAATACCACGTGATAAAGCAACAAAAAATGACATTAAGTAACAACATGGTCTCACAAGTATATGTCGACATTTGAAAACAAAATGACCTTGCCCCTTGTTCACAAAACTCAGATGTATGAAAATTGTTTAGGGGTCATCTAAGAACCAAGAACTTCCAACATCAATTAAATTAAGCATAAAATTCAAACATATCAGTCGTGTACCATTATAAAGTCCACTATTAGGTTCGAGATTCTGAAGAAGTATTATTGGTCACCCTTTTTATGTGTTAGACAATGTGGATGCATTCTTGTTAATATGGTCACTAAAAAGTTGAATCTCAATATTGTTTGTTTTGTTAAAATTGTAATTTAATTATCAACTTACTATAATTTTTTAATTAAGATGGTTAACAATATTTAATTTTCTAAGTTTTCGTGTCAATGGGCCCCGTGACTAATGGTTTCCACGACGACAATGTGCCGCGACTAAATGATTGGAATGAACAGTTGCACTTACCTTTAGCATCAACATATTCACGTTGTTGTTCATGCGTAATTATCGTCGACATGTTTTAGTTGCTAAACAATGTCTATTGTTTCGAAAGAGTCTGTTTGTAAATTGGCTACATCTGTGACAGCTAAGCGTGATACCATTGCAGTATTTATTGCATCACCTTCAATTGATGCAATAAAGTTTAATCCACGACTAACTGCGATTGACACTTATTATATTTAATTAGTATCAAGTTGTTTTTAATGCTAAAATATCATTTTTCCCAGCTATCCTTATTTTGCTACCGTAAAATTGGTTATAATTAACTCTCATATGTGAAGTAATACTTGTCGCAAACAAAGTATTTTCATTTCATATATTGATACAAATGATTATATAGTAGTACAATAGTCAATTGTTACACTCCTATTTTTTTTTACCAACTTATCAGTCAAATACACAACTAAAGCCAAACAGAACATATATAAAACCACCTCCAAAGTTCCATATCCATCCTTTTTTTATTTGAAGACTTGAAGAAGGCAGACAACGTTCATTCATTAGGCAAGCATAAAATGATAAAAATATATACATGCACTTAAAAGCATCTGAACTACTTTCTTGTTTAACCTGCTTCATAAGCTATATATGGTTGTAGTTATAACTTGTCATCAAATAATGTTAGTGAAATTGAACAAAAAATAGAAAGTAAAATGGAGTAACAAAAGATAGGTAGAACCAGTACTTGAACATCCCTCTGCTAAACTAGCAATTTCATTTCAACCAACTTATATTTTTGAAACATGTAATGATAGATTATGATGAAATTTTGAAAATGTTCCTAACAAGTAGTTTAACATGTTAATATAACAGACTAATGGTTGAGCTAATCAGTGTTTTGTGCTTTTACAACACTGCAATCAAAATCCTAGCTAGTTCACTCTTCACATCAATTAAAATCAAGTTAATAATAGAGTATTTAAATACTCAGAAACATCTTAGGCAATACATCTACAAATGGTATATACTAAGCAAGGCTACATAAGATAAGAAACTAACTAGACACATGTTTTGCAAGTAGTGTTCTTAGAAAAGAATAAGATGACCCTTGAAGCGTCAAAATAAGTACACAACATCTTATATGACAAACATATCAAATCTGTCATGTATAATAATACTTCACATTCTCATCACCAAGACATCATAACTGCTCTTTGCCGAATGTTTTCTTGTTTTCCTCAAAGAAAAAAAAAATCAAATCAACGTTAATTTAAGCCGCCAGCTTGCCTCTTGAGAATTAACAATATCTGTGTTGCTACGAAAATTATTTAAATACTCCTGCATTGCAATCTTAGATCTGTCTGAAATGGAATTTTGTCTTACCGTTAAGAGAGAGGAACACATACCTTAATGATAACCAAAGTTACACTATTCATCACACAGAAGTATGCTCTCCTGATTTGCAACCATACAACCCCGAGAGGTTCCTCATTGTCTCCACAAATTTCTCTGAAGGCTTAACTGGACCGTTAAAAGTTAACTTCACATTAGTGTGATATACATGGCGAGAAACTGAAAAAGGTTTTTGTGTTCCCAGAAGATTATATCAACACAAAAATACACTTGCATCAGGCTTACTTGATATACATCACAATTACATTATCATTCTAATGTAAAATCCTCCTAGAATCCCAAGTGAAGCTACGCAAAGGCACAAGTCATGTATAAGGTATCCTATTCTAGAAAACAACTCCTTCAACTGTTTTAAATAACTGAAAATCAACATAGCCCGGCATGTATAACAGAAGCAGAGCATATATGCCTAATTTACAATGAAAAATACATTATTCACAATGAAAAGGCACAAATATGTTGATCATACGAAGCACTTGAAGTATCACATACCTTAGCACTCTAAGCTACCCACTCTTTGAATACTTATCACCATTAGGATAAAATTGAACAGTTTGGTGCTAACAAAACAGACACTTTTTTGCCGCCATAAATAACAGTATTGTCTTCGACAATACTAACAGTAAGATACATACTATGTTATATATGTTGAGCGTGGATACCAAGTCTTAACAAATAGACGGGGCTAGAAATATACGATCTAAAAAGCAAAAAAAGTACAGACTTCCACAACGACAACCATACAATTTCAATGAAGCTTAATAGTAATTTAATATTGTAAATAGTCAATCAAGAGCCAACAAGAGATATTATAATTTTATGAAACAAGGTAGAAGCTGAGTTCTTAATTCCTATTATACAATAATGAACATTTATAATAACCAATAAAATGCAGAGAATTGCTAGGAAAATTGCTTAGTATTGAATGTAAGTAAATATATGTGTTTTCTTTTAATAATTGTGGCCAGAACATGACCAGGTTATTGCAGCCAAAAACCATTGATCATGCACAAAATCAGAAGTCTCTCAAAGTGAGTGTCGATCAAACTTCATTTTGATTATAAGAGTAGTTTTAAAGACAGGTATAGAGCTAGAGCACATAGATTATGGGCAAAAAAAATGGCGGTTTGCAGGAGTTTAACCGATTTGCAGAGCCGATGCGCGCGGACGAGGCAAGACGCGAGTCGCGGGTGCTGGCGAGGCAAGCTGACACGGAGGACGGCGACCTAACGTGGGCTAGGCGAACGACGCGGCCAAAGCGAGCTGACGCTTCTCGGATTGCAGATCGACACCATCTCAAACTAGTGTTTTTATGCTTCAAATAGACCAGTTCAAAATAGTACCAACAATCCAATTCAAATCAGTTCGACTCGTTTTTTTATACTGGTCTATACTTAAATTTAAATCAAACCACTTTGAACCTATATAATTTTATAACCGGTTTGAAGCAAAATCAACTAAACTGGTCTGAAATTAAACCAAGCCTAGAGATATATTGGACTCTCGTATGTTGATGTTGGACAGGATTTCAGTTGGTTGTGGAACAGATTTTCAATCGGTTTAGTATGTTTTTCAGTCGGTTCAGTGTTTTTTCAGTCGGTTCAATGTTTTTCAGTTGGTTCAGTATTTTTCAGACGGTTCAGTGTGTTTGAACTAGATTATTTTCGAACCAAAATTGTTATTAAAAAAAACAGACCAGAACAGTTCGAACTGGTTCTGAATCGGTTCGAACCAGACCAATTCGTTTTTCCATAAACCAGACTAGTTAGAAAAAAGTACTGATTTTTTACAAACCATACCAGTTCAGTTCTGAACCGGTTCAACCCCGAACCAGTTCATGAACAAGCCTAACTATCCGAAATAATTAATTACAATATCCTAAATAATTAATTACACTATTCTGGATTAAACATTCCATAACAAAAAAAAACGTAGAAAGAAAAATGAAAGACGTACGAACAAATATCATCAGCAAATGATGTCGACCATACACTTCATAAAAACAAACATCCCCCCTCAAAGTTCGAATATTTAACAACATATACAATTAACCAAAAAAGCACAAAATCTCAAAAACAATTTATCTACAACCTCAAGGACCTTATCTTTCCAAGCCAATTACATCAAAATGAATCCCTTTGTTGTCCACGCAATACAAATCAAGGACAGTGAAGAAGGAAGTGGAACCAACCTGTACAGAAGCAACTCTGATTAGACAAAGACTGATCAGTAGGATCGAGTTCACAATCGCGAGGTGCAGGGAGATATCGGAGAGGGAGGGAAATCGATAGTCGAAACCATACACAATCAAACAAGCAAATTGTCCCACACGATAAACAAGAAAATCGTCTGAAATCATACACAAAATCAACGACACTAAATAAACAAGAGAAATCGTCTGAACCCAGAATCTGCGATTATGCATATACCAGACACGATAAACAAGCAAATCGGAAATCATACACAATCAACCAAACCATAATCCATTCAAACAGCCATGCATATGGAGAATTCAACGACAGAATCAACAAGAACTTACATGTTGTGCTTCATCGAGTGAAGGAGGACATATTTCCAAGGATGAACCGAGAGGTGGAGAAACACTTCGGTACAGAGGAAAGGAAATGGCCTGCTAGGAAGTGATGAGTATGAAGAAAAAAAAAGGTAGTTTAGGAATTACTTAGATGAATTATGGGTAAAACTGTCTTTTGCATTCCTATTCCGTATTCCAACCCCGCTAGGCTTATACAATCTTTGGTTTTGGGTGGGAATCCCTAACACCACCCCTATAGAAATTCGTATTCCGAAATCTCCAATTCCGCGAAAAGAACAACTTCATACGGAATCTGTATCACATATTCTGTGAAAGGAACATATTGTAAAGGAGGAACTTGACGTTCAACTTATGCATGTATGTTATATTATTCTATATTAAAAGTAGACATTTAATTTTTAATGATTATGAGATGATTTATATAAAAATGTTTTTTTAATAAAATTGGCTCAAAATATCAAACTTATTAATAAAGTTTTTTAACAAATATAAAATTAAATACAAATTAGAGAATTAAGTTTGTGAAGAAAAAATATATGTAACAATTATTTTTTGGGAAAAGAAATAAGTAATAAATTAAGCTAAAATAAAACGGTTGTTAAGATTGAACGAGGAGTTTTAGAACAACTTGAACATGTCAAACTAAGCAAAAATGTGATGTCACACATCTACTTATAACATATAGTAGTGTTGGACCAACCAAATTGAATGAAAATTTTCAATTTGCTTACTTGTCAACATATTATGTATTTTACTCAATTTTACATATTAAGTTAAAAACTGGGTAAATACATAATATATATTATGTTGTATATTGTTTATCATATATATTGCTTGTATATTATTTTATACTGCATAACTTTGGTGTATATTAAGCAGCATCCTCACTGTTTGTAATTAAGCCGAAAATTCAATTTTTGATGCAATTAAGTAGCATCCTCACTGTTAAATTAAGCAGCATCTGAGGCAAGACAAGACGCGGCGTGGCCGAGCGCCCCAGAGAGAAAACCATTCTAACTTTAATAACAGGACATTGCATTTGAACAGTGACGACAAATACCGTAACAACTACGACATAATGCTGACATTGTTAATCATGTTATTGCATCAACAAATAGAGACACTAAATAGTGGTTTTACCATGCTAACTTTAATAACGGAATAGTAATATTGAATAGTGATGATAAATACAGTAACATCTATGTCATTACGTTGACACTGAGAATCATGATATTGCATCAACATATTGAGACACTAAACAGTGGTTTTTGCAATAACGTCGTCTGCTATAACTGGTTGTAGATATTACTATCGGAAAGGTATTTGACAAATGATTTTATTCAAGTTTGCAAGATTGCTCTGGCAAAAGTACATGATAAATAATTGGTTTAACGTTGGTAAATTTTTCGTAACTAATACACTATGTTGTTACAAAATATAATGTTGCAACTAAAGATCCCAATCTCCAAATGTTGGAATAGTGAGCCAGGGACTACCAGATTTCTACATCCACACATCCATCACAGGATTCACAGCAAACTCCAATTTCACTGAAAATACTAGCATTTACTCTATTGTTTTAAAGCGAACGATCACAGATAAAGACGTCGACAAGCCAAAAATTGGAAATCGACATATCCAATTCAATTCTATGATCGTATGCTACCTTATCGTTAGCAAGGAACATCAATTCAAGTAGTCAGATAGTCTGTCTGTTTCCCTCCTTTTTCTATACTCTTAACTAAGTTTAAGCAGCATCTAAATTCAACATCATGTACCTAAACAACAGAGAGAGAGAGAGTTACCTCCTTACGATCCTCCATTGCAATGATGTTAGCTGAAGGATTGAGGAAGACGATGAGTTGGAGTAGCTAGCGATCTGTTGTTGTTCTGAGAGAAGAAAAGATATAGATGATAGGTCTGTGTAGCTTTCTTGCAGAGTCCGGAGGAAGTATGGAGGAAAGAAAGGCAACAATTTCCAGCCATGTGACATCAAATGTCCAAAAAAACTAAACAAAAGGTAAAGGGTGAGGAGGTAAGCGACATACAACACTTTGAACCGGAAAACAAAAACCGAAAAAAAATCAGTTAAAAAGTGAACCGGAAATTGGCCGGTTTTTAAAAAACCGTCTGGTTCAACCCGGTTTTAAAACTATTCATTTATAAAACGGTATTTTAACTGAATCAAACCGAACAAGGGTCCGGTTCCTGGTCGAACCCGGTCGGACCTCCGGTCCGGTCCGGTTCCGATAACTATGGTTTCAACAACTATGACTGTATGAGGTTTGACCTGGCTTGGCCTGACCTGGCTGGGTTGGGCTGTTCAGCGGTGCTCTGATCTGACTTCCTCTTCTCCTACCGACAACAAATTCCAATCCAAACCTTCTCCAGCACAACACTTCCAACTGCTCCCCTCCCTGCATTTCAATTTCAATCTACCAACGACGACGACAGAACATCCCACTGACTTCGAGGTTTTTTCAATCGGTCGAGCGTTCACTTCCATCCTTCCTCCTCTTATTCTTCAGGACGCCGAAGATGGTGTCAATGAGTTCCCCTTAGAAGCTGCGATCAGTCTGAAACACTAGACAGAAGAAATGGGGCTGCAGGATTCATGCCAGGAGGCAGCGAATTCACGGCCTCTGTTCTTAACAGTATACGCCACGGTGATAGTTGGCATTATCGTCTCCTCCTTTTACGTATTCTCAGCCGTCTACTCTACCAACAGCACTTCTCCTGACAACGCTGTCTGGTTCTCCTCTCCGCCTCCACTTCTTTCAAGTAATTATTCGTCTCTTTGGAAGATCACAATATTGATGGTAGGAATTGTACATTTTGTTGGTGCTAGTGATTTTTGAGCCGAGAGAAAGTCAACTGCTCTTTTCCCAATCTTCAATTCATGCAATTATAAGGTTTGGAAAGCAGTTGTCTTCTGTCAGTTTCAAAAAGGATTCTTTTAGACCATTAAAGTGCACTCGTTTTGGTGGTCTGCATGTAACTATGGATTATAGAAACATCATTGAGGTCTTACTGATACGTTAATGCTGAAACAAAATATCACTTTTTATATGATTTTCGACCAAGTCCCATTGATGTACTCTTACCTGTTTTCCTAGATGCAGACGTTCATTCTGTTGAGGCACAGAATTCCTCAATCCCAGCAACTCTAGTACCTCCAAGCCAGTCTAAAACCCTATGGAACAAACCCATATGGGAGGTTCCACCGCCAAATACAAAAATGCCATCCCTGAAGAAATTTCGACTGACGAAAAAACTGGTTGAGCAGAGGGCTAAAGGCAATATCATTATAGTGACATTTGGTAACTATGCATTCATGGATTTCATCCTCACATGGGTTAAACACTTGAGTGATTTGGGTCTTTCAAATCTTCTTGTTGGTAAGTGATCTCATCATTTCGTACTTCTAGGATTCAGTCATGACTGTGTCAAATCTACTTGCCATATTTTCTCTTTGTTTGGATATGTTAACCGTCAATTTCTTAGTTTGCGTCATTGTCCAATGCCCATCTGATAAGGAATTTATATTTAATCGAAGGTGCAATGGACACCAAACTCTTGGAAGCTTTGTATTGGAAAGGCGTTCCGGTTTTTGACATGGGTAGCCACATGAGCACCGTTGATGTTGGTTGGGGCTCACCCACATTTCACAAAATGGGGAGAGAGAAAGTAATTTTGATAGACTCCATCCTTCCTTATGGCTTTGAGCTATTGATGTGTGATACAGATATGGTCTGGCTCAAGGTATGCTCATCTATATCCTCTTTGGAGTTTTCTAACTTCACTCACATTTCATATTCTGCTACTCTTCAGTTGTTGGCATCTTTACACGTGTCTTGAGTTAATAGTATGTGACTCTTATAAAGGCTACTGGTTGTACTGCTGTGTGGGTGAAGTAGTGGACCTGAGAACCTGCACTGTCTGATCAATGGTCAGAAACAATTGAAAGCACACTTCAAAAGATAGAATTACCAGCTTCGGTTTAGGGTAATTGAAGCGGAATGAGTCTTTAGGATATTATAGCAATTCCAATCAAAATATATAACATCTCTCTATTCTGTAATGCTGCTACAGGGTCCAGATGAATACTCAAAAAACCGGATTGGAAATTAGTTAAAAGATTTGTAGAGAACTGAATTATCATTTCTTGTAAATATGGACTCTTGCTTGTGCATCACAAGCTATAAAGTAAATATTTTACTACTTTATGTGTTCCTTATAAGTTTCTATTTCTGATAGGACCCGCTTCCGTATCTGGCACGATACCCCGATGCAGATGTCTTGACATCTAGTGATCAAGTTGTTCCAACAGTTGTCGATGACAGTTTGGATAAATGGCAAGAAGGTGATGATGTTCTATTGATTAGTCTTAAATTCATTGAGATGCTTATGAGTTCCATATGTCATGTCTGATGATAATGGCTGTTTGGCTATATCTTTTTTCTTCTGCTGATAATCTTATAGTGGATTTCAAAAACGTAAAGCTATGAAGTAGATGCTGGATTTTTATAGAACATCGTAGGCTTGGGCATGTGATATTTTAGATGCATATTATGAATCATCTCCAACATCTTGATTTGAGTCTTGTGAGAGAGTTAAACCTTTTTACTGAATCCTCGTGGTAGATGCATTTCTAAAAACTGAAACTGTTTCATATGACTATGCTCAGTCTTCATCTCTGGTATAAAGTTTATTTATTTATTTATTTTTTAAATGCAGTCAAACATTTGGCAGTTAAATTCCTTCATGAATTTTTCAATTGCATGTGATATTCTTTCTAGATTATATTTACTTACTCGGGAAAAAGTCTTCATTCTTCTTATGTTGAGGACTGAAGACTTGTGAAGTCCAATAATCTTTTCTTTCGTTTATTGTCATCTTATTCACCAATAGACGTTGACTATGTATAACATGTTTTTCCGTTCAGAAGATGCTTTGTTAGTTACTTCTATAGTAAGATGAGATCTGATAAATTTTCTTTTCCTGTATTAACTTATTAACAGTTGGTGCTGCGTACAATATTGGGATTTTCCACTGGCGGCCAACTGAGTCGGCAAAAAAGTTAGCCAAAGAATGGAAAGAAATGCTTCTGGCAGATGAGAAGATATGGGATCAGAATGGGTTTAATGAGATTGTTCGCAGACAGTTAGGACCGTCTGTCGATGAAGACAGTGAACTTGCATATGCTTTCGATGGCAGTCTAAAGTTGGGTGTATTGCCAGTAAGCATTTTTTGCAGTGGCCACACATATTTTGTCCAGGTAACATGTCATGTCTGCTTAAAATATACTAGTCTTTGGTTCATTTAAGCCTACCCCGAGTACTGAGTAGGCTAGTAGCAGTAGACATAACTGTTAGACCATGTGTGACATTTTGTTGATCATTTTAATCAAGTCAATGTATCAACAACTTGGATTGGAGCCATATGCTGTACATACAACTTTTCAGTACGCGGGTACTGAAGGGAAACGTCACCGTCTGCGTGAAGGCATGGTATTTTATGATCCAGCAGAGTATTATGATGCACCAGGTAGATTGCTCATCAGAACTCTATATCCTGGAAAATTAGTAAGCTGTCAAAATATTGTTACTTCTCCAGACTATGTTTTGGGATGTTGTGTATCTCCAGTTTCTCAAATGTTGCATGATGAACAGTTTCTGATATCTTTCCAACAAGTAAAGTTAGTGAGGCATAGTGTGCTCTCTAATAGGTTGATCTGCTATTAGTAGTAACCATGTTGAAGTATATACAGTTCGATGTTGATTTCTCGTGACAGTAGCAGTCTATAACTTGATTGATTCTTTATGAAGGACTCTAATTTTTGTCTTTTTGAAGCGTATACACTAAAATCGGCGGATGGCTTCTTTGCAGGAGGGTTCTTATCATTTAAACCATCCATTCCGAAGAACTTGTTATTAGACGGGCAGCATAACATTGATTCACATTTTACAGTAGTCAATTATCAAGTATGTATCAATTGAGACTCCACTCTCTTCATACATTATCAAATGTTGTAACATTCCTGACTGTTAAATCTGTTTGTTCAGTTGAAACAGATAAGGACAGCACTATCTATCGCTTCAATCTTGAATCGTACACTGGTGAGATAACAGAAAGCTCGTCTTCATGTTAAATAGTATTTTTCTTCACATTATTAGGGATTCAACAGTCTCTGTTGGTTCGAAAAACGGGCTTTATGCATATTCAAAAAAAATTACCTTTTGTTTATTTGTTAGATCATGCCGCCAGTGTGGTGCCGACTAGACAGGCTGTGGTTTCCCCATCCAGGTGTTCTCGAGGGATCTTTAACTAGGCAACCTTTTATTTGTCCTATGGACCATGTCTTTGAGGTAATAAACACTGAGTAGTAGTGTTTTTTCAAATCTCAACTTTGTAATGCAATCTCAAAAAATGAATTTACAGCTTGGTTTCCAATCTGCTCATTAAAAACACTTTTATTACAAGAATCTAAAATGTTGTGCCTCATTATATATGTGTGTATATAGGTTAATACGATGCTGAAGAATCTAGAAGAGGAGGAATTTGGTCCAGGCATTGGCGTTAGAGAATACTCCTTCCTTGATAATCCATTAATGCCCAAACAGGTAAATTCCGTAGTAGTTGTACTGTAACTAGATATCTGCAGATGATATTCTTGTCAAAGTTCAGCTGTTTTCATTTGAATCATTCAAATTCTGTAATCTTTCAGGTGAAAGAGTCGCGTCTCGAAGTCCAGTTATGTCGAGCAGGGACAGAAGGATGCGAAACATCCAATGCTACTACAAACTCACATGGAATGCTCAAATTACCCAAGAACAGCAACGAAGACACGGTATTCCGCATTTCTTTCCCAGTATCTACTTCCAATCTCAGGATCAATTTCTTCATTGAGACCTCTAATGAACTTGTTCTATTTCTTAACAGCTGGAGACAGTATTCTCTTCCTTCAAAGACGTCAAAATTATACAGTTCTCTTCAATGCAAGATGCTTTTTCAGGTTTCACTGATAAGGTGAAGTTCTCTATCCATCTCTTAGACTACTACTAGTATATGGATGATATCATAAGACTTGTGGTGTTGCATTCGATTCTACAAACTGCTGACAAGGCATAATGATGGATGCTGCTGACAGTCTCGGGAAGAGAAGTTCAGGAGACGAGTGAAGAGATACGTGGGGATATGGTGCTGCACAGCTGATCATGACCCCGGCCACATTTACTACGACATGTACTGGGATGAGAAGCCTGCGTGGAAACCTCTCCCTCCTCAGTCTAAAGCCGACGACCATCCCAACTGGTAACTAGCACACAGAAAAACCATATCCAAAACGGTAAAGCTAACCAACCTGAGATTTTTGTTTCCAATACGACCCTGCTGCGGTTATTTTCATTTTCATCTGTAACAACATTACTACAGATTTTGACATTTTTTTCCTTATGAGAAAAGTGACCTTGGAAAGTATATTTCACTTTTGCAATAGTCATGCGCACTGCTGTACCTTGTAAAGAAAGCTTGAATGGCGCCAATGCTGAGGTTCCATCAAGTCCTTTGCCATATTAACAGTAAATTCTTGAGATCAATGTTCTTGTATATTGGAGGAGCTTCTTCTGAGATTAATTCCTCCATACTTTCTTTGTGCATTCCCTGCCTGAGTCTTGAGCCCTAAAAAAGAAGGTGGCCGAGATTCTAGGTCCGACATTTTTTGGATAAAACTCAGGTTGACGCTGATGAAGCTGTCATTGGATACCAACTACATGCATACATTCAAGTAAGTAAAAATGTAACAACTATAGAGTGGATTGGGTTAGGAGATTTTAGTATCTGGAGGAAATTTCCCATGTAACAATGTGTCATGTAACAAAGAGTTAGTTTTGCCCAGATAAAACGTAAGGGCATGTAGCTTAACGATAACTATAGAGGAAAAACAGGAAATCTGCTTCTCTTCTTGTTCTCAACATCTTCTTTGATTTTCTTTCTCCTCTTTGAATCTTCTTCTTCAGGTTTCTATGATATATCTTCTTTAACAGCTTCGGTGCATTTTATCCTGCAACAACTTTCTTCTTTTTGCTCCAAGTCCTTGACTCTCTCTTGCCGAATAAACTCACTGGACCGGTAATCAACTGTCGTGTGCAAATTCTTGAGGTCACTCTCGGTGTATCGTTGATGCATGTTCACCCGTCGGAACCATCCCACATCCATTAAGATCATTCGATTACTACCTTACGAAATTTAATATCTAAATTCATAATTTTTGATCATCGACAATTCATTAATATTGTTATAGCTGTTTAAACAATTTCACATATAAATATAAAATAATTAATTTATTACAATACAATATAAACTCTTACGAAAAATTATATACTATATTCCCATCTACAAACATAGCAAAGTACTGCAGGATTGATATAATTATTATATATATACTATATATAATTTTATTATGATATTTGTCTATTAAATTAATTATTAACCAATATTTTGGTTATGTTTTTACAAATAGTAATGAGGTATAATATTAATGCATATTAAATTGAAATTATAAATCATCACGTTACTTTAGATTAATAATAATAATTTGATATTGTTATTTTTAACTAACTCAGTTGTAATCTATATCTATCTATCTTATATATTAATTTAGCTAGAATTACAATTGTGATAAATAAGTTTTTTATGAATTTTCTCACTCCTAATATTAAATTAATTTGTTTTAATAGGTCAAAGATGCAATTTTCATTCTTAAGTATCATGTCATATAATTCACTTTAGAATCCTCTAAATATTCTCATTCATTCTAAAAATATTATAAAATTTTAATTATTTCTATTTATTTCACATGTAAATTTATATTTTAACTTGCCATAAACAATCTAAACTTTATAACACTGTTTTTTTTGTAATCTATATTTATTTAATGACTAAAGTAAATAAATTTTGTAATATGCATTACGAAGAATAAATTAAATTTATTACTTACAGCGCAAAACGCGGGTCAAATATCTAGTTTATAATAATTCTGAAGCCTTAAATCTTTACTGTTAGAATCAGTTATAATTCTCCGCTCTTGCCATTATTTATTCATTGTTCTTTCCACTGTAAATATGTTTATCATCGCAGACTCCACCAGGACTAACCTCTCCCTTTTAGAGAGATGACCTACGTAACAAGATAGTCCATTCTACCATTACAGTCGCTATATAATGCCATTTTACATAATAAACAAAGGAATATCGTTACACGTTCTGTTATTACACGATTAGGTGCATCCGATATTGTTAGAAAATCCAATGCTCAATACAAATCCTTGGCAATGACAACGCAAGCAAAGCAACCATGAAAATATGCTTCAGCCAAAGTGAAAGAGTTCAACTTAGTGTGAAAAACAAAAAGAGGCACTATAATGCATCATCACAACATCAGAAGGATAGTAACATCCAACAGTACCCCATATCATCGATGCCACAGTTAGTTAAGTAGGATGGGGATTCCAATCTTTATCTTCTTATATGGAAGTTTTTGGAGTGTTTGGAGGGAAAGGATGGAAAAGCCTTCCAAGGCATTGAATGAAACCCATGATGACATGTTTATAGATGATTGGATTAAGCTTGTACACTTTAGGTATAACTAGTCCCCTAGTTACTGTAAATGGGATAGGGTTTGCACCCTCCACAATAATCAAGAAGTCTTATAAATAACTTAAACATTAGTAAGGATAACTCTTAAGCTTGGCATGCAGCATGCTTGATGTAGTTTTTAATGAAAAAACATGCCAAATGGAAATAGTAAACAAACCATCCAAGAGGAATGCTGAACTATACTTCAGCAATTTATCTTTATAAAGAACTTAAAGAAAGCAAAATCAGCCAAAAACAATTCAGTTTGCCCGTCTTTCATACACAACATATATTATCAAGAATAAATGCTTAATCATTTGTCTTTCCAAATTCCACAATATATGACACTTCAGCAAAAATCAAGATTCAAAGACCAATCAATATGAAGCAAGAAAATGCAAAAATTGAATGCTCACAGTTCCAGCTTATGCCTCTATAGGACTGATCATTTTTAGCTGGAAAAGTAAGAACTGATACATGCAAAAATACTCATTTGCACAAAAATATAAACTTTTCTGAATCGGTCCATGGAGTCAACAACCATAAATAAAACGTTCCAATCAATCGCTCCGGAACATGATAATGACAAGTTTCAAGTTCATTGACTTGGTATCAAGCCCAATTTCAGCAGTCCAACCGAAAGTAAACTTCCCTAATCAAATTTTTTTTCCTAAATGTAATAACTTGAGAGCATCGGTACCATAATTGATCAAGGGTAACCAGCTACTCGATTCCTTACAACAAAGAAAAACTTAAGCTAAAATGTCGAATTTTACATGCCAAACCGCCAATCTTTTTCGTCCACTCCAATTATTTTAATTTTCAAGTTGACCACTACACTCTACGAATGGTTCTAGACCAGCATTACATAATTTGTACAAATACACTATTTTTATTTGTTACAGTTGCATCTCTGAATGTAAGAAAACTGAAATCAATTGATGATATTGAGGAAGATGATGATTGATAGCACAATTAAGATAAGTAATCTACATTAATCGTATATATTATAGTTATAGATTGGTTAATCTTTGATTTATATGTGTAGGGAATTCAAACATGATTACGAAGTCAATAAGGAATGTTGGTTTTGTTTTAATTCTTAGGGGTGTTGAATGGTGTGGAATGGTATTAATGTTTCATCAGTGTTAATGTTGAATTTTAATGTTAAGTAGTGTGAATGTTAATGTTGAATGATACTAGTGTTATATATTTTTATTGTTGGTAATATAGATTTATGTATTTTTTTAAATAAGATTTCCGGTATTTTATTATATTACATGTGTGGAATGGATATGGGTATACGGGTAAAAATATGGTTAATAACCACTGTTATTTTAATGGTTATAATATTGAAAATTATACTCATAATGGTTATGGTATGTGGTTTAAAAATATGGTATGGCTCTGATTTTTGTCATACTCGTACCATACATTAACCATCGACAACCCTACATAGCATGATGAAATAAAATTCGCATGGCCTAACGTCTATATCAATAAATTCTAATTAATAAAAAATACGAAAAATTCATTTATAGGTTTAATATCATTAGAAAGTGAGCTAGCTATGTTTGAAAATTCAATCTAAGAATGTATTGGGAATTGATATTTATATAAATTATATGATATTTAAATTTGTGAAATCAAACTATAGGTAAATTTGGTGTTTTTTTAGTATGTGTCAAACATTCATAATGTGGTTGTTGTTGGATCTTGATTTCCTGAATGCTGATCTGACAGTGAATTGGATGCCAATGGATGGATGAAAGGTGCTCTCGCCTTAGCTCCGGTGAACCTGCAGGAAGGGGATTGCAACAGAGGGGGTGTCTCTGGGTCCTTATCCGATGCATAAATGAGTATGTGTGTATATAGCTCAAAACGTAATGAATGTACAAAAAAGCAAGAGTATTTATAGAGTAGGGAGACAAAACCGTAGAAGGCAATAGTATATCTTAAAGAATATTGTGCTGGTGAAGATTAGGATAGCAGATATTACGGTTATGGCGTAATATTGCAGTTACCATATGTAATCTTTAGAGAATATGTGCCCAAGATATACGTGATATCGTGGCCATCTCTTTAGGAACGGTTGGTGGGAGCAGAGGAGAGAGGCATGGCTTTCTTCAGGGCGAGCACTCCTATGACGAGCAGTAGGAGTTCGGGACTTGGTGATGATTGGCGACCAGCGATGGGGCCTTTGGCGTCCATCTTAGCTTGGGCCTGACTTTGGGCAACTCTATCGAGGGCCAGATTGACTTTAGCATGGGCAGGTCCGGTTCGAATAACATGGGTTCACCCCCTCCATGGTTATTGGGCCAATGAGGCTTTTTCCTTATTGGGTTGTCACTATCAATACCCAACATTTGCCCCCGAAGCTTGAGTGAAGTTTCTTCGGTCGAGCTTGATTCCTTGATAGGGTTTGAGATAGTGACACTTGAATTGGATCTTCTTTGTCTTTTTCTGCTATTTATACCTTTATGAACACTTTATGCTTTTTTGGTGACCAGTCGTTCGGTTGCCTAGGGTTGAAGGAATATTTGGTCTTTTATTCCTTCTTAGCGATCACTCGAGGCAGTCTAGGTTTATGGAGGTTTATCCTTCGCTATTTGGCGATCACTGCCTCTGCAAGGGTTTTCCCAAAAAGGCCTAGTAATGCGCTGACGATGACTTTATCTGCATAATGGACTTTAGCATTTAATAACTACACAATCATCCAGAAGTTGAACGGACCTTTGAGGCACGCCTGCTGTTTATTCTTCCGTAACCCAAGGGTAGTCTGACATTTTCTGTACTGACCAACCGTTTGTCTCCCCAAGGTGTCTCTTAAAATTCTGACATTGCTTAGATTTTTTTCCAAAAGGTGCAATCATTCTCTGTGCCGTTTCGATTCTGTCTGTGGCGGTTACTCTTTTTGTTTTGTCTATATAAGGGACGGAAGTTCCACTCTTTTGTCTTTTACGTGTCCCATTCCTTCAGATTCTAGAGAGTTCTGTGCCTTCTCTGTTTTCAGCACTCTGTCTCTTTGATTCTCTTCTTCTTCCTTTCAATTTCTAAAAGCTCCAAACTCAAACATCAATGGCTACCCGAAGTCAGTCTACAGGCAAGGCCAAGGTGACCGCCAATAGGTCTTCTTCTTCCACCCCGAAGGTGCCTCCGAAGAACGCCAATGCTCCCTGCAAATCAGGGATGGTTCTACTCCGGCTTCGGGCGAAAGAAATCCTGACGCCGGATGGTCAACGGCCACACCTGTGGTGGTGGATGGGCCAGACACCAATGTGCCCCTCTTTTCCCGAAAAGGTAAACACCAAGGTTTTTCTGTTCGCTGTTTTTCTGATAATATCCCCTGTTTTTTCTTGTTTTCATATTGTTCTTGCCATATATGATTTTCTAAGTAGATATCAAGCCTAATGAGTTGAAGCCGGCTCAGTTCAAGATGGTAGTCTCTATAGGTGGCTTAAACGAAACGGATGCCCCCAGGTACCCAGGCTTAGGAATGTACTATCCTCACAACGGAGAGGTTTACCTTTATGCGGCCCAGGTCGAAGCTGGGTTGCGTTTTCCGCTCTGCGAGGATTTGCAAGAATTATGCCATTATTACGGGATAGGTCCCACGCAGCTCGTACCCAACGCCATTAGGATGTGGGTCGGATTCAAGTTCATGTGTCTACGTCAAGAATGGACGTATTCACTGGCCTTGTTCCGATGCTTCTTCCGATTGGCCGCCGGTGCGAATCACCTCCATCATTTCCAGACCCGATGGCCAAAGATTGAAGAATGGAGAGGTCAGGCGTGGAGCTGGAACGTTCATTTCCGGTTGGTTGATGACTTTCGTGCCCCCAACTCCAACTACAAGAAGTTCTACTTCTTTTACAAGGGGGGCGTGACCTAGGAGTTGTCTCAACCGGAAAGGGATACTCCCCCTGTCTTTGGCGAGCTATCTGAGAGCGACCGGAATGCTATCGACGAATTTTTCCGGTTGCACAAGCAATCGAGTTTTTGCTCCATCCATTCAGTGGCGGAGACCACTGAGAACATGCTAGAGATGACGGGCATTCGTCAGGCCACGCCACTTCTTATTGATTGAGTAACTTTCTAATATTTTTTCCTTTTATTAGTTGTAGGCGGTCGGGGCCGTAAACTCATGGATCTCTTTGATGACCAGTGGTAAGGCGGGGCTGTGTTCGGACCAGGCGTCGCTGAACCCTCCTCCTTCCAGGCGTTCTTCCAAAAGAAAGCCTGAGGAGGAGCGCCCCTCAGTCACTCCTGGCTCTAGCCAGCCAGGTACATTACTGTCTTGTTTACTCCTTTTTTCCTTCACCTTGAATTTAGGTTCCTGATACCTTTGTTAATTTTTTGCAGAGAAGCCCATGGCTTATGTGGCTCGTGACCCTCCTCCTGCCAAGAAGGTCAGGAGTTCAGGCGAGGAGCACCCTGCTCTTCCTAAGAGCCTTGCTGTTCCTAGGGGTCCTGCTGCCCCTAAGGAGAATGCCTTGGCTGTGGTCACGGCGACCCCTCCTCCTCCCGATCACCCAGCACCTATTCTGAACCGTTCCATATTTTTTGAAAAAACCCGTTTGTTTTGTGAACCGGTTCGAAACCGGTACGGTTCAGGTACGGTTCGGCCGAACCGGTTATTTTTGCCCAGCCCTACAAAATACACCCATTATTTACTCATTATAAATATATTATGTGTATATTATACATATTTACTACCTGATTTCATATCTGACTTACGTATATGAAAAAAAACTGTCATGGTATTTACTATATACGCTTATGAATAATAAGTTAGCATTTGGCCTAAAGTTCTTTTAAATTAAAAATGGAGTTGAAATATATTTTTCTTCATAAATAAACTTAGAATTCTATTATAAATACTAAAAAAAGGGGATAAAAAATCCCCCATTATCATATATGAATCCACCACTGTTCATAACCGATTGAATCAATAATTAATTATAACATATAAAAAAGATTATAAAAATTTAATTACAGTATTTTAAAAGTATTTTGTCATGTTTTTAAAATTTAAGGATTGTATAAAGAAACAATTTTAGGATTTTTTGTTTTAAAAAATACTCAAACATTAGGAGATGACAATTTACCAAATGCATAAAGAAACTAGTTAAAGAGCATAAACTTAAACAGAGGTGTTAATTAAATCAAATAAGCGAGTCACGAATTCACGATTTTGAAAGGTGAACAAAATTTAAATCACATAAATTTTTTAAAAGCAATTGTATACATTCCCAAATAAAAATAAACGAAAACTAATTAAGAGTTATTTTTTTGGCCAATAACTAATTAAGAGTTTTATTTTTTGGCCAAGAAATTACTTCTATTAATCATATAAAGAGTTCTCCAAATCCGAAACATACAAAGCAAACAAAGGTCTCGGGTTACATAAAATCCAATCACGGGGACAAGTCCCCCGTTTCGCCTCCAAGGCTACCCAATTAGCACACTTGTTCGCCGAACGACGTATGAACCGCCAATGGATTTTGGTAATGAAATTGGAGAGTTCCAAAATGTCCGATAGTACATCCCGAAGTTCCCAATCATTACCCGTGTGGCCTCCATGAAGGAGATTGATAACATGTTGTGCATCCGACTCTATAATTACCTCGGGCCAAGCATGAACGATTGCCAAATGAACCGCGTTTTTGATTTCCTTTGCCTCGAGTGATTTGGCACTTGTTCCTCCACATGTCGAGTGATGCCCCGCCATGATCTGTCCCGACCAATCTCTCGCCACGGCCCCGGTATCTCCTTTGAACAATGGATGGTCCCAAGCCGCGTCGCAATTGATCTTGATAACGCCTTGGCTCGGTCTCGCCCAAGCTGGATGCCTCGGTTCCTGTGTTCGCGCTGCTCTCGCCTCCGCCTGACTCGCCATCCTCCATACCTGGTCTGTCAGCGCTATAGCGGTCCGAATGGCTGTGCCAGGACGCGGGTGATCCTCCTCGTGCACAGCCCGGCATCTCTCCTTCCAGATCTCCCACGCAATGGTCTGCCCTAGGAGTCTGGTTCTCCTCCCCGTCTCCCCCTCCAGCTGGTTCAAATCCTGCATAAAATGAATCCAACTAGGCCAGACTTGGTTACCATCCGTTTCCAAACGAACCCCCATTGCACCGAACCACACACGCCTCGTCCAAGTACATTCAAAGGTTACATGGAGCACAAATTCCGGTTTGTCACAAAAGCTGCACGTCGGATTCAGTTGAATCCCGCGCCTCACCAATTAAGTTTTAACCAGCAACGCATTATGTAAGGCTTTCCATAGGAGCACATGTTCGAGCTAATCTATCCATTCCTAAAGGCACTACTTAACCAAATTCAAACTATTATCACTATATTGATATCCAAAGATAGTATTACCTCCCTTGATTCCCTAATGGGAATTGCTCCGACTCGGTTGGTGGAGGTGAGGATGTCCGAGTCGGGATTTTGGCCCTTGGCTAGGTGTGCTTTTGTCCCGAGGTCAGCTTCCCGTTTCCGGTTTCCTTGACTCCGCCCTTATCGAACCGTGATGCCAACCCCTCAGCCGAATCCCTCCCTCGCCTGAAAACGGTGGCTCTTCCTAAACTACCCACCTGATTACTCCTTCTCCAGCCAGTGCCGACACCTCCCACCTGGGTCTGGAGGCCCGACGACAATCGACGAGCTCCCCTGCTCCCCCACCCCTCTCCCTCTCCTTTCCAATTGGTAGCTCTCCTTAACCCTACCCTCCAATTGAAGCCGCCTGCAGCTATATCACGAACCGAGCGACCCACGACCGGACCCAACAGCAAGGAGATGTGACAGAGGGCGAGATTGCCCGACAATTTCCCCACGGTGGAAACCCCAAATCGCCAGATTTGGGTCTTCAGACGGGAGAAGACACATAATGCAATATCTTCGTTAGCCTAACTACTAATTAAGAGTTGAATCTGCATTAATCTTTGATTTAGGAACAGATTTTGAGCATCAATTATTCATTAAAAAAAGCTATTATTTAAAGGTAAAATACAGCCACAAGATATATAATACTAAACAAATAAACAATATTGGAGATGAAGGAAAGTCTTCAACACGAACATAGCTCATTTCCTCCTAGAGCTGCTTTCCACGTAAATGCACACTGTAGAGACGTAGACACAAAATTAAGTACAAAGATATTCCAATTTATACGAAACTATAGATATGTTCATCAATTTTATTCGTTGTATATAATTTGTATTATTTAGCTATTTATGTTTAAAAAAAATATTTTTTTATTAATATTACAATTTACTGCTTAGTTTTACTCTATTAGTTCAACATAAATTTTGAATTTGACGACTATTTTATAAGTTAAAATGAAAAAACCCTCTTTTAAAATCAAATTAAGTACTTGCCTTCTAAATCTAAGAAATGAAGAAAAGATGATAAAAAAAAAAATAAACTTGAAGTAGTTACCAATTAATAACATTCTAAAATGTAACACTAAATAAATATAAATAACAAAATAAGTAATCCAAAATTATATGAGTCGTTATATATTGTAATCAGCACACACCCTATAGAGTTTGTAGCCATACCTTTATTTAATCCACGAAATGATTTGATTCAGCCTCAAGTGAGGTTAATTATAACTCTTATTCGTTCTTCATATTCAAATGGAGATTCTTTGAGACGTTGGAAGGCATTCCCCAATGCACGTAAGCCTTGCCCCTTGAGTTTCTTAGCCAAGAGTTTTGCGAGGTCATCGCAACCACATTCATCAGCTAATTTCATTAGATCAGACCTCTCCACATATCCGTCTAATATTCTGGAGTAATCCAGGTCATCTGAGGATATGCAGCTGGTAATGTCAATGACTTGTTGAGTGTTCATTTTGTGGAGCACCTCTTTATTCTTAGAGAACATAATGATCTTCAACAACTTTGGATCGAGCCCTTCACGTGGAATCCCAATAAGTTGATGAAGATCTAATTCGTGATCCAAATCTCTCAATATAAGTAATAGAAGTCTTTTCTCCTTGTTATTCAACAATCTCTCACCAAGATTCAATTGTGTTCTTTCAGATAAAACCACCATATCATCAAACATCAGATTGGCTTCATGCTTGACTATACGTGCAAGTTCCTTGAACATCTTTTGGTAGTATTTGATTCCTTCCTTCCCAAACAATCCAATGATTTGAATATTAGTGTTAAGGAGGGCATTGATGATATGATTCATGACATCCGTGTTTGATCCGACAAAGAAAAATGTTTTGTTGTCGGTGTTGGTATCAACTTGAAGTTCTTGTTGCTTCTGCTGGTGTATGGAAAAAAAGTAGAAGAATAAATTAATTAAGTTAGAAGGGAAGTAATTAAAATGATGTACGTATGATATTGAAATTTCTAACTATTCCCTTACGTACTTCAGAGTTTTTCTGCAGCTCTCCCCTGAAAATCTCCCACCTATCTCCTACACCGCAGCCAATTTGGATGAGTAGTTGATCTCCCATTTTCATCAACGCCTCTTTTTCTGTAGATTCCACGATTAGCTTGAACATCTTTGGGTCAAGCTCCTCAAACGGAACCCCGACAGCTTTTATCTCGTCCGACGTAACCCTCTCTGTTATTAAGAGCAACCTTTTGTTTCGATTACTCAACAAACTTGTACGAAGACGCTGTGCTCTCTCTTGTTCTCCTGCAGTCCCATACACAATACCCAACACTCTTCCAACTAACTCTTGAATACCAACATCAGATTTCCAACGACAGTCCACTACTTCATCGAACATTTTTTCTTGTTCCTTGACTGTCCTTACAAGTTCCTCTGTCACAAAGTAGTTCATTTTGCCAATCGCCCCAATGATTTGTCTGTTTTTGTGGGTCTGATGCAGTGCCTTGATGATATCCATCAAGACAGTGGTGGTTGATCCAAAGAAAGTGTTGTCGTCATGGTCACGTATTTGAAGATCCTTTGGAAATATCACCTGTTAACGACGACAGTAAGCACAAACACAAAATAGTATATTATATTAAATACATCACAACCCTTCTTTGTTTAGCTGCTGAGGGGACATAAGAAGAAGATATATAGGATCTGTAACAATTTATCATCAAATTGAATTAGCCACTGGTGTTGAGAAGAACAACAAATCCAAAGGAAATAAAATTGAAATATAAAATTACAAATGATAAATTTAAATAATTTACCATTTAAGTCATATTAGTATTTATTTTTAAAATAACTAAAAGTACATAAATTTTATGATTAATTACCAAAAAAACTACTTGAACATTAATCACTTACTGAAATATATATATCCAAACTTTGATTTTTCATATTTTGCTACATGTATTTTCAGAGGTGAGGTTATAAGCTACCTCTATTTGTTTTTCCTTCAAATATGCACGACTAAAAAATTGAGGGACAATATTTTTTTTCATATAATACTTTTATTGAAAATATGACAACGTTTGATAATTATGATTATTTAATATTTTCAATAAAAAATATTATATTAAAAAAACTCATATTGCTTCTCAATTTTTTAGATTTGTTTTATTTTAAATAATGTAGTTTTAAAAAAGTTGAACCAATCATGTACTGCTACGTACACTTTTGTTCAAATTTAACTGGAAAAAAATATGGAATACATTTTATACAAAAAAGATATAATAAATATTTTTAAATAATAGAAAAATGTTTTGGTACATGTCTCTCAAAATACAAAGGAGATGTCATAGTTTGACAAAGAAGTTAATCGACTGGAAATACCTTGTTTGCCTTTTCAATCCACTGAGATGTATGTTTTGCAATTATGTTGATGTGATTATATAAACGTATGATGGAGAGAATGAAAGTGTTTTTGGAGTCTTTTAAAAAAACTGAAAGAGTTTAGGCTTGATGAAAGTTGAGATAATTAACGTCTCATATTAGTTTTAGTTTATGAAAATTTGAAAGTGAAACAATTCAATATTTAAATGAAGGAAACCTTTCTTTGTTTTATGTCGAGAGTCAAATTTATTTTTAAAGAAATTAGTGTATGTTAATGTGAATGATGTACTGTTTCAAAATAATTGTGAGACAATCATTCGTGTTGGTCTAAATGAAAGTTGGTTTGGAGGTCTCGGTGTGTAATTTGAAGGGGGAAATAGTATCGTTACCTTTTGAGTAATTGTTTCCTTAGCACCAGAGTCGATCAATAAAAACTCCTCCAACGAAGCCAAGTCCAGTGAGTATTTCCCCTCTTGAACCTGAAATAAGTGGCTGAAATTTGGCAATCCTTTAAGTCTTAACTTTGTTAAATGTCGAAGCACAATTGTATCACGACATTCACTTGTGTCTCCAATTTCATCAGGTTGCTTTGAAATGGTGAAGAGACTTATGAGACATTCACAAGACTTCACTTGTATGGAAGTCAAGTTCTCAAAAGGGCAGTACGAGAGTTTGCTTTCACTTTCTTGTGGCTCAATTAACACTCCTAACTCAACTACAGTTTGTAGTTGATTGCAATTATGCACTTCTAGCTTTTCAAGATTCTTCATCCTTTTCAACATAAATGATGGAATGATCCTTGTGAGTTCTCCACAATATCTTACTTGAAGATGTCTTAGTTTGCAGAATGACCCAACATGGGGTTCTTTATGCCACAACACTGTAATGTCCATAGAATGAACTTCCATCTCCTCTAAATTTGGGAGATAAGCCTGCGAATTGGAGCACATGAGAAAAGCCTCCAAAGGTATTATTTGCACGTTATTTTTGGCAGTAAAAAAAAGAGTATATACATAAATATAGATGTGGGTTTCCATACCTTTTCAAGAATTGCTTCTACTGTGTCTCTAGCTGTTTGATAGATTGATAGCTTCTTTAAGGACAGGAGCTCCAAAGTGTATCTCCCCAACATAAGACTACTAAGTTTTATATTCTCATGAACTGTAAGAGAAATTAACTTTGGAAGTATGATTTTGTCAGTCGACTGTTTGTTTTGCTCACTAATACGTCCCTCGAGTAATTTGGAATCATGCACTGATGGTATCTCTCCGTTTGATGGGATCTCGAAGACATCGTCTAGTAATTCACATTCACATATATTCATGGCCTCCAAATTCTGCAGCCTCTTGATTATGAATGATGGAATAATATTCCCAAGTCGACGACAATTAGAAACCATGAGGGATTTTAGCTTGCAAAAAGAAGTTGTCAAGGGTTCGCTGCCCCACAGCTCTTCAACTCCAATAGATCGAATCTCCAACTCCTTTAAATTTGGCATGTTAACCTATTAAATAAAACAATATTAGAAAATTATAAAACAATAATTTTCAACATACTCCAACAGTGTGTTAGTGGGATTATGAAAGAAACAAAACCTTGTTATTGAATAAAGCTTGTACGCCAGTAGTTGCTTGTGATCTCGAATCATGAACAGATGATGTTGGCTTCACTAGAGCCTCCAAATTTTCGCAACCCCATAATTCCATACGTTTTAAGCATATAAAATTAAATAAATAACTCTCAGAAGAGAAATGAGTTAGACTCGGGAGACTACTCAAACTTAAGGATGTTAAATGGGGGAAGTTGATAACATTCCTTTTATAGTCATTACTAACTTCTCCATGAATTACCTCCCGCAGTTCTTTGCAAGAAGTTATGTAAAGGGACTCTAATTTCAAGAGAGTTGTTGCTGTAGAAGTGGGTATGAGATACATCAACTTGGAGCAGGAGCTCACCCTAACTTGTTTCAAATTTGGAAAGGCGACTACAATGTCAGAGTCTCCCGACTCCATAACATGTGTCATATCCCCCAGATAGCTCAAAGTCAATTCTTGCAACTGAGATAGCATCAATGCCTTAGGTCTTTTCTTGTCCTTCCAGTTAACATCAAGATTAACTATTGTTTTCAACTCCGAGCAACCTTCAACCCAAAGTTGTTTGAGTTTCTGTAATCTCTCTATTAAAGTTGCAGGAAATACAACTGAGAGAGTATCACAATACTCCACCTTAACGACTTTAAGGTTGTAGTAGGATGTATCAGTTGGTAGGTCGATGCACCATAACGTTTCAAACCTCCATGCTGAAGAAATAAATAGAGACTCCAAGCTCGGAAGGGAAACCTGAACGAAGTTACATATCATGTTAATTTATATAAACCTTGACTTAAACATATTAAGTTGCAACATATATTATGCTTGTGATAAAAATTATAATTTAAGGCACAACCCTAACATCTAGTAAATATATAAGGTAAAATCAACTATGAAACTCCATAGTTCTAACCTTGTTACTGAAAAAGGATATACTTCTATCCCCCAGAATTGAATCTTGCTTCCCACAACACCAACATGACATGCCCTTATCGCTGCATTTACAAGCCTTGGAGTAATCGGTTGAAAGGAATGTCTTTAAATTTCGACATTTTGATATTGCTAAACTCTTCAAGGATGTTAGCCGAATCAAGGTGGACACATCCTTTGTTGATACATATTCATCCAAAAAAATTGTCTCCATCTCACCACATTGCTCAATCTCTATCTGTGTTAGATTTTCCATACCTTTGCCCATTGATGAACCAGACAAATATGATAATTTGGCACACTGATAAATCTCCAAGATTCTTAAACTCTGGCATCCCTTGATTTGTTTGAAATTATTCTTCCATATGTGTTCCAGTTTGGGCAATCCCTTTAGCTTCAGCTCTAACAACTTTGGAAGAATTTCAACGCTTCCAGTTTTAGCATCCATCCCTTCGAGATCAAAGATAACCTTTAATGACTTACATCTTTCAATACTTAACGACTCCAAATTTCCAAGCTTCAATAACATCCTGGAGTCGATAAAGTTGACAATCTTGTTGCAGTTCTCTACTACTACTCGTCGTAAGGTACCCAAACTTAGAGCAAGGTGAGCACTTGATGAAATCTCCTTGAATTTGGAACTTGAAAAGAGTTTCTGACGCTCACGATTGTGCAATGAAACCTATCAATAGTACCAACAATGAATTAGGATAAAATGGTTCCATTAATATATCACAATTTGTCTCTCAAAGCATTCACTAAGACATAAATAAATTAGGTTCAAACTGTTTTGATAAAAAATAAAACTACTTTGCCAAAAACGAACATACCGACATTTCGATTTCTATTCCAGTATGTAGTTTTTCAGTTTATCTAAATATACAAGACTGGGTCACCTATTGAGGGCAAAGATTCTAGACTGGACACGACGAGGACGTCACACACTTTAAGGAGTGTAAATTATGATATTTTGTACCACATCGGATAGAAAAAAATGATTTAGAACTCATATAAGTAGAGAATTACTAGTCCAGTCCAACATAAATTTTTCGTTTTCTGGGGTCAAGTGATGATAACAGACTCACTCAAGTTGGGTTAGGCTATTGAGAATAGTTGCTCGGGCTTGGGGAATTACAGTTATATTCATGTTCCACGAGTAATAGGAGACAAGCTTGACAAAAAAACGACTCTTGGAATCTTCGTAGGGTATAGTACAATATCAAAAGCGTATAAAATATATCACCCTCACAAAAAAAAAAGATTAATATTGTACGAGATGTTCACTTTAATGAACTTGAAAAGTGGAGTTGGACGAAGTCTATCACAACTCAAAAGGGTTGCTAAAACAAAACTCATCTAGATGTAAAATTTGTGTTACTAAATAGTGTTATAATTAAGTGAAGAATTTTTCGTAGAACAATCTAATGGATTTGAAGTCAAGGGCAGCAAAAACAAGGTATACAAATTGCAGAAGACACTTTATGGTCTAAAGCAAGCACCATGAGCCTGTTACGGCCGAATCGATTCTTATCTAACAAGTTTAGGATTCGATAAAAGTTTCTCTGAAGTAACTTTGTATATTGCAGAGCTAACAAAACTCTCACTGTATCATTATATGTTAATGGCCTATTTTTAACCGTAAGTAAGAGTCTATTCCATCTTTTTGTTATGTTCTCCACACATGAAGCTCATTAACAACATACAACGAACAAGACCGGAAAAATATGTAAAAGGGTATTGGAAAGAGCTAAGAAGTTCTCTAGTATTACCTGTTGATCTTTGAAAAAAGTAGATAGAAGGATCTCTGTGGAGTCACCGCTTGGTGCCTCTTTGTTGAGGAAGGTTGTGAGCTCTGGTAAGTTTCTCAACGTCAAATTGTGTAACTTATCCAACTTAAACTCATAATCTTCGCAAGAACCCTCTTCAGGATCAGATTGCGTCTTGGAAACTTCAGAAGATCTTTTAATTGGACAACAAAAGAGATTGTCACAGCAACATGTCATAACTTTCTTGTGATCTTCTTTGGTGCCTTCAACAATAAGAATCTCTCGAATTAAGTTGCAGTCACTAATTTCTATCTCTTCAAGCTCCGAAAGGCTTTTAATGAATGAGATATTGAAAAGATTCCTCAGCTTATGACAGTCTTGGACTCTTACGACTTTCAGTTTACTAAAAAACGCAATGCTAATAAGTCCATCACATATCTTCTCTAGGCTTTCCAAATTCTCAAGATGCATTGACTCCAAAGTCGTAAAACCACCACAAGACAACCATTCCATCGACCATACAATGCTCTTAATTGAAGAGCAATTGTGCAAGTGAAGATGCTTTAGTTCCTTAAACCCTTCCCAGCAAACCTCGTGAAAGCTTTCTTCAGTTCCACTCAGACCATCCAAGTGGAAATCTTGAATCTTCTGCAAAGCGGATTGGAGCCATTCTTCTGTAATGATGTTATCCCACTTCACCTTAAGCTTCAAGGTTCGAGATTCTTTGTATTCACCAGACCAGTCCCACATATCACCCATAAGAACTTTATATTGAACCAAATCTCCAAGGGGTAAAGATGAAGGGAGTTTGGAATCATCACGAACACGTAATTCCAAAGTGCTGAGTTGAACCATATTATTTAACTCAACAAGACTGGAATTGCTTTGTTGTTGTCCGTTTCTTTCGATTTCCCATCTATCAAAACTTTCTTTCAAATAGAGCTCTTCTAGACGCGTCAACCTTCCCAGAACACCAGGTTTGATCGATTTTAAGTTTAAGCATTTGCTCAAGTCTAGCATTCTCAAGTTTGTCAGCCCACCAATTTCTTCTGGTAGTTCGGCAATCTCAGAGCCAACAAAGCTAAGAACTTGCAAACACTTTAACTTTCCAATCGCAGCAACATCCTCCAAGTAACAATAATCAAGGCACAATGTCGTAAGATTGTGAAGATCAGATTGAATGGAGGAAGGCAACGAGGTAAGCTGAGCATTTCGCAAATCAATGATCTTTAGTTTTGCCATACCTTTAAAAAAAGAATCTGAAAGTTCAACACGACCACCTATATGTACAGAGTAAATGTACTATCAGCTCATGCAACATTATAAGTACACCACCTTTTTATTGATAAATATAGTATTAGCGTACCTTGTTCAGATGAAACTCTCATGATAAATATCTTCGCATTTGGACATTCCCATCCCTTATAAAGAAGCATAGGAAGAGCAGAGTTAGGCAAAGAGACAGCTGTGCTGTCCTTCATTTTTGCCCTTGACCAACCCTTTACACCATCTTCAGGGTTGAATATCAGAGCATGGTCATCTCTTGATGCAATTCTGACAGCAACATCACGAACCAAATCATGAATCTTGACATGATTTCTATCTTCACTCTCCAACAATAGTGAGGAGTCCTGAAGTGTGCATACCGATCTGATGACTTCTCTTCTGGCTCTGTCCATGATTTTGTCACTGGTGCTGCTTCCAAACAGGTCCAGACCTACAGTATACTTGAGTAAAGTCAAGATGGGAACACTTGGTGTTCCAAGGAGACCGATGGTTCTAAATAGTAATTTGGCTTCTTCTTTCCCATCTTGATCTCTTAAATAACTGTAGCTCAACTCTAGGGATACTGAGCCATCTTCTAAATCCTTGCCGAGTTTTAGCTCTTCCACACTGACAAGGTCAGTAGGGGATAAGCCCTTATTCTTCCATATTGTAGCTAATGCCTCGATTGAGACTGGCAGACCCGCACATTTCTTCAACATTTCAACTGTTGTAGGATTACTCTTCAAATCCTCAACATTGTTTTTGCTCATTACTAGCTCCTGAAAGAGGTGCCATCCTTCCTCCTCATTCAAGACTCCGAGAGAAAAAGTCGGGTGGCAAAACATTTCCTTGGCAAGTAAAGCCTGCTTTCTAGAGGTCATTACCCATTTGACCTTCACGTTGGTATTATTTTCTAGTACTCCAATGCCCTTGAACTCTTCCCAAAGATCATCTAGCAATATAAGGAGTGTCTTTTTACTGGCATCATCTCCGTTTGACTTTAGTCTTTCCAGTTTGTTGCGAATTTTGCTTTTAATGCCCTCAATGTCTGGAGTCTGAGATACAAAAGCACTGACAACATCATCAAACTTTCCGGATTCCTTGGCTATCTTTTCAACTTCTTTGAGCAAGGTGGTCTTTCCAACTCCACCCATACCGTAAACTCCAATTTTCTTGTGATCATCAAGAGCTACGACAATTTTCTTAAGGACCAAGGCACGTGACTTGAGTTCCACGTAACGCATAGCGGAAGAAGATGTTGCAGACCTCACTTTGACTTCCATGATTGGCTCCCCAACTGGCTGGAAAGAAACTTCGTCGAATTTCCCCTCATTTAAATGCTCCTTAAGAGTTGTCAAACACTTTTTTGCCCTTCTGCCCAGTACATAGCGTGCTTTGGGATTCGGAACAAATCCAAAACAACTTACGTTGGTTTCTTTAAGGATCAGGTTTCCCGACACGATGAGTTGGTCTGCCTTACTAAACCATGTAAAGACATCATCCTCAATGATTTCCTTGACAATTTCAGCGCGATCAACCCTATGTTGAAGCCTGATGGAGGCTTCCTTGAGCTTCTTAATCTCGTCTTTCAGAACACTAACATAGTTGTTGCAAAATACTGCATAACCACACTGTCGAAGAAGAGTAGGACCTACAATCTCGTAGACTTTGCATACACCGTTAAAGATATCGATTCCGATAGGCATTTTGGATTAGAGTGATTTGGTTTCTCAATGATATGACACCGCTTTTTTTCCTGGCAAAACGCTAAGTGCTCGAACAACCTAAGAGAAGAAAAGTAGCAGAGAATAAAGTGTCAGAAATAGCAACATAATAGTTACCAATTGTATACGAGCTAAACAAGGAAACCCAATTGTACACGAGCTAGACAAGGAAACATTGTATAATAGCCAAAAATCAGTGTTTACCTTTCTTAGCTTATAATAGTCTATTTGTAAACATAAAGTTGAAATAAAATATACAAAAAAAGAATTCAGTAAACTCTTATCTTTCAATTCCAACATGGTATCAGAGCATGATTCGTGATCTTTCTCATCATCTACCCACATACCGAACCAACTAACCCCAACAACAATGTCCAACAGCGAGAGTAAATCGTAGAACCCAATCAGTTCAGGCATCAATCGAGATGACCTGACCGACCAGATAACAAGCATCCTCATATCAGGATCGAACTTCAACCAGCAGCAGCAACCGAAAGAATTGTCTGAAACAATCATGGTGGACACCAAATTGAACGACCACAACTATAATATGTGAGCCAGTATGATGGAGGTAGCGATTGGAGGGAAAGACTGACTCTTCCACCTCACGGGAGAACCAGCCCCTCCACAGTAAGCTGAACCGGGATACTTTCTATGGAGACAAGATGATCTTGTCGTATTTTCCTGGATTTTGCAGAACGTTGAACCTCACCTTGCCAACAATATAGCCCATTATCAAACCTTAGCAGATTTATGGAATACACTGCAGGTTACATACAACAGTGGAAGGGACTCGTTACAACTATATGACTTATATAACAAGGCGGCGAAATCAACACAGGGGAACCAGACACTCGAGGAGTTCTGGCTACAGATGCACACATTTTGGGAAGAAATTGAGGTCAGGAGATATGGCACTATTCAATAAAATCTGGAACGAGACAAAAGTTTACCAGTTTCTCGGTGGTGTTAATGAATAGTTCGATGGTGTGAAGCGTGAGATACTTCGGGGGAGAAGTTTCCCTCAGTTGAAGCCACGTATGCGGCCATTCAGAAGGAATACGCCAGGCTCCACATACTTGGAGCGACAACTAGTGCAACTGGACCATCATTGGGCGTGGGTGGGAGAATAATCACAACCAGCGATCGAACAGACATGGGAGCTTAGGCAAACACCACAAAAGGCTTTCGTCCAGGGCAAAAGTGGTCAGAATGGATTGGTAAAGCCGGCAATTCATCATCCCACTGGGACAAGAGCAAGCTCAAGTGCTCATACTGCGGTATGAGCAAACACACCAAGTAAACTTGCTTTCGGCTAGTTGGCTACCCAAATTGGTGGGAGGACAAACACAAGTCGAATGATAAAAGGACTGTAGCAGCCATGGCGAACAACGCCACAGCCGGACGAGCGGGAGAAAACAACGTGATAGAGACGGGTGCGACGGGTGGACACGAGGCCACCAACACCAGCGACGCGTTCCAGTCTCAATTCGGGCTACCGAGAGGAAGACTAACCTCAGAGACGAGCAATGACAGAGCTCACCTGGCTGCAGGCGCGTGAAACCCTAGGAGAGCTTCGGGAGAGGAATCTGCGGCGGGTAAAGAGAAGAACCCTAGAGGTAAATGGTTTGGGTTATACAACTTAAACCCTTACAAATCTGCATATTTATTTTTTTGCCCCAGAAAAACTGAGTTAGGTCCTAACGTTTTAAAAGATCCCGATTTAGTCCCTGAAGTTAACTCAGTCAGATATTCAGTTATATGTGTAGAATGAAAAAATTATCTGTGGATATTTGATTGTGGTGTGACTGATAGTATGACATTTGATGCTCGAGATTTGCGTGATATAGTAGAATCTCATATTAAGTATATTAATATGAAAAATGGTGGGATCGCTATGGTAACGTGGAGGGGTACATTAGAAATCTCACAAAATCTTAAGATTTCTAATTGTTTGCTAGTATTGACATTGTCAAATAAGCTGTTGTTTGTATCGCAAGTAAGGAATGAGTTAAATTGTGTGATGATAATGAATCCAACCACTTGTATGCTATAGGATATCCGGACGGGGACGATCATTGGGCGTGGCACTGAGCAAGTTGGACTGTACTATGTGGATGAGATTGTCCACAAAGGATCGGTGTTGCTAGCTCATGGATCGACAGAGGAGGAGTTGTGGCTCTAGCACATGCGGTTAGGTCACCCTTCACTTAGTTATCTCAAGCTTTCATTTCCAAAGTTGTTTCTCAATAAATCAAGTACTTTAGAGTGTGAAACTTGCATCTTAGCAAAAAGTCATAGAGAGTCGTTTAAATCTAATAATACTCGACTAGATTCTACATTTTCCTTAGTACACTCTGATGTTTGGGGTCCTGCACTTATTCTGGAGCCCATGGTCTTAAATATTTTGTAATTTTCGTTATTGATTACACTTGTATGACCTGGACCTACTTTCTCAAAAACAAATCTGAAGTGGTTGATAAGTTCGTGCATTTTTTCCATATGGTCCAAAACCAGTTCCAAAAAAAATGTTCAAACCCTGTGGTCCGACAATGGGGGTGAATTCATCAACACTCGCATGAAGAATTTCTTTCTTGAAAAATGAATTATTCAGCAAACCTCCAGTACACATACCCCCAAACAAAACGGCGTCGCCGAAAGAAAAAATCGGATACTACTGGAAATGACCCAGTCTATTTTGTTTGAGTCAAGAGTGCCCAAAATTTTCTGGTCGGAAGCTGTGTCAACCGCAACTTACCACCTGAACCGTATCCCGACAAAAATCCTCAGTCTCAAAACACCCATTCAAATCCTAGAGTCTCATAGCAGAATACCTTCGACACTTAGCCTATCTCCTAGAGTGTTCAGATGTTCTGTTTTTGTTCATATTCCAAAAATCGATCGCAACAAACTATATCCGTGTGCGGTAAAGTGCATCTTTCTCAGCCATGGAATTAACCAAAAAAGGTATCGCTACTATGATCCAAAAAGGGGTCACATGTTCACCATAATGAACTGTGATTTCCTTGAATCTGAATTCTACTATTCTCAATCTAGTAATCATGGGGAGACGACTACACAGGATCCACTAAATTGGGTTGGCCAACCATATCTCTCTTATGTCGGTCCTCCAGATTCAGTTAGCCTACATACTAAACCAATCACTGGCGCAATAGTACAGGACAGCAAGCCAAATGACATGACCCCCAGTTCGTTTCCTAAGGTATCCGAGGTAAGAAACTCTTCCCAGTATTTTCACAATGAAGTTGAGTATCCTATCACACCTGAAGCAGGAGGTCAGGCTGGAACTTGAGAGGTCAGGGAGAACGAAGCAACTGGGGAGATGGGGAGATATGTACTGCCTACAAGAGTCAATCGGGGAAAATCGTCAAAAAGGTACACACCAGAGAAGGAAACCAGGGAAAATGTGTATCCAGTGGAAAACGTCAAGAATGGGAGAATAAGCAGTCAGACTAAGGCGTTCATCATGGCGGTATATTCATAAATTGTTCTGAACTCTGTAAAGGAGGCTCAACAATAAAAAATATGGAGGCAGGCGATTGATATAGAAATGGAGTCTCTTATGAAGAATGAAACATGGGAGCTGTGTCGATTGCCTACTAGGAAGAAAGAAGTAGGATGCAGGTGGGTATATACCATCAAGTACAAGCCTGATGGTACAATTGAGCGACACAATGCAAGGTTAGTAGCGAAAGGATACACACAGACCTATGGAATAGATTACTTAGAGACATTCTCCCTGGTTTCCATAATCGACACGATCCGAGTATTGTTATATATAGTCGCAACTAAGGGTTGGCCGCTTCGACAGTTCGATGTCAAAAATGCTTTTCTGCATGGAGATTTACATGAGAAGGTATATATGGAGATCCCACCTGAGTATGAGAAGGAATCGGAGCAGGGTAAAGTCGGGAGGTTAGAAAAATCGTTATATGGACTAAAACAGTCTCCAAGAGCCTGGTTTGGACGCTTCACAGTGACTATGAGGAGATATGGGTATGCACAGAGTAACTCAGACCATAGTCTGTTTCTAAAGAAGACGGATAGAGGCATAACGTGCATAATTATATACGTGGATACATGGTCATAACCGGAGACGATGAGGATGAAATGAGAAATTTGAGGAAGCAATTTTTTATGGAATTTGAAATGAAGGACTTGGGAGAGTTGAAGTACTTTCTCGACATTGAAGTGCTAAGGCCTAAACAAGGAATCTTCGTGTCACATCGGAAATACGTACGGGATCTGCTAGCGGGTACAGGAATGCTAAGGTGTAAATCTGCGGAAACTCCTATGGTTGTAAACCATAGGTTGCATATAAGAGAGGATGGGATACCGAAATACAAGGAGAAGTATCAACGTGTAGTAGGTAAACTTATATACCTCTCTCATACTCGACCTGATATTGCTTACACTGTTGGTGTAGTTAATCCGTTTATGCACCAGCCCCAAGATGATCACATGGAAGTCGCATGGAGAATAGTGAGGTATTTGAAGGGTACCTCGGGACATGGAGTTCTATTTAAGAACAATGGGCATCTGCAAATAAAAGGGTATACAGACGCAGATTGGGCAGGAAATCCAAATGATCGGAAGGCCACATCCGGGTACTTCACTTTCGTCATAGATAACCTTGTTACATGGCGAAGTTAGAAACAAAAGGTAGTAGCCCTCTCTAGTGTCGAGGCAGAGTTTCGAGGGATTGCAAGAGGAGTTACCGAGATACTTTGGTTGACAAAGCTACTAACAGAAATCGATTTTTCCCAACCGAAGCATGTGACCTTATGTGCGACAACAAATCAGCAATAAGCATCTCCGAGAACCCGGTTCATCATGACAGAACCAAACATGTGGAAGTAGACATGCATTTTATAAAGGAGAAACTAGAAGGTGAAGTCGCCTTTCGTTCGTTCAGAAGACCAGCTCGCGGATATTCTCACCAAGGTCGTGAACGGGAGGGTATTTCAGGACCATTTTCAAGTTGAGTATTAGCGATTCTACTACTCAACTTGAGGGGTAGTGTCAAAAATAACAACATATTAGTTACCAATTGTACACGAGCTAAACAAGGAAACTCAATTGTACACAAGCTAAACAAGGAAACATTGTAAAATAACCAAAAATCAGTGTTTACCTTTCTTAACTTGTAATAGTCTATATATTTGTAAACATAGAGCTGAAATAAAGTATTAAAAAAAAAAGATTAAGTAAACTCCTATCTTTCCATTTATAAACATAAAGCATTAACTTAAGAGTGAACAACTCTCAAGTGCTTAAACTAAATAAGGCAGGAAATCTTAAATCATACCGAAGGAAGGATCACGTCAGGGTGAGTGAGATTGTTTAAGGTCACTGGAATAATGTTGAAAGAATGGAGTGTTTTATGGTTGCGGTAAAGATATGAATGGTGGATGGATGCCAGATAATAAAGCTACACAAAACACTCTCATTCACACACTTAAAAAAAAATCTCTCCCCACTCACTGTCATTCTCACGTCACTTTCCTCTGTGCCAATTCATAAAGTATATAAAGTCGCACTAAAACAAAGTAAAAGTAATGGACTTTAATAGTCTTTTTTTTTTGCCAAGCTTTAATATAGACTAGACATGTAACGTAAGGTGATAAAGATGAATATGACTAGTTCATACTTCATAGATGGTCAAAATCCAATAATTATAATCTTTGCTGTTATTATTATAGTGTGAAAGATTTTTTTTCAAAAAATAAACATATTTAAAAAATAATATATTCAAAACAAATATTTAGCAAATATTGCATAAGCGCTATCGCAAATTACTTTTTTTACAAAAAATGCTAGATGTTTTTTCCTTAACATTTAAAAAAAAAAAAAATTGACAACTCGATGTTTAATTAAAAATAAAATTATATATGTATTGAAAAAAAATCAAAAAATTATAGTACGTAAATATTTTAATTGTGATTCAAATTATGCAAAAACATATTAAATTTAGACTTACGGATTAACTGTACGCTATGCCGTAAGTTGAGATATGAAAATTTGACTAACAAAATTATAACTGAGACTCTATAAGTCCAAACTCACCACGGTTAATGACATTTACGTCGTAATTCAATTATTTACTTAGGATATTTATTTTATTAGAACTATATTTTATTTTTATAATTTGATCGAAATGATTAAATGCATTAGGTGAGAAATTTAATTATATACTAACTCAAAAAAAAATAAAAATAAAAATACAGTGCGTAGATAATTTAATTACTAATTAAATAACGCTAACTATGCGTTAATTTTTTAATTTTAGACTGACTGTATAATACAATACTATACAAATTATACGTAAAAATTTAAATAGTATTTTAAATGGACCCAGCAAATATCAATAATCAGGGACTTTTTTCAAAAACTGTTCACTTTAGAAAAAATATTTGAAAAAGTGTATATCGAAATTTTTTTTTTAGGAAAGTATGCATACGCGCGACGCGCCAATAGGCGCACCCCTGGGATGCGCCTATTGCCCAAACTTTTTTTTTCCGCAAAAACACCCGTCTATCAGAAACCACGTTGATTTTAAGTCTGCTTAGGAGATCATTGCGTACATGAATTTGAATTGTATTGGTTAGTCGTACGGTGAGGACAGAAGAAAGCTGATCCCCTTCCAGTGGTTAGGAAGGGTCTTGGATCAAGAGGACAGAAGATCAACAATTTGTTAACAAAAGGGTCTTGGATCAAGAGGACAGAAGATCAATTTGTTAACAAAAGGGTCTTGGATCAAGAGGACAGAAAATCAATTTGTTAACAAAAGAGTCTTGGATCAAGAGGACAGAAGATCAATTTGTTAACAAACCACGGAGATGATTGTCTCACGCGTTGCTTTATCCCAGTATTCACAAGTCCAAATTCCTCTACGCGCACCAAATTCCTCCATGTATGCTTTTTTTCCTACTATATGCTTACTTTTTGAAAAACATCTGATTTTGAGCCTGCTTATACGGTTTTCCTCCTACATAGAAATTGAGAGATAGTCTCTCCAATAAAGAATAAAGGAAGTTATCAGAAGTTAAATACTTTAGGTTCCTGCCCTAAATTTTCCAACTTGTTCTGAACAACATCCGCGAGGTCAAACATTGAAACAAAATTGTTTATTCACAAGTTTCTGAATGAGACTTTTCTTCAAATACACTAGCCAGTTTGACATTTTCAGGAGGAAAACCATTTCTTCTTAGAACTTCCTTTCTTCTTTACTGGAGAGAGTATCTCTCAATTTCTATTTAGGAGGAAAACCATAAGCAGGCTTGAACTCAGATAAAAAGCTATAGTCATTGGAGAAGCTTTACAAGATATTCGGAAGATTGCAGCTGCAGGACCTTTCTAGCATGCCTGCCTCTAATGTGTTGCAGCTGTTAGTTAGCCTATACCCTGTTCGATTTTTCTTGTTGAATGTTCAGGTCAAGTGTGAGGCAAACATACCATACATTTTTTCGTGTTATAACCGTGCTCCGGAGCTTATATTTGGAGCAACATAAATACACATCATCTACCAACAACATGAACTTTGTTTCATTGTTGTTCAGAACAAGTTGGAAAATTTGGAGGAAAACCTGTGAATACTGAGATAAAGCAACGCGTGAGACTATCTCTCAATTTCTATTTAGGAGGAAAACCATAAGCAGGCTTGAACTCAGATAAAAAGCTATAGTCATTGGAGAAGCTTTACAAGATATTCGGAAGATTCAGAATCTTGTGAATAAACAACTTTGTTTCATTGTTGTTCAGAACAAGTTGGAAAATTTAGGACAGGAACCTAAAGTAACCCCAAAGAGCTCTTTTGCAATTATCTTCGTGACAGTTCAATGTGACGGAATTTAACCTTATTCACAACCAAAAAGGAAGTACCAATCAAGAAAAATGGAATTTGTTAGATGGGGATCGAGTAATCTCATCGAGTTTCTCAAATCGGTTGGTGTAGAGACGCATGATTAGATCTCTCAGCAAGATGTTGGAGCAATTATAGCGCGGTATATCAATGACAACAAACTGAATCACCCTACGAAGAAGAGAGTAGTTTGTGATGAAAGACTTCAATTTCTATTTAGGAGAAAAACCATAAGCAGACTTAAAATCAACGAGTACACTATGCAGAAAATCAAGAGTCTTCAGATGCCGAAGAAAAAGGCAGTGGAAACCCCAAAGAGCTCTTTTGCAGGAGTAATTCCTGAAAATGTCAAACTAGCTAGTGTATCTGAAGAAAAGTCTAATTCAGAAACTTGTGAATAAACAACTTTGTTTCATTGTTGTTCAGAACAAGTTGGAAAATTTGGAGGAAAACCTGTGAATACTGAGATAAAGCAACGCGTGAGACTATCTCTCAATTTCTATTTAGGAGGAAAACCATAAGCAGACTTCAAATCAACGTGGTTTCTGATAGACGGGTGTTTTTGCGAAAAAAAAAAAGTTTAGGCAATAGGCGCACCCCTGGCGTGCGCCTATTGAATAGGCGCGTCGCGCGTATACATACTTTCCTAAAAAATAAATTTCGATATACACTTTTTCAAATATATTTTCTAAAGTGAACAGTTTTTGAAAAAATTCATAATCAGGTGATAAAGATGAATATTGCTACTTTATTATTATTAAACTGACTTAAATGTTTTTCTGGCGGCCGAAGATTCCACTAGAATGTCTTCTAATTCTAATATGCTATGAACTACATCATATAGGTCATAAACTTTTGAATTTATAGTTGCAGTTATAATCAGGAATGAAATTGAAAATTAAGTGGGCAAAATTTAAAATAAATAAAGATGAAGAAATATTTTTTTGAAAAGGGAAAATGTAAAACTTAAAAAGGTTAAAACTGCATCATAACAGTTAATAAAAATAAGAAACAATCAATATGAAGTGAGGACTCTTTGTATAATATAATATATATCAATTTCTAATCATTTTTAACAATTAAAAAAATACTGACGTAGGTTTCTACTCCATCTACAAATTAGTAAAGATAACAAAAAAAAAAATCAATAAGTAAACAAATTCATATAGCCTTTTAACAATTACTCATATATATATATTTATTTGGTCAAAATATATATATATATATTTAAATCTATAAACTCTAAATCTTAGATAATTAAATACATGCACACATGGCATATCAATTAGGGGTGTCAATCAAGTCGTGTCTAATAGTATTGTGACATTAATCGTGTCGTTTCCAAGCATGACTCATGTCTAAACTGATAAATCTTAAATGTGTCTAAACATGTCTCGTGTCTAAACGGATAAGTTACTAATCGTGTCTAAACATATAAGAGTTGTTTAGACATGGGATCCGTTAAGGTCAAACCCATATACGCTTTAAAACATATATATACACAAATTCATATATACAAAGTAAGATTTTCAAAGTTCAATATTAAAAAATAAGTGGATATTTCGATATTTTATTATTATTATTATACTTAAATTTCAAAAAGTAAGGTCTTTAAAGTTCAATATTTCAAAATGTAATTTTGTGTGTTATTTTATATATATATATATAAATTAATAGTTACATATCTAATATTATGTACTATATTATATTTATGCGAGGCAATACTTTATTAAAGAGAGATTTTGTCTTTGCCATGATAGAGTTGTTAAACTTGAAATTTCTAACACTTATTTACTAGGCTTGGCCAAATAAACCGGTTCGGGCGAACTGGTCTGGTCTGGTCTGGAACTGGTTTGGTTCGAACCAGTTCGGCCGAACTAGTTCCAAAATCAGACCAGTGTTTTTTGCCTTCAAATAGAACAGTTCAAAATAGTACCAAAAATTCAGTTCGAATCGGTTCGACTCGACTCGTTTTTTGATACTGGTTTATACTTAAATTTAAATCAAACCACTTAAACCTATATAATTTTAGAACCGGTTTGAAGCAAAATCAACTAAACCTAGAGATGTCTTCAAAAAACCAAACCTAGAGATATATTGGACTCTCGTATGTTGATGTTGGACAGGATTTTAGTCGGTTGTGGAACAGATTTTCAATCGGTTCAGTGTGTTTTTCAGTCGGTTCAGTGCATTTTTCAGTCGGTCAGTGTTTTTTCAGCCGGTTCAGTATTTTTCAGTTGGTTCAGTATTTTTTTAGACGGTTCAGTGTGTTGGACAGGATTTTTAGCCGGTTTAGGTTCGGTTTGAACCAGATTATTTCCGAACCAAAATTATTATTAAAAAAAACAGACCAGAACAGTTCGAATCGGTTCTGAATCGGTTCGAACCAGACCAGTTCTTTTTTCCTTAAACCAGACCAGTTTTTTTAGAAACAGAAAAATGTACTGGTTTTTTTCAAACCAGACCAGTTCAGAACTGGTTCGACCCCGAACCGGTTCATGAACAAGCCTATTATTTACAAATGAAAATTCTTGTCTTATGTATTATTTTTTGCAAATGGAAATAAAATAAATACATAGGAAATTTGTTATTATAAATACATTGTTAAATGTTAAAATACATTTGTTATTATAGGAAAATGGTATTATTAATACACGTGTTATTATTATTAATATATGTGTTTAGAGTCGGCCCAATTGTAAAATAATTATCAGCTAGACCCAAGTATAGTTTTTTTAAGGGGTCAATGTAACTATGTACAGTTGGGAACGACACGATTAGAAACGACACAATTAGACACGACACGATTAGACACAATTAATTAATCGTGTTTAAACTTGTGTTTGTCGTGTATTTGCAGGTTAGAGGTGTAATAATCGTGTCTAAACGTATAAGAGTTGTTTAAACACGCTTAGTAATCGTGTCGTGTTATTATCATGTAAAATGCAGGTCATTACAAGTCGTTTAATAGTATCATAAATTGTCACCCCTAATATCAATCCTTAACTATTACTATTTACATGACAGAACGGATCTTCTCCATATGGATTCACAGGAAGTTCAATCTCTTTCTAGACTTCCCTCACTATATATCTCTTCTTTATGGAAAGTCTTCAAATATACTAAACATGTACACACGGTTACACGATAATATAAATACGTATATTTAAGTTATCCTCTCTAATAACTGACTTAGCATAAATGAATTTGTTTGAAGTTGGGATCACACTTATCAATTAGAGAACACATTATGGGTTAATAAACACTTATCTAAGTTTACATAGTTATTAATTTCTATCTTAACTATATGATGACTAAAGTTTATTTGTTTTGAGATAAGGACTAAAGTTTATTTGTTTTGAGATAAGATTTTCAACACGAACATAGCTTATTTCCTACAAGAGTTACATTCCAGATAAATACACACTGCAAAGGTACAAAACAGAATAACCACAAAAATAATTAATCAACGTAAAGCTATTTCAGTTGACAAAGTTTGTAATTAGCATTCACACTATAAAGTTTGTAGTCATACAATTATTTAATACACTCGCAGATGATATGATTAGGTTAAAGTGAGGTTAATTATAACTCTTTTTCGTTCTTTATATTCAAATGGAGATTCTTTTAGATGTTGACAGACATTCTCCACATATTCATCTCATGTTCATAATATTCTTACTCAACTAATATGATCGTAGTAACGTTAAGATCATTTCATATGTCACATCTCAAATCACCTATTTTTCATGATGTTACCCCTTTAAGTTTACATCGATTTTGTAATTTTTCAATATCTTCTCACTCAGAACTTTAATTTAGATGAAATTAGTTATATTTCTATTTTTACTCAACATGTATGATCGTATTAATGTTAATATAATTTCTTATATCATATCCAAATAACTCACGCTTCGTGTTGGTATCTCTTTAAGTTGACATCAATTATGTTGTTTCGCCATTTATTGTTTTTTAATACCTCTCGACTTAGAACTCTGATTTTGACTAAAATAGATTTATTTTTACTTGATATATATTTCTAATCATTTTATATTTTACACTCCAAATCACCTAGTTTTCATGATGGTACCACTTTAAATGTACATGATTTTCATAGTTTTTCAATATATCTTCAGCTGGAACTCCAGTTTTGAAGTAATTAATTGTATTTGCCTTTTTACTTAACATATATGATTGCATTAATATTTAGATAATTTCTTATTACACATACCAAATCACCGGTTTTCATGATAGTGTTTTTTAACTTTAAATCAAATTTGCAGTTTTTCAATATTTTCTCACTCAGAACTCCAATTGTCGAAATTAGTTTTATCTGCATTCTTTGTCAATGTATATGATCATAGTAACTTTAAGATCATTCTTATTTCACATTCCAAATCACCTATTTTTCATGATTATATTCCTTTAAGTTTGCATCAATTTTATTGTTTTCAATAACTTCTTATTCGAAACTTCGATTTTGATTATCTTAGTTTTATATAGATTGTTACTCGACATATACAATCTTAAGATCATTTTTTATTTCACGTCAAAATCTTTGCAAAATTTATTTATTAAATAGCTTTTATGTTGTGTAATTGAATTAATATTAATTAAATGTACTTTAATAAAGTGTAAATAATCATGTTATACAAATATATTTATATTTTTTTAAAAAAATATTATTAATTTATAAACTAAAATAATTATTATATAGCGCAAAACGCGAATCAATTTTCTAGTAAATAAATCATTAAATTAGCATTAATTTTCAAATCCTTACGCTTAGTGTACACAATTTTTAGACTCAAATTTTGATTGGTTCTATGAACAATAACATTAAAATGAGGACGATATTAAAATTACAAAATAATAATAATAATGCCATAATAGATAATACATACACCAAGTCACCAATTTAAAATAACTAAGAAACACCGAAAAGTCAAATGCATGTTTTCCCAAAAAGAGAATAATCAATGGGCGGCAACTGCCACCTCACCAACATCACAAACTAACGGTGTCCTTCACTCCGGCGCGCTTCACCTCCGACACGACGGCTTGAGCGGCCACCTGTGCTTGCTGAGCTGCCGAGAAGGCCCGGGGCTTCACAATCAGGAAGAACAGATATCTATGTATGCGTTTAAATCGTGCAAATGGTCTCGTTGGCCAAAAATCTTGCGTGAATGCTGTTCGTATCAACATAATGTCGAACACCAACAATTCAAGGTCACAACCAGCGACATTCATCCGCAAAATACACTAACATTCGCACGATAAAAATAGTGCTATGAAATTTGACTTTGAAGTGCTTTTCTAAACTAATCTTATTTACTAATTTTCAAAATTCTAACTAATTATTTAATTTTACACTTTGTCAAGTTTGTATTAAAATTTAATATCTAAATTCATAATTTTTTATCATCGTCAATTCATTATTGCTATAACTGTTTAAAGAATTTCACATATAAATATAAAAATAATTAATTTAACACAATACAATATAAACTCGTACGAAAAATTATATAATATATTCGCATCTACAAACATAACAAAGTAATGCAGGATTGATATAATTATTATTATTATATATTTATATAATTATATATATACTATATATAGTTTTATTACGATATTCGTCTATTAAATTAATTATTAATCAATATTTTGGTTATTATTTGTTTTACAAATAATAATGAGGTATAATATTAATGCATATTAAATTGAGATTATAAATCCTCACAGTGATGTTACTTTATATTAATAATAAATTGTTATGTTTAACTAACTCGGTTGTAATCTATATCTATATATCTTATATATTAATTTAGCTAGAATTACAAATGTAACAAATAAGTTTTTTGGTGTATTTTTTTACTCCTAATACTAAATTAATCTATTTTAATAGGTCAATATCAAACATGCAATTTTCATTCTTAAGTAGCATATCATATAAGTCACTTTATAATCCTCTAAATATTCTCATTCGTTCTAAAGAGATTATAAAATGTTAATTATTTTTTTATTTATTTAACATGTAAATTTATAATTTTAGCTCACTATAAACAATTTAAACTTTAGAACATTGTTTTTTTTGTAATCTATATTTATTTAAAGACTAAAGTAAATAAATTTTGTAATATGCATTACGAAGAATTAATTAAATTTACTACTTACAGCGCAAAGCGCGGGTCAATACCTAGTTTATAATAATTACGAACCCTTAACTCTCTATTGTTAGAATCGGTTATAATTCTCCGCTCTTGCCATTATTTATTCATTGTTCCTTCCTCTGTAAATATGTTTTATCATCGCAGACTCCACCAGGACTAACCTCTCCCTTTTAGAGAGATGACCTAAGTAACAAGATAGTCCAGGCTACCATTACAGACGCTATATAATGCCATTTTACATAATAAACAAAGGAATATCGTTATACGTTATGTTATTACACGATTAGGTGCATCCGATATTGTTAGAAAATTCAATGCTCAATTCAAATCCTTGGCAATGACAACTAGGGGTGTCAAAACGGGTCATGGGTCGTGTCAGGGACCCTCTGACACGACCCGTGTAATAGTATGAGTCAGTTTTTAAAACTCAATCCTCACCCGCGGGTTAATGGGTCAAATTTTGACACCCCTAATGACAACGCAAGCTGTTGGGATCGATTCACAACAAACACTCAATTCAGATGAAAAAATTGAACAAATTGAGAAAGAACACACAGAGAGGAGGAGAAGGGAAGAGGTTCAGATTTTCGTGGTAACACCCAATTAAGGTAACCTCCACGCGGTTTGGCTTTTGTATTAATGATGGTTACTGTTACAAAATACGTATACATGGAGAAATACAATACAGTACAGTCTATGGGTACATTAATACAAATCAAACTCCAATACCTAACAAATCTCCCACTTGGAGACTGATTCAGTCACCAACACACAGTATTCTCTCAGCATCATCATTAATATACACACCGCACCATCTGTAGTAACACAACTACAGAAGACCAACCGAGGTTTTGCACAACCCCAGTTTCCCAACATCGACACATTTTGTCAACATGTCTGCTGGATTATTTGCACCCTCTATCTTCTCTAAGCACAAGTCGCCTTCTTCCACTGCCCTGCGAGTGAAATGATACCACCTTCTGATATGCTTAGTCTTCGAATGATAGACTGGATTTTTCACCAACTGTATGGCACTCTGGCTATTTGAATACAGAATCTTCTCTTTCTTCTTCTTGCCCAACTTTTCTAGATAATTTGCCAGCCATATCATCTCTTTCCCAGCTTCAGCTATTGCCACATACTCAGTCTCAGTTGATGAAAGAGCAACACATTTCTGAAGCTTGGACATCCATCTCACTCCTGTACCACCTATTGTGTAGATGTATCCGGTTGTGCTCTTGCTAGAGTCTCTACATTTCCACCAAGATCAGCATCCACAAAACCCTGCAGGAGAACTTTGTCTTTGCCAAAACAAAGTGAAACACTGGATGTACCTTTCAGATATCTTAGAAGTTACTTCACAACTTCCCAATGCTCTTTACCCGTATTTTCCATGTACTTGCTCACCACACACACTGCATGTGCAATGTCAGGTCTTGTACAAACCATAGCATACATCAGACTCCCAATTGCTGAAGCATATGGAACCAGTGTCATTTGATCACGTTCTTCAGCTGTTATGGGTGACTTCCCCTTTGACAATTTTATGTGATTTTCCAAAAGAGTAGTCCTGGGTTTAGCATCAGTCATCCTGAATCGCGCCACGACCTTCTCAATGTACTGCTCCTGGGATAGACTTAAGGTGCCAGCAGATCTATCCCGAGATATTCTCATCCCAAGAATCTGCATAGCTACACCCAAGTCTTTCATCTCAAACACTGAAGACAAACTTGCCTTCACATTGTTTATCTCTCTCATACTGGATCCTGCAATCAACATATCATCCACATACAAGAGCAGAAATACATAAGAATCAGTGTATTTCTTGAAATAACAGCATTGATCATTTTCACTCCTGCAAAAACCACTCTTGGTCATGAAGGAGTCGAACTTCTTGTACCATTGCCTCGGTGCTTGCTTCAACCCATACAAGCTCATGTTGAGCTTGCACACCATGTGTTCCTTGCCTGGAACAACAAATCCTTCTGGTTGCTGCATATAGATCTCCTTATCTAGATCTGCATGTAAAAATGTTGTTTTTACATCCATTTGCTCAAGATGCAAATTTTCCGAAGCAACAATACTCAATAGAATCCTCATAGTAGTTAATTTCACAACAAAAGAAAATATTTCAGCATAATCAATCCCTTTCCTTTGTGAATAACCTTTAACTACTAACCGAGCCTTGAACCGTTTTTTTCCATCTGGTTCAGCCTTGATCCTGAACACCCGCCTATTCAACCAGGCTCTCTTCCCTAGAGGCAATTCCGTCAACAACCACGTATCATTCTTCTCAAGTGAGCTAATCTCATCATCCATGACTTGCTCTCACTTGATTGAATCCTCCACATGTAGGCCTCATCAAAAGACTCTCTGGTTCCCCTTCATCAGTCAGCAACATATAATGTAATGAAGGTGAATACCTATCTGGTGCTCTGATGGTTCTGGATGATCTCCTCAACACCTACTCAGGTTGAACCGCGAGACGCGTACATTAATACTAATCAAACTCCAATACCTAACACAAGCAACCATGAAAATATGCTTCAGCCAAAGTGAAAGAGTTCAACTTAGTGTGAAAAACAAAAGGAGGCACTACAATGCATCATCACAACATTAGAAAGAGAGTAACATCCAACAGTACCCCATATCATCTATGCCACAGTTAGTTATAGGCTGGGGATTCCAATCTTTATCTTCTTATATTGAAGTTTTTGGAGTGTTTGGAGTGAAAGGATGGAAGAGCCTTCGAAGGCATAAAATGAAACCCATGATGACATGTTTATATTATATTGGATTAAGCTTGTAAACTTTAGGTATAACTAGTCCCCTAGTTACTGTAAATGGGTTAGGGTTTGCACCCTCCACAATAATCAAGAAGACTTATAAATAACTGAAACATTGGTAAGGATGACTCTTAAGCTTGGCATGCAGCATGCTTGATGTAGTTTTTAATGAAAAAACATGCCAAATGAAAATAGTAAACAAACCATCCAAGAGGAATGCTGAACTATATGTCAGCAATTTATCTTTATAAAGAACTTAAATAAAGTAAAATCAGCCAACAACATTTCAGTTTGCCCGTCTTCCATAGACAACATATATTATCAAGAATAAATGCTTAATCATTTGTCTTTCCAAATTCCATAATATATGTCACTTCAGCAAAAATCAAGATTCAAAGACCAATAAGCAAGAAAATGCAAAAATTGAATGCTCACAGTTCCAGCTTATGCCTCTATAGGACTGATCATTTTTAGCTGGAAAAGTCAGAACTGATACATGCAAAAATACTTATTTGCACAAAAAGATAAACCACCCTGAATCGATCAATGGACTAACAACCATAAATAAAAAGCTCCAACCAATCGCTCCGGAACATGATAATGACAAAATTCGAGTTCATTGACTTGGTATCAAGCACAATTTCAGCAGTCCAACCGAAAGTAAACTTCCCTAATCAATTTTTGCCTAAATGTAATAATTTGAAAGCATCGGTACCATAATTGATCAAGGATAACCAGCTACTCGATTCCTTACAGCAAGGCAAAGCTTAAGCTAAAATGTCAAATTTTACATGTCAGATCTTGTTAATTGAAGACGTTGAACTAGATCAAATCTCAGAATTGAAAAAATGAAAATGTTCTTTTCTAAAATCAAGAACTTGCCTTCTAATGCTAAGAAATGAAGAAAAGATTAAAAAAAAAAATAGACGGTCAATTAATAACATTTTAAAATGTAATTAACCATTTAAAAACTAAAAAAAAAAGTAATACTAAATAAATATAAATAACCAAATAAGTAATTAATCTATCTAGTTTCGGATGCATTAATCCAAAACTATCTGAGTTGTTATATATTGTAATAAGTGCACATCCTACGGGCTTTGTAGTCATACCTTTATTTAATCCACGAAATGATCTGATTCAGTCTAAAGTGAGGTTAATTATAACTTTTCTCCGTTCTTCATATTCAAATGGAGATTCTTTGAGACGTTGGAAGGCATTCACCCATGCACGTAAGCCTTGCCCCTTGAGTTTCTTAGCCAAGAGTTTTGTCAAATCATCGCAACCACATTCATTAGAAAATTTCTTTAGATCAGACCTCTCTAAATATCCGTCCAATATTCTGGAGTATTCCAGGCAATCTGAGGATATGCTGGTAACGTCAATGACTTGTTGGGCACCCATTTTATGAAGCACCTCTTTGTTCTTAGATAAAAGAATGATCTTCAAAAACTTTGGATCGAGCCCTTCATGTGGAATCCCAATAAGTTGATGAAGATCCAATTCGTGATCCAAATCTCTCAATATAAGTAATAGAAGTCTTTTCTCCTCAGGAAGATCCAATTGTTTTATTTCATATAATCCAGCTACATGTAAATACACTATATCATCGAACAGATTGCCTTCTTCGTAGACTGTCATACGTACAAGTTCATTGAACATCCCTTGGTAGTATTTGATTCATTCCTTCCCCGACAACCCAATGATTTGAATATTAGTGTTTAGGAGGGCATTGATGATATAATTCATGACAGACGTGTTTGATCCGAGAAAGGAAGAGATTTCGTTGTCCGTGTTGGTTTCAACATGAAGTTCTTGTTGTTTCTGCTTCTGCTTGGAAAACGCCATCTATTTAAGTTATTTGTAAAAAAGTAAAAGAATAAATTAATTAAGTTAGAAGGGAAGTAATTAAAATGTCGTACGTTTGATATTGAAAATTTTAAATATTCCCTTACGTACTTCAGAGTACTCCAGCTCTTCTTTGAAAATGAGCCACCTATCTCCTACATTGTTGCCAATTTTGATGAGTAGTTGATCTCCCATTTTCATCAATGCCTCTTTTTCCGTAGATTCCACGATTATCTTGAACATCTTTGGGTCAAGCTCCTCAAGCGGAACTCCGACAACTTTTATCTCGTCCGGCGTAACCCTCTCCGTTAGTAAGAGTAACCTTTTGTTTCGATTACTCAACAAATATTTACGAAGACGCTGTGCTCTCTCTTCTTCATCTGCAGTCCCATACACGATACCCAACACACTTCCAAATACATCTTGAACATTTTCCCAACGACAGTCTAGTACTTCATCGAACATTTTTTCTTCTTCCTTGACTATCCTTACAAGTTTCTTTATCAGGAATTCGTCCATCTCCCCAATCGCCCCAATGATTTTTTTTGTTTTTTCTGGTCTTATGTAGTGCATTAGTGATATCCATCGCGACACTTGTGGTTGATCGAAAGAAAGGGATGTCATTGTCAAGTATCTTAAGATCCGGTGGCAATATCACATGTTGACGACGAACAAAAAGAAGAATGTAATAATTTATCATCAAATAGAATTAGCCAACAACTGTTGACAATAATAAAAAATCCAAGGGAAACTCACGAACGACCACTTTTCTCTTCTGTTACGACTCAAAAGAGTTGTAGGGAATAGAGAAGAGCATGATGTATATATTACTTTGTTTTATTGAAAAGAATAACAAAAAAAATGTAAAATTACAAATAATAAATTCAAATAATTTATCATTTAAGTCATATTAGTTATTTACTTTTAAAATAACAAAACGTAGATACATTTTATGGTTAATTACCAAATAGCTACTTGAACATTGATCACTTACTGAAATATATCCAAACTTTATTTTTTTTTATTTTGCTACATGTATTTTCAGAGGTGAGGTTATAAGCTGCCTTTATTTGTTTTTTCTTCAAATATGTACGACAATTGACACGGTCATATTATTTTAAAAAACACGCAGAATGGGGGGATCTAGAATAGGGGGTCTAAAAAATTGAGGGCACAAAATCTATTTTTTTTATATATATAATAATTTTATTGAAAATATGATAATTAATTAAACTGACGTACGTATGATAACAAAACTTTTAACTATTCCCTTACGTATTTTAGAGTCCTCCAGCTCTCTGTAGAAAATGCGCCACCTCATTCCTGTAGAAAATACACTGTAGCCAATTTGGATGACTGGTTGATCTCCCATTTTCATCAGCGCGTCTTTTTCCGTAGATTCCACGATTAGCTTGAACATCTTTGGGTCAAGCTCATCAAACGGAACCCCGACAGCTTTTATCTCGTCCGACGTAACCCTCCACGTTATAATTAGGAGCAACCTTTTGTTTCGATTACTCAACAAAGCTTTACGAAGACGCTGTGCTCTCTCTTGTTCTCCTGTATTCCCATACACAATACCCAACACGCTTCCAAATAACTCTTCAATATCAAGAGCAGACAATTCCCAACGACAGTCCAGTACTTCATCGAACATTTTTTCTTATTCCTTGACTATCCTTACAAGTTCCTTTTTCAGGAAGTAGTCCATCTCCCCAACCACCCAAATGATTTGTGTATTTTTGTGGGCCTGCAGTGCATTCTTGATATCCATCAAGACACTGGTGGTTCATCCAAAAAAGTGATGTCGTAATGCTCACGTATCTGAAGATCCTTTGGAAATATCACATGTTGACGACAAACAAAAAGAAGAATATATCAATTTATCATCAAATTGAATTACCCAATGGCTTTTAACAAGAACAACAAAAATGTTAATATATAGATAAATTTTATACTTAATTACCAAAAATTACTTGAACATTGATCACTTACTTACTGAAATATATATATCCAAACTTTGATTTTTCATAATTTGCTACATGTATTTTAAGAGGTGAGGTTATAAGCAATCTCTATACTAAAATATGTACGATCATTGACATGATTATATTATTTTAAAAAACATATAAAATAGGGGGTATAATCTATGTTTTCCATATAATACTTTTATTTTATTGAAAATATGATAATGTTTGATAATTATGATTCTTTTATATTTCAATAAAAAATATTATATTAAAAAAATCAGATTGATCTCAGTTTTTTAAAAATTTTATGTTTTTTTTAATAATATAGTTTTTAAAACACTAAACCAATCATGTATTGCTACATCAATTTTTGTTCAGATTTTACTAAAAAATAATTGTGTATCACATTTTACCCCAACTCTGAAAAGTTCAAATAACAATATTAAAGTTCATATAAAGTTTTATAAAATAGACAAAAATTCGTATATATTTATTTGGATTAAGCTTAAATTTATTTGAAAAAAATATGGAATACATGTTATACAAAAAGATATAATAAATATTTTTAAATAATAAAAAAATGTTTTGGTACATGTCTCTCAAAATACAAAGGAGATGTCATAGTTTGACAAAGAAGTTGATCGACTGGAAATACCTTGTTTACCTTTTCAAACTAGTGAGATGTATGTTTTGCAATTGTTGATGTGATTATATAAACTTATGATGGAGAGAATAAAAGTGTTTTGGGAGTCTTTTAGAAACTCTGAATGAGTTTAGGCTCGATGAAAGTTGAGATAAGGTCAGAACCTTTTTCCGATATAAATATTTATTACGTATTTCATTTAATGAATATAAAGTCACATATTAGTTTTAGTTTATGAAAATTTGAAAAGTGAAACATTTCAGTATTTCAATGAAGGAAACCTTTCTTTGTTTTATGTCGAGAGTCAAATATATTTTTAAAGAAATTAGTGGATGTTAATGTGAAGGATGGTCTAAATAAAAGTGGATGCTAGTGTTTCAAAATAATTGTGAGACAACCATTCGTGCTGGTCTAAATAAAAGTTGGTTTAGGGGTCTCGATGTGTAATTTGAAGGGGGAAAAATAGTATCGTTACCTTTTGAGTAATTGCTTCCTTAGCTCCAGAGTCAATCAACAAAAACTCATCCAACAAAGACAAATTCAGTGAGTATTTCCCCTCCTAATCCTGAAATAAGTGGCTGGAATTTGGCAATCCTTTAAGTCTTAACTTTGTTAAATTTCGAAGCACAGTTGTATCACGGCATTCACTTGTGACTCCAATTTCATCAGGTCACTTTGAAATGGTGAAGAGACTTATGAGACATTCACAAGACTCTACTCGTATGGAAGTCAATTTCTCAAAAGCGGAGTGCGGAAGTTTGCTTTCACTTCCTTGTGGCTCAATTAACACTCCCAACTCAGCTACGGTTTGTAGTTGATTGCAATCCAACGCTAATAGTGTTTCAAGATTCTTCATCCTTTTCAACATAAATGATGGAATGATCCTTCTGAGTCGTAGTTTGCAGAATGACCCCTCAACAAGGGGTTTATTATGCCACAACACCGTAATGCCCGTAGAAAGAACTTCCAGCTCCTCTAAATTTGGGAGATAAGCCTGCAAATTGAAGTACACAAGAAAAGTCTCAAAGGTAATTATTTGCACATTATTTTTGGCAGTACAAAAATGAAAGAGTATATATATAAATATAGATGTGTGTTTCCGTACCTTTTCAAAAATTGCTTCTACTGTGTCTCTAACTGTTCAAAGATTGACAGCTTCTTTAAGGATGGAAGCTCCAAAGTGTACCTCCCCAACAGAAGACTGATGAGCTTTATGTTCTCACCAACTCTAAGAGAAGTTAACTTTGGAAGTATGATTTCGTAAGTCGACTGTTTGTTTTGTTGAGTAATACGTCCCTCAAGTACTCTGGAATCATGCACTGCTGGTATATGTCTGTTTGAAGGGATCTTGAAGACATAGTCTTGTAATTCACATTCCATTATATTCATGGCCTCCAAATTTTGCAGCCTCTTGATTATGAATGATGGAATAATATTCCGAAGTCTTGGACAATTATGAACCTCGAGGGATTTTAGCTTGCAAAAAGAAGTTCTCAGTGGTTCGCTGCGCCACAGCTCTTCAACTTCAGTAGATCGAATCTCCAATTCCTCTAAATTTGGCATGTTAATCTATTTAATAAAACAATATTAGTAAATTATAAAACATTAATTTTCAACATACTGCAACAGTGTGTTAATGGGATTATGAAATAATTAAAACCTTGTTATCGAATAAAGCTTGTATGCCAGTAGTTGCTTGTTATCCCGAATCATGAACAAATGATGTTGCCTTCACTAGAGCTTCCAAGTTTTGGCACTTCCATATTTCCATACGTTTTAAGCATGGAAAATTAAATAAATAACTCTCAGAAGAGAAATAAGTCCTTTACCAGTTTTCTGTCGAGGTTGACTGAAAGACTTTCTTATTTCGTTAGTCTCGCTCCTTCGTAGGGTGAACATACCGGACAATTCACTAATATTCCACTTGTCCTTGATAGTGTTATAGTTAATTTGGAATGGTCCATACCTAGGAGGTAATGAATTCATAATGAACTCAACCAAGAAAGAGTCATCCACAATGACTTACGCCTTGTTGCTAAGTTAGTCATCTCAATAACATGATCTTGCATACTTTGTGACCCTGTAATTTCATGGTCGTGAGTTCTGCCATCAATGCTCATGCAAGTGACCTATCTTCAGATCGGAATCTCTATTCCACATACTTAAGGTATTCTTCAGCACTTTCTGTATGAGGAAGAGTGGTCTTAATGATGTTGGCAATCGTCATTCGCATAAACATAAGGTTTAACATGTTTGACATTTCATGATTATTATGGATAAATGACTACACGTTATGCACAAAACATGTAAAATATTCTAGGTTGGTTAATTTGGCAACAACAATCCTCTTACTAGAAATGTTCATATGTATTGGCCTTAGATAATCTTTAATGGGCAAACCCCTAAATCAAGACTATCAATACCGTATTCTAATTTTGTTCATAAAGGGTTAATTTAGCATCAATCGTGCTTACAGATCAAATAATATTACATCCTTATACACACACACATTAGATAGAAACAACTGACTTTCTAACATAGAACTTCTTACACATAACATAAAGCCTCCATTGCAGATCAGAAATCAATTCAACGATCTCGGACATACAAGTCAATCATGATATCAATTATTTTTGGTTATCCAATTTCATAAGTGATTAAGCAATTGCACAATAGGTTGAACAAAAACAAAACTCGAGCGAAAGAGCCAATAATTTCACGTAATTGAATTCACCAATAATTTGAATGTTATTGATTTGGAATTGGATTCCACCCAAAAGAGAGTTGGATCAAAGAATTCCACACCATAACCAAATGCGATCAGGAATACCAGTTGACCAGAATGTAATCAGATCAACAAAATCCATAAATTAGGTAATCATAATACAGAGGCAGGCATGATCAAGAACTCAGACTTTGATACCACATGTAAGCATTCTAACTATAATTCCAAGATCTAGATCATGCGATTATGCCAATACTTTAGTGCGGAAGAACTTACCTCATTTGGTAGATTTATCCATTGACCTTGAATGAAGTGCTATATCTTTTTATCCATTTAGATTACCTCATTTGCTATATCTTTGATACCCTCACTTTCGTACAGAACTAACGTGATAGAAACTGTCTACAGTCTGTTGTATTTATGGGCAGGGAAATGACTAATTTATATATATTATGTTTTAATCTTGTGTGTCCATCGAATAACCAGTCGAACAGTCAAGATTGGATATAATCCATCAAGGCACACACACATACACACATATATATATATATAGGTACTATATCTGGCCACATAATATTAGAATGTAATATGACTTATATATATATATATATATATATATATTCTAATACCAATCTGTTTATAGTTTATGGGTACAAACATCTTAAACAATACCTAGTATATTTGATCGAGATTAGTATTACTAAATCATTAGTTGTATCCTAAATTGATAGGCATATATATATGATAAGATATTTTCTTAAAGAAAAAATATGTGATAATTTACATGAAGTCACCTAAGTAATCATACCAAAATATCTAACAAAGTGTACTTAAATGTCTTAAATAATAAGGGTTAATTACCTCAATGGTCACTTATCTTTGCCTATTTGACTAATTGGTTAGAACTTGTGCACAATGGTCACTTATGTTTGGTATATAATGTGACTATTTGGTTGCAATATTTTTTATGAGATGAGAGAAAAATATTGTTCTGACTTATCTCCATCTTCTTCATGTATTCTTCATCTTCTTCATTTGTTCATCCAGTGTCTCTCTTCGAAATCTTCTTCTTTTTCGTAAATTGAACCCAAAAGTTGAATTCCAGGGTTTAAAACTAAATTTTTGAGTTAAGTTGATCCCAAAATTTCAGGTTCTGCCCACCACCAAAGGTCCAAAAGAGAAGTTTCTTGCAAGCAAGGTAAAGACAGTTGAAATAGAATAAGAAAAAGTTTAGAGAGAACAGGGATTGAAACAAGTAGATATATTGTCCATCGTCTTTGCTTGGGATTTTATAAATTACGTTATGCGAATTTATACTTGTACTAGATATCCATCTAGCTTGCTAAGTCTGTTTGAGGATGAAAGAGTAGATTTAGGATGAGATTTTAGATCTAGGTCTACTGCACAATTTCTAGATTTTTCTTTACCCACGAACAAGTACTCCTCTGCATCCTCAGTGTCTACCTTTCTCTTCTCCTTTTGTAGAGTCTACTTCGACACTTTTGCACTAATATTGAAACCCTAATTTCCTGAGACCGATCATGCATCTACTTCGACAATATCCAATCTCCATCTTCATTTTATGTCGCTGCTTCTCCTCTATTACTACTAGGTTATCTCTCCAGCAACGTTAAAATGAGGACTATGATAAAGGAAGGTGTGTGGAAGAATATTGAGGATTTGATCCTCAAGGTTGTTGTGATGAAATATGGAAAGAGCCAATAATCAAACCCAAAAACTGATTTTTTGGTTCGTTAGAACAAAAACATTCATTTAATGTGTTTGATTGAACCTTGAAATTCAATTCAAATTTAGTGTTCAATTGAACCCATAAACTGAATTTTTGGGTACAATTTTCGAAGAAGAAGAACTAGAAGATGAACATGAAGAAGATAAGGAGAAGGGTGGTAAAAATCATCATTTTAGTGACATTTTAATCATATTTGTTAAACATAAGTAACTAAATACAAGTTGTAATCAAATAGTCACATGTTGAAACATAAGTGACCATGTAGTCACGCGAAAAAAGTTGAAGAACCAAATAATTACATTGTTCAAACATGTGTGTCCATTGAGTTCATTAACCAAAATAATAATGCAAATGCACTTAATTTGTTTCCTATATCATTTTAATCAATATAAGAGAGAATTCATTTTTATTTATAAAGAGCGGATAGGTACAAACAAAAAATGAATATATTATATAGGGGTAAAAGTCGTTTAGATATCTCAGAAGACACAGTTTTACAAATAGCTACCTTAGAACATTTTTGTTACTTTCGGGTATCTCAAAAATCATAAATGTATCTACTTTAATATTTCGGTCATGTACCCGTCACTTCTGTAGTATTTTGTTCCATTAAGATAACCCTATTTTATTTTACTGTTACTTTCAGGTATATTTAAGTTGTTTTATTGTAGCAATCCAATATATTTACTTTGTCGTTATTGATTTATTATGTTTTTGTTACTTTCAGACACTCAATTAAAGCAGATACATTTATGAATTTTGAGGTACTCGAATGTAACAATTTTTTTCTGAAGTACCTATTTGTAAAAACGTGACTTTTGAGGTACATAAATGACTTTTATCTCTATTACATATAAACAAACTATTTAAGAAATATCCCTTTACATGTCATACCAATTTGAACTAACCATCACTTTACTAGTCCATAAAAATAGGACAAAAATATGAACATACACATGTATGTTTGCTTTTTCTCATATTGTTTGTTTTTTCACTCGAACGTTTTTTGTTTTTGTTTTAATATTTTGTTGTTGCACTTTTCGTCCACTTTCCGTATGTTTCGTTATTTATTTTATCATGTTGTATTTATTTTATCATGTGCATGTCACATAACGTAATATCACGTACAATTTACCAAAAATACCCATAGCCTCTTATTATTATTTGTTTTATACATTCTTTCTACCTCTCTTCCTCCCTCTCCCAAACGAATCATCATTTCCTCCCTCTTCCAAACGCGATTTTCAATTCAATCTCTAGTACAAATAATAACTTCCATAGTTTCAGGCTTGAGCGAGCCCCTGTATTGATCGAGTACACGGCCATCAATACTAAATGTTGATTCAAAAACAATTGTTGTAATAGGAATGCTGAAAATATCATATGCCATAGCGGAAAGAATAGGAAATCGAGTCGATTCCCATGTCAATAATCTAGAAGCAATTATTGTAATAGGAATGTTGAAAATATCACATGCCATAGCGGAAATAATAGAAAATCAAGTTGATTCCCCATATCAATAATCAAGAAAATCTAAAGTCTTCTTCCTATAAAGTAGGTCTTTCAAATATCGATCAAGTTTAGACTTTTGAGTTGATTGATTGTTTGATCTTAAATCATCAAATTCCTAAAACACATATTAAAAAATCATATAAAATAGTTGAAAGATTAGAAAAAAAATAAAATAAGAAAGACTTACATTGAGCACATTGGCTGTCGAGTGATGCATCACTTGATCAATAAAGAAGAGGTTGAACGGGTCTTTTTACCAACCTAAGATTTGTTCTGTAAAGAAAAAGATGCCACAATAGATAACTTATTCACATACACATTATACAACTCATGCAACTTGGACCGAATCATTTCAACTTCAACACCCCCATAATCTTCACCATGCAACTTTTTAAAAGCAAACTCGACAAACTTAAACTTGAATCTAGAGTCCAAAATAACAGCAACTGTCAAAATGACACTAAAGTTGGTCAAAAACTTATCAAATTTGGACCTCATACGATCAACCACCACTCATGACAAGCGCGGGCCAGACGGGTCAATCCGAAAATGACCTGTCCCTCTATTTTTGACCTGAACGTCGATTCCGGGTCGGGGCACCTCTACTAACAGTAGACACGTTTGGCCAAAAAAGGGAAAAACAGTGGACACCACTACTGAAATACAGACAAACGAGATAGCCATACATCATATTATTAAGATTCCACTAATATACAACATGGCTCCAATCTCATATGATTTCTTTCACTATTATTTGAAATAGGGAGGGAGGGACAGACTGACAGTGAGTCAGTTCATTGATATGTCATGTTGTTCTGTAGATTCTTCTTCAGCAGCAGCTACAACAATCAGCAGAACCTCAGAACTGCATCAAGCTCCTTTTCATCATCGCAATTGTATCCCAGTAAATAAGCTCGTGCTGCCAAGTTTATCCATTAAAAAAGTAAGACTAAGAGAGTGATCAATCTTTAACTACCTTACACTAGATGGAATGCAATAAAAAAAGGAGGAAAGATTGAACAAGGACAGAGTCAATTCATTACCAAAGCGACCAGATCCCAGGAACGGCTCTGGATCACAATCATCGGTTCCACAAACACCTTGCTGAAATTATAAATTGAGATTACCAGCAAGTAATGAATGCTGTGATGTGGATATGTTTCTATTATATTAAAATTGAACAACTCACAGTATCCCCTTCCATTTCATCAGGTGACAGTAACCTATCAAAACAGTGTCCAGATATAGTGCAAACCAGAAGCTCATTGGAAGGGTCCATAACAATCTCTCTACACGTATCATCACATACTGGAGAAAAGAAAAAGGATGTCAACATTTACACAGGCCATCACATTCAACCATATAAAAGAATTTTCAGCAACATCTGCCTATTCTATAGGAGTTTTAAAAAAATAAACTTTTTCATTGGTCCATGCACGAATAGATGTAGAGTTAATACCATGAACATGTCCTGTCTTCTCACATACGTATACATCTCCAATCATGTGGTAAGAACATGTTACGCCTGAACAAGCGTGATTTGATGCCAATTTGTCAGTGAAACCTTTACTGCTCCTCCACAAATTTACCTGATCCGCAACTGTCTTATCTAGAATGATCCTGTCATCGTTCACCTTCAAATATAAATTGTAGACAACAGGGATGAGTTCAAAGAAAAATGCCAACTGTTAACAAAAGCTGAGACAATAAGTTTGTCTGAAGCTGGAAAATATAACACCTGCTAACGGCACAAGTTCACCAACAAATGTAACAGGATATGAGTATTTGATCCTCGTTGCAACAGTTTATGCACGACAAGTAAATGTTGAGCCTCATTTATAATGGAGCACTGAATGATTAGAAGAAGAGAAGCTTTGTGTTTGGGCTCAACTTTTCTTGAGTGACATACTTCAGAAAAGCAGTATCCTTAGTTACCTGTGAAAGAAGAGGTGCTTGAGTTCTCTTTGATGCCTGCATTTGAATATAGTACTCTTTGAACTCAGTCTGACAAGTCCTAACAAGTTCCACCATGTCTTCTTCATCACGCTGTAGAGAACTTGCCAATTAGAAAAGTTTCAAAGGTAGCATCACAAATAAGCCCCAATTTGCCAACTAAGTGCAGAATTTCGAAAATCTCAACTTCAAACTTTAAGTTCACATTGCTTAGTTATACTACGAGTCTGATATTAATAAACAATCATGAAAGAGAGTGAAATAAGTACGACTCCTTTGCTCTTTTTTTTTTTTTTGGCCCAACTCCTTTGCTCATTAAGTATTTCTTGAGTTAAGAGGGGCAGCAAATAGCAACTAAGCTTCTTAAAGCAAAACAAGTACCTGAATATACAGCTTTTTCCATGCAGATTGCCGCATCTGGTTTGGTTGAGATAACAGTCCCCATCGAATAGAATAGCTGGATTAATAGAATCTCATTAAAGACTAAATTTAAATACATATACACAAAGTGCATGGTCAATAATATATAATTTGTACAAATGAAATAGTCTATGAAGATGGCCAAAAAAAAATAGTCTATGAAGGATTATGAAGGTTTCAGTTAAATCCACCAATCTTCAAGAAAGGCAGTGTTGGTGAACTACTTTATCAAAACCACGAATACCAATAAGGCCAATCGGCAAGAGCTTAAGCAAAAAAAGAGGGACTTATTACATAAATTTGAAAGGACTCACAGGCGGCGCCAGAGAGATTCATCGGATGCAGCAAAACTTAAGAACCTACACGACTTTGAACAGGCCATAAGATCCTGGGCATGAAAAAAAGAAAATAGTTTAACAAATTAATCATCTTTCACCTCATAAGAATGAATAAAACAATAGAATGGAAAAGTTTTGAACTTCAGAGGACAAGAATTTGAGAATATTGGGAAATAGCTCAGGAGGCAAGTTGCTCATAATCCCAGTCTCTATCCTCAATTTTGGAAATTTATTAATGCTGTCGCTGCCGCTACCGCCATCACTGGATAAAGCGATTTCGCTTCTACGATCAGCCTTATCCCCCCAACGTGGCCGTTTGGCTTGTGGCTCCGGCGGTTTATCTTCATCCGATTCCACGGGTTCCTGCCCAATCGGCGACAAAAATCCATATTGTCTGAATTTCCACCAACTATTTGAGTTGCAACACTGTAAAAAGCGAAAAATTGATAAAATACCTCAGAGACGATCTCGGACTCTAGGAACTGGACCAAACTCTTGTTCTCATCTTCCTCTGTCATCTCACAATCTGGTCCGACGGTATTCTGATGCGAACCCATCGAAGCTTGATTCAAGTAAGAGTGACGGCGAACAGAAATTAAGGAGAAATAAACTATATTTATATTAATATGTATATATTTATATCTATCTATATATTAATTGGATATATTAATTGGATATATTAATTGGATAAGTTATGTAGAATTCTGACAAGTAAGATTTTTAATATATTTTCTCATTCGTAATGTCAATTTTGGTATATGTCAAACATATTAAAATATTTCAAACTCTCTCATTCATTCTCTCAATAAGTTATAAAATTTTATTAATTTTTTTTTTATTTTCTACGTGCGTTTATGATTTTTCTTAAGTTTATTTTATTTACTAAATTTTATATTTTATGAAAACCAAGAAGGTGAATAAATTAAAAAAAATTATTACATCATAATTTAAGACGAAATTAAGGGTTATTATGTATATTATATATCAATTTTATGAAAATAATAATCACATTAATTTTAGGTAGATATTTATAATTATGACATAAAATTTAGGGTATGGCTAAGTTATGTAGAATTGTGACAAGTAAGCTTTTTAAGACATTTTATCATTCCTAATGTCAATTTCATAACTTCTAATTGGTACATGTCAAACATATAATTATCACTCATATGTGGCATGCCATGTAACATAGTTTAAAATATTCCAAACTCTCTCATTCATTCTCTCAATAAGTTACAAAATTTAATTAATATCTTCTTATTTTCTATGTGCATTTATGATTTTTCTTAAGTTTATTTTATTTACTAAATTTTATATTTTATGAAAACCAAGAAGATGTATGAACTAATTTTTTATTACAACATAATTTAAGATGAAATTAAGGATTATTATGTATATTATCTATCTAAATATCTCTCTCTATATATATATATTAATTTGACTAAATTATATGCAATTGTGACAAGTAAGTTTTTTCATGTATGGTGGTAGAATCACTACCACTAAAGACATTGTTAGTTATGTTGGAGGTAGTTCTGCCATGTCATACACCTCCAAATGTATATCCCTAACTCAGTTGAAAGAAATTGTTGCAGTAGGTTGTGAAATCAGAGGATATAATGAGTTTGCCATGTTTACCCATTCACGCGTACGTGGATCTAGGGGCCAACATTTACTAACCCTCCAGTACCTATCATCCCCAATCTTATCTTTTTTTTTTTATCACAAATCCCCAATCTTATCACTAGCAATAACCTATAATAAATAATAGGGGTGAGCAAAAAAAACTGGTTGGACCGAAATCCCGATAAAATCGGTCAGAGACCGGCTCGACTAATACCGAGACCGACTAGAATCGAGACTGAGCAGTCAGGTTTTTTCCTCTAAATTCGGTCTCGGTCTCGGGTATTTTCTCGAAATTTCCAATTAGGACCGGACCAACTCGAGTTGTATTAAAACTTAATACTTACGTTAGGTCTCTTCTTTAGTTATTCTCATCCTGTCTTCATTTCATTCAGTCTTTGAGTCTCATCTGTTCTCTTCTCTGTTCCGCGACAGCTCTTCTACTCATTGTTGCCCTTGCATCCGCCTCCGCCGTCTCGTCTCTCGTCGTCGTTGTCTCGTCTCTCGTCGTCGTAGTCTCGTCGCTCGTTGTCACAGTGTCGCCTGTCGCCTCCAGCAGCAGTAAGTGTTCTTCATTTCCTTAGAGATTTAGATCACAATTTACTTCGATTGTTCTTCATTTCCATCCTCGTCTTGCCTCTCGCCCTCTCGCCTCAAATTGTTCCGAAATTGCTTCGATTTGCTTCGTGATTGACTAAGATTGTCACGATTTAGGTCACAATATATGTCGCCCTCTCGCCTCCAACAGCAGTAAGTATTCAAGTCACGATTTTCATATTCTACGTGGTCTTTGGAACATTTGAGAAGGAGATCCCCGGAAAGATATATAAGTAGTTTTAGAGATCCTTCTCCTCGAAGAAATGTGGAGGATTTCCATTCTCGTAGAAACATGGAGGAATTTCATCAAAAAGAAATATAGAGGAATTACCGAGGACGTTGGTCATGAGGACACCAGCTGATGTAATGCTAGTTTCATACGCGAGAAGTGATGTAATTGAACCCCCAAGACCCATGAGTAATGCACTTTATCTGTCAAGTTCAGCACGTCCTACTTTGATCATGAGGCTTCCACAACTCGTGGGACTAAATCCTCCTACTGGACCTGGTATCAATGTTCAAAGAAGTACACAGTTGGTACACACCTTGTTACTATTTCCCTTTTATATTGTGCATATCTCTGCAATCTGCATCTTGGGTTGTTGAAGGTAACCTATGGTACTTTGTTCTTGTTCATGATGATGATTGCAGTTTGTTGTTGTTTCATTGGTTATCAGTATCAATTACTCTGACTCGTCTAATGCAGTTGAAACAATAGCAGTTGGTCATTTAAACAACTGCAATCATGTTCATCTATGTAGATAGATTTCTAGAACTATTAAGTAGGTTTGTAATGTGTATTATACTTAGTGCTTAAACATGCAAGAATCAATTGGCTATCTATATTGTCAAGGATTGAAGAAAGATTTCAAGTGATGGATTTATCTGAAAGCATATGGTTACATCTATACATAACACAATTGCATTGCTAATGATGAATGTGACTCATTGCATAGTGATAATTTATGACCATGATTAACTCACGTTCATTATTTATCCATATGACTGTCATACAGTCAATTGAAGCAATTACAGGATTTAGGTCACAATTATCTATATGATTTAGGTCACAGCCATACACGTTTGGAAATTGGAAGGAATCAATGGCTAGAAAGTGGCTTTAGCTTTATATTGTATTCACACTTTGACTTTAGAAAGTGACCTTCACTTTAACAATTTTTTTTACATCAATTTTCGTTTTTTTTAATGAAAATTTCGGTAATGGACCGAGACCGGCCCGAGTCAAACAAGACCGACTTGGGTGAGCTTTTTATACTGAAGTCGGTCTCAGTAATCCACAAGTGAGGACCGAAATTTCGGGCTTGGACTCGGTCTTGCCAAAAAAACCAGTCTGGCCCGCCCAAGCTCACCCTTAATAAATAACCACATTTGGCAATTTAAGAAAATTTCCCACCATTTTCAAAAATGACAACATAGAGCATTCATAATTACCCTATCCTCGGTGACATGTTGCGACATGTGATATTCTTGATAGTCTAATAATGACGGATCCTCCCGTTCCGTTTTTAACATGTCACTCATTGATCTCCTTGGATCGTTGTTCATTATTTGTTCAGAAACATGAAAAATATCATTATATTTAGCATTCTAACTACAAATTACGCATTTTAACTACTAATTATATCTAATTTAATCAAATTCAATCACATACCCAAAATTCTCTAAATTAGGGGTTTTGGCCTCACCTCGATATGGACCGACAAAGGAATAGTTGGACGTGAAATCGACAATTGGTGGTTGTGAGAAAGCTCTAGTGTGGAATTCCGGCAAAAAAAGGAGGCGGCAGAAGGTACAACAACTACGAGGGATAGTCCCGTTCTTCAATCGGCCCGACTATGGGTCTCGGCTGGAGGCAATAGCGTAAGGGACGCGGCGGGAGAGGAGCGACGGAGTGATTCCAGTGGATGGTTGTGACGGAACCTTCAACGGCCAATTGCAGAGAGAGGTGGTGGGACGACTGTGGGACTGGGGGGGAACAGACGAAGTCTCTGTTATTCCCCCTAAATGCTGATGGGGTCAGCATTTTATCCAATTTTTGTAAATTCCAAAATGCGAGGGTTAGTTTGGTAATTAATTACTAAAATATAGTTAAATTTGAAAAAAAAATCATTAAAATGAGACATAAGTGACATATTAACATCACCTAATTAATAACAATAATATCAAACTAAATTTTAAGTTTTTAACAATGTCACCAAATTAAATGTTATATATATGTATAAACTAAATATAATTTACAATTAACAAAATATATAAAATATAATATGTATACAAAAACATTATATTGTTATTATTGTTAGAAAAATACTAATGTCTTTATATGAACTTTGATAGAAGTAATAGATCATATAACATTTCTTTTTATAGACATTAACAGTTTTTTTTTTTTATGTTTATGAATAGTATTTTTTTCATATTTATAACTCAAAATTTTGAATTATTAAAATACTGCTCATAGAAAATCATTTATTGTTAATTTTTCTAAAATAAATAAAAAATTAGTAATGATTTGAATAGTTTTTTTTGTGAACACGTGCATTAATATTAACAAAAACTTTATAAACATATTTAACTTACAAGTATTACTTATTATTTTATTAGTAATTTTTACTATTGACTCATGTATTTTTAACTAATTTTATGAACGAATACACTTAATATAATTTATAATTTTATTTTTCTTAATATAAATTATAATAACTTATCTATATAATTAATTATTTCATGTATCTTTAAATTTTAATATTTTTATTGTAAGCAATTAAAACTTATAACAATATACTTTTTGAAAAATTATAATAGTTTGTATTCACTTAAAAAATAATGTTATAACACTAACCTTATTGCTTTTTAAAGTATTATAGTGTATATTCATTTAAATAGTTACAATCTATATATATATACATATATATATACAAAATAATTTAACTATAATATATCATTAATTAGAATAATCTCTCTTTAAAAATAATTTATATCTATCTAATATATAAATAATGATGTTTATTAATTAGAGTTTAACACGATCAGAATTACTTCTTTAGCTTCGGTTCGTTATTATCAGTGTTATCAGAACCGGACCGACCCTCGAACCGGTGAGGGGGCCGGTTCCTGGTTCGGTCGATCCAACCCGGTTGGACCCGGTTCGACATGCACTCACTGTTCACAAATAGGAAAAAAAACTAAAAATGCAATTAGAAACTACATAGTCTCAAGCACACACATAATTACCTCAAACTACATAGTTTCAAACACACACAAATTAGACAATCTCAAACATACACATTACTCTCAAACACAATATAACACAACATAATTACCTCAAATTTTGAATATACATAATACAATAGTCTCAAAATCAAACACAATATGTATAAACTTTAAACATAACTTCTAAACCGAAAACGTTGCTCTGTCGAACCGAAAAAGTTGCTCTGTCGAACCGAAGAAGCCGGTTTAAATCGAAGAGAACCACCTAAAAAGTTTAAACCGCCATAAAAAAAACTAGAACCAGAAACCGTTCAGTTTTAAAAAACCACTGAGTTTTTCAAAAACTGGTCGGTTCAACACGGTTCAAACACTGTAAATATGCATTTTGGTCTTTTAGTTGAACCAAACCGGATAGGGGTCCGGTTCTTGGTCGGATCTTATCGGACCGCTGGTCCCGTCCGGTTCTGATAACAGTGGTTATCATATTCATCCATCGGACGACCGTGAGCTAGACTGCGATTGGTTATCGGGAGCATAAAGGCGGAGACTGATAGGACTAGAAAGGAGACGCAACACCATTGCCATGCCCAGTAATACCCTACACCTATGTAAGGGACATCAATGTACGATTGGTCCATATTGGTAGGGCTTTATTAAGTGAGCCCACTTACCTTTCCAATTTTTTTTTCCGAGAACAGATAGGGTTAAGTTTGAAAAAGATGTAATATATTTTTTTGAAAGTTGGAATTGATGGAACATGTTTTCGGGTGTAGGTCTTTGATGTAGTATGTTTGATTTTGTTAGTTTTAGATGAAACATTACACATTCCGTCCGTTGTACCGTTAAGTTCAGTCACGTGGTAACTTAAAGTTACAGTTTGAAATATACATTTTTTGGAATTCCGGATCTACCCTTGGTTGTATTTCCCTCCATTTGTTGTCTCTCAACCTTCCTCAGTCACGTCACTCCCTTCCCTCAATTTGAAGCTTATCCTCCGCACCGAAAGTCGAATGAAACCCTAGATTGTCGAAGTTTTCTCATTTGCTTCAGTTATCCGGCACTCCCCCAACATGGATACTCTCCAGACGAAACGATGGGACTGATTTCGTGAATCGTCCCGGCTAACCGTTCCTCGTTCAAGCCGTTGCTATCGTACCCACGCGAAAGCTTTCTACCCGCGCGATAGGTTGCGTTGTTCACTAGCCCCGATTTCCTCTATAAATTCAATTTTTGGTTGAAATTCTGAAGTGTGTTGATTGCTCTTCTTGCATTGATAGTAATTGCTTGCAGCGAATCAACTTCAGATTGTGCTGCAGAACCATGAACATACACCACATTTAGTAAATACAATAAGAAAATATGTAATGAGCATGATGCAGACTGAGTTGGTAAATACTGCATAGCATCCTATCATGATTTGATACACATTATTTATTCAACTAAGGAAATATACTATATCATGCTCACTAGAATAGTTTTTCTGATGAGTACCATTAGGTTAATGTATTTCCTTCTCAAAGTTGAATTTTTTAATGTAGGGTTTGTATGTTAATGTGTTGAAGGTTCACTACTGACAGAAACGTTTTTGCAAAATGTCAAGTTCAGGTAAGGAGAAGTGGTTTATGCACATCCACTACGATAGTAATTGGGGAAACTGTGTTTACAACGACAAATTCTGTTTCATGGACCTGTCTGACAAAACTTTTGTCTACTTCAATGTCGATGTCCTCCTGGATTATTACAGTCTTAAAAGGGATGGTGTTATCACCTATGTTCCACCAAATGGAGATCCGAAAACAGACATCCAAGTTATATGTAGCGACGAAGATGTGAATCTAATTAAGGATAAACAAAAAGGTGTATGCGAAATCCGTTTGTATGTGCTTCCACCATTTGATGAGGAAGCATGTGGTAAAGATCCATGGTTAGAAGAGTTGCACTACAACACAATGTTGAAGGCTATTGCATCATTAACCAACAGCCGCTCCGCTAAGCAAACATAACTACTTCAAATACACATCCAAAAACACTTCAACCAAGAACTAATTTTAAGATTATAGCGAACAGCAGTACCACAAACACTCCAACAACAGTAATCAACATCGTTTCCCTCCTACGAACAAGAAAAATTAAGAAAATTGCTTGCCTCAACAACATAAGATTCAGGGACGTCGTACCATGAAGATTGAAGACGAATCTGCTCATATGGTGGTTGATAACCAACAACAGGTGCATTTTCGCTCAAGCTCTTCACCTAATCCATGCCATGGAATTTCTCGTATGAGAATGTTCTACTACGGTCTTTTATGGTCCGTGAAATTAGCCAGTACGTGGAATAATTTTTCTCGGCCTTTCCACGATTGCCCCAATTTTGAGGTAATTTTATATTAGATAACCCTAATTCATTTTTCTCAATTTTTTAATCATTTTCAAACCCTAATTTTGATACATTGTACTTGTTTGGTGATGTTTATGAGGTAGTCCGTAGAGAATCGTGAATGTATTTTTTTATTGGGAATATCCAGCTATGCGCCCCTATGGTAGGATTACTCTTATGCAATTTCAACAAAGAGAGAAATATTTGAATGAACAATTGGATTTTGCGAATGCCCGAGCTCTTGAAATTCGACCCAATCGGAAGTTAGTTGCTGCGTTCACAATTTGTATTGTTATTTTTGTTTAAAGTTCAATGGCGAACAAGTAGGTCGAGTATGTAGCTACGTAGTATGACATTTCTCTGTAACTGAAGTATGAAGAACGTTTTGTCGTTTGTATATGGGGTGACCTATGTTTGTGAACAAATCTTTAAATGTAGTGCTATGTTAACTTAAATGCTATTAAATGGTTACTTATTTATGACAAAACTGATATCATAATTCGTAAACATAATCATCCGTAAACATAATATAGCATATATCTGAAAACATACATCCCAAAAAAAGTTTCCGTTAAACCAGAACTACCTTACAAACACGATAATCAAAAAAGACACAAAATTTTCCCCACAAACAACAATAGAGAACAACAATAGGAATCAAAATTTCGAATAAATTTCTCCACAGGGTAACTCGATAGAGAGAGGGACATTTGCACCACAATAATTCATTCATTATAAGTAGTCTAGACAGAGGCCAAAACAAAGAACCCAATTGCAAAATCTATCACATTTACAAGTAATAGAGTTTGGAACACACTTCCATAATCATCTATCCCATTGAAGAATTGCAATCCGGAAAAATAAGTCGCAATCCCAACAAAAGCCACACATTTAATCAGTTATATACAATTTAAGTTTCAATATCAAATTACAAGTTGAGATCATGATACGAACTTGAGATAGGTCTATCAGGGCGGTTTGGGAGGCGAAGAATGCTTCATCGAGAGGAAGAGAAGGCAACCCTTTTTCTTCATCTACAATTCATGGGTTTATTGAATCGGGGGTGCAATCGGGTTCTGAATATAACATCAGTCTGATGATCAATTTCAACAATTTCGGTCTCAAGATGAAGTAATTTAACGAAAGAAGGAAAGAAGAATGGAGATGCAGGAAAAAAGACCAGAATAACTCCTATGTACATCAGTGGAGAAAACAAGGGCAATTGAGGAATTTCACACATAACAAACATCTTGTTAACGACTCATTTGCATTTAACGACCGATTAGGACAGAAAAAACTTAATTTATCTAAAACCACAAAAAACAAACATGTTTCATCACTTACAAAACATGTTACATCACTTACAAATTCAAGCAAGCATGTTTAATCTTTTTCATAGTTTTCCTTTATTGGATATCCACTTTTTTCAGTGTACATATATATAGTTATTATTATGTCAATAAGCAAAAATTAAAGAAAATAAAATATAAATACTTTTTTAATCATATTATTATATTATAAATATTAACTCCAGTTACAAAATAATAATATTTTTGTTATTAATATAATTTTAATTAATGTACTAAAACTTTATTTTTAGGCTTGGTTTTATAATGTTTACTATAATATTTATTATAAATGTGTTAAGTCCTTTTGTAATATAATCATCAAATGTCATTTCTCAACTCTTATCTAATAGTAGATAATTATTTCTTATTTTTTATATATTTATTTTAGGATTAATTACCTGAACAGACACTTGTGACTGAACAGTTGAAACTTGAGCTCACCCGTTAGTCATGTTTCAAAATGTGACTAAATGGCTCACCCGTTACCCGTTACCCGTTACCCGTTACCCATTATAATTATATTTTTTCACATGAAAATAATAAAAAGTGTAGATATACTTATTTTATAAATTAAATATACTATTATTTAATTTTTTGCATAAACGTTTTCAGAAAATTTATAATGTATAAATTTAGGAATATTTAGAAATATAATAATAAGAAAACATTAAATTATATTTTGTTGATATATTTAATATCAATGTAATATAATTGAATTATTTTTGGGTATCGAAAGTGACAGTCCAATATGGCACAAAATCCATAAGGCCTTCTCGACCCAATATAATCTGAGAGGGGGTCATACCCAAATATCTCAAAACTGGGTCGGCTCACACTTAGGGCAAACTGGATCCCACAAAGTGGTCCAGCCTCAACCCCGCACTAGAAGTGATCGCCAAAGACTCCAATGGTCGCCTAGACCTCAGCCAACGCCTTCCAAGTGATCGACCCGGGAGCGCTTGCCAAGAGAGCACAAACTCTCATCTCTGGTCCCACCACTGACTCTAAATATTCGGTAATATTGTCCCACATATCTCGGGCACATATTCCAAAAATATCTTATAAGGTAATTGCAATATTATGTTATAACAGTAATATACGCTATCCTTATAGCCACAACGACAAATATACACAGAGATTGAGTTATCTAAAACGGTTTGGGCTTCCATCCCTATAAATACTCATGCTTTAGATACATTAATGACACATTCTGAGTTCATACAACAACAATTTACTCCTTTAAGCATCAGATTGTGACCTAGAGGAACCCTATGTGGACGACATGATCGTAAAATCCATCAAGGGAAACCCTCACACAACAGACCTTCATGAAGCTTTTGAATGCATCCGAAGACACAGTGTCCGCCTGAACCCGACGAAATGCGCCTTTGGAGTGAAGTCAAGAAATTCTTGAGTTTTATGGTCAGCGAAAGAGGAATTAAGGTGAACCCTGAAAAGGTCAAGGCCATCGAAGAGATGAAGTCCCCAAATTGCTGCAAGGAAGTTCAAAGTCTGAACGGTAGCCTGACCGCATTAAACTGCTACCTATCAAAGCCAAGCGACAAACTTCCCTTCTTCCAAACTCTCAACCAAGTGGGAAGACACTTACAAGGTAATAGAAATCGCCGCACCAGGGGCATATTACTTGGAAAATATGGAGGATGCAAAGTTAGCTTGTCCTTTTAATTCCAAACATTTACAAAGGTTTTATGCATAACTTGTAATCACAGTATGTCAATAAAGAAAATTTTCCTACGTAAACAATGTAACCACTCCAACGACAGCGAATAAAGTCTCTACAAAAAGAGCGGACAAACCAATAAAGTAATAATCCCTCTAAAAACAACAATAAGACCAAAGAAAAGGGGCGGACGAACGAACAAGGTAACAATCCTACCAGTTAGGCAAAAGGAGGATTGTGAACAAACCAATAAGGTAACATTTCCTATCCCAAAAGATCTAAAAGTAAGGGGTGAACAAACCAACAATGTAACAGTTCCCCCTAAATTAAGCGAAAGGAGCGGGCGAACTTTTAAAGTAACAGTCCCTCCAAGTAAAAAGACATAAAGAGATAGGCGAACAAACCCACAAAGCGGTAATAGTTCCCCTTAATTTAGGCAAAAAGGAGCGGACGAACTAAGTAACAGTACCTCCGAGTTAAAGATTTTAAGAGCGAACGAACCTTCAAAAGGTAACAGTTCTTCTAGAAGGTGAAGAGGCGAACGAATCTAAGATAACAATTCCCTCAAAGGCGACAAATCTATAAAATATAACAATCCCCTTAAAGGAAGAACTAACCTTTCGATAACAGTTTCCTTTAAAATTTGGCAAAGGGAACATATGAGCTAAACAAGCAAAAGCCCTTCCTCAAAAGCCTTAAGGAGTGGAAGAATCTTCAAAGATAACATTCCATCCTAAGTCTAAAACCCTTCAAAATAAGAAGGTAAAGACTCCCGAAGGAAGACCCTTTTACTCAAGTCAGAAGGAGGTCAAATTTCGACTAAGGTTAAGGTGATGTTGAAAACGAGAACAGTAAAACTTCATAAAGCTACCAAACAATCTAACATCGGAAATATCCTAACATATTCGAAGTTGTGGGTAGTTGTTGTTTAGGATGAATTGAATGCTCTATCATCTAACAACATTTGGAGTCTTGTTATGTTACCTGGAGGTAGAATTCCTATAGGATGTAAGTGGTTGTTTAAAATCAAACGCAATTCTGATGGGTCAATTGCTCGGTACAAGGCTAGATTATTAGTTAAAGGCTTCTCCCAGAAGCCTGGGTTTGATTTTCAAGATACATTTAGCCATGTTATTAAGGCTACAAATGTTAGAGTCATTCTTACTCTTGCTTTAACACATTAGTGGCAACTCAGACAGGTAGATGTGAACAATGCATTTTTGCAAGGTGATTTTGCTGAAGATGTGAACAATGTATTTCTCCTGGATTTGAAAAATGTTATGCTTCTGTTAAAGTTTTGGTGTCCAAGTTACACAAGGATTTGTATGGACTCAAACAAGCACCCAGAGCTTGGTTTGAAAGACTCAAGTATTTTTCCTTTATACTTTGTGTTTTTCTATTTCTCTAGCTGAAAATAGCTTATCTGTCAAGAAATTCACTTCAGGTACTATTTTTTTCTAGTTTATGTTGATGATATTGTCATCACAGGGACTGATTCATTTGCAATTGAGTTTGTTATTACTCAAATTAACAGTGAGTTCAAATTAAAGGATCTTGGTTCTCTTAACTACTTTCTTGGTATGGATGTGCAGGTTGTTGATGACTGTTTGATTCTAGGAGAGCGTAAATACATCACTGTTCTCCTATCGAAGGTTGGGCTAACCAATGCATCATTACTTCGCACACCTATGTCAGGTAAATTTATTGCTAAGGTAGTAGAATCCCACAGTGAGTCTCCTCCTGTTGATGAACAACGTTATAGAAGTGTTATAAGTGTTTTAGAACATGTGTGTGTTACCAAACCTGATATACATTTTTCTATCAATAAATTGAGTCAATACATGCAACATCCTACTTTGTGTCATTGGAAAGTTTTCCTCGTGTGTTGAGACATCTAAAAGGTACCGTTGATCACGGTCTATTGTTTTGAGCAAACCATGTAGCCTCTTCTGATGTTGTCTTGGTTTCTTATGTTGATGCTGATTAGGGTAGTGATTTGGTGGATTGTAAATCTATTTATGGACATTATATATTACTTAATGGTAATCCTATTGTGTGGAGTTCTAAGAAATTGAATGTTATTTCAAGATCATCTGCTAAGGTTGAGTATAGAGCCATTGCTAACGCTATTTGTGAAATAAAGTGGGTTGTTTCTCTGCTTACTGAACTTGGTATTCAATTAAATGTTGTTCTGATAGTGTTATGTGACAATACTGATGTTGATGCATTGGCCGAAAATTCTATTCATCATTCGAAAATGAAACATGTTGAACTTGACTTGTGTTTTGTGCGAGAAAAGGTTCAAACTGGTCAAGTTTTAGTTAACTTTGTTCCTGCTTTTAATCAACTGGCTGATATTTTAACAAAAACAATCACTAAAAAACAGTTTGTGCCTTTCAGGAGAAAGCTTGGTGTTATGTATTTCAAGGAGTTGACAATTTTTTGTGTTGATGTGTCTACAGATGTCGAACATATATCTACGGTCTCTGATGAAGAGTGGTTTATTCATTTTTTTTTGCGTCGTTAGTTTTATAAGTATGTCTAGTTTATTTCAATTATCTGTCATTGCTTCATTTGGTTTCCTCCTGTGTAGTATAGTGTGTTCTATGAATTGGACTCCCTTGTTTAATCTAAAACCAATGATACATATCCTACACATGTTGACACTTGTCTCTTGTTAAGTCACTAAATGGTTCAATATGTTGTGTTTCAGTGCCCTCATTATCTTGTTGTTGAAGATTGAGTCTCTTCACTCATCTTGCTCAACATGTAGGTGGATCTGTTTGAGATACACGTTTTCAGAGTATAATTGGATTTTGTTAAAAGTTTGTGATTCTATGGTATACTTTGCTACTTCGGTACATTAATAAGCAAGGATATATTGCTCATATACTGCCATAGGGTGAAGTTTGAGTCCAAAAATAATACTTCTTAGAGACAACGTTAAAGATACTTTGGCAAGTATACTAAGGATGAAAATATGGAGACTAAAATCTCTCAACTTCACTGGTAAGATAGAGGAAAGTGGAAACCTCTCTGTCAGTAAAACAAATACAATCAAAGATCAAGGTTGAATCAAAAGTAGTTGAGAAGAGGTCAAGATATGTTCAAAATAAGAACAACATGAAAGAAGGAGCATCAATAGTCTGTATATTATCAGTAGCATGCTAGCAGAATAAGTAATTCAGCTAAGGTGTTTTATCAGAAGCTCAGTGTGCTTGATATACTAAATCTCAGTATAGGTGAATGTTCATGTTGACTTGCTGATCTATTTAGACTTATTTTGATGACAACTAGATGATCGTGTATTTGAAACTAGTCATGTTTAACCTATGGTGATGACACAAGTAACCATGAGTGTTTCAAGTGTATGTGTGTGTAAAGTGTGTGAAGATGCAGAGCTTAAAGGATTTCCAGATTCAATTAGAGACTCATACTATTTTTCAGAAGTGGTTACTAGATTGAAGTCAAAAGGAAAACAATCAAACTTCTTAAGGGACTGTTAGGATATATGAATAATCAACATTTCATATTCATGGATAGGTGTAGAGATTTGTTAGCTTGTGTGTCACGATTTTATCTTGTATGTTAAGGAATATCATAGAACGTGTGCAGAACATTATAGAACTTTTAGGATGATTCAAGATCTTGTGCTCAAGGTAGTCTAGTTTTGTATAAATAGAGATATAGGGTTCTTGTTGAGGTTAAGTTAGATCATTGTATGAGTTGTGGGTTCTTGTTTTGTACTCAAGGTAGTCTAGTTTTGTTCAACAAAGTTGTTATTTCAGTTATTCCTTTCTTTCTTCTTTGCTCTTCATTTATTTTCTTAATCATTTCTTCATCACTACAATCTGATTTGAGTTCAGATTGCTAAAATTAATGTCGCTTTTGTTGATAATTTTATTGTCATATTGACACACTAGATTCACCATAAATATAGCATCATAAAATATAAAATAAATCTTTAATTTTAATATAATTCATTCAATTACTAGTAGAGCTTACATGGGAAGCATTGGTCGAACAGGGGGAGCAACAACTGTTGCAACTCGAAAATTCATTTGTAATAGGAAGAAAAAAAAAGGAATAAGAGAAAAAATATCGAACTCGTTCACTGTTAAGCCTAATTTTTAAACTTTGGAAAAAGCATAAGGTTATTTTCCTATTTACTTTTTATTTTGGGATTTTTATATATATATGGTATCTCAGGAAAAAAAATCCTTAGTTGCATGATCTTGCATGCGATCCATTACAACTTACACAATTACAGCAAAAGTTGTAGATTCTATTTATATTGAAACAAAATCTCTTCAAATATGAATCTCCTTCTACCTTTCATATCATTGTGGCATAGCTCGAGAATAATCAGATTATGGTATGATCCTATGACTGAATCTATCATGAGCTAGGATGTGGGACATGTTGTAATCCATTCGGCATTAGTGACTTCACAATTGAGCCGTTCGCGAATCCTTGTTTGACCGTGTCGATTATTGCATCAGGTGAATTTGGGATCCTTAAAGGCCAAGTTAATAAGGGGCAGGTCGTTAATGAGTGCATTGAATCTGTCGATTTTTCATTGGTCCTTTGGAATCTCTCCCGTCTTTTTGTATTGATCCCGAATATCGTTAAAGTCAATGATGCATGTCCAACGTCCCCTCCTGTTGTGACCTATCTATGTCAAATCATCGTAATTCCTACTTCGAGTGTGTTCATCTGGGTCCCCATATACCATAGTGATTTTCGTTGATGTACTGAATCCATTCCCTTCAATTCGGCAATCCACTCTGTTCGTTGATGCTAAGAGGATGTTTAATGTGATTTATTCCTTCCACGATATTGGTAGCCCACCTGCTAGTCCACAGTGTGCAATATGGAAGCTCTTCTCCATTCCGGTTGACCTTCTTATTTGTTCGCAAAAATTATCAAAATGTTATGTTTCCATCAGGAAGGCAACTGAGGGTTGACGTCTTTTGAGAGAGTTTATGGATTGTCATAGAAGATACCAGACCTTGCCAATTTCAACTGAGTAGACTCATTGGTCCCGTGTGGCTATTTCGAGACAGCCAATTGTTATGCTAGGGGAATCAGTCCAGCTGGCCCCATTTTTTCTACCTCTTATAATTATTCCCTTTCTTATGCCCGCACGAGTCCTTATCTATTGTTTACACATCTTCCCCTAACCGAGCTAGTGTACTCATTCTCCAACTTGCCTTTTTTTCCTGGGGTAGTTCTCCTCCTCATCTTCCTTATGACGTTTAAGGGACATCTTGTTGATGGTAGGGTTGAGGCCTGTCTGGGTTGAGATGGTTAGTTCATGGGGTGATGGTGATCTGGTCTAGGGGGCTATCTACGGTGTAAAGAGGTAGGCAAGTCTTCTCTGTACTGTGAGTCTAGGTGATTTTGTCGGTTTGGTATTGATTTTTGAGTTTTATGAGGGATTGTGGGAATATCTTCCATATGAGAGGAGATGGGATTAGGAATGGAGCTCAAATTGGATAGTTTGATCTTGGGATCTTTTGATATGGTAGGATTGGGTATGTGGGTGTTTATTGTGGTTGGAAATGTAATGGAGGATGGTTCGTCCTGAGTGGACATGTGGGCATTAAAAGGTTGGATGGGGTCGTGGGGGGTGTTAACCAATTCGGTAGGTGGAGGTTTGGGTTCAAGGTAAAGTATGGGAGGGGGTGGCCGGTGGTGTGGGTTCAGTTAGGATGTGGTTTAGGTAGGGTATTCGGGTTGGAGAGAAGTGGATGGGGGGCCTGAGTAGGTTCGACTGATGGTTTTGTTTATTGTGATTCCTTTCTAGCTCCTTTGGGATATTTACTTCTTTCATAATATGCCTCTATGTCTTTCTTCCAGCTGAGTTTGAGGTTTTTTGTGATTCCCCCCCCCCCCCATCTAGCTTGACATATGTTATTGTGGCTCGTGGACGAGATTCAGCCACCCATGGTCCATACATCAGGGTATCTGGTTTCACTTCCGACATTGCAGTATCCAGTTGACATTGATAGGGCGTGTGTCCTATTCTTCCATAGTCGAAGCACATGTCAGATAGGCATTCATATTTCACGTCCTCTTGAATTCTTCCACCAGAAACCAACAATCAGGGGTTGGCTCGCACCAATCCCCACTTTTATACGCATAAAACAACACTTGATTTGATCAGTGGATTCTTCTAATCCAATACACTTTCCAATCCCTTTACCAATCTGACGTGCATTTGCAGAGTTTAAGACTTCGAGTTCTAGGCCATGTACTTGAATCCAAAACTGAATTCGCTGAAAATCTATATCATTCAGGCTCACAGTATGTTCCCATTTCTTTATATTGAAGCAGTGTCCTTGGATGGACCATGGTAGCTGATCTAGAATAACTGCTTTCTCTTCCTCATTCTCAAATTCAATCACAAACATATTCTGCTTCAAATTTGTTGTGCTCACAGATTCATATTTCGCCAAGGCCACCTTCAGAATGTTGTAAATTGCCACATTCTTGACCGGTTTCTGAGATATAACTGATCTGACATACTTCTCACGCACAAGACACTCTGTTTTTGTGGTCAGGCTGAAGACGAGCTTCCTAGCTGGCTTCTGTACACCAGTTATGGGATTAGTCTCCATGATTGGAGACGAAAGGCAACTACAGTCATGTCCATTCTATAGTAGTATAGTAATTGTTAGAAAAAACAAATAGAGACCAAATATAGGCTAGGGTTAGGGTTTAAGGGTTTCGGCTACTAGGGCTTCTGCATGGCACTCTTATGTGGGAAGCAATGACATGGAGACTTCTGGAGGCCTGCAAATTCGTTGGGGAGTAGTCCTCCTAGACCGTGGGGAGGGTTCTGACATAGGAAACGCAGTGTCAACTCGTCGTTTGCAAATATTCGTGATGGCGTACAGATTGCCTTGCCGCGTGTCATGCTGCATGACAAGGAAGCTCGTAGATACGTGGAGATAACTACTTCCTTAGTCCTCGTGGATTTCCGACGAGGTGGTTAGGTCTGCCAACTCCAACTTCAAGGCCCCTAGGCAGCGGACACTCCCTTTCTATGGAGGGTTTATTCAGCAAAGGATGGGGAGACCTGCAGAGAGTCGACGACACAATAGACTGAGGGAGGGAGTTCGGAATAAACGTGATGATGGCTCTCATCGACAGGATCTCCAAGGTTTCTCTCGGGAGTGGGAACTCTCTTGCCGCGGAGGACAGCCTCCTAAGAAGGCTCAAGCGTTGCCGCTGTGAACTTACCAAATGGAGTAAGGAGGAATTCGTAAACAATTGAGCCAAGATCTAAGAAATCAAGGGAAAATTCAGTGAATGCAAACCTCCTCTAGCCTAAGAGTCGATGATGATCAAGAAAAAGACTTGAAAAATGGATTGGAAATGTGGTGGAAAAAAGAGGAAATCTATTGGCACCAGAGGTCTCGGGTCAAATGGTTAAACCATGGTGATATAAACTCAAAATTATTCCACCTAACCACTCTGATTAGATGTAGACAAAACAAGATCCTCAGGTTAAAGGGGCCGAATGGAAACTGGTAACCAATGAAGGGGAGTTTTGTTGTCAGATTTCTACTCGAACATTTTCACAGCGGAAAAGAGGCGAGATTGGGGAGAATTGTTGAATTGTGTGTCGACCCATATCAATGAGGAGATGAACCGCAAGTTACCTACCACATGGTATAAGCATCCTCAACTTACCTACCACATGGTGCTATGAGATTAATACTCTTGTGGCGTTCTTCTAGCAGGGACTTTCTCAAATAGGGAAAAAGATTCACTAGAGAAGATGAGATGTGCTAACAAAGCTAAAAATGGAGGTAGGGATAGGATTCAAAGAACTACAAAGCTTTAACCTAGCTCTCCTATCCAAGATGACTAAGAGGTTTATAGTTGAACTAAGTGCTCTATGGGTGTGTGTTCTAAGAGGAATCTACTTCAACAATGTGGATTTCTTTGGCGCTGCAAATGGAGGAGGTGCCTCTTAGATATGGTCAAGATTGATTGATGGTCGGGATATAGTGATGCGCGAGAGTCTCTGGATAATTAGAAATGGTCAATCAACTCGATTTTATAAGGATAACTGGATTCCAACTAGGGGGACCCGCTGAATTACCTTTGCACTGAACACTGAGATCATGGCAAACATCAAGGTGGCTGAATATATTGATTCAGGAAGGAGATCGTGGCGAAAAGACAAAATCCGACTTGTTACATAAGAGGAGGAGTTGCGTGACATAATAAGAGTTTCGATTCGCCTAAGCACATGCCCAGACAAGTTTGTTTGGCCACACACAAGAGCTGGAGGTGTATCAGCTAGGTGGTCCTATCGATTCATACGACAAATTCAAAACCATTGCCCACCTGATAATGATCAGAATAGGTAGACGTTGTGGAAGCAAGTTTGGAAAAATCAGACCCCGACAAAGGTAAATAATTTTATGTGGAGTCTACTAACGAACTCCATTGTAGTGACAGCAAAACTTGGTCGTCGAGGGATTGACACTCTGCATACATTTCCAATATGTAGGGGAATAGAAACGAGAGAACATACGTTATTCCAATGTGAGTGGGCGAGGCGAGTTTGGTTCGGCACCCTAAGGGTGAAAGTCGATCTATCCACGACAGACACGACTATAGCGTGATTTATGGACATCTGGAAGGAGGTTGAACCGAATAGAACATCCCTCGAGACCCGGTGGGCTATTTGCGCACTTACGACGTGGTACATTTGGAAAGAACGCTGCAAGAAGGTCTTTGAGAACACAAATCAAAATCCTGTCGAGGTCACGAGACGTGTGCTCGAATTCTGGGTTGAATGCAGACACAGTCGTTAAGTACTAGATTGTCGAACCAACCAAGTAGGACTAGCTGGACAAGACCACGGGAAGGTACAATAAAGATCAACGGTGATGCTTCGTGGAGTAATGAAATGCGTATGGGTGGAATTGGAGTCATTGGCAGGGACCATCGAGACCAAGTCGTAGGAGGTATGAATAGAATAATATGTGCATCTGATATGGAATACTTGGAAACAACCACCATCTTAGAGGGAATAAAACTGGTAATGGATCACAACTGGGAGGAGATCGAAGTCGAATCGGATGCCCTTAATGTAATTCGGCAGCTCAAGAAGGACGACTACCACTGGAGAACGTCGACCCTGGCGGCCAACATTCTACAAATGGTTGATTCTAGAAGGAAGGTTGCATGAATTACAATTCCAAGATCTGCAAACGAATGTGCAAATTGGATTGCAAAAATTGTTAAATTAGAAGTGATACTTGATTATTGAGTTTCTCAACCCCGCCCCCTCTTTTATCTCTTATTAATGCTGATTGTTTAGATTTTGTAAACTTTTTTTCAATTCCTGATACTACTAAATAAAAGTAGTCTTTTTCGGGGAAAAAAAATCTCTATTGAGAGTGCCATTAGTTGGGTTATAAGCTCAAATTGTTAGAAGTTTCATAAATAAAATATTTAAAGGACCATAACTTCAACTACTCATTTCCTGATAAAAGTCATTTTTTTTACCAACTATAAAAGTCATTTCAGTACCTCATAAGTCGCGTTTTTTACAAATAGATACCTTAGAAAAAAATTGTTATTTTTTAGTAGGGTTGATCATGGTCGGGACGGGACGGGCTTGGAGGCAGGACCTAGACCAAGACCGAATTTTCGGTCTTGACATCTGGAGGATTGGGACCGACTTTGACCAAAAATACCCACTCGAGTCGGTCTTACTTGACTCAGGGCGGTCTCGATGTTGAACCAAATTTTTTGGTAAAAAAACAGTCAGATTGACCAAAACAAATCACCGAAGTTTTGGTTTTGAACCCACTCACTTCTCTTCTTCTATCGCACTTCCCTTATGAAACCGATCCAAGAGTTGTTGAATGCTTCAAGGTCATGAATTACAAGTGTTTCAAGGTATACACCATGAATTTCTAGGGTTTTCTTTAAGGTTGGGCTGGTCCGGTCCTAGTCGGGCTTTTGGAAGAAAAAATGCCTGAGACCGAGACTGAGCCCGACCTTGAAGAAAAAAACCTGTTCGCTTAGTCTCAGTCCTAGCCGTGTCAGTCTCGGGTCGGTCTTGTCAGGAATTCGGTCCATCCAGTCTTTTTTATCACCCCTGCTTTTGAGAATCTCAGAAATCATAAATGTATCTAATTTAATATTTTGGTCATGTGCTCGTCATGTATGTAATATTTTGTTCAATTAGAGGTAACTCTACTTTATTTTAATATTACTTTCAGGTATCTCTAAATTTTATTTTAGCAATCAAATATATTTACTATCTTTATTCAATTGTTATTTTTTTTTCAGGTGCCAAATTAAATTAGATACATTTATAACTTTTAATGTACCCGAAAATAACAATTTTTTCCTGAGGCCCATTTAAAAAAATGTTACTTCTTATATACCAAAATAACTTTTATCCCACCTTGCTGTGAAAAGTCTACTCTACGCAGGGTCTTGGGAAATCAATTATAAAAAAGAGATACTCGACGTACGTATGTCTCACGTATGTACCAACTTGAAATTTGATTTTTCTTTTCGTCAGAATTTGGAAGGTCAAATGATCAAAGGATAAGGAATCAACACAAGATTCGTGAACCAACAACGTAAGGCGGGCCACTCAGCATAGGAGAGTTCATTCATCCTCAGTGTTTTCTTTTTGGCCAACATTCATCTTCAGGTTAGTACCAAGCGAATTTATCAAGAATGGTCGAATTATGGTACAATCAAACACATACTTAGAGACACCAACCACCACCGAAGAAAAATTCTGCTGTTTCCATGGCCAAGATGGTTTATATTTGTTTGTCTGGTCGAGCAAGCAGGGTAGTTGTTTCCATGAGAATCAAACAACGGATGGAACTTTTAGCCATGTAGCAACCTCCTGCTGCACAGCAACCTTCCATATATGTCTCACTATTGAGAGGGGCATTTCATTACTTATCTATCCTGATGATGCCAGTGCGCCTATAACTTTTATTACTAGTATAATGTGATGATCAACATATTAGGCTCTGAATCTTCAGAAGTAGAATGTCAATGATGATAAGAGTGCTTCTCTTCCCTCCTGCTCATTCCAGATCTGCATTGCTGCCTATCAGCATCATCCTCAGATGCACTTGGGTAAGAACACCTTTTTATGCTGTTTTGTTTTCATTTGACGATAGTAGTGCTTTTCCGATGAATGCCTTTTCTTGCCTTTCTCAGCTCTTCCTCGCCTATCGTCACTGTCAGAAGGAGGATCCCACCTCTCACTACTTCTTATTCTTTTCCTATACCTACCCTTGGAATCAAATTGATCAGATGAAGCGGACTCAGAGTTATTTTGCTTGCCCTTATGATCATCTTGTTTCCGCTTAGACTGCATCCTCTCAGAATATAACTTATAAGATGAAGCAGATTCATAGTCACGATATTGCTTCTTCTCTTTATTCGTGGGCCATCTCTTCTCAAAGTCAAACTCATCAGATGAAGTGGATTCAGCATTACTCTGTGTCTTTTTGTGCTTCTTTTCTTTCCTCTTGGAACGTTTCCTATCAACGTCAAACTCATCAGAAGAAGCAGATTCAGAGTTATTCTTCTTCTTGTTGTGCTTCTTTTCTTTCCTCTTAGGCCTTCTGCTCTCATAGTCAGAAGCGGAAGATGGTGTATCTTGACCTCTGTGCTTACTTTTCCTAGAGGATTTCTTTTTCCTCAATTTGCTACCTGTTATTAAATTAGACAAAAGGCCCGGGACAATTTCTCCTCCAAGAAAACCTACACGTACATCAAATATTGTATATTCTACTGATTATAAGGATCACTATCACCATAAAACTAAGCGGTATGAAGGGATAAACTTACCTCCATACTCGTCAAATATCTCATCAGCAACTATTTGTTGATTGGGATCATCTGGGTTAAACCCCCCACGGGGAGGACTCATTCCAGGTCTCTGTTTCAACTCCCACTTTAGCGTCTGTAAACCAGGACAAAGTTAAGCCCTCTTCAAACGAAATGTGACAAACTGTCCAAAAATATATTTGACAAGAAAAATGTGAATGAAGAAGTCCAACTGCTATACTAGCTGCAATAGTTTAAACTCTGAGGTTATTTCTGTACAGACATCAGATTTCATAAAGAACCAATGACGCGAAAAATAGAACATTAGGATAAGAATTTCTTAAAACAACCAATTGCCTCCATTCAGGTTACATTAGGACATCCACAACCATTAGGGGGGAGGGGGAGGCTACAGGGTGGTGAGAGCTTGACCAAGGGGAACTCTGGGGATGGCGAGGGAGTGACTTTATGTTATCTTTTGTAACTTATAATGTCACATATTTTTTAGTAGGATGTAATAATGTTTGTTAATAATACTATATTATTAATTTATGCATTACAATTATTACTAACTTCAAATTAATAGTATTATTTATTATTGAATGACAATAGGAGTTGCCAATCAAAGGGGAAACTTTCAGTTCGAGACAATAACGTAGGGAGAAGGGGGAAGGTGTTTGGTTGGAGATAGCCTTAGAAAGACTGGCCACCCTATTAATTTAGATATGAAATAACGGTTCCCCCCCACCCCCCACCCTCACTCCCACCCATCTAATCAAACAATTCCTGCTCAAGAGCAGTGCTATTGAATGTGTTGCATACAATTCTTGCATAAATCTCAGTGCCCAAGGTTGTGTTGAGGCTGGACTGGTATGGCATATCAGTTAAGTAGAAGTACAAAAATCACTCTTCACATCCATACATATCACCATAAAAAGGTCTATTTTGAATTAGAAAGTGAATCAGTGTCTTTCTCTAATCATGTGTGTGGGAAGCATTGTAGCCCAATCAAACTGCTGCATAAGCCCAAGTTGTTTAATTGTATCATATCTTAGCAGGATGCATATTAATGTACCTATAAATTTTCCGTGCCTGTAATGTTGAGAACCAAACATGGATTCTGAAACCAAAGTGCATGTAAGGAAAGAATTTGGTCCAGGAGAGAATGATTATGAACCGTATAAATATGTTCACTCATGCAAAAATCAAAATCATTGAAGAGAAGTAGCACTGCCTTTATCAGCAAGCTACAATACATGAGTAGACAAGACAAAACTTAGCCTATTAGGGGACAACAGAATTATTGCTCAACTTGCACACTTAAACCTTCTGGCTGCAACATGAGTTAAATCCAACTTATTATTCTTTAAACACTGGAAAACATGTCAATCATATTTGTATATGTTTATTAAAGTGATTATGAACATTCTACCGAGTCATAAGCTAATAATATCTCCAAATAGTCAGGTCAATTGACATCATAAAACAAGAAAATGAGCAGGGAAGAGCTTCGTGGCCCTGGTCATGTTTCAAACTAAGAAGACCTTTCTTTACACTGCATATGGAAAGAGGTCGATGTTCAAAATATGAAAGAGAATGATACTGACCTCAGAAGAATCCGTATGGGCCATTATAGCCGTCAAAGGATCATCCCTTTTTAAACGATTCTCCTCATTAGGCATGATCACATCCTTTAGTGGACATTCACGATCACCACTTTGGTGACCAAAAGTGCCACATCTAACACATTTAACATTTCGCACCTCCACAGCAAATGGCTTTGAACGTGCAGCAACACCAGTATCCAACCTGGTAAATGACACAAATACAACCATGAGCTGACTCAATGATATTGTAAGTTATCCACAAGAACCAGAACTTACTAAAAATGAAACTAACAAATATGTATCATTATTATTCAGTTGAATGACAAACTAAAGTAGTCAAAATTGGGAATGTAGCACTACTGAGTAAAGATTAAGATTAGTATATCGATACAGATTTTGAGAGAATATATAGTTCCAGAAGGCACTTATTTATCAATTCCGGATTTTTTTATAAAATATATACATTAAGCATCTCTTCAATTGTTACAGTTACCAAATAAAGGATCCTTTAATCTGATCAAGGAAAATGGAGATATCATGAGAGGGGGAGGGGGGGAAGTAGCACCAATTTCCTCCTAATCTCGGGAAGGGAAGATGACAGGAAAATCTTTGTTCTGTAACATATGTGCCTTGAAAAGCCATACTAACATCGAGGCCACAGATTCCAACAAGATAAATTCATTAATTTAACATCACCCATAAAGGAGTGCATCAAACCAACTCTAACCCTTTATATGGATAGGTAGGAGAGACAGGGAAGGAGATCATTCTCCGGAAGAGTATATGCATTCTCCTTTTATTTGGACAGACCCCAATTAAAAGAGGAGGTAACGGTAGGATAGGAGGAAAGGAAGGCATGGTCATGGTGAAGTTATTATCTACTTAATTTTTTCATTTTTATCACATAACTATTTGAAGGATATTTGGTTTAATTACAAAATCTCCTTCCAAGCAAATGGGCAATGAGTCTTATCCCAAGCAGCAAAATGACTCCCATCTCATTTCCTTTAATGTGTCGTATCCAAACAAATGAAGGGAAACTCTATCCTTCGTTCTTTTCCTTCCTTCACTTTCCTGTAATGAAATGTATACAAACAAAGGATAAACGCCATACCTTGGTGCATTCTTGAGAACCTCAAACTCTTCTTCAGTCGGCAAAGAACGGCCATAAATATCTTTTGGCCTCCGCTTCTTCTTTACATCAGCAGGTTGATCTATGCTACACAGAGAATCTGGCGCCCTGGAATAATTCATAAGAAAGAAGTAAATGGTGGGAAGTGCTAGAGCTCCAGGAAAACACAGGATAGGAGTTTAAAGATGACGTTACATTGAACTGGATGCCTCCTCAGTAACTCCTAATGGAAGATTATTCTGATCCTCCTTTTTCCTCTCATCCGCAATTTCAGCTGCCTTCGCACTTTCAGGATTAAAGCCAGGTGGGCGGACATACATGAAGCTCACAGCTTTCATCATTTCGATCTTCATGACAAAGAGAACTATAGAGTAAATGAATGAAACTAGCATCTGAAAGCGAAGTAGTAGGTTGCATAATGTTATCTCCTTGTTCCTACTTTTGAGGGTAAAAAGTTCAGAAAAGATCGTCCGTTTAAGTTGATTGGTCAGAGAACTGCAAATATCTACTGAATATCTAATAATTATCTGTCCAGGAAGACCGAAAAAAATACTAAATTCGCAATGAAGTGTATCATAGAGCTCTTGAGCTGACTTGCATCGGAATCCTCTTAATCTATTGAAGCTCTACTTAATGGCAACCTCTAACTTTAGAGTCATAATGACAAGTCAGAGACACGCGGCAAACATAAGAATGAAGATATCAATATTACCTTCTCCTTCTCTTTCTTGGAGATGAGAGCAGACTGGCGAAAAAACTCTTGCTCTTGAGCATACTGTAAAATACAAAGCAGTGAAATCACAAAAACTTGATTATCAAATATTGCGCAGAAAGGTAAGAATTTAGGGAAAAGAGGGAAAAGGAGGTGAAGAAACCTCGCGAGCAATTTCTTCAGCGCGGCGGTCGTGCTGGGCGTGAATCTGCTCGGCAATCCACTTGCGGCGCTGGTTAGGGTAAGAGAGGGGGTGCCATGGCTTCTGGTTAAGGAAGGAATGGCTCCAAGCAGTACCGGACTTTGTCTTGTAATCGACCTCCCCGTTTTCTCCCTTGTCGGAGAATCTCTTGCTCAGCCGTAATCCTCCTTCTTCCTCTCCCTCCATTGTTCTCTCTCCCTCTCTCCCCGCAATCAAATACGTTCGGGTTAAGCTGCAACTTTCCGCCGTGTAATCTTCGCTTCCCTATTATTACTAAGACGTAGCTTCGGGTGATGTTTTCGGGTCAGTGTCGGAGTTTGTTAATCGGGTCATGGACACCTGGAAAAGATTCAGGTTCCCAATCCAGAGTCCAGACCACATCTTCTAGGTAAAACAGTCCAATTGGGATCGAAACTGTCGTCGCAATTTTGTACACTAAAAAGAAAATCCGTCTCTATCAAGGAGTTTCATTTGATTTTTTCCAACAAACTAACGCCAATCAAGGCAATGTTTGAAACTAGATCATTTGCAAGTAAAACAGAAAGAGAGGATAGAGGCCGACTGACACAATCTTCAAGTTGTATCCTCTTTCTGGTTTGAGTAGATATTTAATTAGCACATTTGTTTGCTTCCCAGTTTATGACGGACTAAGTAACTTCCTTAAAGTCCATCTAGATAATATTCTGTCCTCCAATTTTGTCTTGTCCTTGGTTCGTTACGTTTAGTTGTTATATGATCTCTTTGGAGTCAGATTCGATGATCACCTTCATTCAACCATTTATCTTCACCTATCAAATTCCTTCAAGGATAGCATATGTTTCACTAACATTCACACGCTACTGTGAACACCTACGCCCTACACCACCTATTAGATTACCTTTCTATTGGAGGACAAACTTCTCCTTGTTTGGAATCTCTGGGTTATTTATTAATTATTGATAGTTTTAGAACTTAATTAAATTTTTAGATATTTATTTTATGTGCTCATCAGATTATCCGGTTATTCCAGATCCTTCTTGGGATTTCTAGTGTTTTCTATTATTAATTGTAGTAGGTTGTACTGCTTTCTAAAATAGGCTAGAATAGGCCTTTTTTCTTTGCTCAGCTTTTGTATAAAGCAAGACCTCCACTATTTGTTTAATACACATTTCGAAATTATTTCATCATTCTCCACAAATTTACTCTGCTAGGGTTTTCAGTTTCATCTTCATCTCAATATGGTATCAGAGCATTGAAGCAGTAGATTGCTTCGTTTCGAAGTTTCTGGTTCTGCTTGCTTCACTGCGTTTCATTTCTTGTTGAAGATCTTCGAAAAGCAGTCGGTAACCTTTCCTTTGAATCAGATTCGCAAGATCTTCGTTTTGGAAGATCTTTTGTCTGCGATCGCAGTTATCATCTGTTTCTTCGTTTTGAAGTTCTTCATCACAGTCATTAAACTGAGTTTTCAAGAACAGATCTACTCAGTTTTCTTTCTTTTTCGGCCAGATTTTATTCAGTTTAAAATACAGATACTGCCTCCTTGATTTTTCCATGGCTGACCCTGAGAAAGGTGTTTTTGATGATAATGAGAAGGATGTTGCACCTACAGATCATGTAGTCGATGCGGCACCTACTGGACAGATCATCGATCATAACCACCCGTTATTTTTGCATCCTTCGGATACGCCTGACTCGTCCTTGATTTCTGAAAAATTAACCGGTCCTGAAACTTATGGTTTTGGAGTAGAGCAATGCGTATATCCCTTCTTGCAAAGAATAAGCTTGGTTTTATAGATGGATCTTGTCGCAAAGAGGACTATGATTCCAGTCTTCGTCATATTTGGGACAGGTGTGATGCCTTGGTTTTTGCTTGGATTATGAACTCGGTTTCGCGAGATTTAATGACTGGAATCATATATTCGGCTAGTGCATACTATGTTTGGAAAGATCTGAGGGAAAATTTTAACAAAATCAATGGTTCAAGAAAATGGCAACTTCACCGTGATATTTTTTAGCTCAACAAGGAATTGACACTATATCTGTGTTTTTTACTCGCATCTGCTCGATGTGGAATGAGTTTGATGCTATATGTGCTCTTCCTTCATGTGGATGTGATCTTTTCCAACAACACATTCAACATGCTAAGAACCTCAAACTTTTTCAATTCCTCAATGGGCTTAACGAATCCTATTCTCAGATTCGTTCAAATTTGGTTATGCGTGAACCTCTGCCATCATTGAACCAAGCCTACTCGGTTCTGGTTCAAGAAGAGAATCAGAGGGGTCTTTCAGGAAGTTTTTTGGCTAATATTGTTGATGGTAATAAGTCTTTTTCTAGTAATCAAAAGCCTCCTAGGAGAAACTCGAATCTGTTCTGTGAGTTCTGTAAAAACATAGGCCACGATATTGACCACTATTTCAAGAGAAAGGGCTATCCGCCTGGCTGGAAATTCAAATCCGGTCAGAGTCAGGGAAAGCCACCTCAAGCCGCAAACATGACCGATCCTAACTATGATGGAAATAAGAGCTATTCAGTGTGCTCAACCTCTGAGTTTGTCCCGACTGGTTGCTCTACACCTATTGATAACTGTTCTCGGCCTAATACATTTTCCTCTGAACAGATTTCTAAGCTGTTGAATAAACATCAGCTGGCGGAATCATCTTCAGGTGGAAAGGCTAATGCTGCAGATACATCTCTCAACTGTTTGTCTACAAATATTAATACCTATTGGATTTTGGATACTGGAGCCACAAATCATATGACTTGTAGGTCTGATTGGCTATTTGATTTTAAGCATGTTAAATCTAGGGTTCAATTACCTGATGGCTCTTGTTTTGTTGTTCATGGTATTGGTAAATTCAAAATGGCTAAGAATAGAATCTTGAAGAATGTGTTCTTTTTGCCTAGTTTCAAATATAATCTTATATATGTCTCCAAGTTGACTCAGGATCTTGCCTGTTCTGTATCTTTTTACCCAAATTTTTTGATCATGCATGATCTCTACAGTGGAGCGGTGTTGAGGATTGGTAGAGAAGCTGGGGGCCTTTATACTTTTTCCAATTTTATGCCCTCAGTAGCCCTTAAAACCAATATTCTACCATATCCTCATCCCGTCCTATGGCATAAACGTCTAGGTCACCCCTCTGTCAAAACATTAGAAACAATAGAGTTTCTTGATTCAATTTGTTTTCAGAATAAAGATGTTGTTGATTGCAATGTTTGTCCTAGAGCAAAACAACATAGAATTCCTTTCCCCATTAGTAATTCCAAATCTACTGAAAACCTTCTATAAGTCATTTGAAAGTATTTGGATGTTTGTGTTATGTTAAGATCTTACCCACTATTGACAAGTTTGCATCCAGATCAGTAGCCTCAATTTTTCTTGGATACAGCATGACGCAAAAAGGATATAAGGTACTGAATTTGGAAACTAATATCATATCTGTCAACCGAGATGTTATATTTGTTGAAAATAAATTTCCCTTCATGAATAATCATTATGACAGTTCTGGTTTGTTTATAGATAAACCTGTTACTTCAATAGAAAATGCAGGTCCCCTTCATATGATGAAACAACGAGAATCCGCTGAAACTGATGAAGTGAATTCAGAAAATGATGACATTCAGATAAACATGAATGATTCTGAACAGATAACGAATAATGCCCCTATATCATCAGAAGTGAGAACTAGAAGGTCAAATAGGGAAATCAAAGTCCCTGTGTGGCAAAAGGATTATGTGACGCATGATAATTGTAGCATAAAATATCCGATTGAAAACCATGTATGCTATAATGAATTATCTGCTCAGTATGCTTGTTATTTGAGTTTTATTGATAAAGCTGTTGACCCGAATAACTTTTATGAAGCATCGAAAAATGAAAGTTGGGTGCAGGCTATGAAAGAAGAAATTGCAGCGTTGCAGGATAACCAAACCTGGATTTTAGTCCCATTACCAAAAAATAAAAAGCCAATTGGTTGCAAATGGGTTTTTAAAACCAAATTCAATTATGATGGGTCGGTTGAGCGTTATAAAGCCAGATTGGTGGCAAAATGATATAGTCAAAAAAGGGTATAGATTATTTTGACACTTTTTCTCCTGTTGCTAAGATGGTTACTGTTAGGACTCTTCTTGCTTTGGTAGCTGTAAAAGGCTGGCCAATATATCATATGGATGTGTATAATGCTTTTTTGCAGGGTGACTTACAAGAAGAAGTTTATATGGAGATTCCACAGGGATTTAGCAATCAGGGGGAGACTGATTCTGATAATAAACTGGTTTATCGATTACTTAAATCCCTTTATGGTTTAAAACAAGCATCTAGGCAATGGAATGTCAAACTGACTGAATTTCTTACATGCAATGGCTATTCTCAAAGTTTGCATGATTATTCCATGTTTACAAAGAAGCGTAATTCTGAGATGGTTGTTTTACTTGTCTATGTTGATGATTTGTTGATAACCGGAAATAGTGAGTCTTTGATTATTGAATTAAAGAAATCTTTGCAAGCCAACTTCAAAATGAAAGATTTGGGTGATTTGAAATATTTTCTTGGTATAGAAGTTGCTAGATCTTCACAAGGTCTCCTTTTGTGCCAAAGAAAATATGCACTTGAACTTCTTAATGAAGTTGGAATGTTGGCAAGCAAATCTCATAAGACTCCTATGGAACAAAACATCAAATTGACAAGTAAGGGATATGATTTAAACTTTGAGCTGAATAAAGATGATGCTCTTATTGATGATCCCACTTTATATAGAAGATTGATTGGTAAGTTGCTTTATCATACAATTACTCGTCCTGATATTGCTTATTCTGTACAGCATTTAAGTCAGTTTATGCAGAGTCCAAAGCAATCTCATTTGGAAGTTGTTTATAGGGTGATTAGATATATTAAGTTTCAACCAGGATTAGGAGTTCTTTTATCTTCTGAAAATGATTTAAATTTGACAGCTTACTGTGATTCTGATTGGGCTAGTTGTGTTGAAACACATAAGTCTGTATCTGGTTATTGTATTTTTCTTGGAAATTCACTTGTTTCTTGGAAAGTCAAAAAACAAGCCACTGTATCTCGTTCATCAGCCGAGGCTGAATACAGGAGTATGGGCTCGACCGTTTCTGAGGTCATTTGGTTGAAAGGTTTGTTGAAAGAGTTAAATTTATTTCAAAATAATCCAGTTACATTATTTTGTGATAACAAAGCTGCGATTCAAATTGCAGCAAATCCTATGTATCATGAACGAACAAAGCACATTGAAATTGACTGTCATTTTGTTCGAGAGTATATTAATGCAGGCTTGATAAAAACGAGTTATATAAAAACTGGTGACCAACTAGCTGATATCTTCACCAAGCCCTTATCAGTTCGGCAACATTCAAGTTTGGCAAGCAAACTCGGATTGAAAGATATTTTCAATGGATCAGCTCGAGGGGGAGTATTGGAGGACAAGCTTCTCCTTGTTTGGAATCTCTGGGCTATTTATTAATTATTGATAGTTTTAGGACTTAATTATATTTTTAGATATTTATTTTATTTGCTCATCGGATTATCCGGTTATTCCATATTCTTCTTGGGATTTCTAGTATTTTCTATTATTAATTGTAGTAGGTTGTACTACTTTCTAGAATAGGCTAGAATAGACTTTTTTTTTATTTGCTCATCTTTTGTATAAAGCAAGACCTCCACTATATGTTTAATACACATTCCGAAATTATTTCATCATTCTCCACAAATTTACTCTGCTAGGGTTTTCAGTTTCATCTTCATCTCAATACTTTCTAGTCCCTTGCAACCACCCCCACTTTTCGTGTTTTCAAACCAAGACACATCACAGTTGACCTTAATTGTGCCGTCCTCCGAACATTTCCAAGTTTTTGTGGTCCTATGTAGTGGCCCTCTTGCCAGCACCCTCTTCAACATCGACCAGTTCTCCCAAGATTCGTCAAGCTCAAGGAGACATTGTTGAACAATTCGTACTGGGTTCAGTTGTTCCTTGTTGAAGACAGTCGAACATCGCTCTTTCCATTTCAACCAACAAGTTAGTCCACAAAGTGCGCATCTCTTCTCTTTGTTGGTACCTATCATTGGGGTTGGATTACTCGCTTTCACCAACCATTGCTTAATGGATGGGGCTACAATTTGATATGTTCTCACACCCAAAGTGGCAAGGACAAGTACAATCAACCTACATTAATATGTTATGTGTTTGGTTGATTTTATCTCTTCGCAAAAGTAACACCCAAGTCCGAGCTCAAACCTCGAATCCTCAAGTTCGACTTCAAGCAATTGCATTCGACAAAAGTCGATGCATATACATTTTAACATTTGGGAGGCATTCCAGATTCCAGATCGCTTTGCAGAACTCTTTAATTGTAGGATTTGGGACAATCAGTTTCATCACTTAGGTGTTAGGCTTGATGTCTCTAAGTTGACGATGTAAGGATTTGACTGAAACAACATTATTCCTATTGTACAACCATATGAGGTCATCTCAACTTCTTGTGGTGTTGATGGGGATGTTTCAAAAACACGTCTCCTTGACTCCAATTATATGTGTTTGAATGGTATCCGTTCTCCCCCCCTAACCATTGTCCGTTAGAATATAACTATCTTGCATGCTCTCCTTATCATCTCCAACTAGTGATACTTGATGGATACTAGGTGACGACCTATTATCCTTAAGATAAAGGAGTGTCTCGCCTCGCCTCATTATGGGTGCTTCGCCCGAACAAGGGGCGCTATGCCTTTTGCTCAGAAAGACGGCTTCACCCTGAAACCCTTCGAAGGAAAGCTTCACCCGAGAATGAATAAAGTCTTCACCCTAAATTGAAGTCAAGGAAATCCCTCGATATGAATCAGGAGTCGTCTCCGGCATCAGTCATTTGTCACCTATCAACTGCCACATGACAAGATAGTCATCCCTCCGCATCAGATGATTTGACACAGTAAAACGTTAACACGGTCAATGGGTTAACTCCTCTTATAAATATCATGTATTTTACTAAGATCAATTACTCTCCCATATTATTGGACAACTCCTAAGACCTGGTACTAACTTAAAAATCGGAGAAGAAACAAACGGGCCAATCCAGGGCTTTTCTTCATGTAGGTCTTGCGGAGCATAAAGGAAGATCCAACATCTGTCACCATTTGGGGGATGATTGAGCAAATATTACAACCATGGCTCCCCTAACACAGGAGCAAAGACAAATCACTGGTAGGCTGCTGAAGGTGACTCGCTCTAAAGCCTCCAACAACACTTGGGCCCTCATCCTTCATGCCTCTACGACCCACACTACCAATCGCGTCACTGCCCTCTAGGTGGACATCTAAGGCCTCAGCCTATCGCCCTTACATTTACTGAGGAGGCTCGATATTGAACGCCCCTTAGGCCCAAACCTGAGGTACACCGCCCTGCGTAGCCACACATTACGTCTTCAGAACAAGCGTCGCATCCCAAGGAAGCTATCACTCCTGGGATGATACTTACTCCCAACTTGATAGAAGCTTTAGAAAAACTTCTGGACATAACAGAGCGTCAAGTGGTGACTCGCGCTTCTCGCCCCATGCTCCCCATGCTCCGATACTAGAAAGCACCGCCACCCAAGGCACCAAAATGATAATGGATTTGCCTCCTCGCATAATGATCAGGGAGAAGATAGAAGAGCTTGTTGCTCGAACAGTGAAGGAGCAGAAAGGTTGGGTCATGTCGTGCCTCGAAAACAAGGTGCCACACTCATTTACCCCGGATATCCTTGATATCATCTTCCACCTCACATCCAGACCCCTCGAGTCAACTATTATCGAGGAGAAGTTGATCCCATAGAACACATTCAGAGGCACGAAGCCTCCTTCATAGGAAGAAAAAATGGTGAAAACCACTTCGCGTTGCTCTTCCCATTGGTTATTCGGACTCCCCAAAGCCTCATTAAAATCTTGGGGGAGAACTCAAGGAAACGTTCATCATACAGTACATGTGTGGACAACAACTTCTAAAAAGTGTTAGCACTCTATACCATATCAAGCAGATGAGCGACAAGAGTGTAGAGGACTTCTACACTTGCTTCAATAAGGAACTAGCAATAATAAAATGGGTCATTACCGATGGGGAAACCATGTGTGCCTTCATCAGAGCAAAGGATTGAGGAAATGATGTTAAGAGTCAAGTCGTACATCGACCTAGAGATAGCAAAAGAGCGCAATAAAGCCGATAAAGAATCAAAGAAGAAAGTCCACGAAGGTAAAATGGATGAGCAACGTCCTCATCAAAGACAAAAATTCCCTGCATCGCCCCAGCAGGGAAGTCTACAAGACTTTCACCCCCCATAAATCAGGAACTCTAGCTCATTTTGAACAAGATGGAGAAGAAAGACTAGGTGTCGCCTCCAGCACAGCGCAAGAACGACACACCTATAGGGTATCCTCTTTGTAAGTATTGTCGATACCATTTTTTCAAAGAGAACAACACGAACGACTTTCCTGTGATGGTGTTGCCCGAGAGACTCCCACCACTGACCAAGCCAACAAAGGGTGACACACTCTCCCTTTACATAAGCATTAACCTTGTGGTTGTTAGCTCTATACTAGTGAATGAAATGGCTAAGGTCTGATCTCAGTCTATTATGTATCCAAAGTCCATAGCAAGATTGAAATATTTATATGAAGATTTATAAGTGTCTTTATGTATTGGTGGTCTTTGAACAGGAAGCTTCACCATTATTTTAATGAGCATGAAATCATTTCCTTAACTAATCAACCACTAAAACATTTCCTATAAAAACTCGACACTTCGGGAATAAGGATAAAGTGAGCCATCGAGTTAACCAAATTTTGAGTAAAATTTGACCAAAGGACAAACTATACATGGAAACTATACACTGATGGATCTTCATCTATTGAGAGCTTGGGGGCAGGACTTGTGTTGACTCCCCTAGATAAAAGTGAACCCCGAAGATATGCCTTCAGTCTGACTTTCAAAGCCACCAATAATGAAGCAGAGTACGAAGCATTGATTGTTTCTCTTAGAAAAGCCAAGGGAGTAGGTGTTGCCTCTCTAAAAGTCTATTATGATTCGCAACTTATGGTCAATCAAGTCAAAGGAGAGTACGTGACGAAGGGTGATCAAATGAAAAAGTATCTAGGAGAAGCAAAGGCAATAACAGAAAGCTTTGTGGACTTCCAAGTTGAGGTCGCCCCTAAAGAAGGAAATAAAGAATCTGACACATTAAGCAAATACACTTGGCAACCGACACCCTTAAACATTCATTTCATTGAAAGTGTCGCTTAGGCTAGCGCTTATGAATGTTTTAACATAAACTCCCCGATCGACTAGGCGGCACCTATTAGAGAGTACACTTAAACAGACAATGAATCCCAAGACAAAGTTGAAGCTAAAAAGATTAGGCCTCTTGCCCCATGTTACACTATCATAGATGGAATCCTTTACAAAATGGGTTGTAGACACCCTATCTCAAATGTGTCGCTCCCTCAGAAACAACAACAATAGTGATGGAGCAGCACAAAGGCTATGTCGTTTGCCTCGATGGAGCAAGATCAATGGTCCGACATTTAACCAGAAAGCGACGGATATAGTGTTAAAATGTGAATCATGCCAAAGGTATACACCAGGGGGCATCCACCTTCGTAGTTGATCCCCATTCGCGTTGCCTGACCCTTTATGCAGTGGGAGTAGGGATGGGCATGAACCGGTTCAGGGCCGAACGCATTCAGAACCGTACATTTACCACATTTTAGGTAAGGTACGGTTCAACCCCTTCACCCGAACCACTCCATATTTTTGATGATTTACTGTACCTCTTCTGAACCGGTTCAGTTGAACTTTTGTTTAAAAACAAAAGACAATTAATCCTATATTACATAAAAATTTCAATATGATAATACATCAACAATTTCAGATAAAGTTTGAGTAAAAAATGTCTTAAAATTGTTGTCTTATTTACTCGATCCAAATATGACGTCTTGTTTGACGTAAATATGATGCCCATATCAAATCCTTGAAAAATGAGAAAATTAAGACATATCAATGCAAAGTACATAATTTCGAGAACTAAACCGCATAATTAGCTTATACTTGGTTATATACTTTTTGTTTTGGTCAAATTAACGCTTTAATTGATGAAATAAAACGTCGTGATACCATGATCACGGTTGTTCTAACATACAATCATTAACTATTAAACATACAAATGGAAGTGGTTGTTATAATGGTTGACACCCTCCAATGTCTCGGGCCCTCCTCTATTTGTTGGTCAATGACTTGTGAGGCTGTTTATATGACAACGGATTGCCATCCCGCTTCTATCACCAGTCTTACACCTTCTTGTATAGTTATGACCTCCATTGTTTCTATGTCGTCGTTCTAGTACCTCCAGTTGAGTCAACCCACTACCTTTCCGTCCTTGTCCCTAGCTACCACCCCTATTCTGGCTCGTCGAGACTGCTTATACCATGCTACATCACAATTTATCTTGATTGTGTTTGCCATCGGTGGTTGCCATTCTTGATGCATTCGCTCCTCGGTCAGTCCCCGGTCCATCGACGTGGGTTGGCTCGCTCGGCTGCACCCCTGTTGCTCCTCGTATGCTAGATTGATCTCTTCAATCATGGTCCTTGGGATAGGTTCTTTTTCCTCGAAAGCCGCCTTGCATCTTGTCTTCCATATGTTCCAACATGTAATTAATGTTAGTGCCCAACTCCTCTCGGTTACTGCTGCTTGCCCCTCGATGCCATTCTCCTCGTCTCGAGCCATTTGACCACGTCTAGGTTGTTTGGTCGATCCACTCGTAGACCTATTATGTCAAGCCATACCTGTCTGTTACCTCCCTCATTAGGTTTGCATTCATCTCGGTTGTTATGTGGTTCAGTATATATGTGAGGAACTCGTCTCCCGGTTCAGTTTGTTCTGAGGTGAACATGTCTCCAAAATATCGGTACAACTCATCGGCTATCTGCCCCTCATTTTCTATCCACTCCCTATCCATTTCCCTCAGTCTACATATTTGGTTTCTCCTTCTTCTTGCTATTGTGGTTTGGTGGAAGTATGTAGTATTTTGGCCCCCCTCGTTGAGCCATTTAACCCTCGACTGTTCTTTCCAATATGTTTCCTCCCTTGTCCAAAGCCCTTGGACCTGACCCTTTAATATCATATCTTCCCGTATCGCATCTTGGTCCATCACACCTACATGTTTATCCTTAGGGCTGCCATTGTTTTTGTGACCTCTTTCATATTGTTGCCAAAGTAGACCTTATTCCATGTCGTGAGCTTCCTTCAACATTTATTTAGTTTTGTGTAAATTCCTTGTATTTATCTATGAGTTGTTGGTCTTCTCCAAGCGTCTCGTATTACCTCTTTACATGCCGGATTTTCTAGCCACATTGCCTCAAATTTGAAGCGTCTCCTTACCCTTTTTCGGTTCTTTGAGTTGGACCACCATTGGTGAATGGTCCGACCCAATGGATAATTCATTGATGCACCTCTCTTGTTGAAGGTGTGTGTCCCATTCCGCATTAACAAGCACCCGATCAAGTCGCTTGCTTATTCTATTCAAACCACTCTGGTTGTTGCACCACGTATAGGTGGGACCGTTCGCCCCCAGGTCCTCCAAATTCAGGTCATCCATCAACTGTTTGAACTCATGCATTTGCCTCCGTGACTTCCTCTTACCACCTTGTTTTTCATGTTGGTAGCATATACTATTGAAATCCCCGAGCACCATCCAAGATCCCCTTCGGCCTCTCCCTAGTGTTCTTAGGAGGTCCCAGTTTTTTGTTCGTTCATGGGTCATCGTGCTTGCATGTACCTATGTCACATGCATTGGATTGACATGTTTCTCCATTTGTACCTCACAGTCAACACAATTCGAATCAGCATACGATATCGAAACCCTAGTTTCCGCTCCCCACCACAATGCTAACCTTCCCGAAGCTCCAGTCGTGCTAACATAGAATTTGTTCTACATCCCCATTTGTGTTCTTATCCTTTCGCAGTAGGTATCCCTATTTTTTGTTTCCACTAAGAATATGATGTGTGTGTGATACCTTTTGTTGAGGTCTTGTAAATGTTGGACTGTCAGGGCAGACCCGAGACCCTGACAGTTCCAGGAGATGGCGGTCATTGGGCCCCTATGTCTGTTTCGGAACAGCCACCATAACCCTTGTTCAACTCGTGTGATTCCTCATGTTCACCTTGTGCCACTTTTTTCTTTGTGGTTGGGGTTGATTTTATTTATTTCCTCCTCGGGCTCTTCCTTGTTATTGTTTCCTGCCTTGCGGTATCCTCCTTCATTTGCTGTATTCTTTTTGTCCCTGATTGATCCTCTATCTCCTCTCCTGTTTGCTTTAAGGTCATCTTTTCTAGGTACGGGATTAAGTCGGATGTAGGGTTAGGGTTCAAGGTTGTGGGTGATGTGGGTGGTGTATCGGGCGGGTTCTCAATTATGTATGTTTGGATGACGGTGGTGGTGTCGGTCGGGTAGGGTTGTCGAATAGGTATGTGATCATTGGTTGGGTTGGTCTGGTGGGTTTTTCAGTTATGGGTGGGAGTCGTTTAGTTCATTTCAGCTTGGTTGTTATCTAGTCGGGTAGGGTTGCGAGTGTCGGAACAGGTGGTTTTGCTTGGTTGATTCGGTTTTGGGTTATATGGATGGTTAAGACTATTGTGTTGGGAGGTTCATCATGTGATGGTTCATCCTTCCCTTTCTCCCTGTTCTTTCGGTCCCCTTGGTCTGGGGTTGGTTCAGTCTCCATGGGTTCGGTTTCCACAGGTTCGGTCGGTCGGTTTGTGTGTATTTTCTCCCCATCAATGGTCTTGCCGTGTGTTTCCCCCTGCTGCCCTTGGTTTCGTGCCTCATCCCGGGTCCTTCCCCTCACCTCGACCATGATATCAAATCACGACCTCCTTACACCCTGTTTGTGTTGTGGTCCTTGTCCCTCATCCCCTCCCACGTTTTGCCTTACCGTGACTTGCTTTGGTCTCACCCCAACAAGCCACGGTACATACATTGGTACGTTCTGATCGTGCTTTGCCAGTTGTACTTCTGTTTTGCATGCTTGAGTCGTGTGACCCAGCTCATAGCAATAATAATATAATCACTCATATTTAATAGATGCCCATCTGTCCCCTCCTTGGGAGTTCTTCCACTAAAAACCCGCCATCAGTGGTTTTTTCCCGTTCACTTCCACACGTATTCTCATATAGCTTCTACTAATCCTACCAACATACTTTTCTATGTCTAGGCATTTTCCTATCATATTTCCAATCTTCCAGGCATTTGCATCACTAAATTTCCCCAGACCTAGGTCATGCACTTGTGTTTAGAAATTTACCTTGTGGAATTCGACCTCCTTCACTCTCGTACTCGGGTCCCATTGATTGATGTGCACAATGTGGCTATTTACTGACCATGGTGATCGGTCTAGAATCTGGTCGGCATCTTCCTGTCGTTCAAAGTCGAACAATAATATACCCGCCTCCGCTTCCGATATCGATACCTTCCCATAGCATGCCCATGCCGACCAAAGTATCCTATTGATCGTGCTCTGTTTGATCGTTCTTTGGGAGAGGACCTTTCCGACGTACCATGATTCGTTATGAGCTTGTTGGTTTGAATCAAGGTCGACCGCGGGTCCACTGAGTCTGCTTATCCCGCTGGAACTGGAGTCGATTTGCATCGTGACTTCGTGGGTTCAGAACCTACACCCCAATTGGCAGCTCCCTACAAAAACATGAAAAGAAAGAGTGACAATGTGAGTCAATTTTGTAATTCAATCGTTTGAGTCCAAATCAGTGCTGATGTTCGTCTGGGGCAGGTTCGGTGGTTCAGTGCTTCGGCTCGTGTCTGCTGGATATGGAGATCCTCCTTGCAGGGTGCCATTGTGACCACCTGCGCAGCTGTGCTGTGAGCCGTGTTGGTTTGGTCTCCGAGAGCTGGGTCGTCGGCGAGAAGTAATTTGCTTGAACAGAGTCGGACTTCAACTTGTAGGGTATGTCTTCGTTTCGAGCTTCATTTGCATGGGAACGTCTAATCAACAACAGTGTCCGAGTCCTTGCCTCTCCCTGATTGGTTGGATTGTGTTTTGGCAATAAATTCCAAGGAGAAATCAACCAATTGCACAGCTGGAGATGGAATCTGTCACGAGTTGGAACCCTAGAAAATTGGGGGTTTCTTCGGACAATGGGAAACGCGCGTGGACTCAAACGCCAGAAAGTTTACTAAGCTAAATTAATTGAGTAACTACGACCTAAGTTACCTACTTGTCTAGATACTTAGATTATATATTTTATTAAATAATAACATATTAAAATTGGTTCTTAAAGAGGTACGGTTTACCATTTGTGAACTGTTTTTTTGTAGTTCATCAGAACTAGGGGTGTCAAAATTTGACCCAACCCGTGGGTGACCCATGGTTGACCCGCTCACGGGTTGGGTTTGGGTCAGAGTTTTTGATCCATGGGTCATTTTGACACGACCCATGGATGACCCGTGAAAACACGGGTCAGGTTTGGGTCAGAAGCCTTGACCCACGGGTCAACCCATGACCCGTTCCATTTATATATTTTAATCTATTTTTTGTTTTTATTGAAATGATGGGTCGAATGGGTCAGATTGACCCGCGGGTCATGGAGGTCGAACGAATCAATCTGACCCAACCCTTACCATTACTGACGGGTCATTCTGACCCGCGGGTTGACCCACCAACCCGCGGGTCAGGTTTGGGTTTCAAAAACTGACCCATACTATTACACGGGTCAGGTTTGGGTCAGAGGGTCCCTGACACGACCCAAGGTCGACACGACCCATGGGTCGACCCATGACCCGTTTTGACACCCCTAATCAGAACCACTCTATATTTTCACTAAAAATCGTTTATTTTGTGAATCTGTCGGCCAAACCAGTTCAAAAAAAGGTCTGATTCAGTTCGATCAACCAAATTGTTTTTCCCAGGCCTAGGGGTGATTTTGTTGGGCCATTACCAAAATTAAAACATATATGTTACATCATTGTGGCTATTGATTACTTTTCGATGGGGATTGAAGCAAATGCCTTGGTGTCGACTACTAAGTGAAAAGTGATTAAATTTCTAAAATCTAGAATTATTTATAGATACGAAATCCCAAATGTATTAGTCAACGATAGTGACCCATAATTTGTTGGAAAAGAGCTGAAATTGTTTTCTGATAAATTAAATATCGAGGATCGTCGTGCTTCTGTATAGCATGCACAAACCAATGGGCAGATAGAGGTAGCAAATAAAATAATTCTAAACGGATTGAAGAAAAGACTCAACGTCTTGAAAGGAAGATGGAGTGGCGAGTTAGAATGTCCTATGGGCTGTTCGAACAACGTCTGCGAAGGCAACGGGAAAAACCTCATTTGGATTAGTGTATGACTCAGAAGTTATCAACCCTACAGAAATTTCAGCCGCATGTCGTCGAGTCAAGCATTTTGAGGCAACGCTCAATGGTAAACAAAGGGACATTGAATTGGACTTGGAAGAGGCGAATCGATGGGCCAGACAAGCTACAAGGTAATATGTGGCTCACCCCAACTAGATAGTACAATCAGCGAGTCTCCTCTTGCCAATTGTTCGCGGGGGAGATAGTTTGGAGAAGAAATGAATTTTCCCACTTAGCCAGGATGAATAGGTTATCCTCCAAATGGGAAGGACCATACAAGGTCCTCGTCGTTATGCACCCTATCTAACGCCTATGTCTTAGAGGATGAATAGGGACAAAAGTAAAGAACACTTTTAATGCTGAACACTTGAAGAAATTCTTTGCATGACTCACTTTTAGGCAATGACAATGAAAGGGGCACAACCTAATTCAGACTTATGTTCATAAATTTAAAGGTTGGTAAACGTAAGTATAAACTTATGATACTTGTGCTTATGAAGTTTCACTTCTCACAATTTCAAACAAAATGGAAAAGGATGGTTCAGAAGGAGGATTTTGCTAAAACAAGAACTTACGGGGAGCAATAAGTTCAAAAACAAAATTCATATGGTTAACTAGAAGATTTTAACCACCCTTCTTGCTTTAAGTGGTCTCAACATTTGTACTTAAAAACAAAGTTATGTTGGTTCGGGGGGGAACAGAGTATAGCTTGTATGTTGTTAACCACGAAAGCCCCTTGGATTAATGTTTTTAACTTGCGTCTTATGAGATGTCAGTCTGATATAGAAAAAATCACCCCATGCAATGGGAGGGCCTTAATCGAAAGGTTTAATGCCGTTAATGTGGGCATGAGTTGGGCGTTTTGAGATGCTAAAACATTAGGTTATGGAACAGTATTTGAGTTTCTAATAGACCCTTGAGGAACCATATGTAGGGTCCTTCTAGGCCCATGATCTTGATTATAAAGTCAATGATATTTTTCAGAATGGAATATGGAACGTTGGGATCTTATATATGGTTCTTCGAGATAATATCACTAATGCCATCATGAGCATACTAAACAACGTTATTAAAAGCCCCTGGGATACCAAAACTTGTGTCCTTTGTAGATCATATTAATTTTATAACGTCACTGCTTATAAACCCTTAAGGGCACTCATCTTTCTAACTCTTCTGAACTGGATTTGGAATATCCCAATCACCGACTAGATGTATTGTTTCATTTGATTTGCTTTTAAGGACAAAATTGCAACTTTCGTACTTCTTAGCAACAAAGTGTGCAATGTAAATTCTTTGTGTGATTTGTGTTTGACTAATGTTGAAAACATCCACCATATTTTCAGGTAGTGTCAGCCAGCTACAAAACTTTTGAATGATTACCCCATCCCAACCAATGCAACTTCTTTCTTAGTACTTCGTGTTGGCGACTGGATTAAAAAACACTTCAACCTCAAAGATGAAACTGTTCAGGGAGTGGATTAGATAAATCTATTTTTTTTAGTGACTTTGCAACCACTGGAAGAATCGTAGTGAAGTTGTGATTAGAATAGCAAAAAACCCATGCAATGTGTTTAGTGTTTCTCTCTTGGAATATAAATTTTTCCTAGGAGATTTTGACTTCAAGCAGGATCATGGTGAACCGATCGATTATCCACATTGAATGGGAACCCCCAAACCTAGTGTAGAAAAAGTCAACACGGACAAGCCTTTCAAAGAAAACACGGAAAAAAAAAAGAGGAATGGGGGTGTCATTTGAGACAATGACTTAACTGTTAAACTTTAAGCCATCAGTGATGGTTTATCACAGTATTAAAAGTAAGTTATTACATCTGAAAATAGATGCCCATTCTGCGGGGAGAAAAAACTCATTTATGATCCTTGTACAAACAATTTAACACTCTCACCAATTGTCTTAAATTGAACAAACTTACTACTTAGATTTAGGATATATATATATAGGATACGCCACATTTACCGGAAAGCTAATATCGTGGCAAATGTTTTGGTAAGGATTGATACCAACCAACAAAACACTCTCACTATTCATCACACTCCTTCTAGATAAGCATGTTTGAGTTTATTCAAAAATGATATGGGTGACTGTGAGCCTCATCTGTTACTCTTATTAACTTGATTGGATTGTAACTGACTACACCTTTGTTTGAAGGGTGCATTATCATTTCCCTTTTTTTCTATGAAGACTCTTTCTCCCCCCCCCCCCCCCCCCCCCACACACACACACACACACACACAAAAAAAAAAAAAAAAATTGGCATTATTTAGTCCTAAACCCAACAAATCTCCCAATAAATGGTTCTATTTTACAAACTAGTGAAAGTTTCAAAGATGTGGGACAGATTTTGAGTAGCTCTTTCCTAAATTTTGTGTTTACATCAAACCGAGCAAATTTTGCTAAATATACTTCCATCTAGTGTGTTTTTTTCTTCTATATTGCTAACAACCCTAGTAGATTTATTTATTTGTTTTTCCCAAAGAAAATAATCTTCATTATTCAAAAGATAGGTTCAAACAGTCTAAACACATGTCATTACTCAAGAAAACTAAAAGGGATTTGGAATTCGAATCCTCGGAACACAAACTCATTCTCGGATTTGTTGTTAGTCAATTCGCACATTCGTTCGCCTTCCACGGGATGACCCGCTAAGTGATGTTTTAGATATTTCTTGACGCGCTAAGTATGTTTCGCGTCGTGGTTATATTTATCCAGTAAGTTCATTGACCTCAGATATGATAAATCATATTGCTTGCATTTATTTCTACTTCAAAGTGTTCCCACAGAGATTTGAAATGGCTAATTGGATTCCCGCAAGTGTGGCATATGCCTCCAGACTCTTTATATTCTCGTGAGATGCCTGTATGTGCATTCTTACGACTATCGCGTCATTACGGTCATGAGCAATCACACTTATCCCTCCGATCACCATATGCAAACACCTCAATGTATCACACTTTAGTTTGATAACACCCGCACCCCGTTTCCTCCAACATGAACGTTTGACTCTCGTTGTAGACCCCTCCAGTGAAACCAAAGTTTCCCTCGTTTTCTCTACCAATCTACCAATACACTAATCATATTAGTAAGACTTGGTTGTTTCCCTTCAAACACGAGTGTACATGTTCATTTCCAAATATACCAACATATCAACACACACATGGCCCACTTCGACTTCTTAATTTGCTTGTTGATGTTCGGTTCAGTATATCTGCTCTGCAACCAATCTTCAACTGACAAGTTTAGTAGAATAAGAAATAATGACGCGTGCACTTACTAAATAGTTTAAATTAATATAGCTAGAGAATCAAAGAATAGTAATGTTACGTAATCTGTATTTAGGTATGATAATTTTACACGAAAACGTACGCAAATATTATGTTCCTAAAAATATATAACAAAATAATAACACAAGCCCTATATACAAGATACCTTTTGTGTCATTATCTTGTTTATAGATCACAGCGGTGCAATAGGTTTGATAATTGGGAAAAGTATGAAAAAGATGTAATATGTTTGTCTAATGTGGTAAGAGCATAGACCTTGTTTGTTTCAGATGAAACATGTTTGCTCTTGTTGGTTTTAAATTAAATCTGTCATGAATCGTCCAAAACATTTGTTAAGTCGTCACATGCATGGCATGTGAACACAATAAAAATAATAATTGTGAAATACTTGTAATACCCTTGTGATTTTCCTCATTTAGCTCTCAATTCATCATTCATTCATTCTTCTCATGTAATCCGCTCTATCACCTGTCCAATTTGTTGAAACAATGAAGTAACAAAACTCATGTTTCATTACATGAAACTATTGAAAGTTTTTTTTACACTATAAATCCTTGGTTGCCTAACATTCAACAGTTGTTATACAAGGAATAGTAAAATTATAGCAAATGCATAAAGTTACATATAAAACATAGTATCAATATCCTATGTAATATTATCAAGAATAGTGATGTAAGTATTCCCTAATATCCCCCCCTCAATTTGAATCCAGATCAATGGTTGAGAGACTATTACGCATGAGCTTGTGGTGAGTGGTAAGAAGGCATTTAGTAAATATATCAACAATTTGATCTTTACTGGGAAGATAACGAACATGTAGACAACTCGAGGCAACCCGTTAATGAACAAAGTGGACATCCAACTTGATGTGCTTAGTGCAAGCATGAAAACCCGAATTGAGGGCAAGATAGGTGGCAGATATATTGTTGTAATACATGTTTGAGGCAACTGGTAAGGAGACACTGATCTCCCCGAGAAGTTGTAACCATGTGAGCTTAGCGACACAATATGCAACTGAGTGATATTCAACTTCCGTACTTAACTGGGTAACAGTTGCTTGCTTCTTAGCACTCCGTGAGACAAGATTGGTCCCAAGGAAGAGGCAGAACCCTGATGTATACCACCGTGTGTCGTAACAACCGACCCAATCTGCATAGGCATGAAGATGGAGTCGAGGGTGGTTATGTAGGAACAAGCCGTGTGAAATGGTTTCGACAAGCAAACAAAGAATTCTCTTGGCTGCTTGAAGATGTGGAAGGCAAGGTTGGTGCATGAACTGGTTGACCATGCTAACTGCAACGGAGATGTCCGGACGAGTCATTGTGATTTACTGAAGTGCAACAACCATTTGACGATAGACTGTCGTTTCAGGGAGCGGGTCACCATCATGAGTCGATAAATATTGTTTGGTGGCGAGAGGTGTAGCAATTGGATTGTTGGCAAGCAAGTTAAAATAGCGGAGTAGCTCGGTGACGTACTTGAATTGAGAGAGAAACAGACCATCATTGCAAAAATGTGTCGCAATGCCCAAGAAAAAATGTAGGTTACCTAGGTCCTTCACAACAAAAACAAATGAGAGTTGGCGAACGAGTCTACGTAAACGGGAGGTGTCGTTACTAAAGATAATAATTTCATCAACATAAATGAGAAAAAGACTAGTAACTAAAGGGATGAATCAACCTTGCTCACACGAAAACCAAAGGATATGAAAGCACTATTGAAGCATTGAAACCAAGCGAGGCGCTTGTTTGAGACCATATATTGCTTTCTCTTATTTGCAAACGTGATCTAGAAAGTCGGGGTGAATGAAACTAGGAGGTTGCTTCATGTATACAAGGTCACGCAGTTGATTGTGGAGAAAACGATTCATGGCGTTGAGTTACCAAATCGACCATCGAGAGGAGATAGTAAGAGTGAGCATCACCTGAATGATTTGCAGTTTTGACCATCGAACTAAATGTTTTGTCATAATCTATCTGATATCGTTGTTTATATCCCTGAGCCACCAACCTAGCTTTAACACGTTCATCAGATATGTTAGAATTATCTTTAACCTTAATCACCCATTTACATCCTACCAAGTTCATCAAAGGCTAAAATGGAACTCGTCTCAAGTGCGGTTAGTCAATAATGCATTATATTCATCTATCATAACGAATTTCCAACGAGTATCACAAGCGACATTAGAAGCACAAGAAGGTATCTCAAGAGTGTGGTTGACATTTAGAACACGACGTGGATGGAAAGCACCCGACTTGTCATGTGTTTATATGGGATAGACAAGGGATGGTAACACAACAACGAGATTGAACAAAGCTGAAGAAGAAAACTACTCAGACTGTAGAGACATCGAGGCAAATTGTGGTAGAACTGAAGGAGAGGTGGGAGTGGATGATGCTTTTGGGGCCACATCGGAAACAGGAGACCGAAGAACGGGTGATAACAAAGAGGGAGCAAAAGTAGACAAGGAGGCACCCTCGTAATGGCAAGGGAACTGGATTCACAGACTGAGGCGGAAAGAGTCACACCTGATGATCAACACAAGCAAATTGAGGGGATGGAATCCTTAAGGCAGGAGAAGCACCTTGAGTTGCATCATAGAGCGATAGTAAAAAAACTTAGGGTTGCACTATAGGATAGACTGAATTGGCCGATAGGCCGGACTGTGGAGGAGAAGACATTGGATATCGAACTGAGAATAGGAACTCATACTCGACAAAACAAGTGTGACGACTCGTGTAAACGCAAGTCATTTGCCGATCCAAGCACAGATAGCCCTTCATGGGACTAGCATAACCAATGAACACACAAGATAAAGCTTTGGCAGCTACATTGTGAGAGCTATGAGGAAAATTTAAAAGGTAATAGACATCCAAGCACACACGTGAGAGAATAATTAGAGACAATACCAAAGATATACTCAAATGAGAACTTGAACAATAAGATAGATAAAGGCACCCGATTTATAAGATATGCAGATGTAAATATGTCGTCTATAAAAAATGATGATGGCATGGATCGATGAATGAGTAATGTATGTGCCATTTCAACTAAGTGATGAATTTTACGCTCCGCTAAACCATTTTGTGACGGAGTATGAGGGCAGTAAATACGATGAGAAATGCCATTGGTAGGAGAGATATGACTTAAACTACTTACTAACAAACTCCCCTATCCCATTCGATTACAAACATCGCACAAGAGCGTTGCTTAACTTTTCTTTTGATAAACGTAGTTAATGAAAATGAAATAGACACTTCAGATTTATTTTTTATTGGAAACACCCAAGTATGACGAGAAAAATCATCCACAAAAAGTACAAAATATTTGAAATCAGAATTTGATAACATAGGACTTGTCCATACATCAGCATGTAACAAAATTAATGGAAAAGAAGCACGATGACTACTAGAATCAAAAGATAGTCTATGAGTCCTTGTCAAATCCCAAGACGCGCAATTATTGAGTTTGGACTACGGAAGTTTTATTGACTTACAAAAGTGGTCAAAAGCACGAATGTGAGGATAATTGGGACAATGATGCCACTGATCCATAGAGATGATTGACGCAACGAAAAGTTGACTAGGAAGACAACCTGATGGGACCATATACAATGAGAAGGAGGCGTCAGACCGGAGGAGAGTAGTCCCGGTCATCTTGTCCTTGACAAAAAAAATTGAGTCATCAAAGGAAACAATACATGAGGTATCTTTGTAGAATTGTTGAATGAACAAAAGATTTCGAGAAAGAGATGGAACATAATACACATTTGATAACATTAAGGAACCAAGAGAAGTCGTGATAGATGATGAACCAACCTCATTAATGGGTAACAAGTGACCATTTTCTAAAATTATCATGTTAGACTGAATATGCGGTTGAATTTTTCAGAGTATACCTGAGTCGTTTGTCATGTGAACAAAAGTACCACTATCCAAATACCAAGTCGGGTTCCTAGTTTCTCCCATTGATAAAGCAGATAACGAGTCAATTAGAATAGTAACGACATATGCATGATCGAACCTGTGAGGGCATTTGTGGCACGTATGGCCAGCCCCATTGCAAAGTTGTCAAACCGATTGAAGACGCCAAGGAGACCATTTTGGTTGAAGGGTGGTTGATAAGGCTTGGTTGACTGATCTGAGCGGTGGCCTCCTAAGGGTGACGAGTGTTGATTTGAAGGCCTTCCACAATTCTTGGAGTCATGCCTGGAATGAGCACCACATCCCTAACCACGCCCACATCCCTGGCCATGTCCTTTGGAGGACTACCCACACCCTTTGGAGGAGGATCTGGATTGATGTGTGTTAACAAGAAGCGTGTGATCCGTATTGGAGGACGCGGTTTAACATCATTGAATGTGTTGTTCTTGCATCATTAGATTCGCCTGCAAATTATGAAATGTGATGGCAAGAGGAAGATGACTTATACCTGCGATGAACGTATCATATTCGAAGGGTAGGTCATTAAGAGCTTGAATAACAATGTCCTTTTATTTTATCACGCGTTTTATTGCAGAGAGGGAGTATGAGATAGACTGATTTGGCTTCTTAGAATACTCGTAGAATTGTAGCGTGAAGGTCATCTCATTCAAAATGCATTGATCGGCATAGCGCACTGCAAGAGCTTGCCATCTCATGGACCTCCTTATGAATCTCGTAGGAAAGGGTGGACGTAATCCACGTTCGAACACACTGGTCGATCTTCACACATGCTGGGTAATAGGTATTTGCAATAGTGTTGTAGGTTGCATCTGCAAGAAGACGCGACAGACAAGGAATGAAACCATCTACAAATTCGATAAGGTCATAGCAAATGACAGTCGACTCCATTTGTGATTTCCAAACTAATAAATTAGTGGAATCAAGTTTAATAGAAGTATGCAGGTTGATTGAAGAAATTGGGGAGTATAAGATGAGGAAGACTATGGTATGCAGATTGATTGAGAGGGTTGACATGCATAACATATGGGAATAGAGACGACGAAAAGGTCATAGAGTATGGCATGTTTGTCTCACGGAGAAGTGAGGAAGGAGGGTTCAGACTAGTGCAAGAGCTTGCCATAATTCCCGACTAGTGCGTAGATCATGGACTTCCTTATGAATCTCGTAAGAGAGGGTGGTAGCAATCCATGTCAGAACACATTGGTCGGTCTTCACCCATGCAGGGTAATAGGGATTCAGAATAGTGTTGTCGGTTGCATCGACGAGAAGACGCGACGGAGAAGGAATGGAACCATCGACGAATTTAAGAAGGTCATAGCAGACGACAGCCGACTCCATTTGGGATTTCCAAACTAATAAATTAGTGGCATCAAGATTAATATAAGCAAGATTGAAGAAATTGGGGAGTGTAAGACGAGGAAGAGTAAGGTATGCAGATTGATTAAGAGGGTTGACATGCATAGCATGTTGGAATAGGGACAACGAAAAGGCCATAGGGTATGGCATGTTTGTCTCACGAAGAGGTGAAGAAGGAGTGTTCGAACCCGAGCTTGACTTGGTTGGAGTCAGAGTGGAGATCGGGAACGATGCAGTCGTAGAATTGTCTCGCTCTAATTCCATGTTGAAACAATAAAGTAGTAAAACTAATGTTTCATTACATTAAACTATTGAAAGATTTTTTTTACACAATATAAGCCCTAGGTTTGCCTAACATTTGACACTTGTTATACAAGGAATAGTAAAATTATAGCAAATGTTAAAGTTACATAGAAAACATAGTAACAATATTATAGAGAATATTTAAGTATTCCCTAATACACTTACCTCCATTTATATATTCCCCTTCACTACCTGTTCACTCGTCTTCACTACCCTACTGTATAAATTTACTTTTTTTTAACTTCATTCATTCCATCAAAGTATGTCTCTTGCAAATAGTGAAACAAAAAACAGAATGAAGCTTCATAGATGGAGAAACGAGAATTTGCAAAGAAGATCCTTGTTTATTTCATTAAACCGGGAAAGAATGAATGCTTTATTTCATACTTGTTCGTTTATATTCTGAAACTTAGTTAAAACTTCTTAGGACCATGACTTTCCACTATTTTCGTAAACCTTCCTCGGATCCTTAGTTGATTGTCAACAAGAGCCTTCCTGCAAGCATACTGAAACAACAACAACAACATCCTTGGTTTATATTTATTTCATAATCTTGTTTTCTAGTAAAAAAACAAAAAAGAAATACTCCCCTTAATTTTCTCCTAAAATTCTTCCCTGTCTTATTATCTTTATATCTCCTCGACAACTTTACTCTTCGGTCTTCTTCACTACAGTTGCTAAAGTCGGTCGAGGGTTGTAATTGAGGGTGAGCCTCAGTTTACTTTCATGGATGTTTGTCTCACCTCGCATTTAGTGCACTGCATACTCAAGAAGAAGACTTAGAGAAAGAATGATTCACACTAGAAAGAGGAAAAGAAGAAAACTGGAGGAAGATAAAATAATGTGTAAATAATACGTTTTAGAAAGAAAAAATGGTTAATAGCTCCAATGGTACCATATGTTTGGGTCATGTGATCGGATGGTACCGTATGTTTTTTGATGTGGTCAAATGGTCTGTTATGTTTGGAGGATGTTGTCTTATGGTATTCTGTTAGTCAGACGTTAGATTTTTCTGTTAAATTGTCCATGTCAGCACCACGTCAGCGCCATGTAGATATATACTATAATATTTAATTTAAAAAATAAATAGAAAAATTAAAACAAATAGGGAAAAATTATAAAAAGTTTTAAAAAATATTGTAAACTTTATATATTAATAAAAATTATTTTTTATTAATTTATTTATAAAACAAATTGAAAAAAAAAAGCTAGGGCCGACCCATACCTGGTGGGGGTCCAACCCAGCCCAGGGTTCGACCCTTGGCTGGGTCATTTGGACCCCAAAGGTCGAACCCTAGTTTTTTTTGTTTTTCGATTTCTTTTTAAAAAAAAATTAATAATTTTTTTTTATTAATATATAAAGTTTAAAAGATTTTTAAACTTTTTTTATGGTGTTTTACGATTTTTTCCCTATTTATTTTTATTTTTCATTCGCCACATCAACATTCTGTTAGTTAAACTTGACGACAATAGTAAAGAAACAACATTATGAAAACATAAGGTACCAAGAAACAACATAGGGGTACCATCCGATCTCATGACTTAAATATATGGTACCATTGAACCTATTAACCCAAGAAAACAATGCATGCGTTTTGCATGTGTCTGACTTAATAGTTAACTAGAAGCTATATATAGCATTTTCATCTAAAACCAACATAACCAAACATAATAAATAAAAACAAAGGGTCCAAAACAAATTATATCAAATAATAATGTAATCAAACATATTACATTTTTTTCCTTGATAATTTATTTACATAATGAGAGAAAAACGTACACATATCTTGTTTACATATAGCAACAAAACAAACACAATAATATAATAAAGTTATACACGTTTTAATTTTTGAATATTTTTCTGAAGAATTTAATATTTATTAAAACTTCAACTTATTGATTATTTATTAGAGTTTACTTAATTCTATTTAATAATTTTTGAAACCTAATGTATAGTTTGATATTTTGTTACAAATTTCGTAAACTCAATATTACACGAATACACAAAAAATTATGGAGTATTACTTTTGTTGAAAGTATCCCACAATAAACTTATCGTATATGTTTATAAAAAAGATAAGTTTATCATACTTATTCATGTTTAATCAGTCTAAAAAAATAAACTTATTAAATCAAATATACCCACAATTTGTCACCTAAAATTAGTAGTTCGAGAAACCCTACAGGGCAGGGTTAAGGAGCAAATCTAGCATGAAGAATCTCACTCCAGGAGTTTGAATACCGACAGAGAGACTAAGCGCAAATACTTGGTTGTCTGGAGCACCCACACAAAGCACACTACCTATGACAAACCAATTCATGGGATGAGTGAGACGGCACAACTATTAATTGTTTAATTAAGACTCTCCTTCTTTGTTGTTTAATTCCCTTATGGAAGATGAAACCATCATTCAATTGCGTACATCTTTATTCTCATCATCACTACAACTTTCTGCCTGTGCAGCTTCAGTTACAGAGTTGTAGTGAATCGACTGCAAGAAGTTAAAATATGCGTATTTCAAGTCATACTGCATGTCGTACCCTACAACACAAAAAGATGACATAAATACATTAACCATGCATATTTAAGTTGATGAAGGAGAGGGCAAAAGAATTATATACTTACAATAATTAACAGCAATTGTCAGACCCCTATCATCTGGACTTTGTCTAACGTGATGAAACCACATACTGGGTCTGCAGGGAGAAGAATCCATTCATCAATTAAATAAAGGTCTAAGGTACTTGGTTCTTTCTATCCATCAACTTCGTACGCTTGTCGAGTAAAAAACACGTTAGGAACAAGAGTTTTTGTTTGCGACTGAATGAAAACAGAGCAGTTATTTTGAACTGAGCATTCAAAATTCAAATGGTCAATTAAATTCATGTTATTGCAGAAGACTGGGTAAATGTATCGCTGTCTTCTTATAGAATTTGCCATTTATCCCAACTCGAAAATGTCTCATTCTTCTAAACTAACTTGATATCTTTTTCCTTTTCTTTTTTAAGAATGGATCGCAAATGGTTTTTTTTTTTTCCCAGTAAACCAACATCCAATGTTTCAAAACAAAAAAGAGCTTATCGAATTAAACTATTTCAACACCATCTTTTGAAACTAATTACTATTGTTTGTTGGGTCAAATGAAACTGTCGAGGCTAAGGGGAATGGAACGGACACAATGCAATAAAATGAAGGAACTCACAGGTATAAGATCTCCCCTGGCTTGATCGTACACTCAAATGGCTGTGGGCCATTAAAGTACAATGGGAAATTTTCCATCGCACTGGTTAGTTTCTCTGGAGGAGGATAAGGATCAACACTGGACCAAGGCACGTGCCTCCTGGGCTCCTCTAGCTCCAACTTGAATTCCCTATTCTCCTGTAACAACCACCATGCAAGACAAATAAATAAAATACACCAACTACTGAAACACAAGATGAGATGAATGCCACCTCAAAATAACATTGTTCTAAGGCAACTCTTTCTTAATCCTTAATTTTTACATCAAACCTTAACATTAATCGTAATAGATGTTTATCCTATCTAATCTATACGTTCTACACTGCAAACCTTGTATCACTGTCATAATGAAAAGATAGTAGTGGGATTTAATTCTAGAGTTCAGGTCCAAGCCAATCGTTAAGCAATGCATTGTTTTCATGGAGCAAGGGAAATTCACTCGGTATGAGTGGAGTTCTGACTTCTGATTCTTCATATTGATTATTTTGCACCAAACTAACGTTTTGGCAGGAATATAAGTCTCTATAAGTAGGACATGATAATGGAACTGCGACATGAACAGCAGAGACAAGTAGACCCTTTTTATCATACCTACTGTCCAAACTAAAGAAACATTTCCCCCTTAATCTTATTGAGAATCACCGAATGAAGGAGTTAAGTTGAAAAAAATGATCCCTTCTATGGCATGTTCATAAATATTGAAACTTCACATGGCCGTCAAGGTCCCCCCCACCCCAGCCACCTCTCGTTATGATCCAAAAAGAAGACCTTTCACCACCTCTTCCTTCAGTTAGATCAATCTCTTTACCAATGCAATGTTCTACTAAATTGTTGAACGACAACACATTATCACACACACACCTCACAGTATGAATACTGTGCAGCTGGGTAGTCCCTTATATACAAGCGGTGGACATCAGTGGGAGGAAGAAGCAAGAAATGCTTCTCACCACAAACGACAGCATATAGGTTCTCATAGTGATCCTTGTGAAAAGATGTCTCTGAGGAGTGGTTACCAATCCAGAGATTCACAGCTTCGGGAAGGCATCCCAGTGCTTCAGAGGCCCAGGGGATGTCGGGATCGCAGTCCGATGCCAATGCAGAGTACTCTGACCGAAAGCAATCGTTCTGTTGCTGAGCGTAAGCAACGAACTTGTCCCTGGTCATGCAATCTCATGAAACATTAAAGAAGATTCCAAGTTCGATTGAATGTGTTTCCTCGAAAATACCAAAAGACAATGTTCTGCAAGTGGATTCTTACTCTAGATTGCTTCTGTTGATAAGAGCGACGGCGTCAGAGAAAGGAACCTGCTGAGAATGCGCGGAGGCGAAGCAGAGCGCCGGTGCCGGCTCCACAGGAGAGGGAGCAAGAGCGTCGGCTCGACCATTAGGGGTGAGGTGGATAGAGACGGCTGAGGGAAGAGATCGTGCGAGGTAAGCGTCGGTGCCCCAAAGGTCGAAGGCAGGCCAGTGGAGGGTGGCGTTGGAGATGATGCACGGCTTGTTGAGCGATACGTAGTTCCTGAGGAACTCCAAGGGAGACGGAGGTGAGCTCAGTCGATCGATTCGGGAGCTGTTGCCGAGGGTTAAGTCTCGGACCTCCTGCCACAGAACTTGGACCTCCTTCATTGAGCTCAGCAGAGACGCAGGAAACTGAAAGTGCACACTAAAACTAAAACCCTCGTACTTTTTTCGATTTTTTCACCTAAATATATCTAAAATATTAATTAAATACAGAAATGTCATGGAAAAAAAAAGAGTTAATTACTTAATTGGTTAAACATGTTTGACCAATGTTCAGAATGGTTACACATGTTTCAAAATGTGATTAATTGGTTTTGCTATGTGACTAATTGGTTACGCATATTTTTCCCAATGTGATTAATTGGTTATTCCGTTAGTAAACCGTTAATTTTAACGTTAATTAATTTTTTTAACATATTATTGAATTGTGAAATGACTATTATGCCATTAGTTATATTGAAGAACACATGGAAGGATTGAAGAACAAGAATCGAACCAAATTCGATTTGATGTTCTTGAGAACTCAAAAATCAGATTTCTGGGTTCTTGAAGAACCAGAAATCAGATTTCTGGGTTCTCAAGAACCCAGAAACAGCATTTCTGGGTTCTCAAGAACCCAGAATCGCGATTCTGGATTCTTCACAATGTGGGTAACATGTCGAACCTTTTAATCACATCATTTCAAACAACAGTATCCATTTAATCAAATTATAGAGAAACATGTATGACCTTTTAATCACATTATAGAGAAATATGTATGACCATTTAATCACATTTGGTGATAACATATACTGCAATACATAACTTCAAGAACCCAAAAACAGCATTTCTAGGTTCTCAATAACCCAGAAATCTAATTTCTGGGTTCTTGAAGAACCAGAAATCAGAATTCTGGGCTCTTGAAGAACCAGAAATCAGATTTATGTGTTCTTGAAGAACCAGAAATCAGATTTCTGGTTTCTTCAATTATTGTTCTTGAAGATGATGATGTGTTCTTGAAGATGATTCTAGGGGTAATTACATCATTTTACGTATCTAAATAGTGACTTAACTGTGATTTCTAACGGTGAACAGTAAAAAAAACAAATAGTCACATTTCAAAACCAATTAATCACATTTTGAAACATGTGTAACCATTCTGAACATTGGTCAAACATGTGTAACCAATTAAGTAATTAACCCCAAAAAAATGACCACCCACGAATGTGGAACCGTAGTTAACTACTGTTCCACCTGCGCCTCCCATTCGCGGGTGGTAAGTTAAGTGACAGTCCACACGAGAATGTCATTTACTGCTGGAAGTGCTATAAATTCCACACCAGACATTTTCCATTGTTGTTCTGTTGTCGGTGTTGAGCTCTATCGTGAATCATTTTACATTGTTCAGGTATTCCGTCACTCTTGTTTATTAAATAATAATAATATTTAGTATAATTATTTTTTGCCAAAAATATAGATTATTATCTAATTTTTTTCATATTAACTAGGTGTTAGAATTATTCTAAAAATGGTGACTCTCATCCTTCGTTATGACAGTAGAATTACAGTAGACGAAGAAGTTATCAATTATATTGACGGTAAGTCCGCAATTAATTTATGTAGTCTGCGGTTTTGAGCCTGAAGTAATTGATATTGACCTCCTTTGGAAATCGGTTAATAAATTGTATCCCATCACTGATGAAGAATCATATATGACATTTTTCAAGTATGTGGTGAAACCATGAAATTATACGTGGTAACAAAAGTAGAAGTTGTTGGTGAAACTGATGATGAAGATGACATGTTTGAAGAAGAGAAAGGAAAATATTCTTGTTTGGGAGATGACACAGAAGTTGAATCTCCTACATATTTGGTTGATTGTGCGTTATCATTGTTCGATGATGACATAGGTGGTAATTCACAGTTTAGTAAACCAATGACGTTCAAACAGTTCCCTCTAGAGTTTATATTTGGAAATTGACAAGATGTGTTTGAATGTACCGATTGGATGGTAACGCACGATGAATCGTCTTTAGGTATAAATTATTTTCAAGTAGGGACTGAATATGAGACTAAAGTTGCACTCCAACAACATGTTAAACTGTGGCACATTAATAATGCTCGGGAATGCACCACCGCTAGATCCAGCCACACTGTAGTTTCATTCAAGTGTGCAACTAAAAGCAGCGGGATTTGTTCATGGTCGTTGAGAGGAATGCAGAAATGGGTAACTGGGAGATCACTAAATTAGGTCATCCACACTCCTGTAGAAATGCCACAACTATACAACATCATAGACAACTTGATTTCAAATTAATTGTTGAATTGATATATTCATACGTGTATCACAACACTAGTATTAGAGTGTGTGATTTGCAACAAGTAGTAAAAGATAAGTACGTGCAAAGTGCATCATACCGAAAGGTGTGGTACACTAAACAACGGGTAATTCAGGGAACGTTTGGTACCCACAAAAGTGCATTTCAATGTCTCCCGCAGTTGATGGTTGGTTTATGTCATTCCAATCGTGGGTACATTGTTTACTACGAATGGACAGGAGTTCCCACAGAGGAGTGTGTCATATTTGGTAAGTGGTTTGGGGCTTATAAGCTTCACATACAACATATAATTGTTGGAATGCATATTCAAACAGGGTATTTTTTTTAATGTCAACATAATAAAATGTATATTCACCTAATCCATTGTTAAGGCAGTCAATTCATCTCTATAAAACTGCCAGACGTGCAGTTGAGGATTTTTCTTCGACGTCTTTGGTGGTACCCACCTAATATTGCACAAAAAAATAATTATATCAGACCGCATTAGAAATTAATAAATCGAAATATAATGTTAATCCAAACTGTCTTACCGCATCCCTAACGGAGCAATCATAGTGATTGATCATTTATTCTTGATCATGGGTCACCCAACAAACAGATGCTCCCACGATTAAAGCTTTACCAAATGAGTAGCACATTTTGTGAGACTACGGTAACGAAAATATATTCATAGCAATCTTGTCTAGAATGAATGACTATGTACCTAGAGTAATACAGCACATCCTGTTGCGTTTTTTCTCTTAGCCGCCACCGCTTTACACAATCTAGAATACAGATAGCTCAATACTGTAGAACCCCAACTGTATTGAGTTGTCAACTGTTGATCTTCCAATAACGGAAGGTACTGCAGTGCAACTTTGCTCCCACTGGAGCTAGGGAATAAAAATGCTTCGAGTAGATGCAAAATGTATCATCGGGCTCTCATAATGGCTTTTTCTTTTTTAGATGGAATCCAATTTGCATCACCTTCTTTCTTCGTAAACACCCGCTTCAACCAGGAAAGAGAGACATCGTTTCTGTCGATATCCTCTTGCTCACGTGAAGGAGCATGTGTTGTGATTGAGTATATAAAAGAGATAGATCAATCAGCTCCTTCTGCGAAGAAAAGGACGATTGTGAAAAGCTGCCTTGGCCACGCTACATGGTCTGTACATAACAATTCAGTGTAAGAAATTATAATTTTCCCGAAATAATACAACAATTATACATAATTACGCAATCTACATATCAATTTCACATACTTCAATAGTTAAATGAAACACTATAAATAATTTCACCTATGCAATTATGCAATCTACATCACAAATTTCACATAAAAATTTATATCTAAACACTAAGAAAAAAAACTATCGTTCGGACTCACCTTGTCTGGGAAAGGAGGCGACAGCTCCGACCGCAGGGGATGCGAACGGGTGGCGCCCGACTGGACGGAGGCTACTATGTGGGGTTATCATTCGCGGGTTTGCTATGTTTTTAAGCAACCCTACCCGCAGATACCATTCGCGGGTGGAATTTAATGCACAACCACCCGGGAATGTCATTCGCGGGTGGAACTAACGACACAGTTAAAATGTCTACCCGTGAATGACTTTTATCTCTAAGTTTAAGGGTTAATGATTTAGGTTTTATATTATCATATGTTTAACTTATATTATTGGATGGTATTTTAAGAATTCTTTGTGTTAACGTATGGTATATTATATTTGAAAATGTTGTCCTTTAGTCTCTTTGTTAATCTCCCATTACATTTTTTTTGTTAAATGATCACTTGACTTACACATGTTGTGTCAAATCAGTACCACGTCATTGAAACATAAATATATAACATTCCTTATGTTACACCAAATTTCGATTTTTTCACTTAAAATTTAAATCGTAAAATTCTCTTCGTTCATATTTTGTTAAAATTCTAGTATATCCCCTCTATTAACTTTTCTATCGAATTATAATCGATTAAGCTTTAAAAGTTACAAAATAATAGAAAAGTTTTAAAAATATCACAATTTACCTCTTTCAAACTTTTTTAAATGTTACAATTGAGTCCCAATTTGATCGGGAACTAGTTGTAACATTTGAAAAAGTTTGGAAGAGTTAAATTAAGACATTTTTTTACAATTTTAAAGCTTATTATATTAAATTTGAATGGAAAAGTTGAAGGAGTGGGCAAACTCGATCTTTAACCAAATATTAAGGATTTGTTTTTTACAATTTAAACATTTAAGGGAAAATTCAAAATTCAGTCAAACATTAAGAGACAATGTAATATTTAACCTTTGTTAATACCTAAAAAATAACTACTTGAAATTTACCTATTTTTTTAGTTAAAATGTGTTTTTCTCCTAAGATGTTTTTTCATATTTTAAAAATATCTACCTAAAATTTTGGTCTTATAAATTTACATTTAGACACTCTTAAATTATTGTTTTTGGAAAAAAAATTCATCCAAACTTAATAGAATATGCTTTGAAAAAAAAATGATTTGAAGAACTGAAAAAATTGTAACGTACTTTGCACGGTATATAAAAATTGAATTAAAATGCTTGAATTTAAATTATTTTATGATTATATTTAAAAGTATAAAGTAAATTTACTTATGTTTCTTAAGATCATAAATGGAAATAGAAAAGAAAATATAAACCATATTGATCGTTATAGTAAATTAAAAAGAATAGTTTAGAAGTAAATTATTATACTTTTTTGTTTTATTATTATTATATTAAAAAAATAAATCAATACACTAATTATGTTTCAAGTAACATGATGAAAAGTACTATAAATAATTTGATTGCAATAAATTAAAACAATGGACCGTAAAATCAATGAAATTAACTTAGTATTAATATACAAAAAGATGTATTACTGAAATTATATATACATTTATTTATTTTTTAAAAAAAGTATATGCAAATAAAATATGGTACAGTGAAAACCCAAAAATCATGGTTATAACCGTCAATTTTTTATATGGTTAACTGTACCATTATGGTGTGGTGCAGTTATAGTGATGAATTTTCTACATGTAATGATTAGGTCTGGGCATGAACTGGTTCGGGCCCGAACCGATTCAGAACCGAACCTTTACCACATTTTAAAACCGGTACGGTTTACCGCTCCAGTTTTTGGCCGCTCCAGATTTTGATCGATTTACCGTACCTGTTCTGAACCGGTTCAGAACCGGTTCGGCCGAACCACTTCATACATAACAATTTATTTATTTTTGGTCACTCAAAAAAAAAATCTCAACTGAAATTTAGGGTTTAGTATTTTTTTCGAAATCTAATATTGTTAGATTATAAGGGATAAAATTTTGTTTATTAATATTTTTTCATTCTCAAAAATTGAATTTAAAATATCTAATTAATAAATAAATCGTTGAGATGTTACACCGTATTACAAAAGGTATAACTTTAAATTTGTTATTACATTTTTTATGAATTATATATACACTGTGGAGATCAGTATATTTAATTATTAGCTATTTTTCTTAATTGTAGATTCATTCCAATCACGTTATAATTTCTTATTATTAGTTTCACATATAAATTAATCAAATTAATATATATATATATATAAGACTTTCTTTTTCTTTTCCTGTTTTATATATTATTATTAAAGATAAGAAAAGCACATGCATGCTGTTGGTAAAAAAAAAAAGAGTTGTTGTTGGCTTTGAGATCACTGTAACAGTGTTGGCGTCTGATGATAACTCTGGTCTGTTAACTCAAACTGTCCGGTCTGTTGCCTCTGGTCTGGTTTAGTAGTTTAGGAGTATATTAAAACCGGTACAAAAAGTGGTACGGTTTACCATTTGCGAACCGGTTTTTTGTACCTCTTCTGAACCGCTCCATATTTTTACAAAAAAAACGTTTGGTTTGTGAACCGGTACGGTTCGGTACGGTTCAGGAACAGTTCGGTCGAACCGGTTTTTTATGCCGAGACCTATTAATGATTATGGTTATGGTATTTTAGTCATACTCATGGTTATAACTATGTTAATATGTAAATATAATAATTATTTAATAATAATATATTAGTATTTACTAATAATAGAAGTAGAATTTTATATTTTTACATTTCACGAATTTAGGATTTTAGAACGAACTCTAATTGAATGATGTTAATATTGAATCATATTAGAGTTAATATTAAATTGTGTTAGTGTTGAATATTTTTGTTGTTTGTAACATAAATTTATGTATTTATTAAGATAACACATTCAAGATGTTGCATTACTTTCACATGTGATAATTAATATGGGTACATGGGTAGAAGTTTGGTTAATAATCACGGTTATGGTATTGAAAATTATACTTGTAATGATTATGGTTATGGTACGTAGTTTAAAAATATGGTATGGTTATGGTATTTGTCATACTCGTACCATACTCTAACCATCGACAACCCTAAACACCAAATGATTATTATTGTAGCAAATGATTTACTCAAATATAATTTATTCTATTTTTATGAAATCTGATCATTTTCTATTTAAAAAAAAATATTATATAGTCAAAACAAATATATCAGCCTACTACGTTTGTAAACATAATATAAAAAATAAATTAATAAATAAAATAAGTAATAGTAGTAAAAGAAAATTACAAAATAATGTAACAACTAGATATCTCTGCACAAAAGCGTAGTAATACACGAGTCAATAATAAAATAATGATTAATAATTTTCAGTTAAATATTTTTATATAGTTTGATGACTTATATTAGTGCATATGTTTACAAAGGAATATTAAAATCATTACTAATATTTATTTATTTATTTTAGTAAAAGTAATAATATACAATATAATTATTATATAAATAGATTTTTAATAATTCAAAAATATGTTGAGTTATAAATATATATATATTATAAAACTGTAAAACATATATGGTAATTTCCTTATAATACTACTTTAATGATTTATTACTTCTATCAATGTCCATATAAAAACATTAATATTTTTCTAACAATAGTAGCAATCTAATGTTTTAGTATATATTTTATATTGTATCTATTTTGTTAATTGTAAATTATATTGAGTTTATAAATATATAACATTTAATTTTGTGACATTGTTAAAATTTATTTTGATATTATTGTAATAAAGTAGGTGATATTGATATGTGATTTATGTCTTATTTTAAGAAGAGTATTATGTGATAGATGAAATGAAATGTATCCTTAATTAATCTATATTCTAATTTGTAAGAGTAAATTTTAATATGTGCATACTTGATATTCATAAAATATAATTTTATATTTTATATAAAATCCACTTCATAAAATATAGGGTTAATAACTAAATTGCTACCCGAACTTTACTTTTTAAAAAGATGCTACCTAAACTTTGACACTTGGGGCAAATTGCTACCTCGGTTAAATTTTGCGTTAAATATGGACGGAAAATGATGTGGTAGAATATGATTGGTCTTTGATTTAAAATATTAAATGATTTTTTTAAAAATACTAAAAAACTATTTTATATAAAAAAAACTGGAAAATTAAAAGGGGAAATATGAGATTTTAATACTTATATTAAATTTATGAAATAAAAAATCTTAAAATACTATTTATTTTGATTTATTATTTTTTTGAAGTAATATAGTTTTGTGAATGAAAACCGACCGGTTAATTGAGAATATAATGTTTGTTTAAGAAATATTTGGTTTTCTGATTCACTATTTTTTAGTAAAAACCATAGTGATGCGGCCTACGACTCTCTGCTCTGTGCTTAGGGTTGTCAATGGTTAGGGTATGGTACGGGTATGTCAAATACTATAACCATATCATATTTTTAAATTGCATACTGCAACCATAACCAGTACATATACAATTTTTCAATACCATAACCATATCCATAAAAATGGTTATTAACCACGGTTTTAACCGTATACCTATATTAGTTACCACCATGTGAAATGTAATTGAACATTATAAATGTTATCTTAATAAATACATAAAGTTATGTCACAAGCAATCAAAATATTCAATATTAATATCATTCAAAATTAACACTAATATCATTTAACATTTACATCATTCAATTACAGTTCGCTGCATTCGAAACATGCCACTTAGATCAAACTCTTGCCCTGACCGAATGATATGACCCTTTACAAACGATGGGCGAGTCGCGGTAAAGTCGGCCTATCATCGATTAAAAGAAAAAGATACAGCCACAACACAAGAGTTGGATCTTGATGATGATGTCTGGAGAATGATATGGAAGGTAAACAGTCTCCTCAAGGTTAAGAACTTTATTTGGCCTTTACTTTCAAATACTATTGCGGTTAGACGAAATCTCAAGAGAAGGGGGATGGGCGTGGAAGTGGAATGTCCTATCTATGGGCTAGAGAAAACTAGAGAACACATTATCAGTGGGTGCGGGTGGACAGAGGCAGTGTGGTTCGAGTGTCTTGAGAATTCGGCATGCTCAGGGATAGGATGAGGCCCTTAATGTGTGGATCAAGGAAAGAATAACAGAAGGGGGCATGATGAGCACAGCAAGATAAAAACGACAAAGTCTATGTATGTGGACTTGTTGGCACATATGAAAATCCCAGTGTAAGGCAACCCTTGAGAGGAAGAGACAAAATACAATGGAGACGGTTCTTTCCATAAAAGGAGCATATTTGGAGCTGTCAAGGGCCGAGCCTGAGAGAAGTATCGTAGCAAGAGAAAACCAAACCGAAAATCGAAAAAAATGAGAGTGAGTGTGATCCGAATCAATTGTGATGCATCGTGGTGTAACCAAACGAAACGAGGGGCAATTGCGTGTTGGTAATGGACGAGAATTATCAGTTGTTGGGTGGACTGAACCGAAGAGCATGGAATGATAAAGTGGAATGTTTAGAGGCTCAAGCAGTATTTGAAGGTATCAAGTTGGAAGTTGAAAGAGGTTGGCAGAATATTGAAGTAGAAATAGATTCCTTGAGGGTCGTGCATCAAATTCAAGAGAAGACGAGCTATTGGATATTAGACATCATATGCGAGAATATAAAGAAAATGGCGCAACAAGTTCAAGATGTCAAGTGGACGGCAATCCCACGTTCAGCAGAATGAGAGCGCAAATTGGATAGCTAGGCAAACCAGATTGAGTGTGCGTTTAGATAATTGGGTCCTTGAACCCCCACCCCAACTTAGTAGAGTTTTAGAAGTTGATTGTAATAATAAACCTTCGTGATCCTTTTGATTGCATCATGTCTCTTTGAATAAGAAGTATTGAATTTGTTGACCAAAAACAAATTACAGTTCGCCTTGGAATTGTTGATTCGTGAAATCTAAAAGTGAAAATTATACTTTTGTTATTAGTATTTATTAATATATTAATATTAAATATTATTATATTTATATAATAACCATGGTTATAACCATGAGTATGATTAAAATACCATAACCATTACGGGTAGAAAATTCATCACCATAACTGCACCACACCATAATGGTTAGGGCCGACAATGGTGAGGTTAAAAACCCATAACCATGGTTATAACCGTTACTGTTTAATATGGTTAACCGTACCATTATGGTGCGGTGCGGTTATGGTGATGAATTTTCTATCCATAATGGTTATGGTTATGGTTATGGTATTTGAGTAATACCCATAGTTATAACCATGGTTATTATATAAATATAATATTTATTTATTATTAATAAACTAATTTATATAATATACTAAATATAAATTATATATTTGAAAATTTGAATTTGTTGAAGATTGAAGGCGCCAAAGTCCAACGATGGTAATATAGATTTATGTATTTTTTAAAATAAAATTTTCGATCTTTTATTATATTACATGTGTGGAATGAATATGGGTATACGGGTAAAACCATGGTTAATAAGCACAGTAATTTTAATGGTTCTAGTATTGAAAATTATACCCATAATGGTTATGGTTATGGTCATAGTTATCAGAACCGGACTGGACCGGCGGTCCGAGTGGGCTCGATCGGGAACCGGACCCATGTCCGGTTTGGTTCAGGTAAAAGACTATTTTGCAAATGAACAGTGTTTGAATTGGATCGAACCGGGCGGTTTTTGTAAAATCGGTCGGTTTTCGGTTCACATTTTAGTTGATTTTTTTTTTTACAAACTAATCGATTTTCGGTTTAAACCGATTGGTCTGTTTCTTGGTTTTACAAAGGTCCGGTTCGGTTCACTTCTAGCTAGGTTAGATTTCACACGTTCAGAAATCTGAAATCAGTAATACTGATTGATTCAGTATTCAGTCGTTCCTTCATCTTCTAGTCCTTGCGCAGCCAGCTGAAATCAGCATTGAGCACAGCTTCCTTCCTCGCGCAGCGTTCGTCAGACCAGGTTCCTCGACAGCTTCCTCACGCAGCTCGCAGCAGAAGCGCATCGTTCGATAGACCAGGCCGTTCGACAGCTTACTCGCGCAGCGTTCGACAGACCAAAACGTTCGTTGTTCTTCTCTTTGTCGTTCTTCTCTTCAGCGCAACGTTCGACCAGGTTCAGTTCTGTTCTTTGTTGAAATTGCTTAAATTGCCGAAATTGATTAATGAAATTGCTGAAATTGAAATCTCTGTTTGAACTTTCAAGACATGTTCGGTTCGGTTCTTTATTTGAAATCGCTGAATTGGTTAGCTGAATTGATGAATTGGTTAGCTGAATTGATGAAATTGGTTAGCTGAATTGATGAAATTGGTTCGTTAGCTTAGCTTAGTTCGGTTCTTTGTTGAAATTTCTGAAATAGGTTCGGCCTTGAATAGTTCGCATCGCTTCACTAGATGGCTTCAACCTTTAATTTGTAGTACTGCATGAAGAAGGATGATTATGAGATTTTTTGGTACCTATTCCTAGATGGTGATGCAGTATATGAATTTCATTTCCTTTTAGCTGATAGCTTGATATTGTGAGAAGGGCTTGGTCACAAATTGCTAGTTACATAATGTTTCAAGCTTAGCTAGCAAGTAACCTTTGCTTTTGAACTTATTATTTGTGCAGATGATGGAGATGAAAGAGAATGGATGCTAAGTGCAACGGCCATGGTAGCATCCTAACCAAGCAATTGGATGCATGAGCTGCTACTCCATGCAAAGTCATTTCTGTTTTTGTTTTTGAGTGAAGAGAGAGTATTGAATGCAATTGCATTTGACAATTGTTAATGATGATGATTTGCAAAATACAGTTCTTGTCTTGCTTGCTATGTATTATTTAGTGCTACGTTCAATGAGAGTGACTACATTATATGCAGCGTGATGAGGTCGATCCTAGCTGCTGCAACTGGTCATTCAATTTAAGCTTGCTGTAATTTATTAGTTTGAATGGCATTATGCTGCTACATAATCCTCTTATCACAAATGGTAAGTGCGGAATCAGTCATTTCATAGCACTTACTGGTATAACTCCTCCTCCATACATAATCAGAAAATAATATTATGGTATGTGGTTTAAAAATATGGTATGGTTATGGTATTTGTCATACCTTCTCCATACCCTAACCATCAACAGCTCTAATAATGGTATGATTAATCATATAATTTTTTTGTTGGATGATGTTTTCCGGTATGACTCTTTCTGGTGCGTTCCAAGTCGCTCTACTTGTTGCTCCGATAAGCTGCACAGAAGGAAAGCCCGGGAGTTCCCGTTGTTTCTCCTCCGATGATTAAGTGAGTCAGAGGTTCATTTATAGAAAGTATAACATGGCAATATTGTGTAATGTCACGTTAATTTTAATAACCCTTACTTGACCTGGGCGGAGTTAATGCTAACCATGGTCATCCAAAGTGTCGCTTGGTTACGTGACCATGCTTATGCCTTGAGTCCTGTGCTGCCTGGTGTCATGTGCATAGTGCCCTTGTGCACTCTGCATAGTGCTTGTGTCCCATGTTTTCCGGGCCTTTGTCTCACGTGCCTGCGTCCCCATTACATTATGTCTGGGCTCGAGCCTTGTGTTGTGTTTGTGTCGTAGGAATGAATCTTATGGGAAGATTGACTTCCATTTAGCACACCTCTTTGGCGCGCCTCTATGGCACACCGCTATGGTGCACCACTATGGCACACCACTATGGCGCACCACTATGCAACCTACTGGTATCCTCTTGGTGTCGTGCCTCTATCAAATTAGTATTCGCATTATCAAGTAATACGTTGGAAGTTGTGTCTGAGGTAGTCCACGACTCTTTTTTAGGTAATAATTATTAATCAGTAAAATAGAAATAGATAGAATTATTATTTATAATATTTAATATAGAGACATTGAATTGTCACAAAACACGAATTATTGTCTAATTCATTTTTTATTAACTTGGTATTTGTGTTCGTCTGAAAATGGTGACTATCATCCTTCGTTATGATGGCAGAATTACACTAGCCGAATAAGTTATTAATTATATCGATTGTAAATCCGTGATTAGTTCCACTGAAACAACAATGAACCTTACCCAACTAAAAGAACTTGTTATCGTAGTTTCCAGGTTTAGTTTTGAAGTAGTTGATTGTGAACTCCATTAGAAATCGGATAAAAAATTGTATCCAATCACTGATAAAGAATCACTTTATGAATATTTTTCAAATATCTCGGGAATACATGGAATTATATGTGATTCCAAAAGTAAAATGGAGAAGACGAAATGGGTGAAAAAAAAGGAAGGAGAAGATTCTTCTGTGGGAAATGACACAGAAGCCAAATCTCCTACAAATTTGGTTGATTGTGCGCTACAATTGTCAGATGATGACACAAGTATTGACGCACCGTCCAGTCAACCAATGACCTTTCAACGAGTTCCCTTATGAGATTACATCGGTAGATTGGGAAGATGAGTTTGAATGATACACCACTGCAAGATCAAGTCCAACAGTAGTGTCTTTCATGTAGGTTAACAAGAACAGTGGTATCTGCTCATGGTCGTTAAGAGGAATGCAAAAGAAAATGGGCAATTGGGAGATCACCAAATTAGTCCACTATTATACAACATCATGAACAACTTGATTGCAAATTGATTGTTGAATTGATATATCCATATTTACATCACAATACGGGTATTGGAGTTTGCGACTTGCAACAAGTTGTGAAAGATAAGTACGCGCAAAGTGCCTTATACCGCAAAGTGTGGTATGTTAAACAACAAGTAATTGAGTCAATATTTGGGACACACGAGAGTTAATTTCAACATTTGTCGTCGTTGATGGTCGATTTATGACATTCAAATCCTAGTTCAATTTTTAACTATGAGTGGAAAGGAATGGCCACGGAGGACGGTGCCATATTTGGTAAGTGGTTTTGGCATATAAGTCTTCAATTGAAGGTTTCTCGCGTTGTCGCCCCCAATCAGAATTGATTCTACTCATTTGTATGGAAAATACACTAGTAAATTATTAACAGCAGTGGGATACTATGCTGACAATCATATTTTAACATTGTACTTCGCCTTTGCCGACTCTGAGACTGCCACATCTTGGATATGGTTTTGGAGCATCTTCGACATCATGTGAGGAGAGATGAATGACATGTATGTTTAATATTTGATCGCAACGGTGGAATTAAAGTTGGAGTTGTTAGTGTATTCCTAGCGCCCTTGTGTGTTCACAGATAATGTGTTCGTCACCTCGCAAACAATTTCATCACCATAACCGCACCACACCATAATGATACGATTAATCATATAAAAAATTGTTGGATGATGATTTTCGGTATGACTCTTTCCGGAGCGTTCCAGGTCGCTCTAATTGCTGCTCCGATAACCTGCACAAAAGCAAAGCCTAAGAGTTCCCGTTGTTTCTCCTCCGATGATTAAGTGAGTCATATGTTCATTTAAAGAGAGTATAAGAGGGCAATATTGTGTAATGTCACATTAATTTTAATAACCCTTATTGACCTGGACAGAGTTAATGTTGAGCATGGTCATCCGAAGTGTCGCTTGGTTAAGTGACCATGGTTATGCCTTGAGTCCTGTGCTGCCTGGTGTCTTGTGCATAGTGCCCTTGTGCACTGTGCATAGTGCTTGTGTCCCATGTTTTTCGGGCCTTTGTCTCACGTGCTTGCGTCCCCATTACATTATGTCTGGCCTCGAGCCTTGTTTTGTGTTTGTGTCGTAGGAAGGAATCTTATGGGAATATTGACTTCCATTTAGTGCACCTCTTTGGTGCGCCTCTATGGCACACCACTATGGCGCACCACTATGGCACACCACTATGGCGCACCACTATGTCGCGCCACTATGCAACCTACTGGTATCCTCTTGGTGTCGTGCCTCTATCGAATTAGTATTCGCATTATCAAGTAATATGTTGGAAGTTGTCTCTGAGGTAGTCCACGACTCTTTTTTAGGTAATAATTATTAATTAGTAAAATAAAAATAGATAGAATTATTATTTATAATATTTAATATAGAGACATTGAATTGTCACAAAACACGAATTATTGGCTGGATCCTTGGTAATTTGTGAGTTTGTGGTACGACAGATGAGGCTTATTCAAGGACCAATCATCGTTTGATGTGAACTTAAAAGTTCAAGATATATCATCTACTATTGAGAATTGGAATTTTACTAAAATATATTTTGATCTTCCAAATGATGTTATTGATCGAATCATAATTGTTCCAATCAGTGTGGGTAGAAATGGTTTGGACAAACAAATATGGATTGAATCATATTCAGGAATGGTATCAAAGTCTCAAATAATAAGGACTGGAAATGAGTATGGTTCTTATTAACATACCTAGAATCAAATCATTTATTTGGATTTGTAATCATGATAAGATCCCAACTGCTAGATCCTTGAATAGAAAAGGCTCAATGTTGAACCAAGCTTTTCTATTTGTGACCAAGGTATAGAAGACACAATCCATATTCTTAGGCATTGTGGTAAAGCGAGGAAAGTTTGGTCGGATATAGAAATTCCACCAGGAAATCTTGATTTCTTTCTTACATGACTCTACTAACTGGTTCCATGTTAATTGTAGGTTTAGGATACAACATCAGTCTGGATTGGATTGGTCATCGCGGTTCTGCTCAAGTTTGTGGTGGATTTGAAAAAATAAATAGAAATTACACCATATTCGATCGCAACCAAATTATCCCGAACCTAGCTAACTTTATTATGAATTGGATGCATGAGATTTGTAGCACTCTTATTAAATCAAAGGAAAACAAGTTAAAAATAAGCATAACGTTTGGATGGAAACCGTTTGATAAAGGTTCCGACTACGCTTAATACAAATGGAACAACTATTGGTAACCCATGGTCATCAGGAGTCGGGGGAGTTCTAAGAAATGATGGTTGGATAGAAGGTTCAAAAGTGATTAGGGACCATTTCCTTAGATGCCATTTCCTTAGCCTCGATCCATTTTGAGAAATAATCGATGTCCACTATTATGGACCAAGTCTATCCCCTACTGTGCGAATGATCATGCGTCACTAATGCTCGTTAGCTATGCAAGGTGACGCAACAATTTTGGCACATATCTCTGGAACGACTCTTATTTTAACACCATGTTGGTCGCCTCTTTCTTCATAGTGGGCCAATAATAACCTTGGTTGAGTATCTTCAGATTAATTGACTTTGCCCCCTCGTGGTTGTGTCGGGATGAGTGACGCATATGAGAAAAGGTGTTGAGAAGCCCTTTTTGTAGAGTTCCCTGTCAATTATCTTATTGGGAGCTATACTTATGATTCGCCTCATTTTGATCTTATCCTCGGGAAGCTCCCCTGATTCCAAGTAGGTGTGAATGGGTGTCGCCCAATCGATCACTTCATCAATATTTGCGCACTGCCAACCTGTTTTCTAGTTGATGCTTTCCACGAAGTGTACCTCTAGGGGCGGCGCCTGCCAAGCATACTTGCTCAAGGCGCCCGCTTCTTGATTCGACTCCCTCGGTGTTGCTTCTATTTCGAACTTGTCAAACCATTCCACCAACACCTTCGCATCTTTCAGGTACACTTTCATTTTTTCTCCCTTTGCAGTGTACTCTCCTTTTACTTGGTATACTACCAATTGGGACTCACATTAAACATGCAAGGAAGCGGCGCCAATCCCTTTTGCAAGCCTTAAGCCGATGATCAATGCTTCGTATTCCGCTTTGTTGTTCGTGGCCTTGAAGGTCAGCACCAATGAGTATCTGATAGGGGCGCCGCCATTTGGTGGGGGGAGGACGAGTCCTGCCCCCGAGCCATCAATGGATGAAGATCCATCTGAGTGGAGCCGTCCAAGGCTTTTCCTATTTCTGCGATTCAGGCGGCGCCTCAGGTGTGTAAGTCGACTCGGCAATGAAGTATGTCAATGCTTGGCCCTTTATTGCAGTCCTTGGAGCGAATTTTATTCGGAATTCAATTATTTTGATCGCTCCTTTTATCATCCTTCCTAATGTATCCAGTTTTTGTAGGAAGTGTTTTAATAGTTGATTCGTTAAGACTGTAATTTAATGCTCATGAAAGTAGGGGCAGAACTTCCTAACTGAAACTGTCAACGCATAGAGGTAGTTCTCAGCTTCGATGTAATTCATTTCAGAGTTGTTGAGAACCTTGAATACATAGTAGACAGGGATTTGGCCTTTTCGTAAGTCCTTTACTAAAACCGAGCTAATAGCTACAGGACTGATACTCAAATAAAGCTAAACGAAGTCTCCCTTTGATAGCTTGGCCAGAGGTGGGAGTGTCCAGAGGTGCTGCTTAAGGTCTTGGAATGCCTTTTCACACTCACGCGTCCACTCGAATTTCTTATTGGCGCACAAGACTTGGATGAAGGGCAGCGACTTTTCTCCCGATTTGGATAAGAAACGGTTGAGCGTCGCCAACCTACCATTTAAGCATTGCACTCGCGGTGACATGTTGGGCTCTTACCAGCTTCTCAGGGTTCACTTCTATTCCCCTATGGCTGACCATGTAGCCTAAAACATTTTCCGAGTGAACTCTGAAGGCGCACTTGGTCGGGTTGAGGTGCACCTGATGGATGCGCATGAGCTCAAACGTCTTCCTCAGATCTTCAACGTGGTTGTCGCTCTTCACTGACTTCATCAACATGTCGTCGACATAGGCCTCCATCATGTCACCGATTATCCCGACGAACAGTTTATTCATAATGCTTTATTAGGTGGCGCCCGTATTAATCATCCAGAAGAGCATGACCGTGTAGTGATAAATATCACTATCACCATAGAACGCAATGTGCTAAGAATCTCCCTCAGCCATCTGGATCTGGGTGTATCCCGAATATGCATCCATGAATCTTAAGAGCTCATGGCCAGATGTTGTGTCGACTAATTGGTCGATGCGAGGCAAATGGTAAGAGTCCTTGGGACATGTCTTGTTGAGGTCCCTGAACTCGATGCACATCCTTCATTTGTCGTTGTTCTTATTTACTAAGATCGAGTTTGCAACCCATAACTGGAATCGGATCTCTTTCACAAAATCTGTGTCAATTAGTTTGCCCACCTCTTGGTGGAATGCTATTGCCTTCTCATCCTCTACGGCGCGCCTTTTTTTGGGCAATCGTCCTGATGCTCGGGTCGATCTTGACCTCGTAGGTGATCACCTCTCTTCTTATCTCGGGCATGTCACTTGACTTCCAAGCGAAAATCTCTTTGAACTCCACAAGGTGCGTTGCGAGTGCCTATGCTTCTTCCTTGGGTAGTGCCACTCCAATCTGTACTATCTTCTCTGAACCATTGATTTCAACATTTTTCATTCCTTCGACCGGCTGAGGGCAGATCCTTTCCTTCCTAGGTTCCTCCTCGGTCTGAAAAGTGAGTGTTTCCTTTATCTTGAGCACGTGTCGGCGTACCGAATGCACATAACAGGTGCGCGTCGCAGGTTGGTCACCCCTTACTACCCCTATGCCATGGGGAGTTGGGAACTTAAACATCTAATGATAGGTGGAGTTCACCATCCTATGCAGGTTGAGGGTGCAGTGTCCCTGAATTGCGTTGTACGAAGCCGGAGCGTCTACCACGATGAAGGTGACATCGATCGTCAACGCATTCCATCCCTCATCGACGTGTACGGGTAGGTAGGGTGATGGCCCCTTCCGAGTACGTAGTGTTTTGAAGTGAAACCCATTAGAGGAAAGTTCACCTTTTTTAGGTCATTCTCTGAGTTCCCCATCTTCTTCAACGCCTCTACAATAAGTACGTTCGTCAAGCTTCCTGAGTCTATCAGCACTCTCTTCACGTCATAACCGTCAATTTTAGCAGTAATCACCAGCGCATCCTCTTGCGGGTATGTGACATGCCCCATGTCATCCTCCGAGAAGGAGATCATGACATCTCCCTTCTCTCTGAAACGCTTTCCCACTTTAGTCATTCCTGATATTTGGGCCGCATAGACCTCACGAGCGGCGCCCGTTTTTCATACTACGGCAAAGCCGCCACTAATGACATTGAGTGTACCTTTTTTCCCTTGAATGCTCATTCTCTCTTCTAGGAAATGCTCGCCTCTTCTACTGGGGGACGCCGACTTCTTTCCCGGCGCGCCACAAAGCTTTTTAGGTGGCCCTGTTGTATTAACCTTTCTATATCCTTCTTCAGGATAAACCAATCGTCTGTGCTATGGCCTTTACAGCGGTGGTAGCAGCATTATTGGTTCAACTCATTACCCATGGGCGCGCCATTTTTCTTATGAGCTGAGGAAGTTGCCAAATCGTTTCTCTCCATCTTCACTCACACCACAGAGACGTCTCCGTTCGGCGAGGTGAATGAGGTCTCATAAACATCCCTGTAGGGTCGTGCCAAGAAGGGACGGAATTGCTCATGCGACGCCTTCGAGGGACGGTGCTATGGTTTCTTGCCTTCTTGAATTTCCTTCTTCGATTCCTCAGACACTCTCATCCCTTCATGACTTTACGCGCGCCACCAACTCCTTCATGGTGTTGACCGGGATGTTGCTCAGACTATCATACAAAGATGAGCCTCGCAGGCTGAGCACCCTCACAAAAGTGTGTATGGTCTCATCTCCCGTGATCACTTGATCGATTCCTGCCAACTCTTTGTTGAACCTGGTATACAAGTCACCCAGGTTCTCGTCATTCTTTTGATTGAGGTGGTCTAACGTACCCACGCTCTTCAATAGTCGTCTTCCACCCATGTACTTCACAATGAATTTGTTTTTCAAGTCTCCCCAAGTCCTGACGGAGGCCTTGGGTAGCCCGAAGAACCAGTGGAATGTGACACCTCCTAGGGTGGTCGGAAAAAGCATAGCGAAATGATTGTCATCATTCGTCCGCCCTAGGAGTGAAGCCTCGTGCCTTTGGATGTGCTCCACAGGGTCTTTTTCGCCACAGTAGTAGTTGATCCAGGGGGTCTACACCTGCGAAGGCAGGGTAACAGCCAGTATCTTGGGAGTGAACGGGTGTGTTGCTCTGTCGCAAAGACGAGGCATGACTCCGCTCTTCTGCTCCTTGACCTTTAAGGTGACAAGCTCCTTGATTTTATTCCTGGTCATCGAGCCAGGGGAAAGAGCCATTGTCGTCCCTTTTGAGGGTAGGGCGGTGTTCACGGGGAGCTGGGCTGGTCGGAGCGGCGCCTGCTGAGGTTGTGTCCTAGAAGTGGCTTCCTCCACCTAGACTAGGTCAATATGTCGGACCGCTCGGGCGGCTGCTCACTGCTCCCACCTCTTGAGGAGCTCGTCTAACCCTGTCATGAAGGCAGGCGTCAAGATCATATTCGGGGTCACCTCCACCCGGGGCGACGCCTTTCCCGAGGATGCTATGGCTGACTCAGCGGGTCTGTGCGCCTCGGCTAAAGTTTCAGGATGAGGCAAGAGCGGCGCCTAGTACACTAGTAGTAGGGAGGTATGTCCCTCCGGTTGTCTTTCTAGTGTTAGCAAATAGGCTGAGGCCCCCACGTGTTGCTGGAGGTGGTGGAGGGAGTCGTTTTCCGTGGCTTCAAGGTGACTGCTCTTCAGTCTAGTGTTGGGGGGGGGGGGGGATCCATGGTTGGTTTTGCTCAAGCTTCCCATAGACGGCGCCAAATGTTGGATCACGTTTTCCGGTAGGACTCGATTCAGAGCGTTCTGGGTCAATCTCCTTGCTGCTCCAATGACCCGCACGAAAGGAAAACCCAGGGAGTTCCCGTTCTTTACCCTACGACGATCAAGTAAGTGAAAGGTTCATTTATGAGGAACAAATGTAAGATAGTAGGGAGTTTGAGAGCAATAAGTGGCATTAAAATCAGTAATGAAGTGGGAGAGGGTACTTATAACCCTCACCCCTAACCTAATTCGGGTCAGCCCTGACCATGGTCATACGAGGTGTCATCTGGTTAAGTGACCATGGTTGGGTGCTCATTCATGTGTGGAGGGGACATGTGCTTTTGGCAAACTGTCCTTTCTGTTCTTTTTGTCAGACTTGTTTGTATCATCCTTAAATGGTCATTCATAGGTCAGGGGTGCTCTGATGGCGGCTGTAGGCACTGGATTGTCCCTCTGACATGCCTCGTACCTTGCACTGTCTTGTCCCATGTACGGAGGGAGACAAGGGTGAAAGGTACCACGATTGGTGGCATGCCACTGAAGAGGGGTGCACCACTCTGGCCGGGAAAGGCACGCAACCTGGGCCTAAGGTGTCATAAGTTGTCTTCATCCTGTGGTCTTTAATGATTCACGGGTATAACGCGCCTCTAATCTTCAGGGCGTTGACATGGTGACGTCTTGTGGGGACATGGTTGACTACCCTCGCCTTCAAACTATGCTCATATCTGGGTCACCCTTTAGGTTGTAGCGGCGCTATTATCCCCTTCGGGTCGAATCGGTTCTCGGTCGGGTCGTTTGAGAGATGAGGGTTAATACCCAACATGAGTCAAAGAGTTTGGGGAGGGGAGGGGAGAAGGAGGAGGCACGGGGAGAGGAGGGGAGAATGAGCGGGTAAGGTGGTAAAGATGAGGGTAAAAACATAAGAGAAGAGAATATGGTAAATATGTAAAACACAACTATGTATTTTGATTTTTCTTTCAAAAATGACTTGTAAATGTATTTATGGGTCCACAAATAGAATTTTCAATTATGAAATTCATAATTATACTCTCTCTTTTTTTGCCAAATTTTATAATTATACTCAATTTAATATAATAGTTGTATGGTTAATAATTAAATAGTGATTCTATATACAATATTTATTTAATCATAAGTAGAAACAAAATAATAAAATAAGAAGATTCTACTTACCTCCTCTAGTAGGTATTAACTAACTTCTAGGCTCCACCTATACTCTTATTTGCTGCAAAATTATTTAAGAAGTAAAAGATAATAACTATAACTTGATCAACTTATGTAGAGAAAATCACAATAATTAAGAGTTGGATTAAATCCCATTTTGTGCAAGATCGATAAAGAACGCGGTACAACTAGAAGTTCCCACGTGCGATGATGATTCGAAAAATGATACAACTTTGGATATTAATGAAGCTCGTATTGTTAATAAGGAGTCTTCTTCTTCTCAGAAATATGCTGAAGCTGAAGTTCAACTTCGAATCAATTCAAGTAAATTCTTTATTAGATGAAGTGTTATTTTATAGCGCTGCGCAATGAAGTAATTTGTGTGAAGCTTATAAACATTGCAGTAAACAATTTATTATCTTACAATCGAATTCAATATCACTTTTTTGGAGTTTCACTAGAAAAAGAGCAAATGTTGTACTATTGTTGGGGCATTGGAGTATGAGGTCCTTCGAGCCACAGGGGAGTCAGTTGAAGCGCGACGATAGGTTGATTCGTCGAAGGGGCTCCTGCCGAGGCTTGTATATAGAAATGGGATCATGAGCATACAAATTGATATTAGAGCGCGTTGCTCAAATTGATGGGTCTTTTTGCCCTGAAGAACAGTCTTCAAGATCGTCTGGATGTCATTCCTACCCAAAAGGCCATGATACCGCCTTTTTGGCCATGAATATCCATTTTCATTCAGAATGTGTTTGACAACATTCTAGGACTGGGCTTAGACTTTTCCCAGGAGGAACTGGAATCTCTCTGAGGCTTCATGGATACATAATATCACGCTTCGACTTCTTCATATGTGACATCCACCTATGCGGATAGAAATGTTGAGACAGAAGGAAGGCATGCCCGGGGTGACTTAATGACTTTGTAGTTTTTATTGTTTTTCTCATTTGGTCATGTAATACTTTCTCCTCCTTCACTTTAGTTGTAATATTCTCTTTAATGAATAATACATGCTTTCATTTCCAATTGAGTGTTCGTCTACATTCATTGTTGAAGCATTTATAATCTCTTTCCCTCTAAGCAACGATCACCTAGTAACTTAGGGTCCGTTTAGTTTAGTCTGAGGTATATGGAGGCTTTTATTGAGGCTTTCTTGACAAACATTCAAAATTTTCCTAATCAGGGGGCAGAGAAAGATAGAAAAGGCATACACCTTCTTGAGGGGTTGTGTTCTTTTCTCGACATCTTATCATTCTTCTTCTCCTTCTTTATATCCTCTATGGTTCTCGTTCGGGTTCTCAAGGGTAATTATCGTTGGCCTTACTATTTTTTCATTTTCACTCTCCAAAATGATAAAGCCCTTGACTCTCTCAACGAGCTCTTCCAGGGTGTTGATGGCTCGAGTAGTACTGTTTCCCAAACTTCTTTGATGCCTTGTTTTGGAAGTAGATACCTCAATATAAGGTGTGAACAATATCCCCTTTCAAATATATATTATTCGATCTCACTAATGCTTTTATGGAAGTTTATATAGAATCTTGCCTATGTCTCGACTGACTTATGCCTCATGTCATAAAAGGAAACCACGTTCTTCAACAATTGGTGCTCGCACATGTGCCTCTCGATAAACTTACCCTTAAGATCTTCCTATTATCCAACGGGGATTGGAGACAGTCAAAATATATGAAAAAGTTGTTCCAACTGATAAAGTCAGGGAAAACATGACAATATGTGGTCATCGTCACAACATTTTCACAGTAGGGAGGCCTCGTTCCTATTGATGCTTTTCATAAGTTGACACTGAAATTACATATGGGGATAGTCATTAACACCATGTCTTTGGAAAATAGTAATCGAAACCATAATTATTGACACCTCATGCGGGTCTCGATTATCACTAAGACTCGGACGGGGTGAATGGATAAGAGTCATTGTCCCTTGGAACAATCATGATTGTGTCACTCTGATCCTTGAGCTTATTGTTTATCAAGTCTTGAACTTGACTGAGACTAAATAGAGTTTGGTCAGTCTCTCATATGAGAAACTAGGTAGAGCACTCATGGATAAACGTACAACCATTTCTCCTTGTTGATTTTGAGGATTGGGTCGCCCATTAGTGGGAGCCCATTCGAATAAGCCTAGTATTAGATACTGACCCAAACTATTCCCTCTATGTATAGGGATGCTCAAGGTTGGAAAACAAGATGATGATTACTGTCGCCGTACAGTTTAGATTGAGGTAAGTAGATGTGGAAACCTAGGTCACTGCCCGTTAACGCGCAGTGTGTCCTCTCATCTGGCAGACCGTGATCCAAACCTCAGGAAGATCCGCTTACGCTAAGGCAATCATTCAAGGAGGTAATTAAATATGTGTATATGTTAAGCCCTAAATAATTGCATGTTTAGTACATTCCAACATTGGTATAAGAGTCACAGTAGGTTGGTTTTCGAATTATTGAATTACGTAAAGGTTTTCTCGCTCGACTGCGGTCAATCGTGGCCGTCGGAAGCCCGCTCGTCGTGACCAATCATGGTCGCCAACAACCACTTGTTGCCCGTCGCCGGCCTCCGCCAGACGCTGCCACGGTGGCTGACCCCAATCGATAGAAGGGTAAGCCACGGTGGCTGGCCAGCTACAAGGGTGAGTGGCTAGGGTTTCAGAAACCCTAGCTTCCCCCCAAACGAAGAAGACAAGGGAATTGGACCAGTCTGTGAGAACCAAGCCGATTTGAACCAGTCTGGTTCGTTAGATCGACCAAATCGATTCAACCCGGACCAATTTGCAGAGGCTGACCGGTCTCGGCTGATTTAGGGGTCTCAGGCTGCATGAATTGAGCGAAAATAAATTTGGTGTCGATCTTGGACCCAACGTGGGTCAAATAACCTGTTTCAGTCTGGTAAATTTGCTAGCACCCATTCATAAATAATGTTTGGTATAATTAAATTAACTGTTAAACCAATTTAAATTGTTGGGAGAGCCTTATATTGTTTTATGTTGCATGATTGGATAGGTAGCGCTTCGCGAGATAGCATCTAAGGTATGTGTATTAGCATTATGGTTTAGAGTATGCTAGGGTTAGTCCTAATGTTCTTGATAATTCCAAGTTAGTCCCTAGCACTCCTATATATAGACTACTGTATCCTATGTAATAAACTAAGCTAAGGGATGCAAATGAAGTTCTCTATTACTATTGCCCTTATCTCTTCCTTCTCTCCACACACATTGCCGTGAGTTTTATTATACTTAACTATAGAGCACCAACATGGTATCAGAGCCACCATTCTGGCTACCATTCTCGTCTCTATTACTTCTTTTTCGTTTTGCTTCATGCTGCTCCAAAAAGAGCCTTCTCGTCTCTGTTTTTCTGCTTTCCGCTGCAGTTATCTTTAACATTATCTTCTCTTCAATGGTTGAAGCTTCGAATCTCTGTTGTTTTTCTTTATCTTGTTCGTGCAGCTGGGGACTCTCTGCTCACTATGCAGATCTGCTCTCTGCTGAAACGACTATTAAACCTCCGTTTTATTGCGTATATTATTGAAGCTTTGTTCTGCTGCTGCTGTGTGCTTTTTCGTTTGTCGTTGTTATTGTTTTTCTGCTTTGTTCTTCAAATCTCTGTTGTGTTTTTCGTTGTTAACAGAAGCTTGTCAGATCATCTGCTCGTTATGCAGTTCGGTCTCGACTTCTGCTTGCTGCGTTTTCTGGGCGTCTCTGTTTTTCCTCTGCTACCACATTCTGATGCAGAATTTCCGATTCATTTCTGCACTCAGATGTGTTCTCTGTTTGTTTCGTTCCTTCTCTGAAGTTTCGTTTCTGCATTTCTATTATCTGTTTTCTGTGCTTCTGTTCTGCAGCTTCTCTTCCCTGCTTTGTTATTCAAGTGATGTCTCAGTGTTTAACATTCACTCCAGGCTACTTCAAATGTTATTGCTGTTCTGAATCCTCTTCATTGCTACTGTCTTTTATTTTCGTTTCTATATTTTCAGCATCCTCGAGTCGCCATGTTTTGCTGCGTGTCTTCATCACGTTTACTGCTTTATCTATGTTTTGCTGCGTGTTTTCGACACGTTTACTGCACCTCGAGTGTTTTCCTTCCTAGCCAAGAGATGGCTTTGTCTCCCTTTCTAGTTTCATCCAAATGCAGCAGCTCTAATCAGGAATAGCAGCACACAAGTCACAACATCAGACGCACCTAATGTGTTCGGTATATTGCCTCACACGACTCTAGAGCAGACCTGTGCTTCATGTCATATATTGCCTCACACGACTCTGGAGCAGACCTGTGCTTCATGTCATGTTCGATTCACCCATTCCATAGCTCAGCCACCGTCCAAACCACAACGTACAAGACCAGTGCAACTCCAGTGCAACTCCAGTGCTTCTGCAGTGCAGATGCAGTGCTCAACCTGTGCTCAGCCTGTGCAGCTCCAGTGCCTCCAGCGTGCAGCCTCAGTGCCTCCAGTGTGCAGCTCCTGTGCATCTTCAGTGCCTCCACCGTTCATCTTCAGTACATCCAGTGTGCATCCTCAGTGCCTCCAGCGTGCTCAGGCTGTGCACAGACAGTGCTCAGCAAGTCCAGAAGATCAAGGATCCTTTTTAATGTTTTTAAAACTTTAGGAGTTTAATCTTGTAAGGGGAATATTACACATTATGGTTTAAAGTATGCTAGGGTTAGTCCTAATGTTCTTGATAATTCCAAGTTAGTCCCTATCACTCCTATATATAGACTACTCTATCCTATGTAATAAACTAAGCTAAGGAATGCAAATGAAGTTCTCTATTACTATTGCCCTTAGCTCTTCCTTCTCTCCACACACATTGCCGTGAGTTATATTCTACTTAACTATAGAACACCAACAATGTGGCCAATATGATCGTCAAACTCAAGGAGAATGGTTAGTCAATGACCGATGAATAGCAAATCCAAGTCGTAATCCGTTCTTTGCCTGAGTCCTGAGAACAAATGAAAATCTAAATAACTGTCTGCGTGCCTCAACCCTTTGAACACGTTCGAAGGCACATTGAGTTGAACATGACAAACCCATGGTCACTGGGCCTAAGGCTGAGCTAGATATATGGTTGTTACAGAGTTTATTTATTGATGTGAAATAGTTTAAACTATAGTTATCCAATCTGTTTGAGAAACCCCGAACCACGAATTGATAAGAACACTGTGAAATTGGGTACGGTCGTGCACCGATACGCTATATTGGGCGATACCAATAAAATAAACTAATGTACTTAAAATGCAAACAAAACAATTAGAGAGCTTAGGTCTTACAGAAACTTGTTCGTACGGTGCAAATCCATATCTACCTCGATTAATTAAGTATTTATTAAGTTTGAAGTGAATAACGATTGCAAAATGAAAATTGACTTGAAGAGTTAATTTTTGCCTCTATTTCTAGGGTTAAGTTGAGAGGTCAATGATAAAGATGAAGGAGATTCTATTTATAGACCATTGAATAACATATACATAACACTTTTGTAAAAAAACTAAAATGTCCTAATAGTTTTTTACATATTTGCTCTTACCTATTTAAAAAATTAAATATAATTATTAAACAAATACCATTTAATTTTTCACGTCATTTACCTTCATATTCAAAATTACTATCTCACTTTTTCGCTCTCAACACTCAATCTTTCAACATCTCTACACTACTCTTCATCACTTCCACTCTCATTCTCCACCACTTACCACCCATTTTTTGTCCTTACGGCCACTTGTCGGTGTCAGTCTTTGTCGCCGTCTCCATCGCATCTCCAACCCACCGCCAGCAAATCAGCATCCCTGTTTCTTCCTCCAACCAATTCCATGTTGATACGTTGGCTTGCACTTCATTGATCGATACCGATAAGACTTAAATTAATTGAGTTTTGCAGAACTTTCATGGAGGAAACGGAAAGTACGTGTTGTTTGAACAAGCAAAAATTGGTAAGAACTTGCCAATTCTTCCACAAAAAATCGGCAAGAGCTTGTTGATTCTTCCACTAAAAATTGGCACGAACTTGTCGATTCTTCTATAAAATATTGCTGATTGTTTCTTGTTCAAACGACATGAACTTGTCGTTTCCTCCATGGAAGTTCTGCAAAAGTCAACTAATATAAGTCGTATCACCATCAATCAATGGAGTGAAAGCTAACGTACCGACACAAAAGTGGTTGGAGGAAGAACAACGGTTGTTGATTTACTGGCAGCAGGTTGGAGATTCGGCGGTAACGGTGACGAAGACTGGTAGCGACAAGTGGCGGCAAAAAGTGGGTGGTAGAGAATAAGAGTGGAATTGATGAAAAGTAGTGAAGATATGTGTAAAGATTGAGTGCTGAGAGTGAAAAAGTGAGATAATAATTTTGAATATGAAGGTAAATAGGGTGAAAAATTAAGTGGTTTTTGTTTAGCAATTTTATTTTATTTTTAAAATAGGTAAGGGCACATATGTAAAAAAAACTATTACGGCATTTTAGTCTTTTAACAAAAGTGGTATGTATATAGTAGTCAATGGTCTGCAAATAGAATCTCCCTAAAGATGATAAAGAGGACGATTGTTTTAAGGGTTAATAACCAAATCGTCACTTCAATTTTGGACACTTTACAAATCACTACCCGAACTTTATTTTTTAAAAAAATACTACCTAAAATTTGACATTTTGGGAAAATTGCTACCTCGATTAACGTTTCCATTAAGTATGGACATAAAATGATCTGGAAGCACATGATTGGTATATAATTTAGAAAACTATATATTTTTTTAAAAATACTAGAAAAAGCAGAACAATTCTAGAAAATATGAATTTTTAACATAATATTTTTATTCGAAATATGAAATAAAATTAAAAAATATATATATTTGTTTTTATTTCATATGTTTAATAAAAATATTATATTAAAAACTCTTGTTTTCCTTATGAATTTGCCTATTTTTTGAAAAACAAAAAATATTTTTTTATATATATTAAAAAACCATCATTTAGTTTACTAAATTATGAATCAATCATGTACTTCCACATAATTTTCCGTCCATATTTAACAAAGTTAACAATTTGCCGTAACTATGAAAGTACAAGTAGCAAAAATTGAAAAATAACCCTCGTTTTAAAGTAAATTAGGTTAGAGATATAAAACTAGTGAAACAACTTAGGTTTTGATAAATTAAAATTGATTAAATATTTATATATTTAAAATATATATTGTACTATATTAATATGTACATTATACTACCGTTTATATATATATATATATCATAATCCCCAACGCGGGGTATCCGACATGGTGATCCCATATCACCATACCTGTTCATTCTACTAGAGAATGTCCTATCACGAAGAATGGAAGGGGTATCTAGGGAGGGAAGCATCCTAATGAGACAATGCCTAGAGCTACATCATTTATTTTTTGCAGATGACTACCTGTTTTTCATAAAAGGATCGCCGGAGAATGCAAGCGGGCTTTAGAGCATCCTGAATTCTTACTGTCAGGTATCGGGCCAACGGAAAAACATAGACAAATCGACCCTATATTTCAATAAAGGGGCGGGACTGAATGAGAAGAAAGCGATGGAGGATGCATTACACATAAATAGCACGGGTGACCCAGGAAAATACCTAGGCTTACCATCGGTTCGGAGAAGGTCAAAGAGGGAGGCACTAGGATGTTTGAAATAAAAAATCAGGGACAAGTTGGGAGGGTGGAGGCCGAAAAAATTGAACCAAGCGGGGAAGGAAGTGCTAATAAAGGCGATCACTACTGCGATCCCCACATACGTAATGAGTGTCTTCCGCATCCCAAAGAGATGGTGCTCGGGAATTGATGCTCTCATAGTGGATTTTGGTGGGGGCAAACAACGGAGGGAAAAAGAACACATTGGCGCAGATGGAAGGTCCTACCAAAATCAAAAGATGTTGGGGGGCTAGGTTTACAGGAACTCCAAAGTTTCAACACGACACTCCTAACAAGAATGGCAGGCCGAATCATGACCGAACCCGATACAATATGCGCGCAAGTACTTAATGGATTGTATTTCCCACAGTGTTCTTTACTTGAGGTGAAAAAGGGAGGTCGAGCCTCATGGGGATGGAGTAGTATTATACATGGCCTAGACATAATGAAGCATGAAGGCATGTGGATGAACGTCACGGGAGAGCACATCCGAGTCTTTGAGGATCCATGGATATACACCAAGGATAGCAAAAGGGTGAATGGGGACATAACGGTGGAGCACAGGGGGAATCTACGAGTAAGCAACCTCATTCATGTGAATGGCATATGGAATGATACCCTTGTGAGGAGTATAGCAGATCAAGAAGATGCAGCCCCTATCTCCAATATCCCATTACCGCGTGAGGGGGGCAGAGACTGGTACATATGGCCACATACAAAGGATGGAGAACCAATAGTCCGTTCGGTCTACCACAAAATACGGGAAAGGACCAAGGAACGACCAAGGCCAAACCCAAACCAACACGGCACAGTATGGAATGAAATTTGGAGAGAAAATGTGATACCCAAGGTCAAGAACTTCGCATGGCGTATAGCAACAAATGCCATAGCCGTCAAAGCGAATATGATACGTAGGGGGATGAACGTAACCCCGAACTGCCCCATATGCGGTGAAGTCGAGACGCGGGAACACATGATATTGGAATGTGGATGGACGTAACAGGTTTGGTTTGGAATTCTTGGGATACAAATGGACCGATCGAACGAGCTCGACATGGTGGAATGGCTCGAGAGAAGGAAGGGGGAGCTGCATGGAGGAGGCGTAATGACCGACAAGAGGTTGGCTCAAACCCTACTCACGTCTTGGCACATATGGAAGGAAAGATGCACGAAAGACTTTCAAGCGAAGCAACCAAGTCCAAGGGTCGTGGTAATGGAAATCAAGCAAGCCTATGAGGAGCAACTAGGGGCCAACCTACTAAACCATCCACCCCCACGTAAGAAGACAGACCGACCCAACAATGGTAACCACCGACGGGCAACACGATCAAGATAAATTGTGACGCCTCATGCTGTAAGGAAACGTGAAGAGCTGGAATAGGGGTGGTGGCACGAGACAAGGATGGAAAGATAGTGGGCTGGATGAACCGAAGATAAAGGAGCGATGACATAGAATCGATGGAAGCCATGTCTTTACAAGAAAGAGTACGACTAGCGATTGAAGCGGGATGGCAAAGCATCATCATGGAGACGGACTCACAAACGGTTCACAAACAAATCATGGAGGGGCCGAAACATTGGAGGTTGTCAACCATAATACCGAATATTCAAGCACTAGTGAGGCAAATTGAGCAAGTGCAATGGCGAGCTATTCCAAGGATGGGCAATGAATGTGCGAATTGGATAGCAAAGCAAGCAAGATTGAGAGTATGTCTTAATGATTGGGTCGAACGATCACCACTACCTTTTGTATGTTTAGTAGCTAATGATATGATGTACGAACACCCGTGACCAAAAATCACGACGTTTTATTTCCTAAAGTAAAGCGGTAATTTGATCAATATATATATATATATATATGGTTAAATACCAAGTAGCTACCTGAACTTTAGACGTTTTGCAACGAGCTACCCGAACTTTGAAAATTCAAAACGGGCTACCTCAACTTTGATCAAGGTGCAAATAGCTACCTCCGTCCAATTTTCCGTCAACTTTCGTTGGAAAGTCGTCGGAAATTAGACGAAGGTAGCTATTTGCACATTCTTCAAAGCTGAGGTAGCCGTTTTGAATTTTTAAAGTTTGGGTAGTTCGTTGCAAAACGTCCAATGTTCAGGTAGCTACTTGGTATTTAACTCATATATATATCATACAGTATTAATATGTTGTATTATAAAACTACGTATTGTACTATATTGAAAACGACCTTGATATATTAAGCTATATATTATATATTGTACATTATAGATTATATATTGTGTATGGTACAATAATCTATATTTTATATTGTTTTATATATTCTATATTATAATAGTATCTCGTATAACAGTCGACTTAGCCCTAAATAAACATTGTTATGTCCATCACAATACTATCACCGACATCAATTTCAACCTCTCAAGTGCTATACAAAATAAACCCCCTCATGTATGGAAAAAGAAAGCTGAAAGATATTAATGACTTTGCAGATCACTACAAGAATCTGGTTCAACAACCACTAAAGAAATGTGTTGACACATGCAAGCTGTTGTTAAAGAAAGTTTACAGTTTCAGAAAAATTATACCTAGGAATAGACACTTTTTAGATTAAAAAAAATGTCATAGCTAAAACACTATTATAGTGTGTACTTTTGTCACTACAATTTGTGTAACACCCCAAATAACATGTGGCAAATAAGTTTGTGATGTTAATACAGATAATCAGTAATGGAAGATTTTGTTATTGCAAAAATAATGTTTTAGAATCAACATATTATGATGCAGTATACATGTGAACTATATCGACAGTTTATCGTTGGTAATAATACATTTGTCGTTACTAAATCTAGATACAGCAGGTACAACTAACAAAAGAGTATGTTTTTTTCAAAAAACCAATCAAATTAAAGCAGCTCAATCACCCACCAAACTGACTTTATATACCTTTGAACACATCAAACATTAAGAGTGATTGATTCCTTTGTCGATCTATACAACTTTAATTGATTGTTCACGTCATCTAGAATTTCTCGCACTACTGCATCCTAAACTACGTTTGTGAGTGTATCTGCAGAGAGTTGCTCCTGTCGCGTGTGAGAAGGTAATGTTTTCTCCTCATCTGTTTCGGTAGCCTACGTTTTTGATGGAGTGTTCAAGGTTATCTACACGGTATATGTATGTGTAGAGCTTATGTACTTCATACATAGGAAATGAAATGGTTGAGTCGATTTTAGAGTTCCGTTACGTAAATCGGTTATATCTGCACGAACACCCAAGTAATAGTTGAAGAAAAGCTGACTTCTTAACTTATTTTACTCCCTCGAATGAGCTTGTGGGACGTTTCCATGAGTCTGCAATACCATTATCATGCAGCACTCCTTGATTCAGTTCCCGTTTGACAAGTACACATGGCCAAAATTTGATGCTCTATTTTTCCCACTGAGCGAGACACATATTAAATGAATATAAATTTTTAGTTATTTCCATGTTGGCTTCGATTCAAGAAGGTGTACTATGATTCCAGCGAAACCGTGATAGTTTGTGCCTTTCTAAAAAAACTGCTTAAACTCCTTTTTAACACTACCTACGTGTTTGGTGGAACTTGTTTTTGGACACAAACTGAAAACACAGGATGTTATGTGCATGAATGTAGTCAGTTCCGTTGGCGATAAATTGAAGTTGTCTTACTTTGTTTTCATTTGTAAACACAGACTCAACATATGGTGCATCTCGATTGATCAAAGGTCAACACCACGAAGGAGGAATGGACATACCAACAAAATCGAAGCCTAAGGATGGGAAAGTACCAGTGAAAGTACTTCAATATTTTTCACTCCCTTCAAGGTTGCAAAAATGCTTCATGTCACCCAAAACAACCTCATCTATTTCCTCGCACCATACACACCGAATAAAGGATGGTGTTCTTAGGCATCCTGCTAATATAGATGCTTGGAAAAGACTTGACAGCGTTCTTCCTTCTTTCAGTGCAGAGCCACGTCCAACTTGGATTAGCTACAAATGGGTTTAACCCCTACAGTGATAAGAGCCACCCATATAGCATGTGGCCAGTGGTTTTGCTCCTCTACAACGTTCCCCCAAATATGTGCTTGAAAGATACCAATTATTTGTTGTCAATGTTGATTCCAGGGCCTAAGGCGCCGAAAAATGACATTGACGTGTACTACAACCGTTGATAGATGAGTTGAACGGTTTATGACATGTTGGTGCGTTAACATATGATGTACAACGTAAAGAGAACTTTCAAATGCGCTTTGCGTTCCTTTGGACAATAAATGACCTCTCCGTTTATGCAAACTTGTCTAGTTGGGCCACTTATGGCAATCTTGCATGTCCTATATGTCAAAATGACATCCATAGACGATTCCTACCAGCTGCTTATCCATCGAGGAGAAACATAAGCATATTTGATGAAACATAAGAGTTAAGGGTAACTCCACATAGGCTATCGGGAGATGACATGTTAAAGCAGTTGGGCTGCCTTCAGGCCATCAGGTTTGGTAAAACTCAACCCCCCATGAAGGTTGGAACATACTCAATCACTGGAAATTGGCAGAAAAAAAATCATCTTCTTCAATTTGTTGTATTGGAGTCAACTTGTAATTCCTTATAACTTGGATGTTGTGCATACCGAGAAAAAAGTGTTGCTGAGAAAACAAACGACAATTTAATTGCTAGATTGGAGTTGCAGGCCTTAAGGATAAGAACTTCGTTGCATCCCAATCGTAGAGGACCCAAAATGGTGTTGCCAGCAGCCTGTTTTTCCCTATCCAAACATCAGAAGATGAAGCTATGTAAGTTCCTCAAAAAGTTACGATTGCCTAGTGGTTACTTGTCAAACATATCTTGCCGTGTGAAGATGAAAGACCGTACGATGATCAGACTGAAAAGTCATGACTACCATGTTCTGATGCAACGCACACTGTCGGTTGCAATTAAGGGATTACTGTCAAAACATGTATGCAAGGCGTTAATAAACATGACCAACACATTTAGAGTTCTATGCTCTAAGGAGTTGCACATGTCCGGTCTGATGAAAATTGGGACGCAATTACCCATGACTATGTGCAATCTAGAGAGAATTTTTCCACCATCTTTCTTTAATATTACTATGCATCTTATAACTCATCTAGCAGAAGAGTCAAAACTAGCAGGACCAGTTTAATACTGTTAGATGTATTCAATTGAAAGGTTAGTTCCGTTCTATCAAATATGATTTTGCTAAACACTTGTTTATAGTATTATGTTGTGTTTTGGTGATAGGATAATGGGTATAATGAAGTCATTTGTTCGAAATAGAAGTCAACCGGAAGGGTAAATAGTTGAGGGTTTTATTCCTCTGGAGTGTCTTACATTCTGTTCCAGATATCTACATGATGTTGAGATTAAATTTACACGAAAAGAGGAAGCTTTTCCGCGAGAAGAGTTACAACAAACGACACCTGGATTAAGCATTTTCCGACAGGTTGGATCCCACATATGGTGTGCAGTTCATTGCGACCTATCCGATGCCGAATGGGAACAATGTCAGCGATATGTTCTCAACCGATGTGATGAGGTCAAGCCTTTCATAGAGTAAGTATTTGAATCTAGCTCATATGTTTTATCCAAAATGCGCATAGACACAGAGCTTATATGAAGTTTTATTTAAATGTGTTAGTGAGCACAAAAGGAAACTCATTGGAGCAAGGGTTAACAGGCGGAACATCGATGTCATGCACAACAGATCGTTCATATAATGGCTACAAAGCAAATGACTTCACTTTCCACTCAAAAGAGCGTTTAGTAATGAGGAACTTTGAGAACAGTGGTGTGTTATGCAAAGCCAACACAACGTGCTATGCTAGTTCCTCAGACAACAATCCCATTGAAGGAGCTATTGATTATTACTGAGTGTTAAGGGAAGTAATTGACCTTCAATATCTGGGGGAATCTATATGTTTTTTTAATTAAAATGTGACTGGTACAACATGCTCTCATCATTCAATGGGATGAAGTTTGACGAGTACGGGTTCGTGTGTGTTAACACCATGAACTATTTGTCCACAGATAAACCGTTTATACTTGCATCCCACGCAACTCAAGTTTTTTACTATACGAACAATACTAACCCAACTTGGAGAACAGTTCTAACGGCAGAGTCCAAAAAGAGATTCGTCCTTGGGAGACAAATGGTAGGTGAATCTGTGGACCCATACCGAGAAACGTCTGCAGGTTTAATGGATATAACAGATGTTGATCATATCGGTGGGGAGGTTGATTGGGCAAGGAATGACATTGACGTCGTTGAGGTACCTGTGGATATACCAATACCCGAAATGGTCAACAATGAAATCCTTATTGCCGCTGGAATAGAGGAACAAGAACAACGAACTGATGCGGAGGAGGAGGCTACAGATTATTCGTCAAATGATGAATCCCACACAGAAATAGAGAAGTACGTGTACGACTTAGAGGAAGATATATAGTTCCCAAGTAATGATGATTCTAGCGATGATTCGTAACTGTTTTTAAGATTGTATGGTTGTAAATAGTTCATGGATGTAGGGCAAATGTTTTCATTAGTTGTGTTGAGACTATCGTTGTTTTGTGCCTAACGTGTGTAAGACTTGACTGGTTCTAGGGAATATCTCCTAATAATGTGAAACATTGTTTTATGGTTTGTATTTACGGTTATATGGTGTGCCATACATTGCAGCTGCTCTGTTCTTGGTATTTGCCTTGTGTGCTAAGTATGCTCTCTTAAGGTTTCTGGATGTATTGGCTTCAGGTGAGTACATTCGGTTTTGTGAAAGGCCTGAACCATTTACCTCTGTGTTCATGCTGCTGCACATTTGTTTCTCAGTTCAGTGTTGCACATATGTGTTCAGAAGAATAACGAATAAACTAAGATGCATGTTTCTATGGAGAAGAATGAGCATGCTAAGGGACCGATGTGCTGTGCATATAAGCCCATGGTCTCTCACATTGTTTTATAGTGTTATGTGTATACATACATGATGTTGGTGGCGTTTTCGAAACATTGGTATGCAAATCTGGCCATTTCCTTCATGTATCACAGGAATGTTGGTTATGTTAAAAACAAAACCATACATCGATATTTTGACAAGATTGCAAGCTATGGCGTGAAGCATGAGCAGACCATGAATTGGACGCAGGATAGTGAATGGTCGAATATAAGCTGTTATTTTTGCTTGGTTATTCATGAGAGTCATAGATCCAAGAATTATGTTCTTAACCCCATTCTAGTTAGCTTGTCGTTAAGCTGTCAATACTAGGTGATAAGGTGTTTATTTGTAATATATGTGTTCTTCTCATAATGGGGTTTGTTCTTTTGAGGAGGATGTATACTCGCCGAAATCATTTTATTTTGAAGGTGTTTGTTTTCAGCATTTGTACCTTTCGTAGTATGGACTTTGGTAGATGTTAATGGAGTGATTCATGGTATAATCACATTTCAGACCACTCACAAGAGTTACATATGTCGTTCCTCAAACATACATGATGTTCACCTATTCTTCTCAATAGAACAGAACCAAGACTTCACTCCAGCAAAATCAAATTCAATTTGGACATGTCAAGGTGAAAACAGGATAACCAGTTCAGAGGGGAAATGTTAAATATGAATGATCAATGTCCCTACAATATAAATTTATAGACATCATGATTTTCTAAGTTTTGATACACCCCAACCGTAAACGGATGAAACACCAAAAACTAAAAGCATCCCGTAAACACATATTTATCATGGAACATTGTTTCTTCATTCAACTCTCCACTGGTGTCTTCATTTGTGTTTGTGACTAGAGGTGACTGGAGCTCTCCATGTCTCCATCGCAGTTTCTCAAACAGCTCTCCATTGCATGTGAAACAGCTCCAGAGGAAAACCCCGACAATCTTCTGAAGGTCGTCCACCGTCAAAGGTCACTCTTGGCCTTAAGAGATGCCCTAACGTGTGAGTATCTTCACAAGTGTTGGGCCAAACGCTTCCTCAACCAGTTTATTCTATTTCAACACATGCGTTTTTACTAAGCCCTAGTAATTTTGTCCGTTGTGTGCATCAGAAGAATTTATTATAACAAAAAATGGAGATTCAGTCTGGATTAGGATCGAACAGAGGAGTTTGACTGTGGCAGAACGGATTCATAATGGTCTGATATGACAGGACGTTTCAGAGAAGACACATCATATCTCATTTTGTGACTTTATCTCTTCACAGCTCCCGTCTCCATCAGAACGTTTCCGATCCATTTTCACATTTGCATTCTCCCGTCCACAACCAGAGTTATCCCGTCCACACTCTTTTCTATCACGGATCAGTGATCCCATAACTAGTCTGCGTACTCCACTCCAACAGGTATGTCACTTACCGCAGTTTCCCTTTACATTTCGTAGTACTGTCTAGCAAGTTTCCTTTTTTACCGCGTGTGTTTTCAACATATTTACTTGCCCTGTTTGCGTTTGATCTTCCATGTTTTAACATGCTTGTGTTTGTTCTTCACGAAAGTTTTGTAAAAAAAACTTTGGCAGGTTCCTCTGAGCTCAGTCTTCGGTTACTCTTACACCACATGTTTGAACATGCATGTCTGTTTATGTGTAAAAGATTAAACCTTTAGGATTTAGTAGTTGTGCAGATGTTCATCCCTTTTTATTTACTCCACGAAATAGGTGTAATAGGTCACACAAATCGAATGCATGTGTCAGATGCGGACTACCATGTTCGTCTTATGTTTGTATATGCCTTTATAAACATAGACCTGACCTTTCTACTGACTAGCTCGTGACCCGAAGGCTAGGGCCAAGCTCTCCTTTAAACGTTCAATCTTTTGAAAGATAGAAACTTTAGGTTGGATTATGTGTTTACGAGGCTTTATTATGATTGCATTTTTTTTTATTTTCTATACCTGCACCGTATGTTTTGTTTTATCAGTAGGTATGGTGGGAACTCGTAGAATCAACTATAGGATTTGCCAACGCCGTAGATGTCCCCAAAATAAGATCTCCCCGTAAGCTATACTGGGTCGTCACAAGTAAGAACCGATTTTCATTATTTGTATTTTAGGATAGATGCACTTCCAAATTGGACGATCAATTCTGTTATGACATTTCCTGAAATAGATACAGTTTGTCATGATTGAACTGCAGGCTGATTCATTTTCTCTGTGACATGAACTTTTTCTTCATCAAAGGGTGATACTCTTGTAGAGAACACTCCTGCACCCTCGATTTTGGAGACGCCTCTGGAGGAAACTCAAGATGAGGAAGTTCCCTTTGAAGAAGCCGCGGTTGAAGAACCGATCTTAGAGAATGGTACCTGCAGTTAGTGACTATCAAGTATTGGTAATATATCAATGTTTTTACTAACATACACCCACGACATTGACAAATGTGAAGAGTAACAAATAAGGTTGGCAACTGAGAAGATACGTAGAGGACGCACTCAGTGTATAAGGCTGTCAAGAAATTGTGTCAATGAAAAGGAGGAATTACAGCTTAATTCTCAAGGTAATGTTTGTTCCAAGAATGCATATGTGTTTTCTTCATGGTGTGGTGTCATTGTTCGTAAAAGAACAAATGCACCAGTGATGGTGAAAGACTAGAAAGAGATTCCTAAGACTCCAATTGACTACGTGGTGAACATGCCCATGTTTGTTGCAATAAGTTCACATAACCTATAGCTAGATATAACATTACATAAATAATTTATCACCGCTTATGTTAAATGCAGATTTTGTTTACTGGTCTTACCATTTGATATCCTCATTTTCACTTGTGGACTTGTGGGAAATGTTTATTGTGTCGGACGATGACAACATAAAGCAGCTTATCATATGTACCCTCACAAAGAAATATTGCAACTACATGGCAAATTTGAAAATAAGACACCTTGATAGGTTACTGACTAATGAAGAAAATATACATAACTGCCCACCGAACGTTGTGAAAGAAGACTGGGTCTGGCTTGTCAATTGGTTCTCCTTAGAGGAGTTCAAGGTAGGCGTTCCAAACATATTTTTTGGGGGGTTCATTAATAATTGAACGGATCTACTGAAGAGTCAATGGATATGATTTTGTGTCACGTCATGTTTGAAGGTTAAAAGCGAGCGAAACAAAGCGAACAAATTGCACTAGGTCATTAGGCACACTGTCGGGACATGTATTTTTGCCAAAAGGGAGTAAACTTTCCAAATCTGTCTGCCTAAACACCCATGTTGTTCTTTTAATTGCAGATTGTCAAGAACAATAGGGTACATCTGGGTGAGTATCACATGTTTCGTAAGTTACATGTGGACAAGAAAGGTGTTCCCCTGGATGTCAAAACTAAATCAATCATGGTAAACACAAATCCTTTAGTGATATGCATTCTATCAAAAAGCTTACTTGCCATTAAGACCTTTCGACTTGTGGTATGTATGTAATTGTACGAAGAAGTTGAGCAGAGAGTTGCTGAATTGGAAGCGTAGAGAGCTACTTAATTACTTGGTGTTCGCAGATCCAAATGAATGATAATTGGGGGTTCACAAAGAAGGGAAGTCTTTTTGCGGAACACCAGATAACTCTATTTGTCATTATGTATGTATGGAGTCTAATGGAACTCTTATGTGTTGCTTGATAATTTTGTAGATGTAATGTCCTACTTTTTCTTATTTGGATGTGTTGGTTTGTAGGAACATTATCTTTATATTTATAAGTTCAGCTTGATGTTGTGTTGATTTACTATAAAAGTGGGTGAGGATGGTTACCTATTAAATGTGCAGATCATGGAAGCAGTCCAATACCGTTCAGTGAAACTGATGTCGGTTCTCATTATCTGTAACAAAATGAACATACACCATTGACATGTTTTAGCAACGACAATTGGTGGCGATAAGCATAAACAAGAACATCAATGCAATGCCAACAATGAATTTTCCTCACATGTGTGACAAGCATCGGCAAAATGCATAAGATGGTAATACAAACCAGTCGACTATATTAAATTCTAATCACCATCGTTAAAATCTACGTTGTTAATTACACATTAATGCAAGCACATATGTAGTTACAAACACAAACTAACAGCCATACAAAACGTTGTAACTGATAGCATAAATTGAACACAGAAATATGTTGTAACAGAACATACGCTTTAAAATATATAATATGTCGATGGTAACTACACATGAATACCATGGGTTTTATTTCGATGCTATAAGGTAAGAAAACTGTTCATTCCGTCAACAACAACCTTTTAGTGTCAGCATTTTTTCGATGCTTAAGCCTTTAGCATCAGGGCCTACTGGCACGAGGCTTAGCATTGACTTAGGATATTAGCAGCGGCAAAAGACTACTTAGCAACATTTTTTCTCCGAAGCTATAGCGCAACTATCTTGTAGTAGAGGTGTGTATGGAACCATCCTTTGGACCTAAGAAAAGTCGCCAAAGGTGAAGGAGTAATGCACAACGCGATGAAACAAATGCACTGAAGGCAAAGTACACAAATACGGAGGCGAACCCAATGACTCCTCTGAAAACATCATCATGGAAACGTCCACATAAGGTTGAGAAGCCTAAGTACAGGAATCGCTCCAACTGTGGCCAGTGGGTACACTTTGTGAACGCATGCCCTGAATTGATCTGACATGAATGTATTAATGGCTAATCTAGTGAATTTTGTATTCCTAGTACAAATATTTTGACTGAGTCATGTCCTCTGTGGATTTTGGATTCGGAATCGACAAATCACATATTCAGGGATCGTGATGTTTTCGTGTGAAATTAGGTGGATTTACATTGACGACAAATCTCGTGTTGAAGTCAAAGGGATTGGAACTTGTGAGCTGCGATTGCGTAGTGGTTGAGCCTTAATCCGAAGTTATATCCTCTATGCTCCGCAGATTCGTCGATATGTTATTTTAGTCTTAGGATTAATGAAACTTGGTTTTAGATTATATTTTCATGAATGTTTCGTCCAATTGTCTTTATATTCAACTTTGTTTGACTTTAGTATTTTTTTCATATTCAGATTCATGCAACAATAATAATTTCATGTTTTCTTCTACTCGCGGATATGTTTGCGATGTGAATGAAAGAGAAGCTAGATTTAACAATAAAGGTCAACATATAATGCAGCGGCTAGCCCAACGAGGCTTGCTGTCCATCATTCCATAGGTGGAATCGTCTACTTGTGTAAGTTGTCTAACAGAAAATTCCACCGGAAAGCCTTTCGGTTAGGCACCTAGAGCCGAATTTCCCTTGCAATTAGTTCATTATGTCTGTGACCCTTTTAGTGCTATGGTTCGGCATGGAGCGTGAAATTTCAGTACATTTACAGATGATTACACGTTAGAAAGGAGGGTATAGGCCATCCAACTTGATCGTGGAAGAATAATACATTTTAGCGGAATTTAACTGTTTATGTAATGAAAAGATAATCATTCATCAGTTGACGATTCCCTTCCCCCTCAACAAAATGGTGTTGTAGAGAGGCACAATAGAACGCTTCTTCAAATGGTTCGATCGATGATGACACATGCTCAATTGTTGATTTCCTTCTAGGGAGATGCCTTGAAGATTGTTGCCTACATCCTGAACCATGTGTGGACGAAGACGGTTAACTCCACTCCATATAAATTTTTGACTGGAAGAAGCTCTGGACCTTAGTCACATGCACCCATATGGGTGTGCCGCTTACACCCATTATTTCTCAAATAAATTTGGGAAGATTGTACCAAGCGGAAAGAAGAGTATCTTTATTGGTTACTCTCACACCTCCAAGGTATATGTGTTACAGAGATCGAATCACGAAACACAACGTTTTCGAGAACGAATTTCCTAAGAAGGGATAGATTGGTTTGGATCGATCTCTATAAGAGATTGAAGATCAAGTTGAGCAGGCACCTGTTAATTCGAGTGGAAGAGTTAAAACCGCAGATGATGAATCAGTTCGTCGTCCGTCGGATTCACTGCCTGCTAGAACGAATGGAACAGATTCCGCTCTTGATAATCTTGTTGACAGTGGGAGCATTAGGGATCTCAGTGGGAGTGATCATGGTCATACCCCTGGTAGTAGTGAGTTGTTAAGCCGTCGTGTAGAACATAAGTTTTCCTCCCGACGATATGCATTCGAAGGTGATGAAGAACTAAACACAATAATATCTGACGAGACGGTTATTCTGCCATAAAACATTAGAAAATCTCTCAATGGACCCTTCTAAGAAGAATAGATGAAAATAATGGAGGATGAGATTAACACTTTGAACGAGATGAAATCTATAAAGAAGAACGGTGTCTAAACACTGGTCGACCTTCGAGAAGACGCAAAGCAATAGAGCTAAATAGGTTTGTTAAGACGAAGCTCAATGCTGATGAAAAGTTGAGCATTACAAAGCTCGACTAGTCGCGAAAGGTTATACACGGTAGGAGAGAGTGGACTTTAAGAATACCTTCTTACTGCTTGAATGGCCACAATTCGTTTGACTTTGGCTATTTGAGTGAGTCTAGACCTGGAACTACACTGGATGGACATTAAAATCACATTCCTTAATGGTGAGTTGGAAGAAGAGATCTATAAGGAGTGGTCTAAATACTTTGTGCAGAAAGGCCATGAGCACTTATTGTGCATGTTTCATAAATTGATATATGGTCTGAAACAATCCTCTAGGCAGTGGTACCGCAGATTTCATGATTTGCTCGTGAAATATGGATTTCTTCTGATGGATGAGAATCATTGTGTGTACACCAAAAGATCTAGATCAAACTTTGTGTTTATGACTCTATATGTAGATGACATGCGCCTTAAAGTCTCTGTTTGAAATTGTGAGTAAATATTCCAAGCCTGATATCTTACGAACAGTTCAATCAAATTTGGTTCCGTCACTTGGGTTAGGTTAATTAGAACTCCTAGAGTCTAACCATGTCCATTAATAAGAATCAAATTCACTATACTGAAATCCACTATTAACAACCATTCAAGCTTTCTCTCTCGAGAAACTATCCATTTATCGAGAAGAAAACTAAGCATGGATATGAAGACTTACCTTAGTATTGACATGTGCATCAGTTTGTGGTTTGTGTACGATCAGTTTCATCCATTTCCATGGTAGTTTGGTCAGCCAACGAATGTTTGACGATTTTCTCTATAGAATTCTTTTGTTTTTTCGTATCTCTCTAGAGTTTGCTAGGTCAACGAAATTAGCACGTCATTAACCCTAAACAGCAGCAACATAAGGAAAAATCTCTTCTCGTGATCTTAGTGATTTACCATTGCTAAATGTTTTTGTCACATTAAAAATATGTATTCCCTTGAAAAGCAAGTTCCATTTTTATGCATTACTATTAGTTATCATTAACCTTTATATTTATGGGTTACTTACTTAAATGGAAAAGTATGAAAATGGTGCAACATGTTTGATGAAAATAGTTCTCCAACCCAAATGATTATTTTTGGCACAACATGTTTGAAAACGAATTTTTTGTCTTCCGTTTAACTTCCGTTCGAAATAGTCATTATCCCCTCATGTGCAATGTCACGTGATCAAACCTTCTGAAATATTATTTACAAATCGTTCTCCAGGCTACATGCCTTCGGGTTGGTGGAGTAGGTGTCTCTGGTCAAGGAGATGGGGACCTCGAACAACACTTACTCGAGGTTGTTGAAATCTGAGCTTTTCGAAGCTGATCTCACAGGCTTTTCTCCTGCAGGTGGCCAAGGTTCGCCAATTGCATTAGGCTTACGAAGTAGGAAACATGCAGTCTATGTTTAGATTGAGAAAATTGGCCAAAAACAATGTTTATCATGAGAAACTTGCCATCAACAACACTTGCCATTCTCGTTGAACTACCACGAGTAGTAGCGGTAGCAGTAGGAGAAGAAGAGATTGTCGTACGTCATGTTTCTTCTTCGTTTTCAAAATTGGAAACCCGTCCCTCCCTTCTTCGGTGTTGCCAATCAAATCTTGTCTCTACGTCAAGAAAGATAGCGATAACATTTATATATATATATCATTGCAATCACCTTTGTTCTACAGGCACCTTTGATTCTCACACACGATGTGATATCATATATTTTTAATTTATTGGTATCATTGTAATAAAGTAATAGTAAGTCACATATCAATGTTTTAGTATATTAGTTTAAAATAAATATTTGAGGCAGTATTTGGTCAATGACTCTTAATAAAAAAATTATCATCTTATAAACCATTTTTTATTGAAAAGCAAATTTTTTTTTATAGATAACCAATTGAGAAAGAACCAAAATAGAAAGAAAAGAATCGTGAGGAAGAAGGAAGTACAAGGCGAGCATGAGATATCTAATGAACTGAACAAGGGTTATGGTGGCTGTCCCGGAACAGCCACGGGTGACCAATGAGTGCAATCTCCTGGAACTGTCAGGGTTTGGGGTCAGCCCTGACAGTTCAACACCTGCAAGAGCTCAATAAAAGGTATCGCCCAAACATCATATACATTATGGAAACAAAGAATGAGGATACCTATTGTGGAAGGATAAGGAAAAGACTGTAGATGGAGAATAAATTCTATGTAAGGCCGAATGGAACGTTGGGCGGGCTAGCGTTGTGGTGGACATCGGAGAAGGGGGTCTCCATCCTATATGTCGATCAGAATGTCATGGGTACATGCAAGCACGGCGGCTCAAGAACGAACACAAAACTGGGACATCCTTCGATCAATAGGTACGGGTCGAGTAGGGAGTTGGATGGTACTAGGTGATTTCAATTGCATTTGTCACCAAGATGAAAAGCGAGGAGGGAGGAGGAAGTCTCAATGATAAATGGATGAATTCAATAAACCGATCGAGGATCTTAACATGGAGGACTTGGATGCCCACGGCACCTCGTTTAATTGGTGCAATAATAAGAGTGGGTCGAGAGGATAAGTGAAAGGCTCGACCGGGTCCTCACGAATGGGCAATGCGAAACCAACAAGGGAGGTGCATTAATGAGCTTTCAATAGGGTCGGATCATGCACTAATTGTGATCCAACTCAAGCAAACCAAGGAAACGACAAATGAGACGCTTCAAATTTGAGGCGATGTGGCTAGAAAACCCGACATGCAATGAGGTAATTCGAGATGCATGGGAGAGACCAAACCGAAGGGAGATGCAATAAATATACACCAAACTCCAAAAATGTCGACAAAAACTCAAGGCATGGAGCAAGGTGCATTTTGGAAACAACAGGAAAGCGGTAACGAATAAAAAGGCAGCCCTACGAAGTAACCACCAAGGGGTAATGGACCAAGAGACAATGCGGGAGGAGAAAAGGTTGAAAGGGGAACTCCAAGCCGTGTGGACTAGGGAGGAAACATATTGGAGACAAAGATCGAGGGTCAAATGACTAAGGGAGGGGGATAGGAATACCACCTATTTCCACCAAACAACAATAGCAAGGAGAAGGCGAAATCAAATATGCTGCCTAATGGGAACCATCGGTGAATGGATTGAAACCGACGGGAGGATAGCTGATGAGTTACATACTTACTATGGGGACATGTTCACATCCGAGCAAATTGAACCGGGGGAGTATTTCCTTAGGTACATACCGAACCAAGTAACACTGGAGATGAATGAAAACCTCACAAGGGAGGTAACAGACATGGAGGTTCGGACGACAACATACCAACTAGGAGGATCACGTGCACCGGGTCCAGACGGGTTCCCAGATATGTTTTACCAAAAGAACTAGAGTATCATGGGGGCGGATGTCATCACCGCAGTCAAGGCTTTCTTCAGAACATGTACCATTCTAAACCCCCTAAACAATACCTGTCGGACGTCGGATCCGACTTTCCCGACCTGTTTTGAAAAACATTTTTAAATTTTGTTTGAAAATGCCGGGTCTTGGGGAGCGGAGGGTCCGGTCGAGCGGAGTCATCAACCGGACCGAAAAAATGAAAGAATCGCCACCGATTAATTAAAGGCTAATCGGAATCCTAAAATTGCCTAGGGTACATGGAATTAACATCCTAGGTCTTAGAAAGGTCTACGTCCATATAATCAAGTTCGGGTTTTTTATTACGTCTTAAAAGCTTGCAAGGTCATAATCCTCCCTTTCGGTACTTTAGTTTGCTTTTGATTTTTTTTTCAATTTGCCCGTTTTGATCATGCTTGACCCAAAAAGTGTCAAAACATGCACGAATGATTTTTGAAGGTATTAAGCTCTTTGGACTAGTTTTCCCATTTTGAGAAGTTATAGGGTGTCCAAAAAAAATATCTAGGGACCAAAATGCAATTTTATTAAAATTTGAGCTGAATTAGATAAATATTTCAAAAATCGCAGAAATGACCCTAATCTATTCTGGACTTATTTGTAATACTTGGTAAAGTTCTAAAATAACTCGAAAATTATTCTAGACTTATTTGTAACATTTTTAAAAGTCATGGAATGTCCAGAAAAATTTAGGAATTAAAATTTAATTTTCGAAAAAATTATAACTGAGCTGAAAAATATTTTTTAAAATTACAGAATTGACCATAAACTATTCTAGATTTATTTGTAATACTTGGTAAAATTCCAAAAATAACCCAAAAATTATTCTAGACTTATTTGTAACATTTTGAGAAATCATGGAATGTCTAGAAAAGTTTAGAAATCAAAATGTAATTTTTTTTAAAATTATAACTTAACTGAAAAATATTTTTTAAAATTACAGAATTGACCATAAATTATTCTAGATTTATTTGTAACACTTGGTAAAATTCCAAAAATAACCCGAAAATTATTCTAGACTTATTTGTAACATTTGAGAAATCATGGAATGTCTAGAAAAGTTTAGAAATCAAAATGTAAATTTTTTTAAAAACGAGTTGAATTAAGAAAAACAATTGCACAAATGATCCAAAACATTTCCGGTTTGGTTTATAACACTCGATAACGTCCCAGAAATGACCCGAGAGTCCAAGGACCGAGTTGTAACCTTCATCAAAGTTTGGGAATGACTTAAGTCATTTTTGAAAATTAGTTTTTTTCACATATACATATATTATACATATACATAATATATATATATATATATATTATACATATAGATAGATAGATAGATAACATACACATAATATAAATATATATTATACATATAGATATATATAGTATTACATAAACATAATATAAATATATATTATACATATATATATATATTATACATATAGATATATAACACCTTAAGGTGCCGTTCGTCGGCTTGTAACTTTAAGAAGCTGGACATCTACAGGTTCTGATCGTTGGGGATGACTTGCGGAGGTTGAGAACCTAAAGGCTCCGCACGTCGTTTTTTTCTCTCAGAAGTTGGATAACTACAGGTCCTGGTCGTCGATGATGACTTGCGAAGGTTGAACACCTAAAGGCTCCGCTCGTTGTTTTTTAACTTTTAGAAGCTAGACATCTACAGGTTCTGATCATTGGGGATGACTTGCGGAGGCTGAACACCAAAAGGCTCCGCTTGTCGGCTTGTAACTTTCAGAAGTTGGACATCTATAGGTTCTGATCGTTGGGGATGACTTGCGGAGGTTGAGCACCTAAAGGCTTCGCTACTCGTTTTTTTCTCTCAGAAGCTGGATAACTACAGGTCCTGGTCGTCGATGATGACTTGCGAAGGCTGAACTCCTAAAGGCTCCGCTCGTTGTTTTGTAACTTTTAGAAGCTAGACATCTACATGTTCTGATCGTTGGGGATGACTTGCGGAGGCTGAACACCTAAAAGCTCCGCTTGTCGGCTTATAACTTTAAGAAGTTGGACATCTATAGGTTCTAATCGTTGAGGATGACTTGCGGAGGTTGAGCACCTAAGCGCTTCGTTCGTCGGTTTGTAACTCTCGGAAGTTGGATATCTACATGTCCCGATTGTTGAGGATGACTCGCGGAGGTAGAGCACCTAAAGACCTCGCTCATTAGCTTGTAATTCATTTTGGAGGTAAAAACCCTTCTCGAGATGTCTGACTGCTTGTGCGGACTTCTCAGTCTATTTTCTCATTAATCGACTTTGAAGTCTTTCTTGATGGAGTTCCCTAAAGCCATTCATGCTATGTTCACAATGTGTATCCATTCAAGTTGTCGAGGCATCTCAAATTAATGTCGATCACAACTTTTTTTTATTGCTACTGTGGGAAACAATGTCGTCCACTTTTGAGCATTTTTTTTTATTTTTTTATCTCTTGATTTTCTTTCCTTTTACTACATATTTATTTTTACCGCACCTCTTGATTCCCTTAATTTTTGCCTAGGTCGCCCTTTTAGGTTTTCAACCTAGCAGGGATTTGATTCCTTTCCTTTTGCCATAATCTGCCCTTTTAGGGATTTTTAATCATGCCCCTCTTCCCTAAATTTTGCCTAAACCGCCCTTTCGGGTTTTCAATTTAGCGGGATTTTCTCTCATTTTTGGAGGCTCGCTTTCTGATTACGAGAGTATTTTTTTTTTTGCATCCACATTGATTTGATTGGGAGTTCTCTGTTGTCCATGTCAGTGATGATCATGGCTTTCCCTCTAAAAATCTCTTTGATCACATAAATCCCTTTATATTTACTTGCTCCGAGAGTCTGGATTGACTTAAAGTTTTTGTTTGTTTGTTTTTTTAGTTCTCTCGCTTTTCTATTTTTTTGCTATGTTTTTTTTTACCGCACCTATCGGTTCCCTTAATTTTTGCCTAGATTGCCCTTTCAGGTTTTCAACCTAGCAGGGATTTAATTCCTCTCCTTTTGCCATGATTGTCCTTTTGGGGATTTTCAATCATGCCACTCTTCCCTAAATTTTGCCTAAACCGCCCTTTCGGGTTTTCGATTTAGCGAGAATTTTCTCTCACTTTTGGAGGTTCGCTTTATGGTTACGAACTCCTTAAGGATAGTATTTTCTGACTGCGTCCATATTGATTGGACTGTGATAGGAACTACAAAATCATCTAAGAAATTGAAAGAGAAAGCTTACTTGAATATGAAGAAAGTCATCTTGATTCAATCTTTAGTTAGTTAAAACCGGTACACGACTCTTCTATTTATAGGATACAAGAAACTGAAAATTACAACTTGGTCCTTTCTAATAATTGCATATCTAACCCCTAAATATATGTAATCATACATATATCCTAACATTTCCATATCAAGATCCAATTCTTTGTTGATGAAGATGACATATCTTGCAATCTGAAAACACCATCTGCAATCTGAAGAACACCATCTTAAAGCACACCTGAAAACACAAGGAACTGAAACAAAACAACTCTACGTATTCATTAGCTTTATCCTTGCTAAAATTAATATCACAACAACTATATCATAATGATCATGCCACAACTTGAAAATATCAGCATAGTTCAACTGATCATCACCTAACAAACACAAGAATTCTGATTCTCACCTTCCTGAAAACAGAATGACTGAACATTTCTAACACATAACTAACCATATTCATGTAAATCCATCTCAGTATACAAATATCATATTCAGCAGCATTCTCAGTACATATGCTATCAGAAGAATATACACATCACTAACACCACTTAGTCACACAATGGAACTTCTAACTAACCATAACAAAATACCCAACAACATTAAGCTGACATGATCATCTGCTTGCTAAACAATATCACATTTCTCATACCGAATTATTTGCTTTTTTTCTTTGAATTCATTGATTGATATTGAATTTTTTTTATTGACAGAAGGGTTTGAGCCCTTATCTTACCAACACTGACTGAAGGGTTTGAGCCCTTGTCTTTACTTCCTCAAGAGATACTCCAAAGTATCTTGTCGTTGTCTTTGAAACAATCTATGTTTTTGGAATCAAGCCAGGTTTTATGTCAATATATTCAGCATACTTTGATATACTGAATTTTTTTTTTTTTTTCCAGATGAATCAACAGATAAGTTAGCAAGCAGAGATCACACAGACTTACTACCCTTGCATATCAGTCATAGCTAGAAAGCGCCCCACATATATGACTATGAAGGCCTCAGATGACAGCATATTTAAAAGATGATAGAAATGACTTTAAAATGCACTGACACATGCTAAATGTATACCAGAAACAGATCTAAACAATATGATATGAAATGTATCCAAAACAGAACAGCAAACTATATTATCAACAAAATGAGATATCACAACCATGCGACAGTAAGGATGATCCTAGTTAACTAGCACAAAACTTGGACATGATCAATATAATAATAACTATGATATATTAACCTCAGCAAAACAGCATAGAAACATAGAATTACTCTGAACAGATTCCTTGAGCAGGCATCATGATGGACTTGTCAGCATTAACTTCAGAAACAGAAAACACACCTAATTTCCTCCTGCATGGAACAAACAATTTCTCTATTAGAGGTTTAGTAAAGATGTCAGCAATTTGTTCACTAGAGGGAACATAGTTAACCATAACATGACCAGAATTTACTTTCTCACGAACAAAACACATATCAATTTCAACATGTTTCATTTTAGAGTGTTGTATTTGATTTTCAGTTATAGCAGCAGCACTTGTACTATCTGTCCAAACAGTTGGAACTAAAGACACTTGTAAACCCATTTCTGTAAGAAGTGACTTCATCCAGATGAGCTCACACACAACATTGGCAATTACCCTAAACTCGGCTTCAGCACTAGACCGAGCTACTACTGATTGCTTCTTTGAACTCCATATGATTGGATTGCCATTTAGCAAGAGATAGTGCCCAGATATAGACTTTCTGTCTGATATGTCTCCACCCCAATCTGCATCAGTATAAGATGTTAGAGAAATTTCTTTCATAGGAAAAGAATTATTTCGAAACATAAGACCGTGACCAATGGTTCCTTTCAAATATCTAACAATGTGCAGAGTAGCTTTCCAATGACTCAGGGAAGGTGTCTACATGTATTGACTGAGCTTGTTTACAGAAAAATTTATGTCGGGTCTTGTAACACATATGTGCTGCAATGCTCCAATTGTACTTCTGTACAATGTAACATCCTCAAATGATTCTGACGCAATGACAGTGGGTGACTTAGAAAGGCAACTACATGTCATAGGTGTAGGAAATGTAGAAGCATCAGTAAGACCCAACTTAACAATCAGATCTTGTATATATTTTTTCTGATTCAAAAGTAAAAATTCATCTGTGGCCGTAACTTCCATGCCCAGAAAGTAACTAAGACTACCAAGATCCTTATGTTTGAATTCAGAATTAATGAAATGGATTACCTCATCAATTGCAGATGCATAAGGACCTGTTACAACTATATCATCAACATAGACTAATAAAAAAACAGAACCCAAGTCAGTTTGCTTAATGAACAAACAACTGTCAGCCACAGATGCTTTAAACTGCAGATTTTGAACAAGAAAACACTTGAGTTTTTCAAACCACGCTCGAGGAGCTTGCTTTAATCCGGATAAAGCCTTTTTCAGCTTACAAACAAGAGGAGTTTCAGAACCGTGAGTAATCTCAAACCCGGGAGGTTGAACCATATAAACCTCCTCAGTTAACTCCCCATGAAGAAAGACATTATTAATGTCAATTTGCCTCAAATTCCACTTGTGAGATAAGGCTAATGACAACACTATACGAACAGTTGCAGATTTAACCACACGACTAAAGGTTTCTTGAAAATCAAAGCCAAGTTTTTGTGAAAAACCTTTTGCAACTAACCTTACTTTGTACCGGGCAATAGACCCATCTGCATTCCTTTTTATCTTAAACAACCATTTACACCCGATTGGGATCCTACCTGAAGGAAGCTCAACCACATACCATGTATTATTAAGCTGTAAAGCTGCATATTCCTCCTCAATAGCAGCTTTCCAATGTGGACTATTAAGAGCTTGATGAACAGACTTAGGCTCCGTATTAATCAGAGCAAGAGAGTCTTCTGCAGCCGAAACAAGAGCATGAAGAGAAGGCACAGAACCAGGTGGAGCTTGAGTCTTAGATATGGTCTGCATTGAATGAATATTATGAGAAACAGGAGGATAAACAATAGATGACTGAGTAATAACAGAGTCTCTTGTTGAAACAGGCTCAAGAGTCAAATTTTTTAATCTATATGTAATAGTAGGAAGATTATCAGATGACTGATGTGCAGCAGAAATGACAGGCAGATGTTGATTAGGCAGATGCTGATCAGAAACAACACACTGATCTTGCTGACTAATTGTTTGACACCTATTAGATGTATTAGAAGAAGATATAGGAAAATTAACAGGAGAGTTATTAGTAGGAGAAGTAGAAGCTATAGGTGAAGAAGAATTTGAAATTCTGACAGTAGATGGAGGTGTTATATCAAGAAAGGAAGCTGCACCCGATCCAAGCTCTGTAACCTGAGAATCAGATAGAGAAAACTGAGAATCAGATGGAATAAAGAATGGAAGAGATGTATAATTCTGTGTAGGAGATGAAGATATACATAAACTACCTCTTTTATCAGCAAATGGAAACACTTGTTCGTGAAAAACAACATTTCTAGACGTATAAACACGCCCTGTAGCAGATATGCATTTGTAACCATGATACTTAGAACAATATCCTAGGAACACACATGGTTCAGACCTCATAGCAAGTTTGTTTTTGTTGTAAGGTCTCAAGTGAGGAAAACACAAACAGCCAAAAACTCTAAGAAATGCATAATCAGGAGCTACCTTAAACAGCTTCTCGTGTGGAGACAGTTTAGACAGGCTGTAAGAAGGCAATCGATTGATGAGAAAGGTTGCTGTAAAGAATGCGTCTGACCAGTAGTGTAATGGAACCGAAGCCTAAGCTAGAAGTGTCAGCCCCAGCTCCATAACTTGTCGATGTTTGCGCTCCACAATACCGTTCTGTTGAGACGAATATGGGCAAGTTATGCGATGGACAATTCCAAAAGAAGCAAGATACGTAGAAAGAAAATGAAATTCTCCTCCCCCATTAGACTGCACTGCCTTTAGTGAATGTCCAAGCTGTTTTTCTGCAAGCTTGTGAAAATCTACAAAACATTTAGATGCATCACTTTTCTGTTTTAAAAAGTAAATCCATGTGTATCGACTGAATGCATCAACTATGCTCATATAATATCTGTTTCCATTGGATGCACATGCAACTGGTCCTCATAAATCCACCTGAACAAGCTCAAGAGGATGATTATACACAGTTGATGAAGGAGAGAAAGGTTGTTTCTTGCTTTTTCCCACAGCACAAGCAACGCATTGAATGGCAGAATGCTGAACATGATGATTATTAATCCTTAAGAAATTAAGTAATATCTTGTTTGATGGATGTCCTAGTCTCATATGCCAAAGATGAGAAGAATCATTTGATTTCATCGAGGATAAAAAACACTCAAAATCATTTTTATCAATCGGATCACAACATATAATGCTTGATTGAGATATGTTTTTGGAGGAATCAATACGAACATATATGTTATTATCAGAATCATGATTCACAAACATAGAACTCTTATTCAGACTTGTAACAGCAGAATCATTGTTTTCATTACAACTCATTATCCCAGAATTTTCAGCAACACAAGCTTTAGAAACACTCCCTAACTTCTCAGCATGAAACCTACCAATCTTACATCTATCTAACTTGGACAGATCAAGTTTATATAAACCTGAATGCTCATAACCATGTAATAGAACTTGATGAGACTGAGAGTCTCTTATTATGCAATGCGAGGCATGGAACTCGAAGTATACCTTGTTGTCCTTAGCGAATTGTGACACAGATAACAAATTCTTAGTCACAGATGGAGTGTACAACATATTATGCAACATTAATGGACGAGAATGTATACCAGCATCACACACATCAGCAGAAATCACAGCAGAACCTATTGCATAAATGTTTAATGACGAGCCATTACCTACCATAACCTTACCTTGGCCATTGTATGGAACACATGCATTATAGTGTGAAGGCGAAGCATTCGTGAGATGGTTGGTAGCTCCAGAATCTGGAATCCAGCTTGAATCATGCTGAATAACAGGAGCTACAGAAGCTATATGAGCTTGCGGATTGCTTATGGAAGATTGTGTATCCATATTCTGACCATGACTAGGTGAATAACTCGCAATGGATGAAGCATACGGTGCTGCAGGTGAGGCTGAGAAAGGATTATACTGAGCCATTGATGCTGGACCATTATACACCGGTGTCATTGGATATGAAGGATATATGAAATGAGAAGCATTGTATTGAGGTAATGTAGCTTGAGATGTAGGATACTGCTGCATATAGTGAGGAAAAGGCATCGGAAAGGACTGAGGATATATCATCTGAGGAGGATTGGATATTGTAAGAGCAGGTGCAGAGGAAACAGGCGAAAAAGAAGGTGTATGAACTGAATTAGTTTAAGCATTTGTATTAGGACCATATTGCACAGCTTCAGTAGTGTCATCCCATTGATAAGATGCAAGATTCACCACAGGAGAAGAGGAATTGCCCGGATCTGTCACTCCTGTAAAGTTAACATTAAATTTGTGGTAACACCTATGGACAAGATGTCCAAACTTCCCACACAATTCACACTGAGGACGATTGTTACCAAAATCACGTCCTCTACCTCTTCCTGATCCAGAGCTAAAGTTCTGAGAATTCGTCTGAACAGGATTCGCTACCATAGAATTCTGCAAGTTATCTGTCACATTCATAGAACTAGAGGACGAACTGGACAACATATCAACAGACTTTTCAGAAGCACCTTGCTTCTGTCCAGAAGTAGAATTGATGGCCACATTAGCAGTGATATTTGCATCAAACAGAAGATCAACCTGCCTAGCCTCAGCATCCAATAAAACAGAGCTAATCGACGCTAAATCATATGGATTTCTGTTCGCATGGATAACAGAAACTACACTGTCATACTGACATTTAACGCCATTGAGGATTATTGATATCTGATGCATCTCTTCAATTGGATGGCCGCAGCTGGCCAAGCTATCACATGCACACTGAATAGTGGTTATATAATCACGTATACTCTGCTGAGGCAACTTCCTGACTTTGAACCGATCGTATAGATGCATGATCCTAGTTGTAGATGATGAAGAAAAATCTCTATGCAGCTTTTGCCAAATTGAAGCTACAGACATGCATCCTATAAGGCCTCTATTTACCTAAGCTAATACATAATATATGCTAGCATCCAAGAAGCAAGAGAGCTGTCCTTTTGAACGTATTTGAGATAGTCTGGATTTTGTTCATCTTCGTCGTCTGGACCTTGAATTCGAGGTTGAATTGTTGTATTTCCATACAGGTGTGATTCTAAATTGTATCCACGAACTGCCACTAGTACCTGTTGACGCCACGATTGGAAGTTCTCCTCTCCTTCCAATTGGCACACCTTCTTGTTGAAGAACGAAGCGGAAATCTCCTCCATCTTTTCTCAACAGAACCAGATGTAAGTGCAGAGCAGAATGCTGACAACCGAAATCACTACGAATCTCCAGATCGTAGTGGCTCTGATACCATGATAGGAACTACAAAATAATCTAAGTAATTGAAAGAGAAAGCTTACTTGAATATGAATAAAGTAATCTTGATTCAATCTTTAGTTAGTTAAAACTGGTACACAACTCTTCTATTTATAGGATGCAAGAAACTGAAAATTACAACTTGGTCCTTTCTAATAATTGCAGATCTAACCCCTAAATATATGTAATCATACATATATCCTAACAGACTGGGGAGTTCTTGGTTGTCCATGTCGGTGACGATCATGGCTCCTCTGCTGAAAGTCTCTTTGGCGTCATAAGAGACCCTTCATATTTTGGCACAAAGTTGCCCCGAGAGTTTGGATTGACTTGAAATTTTTTTCCTAAGAATTAGATTGCCTGCTTGTAATTCTCTTGGACTAACTTTCCTGTTAAATGCACGAACCATGCGTTGCTGGTACAAATGCTTGTGGCACTGAGCGATGATTCGCCTTTCATCTATGATGTTAAATTGCACGTATCTGCATTTCGCCTACTGTTACTCGTCCTTCTCTTCCTCAGCGAGGATCCTAGATAACGTGAATTCTAATTCAATTGACAACACGACTTCGATCCCATATATAAGGGAGAATGGGGTTGCCCCTGTTGACATCCGTATTCAGGCTCTATTGTCATGAGTGCCTAAGGCAGCTTGCCGTGTCAGTGCTTTATTTGCTGCTTTGTCTGCGCCATTCATTTGTGGGTGATATGGAGATGAATTTTTATACTTGATCACAACTCATCGACCAATTTAGATTTCTATCATTGCCGGTGATGATTGACTTCGACATCCCATGACATACGATGATGTCCTTGCTGATGAAAAATTCAATGGCTTTTGCCGTTATTGACGCCAGGGTAACCTCTACTCCTGGTGAAGAAATCGATTGTAATCAATATGAGTCGATGACCATTGGACGCCTTTGGGAAAATCATGTTGATTACATCGATGCCCAACATTGAGAAAGCCCGTGGGGAAGTCCTGGAATAGAGCTCGTGTAGTGACGCATGGATTTGGTCCGCGTACACTTGACAGATGTGATATTGTTGGGCATGTTTTATACAGTCCGACGTCATGGTGAACCAAAAGTACCCAAGTTTTGTACGTTCATGTATGGGCCGCAACAACCTTCATGAATTTCTTCCATTAGATGCTCAACTTCTTTAGCATTCACGCATCTCAAATGGGTATAGTCAGGTCACTGGGAAATTAATTGCAATTCATTCCTCGCATGACCATTCAGTCATTTTCTTGTGGCTTTCTCTGGGAACTCCGTACGGCAGGTATCATTTTATATCAGTGAGTCATGGTTGATCGTCTGATTCTTCGATTGTACAATAATAGGCTGAAACCTTTTTGATTTTGATCTCCATTCGCAGTTTTTGGTTTCCCGGAGAAATTTTACTCATGGGTGCGTAGTGACTACATTTCAAGCATTTTCGATCGCCGCCGCCAACAATGGTGTCTATCTGCATCGACAACGACGTCTCCCCTGTTGTCAACAACGGAAAGCGTCAACAATGGCATCTTGATGGCGTCTGCCCTATGTAAACAACGATGTCTCTTCAGCTCTATTTAAGCCACCTCTACTTCATCTCGATCAAATGACAAGGAGTTGTTTTTCTCATCTCCTTTACTTTGTAAAACAACATTCCCTTTTCTAGTGGTCGAATGTGGTTTGGTGGTGTGGGTCGGTTTGGCTATGATTGCCCCTTTCTCTAAGCGAGGTGTAACATAGAAGACAGACTCAATTCTGATGATGGGAACCTCAGTATCCCTCCTTGCTGCGGTACCCATTACTTCGATGAGGGAGCTTCATCAAGCAGATCTCCAATGGTGATACCAGTTGAAAATAAGCCTAACAAGACTTCGTGATCATCAATGTCATCGAGTTGGATCACTTATGTGGGCCTGGGAATGAAACGGCGAGGAGAGGAAACAACAATATCCCTGAACTTTCGGCTAAATGTTTCCTCCAGGCGACTTCATAATCTTTGAAGTTAGGACGAAAACCCAATTCTAAAAGTGTATTTGTCCTTCCGGGTGTGGAAAGGTCATATGTGGGAGGTGGGTCTTGGTCAAGATGGCCATATGTGGGAGGAAGAGCTTGGTCAGTATGGAAAAAGTGTCTGACATGGATTGATGAGGTGCCACAACAGTAGTGTTGCTCGGGAAGACGAGGTCGGGGATACTGTGGTAGTCACGCCTGCCTGGAGCTCAGAAGAGCCAAAATTCGTTCGACCTAAGAGTTCATGCCAACGATTGACTTCACTGTGCAGGAACTCATGACGTGCATGGTATGTTCTAGTAGGATGATTCTCTCATCGTGTTCTTGAGGTGATGGAATCGTCGAATGTCGCATTGATTCCCGAAAACATAAATCCAAAATACCGTAGTAAGAAGGAGGAATACACAATTGATCATGCATGATTGATTTCAAAAATTATGCATGTTCCGTTCATTCCATTCGTAGACTTTGATTGCATGTATGGCAAAAGTTTTTTTCAAAAATACTTTATAAGGATTTGGCCAATCGATGTCTAGTTCTTAAGACGTTTCACACAACGACGTAGCTCATTAGGTGCATTTGTTGATTGTTCCTTGGTTCGAACGAAGATCGAGGACATGTATTTTGAATTATTTTATTTGCCTCGTTCTTCGTATGAACTGTTCAAGGGTGTCATTCAACTTAGCAACGTTGCCCCCAGGTGGTTGTTCGAATCTATCCCCGATTATATCATCCGGGTTGAAAGACAGATTTGCAGGTGTCGAATGGAACTTGTGAACGTATTTCGTTGTTGTTAATAACGCAGACGCGTTTTCCATATTCCATCATTCAGACAAGGCGTTAAGGAGAATCCAATTGACTTTGTAGTTTACGAGCTCGTGAACCTCGTCAATCTTCTTATTCACGTATTTTTTATTCCCTTTTGTCGTTGTTTTTCATATTCAGGCAATTTCGACCGTAGGGAGTTGTATGGCCTTAATGTAAGGGCAATGATTTTTTTTTCATCATTACCAAAGATGGTGTGTGAAACGTCTTCAGGATACAAGATTGAATGAACGGAACTTATATATATATATATATATATATATTTTGAAAAATGCAATGCAAGTGCGAGAATTTAACTTCATTAGTAAGACTCGTATTACATTTACAACAGTCTGGAATATATAATACAAAAGCCCAATCTTATACATGTCATGATCTAGGGCCAAAACAAAACACTTTTACATCAATGGGCCAAACTTCTTCATAGGCCAAATTTCTTCATGGGTTGTGGGCCAATCTTGCATCCAAATGCTTGGGCTGAATTCTCATTTACATCACTTGGGCCCAAAACTGTTAAAGACTAAACACGGTGTGGAGCTTTTGTTCTAAATGGATGGGATTTCTAGGTACTCTGAACCAGCAGAACCTCACCCCCTAAAGAGGATCACAGGCCCATTCCGATCATCGAGTTGAGTTGTTTGAGTGCGTGCCGGCGGTCCAAACCGCTATGGGTGCATTCCCCTACTAAACTCCCTAAGCTCTTAATGTGCTCCAGGTCCGAGCGGGTAATGGTAACTAGCGTGGTGTATGCAAAACAATAAATTTTTTTTTTTTGACTTATTACAATTATATCGCCTTTTGGACAAAAATTGAAACTGAAAGCATGAGCAAACGATTAAAACAGATATGGCAAAGCAAACATGATAAAGTCTAAACCCTCTAAAAGAGGTCCCCAGCAGAGTCGCCAAATTGTCGGACGTCGCATCTGACTTTCCCGACCCATTTTGGAAAATATTTTTAAATTTTGTTTGAAAATGTCGGGTCTTGGAGAGCGAAGGGTCCGGTCGAGCGGGGTCATCAACCAGACCGAAAAAATGAAAGAGTCGCCACCGATTAATTAAAGGCTAATCAGAATCCTAAAATTGTCTGGGGTACATGGAATTAACATCCGAGGGCTTAGAAAGGTCTACGTCCATAAAATCGAGTTCGGGGTTTTTATTACGTCTTAAAAGCTCGCAAGCTCATAATCCGCCCTTTCGGTACTTTAGTTTGCTTTTGAAATTTTTTTCAATTTGCCCGAATTGCACGTTTTGATCATGCTTGGCCCAAAAAGACTATATGCATTTTTCTTTAAATTAAACAAACCATGAACAAACAATTTTTTTTTTAATTTCAAATAAACAAGAGAGAACTAAAGTTAATCATGCTCGAAAAAAAAAATGGTTTAATTCTTGAGTCATTTTAAACGTGTCAAAACATGCACAGATGATTTTTTTAGGTATTACGCTTTTTGGACTAATTTGTCCCATTTTGAGAAGTTATAGGATGTCCAAAATAAATATCTAGGGACCAAAATGCACTTTTATTAAAATTTGAGTTGTATTAGACAAATATTTCGAAAATTGCAGAAATGACCCTAAACTATTCTGGACTTATTTGTAATAGTTGGTAAAGTTCTAAAATAACTCGAAAATTATTCTAGACTTATTTATAACATTTTTAAAAGTAATGGAATATCTATAAAAGTTTAGAAATCCAAATGTAATTTTTTAAAAAAATTATAACTGAACTGAATTTTTTTTTAAAATTTATAGAATTGACCCTAAACTACTCTTGATTTATTTGTAACACTTGGTAAAATTCCAAAAATAACCCGAAAATTATTCTAGACTTATTTGTAACATTTTGAGAAATCATGGAATGTCTAGAAAAGTTTAGAAATCAAAATGTAAATTTTTTTAAAAACGAGCTGAATTAAGAAAAAAATTGCACAAATGGCCCAAAACTTTTCTGGTTTGGTTTATAACACTCGATAACGTCCCAGAAATGACCCGAGAGTCCAAGGACCGAGTTGTAACCTTCATCAAAGTTTGGGAATGACCTAAGTCATTTTTGAAAATTATTTATTTTCACATATACATATATTATACATATACATAATATATATATATATTATACATATAGATAGATAGATAACATAGACATAATATAAATATATATTATACATATAGATATATATAGTAGGGTTAATTACCTCAAACGTTACTTATGTTTGGCACATGTGATTAAAAGGTTACTCATCTTTTTTTGTGTAGCTGAAATGTTACTTAAATTTGAAGATGTGACTGAAAGGTTACTCCGTGAACTTTCCGTCAAATCTGACCGTCAAAGTGTCACGTGCAAGTCACGTGACCAAATTTAAAGACGATTCTACCCCCCTTCTATGTTTATGGATTATGAAGTAGTAACGGTTAGGTAACAAAATGTCCAAACTAAAGTAACCGTTTAATAACATTTAGAAGAAGATAAAACATCATTTAACAACTTCTCCACAAACATAATTCACCACATTTGCAACCATTTCATTTTATTTTCTTCTTAATATCTGATTCTGTTTGATAAAAATCCAGTTAAATAAATATCAAGTAGCTTCAAACGAATTTATAATACATACAACAATTTAAAATTATTTACATAATTGTTCCAGACAGAACAATCTTAAAAAAACAGCTCTATTTCAGCCAAAATAGTTTGGTATTTCTCCAAATATTTCTGCAACAGGCTATGAACGGCGTCTTCTGTTTCCTCTGACAAAGCAAGACTCAAACGAGCTGCAATTCTTAGGCCCCTTAAGATTCTTGCTGCATGAAAAAAAAAATTGTGTTTGAGCTAGAAAAATGTATACAGACAGCCAACAATTAGTGAATTGAAAAGTAATACATACCACAATCTTTTGTGAATGACAATTTAGCAGGGATCAATGTTTGTAGCTGAGTCCACATCAAGCCTCGACGACTTCATGATGACATCACCCGAACTTTTTCTTGAATCCTCACCCGACATTTCTTCCTCCACTTCTTGAATCCTCACCCGACATCAAGGCTCTGTATCTAGAAGGCTTCTCAACAGTCTCAGGACCGCAATCACCAGCCCAGATATTTTTACCCTTTTGAGTAACCACATCTTTGTCCATCTCGATCTTCAAATTAGTAACAGACTCAACCTTCGTCTCTCTAAGATCAAGAACAGTAGCAGTGTCACGACAAAGATTATCCTCAGTAACAACCTCGACCTTTTCTTTAATAGAGGACCCTGCTGCCACTGACTCAGTAGATGGATCAATATTAGAAGGAACACCGCTCTCAACTGCATCAATGGCAGCAGAAGCTTCTTTGGCCCCTGCATTTTCCATATCTAATGTCCTTTCATCTTTAATGGGTGGAATTGTAGAAATTTCCTCAACAGGAAGGGTGTCCTTTCATCTTTAATGTCATTTCACCTTTCATTCTCTGATGGCACAGCTTTAGCTTTTGGTGTCTTAACTCCATTTGAGATCGGTAACAGCATGGTTTCTGCCTTAATGGCATCTGAATTGCCATTTACTATACACTGCTCTTTGCCCTGGACCGAGCATTCTGGCTCAGAACTACCAGGCCTCCCATTAACTGGATCCACAACAGCTACTGGCTCGGTATTAGAAATCGTGTCTCTGTCTCCAAGTTTCAAGTTTTCAAATACTTTTCTAGCTACATCCTGCACCGTCAAGCTACAATGGCTGAAAAGGTTCTTTAGAGTAGAGGAAAATCTTAGTAGGATTGAGTCAATTGATATCCCTTTATCAGTACACAACTTCTCCAGAGCAAGTAGCAAAGCAATTATCAACTCTTCTACAAAGCTATCACCTGCATTGCACACTGAATCCCAATTTTGATTCAACATAAGCATGAATTTAATGCTCAGAGTTGCAGAAGATGTCTGACATTCGAAAATCGAAGACAAGACAAGGGCGACTACAAAACAGCAGCAGAATTGCGAAAATAGAAGCGCTCGGAACAATAATTGGTTTGGTTACCTTGAAATCTAAATAATCATCGGTGACATTCAACTGGGTTTTCAATTCAATTCAACTGGGTTTTCAGAGAATTCAGCAACAGAATCGCTAGAATCAGGCAAGGATGAACGAACAAGGGATCTGAAACAGAAAAAAACGGGAATTGATGGACTTACAAGGGAAATGAAGCTCTTGAGGCTCGACCCTGAGAAGCACGCCAGCTACGGACCGGTACTCCAAGCTCCGCCACCGCCATTTCCTGTCCAGACCTAGAAACGGGAATAAATTACAAGCTGTTCTTAAGTAGACAAGCTTAGGGTAGTTTCGGAACTTCAAATTATCAATACATCACGTGACAAGCACGTGTCACTATTTAATGGGAAGAAATAACGGCAGTTATGTGATAGTAACGGTTCAGTCACATGTGTCAACATAAGTAACGGTTGAGCTCAAGTTTGAACGGTTCAGTCACATTGTCAAACATAAGTAACGGTTCAGGTAATTAACCCTATATAGTATTACATAAACATAATATAAATATATATTATACATATAGATATATATAGTAATACATAAACGTAATATAAATATATATTATACATATAGATATAGATATATATAGAGTAATACATAAACATAATATAAATATATATTATACATATAGATATAGATATATATATAGTAATACATAAACATAATATAAATATATATTATACATATATATATATATTAAGAAGTATATTATACATAAATATATAATATATGTATATAAACTCTCAATTTTATTTCACATTTAGAAAATACAAAATATGATATTGAAGAATATAGAAATATACCTAACTCATTAGAGGTTAAAATACCGTACGAGAAACCGAGACTGATAATCACTGATATTTTTCACTCTTTTTTTTTTCTTCTATTTTTTTTATTCAATCACCATTTCTTCAATGGAAGCTCACCACCACCGTAGCATCTCATCCTCATCCCCCCTCCAATCTTCACAATTCTTCTTCAATTTATAGAAGAATGAAAGCTTATTTTATTATTTTTTTTAATAATATAAAAAAAACGTTTTTTTTTAATAATAATAAAAAACATTGGTGGAAAAGAGGCAATTTTTTACCGTTGAAATTTTTTATTATTTTTAAATATATATATATATATATATATATATTTTTTTTTAGTTTTCAAATATATATATGTATATATATATATATACTATTTATATTTTTCAAATCTCGATTCCTCGCATGCGGTATTTTGATCCCGAGCCAAAATCAGGTGTTTACAATACCGATATAGTTCTCATTCCCAAAGTGCAAAAAACGATAAAACCAACTGATTTTCGGCCCATTAGTTGTTGTAACTTCATGTACAAGATTATCTCAAAAGTGTTGGTGAATCGTATGAAAACATATCTATCAGATCTTATCACTCCTTTCCAGAGTTCATTTGTATCAGGTAGGCAGATCCAAGACAACATCATGGTAGCACATGAAGTATTCCACCAAGCCGAAATGAACAAAGAGTCCAGTGTGCGCTAAAGATCGACATGCAAAAGGCGTATGACAGAGTGGAGTGAGATTTCCTAATCGCAACCCTACGAAAGAGAGGTTTTGCAGAACAATGGTTGGGGTGGATAAGGGCATGCATAGAGACCACCACGTACCAAGTTGCGGTCAATGGGACACTGACCGAAACCATACGACTAGCACGAGGTATCCGCCAAGGTGATCCCCTATCACTATATCTATTTATCATGCTTGGGGATGCACTATCAGGGAGAATGATTGGGGCAGCAAAGGAGGGGGAGATCGAGGGGATAACACTAAGGAGACAATGCCCATAATTACACCACCTCTTTTTTGTAGATGACTCACTCTTCTTTATCAAGGGAACCACCACCAATGATGAACAACTGAGGAAGATACTTGGCAACTACTATTAGGTATCCGGACAATGAATCAATAGGGACAAGTGGACTCTCTACTTCAATAGAGGGGCGAGCCAAACCAATCGGCAGGGAGTGAAGGGAGCAGTACATATAAGAATCACGAGTGACCCGAGTAAGTACTTGGGCTTACCTTCTATATGGGGAAGATAAAAGAAGGAGGCATTGGGGTTTCTCAAAAACAAGTCAAGGATAAGCTCCAAGGATGGATACCGAAAACATTGACCCAAGCCAGGAAGGAGGTTCTCATCAAGGCAATCATAACCGTGATACCACATGTGTTATGAGCGTGTTCCGGTTACCAACAACATGGTGCTCGGAAATAGATGCTCTCATTGCGGACTTTTGGTGGGGACAAACAACCGAGGGCAAGAAAACACATTGGCGGAGATGGGAGATTCTAACCAAGGCTAAGGAAGCGGGGGGACTAGGCTTCTGTGAAATACAAAGTTTCAACACGACACTACTCACGAAAATGGTGGGGCGAATTGTGGCCGAACAGACTATCCTATGTGCACAGGTCTTGAAGTGGTTATATTTCCCGAGATGCTCCTTTCTAGAGGCGAAAATAGTTAGACGAGCGTCGTGGGGATGGAGTAGCATGGTACATGGCCGAGAGATGATGATACAAGACGAGGTGTGGATGATAGGCACGGGGGAAAAAATCTGTGTGTTTGAGGATCCATGGATATACACAAAGGAGAACAAAATGGTGAGTTCCGAACATGGAGTAGAGAATAGAGGCGAGCTTCGGGTCCGAGAGCTCATCAAGCCTAATGGGATGTAGGACGAGGGGCTTGTAAGGAGTATTGTCAACCATGAGGACGCTGAGCACATCCTCAATATCCCACTACTGCATGAGGGGGAATGGACCGATATATATGGCCCCACACAAGAGACGGAACACCAATGGTTCAATCGATTTACCATAAGATACGGGAGAGAGTCGATCAACGAGCAAGGCCGAACCCTCCTACTCACGGTACGTTTTGGAAGGGAATTTGGGCAACAAAGATGATACCTAAGGTGAAAAACTTTGTATGGCGACTTGCAACCAATGCCTTAGTCGTCCAATAAAATATGGCTAAAAGGGACGAATGTAAGTCTGGGATACCCAATATGTGGGGGAGTCGAAACAAGAGAGCACATGATACTTGAGTATGGATGGACCGAACGGGTGTGGAACGGTGTACTAGGGCTAAGAATGGACCAACCTACCAACCTAGACATGGCTCAATGACCAGAAGCGAGACGACCCGAACCAAGGGGGCAAGGATCGTGCAATGATAGAAGGTGGATACTCACCAAGAGATGCAAAGCGACTTTCGAAGCAAAAAAAACAAGCCCGCGCGTCGTGATCGAGGAGATAAAGCTAGCATATATGGAACACCAAGAGAGCCACCGAACCACCATAGATAGGTCAACAGACCGAATGAAAAACGAGGTCCGACCGGACCAACAATGGCAACCACCGAATGCAACCACGATCAAGGTAAATTGCGATGCTTCGTGGTGTAAACAATCGTGACGAGGCGGAATAGGAGTGGTAGCTAGAGACAAGGAAGGCAAAGTAGTTGGTGGCCTAAACCGGAGATACCAGAATGATGACATAGAAATAATGGAGGCCATAGATATACAAGAAGGGGTACGACTTACAATCGAATCGGGATGGTCAAATGTTATTATAGAGACAGATTCGCAAGTGGTACACCAACAGATATTGGACGGCCCGAAACATTGGAGGGTGGCAAACATCATAACGAACATCTGAGCACTAGAAAGGCAAGTCGAGCAAGTGCAATGACGAGTGATTCCAAGGATGGCGAATGAATGCGCGAATTGGATAGCCAACCAAGCGAGATTGGGAGTGAGTCTAAATGATTGTGTCGAAAGACCACCACTTCCGTTTGTATGTATAGTAGAAAATGATTGTATGTACGACCGTGATCGAGTATCACGACGTTTTATTTCATCAAGTAAAGCGTTAATTTGACCAAAAAAAAACAATGAGATCTAAATGTACAAAATCACAACACAAACTAGAAACAAAACATTTTGCTAATAACTACTTAAAATTGGAGCCTAGTTTGACTTAAACCTGACACATTAAATGTAATAAGTTGTAAGAGAGTTGCAAAAGAGTTTTTCAAGTTTACAATATCCTTAGCGAGGAAATCCTCTACTCTATTAGTTTCACGTACTACGAATCTTGAATTCATTTTTTTTGGATCAAATTAGTCGCTTTACTTTAATAAATAAAACGCCGTGAATTTTGGTCACGTAGGTTCGTACATCATATCATTTTCTACTAAACATACAAAGGGTAGTGATGGTCTTTCGACCACATCATCAATACACACTCCTATTCTTGCTTGCTTTGCCATCCAATTGGCACATTCGTTGCTCGTCCTTGGAATCGTTCGCCATTGCACTTGCTCGACTTGTTTTGCTAGTTCTCGGATGTTTGGTATGATTGTGGACAGTCTCCAATGTTTTAGTCCTTCCATGATTTGTTGGTGAACCGTGTGTGAGACCGTCTCTATTATGATGCTTTGCCATCCCGCTTCAATCGTTAGTCGCACCCCTTCTTGTATGGCTAGGGCTTTCATCATCTCTATGACGTCACTCCTTTGCCGCCGGTTCATCCCGCCCACTATGTTTCCGTTCTTACCTCTTGCCACCACCCAAATGTCGGCTCTTCGTATTTCCTTGCTCTATTATGCGTCGCAATTGATCTTGATTGTATGGCCGTTCGGTGCTGTCCATTGTTGGGTTGGTCTGTCGTCTTGTGCGCGGCTTGGTTGATCCAAACGGTTGGCTCCTAGTTGCTCCTCGTATGCTTGTTTGATTTCCATTACCACGACACTCGGGTTTGGTTGTTTGGCTTCAAAAGCTGCTGAGCACCTGGACTTCCAAATGTGCCAACACGTGATGAGTATTAGTGCCCACCTTTTGTCACTCATGATGCTTCCTCCGTGCATCCCCATCTTCATCCTCTTGAGCCATTCCACCATGTTAAGCCCGTTTTGCCTATCTACTTGTATCCCAAGCGTGCTGATCCAAACCTGTTCCGTCCATCCACATTTCATGATCACGTGCTCTCGTGTCTGCTCGTCACCGCATATTGGACAAGTCGGGGCTACATTCATTCCGCGCCACGTTTGCTTTGACCGCAATGGCGTTTGTTGCTAGTCTCCACATGAAGTTCTTCACTTTTGGTATTACCTTTGTTTTCCAAAAGGAGCCATTTGTGTTTGGGTTCGCCCTTGGTCTAGGTTCGGCCAATTCACTTATCTTGTGGTAGACCGATCAGATTTGTGGGCTACCATCTTTTGTGTGGGGCCATATGTAGGGGCCTCTTCCCCCGTATCGCGGTAGAGGTAGGTTGAGAATGTGGGCTGCATCTTCGTGATCTACTATGTTTCTCACGAGTGCCTCATTCCATATACCGTTCGGGAGGATTAGATCACTTACTCTTAGGTTCCCCCCCAATCCTCCACCAATACATCGCCATTGACTCTTTTGCTCTCCTTGGTGTATATCCATGGATCCTCAAAGACTCGAATGTTCTCTCCCGTGCCTATTGTCCACATATCTTCTTGCTTAATTATATCTCAGCCATGTAGTATACTACCCCATCCCCATGAAGCTCGACCACCATTATTTTCCTCTAGTAGCGAGCCCCTTGGGAAATAGAGTCCCTTCAGTACTTGTGCGCAAATGGTGTTGGGATCGGTTATGATTCGACTCAAATGTTATCTATCATAACTTATCACTCCTTTCCAGAGTGCATTTGTATCAGGTCGACATATACAGGATAACATCATGGTAGCACACGAGGTATTCCACCATCTGAACATGAACCGCCAGGAAAACAAAGTAGAATGCGCTCTGAAGATCGATATGCAAAAAGTGTATGACAGGGTGGAATGAGACTTCCTAATAACCACACTCAGGAAGAGAGGTTTTGTAGAACAGTGGTTGGGATGGATAAAAGAATGCATATCTACGACCACATATCAAGTGGTGAATGGGGAACGCACGAACCCCATCTCACCAACTCGGGGTATCAAACAAGGTGACCCACTTTCACCCTATCTATTCATCCTTCTTGCGGATGTTCTATCACGAAGAATGGAAGGGGCAGCTAGGGAAGGGGCTATACAGGGGATTATCCTAAGGAGACAATGCCCAGAGCTCAACCATTTATTTTTTGCAGATGACTCTTGGTTTTTCATAAGAGGATCATCCGAGAACGCGAGAGGTCTTTGGGGTATCCTTGAATCTTATTGTCAGGTATCAGGCCAGAGAATAAACAGAGACAAATCGACCCCTATTTTTCAATAGGGGTCTGGAATGAATGAGAAGATAATGGTTGAGGCCGTACTACACATTCGTCGCACGGGTGACCCGGGTAAGTACTTAGGTCTACCATAAGTTTGGGGACGATCGAAGAAGGAGGCTCTGGGATCTCTGAAAACAAAAATCAGGGACAAGTTGGGAGTGTGGAGGCCGAAAACACTAAATCAAGCGGGGAAGGAAGTGCTCATCAATGCGATCATTACAGCGATACCCACATACGCTATGAGTGTGTTCCGCCTTCCAAAAAAATGGTGCTCTGAAATTGATGCCCTCATTGCGGACTTTTTGTGGGGCAAACTACGGAGGGAAAGAGAACACACTGGAGAAGATGGGAGGTACTAACAAAGGCGAAAGAAGTGGGAGGCACTCTTAACCAAAAAATCTTGAATTCATTAAACGCCAACAATAAAAAATATACAATAAAAAATTAAAAACATAAATGATTTGTTATCATAATAATTTTCAACCATTAAGGTTATGACTTCTTCGTATTCCATGTATATTGCATCAATTTCCGCATTGGTAACCAATAATAAGGTATTCATAATCCTTAATCTGACTTTGGAATTCTCTTACTCAACCACTACGGGGCGTTTCTTTCATGGAATTCTGAATAAGGAATAGGGAATAGGAATAGGGAATAAGGAATAGGAGATACGAATATGAAGTTGTTTCTTTGGTGGAATGAAATGGAATGGAATAAGGAATTATGTTGTTTCTTTGGTGGAATTGTATATGGAAAGGGAATGGAATGTGGTAAAATGATATATTTGCCCCTCTTTGTATATGTATAGTATATAATATATATAATTTGTATTAATTAATTTTAAAATTAAGAATAATAAAAATTTATAATATAATTAATAATTAAAAAAATAAAATAACTTATTTAATTAATTATTAATTAAGATAAAATTGTTGAATTAATATAAATTTTAAAGTAAGGGCATTTCAGTCATTTCGCCTCCTATTCCTCATTCCTAGCGCGCCCGGCTTAGGAATTCTGAGCTTTTCACACGGAATGTCTAAGCCTACCCCGCCCGGAATCCGTAAGCCAAATTTTTGCAATTCCGCGAAAAGAACAACTTCTTACGGAATCCGTAAGCCGAATTCCTTTTCAATTCCGTGAAAAGAACATGCCACTGGTGTTGTTCCTTAGAAAACTTTACAACCACCTAGTACTGTCCCAAACTACCAGTAGAAAAACCATCCATATCAAATTAGATTTTAAAGACCATATCGATTACTATATATATTCGAGAAGTAATTCCAAACTTAATCCAAAACTAATATATCCCTAGGAATATTTAATTATCCCCAGAAATTTTAAATTATTGGTACGAGACTCGTTAATATGAATGTGTGCCTCGAACCCCGACATGAGAGTGATGATGTTGTAGTCAATTGACAAGTAGTGTCTAACAATGCATTTTTTCACGAAATTCGAAATAAGTAATACCTAATAAGGAATAGAGAATAAGGAATAAAGAATAAGGAATAAAAGATAATAATATGAAGTTGTTTATTTGTGGATTGGAATGGATTGAAATAAGGAATTCAAATGTTTTTTTGGTGGAATGGTATATGAAAATGAAATGGAATATGATAAAATGACATATATATACATTTACTTTCATATGTATAATATATAATACAAATAACTTGAATTAATTAATTATAAAAATTAAGAATAATAAAACTTATAATATATTTAATTAATAATTGAAAAAACTTTTAAAATAATTAATTAATATTTAAAATAAATAATTAATAGTTGAAAAAACTTTTTAAATAATTATTTAATTAATATTTTAATAGTAAAATAGGTGAGGATAATTTAATCTTTTGCATTGCCATTCCATATTTCCATCCGTTCGGCTTAAAAAATCTTGACTTTTTGATTGGAATTGATATTACTACCGTCTTTAGAATTTCGTATTCCGAAGTTTTTTAATTTCGCAAAAAAAAAAAAAGTAATTTCGAATTCCTATCAGTTATTCTGAAAATAACGTCATGTAAAACTTTTTTTTTTTTTTCCAAAAACGTAATGTAAAACTTGATGCAACTTCTCTAATCACAACTTATAATTTTGAATGATTTTCTTCTTAATTAGAGGAATTATAGTTTGAGTTGAGATCCGGAGAAAATTGTGGGGAGCAGATTTCTCGGTTATTGTGTCAATTTGGTCGACCCTTCTCTATTATCTTCTCTATTATATTTATGGGAAAATACATAATAATGAATACATCCAAATAAAGAAAGAAATTTTGGCCAAAAATAAAAACAAAAAGAAAAAAAGAAAGAAAGAAAGAAAGAAAGAGAAGGATAAAGATACTGAAAAAGGCCTACACTTTCTTTCCCTTACCAGTCACCATCTTCTCTTCTCCTCTAAAGCCGGAACGCCTTAATCCTCCTCTCGGCAACCTCCTATCACCAATGAGATACCAGATTCCCCTCCTTCTTCTAATATAAGTACATAACTAAACACACTATTATAGCATAGCATCATGGTTTCTGACTTATCTTGATTTCTCTTACCTTATTCTGTCCTCTGTTTTTTAGATTACATTTTTGGAATCTTATAAAAAATGGATTAACCATCTCCATGTTGGCTCTGATTTGTTAGTTCTCTGCTTCTTGTTAGTTCTCTGCTGATACGTAATATAATGTGTAACAGCTGAGATGCCTGCTACGAACATGTGTTGCTGCTGTTTATTATTCATGGATCTGGTGTGGTGCTATTTGCTTTGAGGAGAGGGAATGATAATGATATATATATATATTTCATAAAAAGCTTCCCCTTTTAACATAAACCCGTAATGGAAAATACGATTGCCTTCGTCTTTTAGGTATGACTTGAATGGTACTCATGTATTGAATGAAAAGGTAAGCTCTGCGGTAACGGTTTGGTTTCATGTCCTCTTTACATTCAAAAGTTATGCTCTTTATATTATATATCTGTATGTTAGAGGAAATGCTGAAATATGCTATAATGTTGGAATCATTGAATTTGAAGACGGGTAAGCTGGTGTTTATTGATTTTTTGCGAAAGAGACTTTGTCAGTGGATTCTACAATTGCTTGAGCTTGACGCCATTTGTCTATTCTCTACAAAACTGAGTATAAATGCTGGAATGTTTTTGAGTGCTGACTTTTTGCTTGTGTCCATTTGGGGGTTTCTTGCAGTAAAACTCGAAATGGCTAAGGATTACGGTGGAGGATCGATGAAGCTTCACCACCACACTGAGGCAAGAAAGCAACGTCTCACATACTTTGTGGTGGTTACCTGTCTCTGCATAGCCTTCTATGTTCTTGGTGCATGGCAAGGCACACCGCCCGCCTCGACCACCAGCACTATGTACAGCAAGGAACAATGTGATGAGAAAATTTCATCCGCCAGTAGTGACGATCAGTCCACCACATCCTCCTCATTCCTGGCTGCTGCTACCCTAGACTTTGAAAGCCACCACCAGATACAACTCAATGAGTCTGAGGCAGCAGGGGATTTCCCGCCCTGTGACATGACCTACTCTGAGTATACTCCTTGCCAGGACCCAAAGCGGGCCCGGAAATTCGATAGGAACATGCTCAAATATAGGGAGCGGCACTGCCCCGCCAAGGGTGAGCTGCTTAAGTGCCTCATTCCCGCACCTCCCAAGTACAAGACTCCCTTGAAGTGGCCTCAGAGCCGAGACTACGCTTGGTATGACAATATTCCACACCGGGAGCTCAGCATTGAGAAGGCACTTCAGAATTGGGTGCAGGTTGAGGGAGATCGACTCAAGTTCCCAGGAGGTGGGACTATGTTTCCTCGTGGGGCTGATGCTTATATCGATGATATCAATAACCTAATCTCTCTCACAAGTGGGAAGATCAGGACCGCAATTGATACCGGTTGTGGGGTATGTATTCAATTCATTCTTGCCTCAAAATGATGATGATAACGTCATAATTATATGTGTGATGCTTTTCCTTCCGTAGGTTGCAAGTTGGGGAGCTTACTTGCTAAAGAGAGATGTGTTAACCATGTCGTTTGCCCCGAGGGACACCCATGAAGCACAGGTACAGTTTGCACTGGAGAGAGGAGTACCTGCAATGATCGGTATCATGGCTTCTCAGAGGCTTCCTTACCCGTCCAGAGCATTCGACATGGCTCACTGTTCTCGTTGCTTGATTCCTTGGGACAAGTATGGTAAGTCCATTAAAGGATCGTGTTAAAGAACACTACTACTGCATGCATCATCAGATCAGATCTCGGTAGAAAAAAGAGAGTAATTATTGTACTGTGCAGATGGATTGTATTTGATTGAAGTGGATAGAGTTCTAAGGCCTGGTGGGTATTGGGTGTTCTCCGGTCCTCCGATTCATTGGAAAAAGCACTGGAAAGGATGGGAGAGAACCGAAGAGGATTTGAAACAAGAGCAGGACGCCATTGAGAATGTAACAAAACGGCTTTGCTGGAAGAAGGTGATCGAGAAGGGTGACCTTGCAGTGTGGCAGAAACCTATCAACCATATTGAATGTGTCAAGCGCCGTGCTGTTTACAAGAAGCCTCACATCTGCAAATCTGACAATCCTGACTTTGCCTGGTAATTATCATCAAACAAAACTACATATATGCTTAAAATGAGAGATCAATTTTCAACTCTTGTTTTTTTATAGGTATAGAGAGATGGAACCATGTATAACGCCGCTCCCTGAGGTAAATAGCTCAGACGAAGTTGCTGGTGGTGCAGTGGAGAAGTGGCCGGAAAGAGCATTTTCAGTTCCTCCAAGAATCAGCAGCGGTTCCATTCCTGGAGTTACAGCAGATAAGTTGAGTGAGGACAATGAGATCTGGAAGGACAGGGTGACACACTACAAGAAGATCATTAGTCCCTTAACACAGGGACGATACCGGAATGTTATGGACATGAATGCTGATCTGGGAGGCTTTGCAGCTGCCCTTGTGAAGTACCCAGTGTGGGTGATGAACGTGGTGCCTGCCCACTCCCACCGGGATACCCTGGGTGTGATTTACGAGCGTGGGTTCATCGGGACCTACATGGACTGGTGCGAGGCCTTCTCCACATATCCAAGAACTTACGATCTCATCCATGCTGGAGGAGTGTTGAGCATTTACCAGGACAGGTCAGTGTGTTACATAATGACTACTGTGTGACTGAGATTAGTCTGATTGTTATTGTTGTTGTTGTAAGGTGTGACATATCATACATACTGCTGGAGATGGACAGAATGTTGAGGCCGGAAGGAACTGTTATCTTTAGGGACCCTGTTGAAGTATTGTTGAAGATCAAGGACATAACCGACGGGATGAGATGGAAGAGTCAGATCATGGACCATGAGACTGGACCCTTCAACCCTGAGAAGATCCTTGTGTCTGTCAAGACTTACTGGACAGGTGAACCTACTAAGAAGAATTAGGAACCAACAGCAGCAGCTGCTGCAGCTCTCCCCTCCCCTCCCCTCCCCATTGATGTTATCTATTGTTGTATGTAACTTAATGATTGTTTACTTTTGTGTATGAGAGTTCTTGTTCGGTCTCTAGTTTGTTTTGGCATTGATGTTTCCTCTCTGACTTATATTATTTGCACTACTGTGAATAGATTCAACTAGTATTTGTTAGTTGATGATAGAGTTACATGGTACGTAATAATGATGTATGTTGCATGCGTGTAAAATGTACAACTCTCTATACCTCTACATGATAAGTCTTGCTTTATTCTCTTCATTATATTATCTCGAATAAAATGACAATTCATCTCTATGTATTTCGTTTTTTTCATGATAGAGGGGGTTGGCTTGCAGTTCGTAGAACAATTTGGTCATCACAAAACAACTCTGCAGGTTTCATTTGTTTAAAACTTAGCTTCTCCATTAAACCTCTTATCCAAATAGTCTCTACAGCAGTTGCTCCTATAATTCTATACTATGCCTCCGTTAAAGAATGTGAGTTTGTGTTTTATTTTGTCAGCTTCCACGAAACAAAACAAAAAAACTAACTTAATACAATACCTTGCAATCCACTTCCTTGTCATGGAACAAGATGCCCAACCTCAGTCACAAAAAACTTTTGATACTCCTATCTGATGCATATGAAAGTAGAATCCTTTGTCTTCATAATTATCAAGAAGTTCATCTGTATCATTTCTTTCGTACAACTCAACCTATTCTATTTTTATGAGCCTGTGATTTTGCTCTATTGGTGTAAGTGTTGACTTTGCTCCACTTAATCTAGTGTTATCTATCAATTCAAGAGCATATTTCCGCTAGTTTAACTCAATACTTTTTCCTAATCATCCTCCAGTGTTTGTATTTCATTCTTCATGGCATCCATATATCGTGAATATGAGACTGCTTCATGATATGCTTGAGGCTCTACTTCCTTGGAAACCTACCCCCCAAAAGGCTTGACACTACACTGATAAATTGTCATAAGCCCCCCCCCCCCCCCCCCCCAAAAAAAAGTAAATTAACTCAACAGTCACGTATGTTGGCACGTATGACTGAACAATTACTTATGTTTCAAAATGTGACTGAACGATTACAAAAATAATTATGCAAAAAAATAACTAAAATACTATTTCACTGATCTTCATGTTCAATTTTTTCTTCCTCGATTAAAACCCGGAATCTGTTTTCGAACTCAGATTTGCGCAAATTTAAGTTCGAACTTAAATATGCATTTCTAGGTTCGAACTAAACCCAGAATTGTAGGTCTAGGTTCTATTCGAACCCATATATGTGTTCATGAGTTCTGTTCGAATTTATAAACGCGGACCTAGGTTCGAATCGAATCTAGAAATGCATATCTTGGTTCGAACTAAACCCAGATCTGCAATTCTGAGTTTAGTTTGAACCTAGAAATGCAGATAGGGGTTCAGTTCTAATCCATATCTGCGTTTCTGGATTCAATCCAAGCCTAGATCTGCATTTATGAGTTAATTTGAACAAGTATTTGCGCAAATCTGAGTTCGAAATCATATTTCGGACATGAAGAACCATGAAAAACAAGATAAAAGGGAAGGGTAAACTCGTCTTTTTTTTACCATTTAATCGAATTTGTCAAACATACGTGACTGAGTATAACACGTTTAACCAAAAATCACATTTTTGAAACATACATAATCAAAAAAACATAAGTGACCATTTAGTCACATAATGCCAACATAAGTGATTGTTGAGGTGTTTTACCAAAAACAAAATGGAATGATGATGCCTATGATTAGGTAAGACATGGTATAACAACCAAATAAAAGGACGAGTCACTCTAGTAAAACGTCGTAAAAGACTTGTGTCTCTTGGTTGTATAACAGGAACATAAGGAATACATGATACCGAAGATCCGGTAGTTAGAAGGGTATCTGGTACCGAAGAACTAGTAGTTGGAACAAAAATACAAATAATGTCAAATGCACTTGGAACAATAAACGAAGCTTCCAGACCATTTTTTGTACTTTCTGAAGTAGGGGAGAAGGATGGAGCTTGTCCTCTTCATAAGGCCATTTTGGGGATAAAAATCTTTTAGGTACTTGAGAAATCACTTTCTTACAATTAGATACCTTAGAAGTTTTTTTTTTTTTTTTTTACTTTTAGGTACTCTGGATTGCCAAAGTGTTGCTCTGTTAGTTTTGGACGGAATGTGAAAATTAAAAGTACTTATATTAGATTTAAACATTAAGAAAAATTACATATATCAATTTGCAACAATAAGACAAAGAAAATTTACCCGTTTTCAACAATAAGACAATGTACATATACCTTAATGCTTCACACAATTTTACATTCCACCCAAACCTGATGGTTCGAAAGACAAAACAACACTTTTGAATCTCAAGTACCTAAAAGTAAAAACACACTATGTTACCTATTTGTAAAACTGTGATTTATCAGATAACCTGTGAATAAGGAAGCCCAGTTTCAAAAAAGACAATATATATACTGAGAGATACTTGTTTGGAATGCAGACTCATCAATATATATCCCTTCGAAGCAAAATTCGCAGCATAAGATAAGCATCCAACACTGATGTTGGACCATTGGGCTTTTTCCATTGTATCTAGGATTTCTTCACGATAGATAGACATGATGAATGCTTTTGCTTCATTGATAAATATCCTCCTTATAACATTGGTTACTAAGTACGTGGTTTTCATTTACTCAGTTTTTCGTGCATATCTTTTAGGTGGCCTACCCCGGTTCTCTCTGAGAGGTAGTTTGTACCCTTTGATTCCTACATCTTCATGCTCCGCCATGGTTTCTATGTGTTCCTGCTCCCTTGTTCCTTCAACGTTGTGAGAAACCTCAATCATATCATCATTCTTTTATACAGAACAGCTTACCTCGAATACCTTAGGCGGCTGAGGAGCACCAGTTGTGACAAGTAGTTCGTTGTTCGGTACTAACACTTTAGAGTTTGGCCCAATGGTTTGGCTAACTAGTTCTGTTGGACCGACATATGAGAGATTTTTCCCACAAACCCAATTCAGTGGTGATAATAGTACATTGTTTCAAGCAATGGTACCCTTTTTGATTGACACCATAGCCCACAAAGACACACTTGACCGCACATGGATCAAATTTTGTGTGGTCAGATTTTGGTTTTTGAACGAAGACGAATCACCCAAATATACGAGGAGAAAGATTTAATGGTTGGGTTATCTTTGTGAGTTCAAAGAGGATTTCAGTAAGTATATTTAGGTTGAGAATTTTTGTGAGGAGTCGATTTAGAAGCTGGGTTGCAGTGACAATGGTTTCAGGCCAAAACTTTTTTAGTACTTTAGACTCAATGAGTAATGATCTGATCATTTAAAGAAGTATTATATTATAAAATTCTACAACCTCATTTTGTTCTAGAGTATGTCCAAAGAGTTTGAATATTTTTATAAAACTGATTTTGGATCATGTGGAAGAAATGAACCAATTTGTCGAACATTTCAGATTTATTTTTTAAGAAATATACCCACGTCATGTGAGTACAGTCATCAACAAAAAAATCACAAAGTATCTAAACACATGACCTCCAGATATAGGTGCAGGCCCCCCACATTAGAATGTACTAATGAAAATATGGAATTTAAACAGGTATTATTTGGTTCAAATGTACATTTCTGACTCTTTGCCAAAACACAAGTCTCACAAAATAGAGTACTAAACTTATTCGGAAAAAAAGGTTAGGAAATAAAAGTTTTAGATAACCAAAGGATGGATGACCAATTTTTCTATGTCGTAGCCAATCCTTTTTTTTGTCGTTCTGTGAGCCACAACACTGAACCTTGTTGGGCTACCTCATCCACGTAGTACAGACCAACACACTCAGTGTCACGCCCAATAATCTTCCCCGTTCTGATATCCTGCAATATGCATAAACTAAGGTTCATCATCATTATATAATTCATCTATTTTCTACCATGACAGATAATAATTTATTTGATAATGATGGAACAAAAAGGCAATTCGAAATTTTCAGAGCCTAGGAGATATCTATTGTCCTCATTCCTCTTACTTGAGCTTTTCCTCATTTGTTGTGTTAATGAAACTAACATGAGATTTAATAATGTTAACCAGGTCACGAGCATCTAAAGTGATAGTATTTGTCGCCCCACAGTAAAAAAATCCATCTAATATTTTTCTTTTAACAACTTTGGTGGGTTGAATAGGCACTTGACATATAAACGTGGGCAACTTTTGCATATTCAAAAAATCAGCATTATATAATTTAGGGTTTAAAGTGTAAGGGCTTGGGTATAATAACCCAAATATGCTACCCTAATGAAAGCTCCCCCGAAAGTCTGCTCTTCACCTTGTCCTTCATCGCTATGTCGTTCTTCTCCTTGCCATCCATAGTTGCCACCATAGGTGCTGGTGACCCTTTGGATGCTCACAACGACGACAAACCTTCTCCCGGCTCATCGTTTCTCTTTAGTTTTGTAATTGTCCTCCCATCACTCGGGATACCCCACTAATTTGAAGCAAGTTTCTATCGTGTTTTGTGACATTTCGAAGTAAGTGCATTTCACGCTTTGTTTGTGTGAATTATATAGATGAGAAGTGTACACCATCTGGCGAAACTGACAAAGAAGATTTTGAAGAAGGCAACAGGTAGTCATAAGAAGCATACTTAAGAGATGATCGAAGTTTGTTGGTACACCCATGAGCTCACTGGTGATATGGAACAATACAATCAACTACTAGATGAACTAGTCACATATAGAGAGGAGGAAGAAGTCTCAGACATTAGATTTGACTTGACTTATTTGCAACCACCGGTACACAACCTACTCAAGAACAAAGTCATCCAGATAAACTCGCCAAGATTAGGAATGTCAGAGGTAGAGATGGTGGTACGAGTAGAGATGGAGGTAAGGGTGGTAGACGAAGGGATTAATGTCATGATTAATCATGTATATTAATTCTGGATATTGATTGAAATTTTAATTAATTATTCCTTTATCAAGAAGTATTACAAACAACATTGCTACAAAATTCTACTATCTCCATTTAAAATAAAATACAACTTCGTCGTTCATTAATCACAGATGTTCAATTACCCTAACATAAGACAATCATATATTTGCATCCATACAAAAAATCTAACAAAGTTAGTAAATAAAATCAACCAACTAATTACATTATTGATTACAAGATCTTCTGTTGTGACCTGGTTGTCCACATTTGCGACATTTATTCGATTAAGAGGTAGAATTGGAATCCATTTCATTGGAAATTCAAACATTTATCCGACCACGTTTAGAGATCAATATTTGTGGATAACACCATACCTTTGGTATGTTCCATGCAGGTCACCTGTATGGGTCTGATAAAGGGTGGAATTTAGGGAGGTATGTCTGCATATAGCAATCCAATAAAAAATGTAGATCAATATACGGTGTCAATTCTGAATTGGTGTAACGGATAGCAACCATTGCATGTATACATGGTCGAGAAAACAACGTCCATTCACTGCAATCACAAATCATCTGTGGCAAGTTTACGACATACGTCTTGCCAACACGGGTCCGCACGTTATACTCTTCTCCATAAAGAGTACGTATCTACTTAAAACAAACGAGATTTCTCCTTTGTTGAAGACAACAACTCTCCCACTTTAGGCAGAAACACGTTCCTCATCAATCTTTCATTTTCATATATTGCACGACCATCGACAAAATAAGTGTTTAATCAGGTAAATGTAAGCTATACCAATGTTGTTATTGGTAATGACAGAGCTCCTGTGAATTCCTTATTAAAGACTTCCAACTGATTTATTGTCATTATGATGTATCTATGTCATCCGTCAAGCGCTTGAGACCATAAACTAAAATCTCCTAGATTGGTTAACCACCTAACAAATTTTCCATCGTTCATATTTGTAAATGTTTGCCAATGCCGGTCAAATCTTGCCTTAGAGGTGGTCCACACCATCTTCGAGAATTTATTCTTTAATTCTCGGTCTTTAATTTTTTTGTTGAAGTTGCTAGTGCACACAGTATCTGTGAATACCTATGGGTGATGGGAAACATTAGCAACTCCAACTTTAATTCTGTCGTGGCAATCATATATTATACATACATGTCTTTCATCTCTCGTCATGTGATCACACAGACGTTCTAAAAACCATGTCCAAGATGCAGTACTCTCAGAGTTCACAAAGAGGAAGCACAAAGGAAAATTCTGATTGCCAGCATCGTATCCCACTACTGCTAATAATTTACCAGTGTACTTTCCATACAAATGGGTAGCATCAATGCTGATTAGGGGTCGATAATGTGAGAAACCTTCAATTGAAGGCTTATTTGCTCAAACCACTTACCAAATATGGCACCCTCCTTCGTAGCCACTCCTTTCCATTCATAGTAAAACATGGAACCAAGGGTTTGAATGACATAAACCAACCATCAGTGGGAGCAAACGGTGAAATGCACTCCCGTGTGTCCCAAACATTGACTTAAATACATGTTGTTTAGCATATCACACCTTGCGGTATAAGGCATTTTGTGCGTACTTATCTTTAACAACTTGTTGCAAGTCGCAAAATCTAATACATGTGTTGTGATACACATATGGATATAAAAATTCCGCAGTCAATTTGTAATAAATTTGTCTATGATGTTATAGATTAGTGGCATTTGTACATGAGTGTGGATGGCCTAATTTGGTGATCTCCCAGTTGCCCATTTTGTTTTTTCTGCATTCCTATTTATGACCATGAGCAGATACCACTGCTCTTGGTAGCACACTTGAATGACATTACAGTTGGACTTGATCGTGCAGTGGTGCATTCACATGAATTACTAATATGCCACAATTTCATGTGTTGTTAGAGTGCAACTTTATTCTCATATTCAACGCCTACTTGAAAATCATTTGTACTTGTAGAGGATTCACCAGATGTCAATCTCGAGATGTAATCGGTACATTCAAACCTATCTTGTCAATCTGCAAATGTAAACTCAGGAGGGAATTGTCGAAAGGTCATTAGTTGACTTGACTGTGCATTAATACTTGTGTCATCATTTGATAATGGTAAATCACAATCAGCCAAATCTACAGGAGATTCAGCTTCTGTCTCATCTCCCATAAAAGAATATTCTCCTTCCTCTTCTTCACCCACGTCATCTTCATCTTCTCTATCGACTTGTACTTATGAAATCATGTATAATTTCATGTATTCACTACAGATTTGAAAATAATCATTAAGTGATTCTTCACCCGTGATTGGATACACGTTGTTATCCGATTTTTAAAGGAGGTCATAATCAACGACTTCAGAACTAAACTCGCAAACTATGGCAACAAGTTCTTTTAGCTGGGTAAATGTTGTTGTTGTTTCAGTGGAACTAATCACAGATTTACCGTCGATATAATTAATAAATTCTCCATCTACTATAATTCTACCATCATAATGAATGATGAGAGTCACCATTTTCAGAATAGTACTAACACCTAGTTAATAAAAAAAAATACAAATTAGATGATAATTCGTTTTTTTGATAATTTAATATCCATATATTAATTAGTATAAATAACAATTCTATCTATATCTATTTAAATAATTAATAATTATGAAACAAAAATAAAGAATTGCGGACTATCTCAGGGACAACTTCCAACAAATTGTTTGACAATGCGTACATTAATATGAGAGAGGTACGACACCGAAAGGATACCAGGAGGTTGAACGTGGCTAAAACAACAAGGGGGCGACTTGGTCGAGGTTGGATCAGATATAAGGACCGGAGTTTAGGAGGTGGCTGTAGGGATTTATAGTAAATATACCCGCGAATGGTATTCATGGGTAGGTAAGTGTACCCGCGAATGGAATTTAAGGGTAGTTATCAGCTACCAGATTATTCGCGAGTAGGACTTATACCCCGTGAATGACTTTTAAGCGTACCCACAAATGACATTTTTGGGTACGCATTTTCAGTATACACACTCACGAATTTTATTCGCGGGTAGGTATACTTTCGTATTTTATTTTAAACTAAGAATATTTCGTTATTTGCTTTTATTTTAAGGTATATTTTAAGGAGAGAAATCAAATAAATTTGTGTTTCTCATTTTAGAATAGTACCAACTTTGGTAATGGAGTTACTCCTGCGAGAAACTCTTTTATTTCTTAAAGGTCTCAACAATAATTGATTGCACTTGATGTATATCTCTTATTCCCATAGTAAAGTACCCTTTTTTTTAATCATGCGTTCGATAATGACTAGGGGTGTCAAAACGGGTCATGGGTCGACCCATGGGTCGTGTCAGGGGCCCTCTGACCCAAACCTGACCCGTGTAATAGTATGGGTCAGTTTTTGAAACCCAAACCTGACCCGCGGGTTGGTGGGTCAACCCGCGGGTCAGAATGACCCGTCAGTAATGGTAAGGGTTGGGTCAGATTGATTCGTTCGACCTCCATGACCCGCGGGTCAATCTGACCCATTCGACCCATCATTTCAATAAAAACAAAAAATAGATTAAAATATATAAATGGAACGGGTCATGGGTTGACCCGTGGGTCAAGGCTTCTGACCCAAACCTGACCCGTGTTTTCACGGGTCATCCATGGGTCGTGTCAAAATGACCCATGGGTCAAAAACTCTGACCCAAACCCAACCCGTGAGCGGGTCAACCATGGGTCACCCACGGGTTGGGTCAAATTTTGACACCCCTAAATTAATGACTATGTTTACAATATATCAAACAGGGGCTCATACCAGTTTTTTTTTACGTTTTAGTTCTATGACGAATACGTTTTAGTTATGTCACTACTATAAACAAAGTGTAAAGTTAAATTTTATCAAATACTAACATATATTTATCTAAACATAATTTTAGTCGCGATTAGTTATATTACTTTATCACGCGGTATTGCGTAGTCAACTACAAAGATTTTTGTTTTAAAAAAAATAAAATTTCGAAGAAATTATTGTATATATACGTGAAACGTAGTCTACAAACTTTATCAATTAACTCTTAAATTTTGCGATATTAAGGAAATTTTATCTAAAAGTAAATATAATAATATTATATAATTATAAGAACAAGAAAAAATATATATATAAACATCTTATTAGTTATATTTATTCCTAGTTTAATTAAAACATTATGCCAACTTATTTATAAAATGCATAAAAATTATATATATATATGCTTAGGGTTAAATACCAAATAGCTACCCGAAATTTGACTGTTTTATAAATAGTTACCTCAATTTTGAATTTTCAAAAATGGCTACCTAAACTTTGACACTAGGGGCAAATAGTTACCTCAATTAACTTTTCCGTTAAATATAGACAAAAAACTAAATAATTTTTTAAAAACACACAAAAATATATGATTTTTTAAATTTGTTTTTGGAAAATTAATAGAGCAAATAAGAGTTTTTAATATAATACTTTTATTACAAATATGAATAAATAAATAATATTATTTTTATTTTATTTCATAATTTCAATAAAAGTATTATATTAAAAACTCTTATTTTCTCAATTGATTTTCAAATTATTTTATAAAACAATTGAATTTTTTTGGTACTTTTAAAAAATCATTTAATTTTTAAAATCAGGAACCAATCATGTGTTGTCACCTCATTTTCCGTCCATATTTAACGGAAACGTTTACTAAGGTGACTATTTGCACCTTTGTTCAAAGTTGAGGTAGTCGTTTTTGAAAATTCAAAGTTGAGGTAGCTAGTTGTAAAACAGTCAAAGTTCGGGTAGTTATTTAGTATTTAAGATTAATTATATATATTTACTTATAAGTTTAACTAAACAATTATAAAAGACTATAACAAAAGTGAATATCAGTTGTAGATAATATAATAAATTGCTCAACTTCCTATTTAGGAAAAGTAAATATTTGCACTTTTTTATATTTAATAATACATATATATTTTTTAAAGTAAACCTTGGTAAATGACTCTTAAGGTGAGTTATCTTTCCTTTATCTTTTTTTAAAAAAATAAATATATAAAAGGGTTAATAACCAAATCGCTACGTGAACTTTGATCACTTTATAAATCGTAACCCGAATTTTGATATTTTTAAAACTGCTACCTCAACTTTGGCCAAAGGGGCAAATAGCTACCTCCGTCCAATTTACCGTGAAATGTGGACGGAAGAACCCATGGGCCCTTCACGGGTTGATTTTTGGCCGTAAATCGAGAAGTGTTTTCCTAAATACCTATAATACCCTTTTCTTTTGATTGCGTGTCATATAGGGTGATTTTCATAAATTGAATAGTCTCACTCACAAATCTCTGTTATGCTTTTCCCCTTCTTCCTTCAGCGGTGCCGATTGAAGTCATTCCTACTCAAAATCCAGTGCATGCAAGTTCTTCTATTTCATCTGTGAATCCGTTTGTTTGCATATCGTGGTTATGTCTGCTTGCATTTTGATTTTACCCCTGATTCGAGAAACGTTGGTTGTCCAGTGTTGTTTATAGGGTTTCAACCCCATTTAAAGATGTTAGGGGAGATCAACAAAGAAGTGTGCGTAATAATTGTTTTTGTTCCATTTATGTATATTGACATTTTTGGTTTGGCTTTGCCATTTTTAGATTTTTTTTTTCGTTCAAAACTGTGATGTTTTGATTGCAAATGTTTTAATTTTTTTTTATTATTGTACATGTTTTTCATTCCAGATTCAATAGATGATGACTTGTTTGAGATCCACTTTCATGGATGATTAATCAAAATGGAAGGTAAGGTTGAATATGTAGGGTTGCTTGATTATGACGAATACCCTAGGACTGTAAGCTTTAAGGATTTGTACTCTAAATTATTGAAAAAGTATAATCATAAACTAAGGGATGTAATATATTTTATGCATCCAAAGGATGAACTTCCATCTGGATTACATCTGGTTGCGTCATAAAATGATTTAAAGGTCATGCTGAATAAACTGGACGGTGATAAGAATTGTGTGTTGTTGTTCTTCTTGGTTAACCATAAAATGGTTGCCCAAGGTTCTATTATACGTTCTGAAACTGTAGAAGGTAATATGGTTGGTTGTTCTTATTTTACCATGCATTTTGGTGATGAAGGCATTTCATTTGCGTCAAGTGTAGATGGAATAGTGAGAAAAGGGACAGGGCAACATGGGTTAGAAAAAAGATAGGGTAGAGATACATGGGTCTGGTATAGATGGACCTGGTTTAGGTGGATCAGAACTGAATGACCCATGATTAGATGGGTCAGTTGTAGATAGGCCTTTTTAGAATGAATCAAAAGATGTAAGTTATGAAGATTACACTCAACATTCTGAAGAACGGATGATAACGACACTAACTTCGAGGAGCAAGCTAGCTTAGTATCAGAGAGGTTAGAAACTCCCATTGCTGATCATGTAGGATGTTCTAATGCCTTAACAGGAGTGTTGGCAGAGAAACATACAATTTGGAAGAAGGTGAACTAATTGGTCAATAAGAGTTCATTATTACACCGCCACCATCTGATGATGATGCCGAGTTTTATAGAAGGTTCCCAGAGTATAATGTTTAAGCCTATGTTGTCCCGGAATTCTCAATTGGTTTGAAGTTTGCTAATCTAAATTCCTTGAGAGAAGCACTATAAGAGCATACTATAAGTAAGAACTTTGCATTAAAATATAAGGTCAATCAAGCTATGAAGATTTCAACTCATTGTGCAATTGAAAATTGTGGATGGGGACTGTACGCCTCAATGATGAAGAATAAAACACAATGCAGGTGAAAACTTACTACTTAGAGGATAGCTGTGTGAGATCTCACAAGTCAAAATAGGTGCATCTAGAATGGATTTGCATGAAGTTCATCCAGAGATACAAAGATCAATCCTTAAATGTGGGGTTCATTCAAGGTGAAATCACAAGTAAGTATGGGTTTGATGTCAATCACTATTCAGTTAAAAAAGTTATATGTAAGATGAAGGAGATCATCTATGGAGTTAATGTAAGGCAATTCAAGTAGTGATTAAATGCAATCCGGGTAGTAAGATGAAGATTCAAGTTGACTCAACTTGTTTGAGGCCTAAGTTTGATAGGTTATATACCTATTTTAAAGCATGTAGGGATGGGCTTGTAAACGGATGCAGACCATTCTTCAGGGTGAATGGTTGTCATCTGGAAGGAGTTGATGGTGGGCAACTTTTGAGTGCAGTTTGCAGAGATACCAATAATGGAATGTTTCCCATCGCCATAGCTTGGGTTGAGTCAGAGTCAAAGAGCTAGTTATGAACAAAGGAATATTATTCCAAATTCAAAGACACAATCTGGAAGGTCGAAGGTCAAGAGAACGAGTCTAGAGCATGAAACTAACCCTAACAAACTCTGAAGATAGGTTAACATGACATGCATTATCTCCAAGGGCAAAGTCCATAATAAGAGAGGATGTCAATCAAAGAAAAAAGGTTTACAAAAAGGTAATATATGTTGTTTATAGCAGTTAAATTAGCATGTATTAACAACTCGAACTTATGACTGGTAGGGCTTTATACGTTCTCCTTGGAATGTCCAAGTGAGCCAACAAACAGTTGAGGTGAGCCAACCAGCAGTAACCTTGAGCTAACCAGTAGTAAGAGTGACATCTCCACGTAGATCTACAAGATTTAAACGACCCACATCTAGTCAGCCATCCTCGCGTGCGTAGGACGACACAAGCATATAAGTCTTTCTTTGTATGATGACTGTTTTTACCTCAAATTGAAATTTACTTTTGTGTCTGCCTTTTGCCAAAGTTAAGGTAGTAGTTTTAAAAATATCAAAATTCAGTTAGCGATTTGATTATTAACCTTATATAAAATAAAGAAAGATTTATATAATAATTATATTGCCTAAAACATGTACTTTTATACAATATATTCATTATAGATATGTTCTCTACAGTATATAATAAATAAATTAATATAATTTTATGAAAAACTTGTTTTATTAAAAAAAAAACAAGTTTTATGTATTGTAGTACTTTGATACGTTTTTCTTGTTTTTACTCTCATTTAAAAAAAATGAATATATATTAATTAAAACTTATATGTTGTTAATCTAATTTTTTATTATATATTTTTTTATAAATATTATTTCATACAAATTATTAGTTTTTCTAATTTCATAATTTATTTATCAATGCATTATTTATTCTTTCCCCCAAACCGCTTGCATTTTTCTTTGTTAGGATGTAAACCCAAAACTTTTATACAAACTTTGATATTAACCAATCAAAATTAGTTATTTTAACACGTATAAGGGGGACAATTGTGTCTAATTATTTAGAATGTCTAATTATTTTATCAATTTTTTTAATCCTGAATTGTGTAAACACTTGGATACGATTCTTTGTTTTCTATGTTTTTTTCCTTGTGAAAAACGCGTGACATCAATTATAGCTATATATAATTATGTTTTTTTTTTTATAAATAATTATGGATTAAAATAACCACTATAGGTGACAACTAATCACCCAAGTTCAAATTACACAACCAAAACTAGCTAGCTTTAACAATTCGCGAAACAGAAAAGCCAACAGCGTCTTTTCAGAGCGTGTTAATAGTTTTCTTCGGAAGTGAGCTATGAATTTCAAACACATGCCGTTGTTTGAGCGACATACCGTCCATGGTATCCGCTACCGCATTTGCCTCTCGAAAAATATGTCTGAACTTCATTCTTTCGAACTGCATCAATAGCTTCCTGCAATCCGCAATGATCAACATTAGTTTTTGATTTGACATATTTTCGTGAGAGATTACCAGCGTGCGTGCATACAATGGTTATTGCACTAAACATATGTATGTATGCATGTATGGGTCTTGGCAATATATATATATATATATATATAATATTTATGCTAAGACTATTCTGTATTATACATTTCCAAACTGAGCATAAGAATGAAGGTGCGACCTTTTCAAATCTTGAATTTCAGATTATGACTGTCGAACAAAAATGATTCCAAAGCTTAACAACTACAACTATCCTTTTAATCAATGACGAGTATATCTTTCTTTAGACAGACCTAACCAATCGAACGAATTAATTGATGGTCTGTTTTGCCTGACGTACGCACTGCTTTTATACATATTATCTTCTTCTTCTTCTTCTTCTTCTTCTTCTTCTTTCTTCTTCTTCTTATTAATTTAATAGTTTGAATGTTTATTGAGGTTGCACATTCGTCCAAAGTTTAGGTAGTCGTTATTGAAAATTCAAAGTTTGGGTAGCTATTTATAAAACGTCCAAATTCGGATAGCTATTTGGTATTTAAACCTAAAAATAATGTTTTATTTTTTTTTCTCTCTCTATATATATTTATCTATATGTAAGTTTGACCTATAATTCATTCTAATTCTCTGTATATAGGTGACGTTATTGTATTGCAAACCTGCTGAAGTGAACACCTTCGAGGCCGTAATTCCTTCCAGAGGATATATATATATATATATATATATATATGTATATTAAAATAGGTATAAATTAAAAATTATATAGAAAAATAAGATTAATACCATGTTGAATTTCGAATTACAGGGTCGGTCTGAGTTGACTATTTTTTAAATCAAATTTTAGATTTTAACTTAGGACAAAGCATATACTCGATCCGTAATTCATTAACGTTGACGTTGTTTAAAATGCAATTTAAATATCCACTACAGGAATGGGGAGTTAAAGACTTAAGGGAACAACTCAAACATTATTGAGATATGAAAAAATAATTTAGTTAATTATTCCCGGTTCAATAGATATTAAGCAGTAAAAAGTAATTATTTTTTTTCCTTTAAATATTTTTACGGCTCAATCTGCTTCAGTCGTGGAAATTTTTTATTTTTAAATCAAAATTACTTTATGCGGATCCTTTTTTGAGTCGTCCGTTTTGTAAAGTAATTAATTTTTTTCCTTTAAATAATTTTGACAGTTCAGTCTACTTTCAGCCGTGGAAATTATTTAAAAGAAAAATAAATTATTTTCCACAACTCATTTTTTTAGCCTTCATTTTTCAAAAATAATTTTACTTTTTTCCTCATAGGTGTCGTTCACATTTTTCATGTTTGCTTTTACATGTCCTTAACACCTTCCTCCTCACGCTGCACCCCCTTCATTTTGCTTTCACATCTTCTATTGTGTTTTTGTTCCTGCAGAAGACCTATGCAAACTTCATGTCTCCGAGCTCCGTCAAGGAATCCAGCAATCTAACGACTTCATCATGTAAATCTCCTCTTCCGATCGATCTTTTTTTTTCCCTTTTTTTGGTCGTCCGAGATCAGCAAATTTTTAGATATGTGTTCAGATATGTGGATTTTTAGATATGTGTTCCGACTTCGTTTCTCCATGTTCAGATCTGTGGATCTGAGGGCGGACGATGCAAGCAATGGCGATGGGTATGGGATGCAAGCGGCGGACGATGGCGGCGGGTCTGTGGATTTTCTCCATGTTCCGACTTCGTTTCTCCATCGTCAGTGGGTCTGGGATGCAAGCGGTCGACGATGGCGACAGTGGCTACCGGAGAAGTGAAGGATGACGACAATGGCCACTTCATTTCTCCATCACCTGTTTAACACATTCCAGAAGAAGTGAAGGATTTCTCACTGTTGATGGAGACGGTGTCTACCAGAGAATATTTATATTTGTTTTTTTAAATACACATACTTTTTGCGGCTCTTTATATGAGCCGCCAAAAATAAGGAATAAGAAAAAGTAAAAACAAAATCATGGGTCAATAGAAATGTCGCCATAATTATTTGATCCATGAAAATTAACGTCTCTACCAAATTCGAGTCGTGATAAATACCCTGACACTTCCCACCACGACTCCATTTGTATTAAGCCGTGCAAATTTAACGACTCAATTATTGAGTCGTTGAAAATGATTTTTCCAGTCGTTATCACGATTCCTTCCCATAGTGATCTACTCATTCCAAAAAAATTTAAAAACATAATTTAATTTTAATTTAACATTGTTTGTTGTAGAAAATAAATCATACAAATATCACTCTATCTCCTAGTAGCGTGTTATGTCAAAATGACACTACAAATTGTTAAGAGCTGTGAGTTGTGTTATTTTTGCATAACTCACTCCCGTGCGAGTGCTCTTATAAACATTTTTGTAAAAACAAAATTTATACCTACTTTCAAAAATAAAAATATACCAACTATTTTAAAAAAATAAATAGAGAATTAACATTTTATTCATAATTGTAGGGCATGATGGAATGAATATATAATGGGATTAATTAACTCTCACATTAGCAAGTTTTGCCTTAGAATTATACTACACCCATAATTTATAAATTGTTACACCACTTTATACGTAATTAAGGCAATTATATAATATTTCGCTAAGGATAAATTAAACTCCGATCAAAGGATTCTGATGGATCCTGGCCTTTGGGCCTCGACCCTTAAGGATCAGGCTCAAGAAGTTAGGCTCACCCAATCCACAACGCAATAAGAGTGACGCGCTAGGATTCTTGGAAAGTCACTACTGGGCCTTTCTACCCAAAGACTCATTGTCCACTCAACGACATACAACCGCTACGACACTAAAGTCCAAACTCACGGAAGCCAGAAGAAAGAGGCGCGCCAAGATCATCATAGAGGCGCGCCACTTGGGAACAACCCTTCCTTATATCCCTTCTTGCGGCACGAACGCAGTACAAGGCTCGAGGTCACACATGAAGGGATGGTGAGCAAAACTGATAGGCGTAGGGCACGAGGTACAATGTCACTATGCACAAGACACCAGGCAGCACAGGACACAAGACATCCATGGTCATGCAACGAGGCACCACCTGGGTTGACCATGGTAAGGAGTAACTCAACTCAGTTTAGGGATGAGGGTCATAAATACCCTCACCCATCTCCATCTCCATTATCATACTAATAGGTGATTTATCATACTAGAGCATATATACTTTCTCTGCTAAACAAAATCTCTGATTAACTTAACCATCGAAGGGGAAACAACGGGAACACCCCATGATTTCCTTCCATGCTGGTCTGTGGAGCGCCCATCACGAGACTCTGGAGAACGAAGTTGCAACGTAAGATCCAACATTGGCGCCATCTGTGAGAAGCTTAAGCAAAACCATCCATAGCTCCCCACCACCACCAGAGTAAAGTACAACCAAGTAGTCATAAAAAATGACTCGCTCTACATACTGCAGCAACACTTGGGTGGAACCGCTGTTACACCTCAAAACGAGGTACTTTAGGAGGGGCAAACTCCGAACCTAATCCCCAAGGCGCACCGTCCATACAACTACTGTCTTAGGAACTGAACATGCCAAGCCAGCACACTCTCAGATCGTCTCTTCTGTGAGAGTGCCTCCGAGGGCGGAAGTGCAGCAAGAAACCGCCCTAACACCTGAGCTCATCGTGGCCCTGGAAGAACTTCTCCACATAAGAGAACAGAGAGTTGCTGCTCGAGGCGTTGCTAGCCATGCATAGGCCACAAAGGCAGATAAAGTCACCTCTAGATCGCGGCTCCAAACTTCGCACCCGGCGCAACAGCCCGCTCTTCCCATGAGCGACGCTACTTCAATGGCACCATTTCTCGGTGTCGTGACTAGGGAGGAACTTGAAGAGATTATCTCCCAGTAGGTGAAGGAACAACAGGGTCAGGTCATGCCTCGTCTCCGAGACAGAGCATCACATCCCTTCGCCCTTGAAATATTGTCTCTAACTATACCGCACCATGTGCGGACCTCCAAGATTTAGTGCTATAAAGGCGAAGAAGATCTGGTGGAGCACATACAGAGGCACGAAGCCTCTCTCCTAGGGTGACTGAATGATGATAATCATTTCGCGCTCCTCTTCTCAGCGACTCTGGGAGGCGTCGCTTCGCATTGGTTCTTCGGACTCCCCAAACCTTCCATTAGGACTTGGAGCGAGTTAAAGGAGAATATCAGCTTCGCATTGGTTCTTCGGACTCCCCAAACCTTCCATTAGGACTTGGAGCGAGTTAAAGGAGAATATCATTGTTTAGTACATGGGTAGGCGACAACTGCTCAAACGTGTATAATCGTTCGACAACATTAAGCAAGGGAATGATGAGAGCTTGGACGATTTCTACACAAGGGTTAATAAGGAATTGGCGGGGATTGACCAAGTCATTACGGGTGGCGAAACTATATGCGCTTTTATAGGAGCTCTGGGACCTAAAGGATTCACTATGCATGATAGCCTGAGTGTGATCCCAGTCAATACGGTGGAGGATATAGCGGCCAAGGTCAAATCTTACATTGACTTGGAAATCGCCAAAGAGGGAAGTCAATAAGGAAAGAAGGGGGATCAGCGTCTTCAAAAGGCATAAAATGATGACTCGGGGCGTCGCCCCATGATCCTGTGCGCCAATAAAGAAGTTTACAAGACTTATACGCCACTTACCCTGGATATCTCGGTTATCTTGGCAGATATGGAGAAGAATGATTTAGCGACGCCTCCTATAATGAGAAGCAGCGATGCTCAGTTGTGTAGCGGCAAGAAAGCTTACTGTCGCTATCACGGTTGCAAAGGGCATGCTACGGACAACTGTAGGATCTTGAAAAGGGAAATAGAGAACCTCTTCTAAAGGGGGATTCTAAAAACTTTTATCGCGCACTAGGAAAGGAGTAGGAGTCCTGAAGGGAGGGTGTCGCCCTAGAAGAACTTTGTGGCATATGGATCTACTAGGGACGAGCTGAATGTGATCACTGGCGGTTTCACCTCAAGAGGAGAAATAGGTGCCGCAAGAGAAGTATACACTTCTCAAATTGCAGGAAATTCTAAGGCTGGGAAGCGCCCTAAAAAAGGAGATGAGGTGATCTTCTCCTTCTCTGAAAGGAAGACGGGGCATGTCACCTCGCCTCATTACGATGCCCTCGTTATTACGATGGGAATTGATATGTTTGATGTGAAAAGAGTTTTGGATGACTCAGGAAGTTCAACGGATGTCTTGTTTCTTGAAACCTACAAAAGGATGGGGAAGAAGGAAAAAGATTAAAGGAAGCTCAATTTACCCTTGATGGGATTCGCTTCGCTCACAATATACCCGGTGGGGGTTGTCACCCTTTCGGTACAGATAGGTGAATGGTGGAAGTCCTTGAGCATGCACATCACATTCATCGTGATGGATGCTCCTGCATCATACAACGCCATTTTAGGGCGTTCGACTCTGAATCTTCACAAGATAGTCCATTCCACTTACCACCAATTATTGAAGTTTATGACACCTAATGGAGTCAGATTAGTGAAGGGAGATCAACCGGCGGTGCGCAGTTGATACGTCAACTCCACGCGACGTTACACTTTGAAAGGAAAAGGAAAGGAGTCTCTCGCGATTCAGACAGGGGAAGACCATCGGGAAGAGAGGAGTCGCCCGTAGCTAGTTGATTGCTTAAAAAAGGTAGAGGTGAGGAGCCCATGAAAAGAAGTACAGATAAGGGCATCGCTCCCAGAGGAAGAAGCCAATGCATTGTTAATGCTCTTGGTAGAGTTCAAGGAGCTATTCGCTTGGAAGCCCAATGATATGACGAGTATCAGCAAAGAGATCATCGCCCACGAGCTGAACATTGATCCAAACATCAGGCCATTCGCTCAAAAGCGACGTGTCGTGGGAGAATAGAAGGCAATCACTATAATGAAAGAGGTAGGAAAGTTGGTAGATGCCAACTTCGTGAATGAGATTAGGTTCTAGACGTGGGCGGCGAACCCAGTCTTGGTAAAGAAGAGTAATGGGAAATGGCGCATGTGCGTAGACTTCAGGGACCTGAACAAGGGGTGTCCCATGGATTGTTATCCGTTGCCAAGGATTGATCATCTAGTGGATGCCACGCCAGGTCAATAGCTACTCAGTTTAATGGACGCCTACTCGGGGTATAGCCAAATTCAGATGGTCGAGGGCTACGCCCAGCACACAGCTTTCTACGTAGATAGTAAAGTTTACTATTACACTGTGATGCCTTTCGACCTGATTAATGCCGAGGCGACCTACCAGAGGATGGTGAACAAGCTCTTTGCCGAAATGATAGGGGACACCATGGAGGCATATGTGGATGATATGCTGGTTAAATCCGTCAAGGGTGTTGCTCACGTGGATGATCTGAGGAGAACATTCGAACGTATGCGTCTCTATTAAATGCGCCTCAACCCATCCAAATGCGCTTTCGGCGTGCACTAGGGAAAATTCTTAGGCTACATGGTGAGTCATAGGGGAATTGAGGTGAGTCCAAAGAAGCCATAGGCGATTAAGAAGATGAGGAGCCCCACCTATCATGAGGAGGTGCAATGCTTGAATCGGAGATTGGCGGCGGTTGGTCATTTTTTGGCAAAGGGTGGAGACCAATCCCTCCCATTCTTCCAGATCCTAAGGGAGAACAAGAAGTTCAAATGGACCCTAGAAAGTGAGCAGGTGTTCCAGGACTTGAAGACTCATCTTAAGGTGCTCCCCTCACTAGTTAAACCTACACAAGGCGACACACTTTTCCTGTACTTAGGCATCAACCCAGTAGCTGTATGCTCTGTATTAGTCAAGGAGATTTCCAAGGGACAAGTGCCCGTGTATTATGTTTCCAATATTCTTGCAAAGACTGAAATCAATTATCTAAAAGTGAAAAGTACCTCTATGCGCTGGTTGTCTCGGTTAGAAAGCTCTGCCTCTACGTTCCCGAACACGAAATCACTGTTCTAACAAATCAACCTTTAAAACATTTCCTGCAAAAAGCAGACGCTTCAGGGAGAATGATTAAATGGGCGATTGAGTTAAGTTAATTTCGAATCAAGTTCGCACCCAGAACAGCTATAAAAGGACAGGCGCTAACCGACTTTATAGTGGAATCCACGTGTTTACTCAAAACCTTGCTACAAGAACCTGAAGAAGTAAAGGAAACTTGAACACTCGATACATATGGGTCATTTTCAGCAGATGGCTCGGGAGCAGGATTTGTATTAACACCTCAAGATGGCGGTGTGCCTTTGCGGTATGCCTTGATACTCACCTTCAAGGCCACCAACAACGAAGCGGAGTATGAATCGCTGATTACTCACCTTCAGGATTAGGCGTCACGCATCTCAACGTTTACTGCGATTCACAGCTAGTGGTAAACCAAGTCAGAGGCGAATACACTACAAAAGGCGAGCAAATGAAGATATACTTGAAAGAAGCGAACAAATTAGCGAAGGGATTCAAAACCTTTCAAATAGAATATATCCCTATGGAGTCGAACAAGGAAATCGATTCGTCAAACACTTTAATGAGATTACGAATGAGGGCCAAAGGCGCTTGGAATTAGACTTGGCGGATGAGAGGAAATGGGCATCGAAATAGCACTAAGGAAGGATGTGCATCACCACTGCGCGATACTTCAATAAGCGAGTCTCTACTCACCAATGTCTTGTTGGGGAGAGCGTATGGAGAAGGAATGAGTTTGCCCATTAAGACAAAATCAACAAGCTATCACCAAAATGGGAATGACCGTACAAAATCATTGCCATTCCCCATCCAAACGCCTACATATTAGAAAATGACAAGGGAAAGACTTTGAAGAACACCTTCAATGCGGAACATTTGAAGAAATTCTACGCTTAGACATCGCTATATTACCAAACAATTTGTACTTAGTCAAATTTATGAAGTTTGGTGGGTTATATGCAAACAACGTTTACCCATAATCCAAGGCGTTTCAGATGAATGGGAATACAAAGGCTAAAGAGATCCGAAGGTAAGGAATTTTGAACGCTAAAAGCGTTCAAAACACTTACTAAAAAAAACATAAATAAATAGAAACACCAAAATAAATTTAAAAATCAAAACACTATTGGCATTACAAATACGCCTCACTATGATAACTTAGCCAAATAAAGAAAACATACGAATAAAGACTACAAAATACTAAGTATCTATGACTTCATCAGAGGGAGAATCTTCTGTATGAGGAGCACGGAGACTCGACTTCGGGCAAAAGTGGCAATTCAGTTGAACCCGCAGGCGGAACAGCCTTAGAGGCAGTCAAGGGGGCGCGCTTAGAACGACAACGGAGAGAAGGTTCAGGAGACTCAACTCCTTCATCCCACGAGTCCTCCTCCTCGAAGACCTTCTTCTTTGACACTTCCAGTCTGGCCTCGTAAGCCAAAAAACTTCTTGAAAGAGGGTAGCGCCGTAATAGGAAAGACGACCTCAATATGTAGGATATCCTTGTGAATATCCGTGAAGGCATTCACTAAGGCTTCCCGACTCCATTGCGCCACCTCTTTGTTGAAGGTATCGCTACCTTTAAACGACTTAACCGCTTCAGAAAGGTGTTTCGGAAGTTCCTGCTTTACAAGATAGACTTCCTGCTCCGCCTCGACAGCGCGGTGCTCGAAGGAGACGGACTTACCCTTCTCCACCTCACGATTTTGAACAATACCCATGACATTGTTGGTCGCCTCAGACACCTTCCCCCACTCCTTGGCCGCCTCAGCCTGTGCCCTTGCTGCATCAGCCAACTTGGTTTGCACCTCTTGCATCTCCTGGGCCTGCCGCGAGACCTCGAGTTGTATCTCATCCCGAGCAGCCCTGTCAATCATTAGGCGATTCTGGGCCCGCTCGAGCTAAATATCAAGCTCCCTAACCCTCTTAAGATCCCCAGCAGTCGCCTCCCTCTCCTCGGAAAGCTCCACAATGGCGCTCCCCATTTGGAGTTGCAGCGACAGGAGCTAAAAAATAAATTGTTAGAACAAAACACTTAGAAACGTTCTGGAAGACTTATGGGTAGGAGCGATACCTGTGAAAATAAGGTGAGACCTTGGCGCACAAGGTTATACAAAGCTCCACCAGACTTTTCGATTGAAGTCCTATCAGCAGGAGGACTGGCGCTAGTCAGGAGATAGAGACCTATGTTTGGATCCTACAGAGTATTCCACCTCACTAGGGGAACATTTTCGAGTCGCTTACAAGGAGTCCAAGGCGCTTGGCCTGGGTTCTCATGAGAGATCCATTATGGAACGCCATCCACCTTAAGGTCTCGATGCAGGTCAAACGTCGGACCCGTATACGAAGCATAACGCCTCTCTTGGTTACCCGGCGGGAGCGGACGTGTCTCCGGGTGGGAAGAAGTGGACTTGGGCAACGCTCTATCCACCCCAGAGGAGGACTCCCTCGCTGAAGTCTTCTTCTTCTTCGAAAAAGAAGCGTTGGGACTTATTTTATGATGTACACGGATTTCTCGTCCATGACGCTCTTTTCTGTAGAAGTACCATCAGCAAACACATGGTAAGTCCAGGCTATCCACGTGTCTGTCACGACAGGTGCGCCCTACTTTTTATTATGAAGAACATTTAATCTTCTAGTTAAGAGAGAATCATTGCAATTGCGAGAGTAAGGGACCGCACCTTTGAAAAAAGAAACTGCCTCTTTGGAGGTAGGACTCAATGTTGAAGGATCCGCTGACAACGGATCCACTTCATCCTCGGGGCGCGCCTTCTTCTTAGAAGAGCTTTGTCTCTTCCTTTTCTTGGAACCCTTAGCAGCATCGCTGGGGGCCTTGCTTTTTACCTTTTCTTGTTCAATTGGTAGATCGAAGGCAAGGTCAGCGCGTGAAACAGTGTTATCTACAAAGGAAAATAAAATGAGTTATTACCCAGGAAGTAGAAGAGCGACGCTGTACTGGAGAGATGTCAGCATTGAATAAATCTTCCTATGTGGTCTCTTTAGATATCCACGAAGCGCGCCCAGCTATATGATCGATATACACTAGGTGGAGAGACCACTTATCCCAAGGGGATAACTCATCGTCGGAAGGCACCGGGTCGCGGAGCGCCTTAAAGGTAAGATACCAAGGAACACCCCCTTGGAAGAATAAGTAGGAACTCTTCCAATTGTAGTTCCTTGTCCTAAAGCTCGTGACTAAGGTCCAAGCAGAGCGCCAATTCTGATACTTATTATTAGGGAATCGACTGACAAAACTGAATACGCCAAAGTGTTTCGAATCTATCCTATAAAATGACAAAACAAAATTAAGGAATATGTATAGACCCTCTTCTCACACAACACCCTAAAACCTACCCAAGTGCGAATGGAATTGGGGGAAAATTGGGTAAGGGAGACGCCATAATACTCGTAGGCTTCAACCATGTCTAGGCATATGGAAAACCTCAACCCCTCATCAATCTGCAGGTGATAATGGTTTCCTCGCCCTGACCTGGCTTAGAAGTAGGATGGGCGTTTTCAGAGTCACTCTCATCGGAAATGGGAAAACGCGGAGAGAAAGGGTCTCTTAGACATGCTTCCTCTACTGCTTTATTAAATATAGACCTAGGGAGTATATTGGGCTTAGGGTCGCTAAAACCAGGGTAAAGAAAACATTAGCCTCACCTCTTACCGAATCGTCCGTCATTGAAGAAATAAGGCGTTCAAGTCGGAGATAGTGGCATGACTCGAAAGGGGTACATCGAGCTATTTTGGGCGACCGGAGATCCTAGGGACGAAAGAGTAGTCGGAATTCTAGAGAGAAAGCAGAGCAAATTATAGAGAGAAAGGAATGACCAATTTATAGAAGAGCTCCCTAGGGGAGATGAACGGTCAGAATACTCCTAGGGGCTATGATTGGCTGAAATGTTCCTCGGGAAACCCAAGGGTTTCCAACGGTTCAATCGAGACTCTCAAGACTCTTCGTCATTTTCCCGCTTCTGTTAGAAATTCAATTTTGAATTTGGGTGCCTTATTACCAATACGTGGCGCGCCAATAGTGACTTTCAGTACCAACAAGAGAAAATAAGCCCGACTCACGATTAATTAGAGGAATGCCATAACGATAGCAAATAGCACCATCAAACCCAACATGAGCGACACTCATATTGGGCTTCGAGGGCAGATGATGGATCCTAGCCTTTGGGCCTCGACACTTAAGGACCAGGCCCAAGAAGTTAGGCCCACTTGGTCCACAACGCAATAAGAGTGACGCGCTAGGATTCTTGGGAAGTCACTACTGCGTCTTTCTCACCGTTATTGGCGCGCCCCGCGACCCAAGGACTCAGTGCCCGCTCAAGGACATACAACAGCTACGACACTAAAGGCCAAACTCATGGACGCCAAAAGAAAGAGGCGTGCCAAGATCATCATAGAGGCGCGCCACTTCGGAACATCCCTTCCTAATATCCCTTCCTGCGACACAAACGCAACACAAGGATCGAGGTCAGATCGGAAGGGATGGGGCGCAAAAACGATAGGCGTGGGGCAGGAGGCGCAATGCCACTATGCACAAAACACCAGACAACACAGAACACGAGAGAACCATGGCCAATTAACCAGGCACCACATGGGATGACCATGATAAGGAGTAACTAAGCTCAGGTTAGGGGTGAGGGTTATAAATACTCTCACTCATCTCTATTCTCAGACCAATAGGTGATTTATCATACTAGAGCATATATACCTTCTCTACTAAACAAAATCTCAGACTAACTTAACCATCGGAGGGGAAACGATGTGAACATCCCAGGATTCCCTTCCCTGCAAGTATGTGGAGCGCCCAGCACGAGACTCCGGAGAAGGAAGTTGCAACGCAAGATCCAACAAATCCGACACACACTTATGACTTATCATGGATTCAAAAGGTTCTCATTGCAATCAAATACTCTTCTTTTCATTGCAATCACATACTCTTCTTTTATGAAAAACAAAATTGCACGTTTTGTTTTGACCTAACTAACCACATGTTTTTTAGATTTTATTATTATTATTATTTTACTAATCAATAATAGAAGTGCCACCGGTTCATGGCATCGTTCTATGGATCCAATTATTTTAATGGAAAACTTGTTCCTTTCCTCATAACAGGCGTCCTTCTTTCGTTATATAAAATTAAACAAAACCATAGTTTCCAAAAATAAAAAATATAAATAAAAGAGAAAAAAAAATAGCTAATATATATCCTGCTCTATTTATTTTGTATTTAATGATAGCAAAACCTTAATTAAGACCATTCAACTATTGACATACAAATGGATCCATTATATAATTTCACCTTTTCCTATATGATACTTTTCAATTAATAAAAAAAAGGACTACCTACCCGCTACTAGGAGTCGCCGATGGATATTTTAACTGTATCGTTAGTTCCCTCTACGAATGGGAGTCGTGTATATATATATATATATTCGTCTTTTTTTTAATCGATGGCATTTTAATATTTAATTAATAATTAAGGTATATTTTGGTGGAAAATTCAACTATCTCCATCTATCTATTAAAAGAAAAGATATAATCTCAAAATTATTTTCCTAGTAAGTATGGACAAACAGACATACTGCTCTCCTCTCGTGTCCAGTTACTTTTCAAAGAAACAGGATAGAGAGACAGGAATTATAGTTTGTTTTTTATTAAGAAAATAGCACTATTTAATAGTCACTACAAGAAACTCGAGTATCGACGTCGACAAAAAATCGTTATTAAAGGCATAAATACTATTGTTAACTTTTAACAACGACGAGGTTTTCGTGACGGTAGCCCCCGTCGTAAAAGGTCTATAGGTCGACAATTTTCCGTTGTCAAAGACGTGCCGCTGTTAACATGAGACTCAACACTTCTCCTTTACATCAGCATTAGGTTGTTGTTAAATACATATGAAAGGAGGCAACATATTGTTGATGTTATAGATGATTTTTACTCATGAAAATACTTCATAATTAAAACAGAGGACACTATAAGTTGATTAAAGGGATCCCATTTATAATTAGGTTTCCAAACAAAGTTAGCCTCACTAACATAAATAAATTTTATGATTAGCTTTATCAAATGAATTTCTAAAAATCTGAGATTGCAAAACATCTCCTCAGAGAGAGTGCAATAAACCATGAACGTCTTGTTAAAAGTTGTACACACAATCTCATGTCAACCTTACTGATATAGAGCAAAAGTTGTTTATAACTTTATAGAATGAACTTTTTCACAAAGTGAAATTTGAGATTGTGAAAATTGAAGTAAGACTACAGTCAAAGCGCACAAAAAAAAATAATGTTTAACTGTAAACAATATTTGGCTAATTTGTGGAGTATCACTGTACCATTTTCGTTTATTCCTTCACTTTCGGGTTTCTTTTACTCCCTTCATCCCAGTAATCTTACCATTCCCTTATCTGTTGTGCACCACAAATCAGTAAATCTCAGCAAAGGAACAACAAAATAATATGAGAATCTAAAGATAGAATGCCTTAAATCGAATGTAAAGATCAAAACATTTTTCAATTTTCATTAAACTGCACTGGTTCATCCCTTGATGATTTCGAGGTTGAACCTTTTGAAAGTTGTTATTCTGCCTGAAAGCGGAAAGACATAAATCAAAGTTTGTACCTAGGTCCACAGGAAGCCTTAACATAGAAAAAGAAATTAATGACTAAGTCCAAGAAAATCAACAAACGAACGCCCCAAAGGGTACAAAAGTCGTTCATCTCTGAGGTGTCTACCACCTAAGGCGTTGCCCTCAAAGATATCAACCACTTACAGTACAAGAAACTTGAGCTTCAACGTCTTGAAAGTGATGCAGGTTAATTTGACAAAAGAAGATGTTGCTGCACCAGACGGAACACTAGCAACTATCAGAAAGATTCATAAAAATAACTTACGAATATTAATACATTGTGTTCAGTTGTCTGAGAAAACTTCTCCACAAGGCTCTTTAATAGTTACCGACAGTTCCTTCAGTAGAAACAAGGAAACCTCATTAATCCAAGTTAAAGTTACATTCAGAATATCAATCAAAGAGACACAAATAGATCTTGAGTAATTGCTTATTTGTGGAAGCAGATTTAAATGATTACTATCCCCATTCAAAGTCTGAAAAATGGGCAATTGAATGAAAAAATCATTATATCGTCCACACAAGCGAATAAAGAACATAAGAAATATAGAATGAACACTTACAAAAGCTCTAACTTCCTCTGTAGACTCGTTCCTTGCTGCATATATGAAAAAAACTGAGGAATAAGAACAGAGTAGCCGGTTTAATACTTTAAAAATTAGGTCAAAATCACAAAACAGTTACGTGAGGCAGTTTGAAAAGTGCCAATGCTATTAATCTAGAGAATAACTGGAGAGACGACGGTGATGCAAAGCATCACTAACAACAGATTTTGAACAACCATATCAATTCCTTCGTCGAAGAATCTTACTCAATGGACCGAATCAAAGAAGTGAGAAGAAATCGACCCTCGGAACTTGTCTCTGCCATCGGTGCCTAACTTACATTGCGCAAAGAAACGCCAGAGAGAGACGCGTGATAGAGAAGATGGCTTCTTCCCAAGGAGTGTGAGATGGAGAGGGAGGGGGTGAAGGGAGAAGGAGAATTAGGTTAAAGAGGAGAAAGGGCTAGTGAGAGTTAAATGGTGTTTCAATTGGGTTTAGTGGCGGTTCTATCGTTTTAGTTGGGACTGATAAATTTTAGTGACCACAACGAATACGGTTATGATAATATGTTATAGTTGTTTGTGCACTATTAGCATCAACAATAATCGCCACTAAATAAACTATTTTACCAAAATAATTGAATTTGTTACTGAATGACTATACTAATGTCGATATTCTATTGACATGCAAACCTATTCTTACATTTGTTCGGTACTTATGTTTTAACGAAGACAAAATTGATTAGTTACGGCAAACAACCGTTGCTGTTATCGCTATATTGACGATAAAATGTTTCACATTTGAATATGTACATTTACAACAGAAAAGTTATCTAATACTGATGGAGTCATTTAATGTCAACAGTAGGCCGACATTACACACTTATCCATGTAAAACATAAAGTGACGGCAAAACTTAAAACTAAATGTAGCTTATAATGGTGGAACACATATTGTGCCTAATAAATAATAAACACGACATGAAAAAATGCCGACATAATATACATATATTCAACTACAATTATTAGCGTCAACCCAAAAGTCCCGTCACTGTTGCAACAGATTCTTGTAGTGAGTACTAGAGTAATATATATATATATATATATATTATAGTTTGATTTTTATGTTAAAAAATAGCATTATTTAATAGTACCACATCAAAGTGTATACATATATATATTACAAATCTAGTTATATTATAATGAGATTCACATGTACATGAGAAAAGGAGCATCAAATCTTTCTCCCGACATTGCGGATTCGAGAACACCCCACCTTATAAATATTTTTATGAAGTGTAAGTATAAGTAAATAAATATTTAGAAAATATTATACATTTATGTATAACATCTGGTCTATCCTACCGTACGATCTGTCCGAAAGTCGAAACTTAACGTCATTAGTGTCATTTATGTTATAATTCAATTATGCACGTACTATATTATTTTTAAAATAAGTACACAAGTAAATTTCTAACCTAAATTATTTGTCCATCCGATCATAAACGATGTTATAAAAAAGTTAATATAAATCTAAAAAAGCAAAAGTTTTTTACAATAGTTAGATAATTAAATTTGACCATAAAAGTCATTAGAGGAGTGTGTTTTTTTTTGGTTAATCATATATTCATTCCATTCAGCTAATAATCAAGAGTCATGAATACATTTCAAAATCTTTGTTAAGAAGTAAAGATAACGGGGGTGGGGGTGATGAACCTAGTCGTGATGACACATCCCCGAAAGGGCAAGCTTTGCGTTCCAATCCACACTTTGGTTTGCGACTCTAGGAATTAGGAATGTCATTGGTTAGGGTATGGTACGGGTATGACAAATACCATAGCCATACCATATTTTTAAACCACATAACATAACAATAACCATAACCATTATGGGTACAATTTTCAAAACCATAACCATTAAAATAACTGTGGTTATTAACCATGGTTTTACCCGTATACCCATATTTATTCCACACATGTAATATAATAAAATATCAAAAGTTTTAATTTAAAAAAAAATACATAAATCTATATTGTCAACAATAAAAATATATAAAACTAACATCATAGTTATTTATTACATGTATGTATAGTAACTTCCATTATTTAATATATATTAATTTATTAATAATAAATAATTATTATATTTATATTATAACCATGGGTATAACTCAAATACCATAACCATACCCATTATGGGTAGAAAATTCATCACCATAACCGTACCGCACCATAATGGTACGGTTAACCATATTAAACAACAATGGTTATAACCATGGTTATGGGTTTTTTACCGCACCATTGCCGCCCCTACTAGGAATCCACCTCCAAGAAAGGATTCCAATAGAGGCTGCCTAATATCAAATGTTCACCCACTAAGGTCCTAATATCAAATATTCCCGAGTCTCTAGCTGGTCACACATCGAGCAAGCTTGCGGTACGTGGACTCCTCTTCGAGCCAGACTCTCCCTGACTACTACTGCTTTTACTACCAGCTTCCAGCCAAGCACTTTGACCTTAAGCAGCCTACGAACCTTTCAAATTTTTGTCCACAGTTGCTGCATTGAAGCTTCCTCAACTGTCTCCTCCTCTATGACTGAGTTCATCTGTTTGGTTTGGATGTACTCGTAAGCCTACCTCGTCGTTACCTTCCCTCCGCGCTTGAAAGGCCACTTTAACTAATCCTTACTAGGTTCATCCGGTATCGGTACATTAATAACAATATGAGCTTCCTCACTTGATACCCTTTCTCTTACCACGTTTTCTTTCCACCTTCTACATTCATGGTCAAGCCATTCCTCCACCTGAGTGTTGGATTGAGCTTCGGTCATCGGTTGATCTCCTAAACGCAGCTCATAAGGGTCGGGAAACCATGGATCATTAAATGATGTTATTGACTTCCCGTCCCCTATAGACCACACCCAGCTAACTGAATGATATCTCGACCTGTTAGTAAGCTCACTCAGCCCCAAGATGCTTTATTGTCTTTCACTGCTTGCATGAAGCTAGAGGATGGAAAATACATACCCTTTAAGAATCTGACCTAAAGTGCGTTTGGTTCTGAAATGATTTTTGTCGCCATTTTCTCCAGAAATGGAGTGGTAAACGAAACCAGCTCGCTGAAGCCAAAACCACCCTTTTTTCGACCTTGTCATAGACTCCCAGTTTCTCCAGTAAATTTTTCTCTACCAATTTGTTGATCCCCACCAAAACAGAGCTATTATAGCATTAATATTCTTACACCGGGTTTTCAGGAGTTTGAACACATCTATAGTATACGTCGGTACTATAGTAATGACCGCTTTTATTAACAATTCTTTGCCTGTGTTATTGAGGATTTTTTTACCTTCATCCCACCATTTTGTTCACGGGCTTATCTTTTAGAGAGGTCAGGGCCACTGACTTTTGATCTTCCCCATAATGAGGGGAGACCTAAGTACTTTCCTGCATTTTTCGCTAAGCTCATGCCGAATACTTCAGCCACCTCTGATGATATTTGGCTATTCGCACCTGTCACACTGAAGATGGTGGGTTTAGCAAAGTTTACCTTATGTCCCGATCCCTTGGAATACTGGTCTACAGTATGCTTGAGAGCTTGAGCATTATCCACAGTGAACTTTATGAAGAACAGTGATTCGTCAGCGAAGAAGAGATGATGCATCTCTGCGCAGGTCCTTCTTGGTTTGATGCCATCTAAATCCTTATTTCTTACCTTCTGATCCACCATCCTGGACAAACTTCTACCACAATGATAAATAGATAAGAGGAGACGGGGTCTCGTTGTTTAAGTCATCTGGATGGCTTGATCAAATTTGTTCTTTTTTCATTGACTATCACCCGATATGAGACAGAAGAGATACACATTTTAATCCATGTTACCCATCGATGATCAAATCCTATTCTTTTCAATACTGCGTGGAGAAAATCTCATTCCACCCTGTTGTAAGCTTTTTGCATGTCTACTTTCAAAGAACAATCTGTATTCTTCCCATTCTCTCCTTTTCTCCTCTTACTATTCAGGTAGTTTAACATCTCATGTGTCATCAAAATGTTGTCCTGAATCTGCCTTCCTCCTATGAAAGTGCTTTGAAATGGGGTGATCAGTTCTGGTAAACAGGTTTTCAGCCTATTTTCCAGATCCTTAGACACAGGTTTATATCCAAAATTACAATGGGACGGAAGTCCGTCAACTGGTATGCCACTTGTCTCACCACCACTTTCGCAACTTTTCTTGTAAGATGATCATTAACATCAGCTGAGATTTGCGTCGGCAAACAATCAAGCAAATCTCCATACTCACTTCGGTCCATTTGGTCTCCTCTATCAGATTATAGAAAAAAAAAGTGGATTTCCTCCATTATGTCGTCCTCCTTGTCTATCCATCTCCCCTCCGAATCCCGGATCTTAACAATTGTTTTCCTCCTTCTTCGTTAAAGAGTCATTTGATGAAAGAACTTAGAGTTTCTGTCTCCTTGAGTGAGCATCCACTTAACTCTTGATCTTTGTCTCCAATAAATCTTTTCATTCTTCCATAATGTGTTCACTTTCGATTTTAAAGCTTTTTCATCCTCAATTCTTGATTGACTCGGAGCAACCGTTCCTAGTTGTTGGAGTCTTCTTCTAACCTTCTCTATTTCAACATTGGCGTTTCCAAAACTAAGCTTACTCCAACCTATAAGATCCTTTTGGCATATATTCATCTTTTGTCTTAACTCTTTCGCTCATGTAATGTTTCCACCCCGACTCCACGCTTTCTTGATCACGTCGAAGCATTCTAGTTTTTTGAGCCACGTTTACTCGAATTTGAATCTTGTCCTCCCTTTTGAATCATAACAGTCAAGCGTAAGGGTAATAGGGGAGTGATTAGATATGATTGACTAAACCGTTTATACACTGAGCTCGATGATATCTAGCACACCACAACTCGTTTTCTAAAACCCGATCAAGTCTCTCCTCAACTCTTTCGGCCCCTCATCGGTTGTTAGACCAGGTGTACATTTGTCCTTTGAAACCAATATCTCCCAAGCCAAGATCTTCTTGAAGGCTTATGAATTCATCGATATTCCTTTGATCCTTTTGACGTACACCGATTTTCTCATGGCGGTTGCTAATATCATTAAAATCCCCTATAAAAATCAAGGGTCCCTTCTATTCAGCACTATCCCTCTTAGCCGATTCCAATTGTGAATCCGCCTTCAAAGTCAGGGTTCCCATATATCCATGAGATAAACATCTTCTCCCCATCCGATCCCATTTTTACGACACTGTCAATAATATTCTTGCTTATGTGCCCACACTCAACTGATACTTCACTAAACCACTACAATGCTAGACCTCTACTAATTTTACTTGGGTTAACATATAATGATTTCTCCATTTTCACCTCCCTTCTGATCCTTTCACAAAAAGCTTTCAGTTGTTTAGTTTCCATTAAGAAAATTAGCACTCGTCGGAATCTTCTTATGTGATCTTTTAGATGGAGAACTCTTAGGGGAGATCCCAACCCCTGATAATTCCTACTAAAGATATTGATTCGGTCCGTGTAGATGTTTGGGGACAGCCACCAAAACTATTTTTTGTCATTATTGAACATCCTGCTTCCTTATTGACTTGTATCTTAATCTATTTTCGATGACCCTATGGCTGGTTTTGTCCTCAATAGCTTCTACAGGGCTGGAAATTTTCCTTTTCTTGCTTAGGTGCTTCTTTTCACCATTACCTTCTTTGACCCCAACTTCCACTTCAGGGGTCGATCGTTTCGGAAGGGGGGGGGGGAGGAAAAGATATTGGTATTTACTTTTAGACCTAGGTCAAAGCTATTGCAGATGAAGGGTTCCTAATGGCTAAGGCTTTTGGCTTGGGTTGGGGGGGCGCAAGTTTCAAGTTTGAGGGGCTTGGGGAAAATATAGGAAGTTTATGAATGCACTATCTGGTGATGGGTTGCGCGGTTCATAAGATGCAGATTTGGGTGAGAGGTGGTATGCAAGCTTGGGGGTATCATTTAGAGTTATTTGGTTAACAGAACTATCTGAGATGTCTAGGGGTTCAAGGTTTAAGTCAAGGAGGGTATTTTCAGGATGGGAAAGCTCCAATGATAAGTTTAGATCTGGAAGAGGCTCTACTGGGTAAGCGATCGAGTTTGGGTCCGGGTCCTTCTGAAACAAACTCAACTCAGCTACTTCCTCCTTCTAAATACAGTGAATCCTTTCATTTGCTCCACATGTCGAAGACACATCCTCTTCCTTTGTTACCTTAGCAATAACTACTTTCTCCACTAGGGTTGCATTACATTCCCTCATAAGTTTCTTCCATGTTTTTCTTTAGGGTCTCTGGTTTGGAGCTAGGCATGGTTTACCCCCCCCCCCCCCCCCCCCCCCCCGATTTGATGTCAACCACTTTGTCTTCTCTGACGATTTCCGCTTAGCCAGGCCCTATACATCGAAGCTTTTGGGTTAACCTCATATAGGACTATCTCCAAGTTTCATCCTTGAGAAGTATTCCACAACCATATCAGAAGTGTGAAAGTCATTCGTGCTTGATTGTCGCCCACTTTTCTTCCCTTCTTGCATTCGTCCACCAGAAACCTGCTAATAACGGACTATTTACATTCACCTTAGTGTTTATCTTTACAAAGCATCACCTCTGCATCACGACCTCCTTCTCGAGTTCAATACATTTTCCTATATTATCCCTATACATCATATATGAACTGAGACTGTGTACTTGCACCCAAGTTTCCATCCAGGAGAAGTCGATGTCTTCCACGCACTGACTTGCCTCACATATTCTGAGACTAAAGCATGTCCATGAATCGCCCACGGTGAAATAGCCATAATACGATCCCTGCCCTTGACATTCTCAAACTCAAACACCATAATCTTCTCCTCCAATTCTGTCTGTTTAACTGGCCCGAAGTTTGCCCAAGCTACTTTTAATACATTGTGCACAACATTACTCTTAATCCTTTTCTGACATATCATTTTTCCTAAAACTTGAACTCCTTACTGTTGGGGGGCGGGGAGGTCTGAAAATCAGGGATAGTTTGGCCCTTCAGGGGACCTCGTTTTCCTCGGAGCCTGGACGGACATTCATCTTGGTCGTGGCCCAGTCATTTTCACTTCAGTCCCTACCAATCTGCAGAACATATTCGAAAACAATGAGGAAAATAAGAAGAAAAATGGACTAGAATGCTAAATTGAAAATTAGGGTTTGGGTTGGAAAAACTTTTCATTGCTAAAGCCATGCACTAGAAGACAAAATATGGATTGATGGAGTGCACCGCCGTAGCTTCCTATTAGGTAAGGGTGCACCGCCGTAGCTTCCTTTTCCTAACTATATATAACCAGTGTTATCAGAATCGGATTGACCCTCGAACCGGCGAGTGGGTCGGTTTCCTGTTCGGTCGGGTCAACCCGGTTGGGCCCGGTTCAACGTGTGGTTCACTGTTCATAAGCAAAAAAAAACGTACCAAGGTACAGTCGTAGTTTGCCCATCCAATCCGTTGACGAGCTAGATCATATACAAAGATTTTGTTCTTCAAAACAATAGCTGCAACAAAACATGTGAAACTTATGTAGTTTAGTTACATACATCATATATCTGTAAGCTGTAATCTCATGCAACTATTAATTAGTTCGCTTCCTTCAAAAATTGTAGCTTTGCAACATAAAAGGAAAGTAATTTGTCAAAGCTAGAACGAAAGGGGTTGATTTAACGATAACTAATATCCTATCGTTAAAATTAGGTAGTAAATTGATTGGATGTAGTTAGTTATACCTCCTAATAGAGTGATTCCTTGCCTCTGAGGCTTTTGGAAGCCAATGCACCAAACTGCAGCACCAACCCGTGAGACAAAACCCAGGATCCAACCAACTGTTAACAGTCAACCATTGGGTTCAAAACTTTACAGACCAACAAAATCAAAAGATGAGAAAAACGTTAGATGTGTTTATGTAGCTGTCTGTATTAGTCAGATATGATGATACAGTAAAAAGGTGTTGTGTACTGCATTACTCACGGGAAGGCAAGGAGTTAACCAGAGTTAGTGAGATAATGATTATTAATCAGATAAGCAGTAGTATTCTAAATCACTTACTATTGAACCTAATCACTTACTAAATCACTTACTCTGCTGCAATAGGTAGTCTTGTGGACCTAATGCCATCGTGGCACCCTCAAAATTCAAGCAGATTTGAGAAAATACGTCGATGAGGCTACAATTTTTTCAAAGCATGCAAATTGTATCAAACTCTTAATATTGTGGCCTGTATACAAGAAAAAAACATCAAATTCAAACATTAAATAACATTGATTTCCCCTAGAACGAATAGGGGACGCAAACGAAGATACGTCAACATTGATCTACAATGAAAGAGTTGATGATAATATTACGATCTTCTCAATATTTTTACAGATAACACCCGTGCACTTATTTTAAAAGGAAAAAAAAAATTTGGCCATAAAAAATCGTTCATTCAAGAACCGTGGGGCCTAGGCTCGCAAACAAGAGAATCTGTTACAAGTAAAACAGAAAGAGCGGGTGGGGGTGAAGACACCCAATTCATAGGACACACCCGACGCCTAGCATGGTTGGCTACCCAATCCGCACATTTATTAGCGGACCTAGGGATAGCCACCCATCTCACAACATCCATATAACTCACCATGGATTTAACACTCTCGACAATAGCATTAATCCTCCAAAAAACCGAATGGCCCCGGATGTGGTTAATAACCACTTCCGAATCCGCCTCAAAAACGACTTTCCTCCAACGGAACTCCGAAACAAGCTTGGCCGCTTGGAAAATGGCCAACGCTTCCAACTCTACAATGGATCCCCCCGAGGCGGTTCTGTGCACACCACCCCAGATAGAACCCGACCTGTCCCGAACAATAACACCGAACCCTCCATGTCCCGAGTCCGAGAACCACAAGGCATCGCAATTAACTTTGAGCTCATCCCCCTCCGGTCTGGTCCACCCCGCAGCAGCACGGTCCGACAGAACCCTCGGCACGCCCTGGCTCCTCCGGCCAAGCTCACCCTGCGCAACACCGACCTCTGTGGCGATCCAGGCAGGGTTCGGGCACCTGTTCTCCATCGCCAGGCCACACCTGGCCTTCCAGATCATCCAGGCGGTGGTCATGCATCGCTCCCACGTCGCCTCCCTGTCCATCGACGTCCGGATGCCCGGCGGCTCCACCCCTCGAATAAGCCAGTCCAGCAGCCGCGGTAGGTGAGCTCCTATCGCATCCCAGCCATAGGCTCGCCTCCAGACCTCACGAGCCCACACGCAACCCCCGAGCACATGATCAACTGTTTCGACCTCGTCACATGCTGTACATGTTGCCTGAATCGCCATCCCTCGTCTGGCCAAGCTCGCCCGCACCGGGAGAGCTCCCACTCGCAGTTTCGAAACGAAGGACTTGACCTTCGGCCAAGCTCGAGAATTCCACAGACTGGTCCAGGCTCCCCGTCCCTGCTCATCACGAGGTGCTTAAGGCAGGTGGCGATCGCACAGCCGGTGGTACATCGACCTGACCGAGGCCGAGCCATTCGCCGTGAATGGCCAATGACGAGTGTCCTCGGTCTGCATGGCAGGTAGATGAATGCCCAGGACCGCACCAGCATGCATAGAAGCCACGTCTTGCCGAACCACACCCTCGCTCCAGCAGCCATCCGAGATCCAGTCAGCCACCCTAGTAGCGTCCGAAGGCAAATGGAGAGCATCAGCTAGCTGGATCCGAAACCCCCCGAGTGCAAGGGTACCCATCGATCTTGGAAGGGTCGGATCGACCTCCCATCACCAATAGACCATACCCCATCCTCTATGATCGTGTCACGTCCCGAAAGAAGGCTCGACCACCCCCAAGAGGCTCTACTTCCCTTAGTGGCATGTAAGAAGTCGGAGTTAGGAAAGTAGAGTCCCTTGAGCACACGAACCCAAAGAGAGTTGGGCTCCTTAATGACCCGGGCTGCCATACTCGCCAATAGCGCCTCATTAAACTTTTGAAGTTCCCTAAATCCGAGCCCACCCATCGCTTTTGATTTGGTCATAAAATCCCATATCTTCCAATGAATTTTCATATCACCATTAGACGCTCCCCACCAAAATGCTGCAATCATGGCATTAATTTCCGCACACCAAGTGGAGGGAAGTCTAAACACGTTCATAGCATAGGTCGGAATAGCAGTGATTACCGCTTTAATCATCACCTTTTTCCCGGCGTTATTGAGAAGTTTTGATCTCCACCCCATCATCTTGTTGCGGATCCTGTCTATTAGGAAGTTTAGAGCGTCCTTCCTTGATCTTCCCCATAAGGTTGGTAGCCCCAAGTAGTTCCCCGGGTTGGACACTTGGGGAATACTTAGGGTACCCGCCACTGCCACTCTAAGGGAGTCCGGAGCTGCCGCATTGAAATACAAAGTAGATTTGGCAAGGTTGACTCTTTGACCTGAAGCATGACAGAACTCATCAAGGATTGCCCGCAACTTAGTGGCTTTGTCCGCCCCTCCTTTCATGAAGAAAATAAGGTCATCCGCGAAGAAAAGGTGGTGAATGGTCGGGCTATTCCTTCGCGGCCTGATGCCCTCCACGAGTGAGAGATCCACCTGTTTGTCCATCATTCTAGACAGCACATCATATACGATAATGAACAAGTAGGGAGAGAGAGGATCACCCTGCCTTAATCCTCGGGACGGCCGTATGATGCTTGACCGCTTCCCATTCACGATGACTCTGTAGGTGACTGTAGATATGCACGCTTCGATCCATCTCACCCACTTATCACAAAAGCCCCGCCTCCTTAATGCCTCAAGTAGGAAATCCCACTCGACTCTGTCATAGGCCTTCTGCATGTCGATTTTCAGAGCCCACTCGTCCCTATCCCTCGAACCCGCGTCCCTACTCCTGGATTTGAGGAAATGGAACATCTCATGTGCAATAACAATATTGTCCTGGATACGTCTCCCTGCCATAAAAGCACTCTGAACAGGCGTGATAAGTTCAGGCAAATAGGTTTTAAGCCTATTAGCCAGAACCTTAGAAATAATCTTATATCCAAAGTTGCATAAGCTTATAGGCCTAAAATCTGATGCAGCACATGGAGTATGAATCTTAGGAATGAGAGTAATTTCAGTTTGGTTAAGAAAGAAAGGCATGATACCTGATGACAGGAAGGAGTTAACCGAGGTGACGATGTCTGGACCGATTACGCCCCAGTTCTTTTGAAAGAACGCCCCTGTAAACCCGTCCAGCCCCGGTGCCCTAGACCCCCCCAACTGAAATACCGCCCCCTTGACCTCCTCCGGAGAGGCAGCCCCAGTCAAGTGTGAGTTCATCAAATCAGACACCTGAATCGGGATGCAGCTAACAGTGTCCTCATTGGCACCGTTAAGGCGTCTGCTGGAGCTGGCGCAGAAACCCTCGTCTGGATCATCTGTTCAGAATGTTGCACCTCACAGGAGCTCGACTGAGGCTCAGTCCCCGGTCCACTGCTTCCAGAACACACAACGGTCTCCCACAGCTTCTGGTGCTCCGAAGGCTCTCTGATCGGGGCTCCCTTGCTTCGATCACCCATCTGAGGCCCTCCTTTCCAAGACATCGAGTCGGACAGCGACTGCGATGCCGCCCGCATGACCTCGTTCCAACTTGGCCTATCTGGGTTCATTGGTTGGATCGAGGATGACACCGAAGGGCCTGTCGTCCCTCCCAGCATGTAAGTCTTAGTACCTGCTCTTGGTCTCTCCCCGGCAATCCACGGACCGTACAAAGTGAAACCTGGCTTCGTCTCGGACATCACCAGGTCCTCTGCACAAGTCTGTGAATTATGCCCAATCCTTCCACACACGTAACAGAAGTCCGCATGTCGTTCGTATTTGATCTCGGCCCACTTGTCTTTCGCGTCGGCTGTCACCCACCTGAAACCAGATTTTAACGGAACAGTAATATCTATAGCCACTCTCACCCGCAGCACCGATCGCCTACGCATCATCCTATCCTCCTCTACCTCAACGCATCTACCAACTAGGCACCCTATACTCCTAACATTATCAGCATTCATCATATCCAAGTTGAAACCCGCAATTTGAATCCAGCAACTTAGCCAATTGAACTCAACATCCTCAACACACCTATCAACACTTCAATCAATAAGGTTTAAGCAGTGACCTTGTACCGACCAAGGGAGCTGGTCCAGGACCTGCCTCTTGTCCTTGTCCGAGTTGAAGACGAAACTCATCGTACAGCTTATGGATTGGGTGCGAACCCAGACCAGTTCAACCAACATTGGGGGACTGGTCTGGGTACTGAACCAGACCGTAGGACCTCCGATTGGGGCTCAATGGGAGCCCCAATCGTTTGAACCGAACCCAGCCAAGTTCGGTCCAAACTGATTGGGGTTGTAATTGAGCCCCAATCGGATGTCCTATGGTCTGGATACGAACCTAGATCAGTTCGCCCAACCATGGGGACCTGGTCTAGGACCAAACTCAGACTAGTTCGACTAACCATAGGTACCTGGTCTGGGTTTGGACCCTTGCTAGGGGACCCCCGGTATGGCTTGAACTGAGTCGGGATTTGTTTGAAACATTATTTGGTTAATTTTCAAATATGAAAAATGTTTAAGGTAATTTTTTAACAGAAAAGTAATGGAGGTACCAATTAACATCATTTTCAAATGTATTGAACCATTAACCATCACAAAAAAACAAGTTGCACGGAAAACCATTTTGTGTAAACATATTTGACCATTTTCAGACTTTTCCCTAATTTTGAATGTAAATACATAGTTTTCTATATCAGATGAAGACCTACAACTAATATGCTTTTATACTTGAGATGGTTGTGAATTCAAAATGCCGGAACTACGAACTTCATCTCTAATTCACGATCCCCTACAAGCTCCAACAATAGCACACTATCATATAGAAAGGAAACACAATATATACAAAACAAAATCATTTAACACAATAATAACACACTACATAACAGTAGACATCTTAACACAATAGTTTAACTTCGGTATAATACGAGACACCTCAACACAATAATTCAAACACACTACATAACAATAGTTCATACTGATTACTAATTAACCATACAAGTTTAACTCAACCACAATATATAGCAATCTACTTTTATAAACTTCAATTTTTGTGTATATGGCTTACCTTAAGAAGAGAGTTCATTGCCGATTGAATCTCTTGCCACTTGCAGTTATCAGTTTCTACGTATTCCATGCCCGATTCATTAATTAATTGCTTTAATAGGAGCGGTTCTAGAACGGGGTTCACTGAACTGATCCATTTCCTGTGATTTCGCTTAAACTCCCGCCTGTTGTTGTGGTCATACAGAGCATTAATGTTAAACAATTCTTTTCAACCAAAGTACAAAATCAAGACCAGGGAGATTGTTTAGTAATTCAATTATCAAGAAGACGGGAGAAAGCAAGTTCACCTTTGAAGAGACTGAGCAACATCTGCAAACAATTTTAGTGAAGCTCTTATTTTGCAATTAGTTTATTTCACATTGAAGGATTTCAACCTTGGAACTTTAGAACTGAAGTAGTTGTTTAGGTTTTCATGGTTCAAACCTTTCCATGGAAAATTGAATGACATTCATAATATATATGTATGTAGATGCAAGAGATTTTGGTTGGTCATAGAAAATAAAATAAAAGAAACTCACTTCCATAAAGCTTTTCGATAGATTTAGTGACCACTTGAAGGATCTTATCTATACGAATCTTCAATTTATGAAAACAATCATCAGCTATGATAATCAGAATACTTGTTATTGTTCCTTCACTAACAGTTAAAAGAGAAAATAATGAGATTCTATACCAGTTGCCAATATAACTATTAAACGGAGAAAATTTAGTTGACAGCTGCAATGCATATGTAGAACTCACCTATAGAACCAAAATTTACTAAATACCCTTCATACTAACTCAACTACTTGATACAAACTATGCTACTTTTTTACATCAAATACACAAGTAGAGCACAGTTCATCCAAAAAACTGCAACATGTCTTCAATCAGCATGATCAGTGTATCCATAAATTTGATTCAACAATCGAAAGCTACATATCAATAACAAATAATGATGCAATTCGGGATTGAGTCAACTATCTTGGACTAGCAATTCGAGATTGAGCACCAGCAACCTCCAGTCTCTTTCTCATGCCGAACCTCTGCTCATGCGGGACCAGTCTCTTTTCCTAACCAGAGTCTTTATCATGCGAAACCTCTCTCTTGGACCTTGCCATCGCCCAACACAAACCACAACATAGCTAATTCAGAGTCCACTTCACTTGCAACATACCAATCTTGACTCCATGCAGTCCCTGTCCTAATCTATCAAATTAACCAAACGTGGGCGGGATGAAATGACACAAACACGTAGCATTGACAACCCAAGCAGCAGAGATGGCACAAATGAAGTTGGAGTCGGAGTCTATTTACCTGACGCGTCTGTTGGCCGACGTCGGAGAACCACAGAGTCGCCACTCGCCATGGGAAGAAGAAGCTTCAACGGGAGAGGCCAAGTGGGAGGACTCTTTAAAATGAAAAGGAGGGAGCGTGAGAGGAGTGAGCTTACGAATTTAAATTTGGAGCAGTGGAGTGGAGGCGTGAGTTAAGTTACATAAGAGAAGGGGTGATAGAGAGTTAGGTTAAGTTTTTTAGAATTAGGTCTAGTTTTGTTTTTTTAAACTAAATGGTGGTTCAATTCGGTTTAGTGGCGCTTCAGTTGATTTAGTGGGGGTTCTTAAATTTAGTGACGACAATGACTAATGTTAGTCGACAATATGCCATAGTTGTTCGTGCATTATTGACATCAACAATAGTCGCTATTAAACAAACTATTTTACCAAAATAATTGAATATGTTATTGAATGACTATACTAATGTGGACAATATATTGACACGCAAACCTATTCTTATATTTTCTCTGCTATTTATGTTTTAACAACGATAAAATTGAGTAGTTTCGACAAACAACCGTTGTTTTTATCGCTCTATTGACGACACAATGTTTCGCATTTGAATATGCACATTTACAAAGGTAAAGTTATCTGCCACTGATGGAGTCATTTAATCTTAACAGTTTGTCGACATTACACATTCATCCATGTGAGAAATAAAGTGATGACAAAAATTAACACTAAAAGTAGCTTATAATGGTGGAAAACATATCGTGTCTAATAAGTAATAATAACGAGAACAAAAATTGCCGAGACAATATATATATATATATATATATATTTAACTACAATTGTTAGTGTCAACAGAAAACAGTTGGTGCTAAAAATATATTTACCGACGAAATTGTCTTTGCCGACCAAACCGATTTTGCCGGCAAAAACATATCTTTGCCGACAAAATTTCCGTCGGAAAATAAATTATTTTTTTCGACGATATTTTTGTGACATATTTCAACGGTAAACTTTCGACGACGAAATGTTTACCTACAAAATTCTATATTTACCGACGAAATTGTTTTTTTTGCCTACGAAGTTTTTACTTTTTCCAACGGAAAACTATCGTTGGCAAAAGCCAAAATTTCAGTAGTGCTGATTAATTTATAGACAACTAAATACAGAAAACAAACTAAATACACGTTAAGCTACTTGAATTTTTCAAATAGCTGCCTAAACTATTATATCAGGTTGTAACTTAACACTCCCCTCAAGCTGATATTCTGATAGATATCTTTCATTCCCAAGCGATTCAGTAAATAATAATGTTGCTAACTTCCAAGAGTCTTTGTGAAGACCTCTACAAGTTGCTTTTTTGTCTTTACATATTTTTTTCTTATGATGCCTGCCTTAATCTGCTTTCTAACAAAATGACAGTCAATTTCAGTATGCTTAGTTCTTTAATGATACGTATGGTTAGATGCAATATGTATAGTAGCTTTATTTTCACAGAATAACGTACCAACAGATTCATAAAAATTTAGTTCATTCAACAAGACCCTTAACTAGTTAATTTCAGAAACTGTAGACCCACACTCCTATATTCCGCCTCAGCTAAAGATCTAGAAACCATGGCTTATTAGTTTAACTTTCCATGAAATTAATGAATACCCTAACTTAATACTATAACCATTGACAAATCTTTTACCGTATAAACAACTACTCCAATCTGAATCAGAAAATGCATAAATATCATTATTGTTATCAGATGTACTTAAAATGCCTAAACTTGGTTGGTTCTTAACATATCTTATTATCCTATAAACAACTTCTAAATGTGATTTCTTTGGACATTGCATATATTGACTTAAATATTTAACAAAAAAAAATGCAATGTTAGACCTTGTGATAGATAAATATAATAATTTTCCTATTAATTTTCTATATATGATAGGATCAGAAACTAAGGCATCATCATTATTATTATTTTTTTTTTTGGTCAATAACAATTTCATTTCAAACTCGGTTACCAGTGTTTTCGACACTATTACAATCATTCCTCAAAATACTACGAAGTAAGAGTGGGGGTCTTTCGACCCAATTACTTAGACACACTCCTAGTTTGGCTTGTTGTGCAATCCAATTTGCACTCTCATTCGCGGTTCGTCGGACTTTCCTCCATATGATGGTTTGCACTCCCGTGGCTAACGCTTTGACGTTGTCGCACACATTTTCAATTCGCCATTGGTATGCCCTGCCATTCAATTGGTTTATCACTATCTCCGAGTCCGATTCCACCACTACATTGTTCCATCCCATTTCTATTACCAATTTCACACCTAGTAGCACGGCTTGCGCCTCCATTGTCGTGGCATCCGTTCCCATCATGTTTCTGTTTGCCCCTCCCGCTATTTGTCCTCGGTCATCTCTTGCAATTACTCCGAGTCCTCCTTTTTTCGTACGAGGGCACCAAGCCGCATCACAATTGATCTTGATTTCACCTTGATTTGGAGCTAACCACCCTTCGGTTTGTGGCTGAGCTAATTCAGTCTGGCTCCAAGCGGGTCCAGTCTGTGCCCCATTTGGTTCGGCTTGTGACCGAGTAGGTTCAGTGGTGTGCTCCCCTTGCAGTCGTCGTATTTCTTCCATGACGTGTCTTGGGTTGGGCAATTTCCTTTCGAACGCCGCTCTACACCTTGCCTTCCAAATCATCCAACATGTCATCATACAAAGTTTCCACCTTGTTTCTTTGATATGCATTGTCATCCCCGTTTCTTCATATCGTGATTTTATCCATACCTCGAAATTTTGTGGTCTTTGTTGATTTGGATCAATCCCTAACATGTCGGTCCATACCTCCTCCGTCCACCTACAATTGTATATCATATGTTCTCGATCCTCCTCAAGACCACATATTGGACAACTTACCGGGACATTCATACCCCTTCGTCGAAGGTTCATCATGAGGGGTAGTGAATTTGTTTGAAGTTTCCACATGAAATGCTTGATTTTTGGCATTGTGTCACACTTCCAAATAGCTCGCCATCCTTCCTCATTTTCAGCTCCTATGGTCGTAGCTCTTGGTTGTAAGACATCGGCTTGCTCCTTTATGCGGTTGTAGGCCGACCGAACCGTGACGGTTCCTTCTTTCGTATGAGGCCATATCAATCGATCCTCCCCTCCATTTTGTGGTATATGGACCTGCAAAACATGTAAAACATTTGCCGGTTCGATCAAAGTTTGGACCAAATCGACATTCCATGTCCTATCCTCCTTGATCAAATCGGCCACCATGAGAACCCGGTTGGACTCGCACTCCGGTCGGATGTCTACTTTGAAACCCTCAATTGTGTCTACCCACGGATCCCCGAACACTCTTATATGTCGACCATCTCCTACTCTCCATAGGCCTTCGCTCACAAGTTTATCCCGTCCACTCAAAAGGCTTGTCCACCCCCATGAAGCACGGCCTCCTTTTTTTGCCGAGATGATGTCCCTTCCCGGATAATAAATCCCCCGCATTACCCGAACCCATAGTGCATTCGGTTCAGTTTGCATCCTACCCACCATCTTGACAAGCAACGCCATATTGAAGGTTTCCAATTCTCTAAAGCCCAAACCACCCTTGAACTTGTTTTTTGTAAGTGTTTCCCATTTCCTCCAATGGATTTTTCGGCCCTCATTCGTTTGTCCCCACCAAAACCGAGCTATAATTGCATTAACCTCCGCACACCATGTTTTCGGAAGTTTGAATAAGCTCATCACATAAGCCGGTATTGCCGTGATCACTGATTTTATAAGGACTTCCTTACCCGCTTGATTAAGGGTCTTTACTCGCCATCCACTAATCTTGTTTTGAATTCTCTCCTTTAGGTATCCCAAGGCCGCCTTTTTTGATCTACCCCAAACCGCCGGTAGCCCTAAGTATTTCCCCGGTTGGCGCGTACCTTGGATTTGCAGGACGTTCTCGACTTCCCCACATATAGACCGATCGGCTCCCCGGTTAAAAGTGAGGGTTGACTTTGCCTCGTTTATTTTTTGACCTGACGCCTTACAATAATGCATGATCGTGGTTCTTAGGTGTCTTGCATTCTCTGTTGTTCCTTGAAAAAAGAATAAAGAGTCATCTGCAAAAAACAAATGATGAAGTTCCGGGCAACCTCGTCCCAAAACTAGTCCCCTCAAACTCCCTTCTTGGATGTCACGCTCCACCATCCGTGATAGAACATCCGCCAAAAGAATAAACAAATAGGGAGACAAAGGGTCACCTTGTCTAATTCCCCTACTTGGTGTAATAGTGGTGGTGCGGTTCCCGTTCACAAGTACCCTGTATGTTGGCGTTTGAACACAAGATCTCATCCACCCAACCCATTTTGCATTAAAACCCCTATTCTCCAAGCTCTTTAATAAGAACTCCCACTCGACCCTGTCATAAGCTTTCTGCATATCCAGTTTTAGCGCACATTCCACCCTGTTTGGTTTCCCTTTATTTTCCAAGTAGTGGAAAACCTCATGTGCCACCATGACATTGTCCTGTATAAGGCGACCTGCTACAAAAGCGCTCTGGAATGGAGTAATAAGATCTGACAGATATACTTTCAATCTATTCACCAACACTTTTGTTATCACCTTATACACAAAGTTACACAGACTGATTGGCCTAAATTCAGATGCATGTATCGGGTTTGAAACTTTTGGCAACAAGGTTATATCAGTTTGAGTTAGGGATGTAGGAAATATACCTGTTTCGAGGAAAGCTTTGACCGCGGTGAAGACATCTGGGCCCACTATGTTCCAGTTCCTCTGATAGAATAACCCCGGAAATCCGTCTGGTCCTGGCGCCTTTGATCCCCCCAAATGAAATACCGCCTCTTTTACCTCCTCCATTGTCACCCTTCTTGTCAAATCTGAGTTCATCTCCTCATTGATCTGGTGAGGTAAACATTCTAGTATAGAGTAATCTGTGTGAACTGACTCCGAAGTGAAAGCCTTCTCGTAGTAGTTCTTTATCTCGTTCATAATGTCAGACTCTCTTATGATCCATTCCCCCCCTTCCCCTTTCAGACGAGTAAGGCGGTTTCTTCTTCTTCTTGAATTGGTTGTAAGGTGAAAGAAAGTCGTGTTTCGGTCTCCTTCGGTGAGCCACTTTACCCTCGCCCTTTGTTTCCAATAGAGTTCCTCCCTCTTCCATAAATCTCGAATACGACCTTTGAGTTCGATCTCTTCTTCTTGAACCGCACTACTTCTAGGTCCCCTCCCAATTCGTTGTAGTCTTTTTTTCGCCTCCCTCATTTGTATCATGTTGTTCCCGAAATTACACTTACTCCACCCAATGAGGTTTCTTCTACATTTACCCAATTTCGGCCAAAGTCTCGGTTGGTTCGGCCGGTTTTGTTCCTCCTCCCCCCACACGGTTCGGATCACCTCTTTGCACTCTGGGTTTTCGAGCCACATTTCTTCAAATCTGAATTTTCTTGGTCCTCTATTCGGTTCCCTCCATTTTGTGATTATCATGGGCGAGTGATCCGACCCTACCGCAACTTCATTAACACACTCGGCATTGGGGAATATTGCATCATCATTATTAAGCCCAAAAAATTCATCATATCCTTTGCTTGTGAGCTTCAGATTTTGCTCTATTGGAGTCTTACTCAGCTTTCCACCTAACATTTCAACTTCATAAAGAAGTTCAAGTCCATACTTTCTTTGGCACAAAATGAGACATTTGTCATATCTAACTACTTCTATACCAATAAAATATTTTAGTTCACCCAAATCTATCAATTAGAAATTTATTTGCAGGGTGATTGTTAGTTATTCAATCAACGATTTACTATTTCCAGTTATTAGTAGATCAACAACATAAATCAACAACGGAACAATTTCCTATCCCTTTTTCTTTGTTTATAAAGAATAATCATGTAAACTTTTAACGTAACCATTCCTTACCAACGCGTCAGTGAGCTTGACATTCTAATGTTTAGAGGCTTGTTTTATTAGTCCATCTAAGGACTTTTGCAAACGACATACCAAATGAGTCTTTCTGTGTTTTCAAAAACTAGGTGGAACATGTATATAGACTTCCTCATCAAGATCACCCTACTGAAATGCGTTAAAAATATCCATCTGATATAATCAATGGCATTTTTTTTTGCTACTAGAGAAAGGAGTTTCACTACAATCAATCTCTTCCTTTTGATTATAGCCCTTAACAACTCATCTGGCCTTATATCTTTCTAAGGAGACACCAGAGTTATACTTAGCTTTATAAACCCATTTAAATACTAACGCATGCTTACCTGTAGGGAGGTGAATTAAAACCCAAGTCTTATTTTCCTCTAAGGCCTTGATTTTATATTTCATAGCAGAAACCCAATGTTTATCCTTAGAAGCCTCAAACACATTGTTTGGCTGAGTGACTTTGTTTAAACCATTGAGAAAACATTTATATGTGGAACTAATTGAATCATTACTTAGGATGCCTATGGATGAAGAGTTGAACAAACAATTATTGGACATATCATAACCCTTTTGCCAAAAGGGTGCCTTTATGGGTTTAGATGACCTTCGTGGCACCTCTATGGAAGAAGTTAGGGATCCTTCATTATTGTCTGGAGGATCCTCAACCGTGTATGCATTTTAAACAATCTCAAATGACTCCTCAGATTGCATAATGTCAAGTGTAGTATTTGTGAAATAAATATGCTAATGTCTAAATAATCTATCGCCATAATTGTAGGATGTTTCAAATGTAAACACATGTTCAACAAATCTGACATCCTGACTAACAAAAAAGACTTTTGTTTGTAAGTTTAAAATCATATATCCTTTCCAAGTCAAGGAACAAACTTGTCTACACTAGGTAAAACTTTAACATAACAAAGTGAGCCAATAACACGCAAATGATCTGTCTTAGGTTTCTATCCATACAACTTTTCATAACGGGAAACACCATTCAAAAAATTGAAGGCATCAAATTAATCAAATAGCATGAAGTAAGTATGCATTCCCCTAGAACCTGGGATGAATATTTGCTTCTAATTTTAATGCTCTAGCAACTTCGAACAAGTGTTTGTGTTTTCGTTCAACTATTTTTTTTTCTGTTATGGAGTGTAATGACAACTACTTTCATGAATGATTCCTCTGTTCAAAAAAAGGGATTTACATTATTATTAAAAATACTCACCTCCATTATCGGTTCTAATCCTTTTCACGGTAGTGTTAAACTGATTCTGTACCAGATTTAAAAAATGTTGAATGATCACAATAACATCATGTTTAAAGCTAACTAAATATGTCCAGGTAGTACGAAAATAATCATCTACTTTTGTAAGACAAAGAACGTTTATTATCATACATGGGCTTTTGCTAAGGACCCATATGTCGATGTGCAACAATTCAAAAATAAACCGAGTTTTGGAAGTACTGGGAGAAAAAGGTAACTGATGTTGCCTAGCCATAGGGCAAATCATACAATCTGTTACTTTTTTATTTTGAAAAAAAATTGATTTAAGAGAGACTACCTTGCTAAGTACCTGTATGGGTGCCTGCCCCAAACGCTTGTGCCATAAAATGGATTGATGATTAGATGATAAGGAAACTATTCGATTGGGATGGCTTCCCTTGGGGACACGCTTTAGGAAGAGTTCAATTAACGTCCTGATTCATTTCCATTATCTCTACCACAGACTCTTATTTTTGCATGTCATATTTGTGATTATTGTTTTATGAAGTCCTTGTATTGAATTTATGTATAACCATTACAGATATATAATTTCATTCATGCATGTATAATAATCTTCCTTACCATTTACAGTTGCATGAGCGCAGATCTGAACTATTATATATATATATATATATATGTTACTCTATGTTCATCGTACTTCCGTGGAATCAATACCTAATCTCATATATATGTAATCGTATAAATCGTCGTTTTTTCTTGACTATTTCAAGTTTATTACTGCATTAGAATATATATCATGTATATTTTCTATTTTTCTTCATGCATGACCATAGAATCAATAAATTTGTTATTTCGTTTGTAGTATGAAGAGCATTTTTCAAAACTTAAATGGAAAGTATTATGCATTATTACTTTCCTCTATATTGTGATTGCATATCTATTTTTTTCCTAACCTCTTTCTTGATCTTGCAATCTCCGTAAATTCCTTTCACCTTAATACAAATCATGGAAGAATCTGCATTAACAACCACGAAAAAAATGTGTTGTCACTAAGGTTTTGACAGTAAAAAATTAATTTAGTTGCGAGATAATATTTAGTAACTATATGCTGTATTTAGTGTCGTAAAATTTACGAAAGCTAAACCAAGTGTTTAGCGTGTACGTTTTCTGCAACTATCTTCTAAACTTGAAGAAATTTTAGTGTCAAAGGCCTTTTCGATAGTAATATATACAATCAGTTATAGAAGACGACGCTATTACAAAAAACAATGTTTACTGTCTCAATATGTTGAAGCAATCTCATGATTAATAGTGTCAATGTAATGACGTAGCTGTTACAATATTTTTCGTTCAAAATTTAAATTCTAAATTTCTGTTACCTAAATAAATAAAATCACTCCGTCTCCATCCACCCATTGTATCCCTTTTTCCTCCTCTGTCTTGCCATGGATACTCACCTTTCTCTGGGCTCTCCTGCTCGGCAGCGCGCAGATTCTTCTGGTTCTTCTTCGTTATCTAGTGTCTTCTGGTTCTTCTCCGTTAAACAATCCATCGCGGATAATGGCGGAGACGACCCAACCCCGACTCCATGGCCGCACCAGTTCCACACTATCCTCTTTATGAACAAATGCAGCTGTTTCCAACTAATCGACCTTTGGTATGACTAGACCAATGGCCGCAATTTCAACATCATCCAGACCAACTCGACACCTCCCTCTTCTAAGATCTCAAGTGGAACAACAACACTTCTTTCTTTTACCGCCTGGACTCCCGCAACCATTGCAAGTCAGTACAGTTGGAGGTCGGCATCCTTCGTCGTAATTGGCTCGACGGTGCTACCTACCTAGGCCAGCGACATGCTAATGGCTTCCTCTGCAATGTTTGGACGAAGGTGGAATTCCCCATGTACTACGAAGACGTCTCCACCAAACGGCCCGTCCTTTGGATCTTGTACACAGGTTCTACGTAGCTCCAATATGTTCAGTTCTGATTCCTTAATTATTTTTCACTATTTAAGCCTTTTTCTTGAAGTTGAAAAGCTGTTTATTGGGCTTTTATTGTTCGATTGTTATTGGGCTTTTATTGTTCGATTGTTATTGGGCTTGGTTATTTGGCCCTCATTTTTTTAAGTGTCTCTTTGTTTCTTGGTCCAGCCCAAAGTATTGTGTTTAGTTGTTTTCTTGTTTCTTTTGTTATTTTCGATTGTAACTGAACAATAGTTTTGCTTAGGTTTTCATATATAAGGGTGAGAGTCTGCTAAATGTAGCAAATTAAACTCAATGATCATCAATTGCTCTCTCTAATATTCGGTGATGTTCCTCTAGGGTTTCCGTCATTCTTCCTTTGATTGTTCCCGATTTTATTATAGTATCAGAGCGTGAGACGATTCCGCCTCATCTGTAACCTTCTCTCTACCGGATCCCGTCCCTGGTGGTGGTCGTGTTACAAGTTTTGTTCCGTATTCGGTCCTAACGGTTCATATTCTTCGCGATTTTATTGATCGTGAACTTGTTTGTGCTTCTTCTTGAGGATTGCTGGATTGTTTTTTTTGCTCGTGGTTGCGTTGTGGTTGTTGCTCCATTCCAACGTTTCAGTGACGGTTCGTCTTATTTTCGATCAGACCATTCCATCTCGTCTGTGACCTTATTTATGCCGGATTGAGTCCTTGGCGGTGGTTGTGTTACAAACTTCCCTCATATTCGATCCTGACGCTTCGATTGACGGTTTTTTATCTTCTCTTTGATCTTTTTAATCGTGAGTTAATCATCTATCGTACTGGTTGGTTTTATTCTTCCACATGGCTGATGAAAAATTTGTTAAAGAGGGAGAGAAATATGACAACGATGACATTGATGATGAGGCCATATCTGCGGTAAGGTCTCATCATCCCTTGTTTTTACATGCAAGTGACAACCTAGGATTAAAGATGATTTCTATTACTCAAACTGGACTTGAAAATTATGCTATGTGGAGTCGTTCCATTCGATTTATGTTACTAGGAAGAAACAAGTTAGGGTTTATTACTGAAATTTGCTTGCGTGAAAAGTATGATCCCGTTTTTCATCATATGTGGGATAGATGTAACGCTGTTGTGTTGGGATGGATTATGAACTCGATTTGTAAGGATATTGCTAGTGGTTTGATGTATACTGTGAGCGCCCTGGTAGTGTGGAAGGATCTTAAGGAGAGATTTGATATGGTTAGTTGCCCATGAACCTATCAACTTCACCTGGAAATAGTCATGATTCATCAAGGTATTGAATCTATTTCAACCTTTTTTACTAAACTGAGACTTCTGTGGGCCGAGTATAACGCTGCCTGTGCTTTAGCTTATATTGATGGCGAGGATTTCAAAAAGCACATTGAGCACACAAAAAATCTGTGTTTATTTCAATTCTTGATGGGTTTGAATGAGAACTACTCAAGAGTAAGAAGTCATTTGCTTCTTTGGACCCCGATTCCATTTGTAAACTGTTGGATCGTGATTTCCTGAATGCTGATCTGGCAATGAATTGAATGCCAAGGAGATGGTGATCGCGTGCTTTCGCCTGAGCTCCGATGAACCTGCAAGAAGGGGATCGCAACAGAGGGGGTGCCTCTGGGTCCCTCTCCGATGCTTAAATGAGTATATGTGTGTATATAGCTCAAAACGTATTGAATGTATGTAAAGCAAAGGTATTTCTAGAGTAGGAGATACCAAACCGTATAAGGTAACTGTATATCTTCGTGAATATTGTGTTGTTGAAGATTTAGATAGTAGATATTGTGGTTACGATGAGATATTGCAGTTACCGTATCTAATCTTTAGTGAATATGTGCCCGAGATATGCGGGATATCGTGGCTATATCCTTATTAACGGTTGGTGGGACCAGAGGAGAGAGGCAAGGCTCTATTCGGGGCGAGCACTCCCATGGCGAGCAGTGAGAGGTCGCGGCCTGGTGAAGAATGGCGAGCAGTCTGGGAGCCTTTGGCGTCCCTAGAGACTTTGGCGAGCACTCCTATGGCGAGCAATCCTATGGCGAGCACTCCCTGGGCACTCCCTTGGCGAGCACTCCCATGGCGAGAAGTGGGAGGCTTTGGCCTTGGCCCATGGCGACCTGAAGTGGCACTTTGGCGTCCACTTTAGTTTGGATTCGATACTGGACCACTTTATGAGGGCCAGAGTAACCTTACTGTGGGTTGGCCTTGTTTAAATGGTATGGGTTTCACCCCCTGCAAATTTATTGGGCCTTCGAGGCCTTTCCCATATTGGGTCGTTACTATCAATACCCAACATAAACCAAGACTATAATCTTATTATTCAAAAGAAAAGTCATAGATGAATAACCTCTACGATGAATGTTGGTTTTAAATTATGCTTCTGTGAATGTTTCTTTAAGTACGGACCAGCCTAAGGGCAATAAGAATCTTGAGTGTACTCATTGTAGGAAGAAAAGGAACACTAATAAGCGATGTTTTTCCCGAGGCTGTCACTTTTGTAAAAGGAAGGGACACGCCAAGGACAACTGTTTCAAGTACAAAGAATGTCTAAAAACAAAAGGAAACAGTTCCAAAGCTATTATTACCTTTTCTGATAATGGTGAAAATAATTCTGATTTTTCAAAAGTGTTTGCTAACAACCTCCATTTGCGTTATCCTGTGCAAGGTAGTATTACTCCCACATGCGAACATTTCGAGAAAGTTTAACAAATTGTTGGACAGGCTGGAAGCACCGCGACAACAACAGGTGCTACCTTTGCGGAAGATCACCGTGTGAACACAACATGTATATCTCTTAATATCATTATTTCTTGTGATAGTGAATGTTGGATTTTAGACGCTGGGGCAACCAACCACATGACCAACAAAAATGATTGGTTGTGTGAGAATAGGTTGATTCCAAGGACTAGAGTTCAACTACCTAATGGGGGGTTATTCTTCTGTTAATAGTGTTGGAAATTTTGTCTTTAATAAGGACAAGAAACTGATGAATGTACTGTATTTTCCTGATTTCAAATGCAACCTTCTATGACTCTCTAGACTTACTAAATAATTATATTGTTCTGTGATTTTTTATCCTAAATTTGCTGACCCGTAGGACCTCTCAAATGGGAGGGTCTTGGGGACTTGTGAGTATAGGTCGGGTCTATACTTCATTCTGATTTCTCATGATAATGTTCCATGTACTATCTCTTTGTTTGTTATTTTGAGTAATCTGTTGTGGCATAAACGTCTGGGTCATATTTCCTTGAAGGCTTTATAACATATAAACTGTCTGGATTTACCTAAGAATAAAATCAGCGATATTGTTGAGTGTTTTATATGTCTCGAAGCGAAGATTATCAGAAAACCTTTTCCTACATCTATTTCCATAGTTGATGCCACATTTGATCTTACTCATGCCGATGTATGGGGATCTTTTCATACCCCACACTTGATAACAAAAAAGCTTTCTTGACATTGGTGGATGATTTTTCTACAGTTACCTGGGTTCATTTGATGCAATGCAAATCTTATGTTGTTGTTGTTCTAAAACAATTTATCACTATGGACGAAACACAATTTGATAAGAATGTCAAAGGTTTCAGAACAAACAATGACAAATAATTTTTTAATGAGCATACAAAAAATCTTTTTCAAGAAAAGGGGATTACTCATTAGAGCAGCTTCCCCTGTACTCCCCAACAGAATGGGAGAGTCGAAAGAAAACACAGACACCTCCTGGAAATAACTAGGGAACTGAAGTTGCAAGGTTCTATTCCGAATGGTTTTTTGGGGGACTATATACTACAACATGTTATTTGATAAATTTGATGCCCTACAAATTGTTATGTGATTAGCCGCCTTGGGTGTTTGGATGCTTGTGTTATGCGAAAACTATGCAGGTAGTTGACAAATATGCCTCTAGAGCCATCCCATCTGCCTTATTGGGATATTTAGAAACACAAAAAGGTTATAGACTTTATGATTTGGATGGAAATAAATATGTTATCAGTAGAGATGTTCAGTTCATTGAGAAAGTTTTTCCTTTTGAGAATGGTAAATCAGATCAGTTACCCGTAATTTGCTACTATCACACCGAGAAAGACTCCTATGATGTGAACATCTCTCGAGATGCAAACACTGGGGAGAATAACACATATATGAGTGCATAAATCCTACATGATGAAGCCCATCGCGACACTGATGGAACTCATCTACATGATGAGTCACAAGATGACTCTGATAGCATCAATGTTCCTGTTGCACACGAACCTTCTGCCCTTATTCTCAGCAGATCAGGCAGAGCAATTAAGCCTCCCATTTGGATGAAAGATTATCAGGTTTCAAATGTATCATTGTCTCATTCTATCGACAACTTTATATCATATGATGGTTATTTGTCTAACAGTTATCAAGCTTATTTGAGTTCAGCTTCTAGACTTATCGAACCTGACTTTTTTTTCTGAGGCTATTAAGGATGAGGCATGGATACATGCGATGAAGGATGATATACAGGCCCTTGAATAAAATCGTACATGGGAGTTGGTTCCTTTTCCCCAAGGTAAAAAGGCAATAAGATATAAGTGGGTTTATAAACTGACATATAAAGTTGATGGAACACTGAGTAGACATAAGGCTAGGTTGGTAGCTCAGGAATATAGTGAGAAGCATGGTATATATTATTTTGATACTTTCTCCCTTGTTGCTAAAGTGAGTACTATTAGAACTGTGCTTGCCCTAGCCTCTCTTTATGAATGGCCACTTTATCAAATGGATGTTTACAATGCCTTTTTACAAGGAGATTTATGTGAGGAAGTTTACATGAATGTTCCCGAAGGATTTGTTGGTAAAAGTAATGCTCATCTAGTTTGCAAACTCCGAAATTCTTTATATGGCTTAAAACAAGCAAGTATGCAATGAAATATTAAATTGACTAATTCCCTGATTTGTGCTGGACATACTCAGTCAAAATTTGACAATTCTTTGTTTACTAAACGTGTTGGAGATCAGTTAGTTATTCTTCTTGTATATGTGGTTGATTTGCTTATCTGTAGGAATGATGCTAGATTGATATCTGATTTGAAGTATGTTATGGAGTCTAGTTTTAAAATGAAAGATTTGGGCGAATTGATGTATTTGCTTGGCATTGAGATAGCACGGTCCCAAAAGGGAGGGGTGCTCTATTGAAGAAAATATGCTTTGGGACTTATTTCTGGTGCTAGTTTATTAGGTGCTAAGACTGCTAGAACTCCCATTGAACAAAATGTGAAGTATACTAGCATTGACTATGATAAGCACTTGAATATTAATACTGAGGATGAATCCCTAGATGACGTTACTCTTTATAGGATACTGGTAGGGAAGCTCTTATATTTGACTATTACTCGACTAAACATCTCTTTTGCTGTGTAGAATCTTATCCAGTATACGCAAAATCCAAAGGTTACACACCTTGGGCCTTCTCTCAGAATTATCAGGTATATTAAAAGAGAACCATGTAAAGGTATTCTGTTATCATCTGATTCTATACATAGACGTGTGGCGTATTGTGATTCAGATTGGGCCAGTTACATTGAGTCTAGGAAATTTGTGAGTTATGTTGGGAAAATCATTGCTAAGTTGGAAGGTCTAGAAACAAACTACTGTATCTAGGTCCTCTGTTAAATCTGAGTATAGAAGTGTGGGTGCATGTTTATCTGAGATAGTATGGATTGGAGGTTTGATGGAGGAGTTAGGATTTAAGCAAAATGCTCCTATTGTGATGCATTGCGATAACAAATCTGCAATTCAGATTGGCAATAATCCGTTTTTTCACAAGCGAACTAAACATATCAAGATTGATTGTCATTATATACGTGAAAAATTGCTTGAAAATATTGTGCATCTTGAATATGTGAAGACATGTGATCAATTGGCATATATATTCACCACTTGGAGTTCAACAACACTATTCCTTATCTGGTAAGCTGGGAATGAAGAACATATTTATTAGACAGGGAGAGTTGTCTAAGGATGTTATTGATGATGGTTTCCAGCTTGAGGGGGAATCTTGAAGTTGCAGGTTGTTTATTGGGCCTCAATTATTCAATTGTTATTGGGCTTGGTTATTTGGCCTGATTCTTTTCTGTGTCTCTTTGTTTCTTGGCTTGAAGTATTGTGTTTAGTTGTTTTTTCATTTCTTTAGTTATTTTCGATTGTAACTGAACAATAGTTTTGTTTAGGGTTTCATTTATTAATGTGAGAATATGCAAAATGTAGGAATTAGACTAAATGATCCCCAATTGCTCTCTCGAATATTCAGTGATGTTCCTCTAGGGTTTCCGCATTCTTTCTTCGATTGTTCCCGATTTGATCACTTTTCAATCAAGCGCTAGTGGCAGACTCTGAATTAGACTTGCGGAGGTAAACCGTTTGCTACCTGACATTGAGACTTGATAAGAATTTTCTGTAAGGGAATGGATATAATCGCTCGTTCTATTCATTGGATATTGGAAGGGTTGTTACAGAGGAAACATCCGGATTACCATTGACATCCATTAAGATCACATATGTGAACTCTCCAACATGGAAATTCCAAAGTAATCGATAGGAATAAATGAAGAAATCAAACCTTTGAGGCGAGAAGAGGATTAAACTTTCATATCACGTTTAACTTCAATGGAGTGAATTCCAAATTAGGACACATGAATCGTTTGTGAAGGTTTCGATTGCTGATTCATACAACATCAGTACAAAAGCAACTAGAATGCTAATATCGTTTCATAGTCATGTATTGACTGATCAAACTTCGATTTTACCTTTAAAAACTATTTGGGATTTGAGTACTAGATCACTATGTTATGTTTTGATTGATTCAGAAAGGATTGGAAGATCAATTCGTAGTTCATTGGTAACAAGTAGACTAAAGCTGCAATTTTTGTAATATTGTAGGTTGAGAAGTTCACGTTGTTAAACATAGAAACACCAGAATATAGAAATTTTATTTAAGGAAGAAATCTCATACAATATTCTTTCCTAGTGTAAGTAGTTTCCTACTGTAATTTCCTTCATAGTTTAGTACGTGTGTACATTATAAGTGTTGTGTAAAACATTACATGGGAAGTACGCAGAAATAATATACATTACATAGTGTTTTTGGCTCATATAGTTTGTTAAACACACGTGATAGCATTTGAGGAAGGAGCTCCACTTGATGATGCAAAGTGGCAACTCCCAGCCTACTAATTCGAGAAGAAAGGATACGCTCAGAGACCAAATATCCAATGGAATGAAGGTGGTCGATAAACAAGTTGTGTCAGACCAAGGTACATCCATTTTGTGGAACATCTAAAGCATGTTTTGTCAATGTCTCTGTGTTGTGGTTTGGAACTCCTGTATGATTGCCTGATATGTGGTCTTAGATGTATGAGTGTATATTTAGTTGTTTGGTTACGAGACTTTGTAGGAAGTAGTGTTATATATATATTAATGTTTGGGCATATGTTATATATACCAATTTTGACAAGGGCATTTATTGTGGCTAAACAAACAGAATAACATCTATGACGACCAAACAGTGGATTTTTGGTCGCACGTGCGCCATGCACCGACCATTATCTTTTTGGCTAGTAATACATTCTTCATTCCAGCAACGACAGATCTTTAGCCGCAGCATATTGTCCGTGCGGATACCTTTAACATCGGGGTGTACATCCACAATAATTAGTAGCGGCACATGGGCATAGCAACCGCAAAACACCACTTAGAAACGATTTTACTCCGTTGTTATATTCCTACTTTCTTTTAGTGTTGGACTGGATGCCACCAGTATAAATACCATAACCGTGGTGACACCAGTTCAACTAATGATCGACAGGAGCCACCCTATCTTTTTCCACTCTTCAGATACATCAGGTCTTTCCTTAATATCTGAGAATTTGACTCGTTCTGATATTTATGATTTTTGGAGTCGTGCAATGCACATATTCCTGAGTGCCAAAAACAAACTTGGTTTTATTGACGAAACATGTGCCAAGGAAAACTTTGAACCTAGTTTACATAAGGTTTGGGAAAGATGCAATGCGTTTGTCTTTGCCTGGATTATGAACTCCGTGTCCCAAGAGTTAATGAATGGTATAGTCTATTTCACAAGTTCCTTTCAAGTCTGGAAGGATTTATAACTTGAAAGTTTTAACAAGGTCCATGGATCTCGAATTTTTCAATTACACCGGGATATATCATTTGCACAACAATGTGTTCAAACCATATTTGAGTTCTTTTCCAAATATGGGATGAATTTAATGTCATATGTAGTATGCCAACTTGTGAGTATGAACAGTTTCAGGAATATCTCGAACATGATACCAATTTAAAAAATTTCCAGTTTCTCAATGGTCTGAATGATTCTTATTCGACCATTTGGTCCAAACTTTTGATGAGAGAATAGTTGCCCAGCCTGAACCAAGCCTATTCTATTTTGATTCAAGAAGCAACCTAGAGAGGACTCCATGGCCAATACTGTCAATTAGCCTTGTCCTACTAGGAGAAACCTTTTTGGTGATTTTGTAAGAACAAGGGTTACACTGTTAATCATTGTTTTAATAAAGTCGGGTACCCTGCTGGTTGGAAATGAGTTAATCCTGATCCCCAAGGGGAGTCATCTCAAGCGAATAGTGTTCTATGTTATCAGTGTCACCCTACACCCTATTGTGAACTCTTCTACCGGTGTCCTATGTTATTGTCATAGTGAATAGTTTTTGGAAGCCATCTATCCAAAAGTATTAATTGCCCTTGTGTTCTTGGGCACACACTTGTTATAATTAGATCAATTAGCATTAATTGTATACTATCCAATATAATTTATTAATACAATAATAATTAATTGTAAACCGACTTTTTTTTCCTATCAATTTATATTATGAACTTATTCGAGGCGTTATTATTCTATTTGAAAGATGAAAACCTTCTACCTAACAATTATTACGCATGTAATGGATAATTATTATAAATGCTTAATGATTAAGTCTGATCTCCATGATTGTTAACGGTTTATAACCACAAGTTTGACCAACATCGAAGAATAACTTAATAGTAAAGTATTAGAATAATATAACACGCAGTCGTCTTGGGCACAATATAAACACACAATTTAGACTTACCTCGTCTAACGAGTGATTTAGCATAAGTGAATTTGTGTTAGGTGGAATCATGGTATATCAGTTGGAAGACACATCATGGGTTAACGTACGGTGACCTGAATTTCAAAACTTACTGACATATGTCTAAACTATAGGGTGACTAGGGTTTCTCTGTTATGAAGAGTGTGTAGTTTCTGCCCTAACCACGCCTATATAAATCCATATATAAGGGAATAATTTGGGCGCTAGTTTATTAATATTAGCTTGATCTAAATGGGCTCCCACTAATGGGCATCCAAATATTAACCTCAAAACTAACATATCTCACTCGCAAAAAGTGAGGGTGAGCAGTCGGGGGCTCATTCATAAAGTTAGCAACAAGAAAACACATTCTCATTATACAATAAAAAAACTCATACAGTTAGATAGTTATGGAAGAATCAAAGTGCAAGTGTCTCACATCCATTAGGAGTTGTAGTGACTCAAATTTCTCACAACAACAATGGAAATGTGCCTCATGATATGTCACCATCAAAGAGCAAGAAGATAAAGCTTGAGGTGAATTTTATCTATCAAAATCACTCTGTAGTATGCATTGTTATATCGATTATCTAGAAATTCTTGCACTTTTGCAATTTTCCTCGGTATTACAAGGCATAGTTGGCCGGGCCCTTAAGATATCACATGATCCTCTTCAACCCTTGATCGGCTTGGTACCCACATGCAATTGCGTGATAGATGTCTGACTGAGTACACACGATTGCACACAACATGCTTTTGACTGTAGTTAAATATATAATTTGTCTCATTGGTCCCTTTCCTCTAGAGTCTTATGACACATATTCATGCTGAAAGGAAGAGCAATGACAATTGAAGTTTCTAATGGTTTGCAACTACTCATATCGAACATTTCAATATTTGTTTAAGTAACTATCTTATGAAAGCCACAACTTCTTCATATGACGACAAATCAAGATCTGAATTCCAGGGATGTACATTGTCTGTCCTATATCCTTCATCTCAAACAGAAAGGACAATCAAGCCATTGCCTTCATGAACTCCAAACTGTTTCTGATTATGAGTATGTCATCTACATATAGAGTCATAAACATGTTGTCTGGTCCAGAATTTTAGGTGTACAAGAAGTGGTCCTCATTCAACACAAAGAAACCATTCTCCAGAACTAGGTCATCAAATTTGTGGTACAACTACCTAGAAAACTGTTTTAGACCATAGATTGATTTATTGAGCTTGCGCACTAAGTACTCACGATTCTTCAACACCAAGCATTTAGGTTGCTTCATATAGAGCTCTTTACTAACTCACCATTTAGGAAGGTGGTCTTAACTTCCGCCTGGTGTAGTTCCAGGCCTAGGCTCTATATCTTGAATTAATTGATTCGAGATCATTCACACATTCAGTGAGACTGTCTTTTTATAGGGTACTTCCTCCTACTGTGTATAACACTTCGCAATTAGTCGAGCTTTATAATGCTCTACATTTTCATCTACCTTGAGCTCCATTTTAAGAAAATATTTCTCTCCTATTGCGTTCTCTCGGTAAATCTATCAATGTTTAAACATTGTTCTTCCTCAACTCGTCCTCGATTGCCTTCATCCATAGTGCTTGGAAGGGTCATTTAAGAGATTTTTTGACATTTTTCGACAGAACCATTTCGTCAAATTGTAGTGTGTTTAGTTCACCATCAATTACATATTGTAGGGAGGGAAACTTCTACCTTAGCGAGGGGAATAACAACTATGTCCTACAATGTCGTTCATTTTACCTTCCACTAGGGATAGGACCATAGTCAATCCCCAAGGGAACGAGATCTACCCTACTCCCACAGACACCAACATCATCATCAACAGAATCGTGTACATTCTCCTCAGCAGGGAGTGAATCCGGCAAAGGGCAAACCATTTTATCATCTGGAATGGTAGTAACTATTTTTGTCGACACTTGGTTCAAAATGTAGGTGACAATGTTTAAATTGTATCCCAAAAAAGAAATCGACAATTGAGCCTATGCCATCATCGATCGGTCCATCTCAAGGAGGGTTTTATTATGTCTCTTTGCAACACCATTTTGATGAGGGTATATGGAAGTGTTAACTGATGAAGGATCCCCTTTCGATTAAGTAAGTCGTATAGTTCCGTTGAAAGATACACTCTTCCACGATCAATGCGGAGTATCTTAAACTTCCAGTGTAACTGATTCTTAACCAAGTTCGAGAAAGATAGGAAGTAACTTATTGTCTCTAATTTATGAAATATTAAGTAAACGAATACATAGTGGGTGTAAACATGTATAAATGTAATAAAATATCATGCGCTGTGTTGAGACATACCACTAAGATGACCACATGCATCAAAAGAAGCTAATTGAAAGGGAATTTTGTCTCTAGGTGCCTTACCTAAAAGCTTATGGGTGGATTTTTGTGCTAGATAACTAACACAAGTAGACAACTCTACCCATGGAATGTTATGTAACAAGACACTCTTAGTAAGACACTCCATTCTATGTTGACCTATGTGGCCTAGTCTAATGTGTCAACCACTCACACTGCAAAAACAAATCACGATTACATGAAACATCAAATTATTAATACATGAATCCAAAATAATAATCCACAAGAAATAGTAACAGAGCCAAATATAATTAATACTAAAGTTAACTGGAGGGATATATGAACAAAAGATAAACTAAAACCAAGTTTTATTTTTGAAATAAACTAAAACTGAAATAACTTTTCGAAAAATCTAAGAAGCATAAAGGACATCACATAGTACTAGGACTCAACCACTACGCAAACAAGCTCACAAGTTCCAATCTCTCCGACTTTAACACTAGAGTCGTTGATTATGTATATCTACTTAGTTTGTCACGAGATTCTTCAGTACTCACTAAAAGTGTCTCAATCTCTAGCTCTGTGGCCTGTTGATCCTAAATCCACACAAGGCATGACTCAATCATCATGAATATACTAGAAACACAAAGTTCATTAGGATAACCAACAAGTTGCACCTGACGCACTGGTTCAAGGGAAGTATTCGCAAAGTGTCTCTTTTGACCACTTTCAAGCATTTCCTAGACTTGGACTTCTTGGTCATGGGTGAACGTTTTCGCATGCCTTGTTTTGGAGGTCCCCTAGGTTTCACTTCAGTCATCGCCTTCTTTGCCTCCAGAGCATTCACGCATTGCTCCCTCGACGACTCTTCCTAGGTCTAGAGAATTATGCTATATGAATCTAATTCTTATGCCTAGCCTTAAGCAGACCATATTTTAGCTCAATGTGTCTTCAAACGTATTTAAAGGTATTGAAGACCTCAAAATGGGTTATTTGGATTTTCATATGTTTCTACGAGTTAAGCAAAATATGTATTATGATATGGATTTGTTGCTTAGTGGCTGACTAACTACTGTGAGTTCAATAATCATATAAGTGATATGTCTTATATAGAGCTTTGAAAGGAAAATCCGTTGAACTCAAAAGATTGGCATAAATCAGATCACATCGAACCGAAAAAAATGTTTTCATTTAATCTCGGTTTCCTTGTTTTATTTGGGGGGTTAAATACCCGTGAGGACCAGTCCGTCTGTTATCCCTTATATATACACATATATATATATATATATATATATATATATATATATATATATTATTTAGTATGGTTATTCAATTAATAATTATTTAGTTTCTCAATTCGTCTTTTAAAGGTTTAATAGGTTTTATAAATAAAATTATATATACACTGTACAATAGAATTATTTTGTTGTCTAATGTGTTTCAGTGTGCTTTTAGTATTTTAATATTAAATGAAAGAATTGTACTATGAACATATGATTTGTTTTTATTGTACATATAAGTACCCGGCCAAAATAGTAATAAAACCAAACTGGTTTCATACCTACTTAAATCCTGTCTCGGCTAGTACTAAGGATTCATCTTATTAGAATTGAACTTGATGTTGAGCGAGCACAACTGAGTAACTATATAAACACAAAGTCTAGAATACAAAGCATCTTACAACCATTTAGTTGCGTCTTGCAGCTAAAACTCACAAATGATATCATTATCCACTGTTCATAGTAATGTAGCGTGCACCTCAGTATTCGTGGCATCCCACTCGTCATGGAATGCTTCTTTCTGATTTGTCATTTTAGAGTTGTGTCTCTTCATGATTTTATTGATGTGGTCAAGCGACTTTTACCAACCAGGACCAATTTACACATTTGCTCCATATATACACGTACGCTTTCTCAGAAGGACACCCTGTTTCTAAGGATCCACTAAACTCACTACTATTAATAAAAAAGACAATCCACACTAACAGTCCTTACCCATTCAAAATCAAGCAGGTCAAGCTTATTCAAACCATTTAACTCTTACATGAATCAATTATCTTAGTAGTTAAGACTATTCAGATAACGATGTTGACCGATTCATACTTACATTCCCATATGCAGTTCGAACTCATTCAAAGTTCTGAAAGTCTATTTGGACAATTCTAAGATATGCTACCTAGTCTACACAAAAACTAGATCTTCGTATCAAGGCATTGTAATATATACAAGCACGTTAACAAACAACTCAATTCATATGTGAGTTTTTTTTTTACTTGTGTAACAAACAACTCAATTCATTGTAATTTTCAAAAAACAAAATCAGGTATAAAAGTCTAACAAGATCTAACTTAGAGGACCCATATACACAATGTGCTAGCATCTAAATGAGCACATAATAAGTCAAGATTATCCACCCTAAAGAAAATAGAAAGTAATCTGGGGATCTGAAAAAAAAACCCACACAACAATCTGAATATCCAATCATTATTTACATAAATAACAATGTGCTCCCAACATTTAAATTAGTCCAACGCCTAATTTAATCAGACACGTAATTATTTATAAAAGTGTTTAGGTACAATTACTAGACAATAACAAACTGTTAATTCCTACACATGATTCATTATCAAAACCAAGTTTGTTTCGGTAGGTGGCCACGACGAGGCCAGACATCACTGGTCAACCACGCCCGCTCCCATTCCTTCGGCACGTTTGTAACCACAAAAGTTGCGAACACAGTTGCCAGTGCCAAAGCCACTGAGGTTGAAGCTACTAATGGCTTAGCCGAAGTTACGAAGGATACGACCGTCCTTGGTTTGGCTCTAGGTTCACCCCAACTACAAAGTCTGTGCCTGTGTTTCACAGCATCGCCCACCGACTACGACTGGAAGCTTCATGTGGTCTTAGTTGACTACGACGGGGATTTCAATGAGGTTGATAATTCAAAAAATAACATACATGGCTTTGACAACTATTGAGTTAGAATCACAGTCTATTAGTCGGAGGACACGCCACAGACTAACGAATGGTGACCTAGACTTTCACAACTATTGTTTGTTGTCTATGATTAGGGTGGCTAGGGTTTCTCTATTACGGAGAGTGTATAAGTTTTACCCTGACCACACATATATATGGAAATGATATGGGACTCGTTTATTACCAATAGTCTTATTTTGTTTGAATGGTCTCCCACTAATGAGCGACCCAATACCACAACATCAACATAAAGCGAACAAGTTTGTCAAACTATATATCAAAAGATAGACGTTGATAGAAATGTCAAATATTCTATCAAAATTGTCTCTTATTGTTAGATTTAAATTGTATTGGTGAATGCCATCATCAACAAGCTATTTGAACTTCTAGGAGATGTTTTTCCCATGGTTAAAGATCCTTTACGACCATCATACTATAAAGCAAGAAACTTGAGGAAATATTTATATTGCAAACAAAATGAACGACTTGACCAGTGTTCGATTTCCAAAGACAAAGAAGATGCTGGTACATTTATGATCTCCCAAAACAACATTTCTGTCAAAGCTATTGTTCCTTGGCTCCACGCAATCACATAACGAGGGACACTTTAAAGATGAGGTGTTGAGGCATCTAACATTCAAAAAATCTGGCAAACATTGGATAAAACACCATATCCTTAAATTAAAATACCATAATGTCAAGTTTAGACATGCAAGTGATGGTTTCAACACATTTGGAGTTGTGAGTTCCACAATAGCCAATTATTTTGAGTCCATGTAATTTGTCTTATATTTCACTTTTAGAGAAAATATTGTAAGCTTCTTTGAAACCACTTATACAAGAACTAACACGAGGAGGGTGTGGAAATATATGATGCCTCTCTAACCAGAATATTAGGATGGATATTGTTGTTATTTGGATAATTAATGATTTTTCGAGGAATGTAAAATATTTGTAGAATAAAACCAGGGGAAATGAGTTCTAATGCATGTAATAAAACCTCAATTTGGGTGATGAATAAAAAAACCAGTATTATGTATACGTTAGAGACATGATGATGAGACATTCATGGTGTAAAACAAATATACATCTTAATTTATTGGGAATGAAATATTTGCACAATTGCTTGGCAATGAGGGGAAGAAAATTATAATTGTGCGTGTTATCGAAATCTAAAAGACTTGGGTATTAGAAAAGTGAACTATATCTTATGAAAACAGTGGACAAGTTTATCATACTAGTTGCATGTTAAGGATTAAGCTTTAGATAAGTGGAATCCCTAGAACTTTAAGGATTATGGAAATGTTTAGGACAATTACATTCAAGTCTACATTATTAGAACTTTTGCATAAAAATCCCTAGATTTGCCTATAAAAATACCACTACCCCTATTGTATAATCAATCTTAAGGTAATACAAGATGATTTTCGATACAAGACTTACTTTCTTCTATTTTGTGGTGTGGCGGGAACCTAAAAAGGACTAAGAAACTGGCTTTCGAACTCGAGTCCAACCAATCTTCCGTATATGGCGGATCTTAGGGGCTGGGGTAGCTGGGAACACTAAACTAAGGTTGGCAGTGCTCTCTACCTCAGTTGAAGTGTTCACTCCGAACCTAGATGCCCGTCGACGAGGCTTTTTAAAAGGGGGCATGGTTGTGAATATAGCTGGGAGCTTCTCCTTCCTGTTAGAGGTGGGTGGTCCAATACTCATTAAAATGAGACTCTGATCTGCCTGAACTTTCTTCTGTCCTATTAAAGATGGATGCAAATCAAGCAACTCATATAGATGGATGGGATAGAAGAACCACAACTATCTCAACTATTGGAGGAGAAAATATTTCACTTTGCTCTAATTGTTGCCTTAAGCTCTTCATTCAATCCTCATTTGTCTCTATAATCCCAACATGGTATCATAGAATAGTTTGATTTTCTAGGGTCGTACCTGTTCTTCTTCATCTTGATAATCTGTTTTCATCTTCAGTTCGTGTGCTTCAGCTTGTCTTCAACATCGAAGTCATTAATTCTCCAGCAACTCAATCATCAATTGTTCAGTTCGTATTTTTTCACCAACTTGCCACCTCCATCTGCATTGGGTACCACCTCCTGCTCCAATCTCCTGAAGTTAATCGCACCTCCAAAGCATTCAGTACCACCTACTGCTGCCAATTCTGAACAACTTTTCACTGATGTGAAGCATCGATTCACTCCAACACCGATCCGAAGCATCAATTCTCCACTATCATTCGGTGATCTCCAGCAATCCTCAATTCTCCAGTAGCTCAATCACCAATTCAGTGCTGCAAATCTCCACAAATTGACTCAGCGATCGCACCACGTGAATCACTTCATTCCATTCTATGTTGTCAATTCAGCACAGCTATTGCGTTCCTCCTGAGATCACCCACAACAGATCAATAGCATCAGCAACATCAATCCGCGACTCTGCACTAGTTGATTCTCAATTGCATTAGCTACTTCTGTGGTGTGATTGCCTCACGCATATCTACTGTTGTTGGATTGCTTCTTCTTCAATCCTCAATTGGTATGACCAGACATGTGATCATACTGTGGTAAGATCTCTGCAACTCCAACTCTGTTTTGCTACGAATATTGCTGGTGACTTTGATTTGCTGCAAATACTGCGTGTTTGCTTGCTGAAATTACCTGAGCTATTTTCTGCGGTTAATACTACTTAATTTTGACTAATTATCATTGCATATGATGCTTATTCTTGTTTCTGAGATGCTTATCGAGTTTGGGGGGGGGGGGGGGGGGTTGATTTCCCTTGTTTGAGTATGATTTTGAGTGTTGAAGCTGATTTTTTGTCTGAGGCAGAATTTGAGCAGTTTGAGGTTGATTCTGTTTATACTATGGCTCCTCTTTTGTTCTTACTGATCTTCATGTGAAGCTGCAGTGCTGCACTCTCCTTCTTCTCCTTCGATTTGCTGGTTTGCATCCACGATAGTTCCCTGTTTAGCTACGTGTGTTTACAATCACGTTTTTAGTTTATTTTTTTTGTGTTTAGCTGCGTGCTTTTCAAGAACGTTTACTGCATCACGAGGTTGCTTCATTAAATTCAGCATTTCTTCTATATGTTATATGCTTGGCCAAGCTGAAATAAATCAGGCACACCACTCAACCAGAATAAGTTATAGGAACCAGCCAACCGAACATACATGTGCTCTTGTTTGGGCCGATCTGTGCCATGAAAATTAACTCCTAAAACAAGTCTACATGTTGAGGATGGAAGATAGATTATGGTGTTGAGAATGGCAGTCAAAGAGAAGTAAGTCCACATGGATGAATGTTAGGAGTTGATGATGATGATTAGATATTGATGAATGTCATTTTCTGTTGTTGTTTTTGGTTTAGGGTGTTGATTTACAGTAGGAAGTGGATCTACAAAGGGGAATGTTAGGGATTAAGGTTTAGATAAGTGTTTGATTTAGTCCAAATTTTTAGGACGATTACATTCAAGTCCACATGTTTAGGACTTTTGCATACAAATTTTTATCTTTACCTATAAATAGACCACTACCCCTATTGTATAATCAAGCTTAAGGTAATACAAGATGATTTTCTCTCTAATTGTTACCTTAAGCACTTTATCCACTCCTCATTTCTCTCTATAATTCTAAGATTGAATCCTATGTGTCGGGACGAGATTCTAAAGGCAACCTTGAAACTTGTTGGAGTTCGCTCAAAACACCTACAATAGATGATATTCTTGTACCTCTCTCGGCTTTCCTTGATAGTATGTCTGCAACTAGGACGAATAAATACAGAGATAGTGGTTCTCCTTGTCGCAGTTCTATCGTTGTGGTGATTGTGGTCATTTTCTTCTCGTTGACCACAACTTGGTATATAACCGTGGATATACATTCACTCGACTTCACCCACACGTTGAGAAGAAATACCATTATGTCACATCTTAGGCCTTTTGCATATCTAATTTGGTATCACACTCAACCCATTTATTATTAAGTAGACTCTTTACGTAGTTAGAGACCTCATGCACCATCATTATGTAATTCTGGATCAAATCTTATAAATAAACCTTAAATCTATTTACCAAAATTAAAGAAATTATTTTGTGTATGAACTTACAAAGGCAAATCAATGTAAAATTAGTTGCTCGGACCAGATCAGGTTTCTTAAGATTTATGCCTATGTCAGGTCGGTATAAAATATTTGGTATCATACCTATTTTAAGGAAATTTTTGACAGGGCTGAAAACGCTTGGACCCAAGGTGCACCAATTCCTTTGATAGAAATTTCCGCAAATTCATCCGGGCACGATGCTCTAGCTCTTTCATTTTAAAAGTGACCTTACGTACTTCATCTTCTATGACTTCTATAATCAAATTTTGTTCATCTCTTCTGATATCTGTGTTAGGATGCACTCAAGGATATGACTTTCCCCGCTGGTTGCCTTTCCGATATGTAGACGGTGTTATCAAATTCATTCAACTCCACTATATTCGTCATTCTTGGTTAACTCTTATCCCATTCTTCTTCATTTTGTGATCGTGGTAAGATGAAAGAATTTAGAATTCTAGTCGCTGTGGGAAAGCCATTTCACTTTCGATCTCTTCCCCCTCCCCCCCCCCCCCCCAAATTTTTTTCCCTTTTCCTTAGTTCCTCCATTTCAACCTTGATTTTTCGTTCCTCCTCTTAGGCTTCAATATTCTGACTCCTCAAAGATATTGGTTGAATCCTGTCCTTTAGGTTATGTATCTCATTTAGATTTAATCTAAACATTACTTTCCTCGATCTAATCAGTTCTCATTCACAATTGTGTAGTTTTGCTTTGAAATTCATTTCGACTCTTCCTTGCCCTCTACCAATCCACGGAATTTTGTGGGGGCATCAGGACTTTGTTTTAGGTGGATGTGCCTTGGATTGTATAGTGTGGTATGTGGTTTGGGGTAGGGTTTTATGAATGTTTATGGTGGTACAGGGTTATGGTTGTCTCAGGAAGGGGGTTATTTAGATCTATCGCTTGGTATTGGTTCGGCTTGTGGTGAAAAGGGAAGTTGGGAGGCTAGTCATCACCATGTTATTTGGCACGGTTCGGGGTTGTCTGTTTGATCAGTTTCGGCTGGGCTATGATGACTGGTGTTCAGTTCACTCGTTTACAGCAGTTCGTCCATTCAGTCATCATCGGGGTTTCCCCCACTATTTGGTGGCATATCCTGTTTTTTTTCCTCGGTTCACGCACTCCATTTACAATGTCCAACCATGTACGACGAGGGGTACATTTTGCCTGGGGTGTCCTTTTTTCGGTTCCACCGCTCATTCGCATGGAGGAGCTCCTCTTTGGTCTTGTCCTTATTAGTCAGAGTCCATATAACGGATGGCCTAAATTTGTTTCGGACATTTGGACATTTGGCCTGATGTTGGGTGGTATGTCCAAGTCTCTCACATCCATAACAAAAATCAGATAGACGCTCATATTTAATATTCACCCTGATCTCATTACACTAGGAATTCTTCCACCGAAACCCAGCCATTAGTGGTTTCTCTGTATCCACTACCACTTTTAACCGTAGATAACTTTTGCTCAATTTCTCTACTTCTCTGTGTGTTTCAATGTATTCACCAATGTTATTCCCTATTCTTTGTGCATTCTCGGTACTAAATTTTTCCAGTCCCAGGTCATGTATTACCACCAAAAATTGTATCCATTGAATTCTATTGTCGTTAGCCCAACATTAGGTTCTCATCTCTTTAAGCTCATGCAGTGTCCTTGGATTGACCATGGTGACATATCAAAAATCTTGTTTTTGTCTTCTTCATTCACAAATTCAAACGGCATGATCTTATCTTCCAGTTCAGATATTCTAACTTTACCATACCTTGCCCAAGCCAATTTTAATACACTCTCAATTGCTGTCGTTTTAACATGCTTTTGAGAGATAATCTTCCCCACATACCTCTTTTTACTTGCTAGGCGAGGGTTCGATGTCAGAGCCATGATTGTTTTACAATTGGTATGTTGACCACGAGAGCTTGCACTGGGATTGCTCATGGTGAGCGTGGTCCAACCGTCGTCACTGCTGTCGTGTTACCCTACACATATCAGGTAAAATTAAATTAGGGTTGTGATATAATATTATCGATTCTATGAAGATGCTACGTAAAAAGTGTTCTAGCGCTGGTGTTTAAATCTGCTAACACGTCCAAGGTTGGGTTCCACGTGGCTTTTTGATGTATCCTATTCAATGGTGTCGTCTGCAGGAGAATCATAGTGATATTCTAAGCAATTCGATGAATGTTGAGGAAGGACAAGCAGAAATGGCCAAATCTTCCACATGGAAACCCTCGGAGATAGAGAGGTTATCTAAAGAAAGGGTACAAGATAACAAGATTGAAGATATTATTCTGTCTATGTTCCTAATTAAGTAACTACTAACAATAGATTTGACGTTTTAAAAATTGTTATTGGTCTTATATGTTTAAATTACTATTATGCTGTAACATATACACGAAAAATAAAGTTTAAAAATGTATGACAGTTACTCAACATTCATAATATAGCACATAACTTAAAAATGATATTTGCCAGATGTTTATGTCATAATTTCTATAACCATTACAACATCACGCACTCACATTTTTTTTTTATTTTTTGAAAAAATAAGTTGTATATAGAAGTTAGACAATATATCTGTTAAAGCCCCCACCCATCCACCCACACTCACAACTAGGGGTGAGCAAATTACCCATTTGGACCCGGAATCTACCCGGAACAGACACTTCAGGTAGGTTTCGGGTAGACGTTTTAAAAATTAGGTAGGTTCCGGGAAATTTTTTTGAAAACCTATTTATTAGGTTCCGATCCTCCTATATGGGCACCTTAAAGGAACCGTAACCGGTTCAATAAATATATATATATATTAAAAACAAAAACCTAGTCACTTGTTCAATCCTCATTCCTCAGCAGCTATTCTCATTTCTCACTCTCTACATAGACTCTCTTCTCGGCCAGACGCTCCGACGGCGCAACGACGCTCCGACGGGGCAACGACGGCACCTCATCGACACTCCGACGTCTTCTCTCAAAGGGTCTAGGTATATCACTTAATTCCATATCCTGTTTGAGAAGATCCCGTAGGTTCCGGTTTGCAGGGAGATGAAGGGTGTTCCTCTCATAATTGAAATCGATCCCAAGGACTTTGCAAACAATCTGGTGGGGAATGTTATTTGATTGTTGAGTTGCTATTCTTACCTTTCTTGTTCGGATACTAGAATTATTGACAAATTAATTATTTTGTATCTGCAGGTACGTGCTTTAAGGAAGAAATTCAGCAGGGCCTCTTCGAAAAAGCGAAGGAGAAGAGAGATGCTTGTATTCACGTGGTGAAAACCTGGGAAGAGTTTGTCAAGGCAATTGGTCAGAGAAAAATGATATTGGATCCTTGGTGTGATGAAGAGGTAATACACTCTAAAATATTAATTGAAGCATTCTTTCCTTAGTAAAATTTCATATTGTACTTTTCTGCTTTCCAAGTTACACTACGAGATAGTACATAGAATCTTTGAAAATTCTTTAAAAAACATTGAAAGAAAAAATGAAAAATGAATGGCAGGATTGTTCAAGATGTTAGGTTATAAGAGTATCACACACTTATGTTTATGTGTCATTTTGCAATTATCGTTAGTTATAGGGACCATCTTGCAATTATGTAGTTCTTCATTCTGTTACTTTTCTATATATATGTCTACAGTGTAAGGGACAAACAACTATCTATTCTGATTTCATTTCCGTAGTGTTTATCTTTGTCTCTGTTCATTGTTCTTTCTCTTCTCCTTTATTCTTCTTCATCATCTCCCTAAACCAACCTAATCTGTAAATGTCGACATGGTATTAGAGCAAAATCGATCTTGAATCCTAAACCCAGTCCTGTTTCTTGTTCGATTTCATGGAAGAAACATCACCTGCCTCCGCCAACAAGAAAGTAGCTCAGCTGGTCGGTGAAGAAAAGTTCCAGACATGGAAGCAGCAGGTCCTGCTGTCAGTTTGAGGCTACAACATCGAAAATCATCTCCATCAGATGAACATACCTCAATTCCTAGAGGATGAGACAGGAGCTGCCTTACCAAACCCTGCGTATGCAAAGTTTCTTCAGCAAGACAGCTCCATGGTTTCATGGCTTCTGGCGTCTGTATCCTCACAGGTCAGTAGAGGTTTAATAGGTTGTATGACAGCTGCTGCTATATGGAAAAAACTGCACCGTGAATATTCCTCATCCTCAACCACTAGGATTATGCGTCTGTATGATAGACTCAAAGTTAGGAAGCATGTCCACTAGTCTATGCGTGACTATCTCACTAAGATACAAACCACATGTGATAGTCTAGCTAGATGTGGTCACCCAATAGAAGAAATGCAGCAGATATCGATAGTATTAAATTGTGTTAAGGGTCCGTATGATAATGTGATAGCTGTTATTCATGCCAGTCAAACCCCCTACACCATTCCCTCTGTGAGTTTTGTTCTCCTTGATGCTGAGTCTACGCAGTCAGATTTGTTGTTTGATGCGAATGTTTCTATCAATGTTGCTGCTACTAAGATACCCACTGCTGCTAAACCTGTCATTGCTTATGAGGAAAGTAGTTCAGGGGTAAAGGACAGTATGTCTGTGATGCTTTCCAATATTGGTCTGCTACCCACAGCACAGCACTACCCTCCTACATTTGGCAGTCTGTAGCCTGGTAGGAGCAGGAGTCGTGGCCGTGGTTTTGGAAATAACCAGATTCAGTGCCAGTTATGTGGTAAGTTTGTCCACCTGGTGCACAGATGCTTCCACCGGTTTAATGTGCACTTCACAGGGGTCATAGACCCAAATTCCACATCCTCAGCACCCTCAGCTAACCTTGCCTCCTATGACCATGACCCTGACCCTTTCTCGCGCCAACAACCATCATCACCACCATCCCATTACCAACTGCCTCAAGTTCATCCTCAATCTGCTCAGACCAACACTATATCCCTTCCTACTGTTCAGTCTCACCAAATGGTGCAATACTCACCACACTCTGTGTCACCATATCCCCATCCTGCACCACCCATCTATCCTTATATGATGTTTCCTCCCTGGTTTGTTAATCCAGTACCTCCATACTCTGCATTCCCTAACCTACAGCTCCCAGCAGCCAATGCCTTACCTCCGCCCTCATCCTAGGCACCCTTTCAGGCAGACCTGGTCAGGGGCTCAACCACAGCTTCAACTGATGGAGTCTGGTTCCCTGAATCTGGAGGGAAGAACCACCTAACTAATGCCAAGCCCGCTCCACACATGTCATCTCCATACTCTGGCCCAGGTAAGGTTCTAGTTGGTAATGGCTCTTCACTTAAAATTTCTGCAATTGGTTCTTCATCCTTACCTTCCTCTAGAAAACAACTTGTTCTTAATAACATGCTTTATACACCTGCTGTTACTAAAAATCTTCTTCCTGTATCTCAGTTTTCAAAGGATAATCAATTTTATTTTGAGTTTCATGCGACACACTGCTTGGTTAATTACTCCATCTCCAACTGTGTGTTGCTCAAGGGGTTTGAATCAGGCGGTCTATATCGTCTTGACCTGTCTAGTTTTCAGTCTAGTAATAATAGAGTAATAGAGTCTGCTGATGTTTGTCCATACCAGTGTCTGAGTCTTCAAAATGACTTTCAGTCTTTTTGTAATAATGCGGTTTTACCTGCAGAAACTTCGAGTTTTCAAGTGAATGATAATAACAACTCTCAGTTTATGATTACTCCTGTTGCTTCTATATGTTTATGATATTTTCGATGACTCTCCTTCTACTATCTGCTCTACTAATCAGTCTACTTATGTTTTACCTGACTTTGAGTTGAGTTGTTTCATTTCTACACTAAAGACCACTGACTCATCCAATCTGTGGCACATGCGATTGGGTCACCCCTCTAAAAACATTCTTGTTAATTTCCTTAGGCTTCAAAATCTTCCCACTAACCATGTTTCTTCTAAGTGTGCTGCATGTGCAGTTGGGAAGAGCAAATCCCAGCCCTACTTTTCCTCGGACACCATCTACTCTCATCCTCTGGAACTGGTACATGTAGACTTATGGTGATCTGCCTCTTTCTCCTCTAGCAACAACAATTACTACTTAAGTATTGTTGATGCTTTCAGTCGTTATACCTAGATTTATTTCATACATCGCAAATCTGATGTTGCTAAGGTATTTTGTGAGTTTCATGTGTTGGCAGAAAATCTCTGCTCCTTCGAAACCTTTCTTCATTCCTTGTGACCCTTTCTTCCAACAACCCACACCCGTTCCTTCTACTGTTTCTCACTCTTCTGGTCCTCCTGCTCCTGCTCACACCTATGGTGAGTCCAGTCTCCCTTCCACCACACCTACTCAGTCACAAGTGACACCTTCTATACAGGTATCCATCCCTTTTTTACCTACATCATCTCCAGACCTGTCTTCACCTACTGATGCATGCAAGTATGTCCCTTCTGGATCCACCCTAGTTCCCATTGCTTCTTCTGGCCCCTCCTCATCTACTCCACCACCTGCTCATTCTGATCAATCCTTCCCTACTTCTCAACCATCTCAACCTTCTTCTTCCTCTCGTCCTTAATATTCTACCAATGTGCATCCGATGCAAACTAGATCAAAACCTCCCTTCAAGGGCTCACTGTGTCTCTTGAACTGTCTGATGACCTCACCAACTCTGAGCCTCGCACCATTCATGATGCTCTTCAATCTTCACACAGGCTCCAGTCTGTTCAGGAAGAGCTCACCGCTCTTTCTTCCAACAACACGTGGATCCATGTCCCTCTCCCTACAGGTAGAATCCCTATAGGTTGTAAGTGGATCTTCCGCATCAAGAGAAATGCTGAAGGGGAAGTTGTCAGGTACAAGGCTCGCCTTGTGGCCAAAGGCTTCTCTCAAAAACCAGGTTTTGACTTCCAGGAAACGTTTAGTCCGGTTATCAAATCAGCAACAGTTCGTATAGTTTTATCCTTTACTCTAACTCATAAATGGTGTATCAAACAGGTGGATATCAATAATGTCTTCCTTCACGGGGATCTTCATGAGGAAGTATACATGGTGCAGCCTCCAGGTTTTGAAATTCAGCCACCTGCTTCATCTAATCTGGTATGCAAACTTCAAAAGGTTCTATACAGTCTTAAGCAGGCTCCCAGAGCATGGTTTGAAAAACTCAAATTCTTTCTTCTCAACTCACTTGGTTTCAAAGTTTCTACATCTGACAGTTTCTTGTTCGTAAAATCTAACTCGGATTACTTTGTTCTATTACTTGTTTCTGTTGACGATATAGTCATAATAGGTACTTCTTCACTATTTGTCTCAAACATTGTTGATTCCATCAATGCGCAGTTTTAGCTCAAAGATCTGGGCAGCCTAAACTACTTTCTTGGCTTGGAAGTAGTATCTGGGGATGATTTCATTATTCTCAACCAGAAGAAATACATTCTGGATCTGCTGGACAAGGTTGGCCTCAATGATCAAACCAGCTTCCCCACACCTATGACAGGTACGTGTCTGTCCAGATCTGGTATGAGTGTTTGCGATGAACCCTTCCATGATGAAACTCTTTATAGAAGCATAATAGGTGCTCTTCAGCATGTATGTGTCACAAGACCAGATATTCACTTTGCTGTGAACAAGGTTAGCCAGTTCATGCAGGCCCCAAATACCAGCAACTGGAAAGCTGTCGTTCACATACTTAGATACCTCAAGGGGACTCTTAATCATGGTCTTTGGTTTAGAACTACTCATTCTTTTGTTAATGATATTTCCCTAACCTCATATTCAGATGCTGACTGAGAGGTGATCACATTGATCGTCGATCTATTTCAGGTCATTACCTGTTATTAAATGGTAATCCAATAGTGTGGAGCTCCAAGAAACAGTCAGTTGTGTCTAGGTCTAGTGCAGAGGCTGAATTCCGAGCCATTGCAAATGCAATGTGTGAGATCATGTGGATCCAGTCCCTACTCAAAGAAATCGGTATGCACACTCCCATTGCACCTGTGATATGGACAGACAACACAAGTGCAGTTGCTCTTTCAGAAAACCGCATTCATCATTCAAAGATGAAACATGTCGAAATTGACATATTCTTTATCAGGGAAAAAGTCCATTCAAGGGACGTCTTAGTTAACTTCATTCCAGCATCTGAACAAACCGCTGACATCTTAACAAAACCCCTAACAGAAAAACATTTCATCCCTTGCAGGAAGAAACTTGGAGTCTTTTCACTTGAAGAACTGGAAGACCACAGTGTCGCATCCTTTCTACAAGGTACAGCTAGCTCTGTCTAGAGCTTCAGGTTTGTTTGTAAGATCATATTCTCCCTCTGACCATGCTTCTCTTTATCTCTCACAACCTTATTGTAGTCCTGTGGATATATGCTGGTTTTGCTGTTTGCCTCTTGTTGATTGACTGCAGCCTGTCTCCTCACACTCTTGTTCATCTAACTCATTGGTTTGATCTTCTTCTGCTCATCCTGGTATGCATATGCTTATCTTATCGTGTTTAGCAAATCAGCAAGATTCACATGTCATATGTTTATCTTCCTATACTTGACTCTAGTCATTGCCTCTATGAATCCTCTCAGCCTCATCATTGGGTATGATAACTGTTAGCTTAAGGCTGGACTGGCATAGGGCATGATTTATGTCCAAAAACAGGGTGATTCCGCAAGAAAACGTTAAGATATTTTCGAAAATCACCCTTGAGGATGAAAAGACCAAGACTCAAACCTTGCAATCATGCTTGTAAGATAGGAGCTCAAACTCCTCTGTTAGTATAAAATTAATAAAAAAGATGAAAAAAAAATACAGATAATTTTAATTTTCTTACTGCAAATGCTGGTGTCATACCTTAATACAAGGAAATTTTGGAATATGTCTGAGTATGATGCATTTTGGCAATTATAAAGAATCAGGTATAGGGAGATTTATACACATGCTTATATTATCTTCTGGTATTGCTGAACTGTTAGTTTTCATATGCTTTACTAAGATGTCTGGTGAAGATCAACGCTATGGGCACATGTGATTCTATGATATGTGAGTAGCTAGTGCTGCAGTTGTAACCAATTGTGCATTGCAGTGAAACCTGTCATTCACTACAGAACCACCTAATGGATATGCTGAGAAGATAAGAAAGTCTTCAGTCTGTAGGAGAAAGACTGCACCTACAGGCTACTCTAGCTGATGCATGCTCAAGACAAAGGATGGATAACTCAAATCAAGATCAAGTATGAGGAATGTTAGGTTATAACTGTATCACACACTTATGTTTATGTGTCATTTTTCAATTATCGTTAGTTATAGGGACCATCTGGCAATTATGTAGTTCTTCGTTCTGTTGCTTTCCTATATATATGTCTACAGTGTAAGGGACAAGCAACTATCTATTCTGATTTCATTTCCGTAGTGTTTATCTTTGTCTCTATTCATTGTTCTTTCTCTTCTCCTTTCTTCTTCTTCATCTTCTCCCTAAATCCAACCTAATCTGTAAATATCAACACAAGATACCAAATAGAAGTTGGATTCTTATGGTATTCTTCATCTACCTTCAACTCCCTGAAGGTACACATCTATTTTTTCAATATCACGCATAGTTAATAATGTGATGTCTTTGAAAATATCATATTCATCATATTTTTAGCTTTTAGATGTAACTTGTTTGTTTTCTTTGCAGGTACCATATGTTTTGACTTTGGGAAACCTGCCAAGAAATGGAGCTACTAGGGAAAACCTGCCAGGAAACATGTTTTCTTGAATTTGATTCTATTCTAAAATCTAAACTGGTGAATGCTTCTATGTATTGTGGTTTGAATGTTTTCTCCCACAGTTTGTTTTGTTATATTATTATGAGTCAATGTAGTGATTTGGAACTGTGGTTTGGACTGTAATTTGGGAACTGTTCGGTTTGGACTTTAATTTGGAAATGTTGGTGGTTTTGAACTGAAATGGATTGTGTAAACGGTACTGAACCGGAACCGAACCAGAATCGAACTGAGGATGCAAAGTAACCGTTTTTTATCAGGGTACACGAAATCGTTTATACAAACAGGTTCCGGGTAGGTTCTGGTTCCAAAAATAAACAGGTAGGTTCCGGTTCCAGAATTTAATAACTTGTATTAAACTAGGTAGGTTCCGGGAATCCCCAAATTTACAGGGTAGCCAGAACCACTCACCCCTACTCACAACCACCCACTACACAAAGAAAAGGATAACAATATTTTAATTACCTGATGTGATTTTCGCAAATAGGTATTATCTAAGAGTTTATTTTTAGCTTTTTGACATCTTTTAATTAGTTAATTTTAAACGTAATATAAAAATATTGTATGTGACATTAAGATATCTATACTTTGTTTAATTGTTACAAATTCATATATATGCTTTGTCTTATTATTTTAATTTTATACTTTGTCTTATTACAAGAGAGGATTACTGGTGACAAATAAAAGTGACATTATATAATTAAAAATGATAGTTCAATGAGAAAAATAAGTTAATAACCAATGTTTTTGCCAAATAAACAACCTTCACAAGTATGATAACATATAGAAAAAACATTTATGACTTATTTTTGCCCAATGTTATCTCTTGTCATTTATATTTTTTTAGTGCTATTAAATGGTTATTACATTTTAGGATGTGACTATTTGGTCACTCCGTCAATTAACCATTAGTTTTCTCCGTCAATAGGAGACATGAACAATACATGCTGATTTTTCAATCAATTTTTGAACGATTAAATGATATTTGATTTATACTCCTTCCCTATTCTCTTCTTATTCATTCATCGTATTCGCCTACTAAACTGATTCTTCTTCCTTCTCTACTAATGAATGATTCTTCTTCCTCGTGTACTGATTCATATTTTAGTCAATTTCGACCCTCTCACTCGCAAGTGCATACTTAAGGGTTCATAGGACGATTACCTTTCAGGATACATATCGTGTTGTTAGGTAGAAAATAGCAAGAACTTTCTCCTGACGAGACTCAACAACGCCTGAACTCAAATAGACTCAACTGAACATAACGAACACAATTGAAAGCTCAAACACGATGACGAAAAGATTCTGACGAACGTCAACACGAATGCTAGAAGAGAAAAATAAAAATAACTATAGAAGAGATTCTCATCTTTTGTATGATTCTCTTAGTATTATTGTTTTTTAAGGTAAAATTAATCAATGCGGTACAATTTTCATTCAACTTAGGGATTTGTGCAAGCTTGGCATAATTACAAAACTAGCCCAAACTTACAACATTTTGACAAAATATCCATTTTTTTCAACAATCCCCCACATCAATGAAAATTGATGTATTACCTAAGGTAGCTCTAAACTCCAAATTTGAGTTCAACGGTTGACACCTGCATAGGATAGGTAGGTGTTACCCTTTGAACCTTTCCTTGTTAAGTTACATCGACTTTTCTGGTTAGTCCGTAGACGCGGTGTCCTTGAACTATCTGTCGCTGGAGTAAAAGAGACATGACCCATTTTCCTAGTATCGTTCACTTCTCGTGTTCATGTTCGTTCTGGCCATAACTTGTTTCTGCATGTGTTTCTAAGAATTTCACCCTCAATAATTCCTTTTGAAATGATCCCCCTTCTCACTTTGCATTGGTGATTCATTATCTGAAGTCTTACTCCAACACTTCACTGAAATTTCTTAATTTATAATCATTAAAAACGTTTGTTTAACCTCATCCATTATCATCACTGTTTCTCATCTTAAAAATGGACTCAGGATTTAAAATCTCCCACAGTGATCTACCTCACTCTTGTGATTAGGTTCTTCATCTGTACCTAGATGTTGGGATATCCAATCAATTAATTAGGTTTTCCTTCTCAAAAGTGATTATTGCACGGGTTTCAGCCCCATGGCCAAGTTTCTCTTTATTTAACCATTTGGTTAACGGAACCGCTATATTATCCATTGACTTTACATAATCGATCATGATCATTCCGATCGAGAGAAATTGTCTAGTAGAATGATGTCTTTGACGGATATGTCTACACTTACCATTATGCATATGACTTTGTGCCCTACCAATTGCACATTGACAATCACAATGTATGTAGATTGGAGTCACTAGTAATGGCCACCTCAAAATATACCTACGAAGATGGTGTAGCCATTCAGACTCTTCATTACATTTATCTAGTGCCATAAACTTGGATTCCATAGTGTATTTGACTAGAACTGTTTGATTTGAGAATTTCCATTACACGACTGCACCCCCTAGGGTGAACACAAATTCACTTGTGGAGTTTGATTTTCTTGATACAAATATCCAATCAGTATCACTATATCCTTCTATAATTGTTGGATATCTCGTATAATGCAACCCATAATTCCGAGTATATCTCAAGTATCACAGGAATCTTGTGATTCTACTCCAATGATCAGTATTTCGATTACTCGTATATTAAGTGTAGTACATGCCATCCAAGTAATACACACTTTCAATGACCTTAGTGTACTGCACTTGCTATACACATTCTCTTGTATTTCTTGAAAAATACTTATTTAGATTCATTGGAGGGCAAACCTCATTTTTGTTATCCTAGTTGAATTTTTCTAATATCTTATCGATATAATGAGATTGAGTTAGAACGATTCCTTATGATGCTTGATTAATCTTTATTCTAATGATTACATCAGCAAGACTCATATCTTACATCTCAAACCTTAAATCCAACATATCTTTGGTGGATTTAATCTTCTAATCGTTACTTCCAACGATAAGCATGTCATCAATGAAAAGACACAAAATAACATAACTATCATTTATATGATTCACGTAGATGCATTTGTCACATTCATTTATTTTAATAAAGTCATTTTCAAGAATAACATTGTCAAAGTTCTGATGTCACTGTTTCAGACCATACATCGATTTCACCAATTTACAGATATTTTTTGTCCTGGAGATTTCTTCCTCTAAAACCGTTTTACATCCATTTTATGCACTTTTAAATTTCGCAATGCTGCTATTGCGAAAATCATCATAATGGATGTTAATCTCGCTACCGTAGAATATGTGTCGAAATAATTAAGACCTCGAGTAGTAAGTGAAAGTAGTCAATGTCGTAGAATTTTGATTCACCTTTTAGGGTCTTGTGCATGTTTGGCATAACTACAAAACTGATCCCAGTTAAGAATTTTTTGACAACGTGTCAATTGTTTCCAACAATTGGTAATATATAAGCATGTGATGAATTAAATTATACGCTGCCATGCTTGCACTTCCTTGTAAATTTGATTATCCAATTCCAATTTGTGATATACTATTAGTTTATTCCCATCAAACATTGAAGACAGATTGATCCAATTCCTTGCTCGTTGTTAATATTCAGATGCTGCAAATAGATTGATGGATCTATCTACATATTAATTGAAGCATTTTCGCAAAGGGGACACTCAAGGAGAAGATTCAAGATTAAGTATAGAGATTCAGGTGGAAAAAAAATCAAACGATGGGAGAAATAAAGAGTTTACGGGAAGTAGACAGGGATGAGATTGTGTTGAAGAGAGATTTGGAACTAGAGCTTGTTAATGGAGAATTTTGGACCTAAGAAGGAAACAGAAGAAAGGATTGGAGTGGATGGTTGTTCTTCCGCGGGAAAGGAACGCTGAATATAGAATCTTAATCTTGTCACAAAAAAGAGTTGTTATTGCAAACAAGGATTTGGTGTTTGTTGAGAGATCTCAGTCCTTTAAATGACGGTTCTTCTTGTCGAGGCATTGCATGAGCACAAACTCAAGAATTCCTTGAATTTTTGGAAGGATATGGTATTCGATGAATATTGTTAGTAATAATGGGATAATTAAATAATAATTTTCGAAATTAAAAATGCATAAAATATTACATGACATGCAAATTAATGAAATGACGAAATTGTAAAAAAAAATTGGATTTTTGCCGAAACAATACTAAGTCCCGTAACAAAATGGTCTCCTTAAGGCAATTTCACCCCCTCACCATAAATGATTCGTGTACGAGGAAAATTGAGACAATTACCTCCAAGGATAAAACAGTGTCGTCAAGGCGAAACAAACACGGTGTTTCCCTTAACCGAACTGAACAATACTTGAACTCTGACTCACTTAACTCTAGAGCAATATATTTGTTGGTAATTTTCGTATTTTTCAGGAGTGTATGTGATTTTTTAAATGAGAGGAACCAACCCTATTTTTAGAGTTAATGCAACTAATTGTAATTAAGGTAACCCATAAAATTTAGAAAACTGAGGCTAAATAAATTTTTTTAAAAATCAAAATTATCAACAACTATGTTACATTGGGAAACATTCCATTAGGGAATATTTCATTAATAGTATAATATTTCCTAATATATCATACCAACAATCATATATCCTAATATTGTTTCCTTCATCATTTACCATTCACAAGTAAGTTTGGGTCGGTTGAAGAGTTAAACCAGACCAGGTCAAACCACACTGACCCAAGGGTTGTACACGACCAACAATCCCCCACATCAATGGAGAAATGAGAGAAATCCTAGACGCTCTAGACTCGGAAAAAGAATTCAACGGTCGGCACCTGCATAGGATAGGTAGGTGTAACCCTTTGAACATTCCCTTGTGAAATTACATTGAGTTTACTGCTAGTCAGTACACGCGACGTCTTTGAACTGTCCTTCGTTGGTGTAAATGATGACATAATCCACATAGGTATCTTCCTAGTATTGTTCAGTTCACGCATTCATGCCCGTTCTGGCCATGGGCATTCTGTGGTTCTGCATGTATTTCTAAGAATTGTGCCCTAAACAATTCCTTTTGAAGCGACCCATTTTCCCACTTGCATAGGTGATTCCTTATCTTGTTTGTTATTCCAACACTCTACATTTCTGAATCATTAAAACACTTTCTTAACCTTGTCCACTACTATCATTGTTTCTCATCATAGGAATGAACTCGGAGTTTTACATCCCCCACAGTGATCTAACCTCCCTCTTGTGATTAGGTTGTCCAATTGAACCTAGATCTTGGGATCTCCAGTCAACTAGGTTGGGTTTTCCTTCTTCAAAGTGTTTACAGCACAGGCTTTAGTCCCATTTCTCTCGATGATTGGCCAACTTGCTCTTTATTTAACCATTTGGTTAACATATCTACTATATTATCCTTCGATTTGACATAATTGACTGTGATAATTCCTGTCGAGAGCAATTGTCTAGTGGAATTACGTATACGAAGAATATCTCTAGACTTACCATAATACATAAGACTTTGTGTCCTGTCAATTGCATATTGACTATCGCAATATATGCTTATTGCAAGCAGTGGTCTTGGCCACCTATGAATATCCTCAAGAAAATGGCGTAGCCATTCAGTTTCTTCAGCACATTTATCAAGTGCTATAAACTCAGATTTCATGGTGGATCTGGCTATAACTGTTTGCTTAGAAGATTTCCACGATATGGCTGCACCCTCTAGGGTAAACAAGAATCCACTTGTGGAGCTCGAGTCTCTTGATGTTGATATCCAATTAGCATCAGTGTGTCTTTCTATAATAGTTGGATATCTCGTATAATGCAACCCATAACTACAAGTATATCTCAAGCACCTAAGTAATGTTATGATTCTATCCCAATGATCAGTACTTGGATTACTCGTATATCTACTCAACACGCCAACAATGTGTGATATATCAAGTCTAGTACATAACACTACCAATAACCCTAGCGTACTCAACTTGAGAGACGCTTTCTCATATATTTCTTGAGAAATACTTATTTGGATCTATTGGAGTTCAAACCTCCTTTTTGCCATCCTTGTTGAATTTCAATAATATCTTATCGATATAATGACATTGACTTATAGCAATTCTTTATGTTGTACGATTAATTTTAATTTCGAGAATTACATCAGCAAGGCCCATGTCCTTAATGTCAAGTCTCGAATTCAACATATTCTTTGTGGAGTGAATCATCTTATCGTTACTTCCAACGATAAGCATCTCATTAACATAAACACACGAAATGACATAACCTTCATTTGTATCTTTAACGTAGATGCATTTATCACATTCCTTTATTTTAAATCATTTTTCCAGGATTACATTATCAAATTTCTGATACCACTGTTTCAGTGCCTGTTTCAGACCGTACAATGATTTCACCAGTTTACAGACTTTCTTTTCTTGCCCTGGCACAACAAAACCCTCAGGTTGTTCCATGTAGATTTGTTCCATTAAATCTCCATTTAAGAAAGTTATTTTCATATCAATTTGTTGTATTACCAAATTTCGCAATGTTGTTATTACGAGTATCATTCTTATGGAAGTTGTTCTCGTGACCGGAGAATATGTGTTAAAAAAATCAAGACCTTTTCTCTGCTTGTAACCCTTAATTACAAGTCTAGCCTTATACTTGTAAATTGATCCATCTATTTTTATTTTTAGTTTGAAAATCCACTTGTAACCTATTGGTTTGGATCCAGGAGGAAGATCCACTAGTTTCCACGTGTGATTTTGCAAGATGGACTCAATTTCAGTATTGATAGCTTCTTGCCATAGGGTCCTTTTGAAGAATTTACGGCTTCTTGAAATGTTTGAGGTTCCGCTTCAAGAATATAGATGAAAAATCTGGAACAAAAGAGTTTTCTACCCGAACTCGTTTACTTTTCCTGGGCTCTACCTCAACATTTTCTAGGTCTAGATCACTACTTTCAATAGTCGCATAAGTTCGTTTCGACGAACTTGCATTCCCCCTAGATTTAGCCGGAAATACTTCTTCCAAGAAATATGTGTTTCTTGATTCCATTATCATATCTTTATGTATATCTGAAATCTTCGAATCATGCACAAGAAACCGATAAGCATTACTATTTCAAGCATATCCTATGAAGATGCAATCAACAGTTTTTGGTCCAATCCTAACCTTTTAAGGAGGAGGTACCATCACTTTAGCAAGACGCCTCCCCACTCGGAGGTGATTGAAAGAAGGTTTTCTACCTTACCATAATTTGAAAGGTGTTTTCTCTTCTTTCTTTCGGGGTACCTTATTTAAAAGTAAATTGCTACTTAAAATAGCTTCCCCTCACATATTCTGAGGTAACCCAGAACTTATCAACATTGAATACATCTTATCTTTCAATGTTCGCTTTTTTTCTCTTTATGTTACCCCGCATGATTGGGGTGAATAGGTCGAGGTGACCTCATGTATGATTCCGTGTTGAGCACCACTACAAGAAGCGGTTACAACAGCGACGGTTATTTCATGTTGACGCTAACTATTATAGTTAAAAATATGGCTATTGTGTCAACAATTTTTGTTGTCGTTATTATTACTTATAAGGCACAATATGTTTTCCACCGTTATAAGATACATTTAGTGTTAATTTTTGCAGTCGCTTTATTTTTTACATGGATGAATGTGTAATGTCGACCAATACTTGATGTTAAATGACTCCATCAGTAACGACCAATACTTTTTTAAATGTACATATTGAAAGGCAAAAAGTTTTGTCATAAATATAGCGATGACAGCAACGGTTGTTTGTCGTATCTCCTCAATTTTGTCGTCGTTAAAACATAAGTAGCAGAGAAAATGTAAGAATAGGTTTGCGTGTCAATATATTGTCGACATTAGTATAGTCATTTAGTAACATATTTAATTGTTTTGGTAAAATATTTTATTTAGTAGTGACTATTGTTGATGTCAATAATGCACAAACAACTAAAATTTAAGAGCCCCAACTAAACCAATAGAACCCCAATTAAACCAATAGAACCGCCACTAAAACGAATTGAACCATTATTTAAAAATAAAAAATAAAATAGACCTATTTCTGGAAAAAATTAACCTAACTCTCACTTACCCTTTCTTCTCTTTAACCTAACTCTCCTTCTCGCTTCACGAATTTGCACCCCTCCCACCTCCTTTTCTGTCTCACACTCCTTGGGAAGAAGCCATCTTCTTCTATGGCAGAGGGAAGTTCCGAGGGTCGATTTCTTCTCACTTGTTCGATTCGGTCCCCTGTGTTAGATTCTTCGATTTAGTCCTCTCTCTGGCGTAAGTTTTTCGTGATTTTGACCTAATTTTGCAAGGTTTAGGGAAATTCCTTCATTAAGTTGTGCAAATCTTCCTTCATAAAGGTTTAGGACAATTCCTTCGAAGATGCTGTCGCCACACGACCTCTTCTTTACCTCGACAGATCTTTCTCACCCCTCGACAATTCCTCCTCTACCACAGTGAGCATGTATGGGTAAATTAACTTATGGGGCAGACTTTTATTGGTCCAAAGACAATATCAACCAAGAATGGGAGTATCCTGTCTGTGCAAATGGAGGGAAGTGGACCATTAACTTCAAACCAGAGAAGTCTGACACTGATTGGCTTTACACGGTATGTTGTCATAGCACTGTGTAGTGTTGTAACTATTAGAACACAAGTTTTCTATGATTCTCTCTTAGGGGGTGGAATTCATTGTGATCTTTCCTTGTCTTGAATTGGATTGTCTAATGGTGTTGATTCCATTCATATCGCAGGATATGATTGTAGTACTGTTATTGTTAGTCACTACTGCAATAATATAAGTCATGCTTTTGCTCCAGTTGCTACGATTGAAAGAGCATAGGTGAAATCGTTTGGCGTTCGGGAGGTAATATTATTTTGACTGCTCTATCTTTGAGATAGAACAAGTTCTTATTGCAACATACTATGCTGCAGATTGTAGATGTATCCCTCCTTTAGATAGCATGCTTTTACTGCTTAAAAAACGAGAGGCTTTTCTACTCTCCGGTAAGTGCATGCATACTAAGCCCTTATCAGTTGTTGTGCATTAAGCATTACCTACCATCTGTAGGTATACATCAAATTTGATCTTCATGGTATTGTTGGATGCTCATCTATACCAATTTATTGTATTATGCTTGTTATGTTTATTTCATTCAATTTAATGTCTTATTGTGTTGAGGTGTCTTGTGTTATATCGTGGTTAAAATATTGTGTTAAAACGTCTAGTATTATGTAGTGTGTTTTAGATTATTGTGTTAAATGACTTTGTTATTGTATTTATTGTGATTTATTTCTATACGATCACGTGATATTGTTGGACCTTGTAGGGGATCGTGAATTAGAGACGCGGATGAAGTTCGTAGTTCTACCATTCCAAATTCACAACCATCTAAAGTACAAAAGCATATTAGTTGTAGGTCTTCATCTGATTGAAAAAACTATGTATTTACATTTTATATTATGTTACGTTCTCATAGTTTGGATGTATATTAAGATGTATATATATACTTGGATAAATAATATATTATATTTTTTTTAAATGTATTGTGTAGTTCATATCATATAACAATAACTAGATAATTAATAAAAACACATCACAAAAGTTTGTATTTAACAATGATTAGTGGTTGTTGACACAAAAACTTGTGTTTAGCAGCGACAAAAACTAATATTAGTGGTTGTTATCACTAAAAATATGTATTTATAACAAGTTAATGGGCGTTGTTTTGAATAAAAGGCAGCCCCTCAAACTCACTGCTAAAAACACAATTTAACGATGACTAATTTTTACCAGTAAAGCCCATCTATAATATCAGAAATGTGTTTGTCGCTTTTCATTGTGTTTAACAACAACCTACTTTAGATGTAAAATAGTTGTGGGAGATGTCATCTTAGCAGCGACATACATTTGACAACGGTCAATTGTCGTAGGTAAACGATTTAGCGACGAGGGCTACCCTGCCAAAGATTTCGTTGTCGCTAACGGTTAACAACGCCATTTATGCCTTTGATGGCGATTTTAATGCTAATGCACGAGTTTCTTGTAACAAAACTCACCAAATGGAACATCATACTCACCACATCTATCACTACGCAGCATCTTGATTTTCTTGCTGAGTTGATTTTCAAATTTTTGTTTATAAACCATGAACTTTTCTATAGCTTCATCTTTACTCTTCAAAAGCATACATAGCAATATTTTGTACTATCATCCACAAAAGTGATAAAGTACTTATTTCCGCCTCTCGTTTGGACATGCCTTAAATCACAAACATCATTATATATTAAATCAAGAAATTTTGTATTCTTTTCAACCTAATGAACTGATGACATGATTAATTTAGCATCAACACATATTTCACACTTATGTTTGAGATTAATTTGAAGTGTAGGGATGTTATTCATGTTAATTAACCATCGCAAGGTATCATAATTAACATGTCTTAATCTACCATGCCAAAGATTACGAGACTCAATCAAGTAAGCAGAATAAACAATTTTATTCTCGTTTATGTTAAACTTAATATCCATTACATTGAATTTGAACATCCCCCACATTCATAACTTTTTGACGAAAATATTTCTTGGGCTTCTAAACATGAATAAGTCCAGTTAGACGAATCATGGTTATCCCCCAGTCGGTGCAACAACGAGCGCGTTCGGCGATGCAATAGGGACCTCAGTCTGAGCCACTACTCCAGCGCTCAGATCAACATCATTGTTCTTTGCAGTAGAAAAATGGTAAATATATTTTTCCTGAAAAGTATTATTTCACAAATTAATGAATTAATGATAACTTGAAGGTTCTCCCATGAGATCGACCTTAATTTCAACACGAGTATCTAGTCCTTATTATGGACGTGTCAAATAGATCAGCTTATGATTGATTCCTCATAACTCTAACCCACACTACACATTTGCCTCAGTTGAGTTTGTTAGGTATAGTGGCGGTGGCGATCGGGGAATAGTCAGTGCGGTCGAGGTTTATCACGAGGACAATTTACTTAGAGTGATATTTGCCCCCACTCGCTGGAGTTTACTAACAGGCTTATGCAGCAAGTTATTCCCATGATACAATGATTGCTTGAAACTTTTGAAGAGCAATTTCGAAATCTTCCTCTTGAACTCTCGAAGAAATGCTTAAGATTTAATGGACACTCATGAGGACACTAATGAAGAGAATACTTTATTATTCTTTTAAGAAAGAATAATGTTGATGATTTGATTGCCTTGTATGCAATCCTATTTATATGTAATATGACACCCCTTGGATTTGTTCTAAAGGTCACAATCCAACAAATGTAGCATCATATCCTTAAGTGAAAAAATGCATCCCCACCATACATATACAATCTATTAACAATGCCTCACTTAGATTGTAATACACATATCCAATATATCTGATAGTTCATACATACATGAAGGTATCTTTCGATTTAAACCTTTACTTAGTGTAAACATTTCAAAATTTCAACGAAGTCAGTGGTGGCTTATGCTTAAAACAACACTTCATATGTCACACAAATGATGTATCCAGTTTCAGTGAGAAGTTCATATCGCAATTAACACTATTACATCGATGTGCTCGATCCTGGTTTTCTTGAATAATTTACAACAAACAGCCCCAATTCGTTGCTAGACGTGGCACCATTTCTATTGTTCATATAAGTAAAGTTCTTTATGTGTCCCTGTTACTTAGACACTCCATATATTTAATATTTGAACTTCATTAAGAGTAGTTAACTCATCATCTCTTCATAACAGATAGTACTATATCGATTTAGTACTAGGCATATAGTAATTTGTTGTTACCCATTAAACTTTAGGTTTAGTATCATTTAGCTTAAAGTCAGGTTGCCATTACCTCTTACTTTGTTAAAGGGATTTAGTCCCATTCCACGATTAGTGAATTTCACTAAATCTCTCGAGAGACCCTTTGTTAAGGGATCAACTAAATTATTGTTTGATCTTACAAACACAAGTTTAGTTATTCCATCATGTTCACAAACATATATGCCTTGATTTATCATTATAAACTTTGGTGTATGCTCTATACATAGTTGCTTGATTATCACAATATAAATAAATGATCGGCATTGGTTTTGACCATAACTCAATATCAAGAAGCAAATTTTGAAGTCATTCAACTACTTTTTCTGTTGCATCTAAACCTATGAACTCAGACTCCATTGCGGAATGTGAAATACACGTTTGATTTTAGACGCCCATGAGATTGTTGCTCCTCCAAGAGTAAAAGTCCATCCATAGGTAAACTTATTGCCACTCGTGTTGGTTGTCCTTCTAGTGTCAGTATATCCTTCTAAGACTGATGGAAACTTATTATATGCGAGTCCTAAATTAATTTTTCTCTTAAGATAAGCAAATATTCTTGCAGTAACCTTCCAATGATTGACACTACCCTTAGTAGTGTATCTAGAAAGTTTGGAAACAGAAAATACAATAGATGGTCTACTGCAATGCTTTGCATATATTAAGATTCCAATTGCACTAGCATATTCTAACTAAGTTATAGCTCGTCATGTATTTTCCGTTATCTTAACTCAATAAGCAACGGAAATGGCGATCCATTGTGCATGGGCCGAGGTAATTATCGAGTCGGGTGCACAATATGGTGTCAACCTTATCAAGGAAGGGGATGCGAGGAGAGATTGGGAACTACAGAATATCCTAATGGACATGATCGAGACAGCCAAGAGAATACCTCGGGTTCATTGGCATTTTGTTAGAAGAACGGCGAATCGATGTGCCAATTGGGTAGCAACAGATACTAAACGGGGAAATTACCTAGGCAATTGGGTAACCATGCCCCCAGACGCATTTATGTCATTATGTGTAACAGATTTTATGAACTCTTATTATGATTACGGAGTATGATTTATTGGCCAAAAAAACCCTCAATAATCATATGGGTTATTCGCTTCCTTAATTCCAAGTGTTTAAACTTGTGGATTATTTTCTCAATATAACGAGACTGGTTTAAAGTATAACCCCCTACTATGTTTGTACACTTTAATCCCTATGATATTATCTACTTTACTCAGATCTTTCATTTGAAACATTAAGGATAGATACTTCTTAGTTTCTATGACACCTTTCATATTTGTTCCAAATATGAGTAAATCATCAACATATAGACAAATGGTTACTCTAGAATCATTGGTAAACTTTGAGTATACACATTAGGTGCTTGTTTTAATCCATAAAAAGATTTCACCAATCTACGCACCATCTTTTCATTTCCTAGTAGTATGAATTCTTTTGGTTGCTCCTTATAAACTTCTTCATCAAGATTACCATTCAAGAATGTTGTCTTAACATCCATTTGATGAACAATTAAGTCGTAAATTAAGGCTAGTGCCATCAAGACTCTTATGCATGTTATCCATGCAACCGATGTGTATGTATCAAATTAATATAAACCTTCTCTCTATTTGAACCCTTTAGCTACTAATCTAGCCTTTAAGATTTGTATCGTACCATTGGTATTGTATTTTCTTTGAAATACCCATTTCTACCCGATAGGTATAGACCCAGAATACAAGTCAATAAGTACCCAAGTATTATTAAATAATATTGAGTCCATCTCATCATTAATCGCATCTTTCCAAAAAGTGGAATCTCTTGAAGCCATAGCTGTTTTGAAACTTATTGGATTGTCTTCGACATTAAGCACAAAAGGAATTTTGTGTAGAAAATTATTTCTATCTCCTTCTTTTAAGAAAATAAGAGCTTGCGATTATATAAAATATGATCCAAGACTCTTTTCCTTTCTAGTCCTTAGACTTTTTCTAGGTGCCTCATTTGATTCAACTTTCCGTTCTTGTTTAGGAGTTCATACAATCGAAGACACTTGTTGAGAAGAATCAATATCATAATTCTTAAATTTGTCTTCCAAGAATTCAACAATATAGACTCAATTATGACATATGAGTCAAAGTCTAGCAATCAATATGCCTTAGACTTATCAACATATCCGGCAAAGACACTTTTCAAGGCTCTCAGACCCAATTTTTTCCTACGTGGATCAGTGCCTCTATATTGCTAAGCATCCCCAAACTCTAAGATAACTCAAGTTGGGTTTTCTACCATTTCATATTTCGTATGGGGAAGTATATGACTTTCTTGAAGATATTCTATTATGCAAATGACATGTCGTCAACAATGTTTCACCCCAAAGATTTAATGGTAATTTTGCATTCAAAAGCATAGCATTTACCATATCTACCAGAGTTCTATTTTTTCACTCAGCCAGCCCATTTTGTTGTGGGGTGTAAGCAGCACTGGTTTGATTAAATATACCATTTTCCTCACAAAAGATCAAACAAATCGATGGGAAAATACTCCCTCTCTATCGGTTCGAAGGATTTTTATTTTCCTTCCATTTTGGTTTTCAATAGCGTTGTTAAAATGTTTACAAATTTCAAAGGCTTCATCTTTTCTTTTCATTAAGAAAACATATGTGAATATAGAACAATCATCGATAAAGGTAATATAATACTTATTGTGGCGCCAGAATTTAACCACCAATTTTTGGTGGTTGTCTTAATAGCCATGTTTAGCTCAGCTATCATTCTGACTTGAAGATTTGAAAACTTTTCAGTGACCATAGCGACTAGCGCCTTATCTATATCTTCCACCATATTAGCGATGTTAGATGCACTTGAATTTTTCTTTTGTGCTTGTTTGCGATGTTTGAAATCTTGAATGAGATGCCCCTTTTTCCTGCAATGGAAACAAGACTTGTCAAAAAACGGTTCTTGGTGGAGTCATTGGGGATGGTATCATCAAACTTTCTCTTATTTCCGCTTTGTTCCTTTTTGAACTCCAGTTTCTTTTTCTCTACTAGGTTCACTATGTTATCCCCTTGAATACATCGCTTTCCTAGAAGAATGTGAGTTTCTTCCTCAATCCGCAAATGCTTATGAAATTGCTCCAAAGTGAAATTCTCAAATGAGTGGAGAAGTTTATTCTGATAATAGCTCTAACTTATAAGAAGTTTAGCAACTATCGCTCCAATCTAGAAAGACTCAGAGATGTCATCTTTGAATTCTTTTAACTTACTTACCACGATCTCCAACTGATGCACTTGATCCATGACAGATATATTTTCAACCATCCTGAACTCCAGGAATTTCATGGTAAAGAACTTTTCTGCTAAATACTTGTTCTCCAATGCCTTCCATATTTCGCGGGGTGATTTGATTGATGGGAAGGGATCATATAATCTCTTAGAAAGGGTGTTGAGAATATTACCTCGACAAACCAATTCGTCCTCTTCGTGCTTTAGTCGTTGTATTTTGATTTCTTCACTTTCAACTTCCATCGGCTCGGGTATCTTAGGTTAGGTTTGGACTTAGAACAATAAAGATATTTAAAGCCGTCAAAATAAATTTCATCTTATTTTGACAACGAGTGAAATTGGTTCCATCGAAGTTGTCTAATTTCACAAAGTATTGATTCATCACTTTGAATACCACATCCGAACTGGTGTCCATCGCGGATATCACTGTAAGATTGTTAGGTAAGGTGGCGGTGGAGATCAGGGAATAGTCGGTACAGTCCAGGCTTATCACGACGACAATTTCCATAGAGTTATATTTTCCCTTACTCGTTGGAGTTTGCTAACGGGCTTATGCAGCAAGTCACTGCCAGGATACAATGATTGCTTGAAGCTTTTGAATAGCAATTCTGAAATCTTCCTCTTCAACTTTCGAAGAAACTCTTAAGATATAATGGAAACTAATGAGAACACTCATGAGAACACTAATGAAGAGAACAGTTTCTAATTCTCTTACGAAAGAAGAATGTTGATGATTTGATTGCCTTGTATGTAATCCTATTTATAGGTAATATGACAGCCATTGAATTTGTAATAAATGTCACAACCCAAAAAATGAAGCATCATATCCTTAAGTGAAACAATGCACCCCCACTATATATATTACTACAATCAATTAATAATCCCTCACTTAGATTGTAATAGACATATCCATTAAATCTGATAGTTCATACATACATTAAGGTATCTTTCGATTTAAACCCTTAATTAGTGTAAACATTTCAAAGTTTCAACGAAGTCAGTGATGGCCTAGGCTTAAACCGTGACTTCTTATGTCTAAACCGAAAATATCACACAAATTAGGTATCTAGTTTCAGTGAGAAGTTCATACTTAAATCAGCAATATTACGAAGATGTGCTCGATCCTAGTTTTCTTGAACAATTTACAACAAACACCCTCAATTCGTTGCCAGAAGCGACACCACTTCTATTGTTCATATAAGTGAAGTTACTTATGTGTCCCTGTTACTTAGACACTCCATATAATTAATATTTGAACTTCATTAAGAGTAATTAGCTCATCCTCTCTTCGTAACAAATAGTACTATATCAATTTAGTACTCAATCCGGTTATACAGTAATTTGTTGTTACCCATTAAACTTTAAGTTTAGTATCAACTAGCTTAGAGTCGGGTTGTTATTATCTGTGACTTTGTTAAAGAGCTTTAGCCACATTCCACAATTAGTGGATTTCATTAAATCTCTCGAGAGACCATTTGTTTAGGGATCAGTTAAATTATTGCTTGATCTTACAAACACAAATGCAATTATTACATCATGAATCAGTTTATTCACATATTCATGTCGCAAACTTATATGTCTTAACCTACCATTATAAACCATGGTTTTGACCATAACTCAATATCAAGAAGAAAATCTTGAAGTCACTCAACTACATTTCCTGTTGCATCTAAAGATATGAACTCAGACTCCATTGTGGAGTGTGAAATACACGTTTTATTTTTAGACGCCCATGAGATTGTTGCACCTCCAAGAGTAAAAGTCCATCCATGCGTAGACTTATTGCCACTCGTGTTGGTTATCCAGCTAGCATAAATATATCCTTCTAAGACTGATGGAAACTTATTATAAGCGAGTCCTAAATTAACTGTTCTCTTAAGATTATAAATATTCTTGCAATAGCATCCAATGATTGACGTGTGTTTCTGATGTGTGTTTTATTGAATGATAATTTAAATGTGCAAGATTAGAATGTCATAAAAAAGATGAATACTTAATGATATAAGCAGAATCAGAAATCATTTTATTGATACTTAACTTGAACATACCATTACGAGCACAACCTTTCCCCATAAATGTGACACCCTTGGACATAATGAGTTTGTCAGACTCCATCACAATCTTGAATTCGTTCTTACACAACAAGCTACTAGAGACAAGGCTCTTTATATGTTATGGAACATAAAGTACATTCAGGAGAGTTAATTGTTTTCCATAAGTAAAGTGAAGTTCTACACTTCCTTGACCCATAACCTTTGCAACATTAGAGTTTCCCATTAGTACATCTCGTCCCTCTGCAATATCTTCATAGTTTTTGAACATTTCGTTATTATTACAGACATGAATTGTGGCGCTAGAATCTAAACACCAATCTGTTGTGGTTGTCTCAATAGCCATGTATAGCTCAGTGATCGTTCTCACTTGCAGATTTGGAAACGTTTTAGTGACCATAGCCACTAGCTCCTCCTGTATATCTTCCACCCCATTAGCTATGTTAGATGCACTAGGATTTTATGTTAGTGCTCATTTGCAATGTTGGCAATCTCGAATGAGATGCCTCTTTTCCCCGCAATGGAAACAATACCTGTCAAATTTTCTTTTCTTGGTGGTGGCATTGGGGATGGTATCATCAAATGTTCTCTTATTTCCGCCTTGTTTCCGTTTGAACTTCAGTTTCCTTTTCTCTCATAGGTTCACTCTGTTATCCCCTTGAATATCTCGCTTTCCTAGAAAAATGTGAGTTTCTTCCTCAGTCCTTAAATGTTGGTGCAATTGTTGCCGAGTGAAATTCTCATATGAGTGGAGAAGTTTATTCTGATAATATCTTCAACTTATAGGAAGTTTAGCAATTAGCGCTTCAACCTGGAAAGACTCAGAGACATCAACTTTTAATTTTTTAACTTACTTACCATGATCTCCAACTGATGCACTTGACCCATGAGAGACATATTATCAACCATCTTGAACTCCAGGAGACCCATCTGAAGTAGTCTCCATCGCGAATATCACTCTAAGAATGTTAGATATGGTGGCGGTGGACATCGGGGAATAGTCAGTGTGGTCGAGACTTATCACGAGGACAATTTCCTTAGAGTGATATCACCCCCTCCCCTTCCTCCTCGTTGGAGTTTGATAACGGGCTTATGCGGGAAGTCACTCCCAGGATACAGTGACTGCTTGAAGGAGAACACTTTAAATATAGTAATTTCAAAATATACCTCTTGAACTCTCGAAGAAACTCTTAAAATATAATGGACCCTAATGGGAGCATTAATGAGGAGAACACGTTCTTATTCTCTTAAGAAAGAAGAATGTTGATGATTTTGGAAGATTCCATTGTCTTGTGTTCAATCCTAATAATAAGTAATAAGATACCCATTGGATTTGTTCTAAAGGTCACAACCAAAAAAATGAAGCCTAGCATCTCTCCGTCAAACAATGCATCTCCACCATATATACATATATATATTATTACAATCTATTAACAGAGTTAAGGTAACACATTAATCATGACCTATTTAACCTCTCGTTAACTATGAAACGTTGAACCGTTACATATTACGATGGTTTAATATAGTACTATTTATCATCATAGGAAAACATTTAAATATTTTATTGTTTCTAGTTCAATCAAATTCTATTAAGTAGAGAAAAAACTTAATTGTAGTTATATATTTATTTATAATGTAGATCTTAAGAACCTATTATAATACTAAAAATTAGGGAAAAGTATGAAAAAAATGTAACATGTTTGCCCAAAATGGTAATCGATGAAATTTGTTTTGGGCCGCGGGTATTTGATGTAAAACGTTTACTTTTGTAGGTTTTTGAAGAAACGTTAGTTTTTCTGTTAATTTATCCGTAAAAAGTGAGCACGTGCTTGTCACGTGACATATAATTTAAACGTTGAAAAAACAAAAAACGAAAATACCAAAACTACCCTCAGAGTCACCTTCGTTCCACAGATTGTTGATTCTCCACCATAGCATCCCCATTCTGTGATGCTTCTCCCTGATTTGATTCAGTTGCTGGCTCTGAACTTCTTGATATCATCCTCTCCAAGGTCAATCTCTCTCCTCACTTGGTCGTATCACTAAATAAGATTTTTTGGACTGATTCATTCGGTTCTTGCAGGGAGTGTATGGTGGAGAAAGATCTGCCACTCCGGTGGCTTCATCGCCGCCATTCTTATGTGGGTCGCCACCCATGAGAGCACCGAACCCAGTTATCCAAGACGCTGAATTTGTCCGCGGGATGATTTCTCCATTTTCGACTGTCTTTCCGTCCCCATCCTCGTCAGCGAGGAAGAGCGGAGGGCCAGGCCGGGCTTCATCTTCCTCAGGAAGAGTCTGCATGTCCCCGACCCTGGAAGATGGAGCAGATCAAAGCCATGTACAAGCTCGAAGCTTTTGGAATCATTTAGGATATTCCGCTCTGCAGAGTTTCTATCTTCCTCCTCTCTCTAGCGAGCTTCTCTTTCGGCAAGGACAACACCGAATGCATATACATCACTCTTGACGTATAAGTGCCCTGATCAATATGATTAGAAGCATTGATTCATTACAACTATAATGCCTCAAGGCAAGCCGAACCAAATCTTTCCGAGTCCTTTATCTATAGACAAAGCTGAAAACAGAAGCAAGTAATTAGATCGGTTACCTGTGGCTACATATTCAGGGGTGGCGTAGCCATGTGTACCCATAACCCGAGTCGTGACATGAGATTGGCTTTCAGATGGCCCCAACTTTGCCTCCTGAAGATGTAACATTGCTAGTTGTCTAGGAAATCCTCTCTGAAATAAAAACCAAAAATATGTCAATTCAATTGACAGAATCAAACAACAACGATCTCGTTGCATTTTGAAGTATGAACTCAACAACAATCTAGTTGCATTTCAAATCGATACTCGGACTAAACAATCTCAGACTGTAAGGACAAAGAACAACAGCATGAACAGAACGAATCATCAAAAGGAGTTCTCTTTTTAGGTCAGGAAAAACAAACAAACATAATCTGACATTAATAACTATTTTACAGGAGAAAATAGTAAATACTACAAGAAAACAGAACAAAACTGCAATTTGGGTGGAAAGAATACAAGCTTGTATAAATTGAGAATAAAATCAAGGATATCAGTAAAAAAAAACATCTTGAGGCAAAAAAGAACAAACCCAGATGGAAAAGAGAACGAAATCATAAATTAAAGAGGGAATTGAGGAAGGATTTTGAATTACCATTACTGATATGACTAGAAATAAGAGGGGTTGGAGATTCTTTTGGAGAAGTCCAGTAATTACCCATTTCTTGAATCCAACAATTTCCCCAGTACCAGCTGATTCAAACCCAGATTGGCAGATTTCAACTGCGATTGCAATAGATAAACCAGATTTCAACAAGCAAAACCGATTGGCAGGTCCTTGACCTCGCGACAGGTGGTCGGGAGGGCGATATCGGTGAGTATAGGATCGGTTGGAGGAGAATGTTGGAGAAGAAGGAGAAGGCTATTAGAACAGGTGAAGTACTAAGGGGCATTTTGGTCTTTTCAAACGGACAGAAACTCACGTGCAAGGCATGAAGGCAACTAACAGACTTTTTTGACGGACACAAACATATTTTGACGGAATTCATCAAAAACCTACACCAACAAACATATTTCATCAAAAACAAACATTGGGCCGCATTCACCACTTCGGGCAAACATGTTACATCTTTTTCATACTTTTCCCTAAAAATTAATATTACATTATATGAAAGAATGTATACATGTAGATTTCTCATAATAGCATGTAAAATTAAATTAATTTACAAATACATTGATGATATATTCTTTAAATATTGTATGTGATTTTCATGAAAATAGTGCTATGATGTTATCATCATGCACATCATTATAAGCGAGAAATAATATCATCTTAATTAGTTAACAATATGATGCCATCCTTATCAAGTATTTAATTATACAATTTATTATATCAAAAAAAGTTAATAATATTATAAATATAATTTTTTTGGTGAAACATATGTTTATACTTCATATATAGTCTCAAAATAAATGATGTTGCTATCAAAATACTTGTAATTATTAAAATGAGTATATTAAATATTGTATCCATGATACATAATAATAATAATAATAATAAATAGCACACGAATTGAGTTAATAAATATGCATTAAAATTAAATTAGTAAAGATTTATATCATTTTGTACGAGCTCAAGTTAACTATCCATTAATAAATAGAGAGAGAAATAAATTTTTTATTTTTAATATTATATAATTTCATTAACTCTTAGTTAAAGAATAAAATATGAGTTTCTCCCCTAAAGTTTGGATCGATTTTAAGTTTTCCCCTTAAAGTTTAAATTTTTTAATTTTAATCCTAATGTTTGGACACGATGAAAAATCCACCCTTACCATCCATTTGCCGTTAACTTCTAACGGAATTGACGACATGTGCGGCTCACATGCGTTTTTAAGGACTGAAATGACGAAATTGCCCTCTAATCCACCATCACCATATGTATCCTACTCGCTCTACTGTTTATCCCTATTTCCTAGGTATGTTGATTTCTGCATTCTCAAACTGGTGGTAAGTTCATAACTCACGATTTATCAAATAGAGATAAGCAACAATTAATCACATGGCCATTCTCAAAAAGTTCCGTTACACTTTAGGAAATTTGTCTGACAAGGTTCATCAACAAAAGTGAAAAAATGGATTATGACTCTCAAACTAATGCATCAGACTTTTAATTTTTAATAGCACCAAACAAAGTACAGATGGAGACAGAGAAGCGATGAGTTTTTGATAGCGCATATCTGATTCTTTCTTCAGAGGAATTTGATGAGTTTTGGGTAGAATTCTTTCTTCCATGGGTAGTCTCTTCCTTTCGTCATGGGGAGTCTCTTTCTTCGTGTCTTGGTTTGGTAGTATTCTTTCTTCCATGGCGGAGCGATGAGCTACCTTGTCTGCAATTTTTCAGTGATGATCTTCACTGCATCCTCTTTCGCCACAATCCAGGGCCCAAACTTCCTCCACCAGATGAAGGCAGTCATCTCCTCCTGGTCCCCAGACCTCGGATTCTCCACACCGTGAGGACAGAGTCCGGAGTCCGCGAAACAGGCCACTAGTTAACAATAGAAATTAACAGCATTAGTGTACAGATTCCGATGAAATTGAGCTCCAATTCTCTGCATCTCTCCAAGAACCATGTTGATTGTTGAAGGCTTATGCTGATGGATTGAGACCATGAAATTTCCATGACAATACCCAATGAAGAAGAGTGCATGTGAGATTATGAAAGAGAAGTTCATAGCGAGCAATTTCCGACATCACTGCTGCAAACCGATTCTGTCCTGGCCAATACCGATTTCGATAGCCTCACCTATCCTTGAGGCCAACAAGACCAAGTTACGCTTCAGGCCTGCACCTAAGCCCCGATCTTGTAAATCACTGAGAAAGGGGAGAAGGGTGGTGGTGGTGTCGTGTGGGGGAGAAGCAAAGAATTCAAGGCCTCCTTGAAGTAGAAAGCTACTTTGTAGAAAGGGTTCCCAAACTCCATCTCGTGAGGAGACGACCCACCACCTCCACCTGCTTGAAAAGTCCGACGGAGGGGTCCTCGATGTAACCCGGGTCTGTCCAAACCAATGTAAAAGATCAGCTCAAAATCCATGTCCAGCTGAGGATGAAGAAAGTTGGTATCGGAGGGTAATTTTGTCATTTAAAAAATTAAAAAAATCACATGCCAGGCACATGATGGATTTCCGTCTAAACTAAACAGCAATTGGACGGAAAAGGGGAATTTTTCATCGAATCCAAACATTAGGACTAAAATTTAAAATTTTAAACTTTAAGGGGGAAACTTAAAATCGGCCCAAACTTTAAGGGGGAAACTCGTATTTTACCCTTTTAAGTATCTAAAATTACTTTTTTTTCTTAAAATTTGTTTTTTATATATATTATTCTCTATTTTATGTGTAAAGATAAGTCTTCCAGTAGGCAACCCATCACAAACTCATCAATTTAATGGTTCTAACAGGGGACAACCATTCCATAACCCTTTGTGTTGATAAATTAATTCGATGTTTCATACGACTATACCTATATACTTTTTCTACGACACTTATAGGGCAGTGCGTAGTTGGATGTGTTATTTTGAACATAATGTTTTCTATTAAATCTGATTTTTCTGTACATGTAAAATGTGTATTTCTACTACTTGCTTGATCTCTCTTAATTAAGACTAACACTGACCTAATACGACTATCCTATGACTTGTCGTTTCTTTCAAATATCTTTTGATTCTCCATACCACGTTCATATGTTCCGTTTGTGGTTAATCCATAAACTGACTTACCACTCGTACTACATATATTTTTTATGACAAATAAAAATTCATTATTTATATGTCATTATCTCGATTCCCAAGAAATACTTGAGTCTTACCAAATCTTTCATCTCAAATTTAGTTAATAGGTTCTTCCTTAGCCTTCACATTTCTTGCTCATTGTTTCTTGTAATTATCATATCGTCGACATATATAATTAAACATGTTATTGAGTTACCTCTTTGTTTAAGGAAAAGGGTGTGATCTGAATTGCTTTGTTTGAATCCATATTCCTTCATTGCTAAAGTGAATCTGCCAAACCAAACTCGAGGTGATTGTCTGAGCCCGCAAAATGACTTTTTTAGTCAACATACTTCTTTTAATTGAAACCCGTCTTTGAATCCGGCGGAGTGCTTCCATGTATACTTATTATTTTAATTATCCATGTTGCGTTCTTTACATCAAACTGGTAGAGTGACCAATCTTCATTCACAACTATTGAGAAAAGGATCCTGATTGCGTCAATTTTGGCTACTGAAGAGAGCGTCTCCGAGTAGTCAAGCCCAGATGTTTAAGTGTAGCCTTTCGCTAATAGCCTAGCCTTATATCTTTCAATAGTCACCTCTAGTTTGTGTTTGATTGTAAATATCCAGCGGTATCCAACTGGTTTCTTTCCTGTTGTTAGGGTACAGTTTTCCCATGTGGTATTTCTTATTAACGCTTTCATCTTTGTTTTCATTGCAACTGTCCAATTCTTTGATTTCAAGGATTGTTAGACTAAAGTGGAAATTTGTTCCGAATATAGTTGTGGCGAATGCTTTAGCTTCTTTAAACAGACTCCCCCTGTCCATGCTTCCTACTAGATATTTTGAGCATCGAACCTCTTTTTCTAGGGAACATCGTTTGGTGGAATTCCCCTATTCGATCTTGGTGGTAGTGTGTACCTCATTGTTTCGTTATAAACCGATTCAACCTACTTTGCTATTTGGTTATCATGGTTAGAAAATGAATTTTTGGAGATTTCAGTATTTCTTACCTCGGGTATGAGGTTGGGATCGGTATCGACAGTGGCACTTGGTTCTGTCGTGGATTATAAAGTACTATGAGGCGGTGACTCATTTTCGGTACTATTATTAATACTTTAATGCTTTTTTATTTATAAATACTTCTGAGGAGGGAAGCCAACTTAGCGCGTCTATATATTCTTTCTCCCACGAACTGTTAGAATATTATGTAGTCTAACATAGATTATCCTTCTAATAGACTTTATCATTTAGTCTATCTATATTAATTAGGTTATCCCTTTATATATTTTTTATTCTTTACAATTATATATATAGTTAGACATATAGTATGATTATCTTTATAGATAGTATTGTTATATATAATTAGTTTTCTCTATACTATATATATGTAGTAAGCTATGTAGAAAATAATAAATATCTCAATACAATGGAGTCAGATGTTTTTCTTGTTCATCTCCTTCACGTATTCATGTTCTATTAATCCTAACATGGTATCAGAGTTTAGTCTATCCTAGGGGGAAATCTGATGTGTAATTTGTTGTGATAATGTTGTTATTCTGTTGGTGCTCTACTGTAGTTTTGTGCTGGATTATTGCTACGATTATGTGTTGGCTTACCTAATTGTTACTGCGATTATGTGTTGGATCATTGTTGTGATTCTGTGATGGATCATTAATGCGATTCTTTGTTGGTTCTTTGCTGGATTCTTTGTTATGATTCTTTGCGCAATATATGCTGAATTTAATCACTGATTTTCTGATCCAATACCTCTACAAACAATGCTGAATTAATTGTGTTGAAATGTCGGTTGGTATCGTGAAGATGTGTGATCACACTGAGTTTGCACAACCAAGTTTTTTTGATGATTTACAATGGATTCAATAGAAGATTGGAATGCTGGAATTCATAATTTAGATTATTTTGTTAGCTACTATGGCATGACCATGACGAGATGACTGAGATGGCACCGCGATGGCATAACCGGGATGACCCTTCTTTCTTCGACGGCATGACCACGACGAGATGACCAAGATGGCACCGCGATGGCATGACCAAGTATTTTTCTTTTTCATCTGGTTTTTGGCTTTACAAACTTGTATTTGAATGTGGAGTATCTCACCAATGATGAAGATGTGCGATCTCAATTCAATTGGGGATTTGATCGAGATTGGATTTGGGATCTGACACAGGCAAAGAAACATTGGAAATTAGGGAATCAATTCAGCAAATTTCAAAGTTTGAAGATCAAAATCAAGAAGAGCAAAGAACATGGGTGAATGTTAGAGTAATATAAATCAAGAAGAGCAAAGAACATGGGTGAATGTTAGAATTTTATGTAGTTTAGTATAGATTATCCTTCTATTAGACTTTATTCTTTAGTCTATCTATATTAATTAGGTTATCCCTTTATATTTAGTTTATTCTTTACAATCATATATATAGTTAGATAAATAGTATGAGTATCTTTATAGATAGTATCGATATATATATAGTTAGTTCTCTCTATACTATATATATGTAGTTCTCTATGTACAAAATAATAAGTTTCTCAATACAATGGAGTCAGATGTTTTTGTTCTTCATCTCTTTCACGTCTTCATGTTCAATTAATCCTAACATTGACCACTAGGTTGGTTATGGTGAAAATACTCATTTTCAAGAAAATCACAGTTATGGTAAACAATTGGCAACTCTTTGGGTTATAACACTGGTAGCCCTTTTGCTTAGCTCCATAATCCACAAAGACACATTTTTCAGCACGGGGTCAAATTTGGTACGATTGATCTTGGGAATATGGACGAAGGCTGAGGACACAAAGATTATTGGGTGAAGTGTAAGAGCAACAGGTATTCGAGTAAATTTAGACAGGACTTGGATAGGGTTCTTCCGTTAAGGATTTTGGTAGGAAGATGATTTAGAAAAATTGTGGTTGAGGCAAGGGATCCAAGCCAAATAGACTTAAAGACCCAAGATTCAATTAGAAGGGATTAGATCATTTCTAAAAGGATTCGATTTTTTATTTCAGACAATCCATTTTATTCTTGTGTATGGGGACAGGTGGTTTGATGAATCAATCCTTTAGCTTAAAAAAATTGTTACATTTATGTGTTAATAAATTCTGCCCCATTGTCATAGCGCAAAATTTGAATATCTTTTTGGAATTGAGTTTGAATCATAGTATAAAAGGTGGTAAATTTTTTTAAGAACTCATATTTTTGTATTAAAAAAATAGATTCACGTCATGCGTGTGCAGCCATCAACAAATATAAGAAAACACAAACGTAAGCTCTGTCATCCTATAACTGGAGTTGGTCCCAAAAAATCAGAATGGATTAGCGAAAAAAAAAAAAAAAGAGAATTAGCCCTATCTATGACTTCTCACTAACACACAAGTCTCACACTTTATTTTATTGAAAGAAAAAGTTTGGGAAATAAAAATTTAAATAACCCGTGGAAGGATGTCCCAACCTTCTATGCCATAGCCAAACTTCAAACTTCTCTGTTTGTAGTCTCGTGAGCTAGCATCATAGTACCTTTTTGAGTCACTTCGTCCACGTAGTACAATCCTTGACGTTTCGTGCCTAATATCCGTACCCGTCTTGATATCATGTAGGATATAAATGGTGGGATGCATAATATGGTACAATTAAGTTCTTTTGTTACATTACTATTTTATAATAGTTTGTGTTAAAGGATGGAATATAAAAACAATTAGAAAGAGTTAGCGTCGGTGAAATTTCACTGTTCCTCCTCCTTCCACAAAAATTATTTCTCCATTAGTTGCTTGAACATGTGATTTTTTGACTTTAGACGGTGATAAAATATTTGATTTTTCAAAGGTCATTCTATCGGTGGCACCACACTCGAATATCCATGGTTTATTTGATTTTTTATTATAATTTGTTTTATAATATTTGCGGTTCCAAAATACTCGAGGGTTATGTTAATATTATTTACCTTTTTTTAAATATTATTATTTTTTATGTAGTGCATTTTGTCACATTAATACATTTTTAAAAATTCGGGGTTATCTCTTAACGGTCCTAAAAAGCGGGGTTAAAATAGTTCGGAATAAAAATAGGAAGGTTTGGAAATAAATTTCGAAACCTTTTACCTCCATTAGTCACTCCAGGATGGGGTGAGCTTGGGCGAGTTTATCGGGCATTAGGGAAAAAAATGAGCCCGACCTACAAACAAAAAAAACGCTTGTTTGGTCTGAGTCTTAAATTCGGGTCGGTTTTGTCGGGCATTCAGTCCAGTCAGTCTTTTTTGCTCACCCTTAACTCCAGGTGTCGTCTCTCCCATTCATGTTGCCCAAGCTTTTGAAGTTTCGACTCCTTCTCCAAATTAAGGTCTACGACTGCTGCTGGTGGTGGCAATGTTGCCCACAGCTGTTCCTCTGAAGGCTTCGTCTTCTATGTCTCGTCGGTTGCCTCCTCCAGTGTTGGTGATTTCAGTGTTGCCCACGGCTGTAGCGACTTTTCCCTCCTCTTCTCCTGTAGTTCGGTCGCACCGTTTATGTCAGTCGCTCCACTAGTCGGGGTAACCAACTATCTTGAAACATTGCTCCTTTATATGCTTTCTCATTCCGCTATGGCTGAACCTCAACCGTGACCTATCTGATTGGAAGGATGACCGGTGTTTTCCTTGTGACACTAGCCCACTATTTTAGGGTTACCTGATGTGGTGATTACCAATCCGGACGAATAGCGGTGTAGCCTTGTTCGACCGTAGGTAGTGGATCCCATCGACCGTATTGTTGATCTATGGCATTCAAAAATTGAAACAGTTTATGTTCTAACCTGGTGTATATGGATTTGGAGCCCTAGTTCAATTTCTTCCCAGATTAATTGCATTACGATCCATAAATATTCGAGGGGTGCACCATTTTGTTTAATTTCATTTGCTTCAACATGAAGGTCGAATGTTTGTATCTTGTCTTTCCCGCTGTTTTACATGACCACCAGGGCATCCCGCAATTCTTCTGTTCTGGGGAATACATTTAGGTTGTTGGCCAGATGGGGTACTATGCTCTGTATGAGCCATGAGAAAACCACGAGATCATCTTGTTCCCATTGCTTGTATTTGTCTTCTATCAGATTTGGTGGTGCTAGATTTCCGGTCAGGTGGCCCATTAATTCCTTTGATCTTCCTTATTTGCCAACCCGAATCATTCGGGCTCATAGTGCATAGTTTCGGTGTTAAGTTTGAGGCTGATTTTTAGGTTACCAGATAGATTTTGTTTGGGGTTTGATTTTGAAAATTGAGTCTGGTTTTGATGAGGTTTGTAATCTGTGTTGATAGAACATCGTTGTTGCTGCTTAGGTTGATCGAGCTACCGTCATCTGACATGGCACTTTATTTGTATTCGGGTATGTTGGTTTTTTAGGTAGACGATGAGCAATGTCACTGATTTGGTCTGAGACCAACTCACACTGCTCTGATATCGCACTGCTCTAATATCATGTTATTTTGAACAGAATGTTTTATTATTAAATCTGATTTTTTGTCCATGTAAAGTGTCTATTTATACTACTTGCTTAAACTCTCTTAATTAAGACTAACACTCACCTAACTGTATTTATTATCTTGTAACAACTATATTCTAAAGACTATATTACATTAATTGTTATTATTGACAGGACGAGTCTCTCTCGCACTGGGAGATAACAGATTTATCCTTAAGGCTTTACTACCTAGATGGGTGGGGTGTGTAGGTATGCTAGGATGATTGTGGTTCCCTCTTAGCCCAGTTCTTTAAGAGTACTAGTCTGATAAAATCGAGCAAAAATCGGAATACCTAAAAATCTAGAACAAGCAGACTTGGGGTTCATCGGGTCAGTTCTAACAACTGGTGACCCTCCCCCTTAAATACAAACCCTAAAAACTAAATGTTCAATCGGTATGGAAAGAAACAGAAACGAAAAGTCAAGAAACGAAGAACAATCGTCAAGAGAGAAAACGGCAAAACAACTGAAAAAGAAACCCTAGGCAAATGAAGAGACACTGAAGACTGAAGATTGAAGAATCGGATCGAGAATCTTCCACTTAATGGACCAGATGAAACACAATGGGCCAAAGAATGGATCAGCAATCAATACGGGTCGAGTCAACATTACTGGGCCACACAAAAATAACAATCAGCCTGCAATTCTAGTGGTCCGGTTTTAATACTCCCCCTCAGGCTGATACTTCTTACACTTCATATAGGCTCCCACTGTCTTCCAAACACATTGACCATCCCAAGTTTTGAACAAAGCTTTCCATGTTGATAACCCCCCCAATACTTTTGTAAACAGATCTGCTAGTTGGTCACCTGTTCTCACATTTTCAAGCTGCAAAATGTTTTCAAGCAACGTTTATCTAATATAATGGCAGTCGATCTCAATGTGTTTAGTCCGCTCATGAAAAACAGGATTGTTTGCATTTTGTATGGCAGCCTTATTGTCACAATAAAGAACAACTGGTACCTTTTGATAAAAAACAAGTTCTTTAAAAAGATTTATGAGCCAAACAATTTCAAATAGAGCAGATCCCATACTTCTGTATTCTTATTCAGCAGAGGACCAAGAAACTGTAGAGTGTTTCTTTACCTTCCAGGAAATCAATGATTTTCCTAGGAAGATATAGAAACCCTAACCAAATTTTCTAGTTTCTATACAACCGGCCCAATCTGAATCACAATATCCAATTAATTTTGGAACCGAATATGATGATAATAAGATACCCTTACCTGGTTCCTTTTTAACATACTGTATAATGCGCATGGCAACCTCGAGATGAGATGTTTTCGGATCCTGCATGAATTGGCTCAAGTGCTGCACGGAATAGGAAATATCTGGTCTCGTAATGGTCAAGTATAACAATTTCCCTATCAGACGCCTATAAAGGCTAACATCATTTAGGGGTTGGTCATCCTTATTTATACCCAGATGCTCATCATATTTAACATTAGTCACTTTCAAATACAACTCCATGGGTGTTTTTGCATTCTTACCAGCAGATAAACCAACATAAGATATCAATTCCAAAGCATATTTCCTTTGATTCAAGAGGATACCAGGTTTGGATCTAGCAATCTCAATTCCTAATAAAAATTTTGATTCTCCTAGATCCTTCATTTTAAAATTAGTCCTCAACACATGCTTTAACTCATCAATTAATCGTTCACTATTTCCAGAAATGAGCAGATCATCCATCACATAAACAAGCAACACGACTAACTGATTCCCACCATGCTTAGTAAACAAGGAATAATCAAGTTTTTATTGAAAATAACCAGCTTTAGTCAAAGCATTACATTGTTTCATATTCCATTGTCTACTAGCTTGTTTCAAACTATAAAGGGATTTTTTCAACTTGCAGACCAGATTCTTGTCATTTTTCTCAACAAAACCTCTAGGGACATGCATAAAAACTTCCTCATCTAAATTCCCTTGAAGAAAATCATTATGAACATCCGTTTGAAAAAGGGGCCAATTAAAGATAGAAGCCAAAGCAAGCACAGATCTCACAGTATTCATCTTAGCAACAGGCGAAAACGTTTCAAAATAGTCAATGTCATGCTTTTGATTATAACCTTTCGCAACAAGTCTACCCATGTGCCTACTCAAGCTACCATCAGAATTATATTTCAATTTATAAACCCACTTGCATCCAATCACTGACTTACCTTGAGGAAGAGGCACCAAATCCCATGATTTATTTTCCTCAAGAGCCACTATCTCATCTTGCATAGCCTAAACCCAGGCTTTATCTTTCACAACATCATAAGAAGATTCAGGTTTGACCAACTTGGAAGTTGAGGCCAAATAATTCTGATGACTGTCGGACAACTTATCATAAGAAACAAACTTCTTAATAGAATAAGCATTCGATGCATTCGGGACCTCATAATCTTTCATCCAAATGGGGGCCGAATAACTCTTCTAGACCTACTTACTGTGGGTCTGTCAGAGTTAACAATAGAAATGGGATCAATCTGGACATAAACCATCAGAGTCAATTTCAGACTCATCATATGGTATGTTTCCTTCAGAGTTTGATTCCAACTCATCATGATGAACATTAACATCTGCATGAGTATCATTCTCCTCAGTCAAAACATTTCTATTGACATCATAGGAGTTCATCTCAATACTACGATCAAAAAGTACAGGCATCTGATCAGGTTTGCATTTCTCAAAAGGGAAGACATTCTCATTAAACCGAACATCTCTACTTACAAAAAATCTATTTTCAGTCATATCATAGAGTCTATACCCTTTATGAGTTTCAGAATATCCCATCATAACTGATGGAATAGCCCTAGATGCAAACTTGTCAGTCACCATCATATCTTTTGCATATCATAAACAACTGAAAACCCTTAAATGGCTAATACAGTTTTTTTTTCCATTCAGCACTTCAATTGGACTCTTTCCATTCAACAATTTATAAGGCGTCATATTTATCAAATAACAAGCTATAAGGATGCAATCCCCCAAAAATGAATTTGGGATTGATCCTTGCAACTTCAAGGCCCTTCCTATTTCTAGCAAGTGCATATGCTTTCTTTCAACCCTTCCATTTTGCTGCGGAGTATAGGGACAACTGCTTTGGTGGAGAATTCCCTTTTCAGAGAAAAAAAAATTTAACATGCTCATTAAAAAATTCTCCACCATTGTTAGTTCTAAAACATTTGATTCTTTTATGAAACTGAGTTTCAATCATAACAACAAATTTCTTTAGAACTATAACAGCATCAGACTTAAACTGCATCAAATGAACCCAAGTAACTCTAGAAAAATCATCAACAATGGTTAAAAAATATCGCTTGTTATCATAGGTCTGACTACTGTAAGGGACCACACACATCAGCAAGCATCAAATCAAACATGGCATCTGCTCTAGAATATGAATTTGGCAAAGGATTTCTCACAATCTTTGCTTTGGGACAAACAGGGCAATTAACAATTTCCAAACCTTTATTGTTAGACAGATTAATTGAATATACATGCTGAAGAACTTTCACAGAGGCATGCCCAAAACGCAAATGCCACAACATATTATTATCATACAAGGAACTAAAAATAGACAATCCAGTGCACTTCCAAGCCAATCTTATGAAGTATAATCCAGATTCTTCCTTACCACTACTCAAGACCTTCCCATTTGAGATATCTTCCAGGATTGCAAGGTTAGGCTAGAAGAAAACACTACAGTTCAAATCTTTCGCAAGTTTAGACACAGATAGAAAGTTATACTTGAAACCAGGCACATGCAGAACATTGTTCAATTTCTTATCCGAATCAATTACTATATTTCTAATTCCACATACATCAGAATGTCCACCATTCGACAACTGAACTTTGGTTCCAGGAGCAAACCTTTTATCACACAGCTAATCATTTCTGTTGGTCATATGATTGGTTGCTCATGTATCCAAAATCCATTGATCACTTCGAATTAAAGAGGTGGAATCCATATATATACCAGTTGTCTTAACATGATGTTCGGTGGGTGCGGTAGAACTTGCTCCTGAGGCAGTGCTGCCAGCAGCTCCCATAGTTGCCAGGAATTTCTCAAATTGATCCTTTGTAAAGGTGATCCCACCTTGCATAACACAACTCGAAGAAAGATCATTAGAAGAGTTTTGCATATTAAGAGGATCAGAATCACCAACACTAGAAGAAGTAACATTTTGCTTTTGAGCCTCCTTTAACCCTCAATTGTTCTTTATATTTAAAACAGTTATTCTTGGAATGTCCCTTCATTTTACAGAAGTCACATCCCTTGGAGTAACATCTTTCAATAGTATGTCCTTTTTTATGACAGTAAGAACATTCCAAGTTCTGATTACCTTTCGGTTTATTCAGAACATAAGAACTATTACCAAAATTTGCGTTAACGGAAGCATTCATAACAGAAGAAATTCCTCTTTGACTCTCTTCTTGCATCAACAAGTTATAGGCCTGATTAACTGAGGGTAAAGGAGTCCATAAAAGCAAACTACTTCTTACATTTGAAAATTTTTCATTCAAACTAATAAGGAACTGAAAAAGTCTTTGATTTTCCTTATGTTCAATATACTTTTTAAAATCATCCCCCTCAATATGAGGAAGGGAATAAGAAGCATCATACTCAGCCCATAACACTTTCAATCTCGAAAAAAATGTAGATATGGAATCAAGACTTTGCCTAGACATTACAATTTCCATATGAAGTTGATAAGTCCTTGGTCCACTTACTTTATCAAACCGTTCTTTCAAATTTTTCCAAACCAGAAAAGCATTTTCCGTATACATCATACCACTAGCTAATTCTTTTGAAATTGAATGAGTAAGCCAACCAAGGACCACAACATTGCATTTTATCCCAAAGGTGGTGAAATGTTGGATCGAAGTTTTCACGCATGCAAGAACCGGTTATAAAGCCTAGTTTATTTTTACCAAGCAGCAAAAATCTTATAGACCGACTCCACGTCACATAATTCTCAGGACCAGTCAGAGTTATAGAAATCATATTCACACCAGGATTATCACTCGCATGAAGGAATAAAGGATGATGAAAATCTACATTAGCCATGGCCTCATGATTTACCTCATATTCATATTTTTCTACTTCCTCTACTGCTTTTCCGGGGGGGGGGGGGGGGGGTTCATCCATCATAAACCAGAACAGATACCAACAAAATATACCAGGGAAGAAAATATACCTTTCTACCAAGAAGACGAGCAACGGGATATACAACAAGATATACCTTTCTCAACCAAGAAGACGAACCGGTTCACGATTTTAACAATCGCAAGCCAGAGATTCGTCCAGCAAAAAATATGCGGAAAGCTACAACAACACAAGAATCGTAAGAATGAACAACAACAAATTAAATAACAATTCATAACCTGAAAAAACCTGCAACAATAATCCTTTCGCCTTCAAGCCGAAAACTCAGCAACACACAGAAATCGCAACGAAGAAGGTGAAGAACACCTTATGTCTCTGATACCATGATAAAATCGGGTACGAATCGAGCAAAAATCGGAATACCTAAAAATCTAGAGCAAGCAGACTTGGGGTTCATCGGGTCAGTTGTAACAACTAGTGACTCTCCCTCTTAAACACAAACCCTGAAAACTAAATGTTCAATCGGTATGAAGAGAAACAGAAACAAACAGTCAAGAAACAAAGAACAATCGTCAAGAGAGAAAACGGGAAAACAACTTAAAAAGAAACCTAGGCAAATGAAGAGACACTGAAGACTGAAGCATCGGATCCAGAAGCTTCCACTTAACGGACCGGATGAAACACAATGGGCAAAAGGATGGATCAACAATCAATACGGGCCGAGTCAACATTAATGGGTCAAGCAAAAATAACAATCAGCGTGCAAGTCCAGTAGTCCGGTTTTAATATAGTCAACATTGACAGGTCGAAGACGGTTCCTGGGGCAGACATCTGGGAAGGTAATGCATGCCACCTCGCTCTGGTGGTGGGAGGCATTCCTCAGGCTGTGTTTCCTGCATATATGTCCTCAGGAGTAGAGATATCAAAACGTAGAGTTCGTTGAGAAGTGAGCTATGTCATTATATTGATTTGAATCAAGTCAAAAGTTTGAGATTTAGGAAGTGGGGAGTAGCATAGAATATTTTATGAAGCTTCTTCTAGACGTTAAACACCAGATCACAGAAGGGACTGAAGATGTTCAAAAATAGTGTTAGAGCAAGGTATATTAATTAATTGCAAATTATATAACTTCAATTAGCAACTTTAAAAATATATATATATATATATAACAATTTAACAAATTGTTCAAAACTCCACAATTTAGCGTACAAGTAATTTAGCAAACAAGTTGTTACTTCCTTAACATAAACTAATGAAGTTGCTGATAAACAATTGGCAAAATATGTGGTTACTATATTGCTGGGCCCACAGTCAGTGTTGATTTTTCATACATTTTGTTTTCATCATTATCTAATGTTTATCATTATTGACTACGACATCATTTCGTAAATTATTTTAGCAAAAGTATTATGTTGAATATTTTTCAAATTTGTGTTCTTATCAAAATGCTTCCTTATTTTTTTCTTTGATTGCATCCTGATGATATCTAGAACTGATAGATGAGTCAAGTGGTTATCTTAATTCGGATCAGCGTCCTGTTGTTTCAAAAGAAGTTGATACTTGATTTAAAGAAGACTGCTTTAGTGATTTAATTAGCATGACTTTATATTATGGCCATTTAGCCAACTTTACTGCTTTCACTAAGTAAAGGGATTGAAGGTAGTTGTCTGTCGTTTAACAGTGGCACTTTGTATTATCATTATGAATTGAACTTGTTAATCACTTTGTATTTATTTTCTTGAATAACGATCCAACTTGTTCAACACAATTCATGATACCAAATTTACAGAAAACAAATAAAAATTCCTGCTTTACAGGTTAGTAGGTTTTGAAAAAAGAATGGTCCTCGCCATTTTGTGATATTCTTATCTCAGGAGGACCTTCCATAATTTGATGCTTAAAGAAAACAAAACGAATTCATTCATAGCAGTAAAAAGTTGCATCTCAGAATGCTCAAGACATGAGACGGTTCCATGTGTCCCAGGCACCTGAATGATTCTTTACTATGTTATATATGAGAAGCAAACATAATGGTGGTGCATTTGAGAACGTAAATAAAAAATAAAACTGAGGTACTGAAAGATCACACGAGTTAAACATTTGGGATCATTAAAAATATTAACCCTAGAAAATAATGAATCCGATTTCATTAGATGGTAACCTTTTAAATATAGTAATTATAAATAGATGAATTATGTTTAGGTTGTTAAAGTTCTTCATAGATACCCGTCATAAGTTCATGCTGTAATAACAAAGAATCATTACTGAAAAGTTATTTGTAAAGTCTACAACCCAATGGAAAGACTCCCTAATAGATTCCTCTATGCTTATATTAACAAATAAAATAAAAAAGACTCTAGTCATATCAATACAATCTCAAATAAGAATAAGTATTCATCCTATATCTATACACTAAAAGAAGTGAGTTTTGAAAGTAATAGATCTTGTTGTGGATTAATATTAAGAAAAATAAGTATGAAAAGAAGATGAATTAGATTCTGATCATCACGATAGAAAGGAGAGGAGAAGAATCCTAGTTGTACATCCATAATATAATTGCTATACTTTCACTCCTACGTAGTAAGGCATTATTATATATCCTTAGTAATGTCATAAGTTGATGCATGGCTATACATAGATATGGTTCACTGTTTGTGAAATTGGATGACGCAGAATTCGAATATATGTGTCACTATTAACAGGCCCACTTAAAGGAAGTCTAATTAGAAAAGACAAGGAATATTGATATAAAACTAAAATCAATATTAGGGCGGTTGCTTAAAGCAGTGATGTGATCTATGAATTAGAATTTAATGATCTTGCTTTGCTTTGCTTTGTGGCCACTTATTCTGGATCCTCCTAAGTACTCTCAATTTCTTCTCTCTATTTAGAGTTTCATCAACCATGGCGTCTTGAAAATATACCAGAGAGATAGGACTGGCCGAAATACTAACGAATGGAAGGTGGTGGTGGTGAAGAGAAGGGGGTCTGCAAGGGATGGAAGCCTTTTGTGGTAATGCTAGCCATAGATTTCGCCTTTGCTGTTGTCAACATTCTGCTTAAGACCGTCCTTGACCAAGGAATGAACCATTTGGTTCTTATCACCTATCGTCTCTGCATCTCCACTGTTTTCCTAGCACCCATTGCATACTTTTGGGAGAGGTACGAACTAATTGAGATACCACACTCTACATCTTATAACATGCATACCATGTATGCATACTAACAATCTAGCTATCTAATCGCGTTGCATTCCCTCATTATTTAATAATTACATGCAGAAATACTCGACCAAAGCTCACATTCCGAATCGTATGCTACTTATTTTTCAGCGCCATTGTCGGGTTAGTTCCATGTTCTTCTTATTTTTTTGTTATGGAATAATATATGCAAGCTGTGAGTTGTGTATATTGTCTATTAATTCATTCATAGCTTCTTTCAGGAGTTCCCTAACACAGTACTTATTCCTTCTGGGGATCCAAAACACATCAGCTACTTTTGCATGTGCCTTCGTTAACATCGTCCCTGTCATCACTTTCATTATGGCCTTACCGTTGGGGTATGTAGAGTATGTACGGATAGAAATGCAGTTATTTAATATGATATTTAATTGACCAAGACATTATATATATTTAATGTACTACAGTACAGAGAAAATGGACATCAAATGTCACAGCGGAAAGGCCAAGTTAGCAGGCACAGTGATATGTGTTGGAGGAGCCATGATTCTGACTCTGTATAGAGGGAAGGCTCTCTTCAATCCCGATGTTCACACCAGTGGTAACCAGTCGGTGAAGTTGGCGACCACCACAAAGAGCGCTTCAGGGAGGTGGAGCGTAGGACTTGTGGGGTTGGTCCTTGGGACCTTCCTATGGTCCTCCTGGTTTCTAATTCAGGCCAAGATATCCAGGCGGTTTCCGTGCCAGTACTCCAGCACCGCTATCATGTCCTTCTTTGGCTCCATTCAGTCCGTGGTTTTGTGCTTCGCGCTTGGAAGCAGCCCTTCCGTTTGGGTCCTCAAGGGAAAGGCACAGATACTTACTGTCCTATATGCTGTAAGTATAGTACATTAATGAAAGACGTAGAATATGGATTGCAATGTATATATAATATCTAATGAATGAATAACTGAGCAGGGGATAGTGGGATCAGGTCTGTGTTTTGTCGGAATGGCTTGGTGTGTTAAGAAGCGAGGTCCGGTGTTTACGGCTGCGTTTAGCCCACTCATTCAAGTCATGGCAGCCGTCATCGACATCCCTATCCTCCACGAGCAGCTCCATTTGGGAAGGTACCGAGATAGTTACATCCAACTACACTAAACATGGATGTATGCATGCATGCATCTCTTACCATTCTTTCATTAAATGATTCATCCATCCTCTTTATTTTGTAAACTCACAGTTTGTTAGGATCCATCATTGTTATAATCGGACTGTACATACTTTTATGGGGAAAGAACAAAGAGATGCAGATTTGTGCCACAAGAATCTCCCAAGATAAGGAATTAGCTGACGCCTTCCGATTAAAGATACAAGATGATGAGAAGACAACCAAAATGCAACAAACTCTCATGTCAACTGCCAATTAGTGAAGAGATGAGTACGTCGTTTTTTGTTCACGAATCCTTTTTAATTATATGATGGTATTGTTTTTTTGTCACTATATGATGGTATTGGAACCAAGCATTCAGCACGTTGTTCCACAATTTTACGACAACGATCCATACTACTGTTTTTTTTTCTAAAGTCCAAGTAATCTCGGAGACGATCGAGACATGCCAAAATACAATCTCAGAACTTCTTGCTCAGATGCAAGAGTGCTACCGCTGGACCAAATGTCGGTTGGAATTCAAAATGTGGGCTAAATTGAGATGATATGGATTTAATTTGTGAGAACGTTATATTGGATTGAATTGAGAGTTATGTATTTAAATCTGTTAATACACTTCTATTTATACGGCTTATTCTAACAATTATTTTTAGTTCTAACACTTATATTCCTAACAGTTGTATTTCTAACAGCTAATTACAACTGTTATTGTTGACAACATGGAGTGTTATATGTTGACGCAGTATTTGTTGACATTCTGAAATTGTTGACGCAGTACTTGTTGACACTCTCCATGAAGTTGAGCGGTCAGATCTTCAATGTTGAACTTGCGTAATACTGCGTCAAAAATTTAGGCGTTTCTATTAAAGACGAGCTGATTAATGGCATTTCAACCAAAGACGAGCCGTCCAAAAGCGCTCCTGACCAAAGGTGGGCCGTCCAAAGGCACTCCGATCAAAGGCGAGCCCTGTTTGTGGTGTATAGATCTTCTGCAGTCATGATGCCTGCTCTTTTTCTCTAGAAGATCATGAGTTGCTCGTCTGGGTTGAGCATGGATTCCATCAATCTGTTACATCTCTTTCCTGGAAATACTCTTAGGACTGCTTGATTTGGGTTTATTTGCCTCCGTTCTTCGACACTCCCCTCAAGTTGAATAATGGGATCACCAATATTCAACTTGCGTAGAACCTCTCTGAATATCCTTCCATTCTCTGAATGTCTTTCTGGATTAGAACAATGCATCGAAGAAAACAGTAACTTTTAGGGAAGTATTCCACAAGTACCATTTATCGTGAAAAACCTTCTTAATTGCAACTGTATCTTCTATTTGACCGGAGCTTGACCGAAGTACCCCAGAAGAGAGTTAACGAAGATGTTCATGACTTGGGCGAGTATCATCACCAACATGGACAACATCATCAACAATATCTATCTGTGTCGAAATCTATTTGCAGCAGTACCCCTGAGACTAGCAAAGGCCCAGGAAGGCACCGAGATCCGGACGAACCAGGTTAAGAAATCTCGAGAACGAGCTAGAGGGAGGACAACTTCAATTTGATTCTCGAATAAGTTGGACCTACAGGAACTTAGTTGGGACTTAGTTGGGATGGTACCGACAAGCTAGACCTGGAGCTTCGAAGAAAGATATTGAGTGATGATGTTAAATTGGCGGGAATCGTTCCCGTTCCAGTGGCGACAGTCTCTGCTTGCTGGAGTAGCCACTCAATGGTGTAACCGACCAACGTGTGGCCAAGTTCACGCGTCAGTTGGAACACATGCAACCACAGTCGACCACTTCAGCTATGACACATTGAATTGCAGTAGATAAAGTTCCTCCAGTAGCAACCAAATCATCGATAATGATTGCTTGTTCATTATGATGAACAACAGAAACATGTATCCCTATATAGTCGGTCTCGTACTCTAACACGTACTGTTTTGAGATTACTTCACTTGGATGCTTCTTGAGTTTCCGCAGGGGAACGAACTTCAAGACTCTCATACCTTGGCATGTTCTCCTCTCTCTCATACCGAACATAACTCGGCCTTTCAGAGCCCTCTACGCGGCTCATCCTCGAAGCTTGGCCTCTGTGGCTGTCCATTCTCTTCATATTCAGGCGTCTTCTCATACTCCTTCTTGCCACCATATCTAGATCCGTATTCCGTCTTTGGACGATCGACGTACTCGAATCCAGGGCGGTGCTAGGTCGACCCCTCGACATTAGTAGCAGGAGGTGAGACCTCCACGATGGTCTCCTTATTGGCATCTACAGTCTTAGCGCTAGAGTTAGTGTTTCCTTAACTTATTCATTTTCCTCTTCGGCAGGTTGTGTCAGTTCGTCGACCTCGTGCTCCATTTTAATCTCTTCCGGGGCAAGGGCAGCTTCTATTGCCGCAACCTTAGCTGGAGCCTCCGTTTTGGCTGGTTTTTCAAGAGCGTCATCTTTCATTTCCTTCTTCACTGGTGGCGGTCCAACTCTTCCTAGAAAGGTAATTATGTTGAGATTGATCAGGAATTACCGGTGGCGGCAGAGCAGATCGGTGGCATCCAGTTTCACCATCTGCACTTGAGAGCAGATCAAGCACGTCGCTGCCAACATTATCGTCGCCATCATCATCCTTTCTTCTTCTTCTTTTTCTTTTCCCTTTTTCATTTACTTTTACTTTTCAAAAGTAAAAGTAAAAGGTGGATATATTTGTCGATCTTTATTTTGTTTGTTCCTTGCAGCAGCAACTCCTCCATTCGGTCTGGTTGTGGTTGCAGTTTCTTCGGTCCTCTGCGGTTGTCGTTGATGGTAGTCTCCCGCATCTCTCTCGTTCATTCCATGGGGAAGTCATGGCGGTGACGTTGCCCACGGCTCCCCCGTCGAAGGCTCCTCCTTCTTCGCCCTCTATGTTGCCTCCTTTGCTGGTGCTGACGACGTTTTGGTTTCTCACGGTTGTTCCTCCACGAGACTCTACTTTGGCTCATCGTTGTCTGGATATCCGACGAGTTCGTAGCACTCTTCTCTCGTATGTCAGAGTGGGTACACCTTAGTCGGGTCCTGTTGCCACCGCCGTCGTTGCATTACGATGACGAAGATGGCCCCCTTCCGGAGTCTGAGCGAGGCTCGGTGACGTAGCGTGTCCCGATTTCGTCTGTGGCGTTCGTGGAGGTAAAGGTGTCAGCAGCTACCGACAACTTGCTTGGCGACTTCGCACTCAATCCCGCTCCGATTTCTGAGGCAATCGTCGACGATGGTTCTCCCGTCTACAGCTTCGGTCCCATGATGAGTCTCTGTTCTTGTTATGTCTGAATTACTGCATATGCCTCAAATAAGGCTGCTAGTTTTCGTAACAAGGCTGCTAGTTGAGCCACTAACATACCTGTTGAGGCTCGTTCCTGGCTGCAACTGACACTTCCGTCTGATTCCGACATGACTTAACTACTCAAACAAGTAATCGATTAATAATGCTTCCTGCGGAGCTCGATCCTAACTGATCGACAAACTCGGTTGTGATACTATATTAGAATTTAAAGTGTGGGATAAATTGAGATGACATGGACTTGATTAGGGAGAACGTTATATTGGATTGAATTGAGATTTCTGTATTCGAATCTGTTAATACACTCATATTTATACTGCTAATTTTTAAAAGTGATTTTTAGTTCTAACAACTATATTATGAACAACTGTATTTCTAACAGCTATGTTCTAACATCTAATTACAGTTGTTATTTTTGACAACATGGAGTGCTAATTGTTGACCCTTGACTTTGTACTTGTGGACACTTAGTTTCCATATAGATTTATAATGAATCCTAGGCCGCATACATATTTAATCCAGTCAATAGTCCCAAGCTCCATCGCATTCTTCTTGTTGTAAATGTTAAATCTGTAGTTACAAATTTGACAATATCCTTTTATGGTTGTGTATGGACATAGATCTAACACCAGATTGGGTAGATCTGTGCGTGTCGTATTCATTTATCTGAACTATTGTAAACTGACAATATTTGTACTAAAATCTTAATGTTAATTTCAACTACAAGTTCAAAATAAATAAATCCTTAACAGATATTACATAAATAACAACTTGACAGATATTACATAAATAACAACTAAATCCAATACTTATTAATTCAGACACCAAGGCTAATTGATTCTCAACATTCTATATTTTAAAATTTAAAGGTTCTTTTCCTGATTATTCCTTTATGGATATCCAATTTTGAATTTTCTAGTCAATGACAAACTGAATATCCCACTGAAGTTGCCATTCCCATATATGTCCTTTTGTCCTAACTTGTTCAATAAACAAATAGATATGTTGCTGACGTCCTTAGGTTTTGATAAAAAAGCAAATGGCAATATGTTTTGAAGGACGCACAAATTAGGTCTGCATATTATGTGCATTAATATTTTCTCTAACAAAGTAGCAATCAATATCTAAGAGATGATTTATTATCGTAATAAAAAATTATTCAATTAGTTAGTACCTAATTTATGTGAAAGACACTTTGAGAGATAAAATAGTATAAAAATTTTATTTGTGAGATTATCTAACAAATTAATATATAATATATATTCTAAACGACAAAAATGTCAATTTACCACCACAAGTTCACAACAAAGAAAACACTCAATAAATACAACTGATGTTAACAAGACAATAAAAAGAACCTCAAATTTTAGACACCGTGGCAGCTTGATCCTCAACGAAAACTATATATTTAGGAATGAAAAATGCATATATTTATAAAAGTACGGGCAAACTATGTTGTAACATCTATACTTATAAGTTATATATAAAGTAGGCATTTTTTCTTCTTAATTTAATGAAATATTTTTCCTAAATGGGCTTGTCATACACATACTATGATGATTTGGACAAGTTACACTGAATAAGAGCTTGCAGCGGATTGTAATTAGTTGAAGATATTGTTTAATGCAGATATTAGGGATAAGGAAGTCACTGTGTAGCAATTACATCTGCTAGGCCCGAACCTTAATAGTACAAATACATATTATTTGTATACCTAATTAGTGAGTCTTGTTTAACTACATATAATAATATAATAATAATTTTGAATAAATATTCGAATGACAAAAATTGCATAATCCCTTAAATAATATGCATTTTATAAAATGATGAAATTGCTCCTATAAAAGCTAAAAATATTTTCATTTATAAACTGAGTACAGTGAAAAGCAAAATCTCCTTAAATCAATTTTGTCACTCTCACTGTAATAGGTTCATGTAAGAGGAAATTTGGGATGATTACCTTCCAGGATAAAACAGTATCGTTAAGGCAAAACAAACACAGTATTTTCTTTGACCGAACTGAACAATACTTAAACTCAGACTTCAACGGAAATTCGTATGTAAAATCTGACTGAATCTTAGAGCAACCTAGGAGAGAATTTTTGGATGCCTTCCGGTGTATGAAATGTGAAGAACCATACCTCTATTTATAGGGTTTCCCAACATAGGTGCACTAATGGTACTAAATTATTTTTTTATGAAAACTAAATGAATAAGTTGATAAAACTTAAAATTCTAAATGTAATAAAATTTAATATATTCCTACAACTAAAAAAAGTCATTAATCCAATAGTTAGAAAAAATAATACTAACATAATGTTTTTGGGTCAGAATAAAAATTGCAGAATTTAGCAAAAAAGGCTAGCGCAAGGTAGGTTTTTTGAAGCGACAATTGTGTCCACATGATACGGGCGCACACATGGATCAACTCGAACTGGGGAGTGCTAACTCAGTTGATTCACACCCCCACCCCACCCTCGAACGGGATGAAGAGTCTTTCTACTAGGAAATTGTTACACTTGTATGAAGTGAAAATTAATATATATTGCACAAAATTCACACTTCCAAAACCATGGGCGTGTGCCAATAATTTGAGTCTGGCCATATGTTAGCCCACAAGGCCAACAATCCCCCACTTAAATTGAAAAATGTGAGACTTCCTAGACGATCTAGACTCAGAATAAGAGTTCAATGGTCGACACCTGCATAGGATAGGTAGGTATTACTCTTTCAACCTTCTCTTGTGAAATTACATCGATTTTACTAGCTAGTCAGTAGACGCGGTGTCTTTGAACTGTCTGTCGTTGGTGTAAATGATGACATAGCCCACACATGTATCTTCCTAGCTAATATTGTTAAGTTTACAAATTAATGTACATTTTGGTCATGGACATTGTCGGGTTCTGCAAGCATTTCTAAAAATTATTCCTTGTGAAGCGTCCCATCTTCTCACTTGCATAGTTGATTCCTTATCTCAAGTGTTACTCAAACACTCTACTGAGTTTTTTTTATTTCTTAATCATTAAGACCATTAGTTTAACCTTATCCACTATCATCATTATTTCTCATCACATAAATGGACTCGGGGTTTAAAAGCCCCCAAAGTGATCTAACCTCACTTTTTTTTATTAGGTTGTCCCTTTGAACCAAGATATTGGGATCTCCGGTCAACGAGGTTGGGTTTTCATTCTCAAAAGTGTTTACTGGACAAGCTTTAGCCCCATTTCCCTTGATGATTGGCCAACTTTCTCTTTATTTAACCCTTTCGGATAACGGATCTGCTATATTATCCTTCAACTTTACATAGTGGATCGTGATAATCCCAGCATAGCTAGAGCAATTGTCTAATGAAATTATGTCTTCGGCGAATATGTATAGACTTACCATTATACATATGACATTGTGCCCTGCAAGTTGCAGAATGATTATCGCAATGTATGCTAATTGCAAGCACTGGTCTTGGCTACATAGGACTATGCTCAAGAAAATGGTGTAGCCATTCAACCTCTTTAGCACATTTATCCAGTGCTATAAACTCATATTACATGGGTATGGTTGCACCCCCACGGTCAACACAAATCCACTTGTGGAATTCGAGTCTCTTGATGCAGATATTCAATTAGTGTCACTATATCATTCTATAATAGTTGGATATTACGTATAAATATAATGTAGCTCATAATTAAGAGTATATCTCAACTACCTGAGTAATCTTTTGATTTCATCCCAATGAAAAGTATTTGGATTACTCATATATTTACTCTAACACACCAACAACGTGTGCTATATCAGGTCTAGTATATGTCATCAAGTACATGTCACTTCCAATGCCTCTAGCGTACTCCGCTAGAGAGACACTTTCTCATGTATTTCTTGAGAAATATTTAAAGTACTAGAAATATTATTGAATTTTTCTAATATCTTATCAATATACTGAGGTTGACTTATATCAACTCCTTCTAATGTCCGATTAATCTTACTTCCAAAATTACATTAGGAAGGCCCATGTCTTTCATGTCAAATCTCGAATTCAACATATCTTTTGTGGATTTAATCATCTTATCGGTACTTCCATTGATAAGCATGTTATCAATGTAAAGACACAAAATGACATAACCTTCATTTGTATATTTAACATAGATGCATTTGTCACATTCATTTATTTAAATCCCTTTTCCAGGATGTCACTCTTTCGATGGTTGTTTCAGACCAACAGTTTACATACTTTGTTTTCTTATCCCGACACAATAAAGCACTCAGTTTGTTTAGTGTAATTTCTTTATCTAAATCTCCATTTCAGAAAGATATTTTTACATTCATTTGATGTATTTCCAAATTTCACAATGTTGCTATTGCGAGTATCATCCTTACGGATGTTATTCTCGTGATTCGAGAATAAGTGTCAAAGTAATCAAGACCTTCTTTCTACTTGTAACCCTTAATTACAAGTGTAGTCTTATACTTGTCGATTGATCCATCCGTTTTCATTTTCATTTTGAAAATCCACTTGTAGCTTAGTGACTTGGATCTAGGAGGAACTTCTACTAGTTCCCAAGTATGATTTTGCAAGATGGATTCAATTTCACTATTGTCGGACGTCGGATCCGACTTTCCCCGACCTTTCTTTTAAAATATTTTTGTAATTTTTTCGCTAAACAATGTTGGGTCTTGGCAAGCGACAGGTCCGATTTATTAATGAACAAAATGAAAGAGTTGCCACTTATTAATTAAAGACTAATAAGAGTTCTAGAATTTTACTAGGGTACATAGTGCTAACATCCTAGGGCTTGGAAATGTCTACGTCCAGAGAATAGAGTTCGGGGGTTTGATTAAGTCTTAAGGACTCGCGAGCCCATAATCTGCCCTTTCGGTAATTTAGTTTGCTTTTGAATTTATATTTTTCCAATTCACCCGAATTACCCGTTTTGACCATGCTTGACCAAAAAGATTACATGCATTTTCTTTAAATCAAACAAACCACATACAAACATTTGTTTTATTTATGAGTTAATTTCAAATAAATAAACAAGAGAGAAAAACTTTAATCGTGCTTGAAAAAAAGGTGGTTAACCTTGGAGCCATTTTAAACGTGTCAAAAATACACGAATGATTTTGAAGATATTAAGCACGTTGAACCAATTTGTAACACATTGACAAGTCATGGGATGTCCAGAAAAGGTTTAGGGACCAAAACGCAATTATTTAAAAATTCGAGTTGTAATGAAAAGAATTTTTTTAAATCGCAAAAATGACCCAAAACTTTTCTGGTTTGGTTTATAACACTCGATAAAGTCCCAAAATGACCCGAGAGTCCAAGGATCGAGTTGTAACCTTCATCAAAGTTCAAGAATGACCAAAGTCGGTTTTGAAAATGTATTTTTTTATTTCATATATATATATATATATATATAGTATAACAATTCACATATACATAATATATATATATTATATATATACATGTATATATATAGTATTACATATACATAATATATGTACATATATATATATAGTATTATATATACATAATATATGTATAATATATATATATTATACATATACATATATATAGTATCACATATATATTATACATATATATATATATATATATAGTATTACATAGATATATAATATATGTATATAACACCTCAATTTCATTCACATTAGAAAATACAAATACAATATTGTATATGAGGGAGATATACCTAAATCATTCGAGGTTTAAATACCGTACGAGAAACCGAGACCGATAATCACCAATACTGTTTTTACTCACTCTCACTCTCTAGTTTATTTTTCACCCACTCTCTCTTTTTTTTTCTTTGGTGTTTTCCTTTCCTCAAAACCAAAGCCTTCGACCATTCCCTTCAACTCACCCAAAACTCGGGGCAATTTCTCTCCAATTCTTACCCCCTTGAAACCGAAGCTCTCTTCCCCCCTTTACAGGAGTCTTCTTCTTGTTTTATATGTGTAAGTAGATGGACAATGCATGTGGATGAAAGTGGCGTGAGAAAACATGTGAGGAAAGTGAAAGTGGCTTTAGCATATGGAAGGAAGGTGGTGTGATGACCAATGTTGACACACTACAAGAAATTTTCTCTACATCGATGGTAAATTATCGTTGTCGGAAGCACTGTTGGCGCTGCTAAAACCCCTTGCCGATGCAATATTCCGTGCCAATAGACCCCGTGGCTAAAGGTATCGACAACGACAATATGCCGACACTAAAGGTTTGCCGTTGCTGGAATGAATAGTCTGTTTGATCATTAGCATCGCAAATATGCCGACTCTGTTTACGCGTAATTACCGTCGACAGTTATTTGAGGGTAATACTGATTTAGAGTGTCTACATATGTGAGATGTAGATTGAAGGCATTAGTATCCGCGTATTTTTGTCCCTATTTGATTGATATTGCATCCAATTTATGTGAGGCAATATAGGTTATTCAACCACAACATTTCGTTGAAAGTAATTACACATACTTAGCTACAAATGCATTTTGATGGAAAACAAATTAGACCACGTCATAAGTAACCTGTCGATGCTCGTCCAACAGTATTAAATATTACCCTGTTCATAATTGTGGATGCTAAAATCGAGTTTCAACTACTGTGAAAGTTGTTGCTATAGACAATGTTTTGTGTATGCATGTTGTTATGGTTAAATGTTATATGAAACATTAATTACGGATACAATTACAGTCCGTCGACAATGGTTTGTTTTGATGCAAATGATAATGTTTCTCTTTTCAAATTGTTGGCCATGCTAATGCTCGTAGCTAAGCATACCCAAACAGAATACATAAACAGATAATACACAAACAGGTAATACACAAACAGGTAATACACAAACAACTACTTATGTAGAACCATTTCTAACACATCCGAATTTATTAATAGCCAAGCATTTCAAACAAATGTATGGCGACCAAAACACAAACAAAGATGACATGTTCACATTTACATCATGTCCAAAATATCCATTTACAATCAGTCAACACCTAGTGTACCACCAGTCAACATAACTACTAAGCAAGAGTACTTACAGCACGTTTCCAGGGTTCATGCATTTGGATCTGCAAACATAGAAATAACAGCAATCATGGTAGCATCATACTATAGAATATACCCTATCATGACTAAATGAGTGTACACAATGCAATTAAATCATTACTATACGCACCGTTGCCAAACATTGTACTTTTCATGACAGCAATATCACGTTGAAATTGTTGCATGTTGGCCTAGAACTCCTTGAGTTGATCACGGAGTTGCTCACATTCAGCTGCGTTTCTAGCTACCTCCTCCCTTGCCTGCTTTAACTTCTCACTTTCCATCGTCCGTGCTGCCTTTGACACACGACTTCGACGACGCTCAGGTTGGCTAACTTCCTCATACAAGACATCCTTGTCAACAGCAGACTCCTCCTCCCCAGTTGCCAACTGGGCAGCCCTTTCCTCCACTTGGTCCTATTTTTCAAACGGTGTGACAAGAACATAAGAGAGCAATCAGATACAAATGCACAGCACATGTGACTATATGGGTCAGCAGTACTACTTACCAGTATTGATCTAGTTTTATCATCCAGCGACTGTCCTTTCTTGTCCACATGGTTCTTCTTGAACATATGATACTCCCCCGGATGTTTCCCGTTGTTCTTCTCAATCTGCAAGAGTACCATATACTTGTTCAAGGGTAGCCAACTATTTATTAAACATAACAATTCAATGTTAGGATTACCTCTTCCTGTTCTCTCCTCCCAAAGGACGAAGTGCCAGCGGTGTGCCTCATGACTTGGTGAGCTTTGTTGGCTTTGTTACGATCGCTCTTTAACTTCAAACAATTTGAAGTTACAACCAGTTTACGTTTAAAAAGTGCAACACTCATTAACTGTACAAAAAAATACAGTTGCAATAGGGAGTAAAGCACAAGCCTTGAACTTGTCAGAGCTGAACCTGTTAACAAGCCACACCCAATCCTCTTTCACCACGTCAGAAGGAATGTTTTGTAACATTTCTTCATTGGTAAGGTACTTGTCAAAGTACTTTCTCTTTAGATTCGCCATGTAGTTTCTGTACTTATCTTTAAGAGTACAGATGATCAGCTGCTTCAGGTTTTCATCATCCGGTATCACAAACTTCTCCTGCGAGTTTGAACAATATGGAAATGTTAGAACCAGTTCTTACAGCATTTACAAAGAGACAGGTGCAATATGTAAGTCCTAGTTCCATTTGAACGATACCGTGTAGAGATTGTCAACAACTGAGACTTACCGCAACCAGCATGAGCATCTTCGCCTCGTAGTCTATGGGAGACTTTGGAATCTCCTTCCAGTCTTTAACCATTAGAGGTGCATTCGTTTGTTTCCTGACAATGCAACCACACCAACTTGCAAACACTGAAGCATTGTTACTGCAGACTTTACCTCGAGAGTTAAACTTCAAAACCTCTTTTTCGTTGACACCATTTCGAGGCAACCTTATGCAACGAGTTCGCCCTCTACATAGTCTATCCAATGGTGGCCTTACCTCTTCCTTTTCCACAATTGACACGTAAATCAAGTATCGATTACTTAACCAAGTTGTATAAATGCATGCTTAATAGTATGCTTATTTGTATACCTGGTAGTTCCTCCACATAGGGGTCCTCCAGCTGGATTTCCTCTTCAGTAGACACCTCCAAAGGAGGTTCGACAGGCGGAGGGACTGCAGGGATGTTCTCCACAGGCTGAGGGACTGCAGGGATGTTCTCCACAGGCAGAGGGACTGCAGGGATGTTCTCCACAGGCGTAACCCCTATAGCAATGTCTAGTGTGTTAGTTACCGAGCACCTAAAGCAAAGAAAATACCTAAGTACAAGACGTAGTAGTGAAAAAAATAACTTACTTGTGGCAGCCCTGTTTATCTTCCTTGGGGATCTACGGATCGGTAGCTTTGAAGCTACGGTTTTTCCGGAGGCCATTCTCCGAGTACCCACCATACTGAGAAGATATTGTTAAACACAGTAGCATAACGTGAAATTTGCTCAAGTTTTTGGTGTAAAGTTTCTATCTTTAACAACACAAGTTTTATTCTCAGCAGAACCACCCTTACTGAACATTCCGTGACATGGTTCGCATAAACGAATAACAACGACATGCATGAAACTACGACTGCTTAGGGAGTTGTTAATCAGCCATGGATCATCGACAAAGGTGAATCTTCGCTTCCAAGTAATGTTTTTTAAAACGAATTAACGTGTATAAAATGGTCGCAAATAGACGAACAAAGGGTTTGCTGAACAAAGGGTTTGCTGAACCATACCTTGCTTAACCATACCTTGCGCCTCCTAGAACAAAATCATCCTACAGGAAGTTAGAACCATACCTTGCTGAGGGAAACTTTGAAGATCGTCCTGGAGCACTGAAAGATCGTCCTGGAGAAGTGGTTGGAGGGAAACTCGCAGAGAGTGAGAAGTAGACCCAAATGCAGTGAAAATTAGGCGCGGGAAGAAGAAGAGAAGACCACTGAAGGATGAAAGGGCTGATCCATCAAATCGCCCTGTATGTAATGATGAAGCCTACTTGTCGTGTAGGAACCGAGGCGTCGTAGCCGTTTGAACCGGGGAGACGCTTCAACTTCATCCTCATCCGTAGCAGCTATTCATATGAGGCCAGACTCACAGCAATTGGGCCGTTAACATGGATTGGTCCGGTCGAAAATTTGATGGACAGTGGCCCGTGTATGCAAGGCCCGTTCCAATGAGTTCATCTTATGTATAATTCTAACATAATTTGTTTGAATTTTAGATTAATTTTTATAAATTTCTACATAATTATATTATAGCACAATATGTCTAAATCATATTTAAAATGAAGACCTAATTATCCTTATGTATGCAAATTAAATCATACTCATGTTATGTTTGAAATACAACTTTCTTATGTGTTATATCCATTGGTGTGTCAAAGTGTCTTAGTGTATAACATTATAATACTATACTTTATACAAATGTCTACAAATTTATACAAATTTTACTTATTTTATGAAAAATATACTTATTATTTATATTTCCTAATGACATAATATGTATAATAACATCATTTGTATAAATTTCATCTTAATATTTATAAATTTTTATATACTTATCTTATAGCACAATATTTATAAATCATGTTTAAAATCAAGACATATGTATCCTTATGTATTAGTTGATGTATCCTTATTCATTTTATGTTTCAAATACAACTTTGTTATGTGTTATATTAGTTGATGTGTCAAAGTGTCCTATTGTTTTACTTTATACAAATGTATACAAATTTATACAAGTGGCTACAAATTTAATATCAACTTATACAAATTTTACTTACTTTGTTGAAAAATATAACTTTCAAAAGTGTATGGTGTTATTCATTGATGTAATAAAATTCTACCATGTGTCATGGTGTTATAACTATGTGTCAATGTGTTACCACTATGTGTGAAAGTGTTAATTACTATGTGTCAAAGTGTTAACATGTGTCTAAATGTTACATCTCATGTTTATGACACATAAACAAGGTGTCACACAATTCGGTCAATAGTAGACTCGACACATTGCTCCCTGTCATTTTTCAACCCGACCTCTACATACAAATGCACGTCTGTCTACTGTAGTTCTTAAGCAGGCCGAGTGGAGATTCAAGGAGACCCCAAGTAGTGCAGCTTCCATTTGCAGCAGGAGTTCCAGCTTCTGCAGGATGAATGAGGTTAGTACCCGAATCCAGGATGACCCTTTTTTGTCCATATTGTTCGGTCAGATGTTTCAAATCCAGGATGACAACTTTGTTTCAAATACAACTTCTTTGTTTCTTGTGTGATCACTGCATTCAGTACACAACATCTCTCCTTCAAAACGACAGCAATTCAGCTTCAACATAGATATCATACGGTAGAGTTCTATCAGTGGCCTACAAAAGTGATCGTGAAAAGTTTTGCAAAGGAGTGTTTGTTCTTGTTCAGATGCAACACAGTTTCATGGCAAGAATGTGCAGATCGTGAACTTTGGATTGCATCCCTTCACTGTCTTTAGTGTATTCTGAACATTTTGGATTCTGAACTTTGGATTCTAAACTTTGGATTATGAAGTTTGGATTGGATTCTGAACATTTTGACAGCACATGGTATCTATTTGCTGAGGATGAATTATATTACATTTTGACAGCACATGAATTGAATTGGTATCTATTTTGACAGCACATGGATTGGATTGAATTAGAATGACATAGATGAGGATGAATTGTAGTCGAGCCGAGTTGATGATCCATTTGCTGACAACATGAATTTACGATTTTTTCAGAGTTCCGCACCACATACAGTCGACAACATCCAATGTATGACAGTATTGGTCCAAAACAAAATGTATGACAATATTTTGAAAGTATTAATATATGTCTGTGTGTGAAAAACACCTTAATGTATGTTTTTTGAAAAACACCTTAATGTATCTTATTTTCATCAACAGATTCTAGTTTAATGTCTTTGTGTGAAAAACACCTAATGACAGCATCCACAGATTCCAGCTTCCAAGTGCAGATTCTGCCATTTTTCCAGCACGCCACACTCCACAGGAGTCTGCAATTTTGAGGGCACTCTCTGTTCCAAATGCAGTTTCGACTGCATTTGACAGGATTGCACAAGTGATGAGCTGCAGCAGGAGAACCAGTTAACAGCACTCCACCTACAAATTATGTATCTGATGAGCTGCATTTGAGCTGCAGAAGGAGAACCAGTTAATAGGCCACAAGTGATGAGCTGCATTTGACTACATTTTCACCTGCCATTTTTCCAGCTTCCAAGTACAGCTTCCAGCTTCCAAATGCAGTTTCGACTTACAGCAACAACATGACCAACACTTACAGCACACACACGTACATCACAACCAGCTACACAACACTCCACAACCAGCTACACATCAACACTTACAGCAACAACATTCAACTTACAGATAAACACACACGTACAACACATCAGCTAGGAATTACTGATATCAAAGTGTAAGGTGAACCAACGGATATTTCAACACAACAACTCGTGAACCAAACAATCTCAATAAAACCATCTCAATTCGGACAAAACATACAAATCTGGACAGAATAACAACTCAGTATTGAACAAAGTAAACAATTCTCACAGTGACAAAATGAAAATCCTCACTATTGAACAATGACAGAATTAAATTCCTAACTATTGAACAATTACCTTAAGAAACATACAAACACTCTTCTATTGCACACGAACTTACGATGCATCATCATCATCATCATCATCGTCATTCATTGTTCCCTCAAGGCCGTCCTCGTCATCGAACAAATCGTCCTCAAATCCTGTATCTGTGTCACTGTCTGTTCCATCATCAGTAATATCCTCCTCATCTGGCTCAAGAATTTCTATGTCGTCAAGGCCTTCAGTTGCTTCTGTCAAGGCTTCTGTGGTCATCTCCGGGGTGGCATCCTCAACAGATATTTCGAGAGCCTCAATGTCATATCTACACCAATCAACCACATCATCGACAGGAACTACATTCAGTACATCAACAACCAGTACTGATGTTTCATGATACGGCTCCACTGACTCCCCACTCATTTGACCCCCAATCACAAATCGTTTTTTGGACTCTGCACTCAACGCAGTGCTCCAATCAGGGTTAATGTTCTTAGGTAAGTAGAAAACTTGTGATGCCTGAGCTGTAAGTACGAATGACTCATCTGTCGATAAAACAATTTTGGTATTGACACACACAAATCCATACTCATCAATTTTCATCCCATTGAAGGATGAAAATACGTTGTACCAATCGCATTTGAACAACACAACCGATAGGTGACCAAGGTACTGCATCTCAACCACCTCCCTCAACACTCCGTAATAATCAATTGCACCTTCAATGGGGTTGTTATTGGATGTACTCGCATAGCACGTTGTGTCAGCTTTGCACAACACACCACTGTTGTCAAAACTCCTCATTAGAGACCGCTCTTTGGTGTGGAAGATGAACCCATTGGCTTTATAACCATTATTTGTCTTAGCTCCATGTAACGGTCCTAGTGCCAAAGCCTTTAGTTGGCGACCTCTGTCATCCTCAACCGATCCAACTATTCGACCAACCTGAGGATGCAAATACTCCCACCGTCATTAACGTTAACATTAAAAGAAATACCCATTCCTATCTGTGTCATAGTGTCATACCCTGCCCTCCAACCATGGTATGAATGTTCTATTGTGCATGACATCGATGTTCCGCCTACTCACCCGTGCGCCTAGTAGTTGCCTCTTGTGTTCACTACGTACATGGACAAGACAACCAATCCGATTGTTAGATGTAATGCAGTTAAAAGTTTGAGAATAAACATAATAGTAAAGGTGAATGCAATACTCGATGAATGGCTTCACTTCTTCAGACTGATGAAGGATGTGCAAGTGGCACTGCTCCCACTCCGTGTTTGATAGTTCACGGACTATTGCACGACATATTGGAGCTCCTACCGGCTGGAAGATCGATAACCCATCTGCCGTCCTTGGAGTTACCTCAGTTACTATAACTGACTCATGCCTTGTAAATTTGGTCTCAAAGTCATGGAGATATCTAGAACAAAATGTCAAACACTCCAGAGCAATATAACCCTCCGCTATTGACCCTTCTGGACGACTACGATTACGCACAAACGACTTCATTATCCCCATTATCCTACAATAACAACATGTTATTAGTGAGACACCTCTTCTGTCAAAGGCATACTTCATAAAAGAGTGAAAAAACTTACCTTTCGATTGAATACATCCAACGATATTGCACTGGCCCAGCTATTTTTGCTTCCTCTGCTAGATGGGTAATAAGATGGACTGTAATATTGAAGAAACTTGGTGGGAAGATTCTCTCTAGATTTCACATTGTCATGGGTAATTGCGACTCCACCTTCAACATATCCGACATGTACAACTCCTTAGAGCATAGAATCCTGAATGTGTTAGTCATGTCTATCACAGCTTTGCATACATGTTTGGGGAGTAATCCTTTAATTGCCGCAGATAGGATATGTTGCACGAGAACATGGTAGTCATGACTTTTCAACCCAATCAATTTTCTGTCTTTCACCTTAACGCAACGTGAAATGTTTGATGAATAACCGCTAGGAAGTCTCAAGTTCTTAAGAAACTCACATAGTTTAATCTTCTGTTCCTTTGATAGGGAAAAGCAAGCTGGTGGTAAGACCAATTTTCTTCCTCTACGAACTAGATGCAAGCTCGTTCTTACGCCTAAGGCCTGTAAGTCGAGCCGAGCATTAAGGTTGTCATTCGTTTTCCCGGCAACACCCAATAACATCCCAATGAGGTTATCACACATGTTTTTCTCAATGTGCATCACATCCAAATTGTGAGGGATTAAGAGGTGCTGCCAATAAGGAAATTGGTAGAATATGCTTTTTTTTCCCAATTTCCAGTAGTTGAGTCTATTCCAACCTGAATGGGCGGTTCAGTCTTACCGAACATGAATGGATCAAGATTTTCTAGCACATGTAACACTTCCTCCCCCAATAGTCTTTGTGGGGCCATCCGTAACTCTCGATTCCCACCGAATGAAGTTTTGTTTCTACTCCATGGGTGATCGGTGGGGAGGAATCGTCTGTGTCCCATAAAAGAACATTTTCTCCTATTCTTCAATCGACAATAATGGGTGTCCATTTGATTGATAGGACATGCCAAATTACCGTAAGTAGCCCAACCAGACAAGTTCGCATAAGCAGGAAGATCATTAATGGTCCAAAGTACAGTTGCGCGCATCTGGAAGTTTTCTTTCTTGTCTGCATCATATGTGAGAACACCATTCGACCATAACTCATTCAGCTCTTCGATCAACGGTTGCAGATACACGTCTATGTCATTTACTGGAGCCTTTGGTCCAGGAATCAACATTGATAGCACGTAGTTTGTATCTTTCAAACATACTTCGGGAGGCACATTGTATGGAATAAGAACAACTGGACACATGCTATATGGGTGACTTTTATCACTGTACGGATTAAACCCATCCGTAGCTAATCCAAGCCTCACATTCCGTGGATCCTCCCCAAATGCAGGTAGTACACTGTCAAGTTTCTTCCAAGCGTCTGTATCAGCAGGATGACGTAGAATACCATCCTTTAATCGTCGTGTATGGTGCCAGGTCATAGAGGAAGCAGTTTGGGGGGACATGAATAATCTTTACAACCTTGAAGTTAGTGGAAAATATCGAAGTACTTTGACTGGTAGCTTCCCTATTTTTCGCTTCGATTGCTCTGGTATATCCAATCCTCCAGTGTTGTGTCGAGGTTTAATCCATCTTGACTCCCCACACGTTGGACGCACATCCAAATTGGCGTACTCTTTTCTAAATAGTATACAGTCATTTACACAAGCATGCATCTTTTGGTAGTCCAGCCCTAACCCTCCTATAAATTTCTTTGCTTCGTAATAGGACTTAGGGACTGTGTTCCCTGGTGGCAATACTTTACTTAGCATGCGAAGTAGCTCATCAGCGAACTTGTTTGAAACCTTGTACAGTGCCTTGAGATGCAACAATTCAACTAAAAAATACATCTTCGTGTAGGAGACACAACCTGGATATAAGCTCTTTTCACAATCTTCTAATAGCTTATAAAATGTCCTAGCATCTGCGTGTGCTTCCTCACCTTCGCCCACCCTCATACCACCGAACCCATCATGCACCTTATCCTCTATTTCCCCACGAGAGGATGAATTCCTACCATTAGAGATCACATCTTTGAATTCCTCCCCATGATCCACCCATGTAGTGTAAGTTGGCAATATTCCCCATTTTTCAAGATGGAGCTTAACAGTAGTTCTCCCCATTAAGAAAGCACCAACACAGTTATTGCAAGGATAGTAAATCTTACCATCCCAACTTGAATGAGAATAGGCAAAGTCTAGAAACGAAGCGACCCCTTCCTTATATTCCCCACTTTGCCGAGGTTTGGTCATCCAACTCTTATCCATCGCACTTCTATTTCTGCAAAGAAATATCAATCCAACTCTTTGGGATTAAAAAGACAGCACAACAGTTTAGTTAATCAAATAACTTCTGAAACATGCAGTACATGAAGTGGCATCATCAGTTGTTGACAGTTATCCATAACATTTGTAAAAGTTCATATATTCATTTTCGTTTATGTGTGGATCGAACCAAACAGAATCAGAGAGCTGTCCGTTGGAACCGTACGAGCTGCAGCTAGATTAATTGCTAGTTAATTAGTTGTTATACGCAAGAGTAGAACTCCTTCGATCGAGTTGTCCAATTTTAACAGCATAGTTGTTAATTGGTTGTAGCATCACATTTTTTTTGGCTAAATAGTACAACTCCTTCGGGTGAGTTGTCCGAAGGAACCGTTGGCTATATATAACACACAATTAAGCTCATGACAATTCAATTCGTAATTAGAAGAAGCCACATTCGATTACTCATACCAGCCTACCTGAGGAGAAATGCTTGTTGTGGGATACTACAGCAAACGACTTCACGATTGATCGGCACCAGCTGGGTTGCTTCTTGGAATGTCTGCGAGCAACCTACATGCGTCCTAGGAGTCGATATGAAAGGGAATCCTTTCTTGGAAACGGTCGTTGATGGAATGACGAAGGCTCTGCTCTACACAGGGGAGTTTTGAACTATAGTGGAAAAAACAGTATGTTCTGTTATAATTGCGGGTATAGCGATTAGCAACGGCAATACATATATTACCAATGAAGTTTTGCCGATACTTTTTAACGATTTATTACATCAATTAATTTTGAAAGTAAACATACTGTTTTGCAATACCAACATATTCCGTTACTGAATATCACTATTAACCTCGGTTGAGTTTTTGACACATGGATTTGGTCGGCACAGACATATTGCGATGGAAAACGTCAATACTAAAAGATTGTTTGTGCTACGACAAATGTGTTGACACTAAAACTTGTCTATTGGGACGTATTAAAATGTCGTCACTTAAACACCTTTTTACCAACCTACTCCCTGTGTCAACAAATTAATTTAGTGGCTGTTGATACAGATTCTTGTAGTGACAAAACGTGGCATGGTGGCCCAGTGGGTAGATAAGTGGGTGGATAGTGGGATAAGAGGTGGTAGTGGGGCCAGTTCAGTTCAATTCAATTTTTCTCGATTGGGTTCCTCGCGTACATTATTTTGACCCCTGCCCAAAATCATGTGTTTACAGTTGCCCCTCTTTGAACACGCGCTCATGGAAGTGATCTCATGAGTGTGTTCAAAGACAAACAACTGATTTTGGCCCCTCTCGATTTATTATTTACATAGCCGGCAAACATTATCGTGCAACTTTTGGAAGTTCGACATCTACAAGCTCCGATTATTGACGATGATTTGCAGAGACTGAGCACCTAAATGCTCATCAACTTGTGACTCCCAGAAGCTGGACACCTATAGGAACTGATTGTCAATGATGACTTGCAAAGGTTGAACACTTAAAGGTTCCGCTCGCCGGCTTGTGACTCCTAGAAGCTAGATAACTACAGGTCCTGCTTGTCGAGAATCACATGTTATATATGACTTACGGAGGTTGAACACCCAAAAGCTTTGCTCGTATACTTGTGACCCGTTGGTGATGACTTGCGGAGGATGAACACCTAAAGGCTCCGTTCGTCGGCTTATGACTGTTAGATTTAATAGAACATGAAGACGTGAAGGAGATTAATAAGAAAAACATATGACTCCATTATTGAGAAACTTGTCCTTTTGTACGTAGAGAACTAGATATATATAGTATAGAGATAACAATCTATATATATTGATTCTATCTATAAAGATACTCATACTATCTATCTAACTATATATATAATAAACTAAATATAAAAGGATAAACTAATTAATATAGATAAACTAAAGATAAAGATTAATCTAGACTAGACTACATATTTACATAAACTAAAGATAAAGACTAATCTTGATTAATCTATACTAGACTACATAATACTCTAACAGTGTCTCCGAGAAGCTGGACACCTACAGGTCCTGGTCGTCGTGATTTTATTTTCCATTAACGAGCTTAAGTTTGATGATTTTTTTGCCAGAATCATCGGTGAGGATGATGACTTGCGGAGGTTGAGCACCTAAATACTCCACTCATCAACTTGTGACTCCTAGAAGCTGGATAAGTACAGGTCCTAGTCGACGGGGATGCGTTGTTGGGGATTACTTGTTAAGGATGACTTGCGGTGGTTGAGTACCTCAAGACCCCATTCGTCTTCTTATGACTTCCAGAAGCTGGATAACAACATGTCCTGGTCGTCGAGGATGACTTGCGGATGCTGATCACCTAATGGCTCTACTCGTCGGCTTGTGACTCCCAGAAGCTGGATAACTACAGGTCCTGCTCGTCGATTTTTTTTCATGCAACTTTCGGAAACTAGACACCTATATGTCCCCGATCGTCGAGGATGACTTGCGGAAGTTGAACACCTTAAGGCTACGCTCGTCGTATTGTGACTCCTAGAAGTTGGATAACTACAAGTCCTGGTCGTCGAGAATGACTTATTGGAGATACCTTACGAAGGTTGAACACATAAAGGCTTCACTCATCGGCTTGTGACTCCCAAAAGCTGGATAACTATAGGTCCTGGTCGTCAAGATTTTTTCATGCAACTTTCGGGAACTAGACACCTATAGATCCCAATGGTCGAGGATGAATTTCGGAGGCTGAACTCCTAAAGGCTCCGCTCGTTGATTTGTGACTCCCATAATTTGGATAACTACACGTCCTGGCCATTGAGAATGATTTGCGTAGGATAACTTGTGGGGGTTGAGCACCTTAAGATTCTGCTTGTCAACTTGTGACTCCGAGAAGCTGGATAACTACATGTCCTGCTTGTCGGGGATGACTTGTGGAGGTTGAACACCTAAAGACTCCGCTTGTCAGCTTTTAATTCACTTTAGAGCTCAAAAACCTTTGTTGAGATGTCTGTCTGCTTGTGCGGACTTCACGCATGTTTTCTTATTAATCGACTTTCGTATTCTCCTTGATGGAGTTTCCTAATGTCATTCATGGTACGTCCACAAGGTGTATCCATGCAAGTTATCGAGATAGCTCAAACACTGTCGTCCACTTTTGAGTAATTTTTTTTAATTTTATCTCTCGATTTCCTTACCTTTTGTTACGGTAATTATTTTGATTTTTTTTACCGCAACTCTCGGTTCCCTTAATTTTGGCCAAGGTTGCCCTTTCGGATTTTCAACCTAACAAAGATTTGATTTCTTTCCTTTTGCTATGATCGCCCTTTTTAGGGATTTTTAATCAAGCCCCTCATCCCTAATTTTTATCTAACCCGTCCTTTTAGGTTTTCGATTGAGCGAGAATTTTCTCTCATTTTTGGAGGCTCGCTTTCTCGAAACGAGCTCTTTAAGTTTTTTTTACTGCGTCCATATTGATTGGACTCCATGTCAGTGATTATCAGAGCCCCTCCGCTGAAAATCTCTTTAATGACATAAGCCCATTCATATTTAGGCATAAACGTGCCCTAAGAGTCTGGATTGACTTGAAGGATTTTTTTTTTTATCTCTCGATTTTCTATCATTTTGCTACAGTTTTTTTTACCGCATCTCTTGGATCCCTTAATTGTTTCCTAGGTTGCCCTTTTGGATTATCAACCTAGCAGGGATTTCATTAATCTTCTTTTGTCATGATCGCCCATTCTAGGGATTTTCAAATATGCCCCTCTTCCCTAAATTTTTCCTAAACCGTGCTTTCGGATTTTCGATTTAGCGTGCATTTTATCACTTTTGAATGCGTCGATATTGATCGGACTGGGAAGTTCTTGGTGGTCCATGTCGGTGATGATCATGACTCCTCCGCTGAAAACCTCTTTGACGACATAATTCCCTTTATATTTAGGCAGAAACTTGCCCCTAGAATCAGGATTGATTCAAAGGATTTTTTGAGCACTAGATCGGCCACTTGTAATTTCCTTGAGTGCATTTTCTTGTTAAATGCATGTGTCATGCGTTGCTGGTACAATTGCTCATGGAACTTCTGCCTCAGCGAGGATCCTAGCTGATGGGATTTCTACTTCAATTAGCAACACGACTTCGGTCCCGTATACAAGGCAGAATGGGGTTGCACCCGTCGATGTCCGTGTTGAGGTTCTGTATGTCGTGAGTGCCCGAGGCAGCTTGTCTTTCCAGTCTTTTATTTGTTTCTTCCACTGCGTCATTTATTTGTGGGCGATATGGAGATGAGTTTTATGTTTGATCTTAAATTGGTCTCACAACCCATTAACCAACTTGTTATTCAGATTTTTGGCATTGCCGAAGATGATTGACTCCGGCACCCCATGACGCATGATGATGTCCTGTCTAATGAAACCTAAATGGTATTTGCCATTATTGACGCCAGGGTAGCAACCTCTACCTCCTTGGTGAAGTAAACGATTGTCACCAATATGAATCGATGACTCATGGGCGCCTTTGGTGAAATCATGTCAATTACATCGATGCCCCACCTTTAGAAAGGCCATGGGGAAGTCCTGAAATAGAGATCGTGCAGTGGCGCGTGGATTTGGTCCGCGTACACTTGAAAGAGATGATAATGTTGAACATGATTTACACAATCAGTGGTCATGGTGAACCAACAGTATCCAAATATCGCACGCTCATGCATGGGTCGCAACAACTTTCGTGGATTTCTTCCATTAGATGATCAACTTCTTCGACATTCACGCCTCTCCAAGAGGGATCATCGAATGATCATTTTCACAAAGTCGGGCCACTAGAAATTAATTGCAAGTAATCCATCGCATGACCTGTTGTCAATTTCTTGTGGCGTTCTCTGAGAACATACCAGGCTCCATTCTGCAGTTGTTGGTTCGAGGTCAAGTCCAGCGCGGGTCGCTGGGGTCTGTTCTTCTCGTCGGGACTGGTGTTGTGATTCATCACAGCTTTGTGAGTTCATAGTCTTCACCACAGTTAACAACTTCTTACAAGAACAAGGAATAGAAAACCAGATAAGTCGGCCAAGATATTAGAAGAATTGGCGAAGAGAATCAACGTAGGGATGTTGTGGTATTCACTTCCTTCGCTTTGTTTGCATGGCACTGTCGCTGTCACATGTCATTCTTCCTTCGGCTTGCTTCCTAATTGGTGGAAAGGATGCTGGCAATAAATGTCAGAGAGAGAAATCGATTAACACAGCTTAATTGGATCTTTCACGACTAAATTAAATTGATTTTACCCAACTGCTAGAAGTCCAATAGTCAGAAAATTTATTTTCCAACATTCAAAAAATAATTCAGGTTGGAATTAACTAAGAGAAAATAGGTAGTGATTTTTCTTTGTGTCACTCTGTTTGATTGAGGTGAATAAGGTGCGGTGACCTCATGTATGATTTTGTGTTAAGCAAAAAACTCACCAAAAAGAGCATCGTAATCACCACCTCTAGCACTACGCAACAGCTTGATTTTCTTGTTAAGTTGATTCTCAACTTCTTCTTTGTAAATAATTACCTTTTCAATAGCTTCATTTACTTTTCAAAAAGTATACATAGCAATATTTTATACTTATATTCGCCTCTCGTTTTAATGAACTTCACCAATGCTCTAAACTCAAATTACAATCTGAATTACCAAAACTCTAGCAACTTCACCAATGTGTATGTTTAATATATTTTTTCAAGTGTATTAGTTGTAAAGAGGCATACTCTATTTATAGGATTTTTCCACCAACCATTCAATAATTAGGGCACATTAAATTTAAAAAAAAACTGAAAGGAATAAATAAAATAAAATAAAATTGAGTTTACCCAACTGCTAGAAGTCCAATTGTAGAAACGTTATTTTCCAATATTCAAAAAATAATCCAGGTCGGAATTAGTTCAGAATAAAATTGCGGGTTTTAACAAAATCAAAGCTGACTTTTCGGACCGACAATCGTGTTCTCATGATACAACCCAGACCTAGGAGTGTCAATAGGGTTGATTTTCACCCTCTAGGTTTTGCGAGAGGGCCTTTGTTCATCAATTTATTGCATCTATATTAAGCAAAAATCATTATATTTGGGCCAAAAATCACACTTCCACACTGGTGTGGGATCACATTATTATTTACAAGATATTCATCCGTCATTCATAGTTTGTAGCAAAAAAAATGGATTAGGCCAAATTTAGCACATAGACCAACAATTTTGACATTGTTATCACACATATATGATATGTAAGTATGTATTTCTTTCACATAGTCCTCTTGTCTCGTAAACTTTTGACTTTCGATGTTCATGATTGTTTTGGAAGAATTCTGTTACAACATGTTCTTTTCGTTGAATAGGAATGGAATAGGTATTACGGATCCCGTAAGAAGTTGTTCTTTTCGCGGAATTGAAAAAATATGGCTTACAGAATCCTACCCTTTAGTGTTAGACATTCCTTGCCAAAATCAAAGAATTTGTAAGGAGGCCAGGCAAGGAATCCAGAATAGGTGTGCCAAAGACTGTTTTGCCCTCATTACATTTCGTTAATTCCTAAACTACCCTCACTTCAATCTCAACCTAACCCTATGAAGCTCTGCGCCTCCATTACTTCCTCCTCTGCTCCTATTATACTCTCTCATTTCCTCCCACACCGAATCCATCTTCCATTCTCGGTTGCAACTTGGAAATCTCTCATCCTTCAATCGGCGAAGAACAGCATGTAAGTTTTCATATATTCTTTCGTTGATTTCTTCCTTTTCTATGGTTGTTTGGATGGATTAGGATTTGCTTGATTGTGTATGTTTTTTGATTTGTTTGTTCTTTGTGCCATGGTAAATGTATAATCGAAGATTCTGGGTTCGTGGAACCAATAAAAACTGATTTTGGGTTCGGCTAGATTCTGGATTCGAAGAAGTCAATCCGGTGAATTTGATGTGCTTAATTGAATGGCCCAGAAGTGTAAAATTGAAGGTTAGTACTTCCCAACCATAAAGATTCAAGTAGATCTTTCGATTTACTTTCTGTTGATTTTGCATGTATCCATACTTGACAAACATGATCATCGTGAGAGACATCTATCATTCCTTTTCATGATGGATCTAATTAGATCATTGGTATATTCGGTGAGTGTTAGTCGGTTTAATGTGTTCTTGTTTATGTTTGTCATGCAGATCGTGAGACATTCTACAAATTATTGGTTCAAGTATCGCCCCAAGAAACTAGGCATGCACTTCAAAAGGTTCAACACCTTGAACAACATGAAATTATTAAGTGAGTATTAGCAAAATGAAGGAAAGGAATAAGTGAATGACGATAGTCTTTAGCAAAGTGATCCAAAAAATGTGCCCTTCGGTATTGCCATTTGTGTTGCAGTAACGACTTATTGGCCTTTCCTCTCCCCCATGTTGTTTTCTTTTGCAAGTTTAAACATGGTGGTGAAGTTTGGTTGTGTTCTTATTTTTTGTCGATTGCAAACATATGTGTTGTTTTATGTTGTTTAAGTTCCTCTAAGAATATATCAGCAAGTTCTTATGTTGTTTTGTAAGTGGATGTATCAAATTTGTAATGAAGATGTTGCTGTTATATTTGTAACTGTGCTATTTTATTTCGTTCCTCCACTAATCGACCAAAGTTATCTGTGCTAAGTTTCAACTATGTTGATTTTGAGCTGTAAACAATGTAGTGATCCAGAACCGAGTTGAATTGGTTGCATTATGAATATACAAAAATACAATATCAGAATCATAAATGAGTAAATTAATTTAAAATTAATTAAATAATTTTGTCTTAAATAATTAAAGGATTTTTCCTTTATTAAATAAATTGTTTAAAAGAACTTTTTAATTATTAGTTAATTATATTTAATTTTTTATTATTATTAATTTTTAAAATTAATTAATACAAATTATATGTATTATATACTATACATATACAAGGATGGGCAAATATGTCATTTTACCACATTTCATTCCATTTCCATATGCAATTCCACCAAAGAAACAACAGAATTCCTTATTCCATTCCACCAAAGAAAAAAACTTCATATTTTTATGTTTTATTCCTTATTCCCTATTCCATATTCCTTATTCTGAATTTCGTGAAAAAACACACCGTTAGTTTTATTTCGCGAATGTATTTGTATCACCATGTTGATGATTGTTACTCGAAAAAAAAATATTTCTAAAGTTCGTATTGCAACCACATGTTTTTTTTTAATTGGCTGTAACTTTGATTTATAAATAGAATTTTTTTTGTCTTTCTTTAATGATATGAGATATCGTTCTAATTTGTTCTTTATAATGTAGTTATATTTTTTCTATTTTAGTAAGTATTTTTGGATTAAGAGTTTGGTATTTTGATAACTAAAGTTACACATTAACATGACGAATTGCATGAATAGAGTACTAAAAAGGCCTAATTTTAACCTCATGTCTTGGTTTGCAATAGAATTCCCGAGATTTAATTAACTAGTGGCACTCTAAAATTTATATTAAAATTTTTGTCATAGGTCAAATTTGGATCTGAAAATTTAGCAACTCTACTGAAACTTTGAAGGTTTAGGATCATTATATTTGTTTGTCATTTTTTCAGTTATTATTTTGTGTTACTTATTGTAACTTTATTTTTCTTTGTATGAGAGGTGTAAAGTTTTTTCTATTGTAAGTATTTGTCTTAATATGTGTATCTTGTTTATTTTTATAAGGTATGAATTCACACATGTCAATGGTATTTTATCTATTGTTCAAAATGCCTAAAATTCAGGGTGACTAGGAACCCCTTACAAAACATCCCAATTTCGGCCCATAAGCCTGTGCAACTTTGTTTATAAGATTTTATCAAAGACTTTGGCGAAAAGATTACAATCTATTCTCCCGATGTTAATCACTCCTTTCCAAGGAGCGTTTGTGGCTGGCAGGTTAATACATGACAACATAATCGTGGCCCATGAAGCATTCCACCATCTCAGGACAAGCAAAAGTGCACGAGTGGAAGAGTGTGTTGTAAAGATCGATATGAATAAGGCGTACGACAGGGTCGAGTGGAGCTTCCTCCTCAATACCATGAGGAGGATGGGATTTAAGGAGTGATGGATACAATGGATGGATGGGTGTATAACAAGAGTACAGTACCGAGTCATCATAAATGGACAGAAAACGAGAAGCTTCACGCCAACACGAGGTATCAGACAATGGGATCCCCTATCACCCTATCTATCCTTGTTTGTGGTTGACTTGTTATCAAGACAGATAACACAAGCAGCGAGCAGAAAGCAACTGGAAGGCATCAGTATCAGGAGAACATGATCCACCACCTACTATTTGCGGACGACTCCATCTTTTTAATTCGAGGAGTATGGCCGCACCTCATGACAGAGCGTAAACCTGCAGAAATCCAGCATCCATTATAGATAGGGAACAACCCAAGGTAGCCGAACACTAACTAGCCAAATTCTGGGGATCGAGAAAGCTCGGGAAGCGGGGAAGTACCTAGGCATGCCTACGGTATGGGGACGGTATAAACAAGAGGCGCTAGGGTATCTCAAAGATCGAATATGGAGCAATATGAGTGGATGGAAGAACCTATATCTAAGGATCGCGGGAAAGGAGATCCTACTTAAGGCGGTCATCACCGCCATTCCGACCTACGCCATGGCACTTTTTAAGTTACCCAAGACGTGGTGTGGTGAGGTGATGGTGATGATGGCTCGATATTGGAGGAGCCAAAGTCCGGATAAAAGATCAATCCATTGGCGAAAATAGGAGTATATGATCAAACCAAATGCTCTAGGGGAATGGGATTCCGAGACATCAATACTTTCAACGACGCCATGCTCACGAAAATGGCTTGGAGGCTCCAAAACAATCCGGACACATATTGGGCTAAGGTTATCAAAGGTATCTACTACCCGAACTCCAACAAGCAAAGAAAGGGGGTCATGCATCATGGGCTTGGTCGAGTATATTGGAAGGGCGAGAGGTGCTTAGAGAATAGGGGATGTGGTGGGTAGGAGATGGTAAGACTATCCGCATGTTTCAAGATGCATGGATCCTGGGAGTATGAGGGAATCAGTTAAATGTGGATGGAGCCGAGATGGGGGATCGGGACCGAAGGGTGGCGGACCTAATCGGAGCCGATGGAGGTGGATGGAACACACGATCAATCTAAGGGGCTATAACCGAACCGGAACGTATAGCCATCGCAGCCATACACCTACCGAGTATACCAACTTGGGATAAGGTGGTGTGGCCGACTTCCACCTCGGGCAAGGTGCATCTGAAACTGGTCTATAGGAGACTCAAGGAAAGGTGCGAACCGGAGATGAACAACAGAGCCTCGTCATCTAGAAGGTTGGATCTGAGGGATTGGAGAAACATATGGACATGCCCAACCATTCCGAAGGTAAAACAATTCATTTGGAGAAGTTGTAATCATGCGTTACAAGTGAAAGACGAGCTACATAGGAGGGGAAACAATGTAGCACCAACCTGCCCCTTTTGTGTCAAGGTGGAAACAATCGACCACGTACTAATGGAGTGTCAATGGGTGAGACGAATATGGTTCGTAGGTGTTGGAGTACGATGAGAAGAGGACGCGCGACCAAAATTGGAGGAATGGGTGATGGAAGTTATGGCTAAGGAGGGGGAAAGCACAGGGGGAGGGGTCACCCTAAAAACGACAGTGGAAACCGTGGCCTGAGAGATTTAGAAGGAACTATGTTGGGCGTACCATAACAACGAGCAACCCCGACCGAACCTAACACTCGAGCGAGGCCTCAAATTGACTCGGGAATCGGGGACGGTAGGGCAACCGAGCCGAGAAGCACAACCGAGATGCACCACCAACCGAAACATGGCATGGAGACCACCTGAGCAAGGTACGATAAAGATAAACTGTGATGGCGCATGGAACGCCAGCTCGGCGATGGGAGGCACGGGTGTGATCGAAAGAGACGACAAGGGCAACGTGATCGCAGGGAGAAACTCGACGATGAGGGACATCACGATGGAGAACATGAAAACCCAGGCAATCATGCAAGGCGTGGAAATGTCCGTCCAATATGGATGGAAGGAGGTAATCATCGAGTCAGACTCCGAAAAGATGATAAATGTGCTGGATGGATCGACCAAGGAAACGGACTGGCGAATGGAGAACATAGTCACCTCAATCAAAGAGGTGACATCCCATATAGAAACAGTCAAATGGAGTTGGGTAAGACGAACCGCCAATAGATGTGCGAATTGGATTGCGAACCAATCTAAAAGAGAGATGTGTTCGGTAAATTGAGTTTGTACACCGCCATCTACTCTACTATCTCTGTTTTTATTGGACAAATCGAGTACGCTTTTAAGTTGAATGAAAGTTTATATTGGCCAAAAAAAAGTAGCGGAGTTCCATAATTAAATAACTATTAAGTTACTCTATGTCAGGAAATGAATCAGATGTGTTTTTTTCCCAAATCAGATAGTTATAAGTACAATACTAAGTTACTCTACGTCAGGTACAAAATATAAAACATAATTTTAATAATTTTGGATTATATACTTCATATTTTGAATAATATATGTTATATTTAAGTTTAACTTGTAAACCGTAAGAATTTTATTGAACTTTATATAAAAGTTAATTGTCATTTTATTAGAAATACTGCACTATGTAGAAAGAAAAGTTCCTTTTTCATAAAGTTTTAACCGAAAAAATAAACAAAACACTCAAACTTATCAATTCAATTTGTAATTGTTGGATGTTACTCTTCCTGTCTTCATGTGTTGGGGCGACACATTTGTAAATTTACCCGACCCAGAGGAGCATGAGGCGGCGCTATCGACGCACGAGTGTTCTTGTCCCCTGGACCAATAAGTCTCATTCGCCTTTGAGAAAGGTACAGGAGGACATAGCGGTGCTCAAGCCATCATCCCATGTGCCTCACCTTTGACACTAACTTGCCTTTGGTACGCTGGTCCTAAAGTCAAACGTCAACTCATTGCCTAGGTCCCTCCTTAGCAGACAAGATGGCACTACATGCAGAGGATGCTAGAGGACAAATGAGTACTCTAGCCTACAATACGCCGCTCCTATGACATTACATTCATTTATGAGATTACAATGACATGTCTTACGGAAAGAACATTATGAGCTAAAGTAGTTGTCCTATTGCCTATTAATGTTACTCAATAATGTTCACCTCCCCTGAGAACACCTAGACTAACTAGGGTAAGACCTTACCTTACCCAATTCCCAGCGGGCTATAAATACCATCATCAACCTCATACCTAATTTTAATTCAACATTCAATACTCTCCTCTCTTACATTTACTCTCCAACCACCTCCGACTGACTTTATCATCGGAGGAGGAAACAACGGGAACAACCCGGGGTTCCCTTCCGTCTAGGTCACCGGAGTAGTAGGAGGACCTCGAACATGGAACCGAGTCCTACTGAAAACCGTGATTTAATAGTAATTTATCTAAAAAAACGTTTAACCTAACAATTTTAGACATAGAATAATACAAATTGAAGTTCTCAATTTGTTATTTCATCCATAATGTAAGTAAAGTAATGGATTCTCATTGTACGTTGTTATATATTTTAATTCTTTATCTTATCCGAAATTCAGATAAGGATGGAACACCATGTATTGTTTTTTTGGAGTTTATCTTATCTTTAATGCATTATATTGTATATATTATATAATGATAGATATTGTGTATGATATCCGTTCTACTGTTCATTTTGAAATACGAAATGAAAATGATAAATGAAAGAAACAAAATACATAAATTTAGTACAAGAGAATATTGTAGCTTAATATACACAAATTTTGTTGTACTATTAGATCCTCCAATAGACGTGTTGTCTATCCTTGATATGGATTCAGTTGGCATGACCAATTCTAGTCTTGTAACTTCTAGTTAAGCTTGTTTTCGTTATAAATAAATTATCTCTATCTTTTTACCAAAAAAAAAATACTTGAAATCGTAAAAAGAAACGGTAAAAAGAAAACAAAAAACTCCAACACAACCCACCAACAGTGCACACAGGATTCGTGCAGACGTAAGTGTTACAGGCAGCCGGCAGATACATACGAATAGATAACGAGAAAACCCCAAAGATAGAGATTGGAAATCTGAATAGAATGTCTGGTTAACCCACATTGACGTACTTGAAATATTGATGTTACTCTAGGTGTATCAAAATTTTGTTGTTATTACCTTAGTTCTGCTAAAGATACTATTAACAAGTTTTTCCAAGTGTAGGATATCTGTCCATCAATGGACAAAACTAAACCCTAACAGTTTTGATATCAGTAATATGAGGTCTACTGGCAGAGCATGAGTAGAAACTACCTTAGATGCTAAGTTAGAGACTTTCAAATGCCATTAGGCATTAAAAATAACCGGGTGGTTTACATTTGGATAATTCGAGATGGTCTACTATGAAAAAAAATATAAAAATAATGCAATTCATATGAAATCAAATGCTCCTACAGTAATAAATTTGTTAATAGAGAATAATAATGAAGATAGATATTTAATGTCACTTATTATTGATTGTAGGAGAGTCATATTTGGATTCCAAAGATACTAAATCAGAACATGTTTTCTGGCTATGAGAGTTGTCCTTTTGAAAGGATCTTTCAATACATTGTAAAAACCTCCTCGGAGTTATTCTCTATTCTTTGGGTTGATTGGTTAGGATTTATTCAGGCTAAACTTAAGTAACCTTACTTATATTTCAAAATTTTATTTAAAAAATAATCGTCGTGATCTATTTCTTGTGGTGGAGAATACTAGTCATTTATGTAAACTAAATATCTAAATAAGTAATAGATTTTATGAATTCTCAAAATAGGGAAATCAATTAAGGTCAATTTTGAAGAAAAAAAAATTAACATAGATTTTTTTAAAAAATATCATATTTTTTTTAAAAACTTATTAACATAACTAGTCAAAGTTGTTTAATTCCAAGTCAAACGTTTGTAACTCAACTTTCATACATGGGTTAGATCATTCTGAATTTCAACACTCGTCGTAATTTGAGTTATACTTAAATCGTATACTTACTATAATATTTGTAATATGATTAAAAAAAATTGCACATTCCTAAAGTTCAAAAAAAGTCTACAAAATGTACTAATTTTCTTATATTAAAAAATCACAGAAATTATAAAAGTTATATAATTGAACTACGTTTTAACAAATGGGCTTCAAATGCTTTACGTGTATTTGACTAACTTAGATTAATTTAAAAAAATTGAAAAATTTATTTTGATTTTATACTAATTTTCCATACTTTCCTTGAAATTTCACCAATATTTAAGTTTTTGTCAAAATTAATTCAGATCTGTAAAAATCATTGAACCGTACGTTCGCCTATTTAATGTTTATTTAAATATTTTGTTTCTATATACAATTATTATTTAAGATATTTTTTGAAAATGTTGAATTTTTTAATCCAATATTTTATATAATTAATATATTTAAAATCGACAATAATTTATATTTTGGTAAGTATTTTATTAAATTTTTTAAATATATAAAATTAATTAAATACTTTTCGAAATAGTATAATTAAATTCCACTCATACTAAAGTAGTAAAGTTAGACTATCGACACGACCCAAATTTTTCTGATTCAGTCCAATATTTTCCACTTATCCAGTTGCTGAATATCGCATGTTGAAGAAATTAAAAAAAAAATTATAAACATTTTTAATTTTAAGATCATTTACAAAATTTTCATTTCTATTAATTTTCGTGAAGCAACAAGGAACGTGGACCCAACCCAACTATCTTCCACACGTGATCGCATGATCATTTCATAGCTAGCGCCACACTCCAACAAAACCAGAAAAGAGAAAACAAACAAAGAGAGAGAAAGGAAAGGACAGGCGGCGGCACACCGTTGTATCGATCTTTCCACTAATTTCCATATTTATGATATAATAATAATAATATCAAAAACAATGGATTGGAAAAATCCAGAAGAATCCTCTCACTTTACCACCACACCAAGAAAGAGAAGACTTAAGTCGAAGCTACTAAACAGACAGACAGATCCCTCCCTCTCTTTCAATAGAATATTAATTTGCTTCTGGATTTATTTTGTAGTGACTGACTGAGACAAGAGATTTAGGATGATAATGGTGGCAGTATGGGCGGAGCTGATGGAGGAGTACACCGCGTTGCTGGCCAGACTTCTGGAGCATGTCTTCCACGATGCACCTTTCCCCCGCCGCGTGCGATTCCTCATCCTCCACAGTCTACCCTTCGCTTCTAATTCAACGCGTCTACATCATCACCGGAGAATCACACACACTGATTCTTAGCAATCACTCATACGGAGTCCTTGTTGCTTTGGTGCTTGTAAATAGGCTTTGAGTTTTCTTTTTTGGTTAAACCAACGAGGAGGAAGAGTATGTTGTGAAAGGCGTTTTTATTTGATATCTGTATGTACATTAAATAACTAAATTATGTGTTGAATTTTGATATCAAGTGTTCCTATCGACCTTGTCGCGGCGATCCGACGTCCTGCAATAAGGAATTTCTGGGCTAGACCCTTTGTTTCCCCTCTGAATCTTAAGTGAGCTAAGAGTTCGTTATGAATATATGTGTGTATGTATGAATAGCAGATTAACTTGAAGTAGAAAGGGGTGAATGTATTTATAACCTTCACCTTTAACTTGAGTTAAGTTCAAGACTGACCCCGGTCGTCCTACGTGGCGTCCGGCGTGGCTGAGTGGGGCACCATTGGACAGTGTGGTGCCTAGTGTCTGGTGCTCAGTGGGCTCACTGATCGTTTCTTGTGATGGAGCTCCACTTCAGGCGTGGAGATCCCTCCTTGTCGGTCCTCGAGCCTTGAACCTGTCAGGAAAGATGGGGCATGCTTCAAGTGGCGCGCCCCTCCGTGACTCGCCCGTAGGGATGGGTCTTGGTATACAAGCCTTACCTTTGGGCCTGGGGGGTTTATGCTACAAGGGCCTGTGAGGCCAAGATTCATCCGGGCTCATAGGGCCAGGATCCATCATCTGCCCCCGAAGTCCAATACGAGCTACGCTTGTGTTGGGTTTATCAGGCGCTCTAATGTTATAGAGTGATGACGTTTCCTGGACCCTTTGTTGTCCGTTTTATTTAATCTGGCGCGGCGCGCCCTTGAGGGCGTGCAAGGGTAGGCGCTCCCCTGTCTGATATCATTCTTTGAATTTCGTCCTTAGGAAGTAGCCGTTGCGATTGAACCGTTGGCAAGCCGTACCGTTTTGATCGAACCGTTACAACCCTTACCTTCCCGAGGACGTTTCGTCCAATCAGGCTCCCTAGGAGTAGGCCGACCGTTGGGCTTCTCCAGAAGAGCTCCTATAAATAGGGCCCATTCTCTTCATTCTGTCATTTTAACCTCCCTAACGTAACTTTTCTCTCTAGAAAGCTCTGCATTCTCTCTAGAATTTCGGTCATTTTCCTCCGGTCGCCCTAGAATTTCGGTCGCTTTCCATTCGCTCTCTCAAAATAGCCCGCTGATCCCCTTTTGAGCCCAGCCTCTACCCCCGTCGCGAGCGCCTTCTTTCTTCAATGGAGAGCGGATCGACAGGAGGTGAGGCGAATATCTTTTTCCCTCTTGGGTTTAGTGATCTTAGACCCAATGTTATTTCTAGGTCTGTTTTTAATAGATCCGTGGATGAGTCGTGTATGAGCGACGCCTTATAATCTCGCTTTCCTATCCCAAATGAGCTTGATCCTAAGAACGCCACGCCTATTTCAAAACCAGGACTAGGCGAGGAAATCATCTATCCCCTTCAGATAGATGTTGGATTAAGATTTCCCCTTTTCCCTGACCTGGTCGAGGCCTGTCGCTCTTATGGCATTTCCCCTACCCAATTCTCTCCCTGTTCTCTTCGCACCTGGGTATGCTTTAGGTGTTTATGTGAGAGGCAGGATTATACATATTCGTTAGTATTATTTCGCCATTTTTATAGGATAGATTCCAACCGCTTTGGCGTTTTCAGCTTTGTCAGTCGCTTTCCTGACAATAAGTTCCAGAACTGGAAATCCTCCTCCCTTAGTCACTGGTTATAGGACCCGGAACTCCAATTGGAAGAATTCATACTTATTTTTTTAAAGGGAGGGGGGGTCCTTGGTGTATTACCCCCAAGGCGCTCCGTGACCCCTATCCCCTGGATGATGAATTATCCCATTGGGATAAGGAGTCTCTCCACATGGTGTATGCCGATCACCTCGAAGGGCGCGCCTCATGGATATCCAAGGAGACCAAGGAGGAGGACCTTTTCAACGCTAGCATTTCTCCAGTCCAGCATCGGTTTTACAAAACACGGGTAATAACTCATTTTATTTTCTCTTGCAGACCAACTTATTTCACGCTTTGACCTTGCCTTCACACTCACTGATGATGAACAGGACTAGAGCCGCTCGCTACCAAGGCTCCGAGCGACGCTGTCGAGGGTTCCAAGAAAAGGAAGCGTCAGTCTTCAAAGAAGAAGCCACGCCCTGAGGAGGAGATAGAACCGCTCTCCGCAGATCCTCAAACATTAAGTCCTGACACTCAAGAGGCGGTGACTCTTTTTAAAGGTGCGGTCGCTTATTCACGATATTGCAACGATTCCGTTTTTTCTAGAAGATTAAATATTCTCCACACTAAGAAGTAGGGCACGCTTGTCGTGACGGACTCGGGCATGGCTTGGACTTATCATGTCTTCTCTTATGGCACTTCCACAAAGAAAAGCATTGGGAACGACGGAGTCGCGTACTTAGGGAAAGGCCCGACGCTTCCTCTTCTAGGAAGAAGAAGACCCCAGCTAGGGAATCCACCTCGGCAAGGGAATCCGCCTCGGGGCGGATAGGGAGCTGCCCCCCCAATACTCCTATGGACTTGGAGGCGCCCTTGCCTTTACCCAGTGGTCAAGAGGGGCGTTATAGGTCGTACGCGGGTCCGACGTTCGACCTTCATAGGGATCTCAAAGTCGAGGAGCTTCCTGAGTGGGTTTCTCAGGAGGATCCAAGCAGTGTGCCCTGGAGTCCCTGCGAGCGTCTTCAGGATGCTCCCCTACTGCGAGGGAACACTTAATTCAACCCTGATTTGGGTCTCCACTTGTTGACTGGCGCCCGCCCGCCTACTGACCGCACGCCTATTAACAAGGCTAGCGACGCTCTGGACAATCTTGTGCGCCAAGGCCTGACTTTTGTTTTATCAGGTACTTCTCCTTGTTCCTTCGTGTCTAATATTTTTACTAAATCCTTTTTCCTAACTGTTAGCCTTTTGTGTAGCTTTTACCCTTGCAGCTTCAAATGGGCACCGCCATTGTGGAGCTGTTTGAGGAGCGGGAGGCCACTGCTTCTCAGCTAGGGCGAACCAAAGAGCTAGAGCTAGCGCAGGAGCGCGCCAATCGTAAGTTGGCCGCGGAGAAGGCCACGAGGGATGAGGAATCCGCTCGCCATTCTCAATAGATGCTTAAGGTGCAGGCCAAGTTGTCCGAGGCGGATAAGGCTCATGAACAGGTATCCTAGGCGCATGAGCAGCTTTCTGATCTTTACAAGCAGCTCGACCGGGAGAACAGTAAGTCAGGCACCTTTGAGCACCACGCTATTGCGGCTAAGCAGGAGGTTCGGTGTTTGGTGGAAGATGTGTTACTTTTCCAAAAGGAAGCTCCCAAACGCTTCGCCGAAGCTGTCGAAGAGTACAAGAACAACGAGGAGTTTAATACTACCTGCGCGAGCTGGTGTCGTGAGGCTTTGGTAGAAGCCTTCACTGCTATTCGCAAGGACATCTTGAACACTGATCCTCAATTTCCTTTGGCGACGCTCCCTTCGTTTGCCAATTTCTTAAAGTTGGAAGCCCAGAGAGAGGCTAAGCAGAAGAAGTTTGAGGCTGAGGCGGCTAAAAAGAAGGCGACAGAGCCTTGGGATGAAGAAGAAGATGAGTCGCCTGAACCCTCTCCTGTACATCGAACAAAGCACACTCCTACCTCTGAGCCTGCCCTGCATTTAGATGGAGCGATCCCTTCCAGCGAGACCCCTGACCTTCCTTCGTTACCCGCCGAAGACTTGCCTGTGCTGCCCGCTCCTCCCTCCGAAGATCATATTTAGTTTATACTTTAATTTTAGCAAGTCCTCTTTTTGGTGAGGCTCTTTCTTTGTAATGAACTGGGGCGTTTGCCCTTATTTATTCCTTTGTTCTCAATTTAAACAAGTGTTTATCTTACTTTTTTACTTTGAGCATCAGTGAGCAAGTATTTATCTTACTTTTTTACTTTGAGCGCCAGTGAGCAAGTGTTTATCTTAATCTTTTCCTTTGAGCGCCAGTAAGCAAGTGTTTATGTTATTACTCTTTTACTTTAAGCGCCAATATCGATTATATATGTATGACTCGCTTGCTTCGGCCAAATGCCCAAACAACACATATGATTTGCTTACTTTGGCCAAGTGCCCAAACAATACAACGGGACTACCAGTCTTTTATAGACCATGGTAATTGCCTAATTACGTTGTTCATAACTCTTTTAAGAATAGAACTTTTTCAAGTGTTCTACATTGAACGTGATTTTCAGCGCCTTTCCTTCTTTGTTTTCGAGTATGTAGGCGTTTGGATGGGGAATGGCGATTACCTTATATGGCCCTTCCCATTTAGGCGAGAGCTTGTTGATTTTATCTTGATGGTCGAACTCGTTCTTCCTCCATACCATCTCCCCCCAAAAAAATTGGCGAACAGAAACTCGCCTATTGTAGTATCTGGCTGTCGCTAACCGCATTCTTCCTTGAAGCTGTTCAGATGCCCATCTCTTTTCGTCCGCCAAATTCAATTTCATGCGCCTTTGAACCTCATTCGCCATTACATCAAAGTGTTTTGTTCTGTGTGAGGCGACTGCTATTTCCGTTGGTGCTACCGCTTCTGAGCCATGTACAAGGGAAAAAGGCATCTCCCCTGTAGCCTGTTTAGGCGTGGTACGGAGCGCACAAAGTACACTTTCCAATTCCTCAGTCCATTTTCCCTGTAAGGCGTCTAGTCTTTTATTCAATCCATTCATAATAGTCTTATTGGCCGCTTCCACTTGTCCGTTCGCCTGTGCATGCCTCATTGAAGCATGTCTATGATGTATCTTTACTTCCTGACAAAACCACTTCAATTTCCTTCTTGCAAACTGAGGCCCATTGTCGCTTACTAGTATGCTTGGGATGCCATATCTAGAAACGATTCTTGATTTTATGAACTTGATTACTTGCAATTCTGTGGTCGAACCCAGCGCCTTCGCCTCAATCCATTTGGAAAAGTAGTTAATCGCTACTAGGACATAGGTGCGCTGCTTGGACTTTGGAAGTGTCCCCACCAAGTCAATTCCCCGTTGCGCGAATGGCCAGGCAACGCTTATAGAGGTTAGTTCCGCCGGTGGGCGCGCTATGCTCATACCGTATTTCTGACATGATTCGAACTTCTGAACCATTTCCTTGGCTTTTCTACTCATGGTAGGCTAATAGTAGCCTTGATTGAGGATTTTCCGAACAATTGATCGCGGTCCTTCGTGACAGGCGGCGTATACTTCGTGGACCTCCCTAAGTATCGTGACCGTCTCTGGCTGAGCGACGCATTTGAGGAAAGGCCTTGAGTAACCCTTTTTGTATAATGTTCCTTCAATAATCTTATAACTCGGGGCGAGCCTCAATATTCTTTTTGACTCTGCTTCGCTTTCTGGTAGCTCGCCCTTCTCAATGTAATTCCTGATAGGGGTCGCACAGTCCGCCCCTCTTTCAATGCTCGCGCACACATGTCCAACCTCTTTTCTTATAATTTCCACAAATTACACTTTGAGAGTCGTCGACTGCCATGCATATTTACTTAATGCATTCGTTTCTTTGTTCTCATCCCTAGGGATAACCTCTATCTGGAAGCTACTGAATCCTTCTGCTAACTGGCGCACCATCTGCAGGTATAACTTCATCTGCTCGCCTTTGGAGGTATATTCGCCCTTAACTTGATTTACCACCAATTGCGAATCGCAGTAGACACTTAGGTGGTCAATGCCTAAACCCTTGGCGAGTCGCAGTCCTGTGACCAACGCTTCATATTCTGCTTCGTTATTGGTGGCTTTGAAGGTAACCACCAAAGCGTATCGTTGGGGCGCGCTTCCATCTGGTGGTGTTAGTACTTGTCCTGACCCTGAACCATCTATTGATGAAGATCGATCCGTGTGGAGAGTCCAAGTCTCTTTTGCACCGCTGCTTTCTGGAGGCGACGCCTCTGGGGGACAAGTAGATTCCACTATAAAGTCTGCCAGTGCTTGCCCTTTTATAGCGTTCCTAGATGCGAACTTGATTCAGAATTCACTCAATTTGATCGACCATTTAATCATTCTTCCTGAAGCGTCAGGCCTTTGGAGGAAGTGCTTTAAAGGTTGATTTGTTAAGACCATGATTTCGTGCTCGTGAAAGTAAGGGAGAAGCTTTCTTGCAGAGACTACTAGCGCATTGAGGTACTTCTTAACTTCCATATAGTTCATTTATGTCTTTGTAAGGACCTTGGAAACATAATAGACCGGAGCCTATGCCTTGTTGACCTCTTTAACTAAAACAGAGCTTATAGCTATAGGACTGATGCCTAGATACAAAAAAAGAGCGTCGCCCTTTTCAGGCTTGGCTAGCGGAGGCAGTGTATTCAGGTGATTCTTCAAGTCCTAGAACGCCTGCTCTCATTCTGGGGTCCATTCAAACCTTTTACTGTCTCTAAGGACCTGAAAGAAGGGGAGATACTTCTCTCTAGATTTGGCCAGGAAGTGGCTTAGCGCCGCCAATCTTCCGTTCAGGGATTGGACCTCCTTGTGGCAAGTAGGGATCTGCATGTTCCCGATCGCCTCCAGCTTCTCTGGGTTCACCTCAATCCCCCGAAGGCTCACTAAATAGCCCATGAATTTCCCTGAGTGCACGCCGAAGACGCATTTGGCTGGGTTCAGGCGCACTTGATGGAGACGCATGCTCTCGAAGGTCCTTGTCAGATCCTCCACATGGTCCGCGCATTTCACAGACTTTACCAGCATGTCATCCACGTATGCCTCCATGGTGTCGCCTATCATGCCAGCGAAGATCTTGTTGACCATCCTTTGGTAGGTCGCCCCTGCATTCAGCAAACCAAACAACATCACCTTATAGTGATAAATATCACTATCTGCATAAAACGCCGTGTGCTGGGCGTCGCGTTCTACCATTTGGATCTCGTTGTATCCAGAATAGGCGTCCATGAAGCTGAGCAGCTCATGTCCTGATGTGGCGTCCACCAGCTGGTCGATCCTTGGCAGCGGGTAGGAGTCCTTGGGACACGCCTTGTTCAAGTCCCTGAAGTCAACACACATGCGCCATTTGCCGTTATTTTTCTTCACCAATACCGCGTTCGCCACCCATGTCTGGAACCTGATCTCTTTTACAAAGTTGGCCTCTACCAACTTCCCTACTTCCTGCCTTATGGCGATCGCTTTTTCCTCCCCCACCGTGCGTCGCTTCTGAGCGATTGGTTTGATTGTAGGTTCAATCCTCAGCTCATGCCAGATGATGCTCTTGCTGTTGCCCGACATGTCGCTAGACTTCCAAGCGAACAACTCTTTGAACTCGACTAACAACATAGATAAGGCCTTTGCCTCACCTTCTAGAAGCGACGAACCTATCTGCACCGCCTTCCCTTTCCCTTCCAATTCAACCTTCCGCAAGCCTCCCACCGCCTGTGGGTACCTCCTATCCTCTCGAGGATCCTCCTCTGTCTGAATCGCCATGGACTCCTTTCCCTTACCCTTCAAGACATGGTGACGCGTAGAGTTTACGTAGCAGCTCCGCGACGCTGTCTGATCCCCCTTGACTAGTCCGATCCCATGCGGAGTCGGAAACTTCAGAATCTGGTGGTAGGTGGAATGGACCATCTTGTGCGGGTTCAAGGTCGAGCGCCCTAAAATGGCGCTATAGGCAGCTGGAGCGTCTACAATGATAAAGATAATGTCTATGTAAGGACCTTCCAGCCACCTCCAATCTCGACCGCTAAGGTTACCGCTCCCACGGGATAGGTGGTGAGTGAGGCGAATCCCATGATTGGGAAGTTAACCTTCTTCAAATCCTTCTCCTTCTTTCCCATCCTTAAGTAACTTTCCAAAAAGAGTACGTCTGAGGAGCTCCCAGAGTCAACCAAAACCCTCCTCATGTTCAAATTCTCGACGCCTAGCGTGATGACCAGAGCGTCATCATGTGGCGAAGTGACATGCTCCATCTCCATTTATGAGAAGGAAATGACCACGTCATCCTCCTCCCTGGTTCGCTTTCCTGTCCTGGCGGTCCCTGCTAACTGGGCCGCATACACCTCCCTAGCGGTACCAGTTTCCCCTCCCGCGGTGAAACCGTCGCTGATCACATACAACCCGTTCTTTCCTGAGCCGGATGCACCCGTATTCTTCTTAGGTGATGCTCGCCTCTCTCTTCTTGAACTTCATGTTCTGTCACGCCCTGCAATGAAGTTCTTAAGATAGCCCCTCTGGATGAATCTCTCTATGACCTTCTTGAGGATTCGGCAATTGTCGGTTGAGTGGACCTTGCACCTATGGTAGCGACAATAAGCATTCTTGTCGCTCCCCATCAGAGCATCACCACTCCTCGCTGCAGGTGGTGTCGCCAAATCTCTCTTCTCCATTTCTATCAGTACCACAAATATTTCCTTGGTCAGGGGTGTAAAGGATTCAAAAATCTCTTTAGGGGGCGCGGAATGAGAGGGCTACGCTTCGCCTCATCATGGCCTCCTCTCGGAGCGCGATGCTCTATTCGTCTCCCTTCTATTGCCTCCTTCTTGAACTCCTTTAACCGTGATCTTTTTCCTTCCCTGGCGATCTCCAAGTCTATGTACGACTTGACCCTGGCACCCGATGCGGGACCGTAAGGCATAGCAACTCTGGGACGAGCGGATGCGACGCTCTATCGCGAACTGCAGGCATGACCCTCCCTTTGTCTCTTTCACCTGGCGAGCTATCAGAGGTAACGCCACTGGCGGGGGGATGAGACTGTCGAACTGATGCACTGGCCTCGAATTGGCCTCTTCCACCTTTGTAGTATCTGCGCGGCGAGCGGACTTTGCTTCAGCTCTCTGATCTCGCATGTCGAGCAAGTCTTCTAGCGCAACAATTACTTCTGGTGTTAATGCGTTTGACGGCCCTGCCACAGCTCTCGGAGGCGCTCTTACTGAAGAGACGATCTGAAAGTGCGTTGGCCTGGCTGTTTCAGCTCTTACGGTCGTGGGCTGCTGGGAGCGCACGCTGGAGCGAGCTGCCTCTGTCGTGCCTCCCAACAGTCATGAAGAGTCTCCTGGGGAGGTATGACTGCTGTGCCTCCCAAATGCTGTTGCAGGACGCGGAGCGAGCTGTTTTACTCTGCTCCTCGGTTGTTCTTTGCTCTTGTGATTGGGGGAGCCATGACTGTTGTGCTTAAGCTTCCCACAGACGGTGCCAATGTTGGATTCTGATCTCCTGAAGTATTCATGTCGACCTTGTCGCGGCGCTCCGACGTCCTGCAATAAGGAAATCCCGGGCTAGACCCTTTGTTTCCCCTTCGAAGCTTAAGTGAGCTTGGAGTTCGTTATGAATATATGTGTGTGTGTGTATGAATAGCAGATTAGCTTGAAGTAGAGAGGGGTGAAGGTATTTATAGCCTTCATCCTTAACCTGAGTTGGGTTGAAGTCTGACCCCGGTTGTCCGGCGTGGCTGAGTGGGGCACCATTGGACAGTGTGCTTCCTAGTGTCTGGTGCTTAGTGGGCTCTTTTTTTGTGTTGGAGCTCCACTTCAGGCGGTCCTCGAGCGTTGAACCTGTCAGGAAGGATGGGGCATGCTTCAAGTGGCGCGCCCTTAGTGGTGCGCCCCTCCGTGGCTCGCCCTTAGGGAGGGGCCTTGGTTTAGAGGCCTTACCTTTGGGCCTGGGGGTTTCTATTACAGGGGCCTGTGAGGCCAGGATTCATCAGGGCCCATAGGGCTTGGATCCATCATTATGTATTTTAATAAATTTATAAATTGTTATTTGAAGTTACTTATTTTTTAAATTTTACTTCGTAAAATATTAATTTAGTATTTCATTAATTTGAATCGAAATAAACGCACTATAATTTTGTTTTTTTGTTAATTTAGACTAAAGAGATATGACAGTTTTGCGATTATTTGTATTATAAAAATTATTTTGTTTCTAGAAAAGTTAAAAAATAGTTTTTTTTTTAAATATCTTAAGAATTTAAACGAACAATTTAAAGTTTTAGTGTGATATTTTTATTAAAAATATGAAATAATAAAAATAAATCTAGGTGATTATTTTTTTATATATAAAAAGAGTATATTGGTTTTCTGTTAAGTTTTTATTTTTGTAGCTTTTTATTATTATTTTAAAAAAAAAATTGTTTAAATTACCAATTATGTATCGCCTCGTCATTTTCTGTTCATATTTAATGTAAAAAGAAACAAAAATAATAGTTTGACATAACTCTAAAAGTATAAGAAGTAAAATTTAAAACCAATAAAGTTTAGGTTGATATTTATATAATAGTTAAAGTTTAAATAGTAAATTTGGTTGGATAAATACGATATTGTTCCCTAATAATTGGTCAAATTTTGAGTTTTCCTTAAAATTTAAATTGTAATTTTTTTTTTCATATTTGGTAGAAATTAAAGTTTACCTCATTCCGTTCACTAGCCGTTTAAAAGTGAGGGAAGCTCCCCATGTGTCATCCACATGTTGTTTTTAGAACATAAAATGACAAAATTGCCAGTCTCCCCGAATACTTCACACTTTCATCACCTTTCTTTTATTCTTTCACTCCAAAAGTAGACTATTCACATTCTCCCTTTATACTTCTTCATCTCTGATTTTCAAAACCTCTCCGTCTAGTACCTCTTTTTGCACTACAAGAAAGTAGTACTATAACAATAGAGTAAAATCGTTGCTAGGTGGACTTTTGCCGCAGATAATATTTTGTGTCAACAAAATATTTGTGCCTGTAGTCCCCGATGCTAAAGGTATCTGCACAGACAACATGTCGCGACTAAATGTCTGTCGTTGCTGGAATGAACAGTTTTCGATACCTTTAGCATCAACATATTGTCAATGGTGTTCATGCGTATTTAATGTCATCCTGTTTTAGTGTCTAAACATATTCTTTTATTTCCAAAAATCTTTCATTAAATTAAACACAATAGTGTCATCATATTGGTTTTGTTGATTTAGTGTGTTTTGCATCGCATACAGTTGTTGCTCTAAACGTGATTCAACTATGAAAGTTGACAACATGTGATTACAGATAATTCACATTGACCATCTGTGAATGGTAGTACAATGCTTTCCCAACCAAAGGTAAGCGTCGATGCTTAACCCAAATCTTATAAAAAATTCATTTATTTTGTCAGATAGATGATAATGTTGTTCTTTATCAATAACAATTTCGGTTCTAAATATTGGTCATCCCCATCTTCATACAAGTGGGTGATAAATATAATTTGCGACAACGTGAATTGATTCTATTGGCCGGCTGTAATGTCATGCAATTGTTCGCTTCACCAGATGCCCATTCTCTACTGCAGAAAACATATTACCAAGCATTGATAAATTTAACAACGGTCGCTACAAGTGTCCTGAAGAAACATATCAATGTACGCACATACATCAAAGACCACATTTCAACGCATCCATACATGAGTTCCAAAACACACCACAAAGACATTGACAAAACATGGTTTAGATGTTCCAAAAATATAAAATGGTTATGGCATTGTTCCAAGACAGAAACTATAATAGACCCTAAATGCATTGTGTAAACACCTGATTTTGGCTCATGGTCAAAATATTGTACGCGAGGACCTGAGCCGAGAAAATTTGAGATAAAGAAAATAGAAATAAAATAAACCCCAAACCCTAAAACCCTAAACCCTAAACCTTAACCCCAAACCCTAAACCTAAAAAACTGTAAAAAAACTACTTAAACCCCAAACCCCAAACCCCAAACCCTAAACCCTAAACCTTAACCTTAAACCTCAAATCCTAAACCCTAAACCTTAAACCCTAAACCCTAAACCCTAAATCTTAAATCCTAAACCCTAAATCCTTAAATCCCAAACCTTAAACCCCAAACCCTAAACCCCTAAACCCATGACACCCATTTTTGGCCTAACACCCACCATGACATCCATTTTCGTCCAAATTCCCACCATGCGACAAATCACTCCTAATTGCTCCCAATTGGCACCAAAAGTCCTTTAAATTGCCATAACCATTTGACCAAAAAAAAAAAATTTGACCACTTGATTACCTTTGCTCATCCTTAGCCAAATTCTCTCCAATTATCATCAAAACTCCTCCTAATTGCCAATCACCTCCCAATTGCCAATCACCTTTGCCCAATTGCTATCACCTTTGCCATCCACCATGTATTTACCCTGTTTATAATCTATTTGGAGGAGAAAACTCTACAAAAGCAAGGGAGACCTACGATTGAAAAAAAAGAAGAAGCAAAAGAGAGTATTGAACAAGCTTTCCGTAAGCTACAACATTGATGAAATGGAAAGAAAAAAAACAAAAAGAAAATAAAAGAGAGAAAAAAAAATTCAAAGTGAGGAATTGAGTGATAATGAGTGAAAAAAAATAGATAGAAATTGAGTGAAGAAAAATCAGCGAATATCGGTCTCGGTTCCTCGTGAGGTATTTAAACTTCGAATAACTTAGGAATATCTCCTCTCGTGCTCGATATTTGTATTTCTTAATGTGAATGAAGTTTGTTTCATCAATATTTTGTGTTAATAGTTGTATTTCGTATAAGAATCGTACTCGGTTTTAAGTTCGGTATAACTTTAGGGTCATGTTAAACATTTGTTAAAGTTATGGGGTTTGTTTCAGTAAAAAAAAATATTTTCGAAAATTAATTAGGTCATTCCTGTTAGGTTATAATTGTGTCACACACTTAAGTTTAGGGATCAGTTCGTAATTATTGTTGCTTGTGGGTCAAGTCTTAATTATCTTAGCTTTAAGGACTAAGCTGCAAAATGTTGTCCTTGCATCTATTGTTTTATCCTTATATATGTCTACAGTATCTCAGACAAATATCAAGCAATTATCAGTTCATTTCCGTATTGTCTCCTATTCTTCATTTCCTCTCCTCTCTTCTCTTCTTCCTCTTCGTTTTCTATCCCTAATATCCAACCAAATCCATAAACATCAACATGGTATCAGAGCTTAATCGAGCCTGAATCACTACGCAAACCTGTTTCTATCTTGATTCCATGGAAGAATCATCACCTGCCTTTGCCAACAAGAAAGTAGCTCAGCTACTTGGCGAAGAAAACTTCCAGCAATGGAAGCAGCAGATTTTGCTATATGTTCGAGGTTACAACCTTGAAAATCACCTCCATAGGGTGAATATTCCTCAGTTCCTGGAGGATGAGACAGGAGCTTCCATCCCAAACCCTGCCTATGCAAAATTCCTTCAGCAAGACAGCTCTTTTGCCTCATGGCTCCTAGCATCGGTTTCTACTCAGGCCAGTAGAGGGTTAATAGGGTGCATGATAGCTGCTGCCATATGGCAAAAGCTTCATCATGATTTCTCATCATCTTATACAACTAGGATTATGCATCTTTATGATAGGCTTAAAGTTAGGAAGCATGTTCATCAGTCCATGCATGATTATATCACTGAGATACAAACCACCTGTGATAGTTTAGTCAGCTGTGGTCACCCAATAGAGGAGATGCAGCATATTTCTATTGTCTTAAATGGTGTTAAGGGTCAGTATGACAACGTGATAGCTGTTATTCATGCTAGTCAGAACCCGTATACCATTGCCCCTCTGTGAGCTCTGTTTTGCTTGATGCTGAGTCTAGGCAGTCTGACCTATTGTTTGATGCAAATGCTAGTGTTAATGTTGCTGCTGCTAAGATCCCTAATCTTAGTAAACCTGTCGTGTCTTATGAATAGAGTAGTTCAGGAAGTAAGGATAGTGTGTCTGTTAACCACACCCATTCTAGTATTCTACCTACACCTCAGTATCATCCCACATCTCATAACACACCTCAGAACCACCCATCCACATTTGGCCTTCCTCCTTTTAGCAGTCAGCAGTCTGGTAGGGGTAGATGTCGTGGTAGAGGTTTTGGCAATAACAGACTTCAATGTCAGTTATGTTGGAAGTTTGGGCACTTAGTGCACAGATGCTTCCATCGATTCAATGTGCATTTCACTGTGATTCTGATCCATTTCAACAACCATCATCACCACAGTCTCACTACCCACAACCTCAGATGCACAAATCTCAAGTCCATCCTCAATCTGCTCAGACTAATACCATATCCCTTTCCACTGCTCAAACTCACTCAATGCTGCAATACTCCCCATATCCTTCCCCCGTACCACCCATCTATCCATATATGATGGCCCCTCAATGCTTTGTTAACACAGCTCAACCATACTCTGCCTTTCCTAACCCACAACTCCCCACAGCCACTGCCTCACCTCAGCCTCCAACCCAGACACCATTCCAGGCTAACCTAGCCAGTGGCTCAAACACAACTTCACCTGATGGAAGCTGGTTCCCTGACTCTGGAGCCACGAACCACCTGACCAATGCTCAGCCTGCTCCGCATATGACATCTCCATATTCTGGTCCAGGTAAGGTTCTAGTTGGTAATGGTTCCTCACTTAAAATTTATGCAATTGGTTCTTCACATTCACCTTCTTCTGGAAAACAGCTTGTCCTTAACAACATGCTTTACACACCTGCTGTTACTAAAAACCTTATTTAAGTATCTCAGTTTTCAAAGGATAGCCAGGTTTATTTTGAGTTCCATGCGACACATTGCATGGTTAAGGATTCCATCTCCAACAGGGTGCTGCTCAAGGGTTTTGAATCAGGAGGTCTTTATCGTCTTGATTTATCTAGTTTTCAGTCTAGTACTAATAAGTTAGTCGAGTCTTCTGATGTCTGTCCAGATCAATGTCTGAGTCTTCAAACTGATTTTCAGTCCTTTTGTAATAATGCAGTTTTACCTGCTGAAACTTCAACCTTTCCGGTTAATGATAATGCAAATTCTCAGTTTATGTTTAGTCCTGTTTCTTCTGCATATACTTCTGATATTTCTGATGGCAGTTTCTATACTACTTGATTTAACAATGCATCTACTACTGTGTTACCTGAGTTTGAGTTCAGTTGCTTTCTTTCCACACTTAAGAGCACTGAATCCTCTAATCTGTGGCATATGAGATTGGGCCACCCCTCTAAGAACATCCTTGTGAATTTTCTTAGACTTCAAAATCTTCCTACTAATCACATTTCTTCTGAGTGTGCTGCCTATGCAGTTGGCAAAATCAAGACACAATCCTATCCTTCCTCGGACACCACATACTCCCACCCCCTGGAACTTGTTCAGGTAGATCTCTGGGGTCCTGTCCCTTTCTCTTCTAGTAATATTAACTATTATTTAAGAATTGTTGATGCCTTCAGTCGTTATACCTGGATTTACTTCTTAAATCATAAATCTGATGCTGCTAAGGTTTTCTGTGAGTTTCATTCACTAGCAGAAAAATAGCTTGGAACTAAACTTAAGGCTGTGCAATCAGATGGTGGAGGTGAGTTTCATTTCCTCTCTGCATACCTTTCTCAATTTGGCATAGTTCATAAGGTGACTTGTCCATACTCAAGTCAACAAAATGGCATGGTGGAGCATAAGCACCGCCATATTGTTGAACTTGGCCTCATCCTCCTTGCACAGTCATCTGTCCCTCTTCACTATTGGACAGATGCCTTCTTTACTGTTGTTTTCCTCATTAACAGATTACCTTCAAATATTCTGAATAATTGTTCTCCTCATGAACTTATCTTTCGATCCAAACCAGACTACTCTTTTCTAAGAGTATTTGGATGTTTGTGCTTTCCACACATGAGACCATATCAGTCTCACAAGTTATCCTTCAGGTTAGAACCCTGTGTATTCATTGGGTTCTGGTCTGATCATCATGGCTACAGGTGTCTCTCTTCATCTGGAAGAGTCTATGTCTCACGAAATGTTGTTTTTCATGAAACAACAATTCCTTTCAGTGACACCACAAGTCCCTTCTATGCTTCTCACACACCCAAAGTCTCTACTCCTTCGAAACCCTTCTTCATTCCTTGTGATCGTTTTTTTCAACAACCAACATCTGTTCCTTCTACTGTCTCTCACTCGTCTAGTCTTCCTGCTCATGCTCACACTTCAGGTGAGTCCAGTCTTCCATCTACCACACTCACTCAATCTCAAGTCACCCCCTACTTAGGCTCCTGTCCCTACTATACCTGTCTCAGCTCCAGACCTGTCATCACCCACAGATGTCTGCAGGTATGTTCCTTCTGGTTCTACTCTTGTTCCTCTTACTTCCTCTGGTCCAGTATCACCAATCCAACCACCTGCACACTTTGATCAGTCCTTCCCAGCTTCACCACCAGCTCAACCCCCCTCCTCTTCTCATTCTTCTCGTCCCAAATCCTCTACCAATGTGCATCCAATGCAAACCAGATCAAAAACTTCACTTCAAGGGCTCACTATGTCCCTTGCCCTGTCTGATGAGCTGACAAATTTTGAGCCTCGCACCATTTATTAGGCACTTCAATCTCCTCACTGGCTCCAGGCTGTTCAGGAGGAGCTTATAGCTCTTTCTACGAACAACACATGGAGCCTTGTTCCTCTACCTACAGGGAGAATCCCAATTGGTTGCAGGTGGATCTTTCGCATAAAACGAAATGCTGAAGGGGCAGTTGTCAAGTACAAGGCCCGCCTTGTCGCCAAAGGCTTCTTCCAAAAACCAGGTTTTGAATTTCAGGAAACCTTTAGTCCGGTTATAAAGTCAGCAACTGTTCGCATTGTTTTATCATTGGCCCTAACTCGTAAATGGTGTATCAGACAAGTAGACATAAACAATGCTTCACAGAGATCTTCATGAGGAGGTATTAATGGTACAGTCTCCTGGTTTTGAAATTCGGTCCTCTTCACCTAATCTTGTATGTAAACTTCAAAAGGCTCTCTACGACCTTAAGCAAGCTCCCAAAGCTTGGTTTGAAAAACTCAAATTCTTCCTTCTAAATTCTCTTAGCTTTGCTGTTTTTACATCTGACAGCTGCTTATTTATCAAATCCACCTCAGACTCCTTTGTGCTTTTACTTGTTTATGTGGATGATATAGTTATAACTGGTACCTCTACTTCTCTTGTCTCTAATATTGTTGATTCCATTAATACCCAGTTTCAACTCAAGGATTTAGGCAGCTTAAACTACTTCCTTGGCATGGAAGTAGTCTCGGGTGATGACTTCATTCTTCTCAATCAGAAGAAATATGTCTAGGATCTTCTAGACAAGGTAGGCCTCAATGACCAAACCAATTTCCCCACTCCGATGACAGGTACGTGTCTGTCCAGATCAGGTATAAACACTTGTGATGATCCTTTTCACGATGAGACACTTTACAGAAACACAATAGGTGCTCTTCAGTATGTCTGTGTCACGAGACCAGACATTCACTTTGCTGTAAATAAGCTCAGTCAGTTCATGCAAGCTCCCACTAACAACAATTGTAAAGCTGTTATTCACGTTCTAAGATACCTCAAGGGTACTCTTAATCACAGTCTTTTATTTAGAACAATACACTCCCCTGTTAATGATATAACACTTACCTCATTTTCTGATGCTGACTAGGGAGGTGATTACACTGATCGCCGATCCATTTCAGGTGATTACCTACTCTTGAATGGCAATCCAATAGTGTGGAGTTCTAAGAAGCAGTTAGTTGTGTCCAGGTCTAGTGCAGAGGCTGAATTCAGAGCCATTGCAAATGCCATGTGTGAAATCATGTGGGTACAATTACTTCTCAAAGAACACTACAGGAGAATAAATTTTGAAAGGCTCAAATTTGTTTCATTAACGGCTCATTTATTGAGCCATTAATGAAAGACGGCTGAATGAAAAATGAGCCGTCATAATAAGAGTCGTCTTATATATGACGACTCGTTTTTCGTTGACCATCAGAAGACGACTCAATACGAATGAGTCGCCTCAATTAATTCGTATTACACGGACGGCTCATCTAGTTTGAGCCGTCTAGATTATATTTTAATTTTAATTTATTTGGGACAACTCAACCATATCCAGCCGTAATAAATCGAAATTTTAAAAAATAAAAAATTTGAATAAATACACCCATAATCATAAATTTGCAACCTGAATAATTTTACAAACCAAAATCTGTAAATATAAACCAAACAGAATCAGTATTACAATCCGTTATTCAATTCCTAAAGCATTAAAGAAACAACATCAATCATCCGTTGGATCGTCATCTTCACTTCTACGCTCGGTAGACTGATCACAAGCAAGCCAAATACTAATCCAAGTGGAAGCCCAATCAATAATCCCAGATTCTCCTTCTTCTCCCTCTTTGGTGGCTCAAGTTTAGGGTTTCCATCCAGCCTGCAGATTAAGTATGTATACATAGTACATAAATGTGTGTAAAATCATATGGAAGGTCTACACTATGAGCTTAAATCGACTACATTTTTACACTTACTTGTAAGTTAGATTTTGTTCTCTAGAATGCTCTGAGGAACGTTGCCCGTAAATTGACTGTTACTCAGGTCACTGATGCAACGCGTATGATACCACATCAGAATCCGAAGAACATCTTTTGTACAATGTTTGTGGCAAGAAATGGATAAGCGTCTTACAGTTTCTTTAAGTTGGGGAATTGTCCTAGGAAACTTGTTATATATTTTAGTGTAATTGGATTGACTAGTTGACCAATGGGATCATAGTATCTCATTAAACAAGTTAGGAGGGTGCGGAGTGCACGCTTGTTTAAGTATATTATGATTCATTGTATTGGAGATTCGTCGGTTGATTAGAGATGAGGCAATGGGGGTCAAAGGGGGCAACGCCCCCTTTACAGGGTCCAGGGGCAGCGCCCCTGGCGGGGTCCAAGGGGCAGCGCCCCTGGCTGGGGTCACTATTCTAAAATTCATTGAAAAATTGAATTTTGGAACTAATGACTTAACTTTTTAACCTCAAAATTCCCGGTTTTTTGGACACTTGATATAGAACCAAGTATTGGACCGAACCATTGGCTAAGGGTTGAACCATGGCTAAGGGCCGAAATGGTTCTAGAGTCTTCCTAAGGTGTCCCTTTGATTTTGGAGCCAAAATTTGAAACCAAAGGTCACCTAAGGGCTGAAATGTTGCATCCTCTAATCCAAAGGACATGGTGTCTTCTCCTAAGGGTGTGAATAACACTATAAATTGGTCATAGGGGGGGTCATAATTCTTCATCTCAAACATTCACAATCCTTCTCTCAAGTTCTAGTTCAGTATTCTGATTTTATCCGATTGAAAGTTTGGGTGCCTCCAAATAGTTTCAATCTGAAAGTGTCGTCACGACTTCAGAATAATCCAAGCCTACAATTACCACCATCCATTCGAAATTTTTCCTACAAAGATTGAAACTATTTCTCTGAAGATGACGAACGGAGAATCTGCTAGAGACATGACTAGCAAATTTGCTAAGTTAGACAAGTTCGAAGGTAGTGACTTTCGAAGATGGCAAAAGAAGATGCACTTCCTTTTGACGACCCTAAAGGTGGTGTATGTGCTAAGTACTCCCATGCCTGAACTACTCGACAATGAAACCGTGGAACAAACCAGGCGCCGCTGTAAATGGGAGAATGATGACTACATTTGTCGTGGTCACATCCTCAATGGTATGTCTGATTCCCTATTTGATATATATCAGAATGTCGAGTCTGCAAAAGAATTGTGGGATTCCCTTGAATCCAAGTACATGGCCGAAGATGCTTCAAGTAAGAAGTTTCTTGTTAGTAATTTTAATAATTACAAGATGGTTGATACTAGACCGGTCATGGAACAGTATAATGAACTGTTAAGGATTCTGGGACAGTTTGCTCAACATAACATGAAGATGGATGAATCCATCTCGGTTTCTAGTGTTATTGACAAACTGCCACCATCATGGAAAGATTTCAAACATACCCTAAAGCACAATAAGGAAGAGATGTCTCTTGTTCAACTTGGAAGTCACTTCAGGATTGAAGAGTCTTTAAGGGCTCAAGAAGTGGACAATAACCCTAAGGGTAAGAACCAAGTTGGTCACTCTTCTGTAAACATGGTTGAAGAGGGTCGATTTTCAAACTCGAACAAGGGGAACAAACGCAAGTTTAAAGGGGATGACAACAAGTCTTTCAACAAAAAGCCAAAGGTGGCATGTTGGAAGTGTGGCAAACCCGGTCATTTCAAGAAGGATTGTCGGGTTGGAAAAGGCAAGCATAATGCTGGTCCAAGAGGATCTAAGGATCCTGAAAAGCAACAAGGTCAGATTTTCATACAAAATAATAATTCGGGTCAGAATTATGTATCTGTAATATCTGAGGCATTTTATGTGCAGGATGATCATGTTGCATGGTGGATTGATTCAGGAGCAACAACTCATGTGTGCAAAGATCTTCGTTGGTTCAAAGACTTTCAACCAATTGAAGATGGATCTGTCTTAAAGATGGGAAATGTTGCAACTGAACCAATCAAGGGACTAGGAAATGTCAAGCTTGTCTTTACTTCAGGAAAATGTCTGTCATTAAATAATGTATTGTATGTTCCCGGGATTCGAAAGAATCTCTTATCGGGTGTTGTTTTGAACAATTGTGGTTATAAACAAGTTTATGAAAGTGACAAATATATTTTGTCAAAACATGGTTCTTTTGTAGGATTTGGTTATTTAAGTAATGGTATGTTTATGTTGAATGTTAAGGTTTCATTTGATAATGAATCTGCTTGCATGACTTCTATTAGTACTAGTAATAATGTGAATAAATCAGATTTATGGCATGCTAGACTAGGACATGTTCATTATAAAAGAATGAAAGATATGTCTAAAATGAGTCTTATACCTGCTATTGATATAATCAATGAGAAATGTAAAACTTGCATGTTAACTAAGATAATTAGAAAACCTTTCAAGGATGTAAATAGAGTTTCCAATGTATTGGAACTAATACATAGCGATTTATGTGATTTTCATGCTACTCCTTCATTAGGAAATAAAAAATATGTTATTACTTTCATTGATGATACTTCTAGATATTGCTATGTTTACTTGTTGCATGCTAAGGATGAAGCTCTTGATAAATTTAAAATTTATAAAAAGGAAGTTGAGCTTCATCAAAGTAAATTGATTAAAAATTTACGGACTGATAGAGGAGGTGAGTATTATGATCCAGTATATTTTCAATCTACTGGTATAATACATCAAACTACAGCTCCTTATACACCACAACAAAATGGTGTGTCTGAAAGGAAGAATAGGACTTTGAAAGAGATGGTTAATTCCATGTTATCCTATTCAGGTCTAAGTGAAGGTTTTTGGGGTGAGGCTATGCTAACAGCCTGTTATTTATTGAATAGAATTCCTAATAAAAGGAATAAGATTACCCCATATGAATTGTGGTATAAAAAGCCACCAAAATTAAGTTTTCTGAGAGTTTGGGGATGTAGAGCAGTGGTAAGGCTCACTGAACCCAAAAGAAGAAACTTGGGAGAAAGAGGTATAGATTGTATCTTCATTGGGTATGCTGAGCATTCATATGCATATAGATTCTATGTATTAGAATCTAATGACTATGTGTCTGTTAACACTGTCATAGAATCAAGAGATGCTACCTTTGATGAAGATAGATTTACATCTATACCTAGACCAAAAGATATGATTCGGAATTCTTTAAGTTCAGATACTTCTGGTGGTACTGTTTTTGTACCTGGACCGACTGAACCAAGGAGAAGTACTAGAACTAGAAAATCCAAATCTTTTGGATCTGATTTTCAACTTTATTTAGTTGAAGGGTCAAGGGATGATGTTGAGTATCAGTATCAATACTGCTTCATGATTGAAGAAGATCCAAGAACATTTAGTGAAGCTATGACTTCAAGAGATGTTGCATTCTGGAAAGAAGCTATCCAGGATGAAATGGATTCAATCATGAATAATAATACATGGGAATTGACTGATCTACCTCCTGGCTGTAAAGCTTTGGGAAACAGATGGATTTTCAAAAGGAAAATCAAAGTGGATGGTAGCATAGATAAGTATAAAGCAATATTGGTTATCCAAGGCTTCAGACAGAAAGAAGGGATAGATTATTTTGATACTTATGCTCCTGTTGCTAGGACCTCCACTATTAGGTTATTAATAGCACTTGCAGCTATTCATAATCTTGTAATTCATCAAATGGATGTGAAAACTGCATTCTTGAATGGTGATTTGGATGAGAAGATATATATGAAACAACCGGAAGGGTTTGTTATGCCTGGAAATGAAAATAAGGTGTGCAAGTTGAAGAAATCATTGTATGGTCTTAAACAAGCACCAAAACAATGGCATCAAAAATTTGATGATGTGGTATTGTCTAATGGTTTTCTTCTTAACCAAGCAGACAAGTGTGTATATAGCAAATTTGATACTTCTGGTAAAGGAGTCATTATTTGTCTATATGTAGATGACATGTTGATTTTTGGTACTGACCAAAATCAAGTTGATAAAACCAAGAAATTTCTATCATCTAATTTTGACATGAAGGATTTGGGGGAGGCTGAGGTGATTCTTGGTATAAAGATCATACGAAAGAACAATGGTATTTCAATCTCTCAATCTCATTATATTGAGAAGATTCTGAATAAATTTAATTTTAAAGATTGTTCTCCAGTTAGCACTCCCATAGATCCTTGTCTTAAGCTTCTACCTAATAAAGGTGTGGCGGTATCTCAACTTGAATACTCAAGGGCTATTGGTTGTCTTATGTATGCCATGATTAGCACTAGGCCTGATATTGCTTATGCTGTTGGAAAGCTTAGTAGATATACTAGCAATCCAAGTTCACATCATTGACAAGCATTAAATCGAGTATTCAAGTACTTGAAAGGAACCATGGATTATGGTTTGACTTATACTGGATTTCCTTCTGTTCTTGAAGGATATTCAGATGCAAGTTGGATTTCCAATGTAGAAGATCATTCTTCTACAAGTGGATGGGTATTCCTTCTTGGGGGAGGTGCCATCTCTTGGGCCTCTAAGAAACAAAGTTGCATTACTCACTCAACAATGGAGTCTGAGTTTGTTGCATTAGCATCGGCTGGTAAAGAAGCCGAGTGGCTAAGAAATCTGATTTATGAAATTCCATTGTGGCCTAAACCGATATCTTCTATATCTATCAGATGTGATAGTGAATCTGCCTTGGCTAATGCATATAGGCAAGTATACAAAGGCAAGTCTAGACACTTAGGTGTTAGACACAGCATGATTCGTGAACTCATCATGCATGGTGTTATATCAGTGGAGTTTATAAAAACTCAACATAATTTAGCCGATCATTTAACCAAAGGGTTAAGAAGGGATCTTGTGCACAAATCGGCTGTGGGGATAGGATTAAAGTCCATTTGAAATCTCTCATGTTGAGATACCCAATTCCCACCTAATATGACATTAGGTGTTGAATTCAATGTGGAAAGCTTGACATCTGGAGATTGGAACACATTGGTTATATTATCCCAAGGTATGTGTTCAGACCTGTAAGTAAAGGAGGTTGAAGTTTAACTTCTTAATAGTTCTTTTGAAAAATTGCATATGCAGGTGCAAGAGTAAAAGAGCTACCTATGTAAACATGAAGTTTAGCCGCTTCAAGAAGCTAGGACTTGGCTTTGATATGTTTATGAAGGATTAGGACACAAGGCTAGTAAAAGATAGTGTCAAGAAAGGACATTTGAGAATGTTAACTTATGTGTATGTTATCTTCATGTATTCACAATGAATAGCAAAGGTTCAATCCATAGTGACACCTTGATATTCGAATATTTGAAAAGAGTAATATACTAAGATGAAATTCAATCGTCATGATATTTCATTTATGCATAAGTTTGTTGTGTTGTTTGATTGTGATCTTATGTTTAGTTAATCAAGGATTACACTAAAATGGGGGAGGATTGTTATATATTTTAGTGTAATTGGATTGACTAGTTGACCAATGGGATCATAGTATCTCATTAAACAAGTTAGGAGGGTGCGGAGTGCACGCTTGTTTAAGTATATTATGATTCATTGTATTGGAGATTCGTCGGTTGATTAGAGATGAGGCAATGGGGGTCAAAGGGGGCAACGCCCCCTTTACAGGGTCCAGGGGCAGCGCCCCTGGCGGGGTCCAAGGGGCAGCGCCCCTGGCTGGGGTCACTATTCTAAAATTCATTGAAAAATTGAATTTTGGAACTAATGACTTAACTTTTTAACCTCAAAATTCCCGGTTTTTTGGACACTTGATATAGAACCAAGTATTGGACCGAACCATTGGCTAAGGGTTGAACCATGGCTAAGAGCCGAAATGGTTCTAGAGTCTTCCTAAGGTGTCCCTTTGATTTTGGAGCCAAAATTTGAAACCAAAGGTCACCTAAGGGCCGAAATGTTGCATCCTCTAATCCAAAGGACATGGTGTCTTCTCCTAAGGGTGTGAATAACACTATAAATTGGTCATAGGGGGGGTCATAATTCTTCATCTCAAACATTCACATTCCTTCTCTCAAGTTCTAGTTCAGTATTCTGATTTTATCCGATTGAAAGTTTGGGTGCCTCCAAATAGTTTCAATCTGAAAGTGTCGTCACGACTTCAGAATAATCCAAGCCTACAATTACCACCATCCATTCGAAATTTTTCCTACAAAACTCGTGATCGGCCCATAGAGAAAGTTGTTTGAGAAATCACTGTTGGCGGGTGATCAATAATTCAGACAAGTATGGAATATAAATTCTAGATAGTAAAACATAAGAGAGAGATTACATGTTTTCAAGAGCTGCATTTGACTGAACACAGGCAATTCTCCATCAAGGGAGCAATCTGCAAGATTTCTGAAACGCAAAATTTATGGATAACATAACAAATCATAAGATGGATTCACGTATACGTACAGTTGGATTACTCTTGGAGGGGCGCTATTGCTGCATTCTAACCATGACCAGTATTCCAAATTTGACACTTGGTCTTCTCCACATGGATCACCACCACTCTCTAGAGCGGATTGTATTAGAATAAATTGACCCGCCAACGCTTTCAGTCCATCAACTACCCATACAAAAAGTAACAGTATCATTTGACAGTATTAGACCTTGAAATTATATCTGACTAGAAAGAACACAGATCGATAAATGCAGGAAAAAATAAAATAGCTGCCTTACTATCTTCTGGTGAAGTATTGTAGGTACTTGAAAAATTACTTTTTTCTGGCACATTAATTTCTTTCGATGCCTCCTCAGTCCCACTGTTGAGCATATAGTCTGGTAGTGGTGGCCATTTATTTTTTGCATGATCTTCTGTACATAGACCGCAACGATCACTAACGTAGCATAGAAGGTTAAGGTCTAGCTAACATAACTGATTGAAAGCAAAGAATGAATAGGAACCTAAATAATCTGTTCATAAGAGTAGAACTGAAACGGGGTACTGAAGCTCTTCAATATTTATAAACTGTTGTAATGGCCAAAAAAACAGTATATATCGGTGTTTGAATACAAAAAAGCTTGAACTGTTCGAGCGTAGAAGTGAAGAACGTAGAATGACAAACCACAATGACAAGTGAAGAATAGATAGGCTACACACATCTATAGCAGCATTAAGAATGATCATGATGAACATTAACAAAATGCAATACCCATCAATAAGTAATGCAACATAGCGTCCAATAGCGTCTCAGTGGGCTCTTCTATTTGATGTTCTTGATTTCTATAGCCAGCAATAATCAGATTCAAGAAATGATATTTAGGAACCCCAGTTTGGTATATTTGCAGTTGCTTCATTTAATTCGTTTTTCACGAATTTTCGACCAAAACCGTACCTATAGTATTGAATCTTACACCAACCACAAATCTGACATAATTGAAGCTTACCCCTACCATGAAACTTACATAAAGAGGTAGAGATCGATTTATTACCTTCAAATCGAACCTTGATGTGGAAATTAGGGTTTCCGAAATTGGTGATTGTTGATGTTTTCTCTGAAAATCGAAGAAAGGATAACATGTATAAGACTTGGGAATGACAAATCCTTGAATGAATTGAAAAAGAAAAAAGAAAACTAACTTACCGATTCAGAAGAAGAAGAGGAGGCGCTGTGTTTCGGACGTAGGAGTAGAGCTGCTGTGTTGGGTTTCTGCGTTTTGGAGAATGAAGTTTGTGACAGAGGAGGCGCGGTTCGGTTCAGTAAAGGGCTGGTTGGGACGGCTCAATAGTGTCGAGCCGTCCCAAATATTTTTTAATAAAAAAATTCATTTAGTGGGGACGGCTCAATAGTATCGAGCCGTCCCAATTTTGTTCTGATTAATAAAAGCGACAACGTTTACTTCGGACGGCTCAACACAACTGAGCCGTCCCAAATAAATTTCGAAAAAAAATAAACGGTTTACTAGACGGATCAATAAAACGGAGCCGTCCAAGCTATTTTTTTAAATCATTTTAATTGACGGCTCAACAAAAATGAGCCGTCCATAATAATTTTCGAAAAAAAAATTGGTTTACTTGACGGCTCAACAAAACTGAGCCGTCTAAAATAATTTGGATTAAAAAACAAATATTTTGACGGACGACTCAAATAATTGAGACGGTAAATCAAATTCTGGACGGCTCATTAATCATTGAGCCGTTAAAAGTCATTATATTAAATTTTCCATGGCCCAATCAGACTTGAGCCATGAAAATGAGCCCTTAACCGAGTCTTCTCCCGTAGTGGAAATAGGTCTCCACACTCCTACTGCACCAGTAATATGGACATACAACTCAAGTGCAGTTGCACTTTCAGAAAACCAATTCATCACTCAATGATGAAACACGTCGAGATTGACCTCTTTTTCATCAGGGAGAAAGTCCACTCAGGGGACGTTTTGGTTAATTTCATTCCTGCATCAGAACAAACAGCTGACATCTTAACTAAGCCTCTAACTGAAAAGCATTTCATTCCTTGCAGGAAGAAACTTGGGGTCTTCTCACTTGAAGAACTTGAGGATCATGGTGTTTCACCTTTTCTCTAGGACACATCCAGCTCGGCCTGAATTTTCTCAAAATAGTCTGCAAGTTCATCCAATTTTTTATTGACTGGTAATTTTCTTATCTTCTACATCCTTAGCATAGTTCTGTGTATGCATGCTATTTTGCTATTTGCCCCTTAGTTCTCACTACAGTCTATCGTCTCACAAACCTGCTCATCTCTCTCATTGGTTTGACATCCTGCTAATCTTGGTATGTTTATGCCTAACTTATCATGTTTAGCAATTTTGCAAGATTCACCTGTCATCTGTTTATCCTCTCATACCTGAACCTGCTATTGCCCATGTGCATCATTACTGTCTCTCTTTGAGCATGCTATCTGTCAGTATAAATCTAAATGGCATAGGGCATGACTTGAGTCCAAAAATAGGGTGATACCATAAAGAAAACGACAAGATACTTTCGGTTTTCACCCTTGACGATAAAAGATCAAGGCTCAAACCTTGCAGTCATGCTGGTAAGATGGGAGCTCAAACTCCTCTGTCATTGTTTATGTCAAAACAAATTCAAAATAAGAAAAATGAAAGAACAAATACAGTCATATATGCTTGTAAGAAAGAGCATGACTGGGTATGATGCACTCTGCAATTGAAATGGATCAGGTATAGGGAGATTTATACATATGCTTGTGTTATATCCTAGTATTACTAGTCTGGTAGTTCTGTCATTTCCATTACCAAAGTATTTCAGGTAATGATCATACAGTAATCAGAGATGTGTTCAGAAGCTAGTACTGCAGTTAAAACCAAAGGTGCATCTAAGTGAAATCAGTCAAGCACAACAGAACTACTCAGGATGCACTGAGAAGGTAAGAAAGCACTCAGTCTCTAAAAACTGGATTGTCACTTTCAGACTAGCAGCTCAGCTCAAGAAGGAAGTTTGGTCACCCAAATCAAGATCAAGTATAGGGAATGTTAGGTTATAAGTGTGTCACACACTTATGTTTAGGGATCAGTTCGTAAATATTATTGCTTATGGGTCAAGTCTTAATTATCTTAGCTTTAGGGACTAAGTTGCAAAATGTTGTCCTTGTGCTTGTTGTTTTTTCCTTATATATGTCTACAGTATCTCAGACAAATATCAAGCAATTATGAGTTCATTTTCGTATTGTCTCTGGTTCTTCATTTCCTCTCCTCTCTTCTCTTCTTCCTCTTCGTTTTCTATCCCTAATATCCAACCAAATCCATAAACATCAACAATTCCCCAACTTTGATGAAGGTTGCAACTCGATAATTGGACTCTCGGGTCATTTTGGGCAAGTTAAAAAAAAATATAAATTCAAAAGCAAACTAAAGTACCGAAAGGGCGGATTATGGGCTCGCGAGCCCTTAAGATGTAATCAAACCCCCGAACTCGATTATCTGGACGTAGACCTTTTCAAGCCTTAGGATGTTAACCCCATGTACCATAAGCAAAATTTTAGGATTCCGATTAGCCTTTAATTAATCGGTGGCGATTCTTTCATTTTTCGGTCTGGTTGATGACCCCACTCGACCGTACCTGTCGTTCACCAAGACCCGACATTTTCGAGCGAAACAAAATAAGAATATTTTCAAAAAGGGTCGGGGAAAGTCAGATACGACGTCCGACACATTGGACATCAAGAAAGTGTCGAAGATTACCTAAACCCGAGCTCAAGCAATTATCACGCATTTGGATTTGCGAACACCCAAATATAATAACTTAGAACAACCTCACAGTAAGATACTTCCTTAAAAAAGTATCATCACACAAGTACAACTTGTTTACTGTATTTTGAGTTTCGAAATCGTCGGGCAATGCACAATTGGCTTGCATGACCCTTCTCATGAAAGCCATATCTCTTTGGAATGTCATCATGTTTTCCTGGAATTGCAATAGAGTTGTTGTTGCTTCCTACACCTTCTTCGAACTTTATTCCGCCAACTTCCTGAGTTCCGCAATTTCAGTTCTAACCAATGCCACTTCTTCCCTCGCCTGCTTCAACTACTCACTCTCTATCATCCGTGCAATTATTGATACACGATATCGACGACGCTCAGGCTTACGGATTTCCTCATAGAGTGCATCCTTGTCGACGGGACCATCCTCCTCAGCTTGTAGTTCATCAACCCTTTACTCTACTTGTTTCTACATTCAGTACAATCCCACATAATGTGTTAGGTCTGAACCTACTAAAAAATAATATGGAAGAGGAGGTCTGGTCGCTTACCATGATTGATCGACTTTTCGGATTCAGAGGAACCCCCTTGTTTACATGGGTCTTCCGAAACATGTGATACTCACCCGGATATACCCCATTATTCTTCACAATCTACATTTAACCAAACAAGCATGGTAACTACGTCGTTAATATATTCTAAACATTGTCATTGAATGGGTTGATTACCTCTTCATGTTCCCTCTTGGAAAAGATACACGTCCCATGCGTGTGACTGATCACTTGGTGAGCTTTGTTTGGTCTTGTTCCGCTCGCTCTTCACCTTCAAACATGAGGATACAACCAGCCGAATAGATAATAAGATGTAAAAAATCCTAGTAGTTAGTAATCCATGCATAAAAGAACAAATTATGGTGAGTGCACCCACCCTAAACTCCTCCGAGCTGAACCAATTGATAAGCCACGCCCAATTTTCCTTTAGTATGTCCGACGGGATGTTCTGTATACTTTCTTCATTGGTGTTGGAGGTTATGATGATGTCTTCACTATTTCTGGATGTACTTGAGATAGTTTGAAATTTATGGTCTTATTTGTTATTTCCGAAAGTCCAATTTATTCTATAAATAGTGTTCAGGGTCTTTAGTTCATGTATATAGAACTTTTGGTTCAATATTGAATTTCATTTGTTCTTCTATTATTTCTGTTGCTCTCGTTTCTCTCTCAATCTTCACTTAGTTCATCGTTGCTTCGCTCAATTCATTATGGAGTTCATCTTTGATTCATCTGAGATATCTAATATGGTATCAGATCCACATGATTGAGAAGTCTGTAAGTATTGATTTCTGTTTCGCTTGGTGTTGCTCAGCAATTGGTTTAATTGAGTTTGTTGATTCTGCAAATGAAGTTTCAAGCTGTTCTTGTATATGGATGAATCGTTTCCTGTATTCTCTAATAAGAATATTTGTCAGTTAGTAGGAGATGAAAATTTCTAGTCGTGGAAACAACAGGTCTTGCTAACCGTGCGCGATTTCGAGTCGCACCTGATTGCTCTGTGTTCGATACCTCGATTGCAACTAACATATGATAGTGTGAATGGTGTCAATCCGGAGTTTACAAAGTTTCAACATCATGATAATGCCTTGGTGTCTTGGTTGCTTGCATCAATTTGCTCTCAAGTCAGCAAAGGCTTAATTGAATGTATGACAGCCTATTCAATCTGGAGCAAACCTTATAAGGTCTTTTCATCCTCGCCGAAAACTAATATTATGAGTCTCTATGACTAATTGAAGGTTCGTACACTCCATCACCAGTCTACGAGAGACTATTTAATTGAAATTCAGTATACTTGTGATAGTTTGGCTAGTTGTGCTCATCTAATTGAGGAAATTCAGCATATATCGATTATCCTAAACGGTGTGAAAGACCAATATGATAACATCGTGTCTGTCATTCATGCAAGCAGGATTTCTTATGATCTTGCTTCAGTTAGTTCAGTTTTGTTAGATGTTGGGGCTAGGATGCGTGATCAATTGTTTGATCCAGCCATGTCTGCGAGTGTAAATGTGGTTCCCCAAAGTGCTGGTTATTCTGTACAAAATCAGTCAATCAGTGCTCAGTCTCCAAGTTTGTCCCAAGCTCATCCACCAACCTCCACAAATCAAGGAGCTCAACCTGGTTCTGCTCAGGTTCAGAGTTATGCTGTGCCTGACTATCAACTTCCCAATGCTGGTAGAGGTAGAGGAAGATGAGGTGGTCGTGGCAATAATAGATATTAGTGTCAATTGTGTGGGAAACTTGGTCACTTTGTTAATAGGTGTTACGAAATATTCAATACAAGCTTTACTGGTATCAATAGTCAATCAACTAGTGAGATCATTGCGAATGTCTGTGAGTCTCAGTGGTTTGATCTGGAAAATGTTGATATCAAATCTGGATTTGTTGCTGTATCAGGACGTGTTACTTTATCTGTATCCTCTTCCATGATATCTTTCCCTGGTTCATCCTCTCATGTATCCTCCATTGTATCCAAACCAGTTTGCCTATCCAAATCAGTTTGTCTATCCAAATAAATTGCCATATCCAATTCCTTCTCCCTACTCTTATCCTTCCAACTATTTTGTACCTGTGACTACAAATGGTTCATCAAGTCTGGTGTCAGGATCTCAATCCAATGTTGCAGTGACTACACCGTCTGTTATTCCTGAGGCTGCTTGATATCCAGATTCAGGAGCTACACATCATTTAACGCACTTGCAACCTCTTCAGGCTGGTACAGAGCCATATACCGGTTCAGGTAAGGTTCAAGTAGGTAATGGTGCTCATTTGGATATTGCTAGAATAAGTACATCTGTTGTTAATATTCCTAATTCTAAACCTCTGTTATTACATAATCTTTTGTATATGCCTAACATTACTAAAAATCTGGTGCTTGTTTCGCAGTTCACAATGGATAATGGTGTGTTGTATGAGTTTCATGCATCTCATTGTTATGTTCTTGATTCAGTCACTAAACGTGTTTTGCTACAAGGCTCTGAATGTCGTGGCTTATACAAGTTAGATTTTAGTATGTTTGCAAACAAGTTTGTTAGGGAGTCTGATCTGGGTTCTTTTTTGAATTATTATGGGAATTTGTCTCAATCTGAGTCTGTTTTATGCTGCGTAGGACAACTTAAGGTTTCCTCATCTGTGCGGCATCAACGTTTAGGACATCCTTCTAATAATGTTTTGTATTCTTTGAATCGAAAAAATGGTATTAATGTTAATCCCGCTGTTGAATGTGTCTCATGTTCTGTTGGAAAGAGCTATAAGCTCCCTTTTGTTCGTTCCAAATTTATGTATTCTGAACTTTTGGAATTGGTTGAAATTGATCTTTGGGGTCCTTCTCCTGTTGCGTCAAATGGACATATATATTATATGAGTATTTTGTTGAGTTTCACATGAATGCTGAAGACAACTTGGCCATATTCTTAAGTCCATTTAAATTGACGGTGGGAGTGATTTCAAGACATTGAGTCCTTATCTTCTGCAACATGGAATCAGTCACCGTGTCACTTGTCCATACACGTCAGAATAGAATGGGATTGTCGAACGCAAAGACAGACACATTGTACAGATGGGACTTACACTGCTTCATCAAGCATCCTTACCTATGCAATATTGGCCTGATGCGTTCTTTACATCAATTTTTCTCATTAACCGCCTACCTTCCAAGGCTCTTTCAGGTATGTCTCCTCATCTAAAGTTATTTGACTCTACACGTGATTATTCCTTCATGCGAGTTTTTGATTGTTTGTGTTTCCCATTTATTCGGTCAACTCCAGGTGTGGTCTTGGGATATTGCTATAATCAACACGTTTATAGATGCTTAGATTCTTCAGGAAGAGTTTATGTGTCTCGCCATGTTCGATTTCATGAAAGTGTGTTTCCTTTTGCTCCTAAAAATACTGAAACTCCGTTACCTTTTCTCGTTCCATTTAATTCTTCAACTTGTTTTCCATCTGATGAGCATGTTTGTATGCAGGAAGCTGACATTGGTCTTGAAATGCCTTCTGGCCCCTCTAATTCTTCTCATATTTCAACCCCAGTCTCCTCTGGAGTTTCTCTACCTATTGTATTAGAGTTGAGTCCCTCTCTGACTTCTTTGCAGCAGTCTACAGATTGTACTGCTTCTCCTTCTAGTGCTGATGTTCTTCCTTTTTTTGTTTAATGCTGGTCTTGGTTCATCTGCTCCTGTGTCTCATTCCACACCTTCTACAATTCGTGATATTCTACCTTCTAATTCTTCTTCACTCCATCCTGTTATTCATGTTGTCCCTCCTGATACCTCTACATTGGTTCTGTCTACTGCTATTCAGTCTGATTCGACCTGTCCATCCTCGTGTAGGTACATTCTTAGTGACACTGGTTCTTTGTTAGTTCCTGCTGGTTGCTTTACTTTTCCTTCTACCTCTCCTATTGCTCCTTATCTTTATAGTTCTTCTAATCTTCATCCGATGGTCATTAGGTCCAAAGCTCCATCTGTTGGTAACTCATTTCATGCTCTCCTTAGATCTCTCATATTCCTACACTTGATCCTACTGGAGAGCCGACTTCTATTCACCAAGCCATGCGATATCCAAAGTGGAAATCAGCTGTTCATGCCGAGCTTTAGGCTTTAGCTGATAATGGTACCTGGTCTCTTGTACAGTTGCCTCATGGACGAACACTTGTTGGATATATGTGAATTTTTAAAGTTAAACTTTGTGCTAATGGTTCAGTTTACAGGTATAAAGCACGACTGGTTGCCAAAACATTTTCACAACAACTGGGGTTTGATTTTCAAGACACATTTAGTCCGGTTCTTAAACCTTCCACTATTAGGGCTACTCTTACTTTTGCCTTGTCTCATAAATGAACACTTCGTAAAATTGATGTTAATAATGCTTTTCTTCATCGTAATCTAGTTGAGGATGTTTATATGGTTTAACCTCCTGGTTTTGAACAGCATGATGCATCTGGAAATGTATTGGTGTGTAAGCTTCATAAGGACCTCTATGGTTTAAAACAAGCTCCACATGCGTGGTTTGAAAGATTTACGTATTTATTGCTCCAACATCTTCAGTTTACTGCTTCTTTAAATGATGATTGTTTGTTTTTGAAGTCTACTTCTGTGGATGTCGTATACTTATTAGTGTATGTAGATGATATTGTTGTTACATGTATTGATTCTTCTGCCATTGAACATGTTATTCATCAGTTACATGCAGAGTTCAAGCTGAAATATTTAGGTCGACTGACTTATTTTCTTGGTATGGATGTTCTGGTTCATGACACTTACTTGTTACTCAGTCAACAAAGTTATATTACTAATTTGTTGAATAAAACTGGGTTAGTTGATACTACTCCTTTGCCCACTCCAATGTCTGGTACGTTTCCCTCCAAATCTGATTCTGCGTCGACTGATTGTCCTATGGCTGATCCTCACTTGTTTAGGATTGTTATTGGGGCATTTCAACACGTGTGTGTCACTCGTCCTAATATTAACTTTGATCTGAATAAACTAAGCCAATATATGCAGTTTCCCCCGATTTGCCATTGGAAGGCTGTCATTCGTGTTCTGCGCTATTTGAAGGGTACTTTGAGTCATGGGTTGATGTTCAAGTCTACTCCTATTGCTTCTTCTGAGGTAAGCCTAGTCTCATATGGTGATGCTGATTAGGGTAGTGACTTGCTCGATAGGAGGTCTCTTTCTGGGAATTCTATTGTGTGGAGTTCCCAAAAAAAGGCAGTCATATCTCAGTCTACTGTAGAGACTGGGTATAGAGCCATTGCCAATGCAATATGTGAAGTCATGTGGGTTGTATCTTTGTTAACATAACTAGGTATCAAGTTGTCTTCCATTATTATCATTTGGTGTGATAATAAGTGTTGTGGCCTTGACTGAAAATCCAATTCAACATTCTAGAATGAAACATGTTCATATTGACTTGTGTTTTGTTAGGTAAAAAAAAGTAAAAAATGGGCAGGTGCTTGTCAATTTTGTTCCAGCTGCACATCATACATCTAACATTCTGACTAAGCCTCTTACGACCAAGCTATTTCTTCCATTCAAACGTTACCTTGGAGTTTCTTCGGTTGGTGAAGTTGATGGTTCAAATATGATGTCTTTCTTCTTCTGATATGTCTCTCACTAATGATACTTGTTCTATTGAGGATGACTTATAGTAGTTTGTTTATGTTTCTTCTGTTTGTTTGATTTCAATTTCTTATTCTTTCACTTTGGTGTATCTGTGCTGTGTCTTGTTGTGATCTCATCATTGTGTGATTGAAGGTTCTAATCTTTGTTCTTGTGCTGTGTATTTTTACTCTTCTTCCTATTTGTTTATCTTGTCCTTCATGGTCTAGTTCTGTTCTACATGCATTACTGCAGTGATTCTTCGTTCTTTATGCATTGTCATGATCAATCTTATGAGCTGTGAGTCTTCAGATCTTGATTGCATTTTTTTATAGAAGAGTTCGCCTGATTGTCTTCAGTGTTTCTATTTTGTTTTCTTGCTTGTGATCATCACCTTGGCTTGTCTGTGTCTTCTGTGATCTTTCGTCATTAACTGATGTTGCTGTTCTTCTGGTTCTATATGGTTGCTAAAGAACAATTGGTAAGGCTTGATTCCAAAAATAGTGTCATTGCAGAGATAACGTAAAAGACACTCTGTAGTGCACTTGAGGAATAAAGTATGGAGGCTCAACCCTCCCGGTCTTGCTCAAAAGACAGAGGCTCAAACATGTATTGTTCTTTAATTCTCAATGCCAAAAAAAATTGATTGCTCAAACAACATGCACGAATGTGCTAAATGAAATAGGAAAAACATTTGAAAGAAGGAAGATCGAAAAGATCAGGAACAGTGAGCATCAGTTCTGAATGTATGCACAACTTGTTCATGGGTGATGATTTTGCGAGAAACCTTTATGGGTGCATATGGAGTTAATCAGTCTGATCTCTTTCTGACTTAGAATCCTATTTTGAGATCTTGAGAATCGCAGTTCAATTGGTTGTTATGATATGTATAGATTGAACAAGTTTGTGCTAGGATGTGTGCTGAATATGATTTAGTCAGGATGCGATATGGGTATACTTATAGTGATTTCAGAAACTTCAGCACTTGTACACTGGTAGGTTCTTCTTCTCCTATGGTGTGTCATAACAGGATGACGACTGGATATACTTGAAGGAGAAGAATGAAAAATCGAAATCTTCATAAGGGAATGTTGGAGGTTATGATGATCTCTTCACTATTTCTGGATGTACTTGTGTCTAGTTAGAAAGTTCTGGTCTCATTTGTTATTTCTGAAAGTCCAATTTATTCTATAAATAGTGTCCAGGGCATTTTGTTCATGTATCTAGAAATTTTGGTTCAATATGAATTTCATTTGATGTTTTGTTATTTCTGTTGCTCTCGTTTCTCTCTCAAACTTCACTCAGTTCATCGTTGCTTCGCTCAATTCTTTATGGAGTTCATCTTTGGTTCATATGAGATATCTAATAATTGGTAAGGTATCTATCATAATACCTTATCTTCAGATTAACCCGGTAATTCCTGTACTTCTCTCTAAGTGTACATATGATCAGTTGGTTCAAATTTTCATCGTTCGACACTACAAACGTTTCTTGCGAAGCAGCAAATGTTGATTCACCTTAGGCTCTTACTAATGGTGGAAAAGATACACATTAACTTTTTCAACAACTGAATACACATAATGAACGAGATATGACGTTATGGATTGAGCATGTAAAATTACTTACCCCAACTAGCATTAATATCTTCGCCTTGTAATCAATGGGAGACTTTGGAATCTCTTTCCAGTATTTCACCATCGGTGGTGCATTCGTTCTTTTCCCTACGATGCAACCATACCATGACTAAAAAACAGACCTTACGTGAGAATTAAACTGTAACACTTCTTTTTTTTATTTATTTTATTTCCTGACAACTTAATAAACCTAGTGCGACCTTTACGTAGCTTCTTAGGTGCCAGCCTTAACTCTTCCTCTGTAACATTATCAAACCCAAGAATATAAGGCTGACATAAGCAATCTAGGTCCATAGTGTTTTTGTTTATAAGTACATTTACTATGTTCTGTCGCAGGTCTTCTACCAAGGGATCTTCATGTTGTGGTTCGTCTACTTGACTTTCTTCTACTGGCTTGTCCAATGTGGTTGGTGGTCGAGTGTTTTCCACGAAAGTTTCATCGTCTGATGAAGACGAAGTCCCTGTAATTTGAAAGTTGAAAGGAAATTATCAACGACATGGAATATGGCCGTATCACACATATTCTAAAGCTTTGAAACTATATATGGCAGATATTATAATTTTGTTGCAAGTTTCCCAAACCTTTGAAGACAAAAGAATACGGGAGACATAAACCAACTTGTTGCTGCTAGATACAGCTTCCAGGGGGACCTCCAAGTTGGGATCTGTTTTGTGTTGGTTCTATTGTTGTTGATTCTTCTTGTGCCCACCATCGTCACACATGATTACAAGATAGCTAGCGAAGGCTAAAAAACAGGGAGTATGTTAATCGAGAAAGATGAATACATAAAAAGACTACAGTTTCCATTTTTAAATAATAAAATTTGTATTGCATGTTCTCAAACTTACGAAAAGGAAATGGTCAGTTATGATGATGAAGAAACCCTAAGCAGACATGCATGGTCAAATGGAGACTGATTAGGGTTGTCTAAGGGGCTGAAACGAAGATAAAAGATGTCCACAAACACTTAAAGTTTCAATGTTTTAATTCACTTTCGTGATGATCGATCGACATACAGAACATGATATAGACTATTTACAAAACTATTCACATCATACAGAACATCATTACTTCGTGATGATCCATCGGAAATTTGTGGTTCACAAAAACAAAACAAGGAAGAACGATTCGTATGGTGCCAGGTGACTTTACTAGTTGTATAACCTTCACCAGAGAAGCATAGATGTAAGGAAGAAGATGAAGCGTACCTTTGGAGCTTAAATGAAATACTTTTTCTCGTGCGAGAGTGAAGACAAACTTTGGGCACTCTAAATTTCGGTGAACGGGTGAACCGAAGGGACACTACTCAACTCATATGATGGAAGGACTGTAACATCACATCAACTCAAGTTATGAATGACAACTGCTTCGGATGAACAGGGATGTTTCGTTGCTATTACACCCATTGGAGGAACCAGTGCCTTAAGATATTTTTGGACTTGTGGACTTTTTCCAAATTTAAATGGGCTTCGGTCTAGTAAATGGTTGAGCCCACCTGCAATGTTACTAATGAGCCGAAAATAGATAACCTAAACACAAGTATGTAGCTCAGCGAAGGATTGAACTCATTTGTTGAGTTAAAATGCAGCAGGATAGTGTAAGTGCAGCTTCATCACTACCTGAATGCATCAGACCAGGTCATCGAGATTCACAGCGGACACTGAGGTTTGAAACACATACAAAAATAAAAACACAGATTTTTTCAAAAGATACCTCTTCGATTCAGCAATGACCTCATGTGGAGATCCTGTGAAGATGAAGCCCACGGGAGGCAAGGGGCTTACTCACCTTTGAGCCTCCTATGAAATACCTTGGCAACTTGACATCCAAGTCATGAGGATACTACATAAGTTGTATCAATAATTCCCCAAAGATTTATGACAAGTCAGAACATCATGATGGGTGGTCTGTTAATACACAGAAAATACAAACCAGAACCCGTAATCAAACCTTATTGCTATTTTGGTATCAAACCACAACCTGTTAACAAACTATAGTAATACCAGAATCCTTTCATCAAATAATAGAGGTTCGTATGAATGAAAGCCACTAAATCATTACATATAAATGATATCTTGAGACCCATACCTACAACTCAAAAATTGTTTGAATCCATACAGCAGTATCAAACCAGGTGGATCGTATGTTTGCACAAATAGACAATTTCACGGACAGTCTACAAACAGTCAAGACAAGCATTGTTGCCTAACACTACTAATTACACAATAAAAACACACAAATAATTGTTTTCACTCTTTAAAACATCACATAATTTAGAGTACCTACAAACGCAAACAACAAATCATTCTACAGTAAGGACACACCACACCACAAGTTCCCCTTAAATTAATGAACTGTTGTTAAACCATTGAAGGCTTTATCAATCATCTTCTGGGTCACCATTGGATTAAGACTCTAAGTCATTCTCAGAGTCATACAATTCCTCCTATAATTCTGAGTCGGGCACATCATGTGAAGAATAGTTGCTACCATCCACGTCTACACCAGAAGCGTCGTCTTCTTCCAGAATTTTTGTTCCTACTTGAATGTCAATGTTAAGCATGACGTAACTAACGAGATCAGTCAATACCTTTACTGCAGCAATGTCGTTCCTACACCAATCGAGCTCCTCATCAACCTTATCTACATAAGGGACATCAACCATCACTGTAACAGACGTTTCCTGGTATGGCTCAACATATTCTTCGGAAATTTGTCTGCCAAGGACGAACCTCCTTTTGGCCTCTGCAGTAAACACTAGGCTCCAATCTTTGTTAGTATTGTCAGTCAAGTAGAAAACCAATGTTTCTTGGGATGCGATTATAAATGCTTCATATGTGGACAAATAGCTTGTTGTGTTAACACAGACAAACCCATACTCATTGACCCTCATGTGATTGAATGATGAAAGTACGCTGTACCAGTCAAATTTGAACAAAATAATACTCTTAGATATCTCAGATATTGAATCTCAACTACTTCTCTTAAAACTATGTAATAATCAATAGCCCCTTCTATGGGGTTGTTGTTAGAGGAACTAGCATAGCACGTTGTATCAGCTTTGCATAAGACACCACTCTTCTCATGGATGCTCATATGTGACCACTCCTTCGTGTGAAAATGCCTTAAGTTGACGGGGGGTTTCATCCTCATGCGGTCCAACCATTCGATCAACCTAATGCCACAAACATTTCAAACGTTATGTACGAGCATGCATATCTTAAAAAACGAGGTTAAGGATTTCATACCCTGCCTTCTAACCACTGGATGAATGTTCTGTTGTGCATAACATCAATGTCCCGCCTGTTAAAATTGACGCCAATGAGTTGTCATTTGTGTTCAGTAACGAAAACAGACGTTCACATGGCACGAGTTAGCTCTTATTGATTGAGGAGTCTTCGTACGTAAAGGAAGAATATATTGAAACACTTACTCTATGAAGTGCTTGGCGTCTTCACATTCATTATGTAAGACCTAGGTGACCTATCCCATTTCGATACTCAGACCTGTTGAACTATTTGACATTGGTTTAATAGTATTCCACTGGTGACGAGATATATTATTTGGCACCCTTTATGGATATTAGTACTAACTTGTCCAAATTTCTATTGAGAGGCATGTGTGTTCATTTTGGTAATATTTTATTACAATGTATGGGTCGATGTCTGCCATTGAGGAGGTATTCTAATTATCTGAGCATAGATCATGTGTTAGACATACACAAAGCAATAAAAAAGTAGGGAAAAGATGTACTAGACTGTCTGTGGGGGATTGCATCAAGCTATAATGTCATATGGAACAACTATCGTATGAATCAACTGAAGGAAGTTAAGTTAGAGGCATAGGTGTATTTAATGGACATTTCAGTACAATCATGGACATTAGTGGTTCTCCAAGACAGATCTCATAGTGACCAACATAGTTGAGAGTTTCAACGTAAATATTTGTCATCTTCGGGATAAGCCAATCATCACGTTTTTCGAATAGCTGAGGTGGATGTTTATGTTAAGGTTTGGAGAATGGAGAGAAAAGAGACAGGGATTCAGTGGTGTACTTTGTCCAACAATAACAAGGTAGTGATGAAGGCACTTGATCACATTGTGGGACATGTAAGATTAAGAATATATTTGAAATAAAGAACTCGCATGGTGGAAGCTGTATTAAGAATTTGAGTGAGGGATCCTGCAGCTCTGGTCAACGACAACTCTCAGGTTTACCTTGTCCATATTCATATGTTATCATCTTGCACCATCGCAATGATGTAATGGACTACGTTTCTCCTTACTACATTAAAGGCTCGTATGTGAAAGTGAAAAGTCTGAAAATGGTCCAACCTGTTTGCACAAAATAGATTTTCAACTTAAAATGTTTTAAATGGTCCAACGTGTTTAAAAATGATTGTAATTGATACATCCGTTACTTTTCTATTAAAAAATTATATTAAATATCTTTCATATTTGCAAAATTAACCGAATATTTTTCTAAATGTTACAACTAAACCCATTACGGGAATGGTAAGAGTTAAAAGCTCAAAGGAACGACTCAAACCTTACTGAGCCCTAAAAAAATAATTTAACTAATTATTTGTGGCTCAATAGATGTTGAGCCGTAAAAAGTAATTAATTTTTTTTCCTGTAAATATTTTGACGTCTCAATCAGTTTTCAGCCGTGGAAATTGTTGATTTTTATATTAAAATTATTATCTACGACTTGTTTTTTGAGTCGTCCTTTTTAAAAGAAAAGTATTTTCCTTTAAATATTTTTAACGGCTCAATCTACTTTCAGCCTTGATAATAGTTAATTTTTTAATCAAAATTAGTTTTCGTGGCTTCTTTTGTTGAGCTGTCATTTTAATATTATTTTCCCGCCCTTCACGTTTTCAGCCAAAAAAACTTGTCCTCGTCAGTTTTAAAAGGACGCCGATTGTAGAATGGAAATAGGACATATCATTTATAAGAAGAAGCGAGTGAAGTCGCCGAAGATGGAGCTGGCTATTAGGCATCGCGATTCAAGAGCAGGAGTCTGATTCTAGGGTCTGACAGAGCCTACGTCGCTAGAATGTCACTTATGTCAGGTAAAACTTCATCGACTATGATGACTTCATCGACGAAGGGTTTTTCGAAGAGGAAGATGAAGAGAGGCGAGGAAAGAATAAAGTAAAACTCGCCGTGAAACTGAACCAGAACTCACGTGATGGTGTCGTGTCGGGTTCTGAGGACGAGCCGGATGAGGAGGAAGAAAAAGGAAATGAGAGGAAATGTTGAAGAAGAGGCAAATTACTGGCCGCAAGGAAGATGATGCACTCGAAAGTTAAGAGGTAAATCATTGAAGTGTTAATTGCTTGAATGGTCAAATTTGAAAACGGACGCGGCTGAAGAACCTCTTCTGGCTGGGTCAGGGGATGTACTAATGTTTTTTTAATTTGATTTTATATTTGTAGGCTCATATATAATGAGCCGCCAAAAATAAGGATTAAAAAACAATCTTTTCGACGACTCATTAAAAGTGCCGCCATAATTATTTTCTCGAACACTACATGAAAATCAGTATTTTGTGAAGGAAATTTTGCAAGGGAAATAATCCCTTTAGATTTACAACTATTTGTTAGGGTTAAGTGAGGAGAATAATAATTAGGGAAGTTCCTCAAAAAATATATTTTCCTTACTACATTTCTTACCGATTTGTAAGGAAAATGTTTTAGAGGAATAATGAAGAGTTTTTGTGACAGTTTTTCCTTTTAAATAATTTTAAGGAGAATCCCTCACTAATTACCTTTTTGAATCCTCAGAAAATGTATTCATTTGAAAGGGATTTATATCTCCTTAAAAAAATATATTTTTTTGTAAGGGAAAACCCTTAAAAAAATATATTTTTTGTAATTGTATTATTTTTTTGCGTGAACTCTTACATAATTATGATTTGCTCCCTACACTTATATTTTTGTAACTTTATCACATATTTTGAAGAACAAAAATCACATATTAGTAAATAATACAATTATGTAGGGAGCAAATCATAATTAGTCACGTAAAAAAATTGACCAAAACAACCTTTCTTCATACATATTAAGGAGCATCACGAAAAGTAAAAATTGAAATCACTGGAGTCCAACAAAACCCTCCAGATATCACTAAGAGTTTGGATATATTATTCTACCTTTACAATTCTCTTCTACACTTGATTGTTCTTTCTTTCCTCTAAGCTTAAAGGCTACAGTCTATCTAAATTCGTGACGAAGGCCCTGGGTGCTCCATCAAGTCCAACAACATTTTCGCCCTGTGCTGCAACTTGCGGATATTGTCCAAATGCAGAATATTCCACATCCGAGTTCGATTAGTTCTAATTCAAAAGATCGAGGTGATCTTGCTTATCATTCCATCTTATTTCTTTACGTCTCAACCATCTGTGAATGCCAAATCTCAATTCTCCATTGATTTGTGAAATTAGCTGTTGAATCTGTTATCTACAATTCTATGGCAATACTATTGCTTACGGCTGGTGATTTTGTGCCTCTTGTCCGGATTTGAAGCACAGATTCAATCATCAACACGAATTTCGATTTCTTTGCAAGTATTAGTTGCAGCTCCATGTGTTGCTCTGCAAGTTATTTTGGTATGTGGCTGCTCTTTATACATTCTGAGAGCTACTAAATACAGGTGGTTTAGGTGCAGAATCTACAGTAGTTCTTCTGTATACTGCAGCTGATCCTTATCTTGAAACTCAAGTCTGGTAGTAATTAGCATAAAAACATCAAAACGTATATAACTATATAGTATTCCCCACAGATTTAGTAAAACTATCTATACGTAGGATTGTGTTTTGAAAAAACAAGCGTACTAATTGTGCGTATATGAAGATATTCAAGCAGGATAGAAGAATGGAAGGGGAACCGCTGTTATTAAGTTTGTATCTTCCTTTCTGACTGCAAATTCCTTTCGCCTCAACTTGGTTTACATTAGCCCGGTATTCAATCTATCTGGCTATCTTTCTGACAAGTGAAGCCAAACCTCCTCATTTTCAATGTTAAACTGTAGTAATTTGTTCACAGGATTTTATCTTCAACTGTGGTGGTGTGTCAATTGCATTTGTGTTTGTGACAACTTGGGATAAGAATAACGTTTCAACCATCTTTAGCAGGTAAATCCATCTTATCAATGATTCCATCTCCAAGTCTTCTCGTCTCTAACAAGATATCCTTCGCAGCAGAGCTCGGAAATTGAAGGAGCAATTTGCCCATTGTAGTGTTGTGGTTACTCTTCCAAGCAAAGAGCAAAATGAATCGTTTGTGGGGTCGTATTTCAAGTAAATAGTTAGACATACTACATCTAAAATGAACATTATTTTGCTGTTGTTGTTGTATTATTATTATTATTATTATTATTATTATACAGTGGTGATCTTTATTTGTTTGTGGTTTATTAAGGTTGATGAAGGTTGGTAGACCCACATTTGTGCATGTTCATGACATAGACATGGGCTTTGAGAAGATTGCACATATGGCGGTTTCTCTAGGAGGTGAAATTGATGCTCATTTTTATTGGAGTGAAATTTTGATTCTTCTTGAGTTAAAAAGTTGATGTGTGGAACTACAACAAGCACAAATTTCAGCTCAACAATCTCAGATCAACCAAATGCAACACATTAGTGCAAAGCATGTAGTGGACTTTGAATGTTTAAACTATAAACTTGTTTCATATAATAATATATATATATGTGTATTCTGTTACATGTTATAAATATATTATATATATATATACATATATTTATAAAATTATTTATAGTGATTTTCCTTGATAGTACATAAAATTCCTCACAAATTTACTCCTTAATAATCCCTTTGTAAATTTACTAAATAAATACCCTCACTATTTTCCTCAAAATTCTTGAAAAACAAACTCTTGAAAAAATCCTTTATAATTTACTTGGGAAAATACTCACAAAATTCCCTAAATAAGTTTGTGAGGGAATTGATTTTTAAAACTTTGCTACGGATTTTATAAGGAAAATTTGTTGAAACTTTTTGCAAGGGATTTTCCTTTTAAATTGCTATTTTTCTAGGAAGCTTATTTGTGAAGGGTAGATCCCTTAGAAAATTCATTACAAAGTGCAATTTCTAAGGGATTTTTGAAATTCCCTTAGAAATTTGACCCTCACAAAAAGGCAAATTTCTTGTAGTGGAAACTTTTCATTTGAGCCGCTAATTTCCATGGTTGTTCATATTTTGAGTCGTGATAATTGCCGCGATACTTTCTATAGTGGCTCAATTAGTGTTGAGCCGTGAAAATTTAGCCGAAAAACAAAATCATTTGTAACGGCTCATTAATTGAGCCGTTACAAATGATTTTGTTTTTCAGCCGTTAACTATGAAGTCTCCTGTAGTGACCCAACAAACATACACTAATGTTACAAACAAGTTCCGACTCGATTTGAGCCACAAAAGGGGTCCCCTAGACATGATACAAACCCAGACCAAGTTACCCAACCTTGGGGACTTGGTCTGAATGCGGACCTAGACCAGAGGACCCCAAATTAGGGCTCAATTGGAGCCCCAATCGTCTGAGCCGAACTTGGTCGGGTTGCTTACCCTTGGGGACCTTGTCTGAGTTCGGACCCAGACTATAAGACCCCCGATTGGGGCTCCATTGGAGCCCCAATTGGTTTGGACCGAACCTAGCCAGGTTCGATTCCCCATTCCCCTGATTGGGGCTCCAATTGAGCCCTAATCGGGGGTCATATGGTTTGGGCCTGAACTTATACCCGGTCTCCTAACGTTAGGGACCTTCTTCTGGCTTTGGACCCAGGCCATAGGACCCCTGATTGGGGCTTAATTGGAGCCCCAATCGACTTGGACCGATTCCAGCCAGGTTCAGTTCAGATGATTATGGCTCCAATTGATCCCCAATCGGGGTTCCTATGGTCTAGGTTCGGACCCAGACTAGATCCCCAGGGTTGGGTGACATGGTTTAGGTTTTGAAATCTGGATAGGGGATTCCCGGTGTGCCTCGAATTGACTTGGTACTTGTTTGTAACATTAATGTAGGTTTGTAGGATTTAGTTGTAACTCTTAGAAAAGTATTCAGTTATTTTGAAAATATGAAAAATATTTAACATAATTTTTAACAGAAAAGTAACAGAGGTACCAATTACCATCAATTTCAAACATGCTAGACCATTAACCATCACAAAAAATATGTTGGTCCAACTAAAGTTTTGTGCAAACATGTTTGACCATGTTTAGACTTTTCCCTACGTGAAAACACATATGAAGATATCACCCATCCATTTCTAGGTTAGTTAAACTCTTTTATTACATTACAACTTACTTTTAACTGTTTATTCGGTTATTACCCGAATTTGGTAATTAGGCCAATGTCGTATTTTTACCCTAATTTGGTTATTAACGCTTGTATGTATGTAATGTTCGAGAGAGAGAGAAATTGAGATATTCAGTTTTTTTTTTTTTTTTTGTGGGGGGGGGGGGGGGGGTTATTCATGAAATTATTCAATTCTATTAATTTGACTTAGTACCCTATAATTTTAATAAGTAGTTTTTTTGTATAATTTTATCTATCATAGTGTTGAAATAATTTAATTTGATTGAATCATGTCAAAAGAATTTAAATTACGTATATGTCATAATTCTCTCACATACACGTGGAACCCTAAAATTAATTCAAATCTCCAAATTCACTTTCAAAGTCCATTTCATTTCTAAGTATGTCAAATTAAACTTTGTCTTGGAAAAATAGTAAATTGCAAGTTCTGCACCAAACAAATATTTAGAGGGAGATAAATAAAATAAGAAGGAAAAAACATAACATTTGTTTTATACAATTTGCACAATAATTTGAAATAAATAAATATTAAACAAGACTTATGATATATAAATTATATTTAATAAATATTTAAACGAGTAAAACTAATTTATAATTATAGTTTATTTTAATTAACTTGAAAATAAAAGAAATAAATACGTGTTGAAAGTACATAATATTTAGAATGGAAAAAATATTAAATAATAGTAATTAAATTAATTAAAAAACACTTACCTAAATAAATAATAATGTCTATATCTTTTCGCCAAGAGTTAAAATATATAACTATTTATTTGATTTCTAAATTTAAAACAGAAAAATTGAAGAAATAAATAAAATATTAAATATATGTTTTTTTGTCAACAACTTCAATACTTCTTATTCAAAGAGAAAACCGGAATCAAAGCGATCACGGGAGGTCATTATTACAATCAAATACTAATTTGGGGTTGGGGTACAAGGACCCGATTATCTAAACGCACACCCAATCTGGCTTGCCTAGGTATCCAAATTGCGCTCTCATTAACAGAACGCGAGATTGCTTGCCAAATGACATCTGAAATTTGTCGCGCAATGATCATGAAATTCTCACCTACGATGTCTAGTGTCTAGTAGCTCATCTTTCCTTGAATTTGCTCCACAACCCTCAAGGAATTCATTTCTACCTCAATCTTCTGCTAACCTCTATAAACCACTAGCCTTATGCATCCCAATACCACTTTGTCACTCCTAGATCTTTGGTTCAGTCCACCAATTGGTTGATCATTTTTGCCTCCACAATTTGTTTGGATGCACCATGACGCGCCGCAATTCATTCGGATTGCACTATCTCTAAGTTTATTACATCTATCTGATCGGTTCTCCCTGGTTTCGGTGCTGCATTAGGCTCAGTCCTTGACGACTCCGATTATGCGCCTTTAATTGCAAGAACCGTCTCATATGGGTTCGGTCTATTCCCTTTAAAGGTTGCTTTGCATCATACTTTCCATATATGCCAACAAGTCTACATACATAGACTCTGCTGCTCTGCTCTTGCTATGCCCGTGACTCCCCCTTTTGTAATATATTCCTTTATCCATTCATTAAAGGTCGAAGTCTGACATTGAGTCTGTAAAATACCCAGGACACCAAACCACAGTGCCTCAGTCAATCTACACCCACTGATCATGTGTTATATTTTTTCCTCAAGCCCACAGATAGGACAATCCTCATCCACTATAATCCCCCTTCAATTGAGATTCCGTCCAACCGCAATAGCATTTGAAAGTACACACCACATCTTCCATACATTATCATCAGGGCCTAACTCTAGCACAGTGGATCTGCCATTCTCTTTCAACCGATGATGGATGACTTCACCGACACTCGCCCATCATTTATATAGGGGCATATCATTCGGTTAAGGCATGGTTCAGATCTTAGTGGTATGTTAAGAATGCAGCGTGCATCTATGTCATTAAAGCTGCCTTAAATGACTTCCTCATCCCATACAATATTCGGCCCAAACAGGCCATTAACTCTTGTGTTCGACGGGGGACCTCCATTTTGCCCATTCTACTCTGAAGCTTGGCTTTGTCAATACCCACGGGTCCTCAAAGATTTTCACATTCGTGCCATCTCCAATTTTCCACAAGATGTAAATGCCATGGACCAGACTCATCCAGCCCCTAGAATCTTGGCCACCCAGATGAATGGGAGACCGATGTATTTACCGGAATCCGAAGTGCCTTGAATTTGAGCACCCCTTATATCTCCTTACAACTGTCATCATATGCCCCCTTATTAAAGACCAGGTTGGATTTCACATTGTTTACGCGCTGTCCAGTGGCTATGCAGTACCTGGTCAATATATCCTTAAAAACTTAGGCATTCTCCACCATGCCTTTCAATAAAATGAGTGAGTCATCAACAAAGAACAAGTGGTGAGACCACTAAGCTTCTCCATCCGAGTGGCCTCCTAAATTTTTCGGGAAAGCACATCCGCCAAGACGATGTAAAGATACAGATATAAGGGGTCTACTCACCGCAGCCCCCTAGTTGGACGAATGGTACTTGTCCACCTACGATTGATCAAGACACGGTATGATACTTTTGTTATGCATTGTCTCATCCATTCGACCCATTTCGAACCAAAGTCTATTTTCTCAAGGCTTTTCAACAGAAAGCCCCACTCGACCAGATCATATGCCTTTTGCATATCCAGCTTCAAGGCACATTCAATTATACCGCCACCCCTTCGATTCTTCAAGTGATGGAACACCTCGTGAGCAATCATAATATTGTCCTATATTGCACGACCTGCCACAAAAGAGCTCTGATAAGGGGTGACAAGATCCGATAAATAGGGTTTTAGCTTATTCACCAAGACCTTGGATACAATTTTATATATGAAATTGCAAAGGGTCTAAAGGTACTTGCTCTATCTGGACCTGTAGCTCTTGCCCCTCCCAACTAAAAATCGCAGCCCTAATTTCTTCATCGAACACATCCCTTTCCAATTCAGTTTTCATCTCCTCCGTAATCTTAATTAGTCAAAATAACCCCCATAAACTCCCCTTCATTCAAGTACTCCCCATCTGACCTGAATACCGTTTGAAAATGGCCACATATCTTGTTTTCCAGACACCTGACCGAATTGATCCACTCTTTCTGATCATTATGTACCCTGGTTATGCGGTTTCTTCTTCTTCTAACATTGGTCGTGAGATGAAAGAAGTTTGAATTTCGGTCCCCTTTTGTGAGCCACTTAACCTTGGACCGCTGCCTCCAATAAACCTTTTCTCGATGGTGGATATCCTTAATTTGACTTTTGAGGGCTGCCTCTTGTACCTGGTTATTCATGCTTGGACGGCCACCAGTAACACGTAGGAGTCGATAGGCTACTTTTCTCAATTCAACTTGATTAGTCCCGAATTTTTATTTTCTACACCGAGTTAATCTCCTCCGACAGCTCTCCAATCTCACATCGGTCTCCACTCGTCTATCCACACTATCCCATTCGGTCCAAGCTTCTGTAATTACATCTTTGCACTTAGCGTTTTCTAGCCACATCTCCACGAACCGGAAGTAGTGTTCTGTCCTTTGCTCGTCTTGTTCACGGTGGAGTATGAGAGGTATGTGATCTGATCCAATTGCAATTTCATTTGTGCACTGGATGTCCAGATATCTTGCAGTCCATGCCACATTGATGAGGACCCGATCAATTCTTTCCGACATCCTTTCCGCCCCTCGTCTGTTGTTGGACCAAGTGAATCTAGATCCTTTCGCACCTAGGTCTTCCATGTTGATATTGTCAATCATATGATTGAACTCATCAATCTATCTTTGAGATTTACACCTTCCCCCTTCTTTTTCATGATAATGATAGATCGCATTGAAATCGCCCATGCACATCCAAGCTGACTTGCGCCCTCTTCCTATATTGCGCAATTCATTCCAATTTTGTTTTCTCCTATGGGGATCCGTATCGGCATATAACCATCTAATGAGACAAAGGTTCGGCTGGTTTTTAGACTTTACCTCACTATCAATGATCTTATGGGTGATCGACTTAATAGACACTTGAACATCACTCATCCACCATAACGCCATTCCTCCCGCCATTCCTCGTGGATTTACATAATAAGCATAATCCATCCCCACTTGTTCTTGAACCCTTTCACATAATACATTTCCATTCGTTGTTTCCATCACACATATGATCTCCGGCTGATGCACCCTGTTGAGTTCTTTCAGATGTCGAATTGTTAGAGAATACCCTTTACCCTGACAATTCCAACATATTGTATTCATGGCCCACTTGTGGTTGTTTCGGGACAACCACCAAAACCCTTTTAAGCAACTTGTGATTCTCCTTCCTTACTCTCCTTATCCCCATTCTCTTTATTTCTTTTGGCCTTTATCAACGTTGTTCTGATTCTCTACTTTTGAGGTCTCCCTCTCGACCTCTTTGTTTTCACTTGACTACTCTCCAGTTCTTTCCCTTCTTGTGTCATATCAATTTTTTTTCTTCCTTATGTTTCGTTCATCCTCCTATTCCTCCTGCTCGATCCACCTTTTTAGAGACATCGTTGTCAGAATTGGGCTAAGGCTTGTTATCTGGAGAGTTGGCTCAGGAGTGGGGTTTCGACTTGGGATTTTTTTGGGCTCTTCAATTGGGATAGGCTTATTAGGGTTGTTTCTTGCAAGTATTACGATAGTGTCAAAGGGTTTGAGTGTAGGGAGGTTTAGGATGGTTGATTATCGGTGGGTAAGGTTGGTTCGGGAAGGCAAGGGAATATCATGGTGGATGGTTAGGGGGTTCGATTCAGGCTTCGAAGTTGGGTTAGAGTATATTGGATGACAGTGTATTGTATGGTGCTTGAGAGGTGAATGATGGGGTTGGCATCGGTGGTTTTAGGTGGTAAGGAATTGTTTTCATTCGACCAAGTACTTCTCCCATACGTAGTTATCTCCATATTTTCCAGTCGATCCTGACCCATCGATTATGTTTCATCCAGCTGCATAGTCTCGGTTCCAGCTCCCCTACTATCATCATCATGATATTTTATGCAGGTTTTCTCCTATTGATCCATTCAATTTGCCCGAGATCTTTCTTCTCCAGCCCTGTTGCATTCATCTGTCGCTCCTTCCATCACATTCTCCAGGATTTTTTCATTGATCTTGCCTCTTTCATTATTTCATACCAATTATTTTTCCTCGTTGGAGTTTTTTGGGACAGTCCTTCCTCATTCGATCCATTATGCCCCGATTGTCTCGATCTTTTTCCATTCAGCCAGGAACCATACATTGGGTGTCCCGACTTCTTCTCAAACGTTTGGACCTCCGCCTTTCCTACTAGTGTTCTATGGCCAAGCTTTCCACAACCAAAGCAAAAATCAGACAATATCTTGTATTTTATCAAGACCATGCTTTCCACCAAAATCGAGCTAGAAGAGACTGGTTTACATCGACCTCAACATTTATTATTAGATAGCAATTGGCAGCTTTCTCAGTATCCTTTTCTATCTCCATAAATTTATCAATCTTATTCCCGAACATCTCAGCATTCCCAACATTGAACATCTCCAACTCTAGGTCATGAATATGGACCCATAATTGAACCATTATGAATTCGGCTCTTGCGAGTACCCTGATCGACTCCAATTTTTTAATGTTCAGATAAAGGCCTTGGAAAGACCACGAGGACATATCAAATATCTGTTTCATGATCTTCTCGTTCTCAAATTTAAACTTCACAACTCTGTCCAATGCCTATGTCAATTTAACTGAACCGAAAGTTTCCCAAGCCTTTTGTAGCACATTGATGATTGCCACGTTTTTCACCTGCTTCTGAGCTATAATTGCATCCACATATCTATCAATCCCATCCTACGGTTCGATTCCAGATCCAGAGTGATTTTCCGAGTTGTCATATTGCCAGCGGAGTCGGCACTGCGTCGCCGCCCAGAAGTCCTCACAGCGATCGTGTCCTTCTGCAAGCACAGGTAAAATAAAAAAAAAGGTTACACAATCTCAGACAACTCTCTTACTGTCCGAGGGTTTCGACGTGCTGCACGTCCACATAGCTACACCAACCATGCTCAGCAATTCACACGGAACCTTTCATACAACAGACGCACGGTGCAGTCTTCTTTGCACTAAAACCTTGCTGCACACCCAGGACGATGGTGCAAGTTCGAGGCACTCCATTCCTGACTGCAGCCGCACAACCTTTCTTCCGCCTCTAGGGTTTACGTCGGTTACACCTGCATGAAGGATATAATATGCTTCTCGGTTTAGTTATGCAAATAGCCACTGACCTAAATTTATCTTGAATATTCCTGCCTTAGTAACTCCAAGATTGGAGCTTTGGTTCAGATCGATGGTGTCCTCAAAATCCAAACATTCACCGCATGGACACCGCTTCCTTGACACTCCCTACAAGGTCATACTTAGAGCTAGACGATCACAGGAAGGTTCCAGCAGTCGAGCGACGCTGGCGAAATCCGACAAAGACTCGCCGGGAAAAACTCTCATCGAAACCCTAGGCAAGCGATTGATCTTTTATTTATTTATTAAACATATGTTTAATAAAAATAAATAAAGTTATAGGAAGTTATTGAATAACTAAAAGAGTAAATTTAAAATACAGAGATAGTAGGAGTTACTGGATAACCAATAAAATTTATATATAACTGTTTAGCAAATGATTTTAGGTATCTTAATTTTGGTTTATACTAATATTAAAATGTTTGAATCTAATATTACATTAGTTAATGCTGAAAATATCAATCAAATATTACTTGACATTCTTTTGTTATCATATTTGACGTCCCTAGATGTGTACACGATAATGTTGATTGAAAAGCGATTTTTGAAAATAAATTTATACCACAATAATATTATATTTGATAAAGTTAAGTATGTAAATACACATTTGAGATTTTTATTTGTATACTAATAATGATAAAATTAAACTTTTTTTGTTTTTTTTGGCCATCTTGATAAAATTAAACTAAAATGATACTTTTCATAGAAGTTTGTCAAAGAATTATTTAATATTACTATGTACCAATTATGATTATATTTTAAGTCATTTTTTTTTATATATATCTAAAGATTAAAATTAATAGTAGTATAAATAGTGTATATGTATATATAATTTATTAAGGCATATTTGTGTGTATAGTCTTCACATATTTTTAATTATGAAGACAAGTAAATACAAATAAGAAGTAACTAACTATTACTCAATATATATGTTATATTAATCAATAAATTTAACATATATGTATTGGATATATCATAAATAATAAACGCTATATAACATAAAAAGTAAGTTAAATAATATTAATTAAAATTATACGAATAACAAAGACAAAAACTCTTTCATTTTATAAGTTGATTTAATCTTTTCAATATAATAATATGATTAAAATATATTTTGATTTAATATTTCCTTATTCATCTTATAATTTAAACTTTATATTAGGCTAGATGTATATAACAACAATTCACTCAAGTTTTATATTATGCATGAAGCGTAAATCAGTTCTCTAGTATGTATTAACTTAGCTAGGTTATATACAATTTTGACAAATAACTGAACGACTCAGCTACATGTTAAAATAGAGTAATTCTATTATTCTACTTAACTTACATATTTCCGTAATGATGTGGGAATGACATGTAGATAAATGTATGCACTTATAAATCCTCTAAGCATTTCAAAAAACATATTTCTTTCTTTTATCCATTGATTAAAAACTATTACTTTACTTATATATATATTAATTGTATACAACGATTACTCCAATAAACTTTATATTTCTCAGGAAGTACGTAAACCTAAGAAAATAAGAAAAAAATGATTAAAAAGAATGTGTTGATAATGTAATAAAATCTGTAACATATTACTTCAGATAAATAGTTTAAAAAGTTCACAAGTACGATTATATTCTACTTATTTGTAAAAACTAAAATCAATTGATGATAATTAGGTATAATCACAAAACAATAATAATATTAATGATACCTTTTTAACTAACATTTTTTTTTATGAATATACTACTAGCATGTTATAATCATGAACCAAATTATTATTAGATTTGAATTAGTTATACAAACAAAAAATGATATAATCAGTAAATAGTCCTAATATGGTGCACCATTGTGTACCTAATTATGTCTGAGTTTGAAATATCAAAATTTTAAATGAACCAAAATTAATAATATCATACCTTGGCATATGGTCAGACCGTTTATACGTATATAATTTTATATATTATATTAATTAGTATTAATTATTATAATTAATCAATGAATACAAACAAATAATAATTTTGTTATTTAATGGTTATTTTAGTTCTTTAATTGGTTTAGTAGAAAGTTATATAAACATTTTTAAATCAAGTTATTTTATTCTTAATTTGATTTTAAATACTTATTTTGGTTTTAAATGTGTATTTTTTTGTTTTTTCGGTTTAAACCGAAAATCCGAAATATGAATGGACAATTTATTTTTCCTTATACGGTCTTTTGTCCGGGCTTGTTTTTAAGAAAATCGGGTCCGGAAATATAGGTACCCGACCGAAATAGTAAAAAATTGGTCTGATCCGTCCGGTTTCACCCCTAATTTATACCATTTTATATTAAAAATTGCTTTAAAATAAAAAATAATTATCTTTTTTATTAATAAAATAAAGTCATACATAAAAACCCTATTTGAAGTTGAATACCTAATACATATAATTGATTTTTTTAATGCATTTTCCAAATTAATATTTTAAACAATTTAAACTTATAAGAGTAAACTTATATTATGAAAATATTATTGTAGTCTATTCCGTTAAAAAGGATAAATAAGTATTTAAACTTCAAACTGTATTATAGTAATATATTTTAAAAATAATTTAGAGTATAATCATTTAAAAAATATAAATAAGTGTTACACAATATATTACCAAAAACATATTTGCAATATATACAAAATAAGAATAAATTAAGTTTATACTTACTGTGCAAAGTGCATATGTTAGATACCTAGTATGGAATAATTAGCAGTTTATTATCGTAGACGATTATATGTACGGGCACTACAAGAATGTTGGTTTATAGTGGTGGACCAAATTCGTTGTCACTAAATATTTTTACTAAATAAGATATTATGTGTCGACATTTAAGGTCGTCGTTATATAGTCGCAAACTTCAAAAGTACGTTTGATGTGGATTTGTTTCGTCGTAAAATAGTTCTGCTTGTAAGAAATTCAGTGTCAAGCCATCATCGACGGTAATAAACAAACTTTTTATTGTAAAAACGTTTGTTTAGGGTTTAATTTAATTGTTATAAATTGTATATAAACAATTTCGATTTCTGACCATCACAGTTATCAATTTTCCGTATAGTACGACAACACGACCGCAACTTGTACGAAAACGCAACAAGTGTTGATCATGAAGAATTAGTTTGAATTTGGTCTATCTTGATTTCGGTTGTGTTTTGTTTCCTATGTAATCTCTATTTCTCTTACTTATTTATATATTTGATTTATAATTGGTAGGATTATGTGTTGTGTTGCTATCATTTCTTTGCCAACTCCCATCATGGCTCACCCTCATGTCTCCTCTTGACTCGTCAATAGTCTCACCTCGGCCTCGTCTCATTGCTGGAGAAAAAAGACTCCAGTAAGAACAATATTTGGAGCCTTATTTACTTATTAGAATTTAGGGTTGATAAGGGGATTAGGGATTTAGGGTTGATTCGGTTGATTATTCAGCTTTGATGTCCAGAAACCTAGCAAGCAACAACAGTAAACCTGTAAATGGAAGTTTTATATTCTCTTCACGAATGAAAGGTTCGTTGTGCGATCTAGATGATTCTTCAGTACCCTTGTTGTCACTGGAATGTTCCTATCCTCGACGGGGAAGTTTGTTAAGACTTGAGAGTGGACCTTGCAAATTATTTGTAGTGATTAGATAACAGTCTCGGACCAATTGAAAGAACAGAAACTTGGAGTAGGACCAAATTGGCTTCCTGCAATGAGCCTGACATTGCATTGATAAACAAATGAAATGTGGGTCATCAAATGTATACAATATGATTTTGACTTGAGGAGTAGATTTATATATGTATAAAATGTGCTGTGACTGCAAAAATATTTTGAGGAAGGGACAGAAAATGAGAATAGAGATCACAACATCTTTATTGTTTCTCCACTAAAGGTGTATTTATGAATTTTAAGCTTCTGATTAATATTATTCAAAGGTGAAGATAACTAGTTGTTGGTATGAAAATGTTGTATTAATTCATTTTTGTCAGGAAACACATTGTTTAAGTTTCATTGAAAGCCTAATCTCATGAACCTCAAATGATTAGTTGTTTCTGTTTGATCGTTAGTTGTTTCTGTATATTGAAATTTGTACGAAACATGCAATCGATTATGGCACAACATAACACATATTTAAGTTACCTCATTGAAGGATTGCTTTAGCGGAAGCGGAAGCGGATCTGCCTAATGTTGGAATCACGGTCTGCCGGAGAGGAGGACACACCACGGTTTAACGGGCAATGACCTATAATACCACAGCTAACGACCTCTGTCTAAATTGTAGGGTGACTATCTATCATAATAAAGTTTTTCATAACCCTGAGCACCCCTATATATACTGATATATAAAGGGATAGATTTTAAGTCCAGACACACAACTGGGCTTATGTGAATGGGCTCCCACTTATGGGTGGACCATTATCCTAAAGCCAACATCTTCCACTCACACAAAGTGTGTGTGGAGGGGGGGCTCATTCATCATGCCAACACAAAGAGAATGAATCTTATTATACAGTAAAGTCACATACGAGGAGTCAATCGTGTGACCGGTAGGCACAACGAGCAAAGTGCTACGCACTAGTTAAGAATACGTAGCGACCCGCGGATCCCAGACCAGCAGTGGAAATGTGCCTTGCACCCTTGGTCATGTAATCTTTCTCCAGGTTTGACCAGACAATGATCTTTCAGACTTATATATGCATTACACCCACAACCGCAGTCGATGCCGCGGTTGGTGGCCACATTGTAGTCACAATATAATGAAGATCCCATAATGTCCATTCTCTTCCCAGAAAACTATCAAAACAATTCAACTCGCTTTTCTAGAACCCGGATCCGGGCGGAATACGTCGAAGGCTTATCGAGCACGAACTAAGATAGTAAACATTGAACTGAACCTCAAGTCTCTGTTTAGAGTAATAAGGGTACGTATGCGGCTCTTACACAAAATGCATTGGGTCTCACATGACTCCGAGTTAAGATCACATCTTGGGTCATACCCATGGCCGTTTTGGGTGCGTCGCGGTATAGAACGCGCGCGACAACATATGTCATTTCCCATGAAGCATATGTCCAAATGTTGTACAGATGTCCATCAGACACACAAAGTACCTGAACCAAAAGTCACAAAGACTCCCATCCGACCCCTGAGTGGATTGACAAACCAGAATCCATCGTAGTGCGAAATCAAGTAGTTCCGGATACAAAGCCCTTTCTGGTCATCCCAACAGATTTCCAAAACTAGAAACCATAACCAGCCTCACCCAGCCACAAAGGCATAGAAGTTATTACCCGTGTGAGAGGGTGATCCAATCCACTTTAACATATTCCAATAATGATCACAGTAAGAACTCATAAAACACTCAAACTATAAAACATGCATACTCAAATATAATTCAAGTTAAAGAACATTGTATGGGAAATAAAACCAATGAAGTACATCAACTAAGTCTACACAATCCTAAAGACAGCACATGCCTCACTAAAGACTCCATTTTCAAGGTTGGAGAGACGTTCCACAACCATCTCATCTGTAGACAAGTACTTTAAACTCATCTCCTTGTGTCTAACCATGTCTCTAACTAGTTTTGTTTGATATCTACTTCCTATGACTTATTATGATACTTGAGTTTCTATATCACGGAGATTGTGATTCCAATGAATCAGCAATCAATCCGGAAATCTATTCGGCCATACAACCTACTGAATGGTCCACACAAGACCAACACATTTGGCATCAATGGCGATCAACATAATGTGCGACTGCTTCTCGCTCATCCACGATATGGCTCATCCAGATATGGTGCCATCATAAGAGCAGAAAATCTGAGATGGGTTTTCTCTCATCAAAGTCACCACCATAGTGTGCATCGTTATACCTAGTCAACCAAAGATTCTCGGGTCCCTATTAAGTCTCTAGAAGAGAGCATGACGATGCCCTTAAGATATCACATGATCCTATTTACTGCCTATCATTTTTGCAATCTGGGTCCAACTTGGTACCGACATACCATGCCGACTGCATGACAAATATCAGGTTGAGTACACACTATTGCGCACATTATGCTTCCGATTGTACTTAGCTACATAATTTATTTATCTGGTCCATTTATTTTGTAGTATTCGAACATATATCCATTTTGAGAGGTTGACCAACGTAAACTGGAGTTTCAATTGTTCGCAGTTACTCATGTTGAATATTTCCAACACTTTGTTTATGTAGATTTCCTGTGAAAGCCACAACTGACTCCTACGACGATCTCTCGAGATCTGAATCCCAAGGATGTGCGCCGCCTCACCCAAGTTCTTCATTCCAAACAGAGAAGACAATCAAGTGTTTACCTGTGTGAGGAACTCTAAGCTATTTACGAGTATGAGTATGTCATCTACATATAGAGTCAAACACAAAGTCCCGTCCAGACCCTTTTAGGGTACATGCAATGATTCTCATACATCAAGAGAAATCCATTTTCCACCACCAAATCGTGAACTCTGCGGTACCACTGCCTAAAGAACTGTTTCATACTATATATCAATTTGTGAAGTTTGCACACTAAGTACTCATGGTCTTTCTGCACAAAGCATTCAAACCTCTCCATATAGATCTCTTCTTCTATCTCACCATTGAGGAAGACGGTCTTAATGTCTATCTAGTGCAGTTCCAAGTGTACATTCACTCCAATAGTCATAATCAATCGAGTTGTGATACTCAACTTTTCATCAGCCTTGAGCTTCATCTTAAGAACCCATTTAGCTTTATTACTCTATGTCCTCTCGAAGTCTGACCAGTGTCCAAACACTGTCCTACCTTATAGATTTCATCTCGTCCAAAGTGTTCATCGCATCTTCCATTACTTTCATCCATCCTTCTTATAAGGGTCCATTGAGAGTTTCTCTAAAGTTTTACGGTACAATAACCATATCATCAAATATTAGGGTGTTTACTTCTCCTTCACCTTCGAATGCATATCGTTGGGAGGAAAACTTATGTTCTAGCCCACAGCCTAACAACTCACTACTACGAGGGTATGACCATGATCACTCACACTAAGAATGAGATTCCTAATGCTCCAACTGTCAACAAGATCATCAGGAGCGGAATCTGTTCCATTCGCTCCAACAGGCGGTGAATCCGGCGGACGACGAACTGATTCATCATATCTAATTCCACCTCCCCCACTCGAATGAACAAGTGTTTGCTCAACTTGATCTTGAATCTAATATAGAGATCGATACAACTCAATATCTCCCTTCTTAGGAAATTCATTCTCTACAAACGTTACGTCTCGTGAGTCGATCTCGGTAACACTCCCACTGTCATACTCCCACGTTACGTCTTGTTTGTTATTGAACCTTCCACCCATTACTGTTAGATTAACTTGTTAAGTAACCACGTTTAATGCATGTGAACAGTTTAATTTTGAAAAAGATATAGCGAAATGCCAATTATACCCCGCCTATCAACAACATTTAAAATACAGGAAAAAGAGTTTTCTTTCTTTCTCTGCCACTATTACGATAGAAGATAAAATCAACAAAAATAAATACTTGCTTCAACCAAAAGAACAAACTTTTTGTCTCTCTCAATCTCCACTCTGAAAGAATAAATTTTTGTCTCTTAGTCTCCACTTTCACTCTTTAAAATGGGTTCCAACACTAGGCTCCAATCCATCATCATGTTTGGGAACATATAAACATTTGGTATCAAGTTCATAGAGATGCAAAGATCGCCTTCATCTTCCGCTCAAGTCTCTGCATCTCGGTGTCGAAAACTTCTTTCGTAAAGGTGTTCATCTCCCTCCTCCTATTCACCATCACCGATAAACCGCTCGACATCATCGCCTTATAATTAAAGTTGAACGTTCCGTTTCCAAGCACAATTAAGGACTCTTTCATCAAATCTGACAATCCAAATGAACCCTTCTTTTCATTCAACATCACAATATTACTACTGGCTTACCAATCTGAGAGCCTCTCTTTAACCTCTTCTTGCTCCACAATTCTGCAAAATAGTCGTGTTAAGGTCCGGCAAACTTTTGAGGATCTCGTTGGTCAGTTCTTTCCTTGTTAGGTCGATGGAAATGAGGGTTTTGATGACTAGCAATGACTCTACGTCGATGTTTCCCGGTAAAGCCTTGCTCGGAAGATGAAGTCCTTTGATAAACCCTTGCTTGAATATCCAGTATGCATCTACATATTCCTTTCAAGAAGGGAATGTATCTTTAACAACAGATGTAGAGAGCCTTGTTTGCATGTTTGTCTCTTGATATGGATTCAGGGGAAAGATCACTAGACTAGATAGAGACATTTTGGTCACGTAGAAATATTCAACAAACCTTCGGGGAGATGTTCATGGTTCTGAAAGCATTTGCTAATACCCCATGGACTGTGGCATTTGGATTAAAAAGTCAAGGAAAATCATTCATGAAGAGGAGGATCCTGGAAAGAAGGAGAACTCATTAGAGTTTTGTTTAAAGAAGAAGAAGAAAGAGAAGAAGAAACTAGGGGAACTTCATGTAATTTTTACTTAGTATGACGTCACATGATTAAGAAGATGACATACCAAACATAAATGTAACAAAAATTGACAAAAAAAAGTGCAAATACAAACAATTCAACACATACGGGGTGCAGAAACAAACATTGTAGGTGCATTTACCAACAACAACAAACATCTGAGTGCAATTTTAGACTTTTTCCTTTTTAAAATTACAGACCTATCATGTGTTGGCACGTCATTTTCCATTAATAAATAACAGAGATAACGATTTACCTCTACTCCAAAAGTACAACTAATAAAATTTTAAAAAGTAAAATTTAGATTGAATTTTTAAAGTGTCCGAATTTATAATAACAATTTGTTTATTAACCCTAACTGTTATGTGCAACTGTTATATTTCATTATGTTGGCTATTAGGTGATGTCATGTTCGTCATGAGATGAGGCTAACTCGGCAGGCTCGTGGACCTAACATCTCCAAATCAGTGTTTGTAAACGCTTTGATGGACATCTGTCGAATATTGGGTGACACATTGATGTTCTGACAATGATTACGGACACTCCATCGAACACTCAAGTAAAGGTAAACATTCACACAAATGTGAGTGCTCTTGCGGTTTTTCCATAACTTGAGCCATAACGCAAAAAACATTTGAGTCCATCTTTTCAATACGATGCAGGAGTCTCAGCTACAGTAATGCTTACTTAAATAATCCTCTCATTATACCTCACGTACTAACCTCAACCTGGGTGAGACCCTCAGAGTCTTTATGCCCCTATCTAGGTAGAGTGACATTGACAATGCCTGAGCCCTCTTCATCTTCAATTGCGTAGTGGGGGAGGGGGGAGGGGGGGTAAGGGGAATGATGAAGAAATGCCTCCTGTAAATAGTATAGATAATACCAATGGTCTTCCGCTCTCGAAAAGAAAGATCATCGAAGCTAGGGGAAAGCACCTAGAAGAGGTGGGGTGGGGTGGGTGGTAGGAATAAAATCAACATAACTCCTACCTTGTATAAAAGGTATTGCTAGGCGTTGGTCAACCGAAAATCATCAACGAACTGAATGTTGGTATCGTTATCCTACAACTATTGCATTCACCTTTGAAGCAATGTCACCTCACCTGAGAATGCTGAATCCCCTGCTGACCGTTACATATGTGATAGAAAACCAAAAAAGGTTCATGGAATACTACCACCCTTGAAGGGTGCAAAGGATTCTAAAACCTATGCACATCCTGAAATCATTGAGTACTAAATGTTCCAAGATAATAGTACTAACATATATTCATGGGATTATAGAACAGAGTGAATTCAAAATCCACATCAATCGGAGTGAGGTAGGCCTCACGAAGAAAAAAAAAATGCAAGCCCGTTCTATGGTACCAAGGACCCTCGACATCACTTAATCCTCTAGAGCTACAACGCATTTGAGTTGGGTTGGTACCAACTCATACAACTTCACATCTAATATAAAAGATACACAATACCAAGTTGTGACAAAATTATAAAAAAGAAAAAAACAATTCTAAGACAATGAGACTAGTTATGGAGTACGAAGTCATATTGTCAACAAGCTTATGATAGACTATTGCCTAAGTGGACTATCTGATAGAAGCATAGCCCGACCCATTTGTAGATCTTGAAGTCAGTTTTCCGATGTTGGCGACCATTGTAGAGCAAGGGGTTTCACATGAAGAAAACAAGAGTCTTTAACCATAAATGCAAAGAGGTCAAAGAGTCTAGAAAGTATAGGAGCGTACAAAGTTTACAACCTTAGGGTATTTATACATGAACAACAAAAATGAACCCTACTAAGGAAAATAGACATGATGTAATAGTCAATTACTAGGAACGACACAACCATCTACAAGTTGAAAATGGCAACCATCTAATGATGAATTTTTCAGCGAGATGAAATGAAAAGTAAAACAACACTATAATCCTTAAATGAGGACAGAGAAATCAAACAACCGGGGTCACACAAAAGTTCTCTGGACAAACGCTAGCTACCACTTGTCAGTTCAATAATGGGTAAACCCGTAGTCAGGATAAAGGTACTGCAATTAAAGATTTGTAAAAAAATGGTTATCCTTATCGGATTACAAAGAGTCCCAAAAAGCATGAATAACCACAACAAATGAAATCACTGTTACCCTCCAGTACATAAGGGCATCCAAACACAAAACAATCACCACAAATTCCATACTCTCAACCCATACATATAGCTGTATGAAGGCGTTGATAAGAATTCCAAGGAATGTTGGATGGATGAAGACTACTCTTAATCTCTGCCTTAACGAGCCGATTCACAGAGTGCTTCTCGATGAGGCATGATTGCATGTACTTATTAACACCTAGTGAACACCTTTCAAGGAAATGCCAAAACCAAAGTTTTTAATTTGTTCTTAACACAAAAGGATCGTCAAAGGTAGCCTGGGAATGATTGGAATGTTAGAGGTTATATTTCAGTTTTAGAGTTGAAGGATTATTATGTAGTTTACTTTAATTCTAAGGACTGTTTTGTAATTAGTCAATAGTTATAACGATTTGGTCTTACTTTAAATAAGCTTTGTACCGATATTTCAACTCAAGAATGAATAGTGTGTTTCAACTGCATTTTCAGTTCTTCAATTGTTCAGATTCTTTTTGCACTAAGGACCATTTCATGGTATCAGAGCTCCAAGTTGTGAATAGTATGTGATTTCCTGTCAAATCAGCAAGGATTTCAAGCCACGAAAGTTTCTCGTCACTATGAACCTGTTCATCACTAGGCGTCTGAACATTTATGATTCAACACTCAATCTGTAAGGTTTTCAACTTTAATTCTGTTTTCGTGTAAATCTAGTCCGGTTTATGAAGATTTAGGCGAGCATTGACCAGTTCTTCATCACTGAACTATTTTTCTTGTTGTTCTGTTTGTTGTCCTCTTCTTCGCTGTAGCTGTAATTCTGCATGAATCTAATTTTTGAGGATTCTTCTATGGATAATTTGACTCCAAAACAGTTGTCAAACAATGTTATTAACATCAAATTATATGAAACAAATTATCCATAATGAAACAACAAATTTGCTTCACAATTTCTAGTCATAGGCTTGAAGGTTACCTTGATGGTTCAACTAAAGTAGATGAGTTCATTGTCAATGTCGATGGAACCATGTCTGTGAATCCTGCGTGTAGAATATATAAGGAACAAGATAGTGCCCTTGTATCCTGGCTCTTGACTTCAATTGCTGCTTCGTTACTCCCAAATCTAATGCAATGTAGATCGAGTTATGAAATTTGGCAATCTCTGCATCAATTGTTCTCTGTGGCATCAACAACTCGTGCAATGATTTTGTTATGTTCTCTTCAATCCCAAAGGAAAATAGACATGAATATGAGAGATTACCTTGACCAAATTCAACTAATATGTGACGACCTGAGAACCTCATATCATCCAATCACTTAAACCATGCAGATCAGTAACATCCTAGTAGGTCTACCATCTGAATACAAACACATTGTTGCTGTGATTACAACAAGTAGGCAACTATATCACTTGGCAGGAATTGTGAGTGTTCTTTTACACGTAGAGGCTTGACAACAGGCTGCTGCAAATCAGTCCAAAATCAGTTGCCTTTAGTGTGCAAACTTCATATGGATCTAATGCAGGCCAGGTCAATGCGATAAGCTTTTCAATACCAGCTCAGTTGTCTTCAAATCAATCTCAACCTCAGTTTCAACATACAAAATGATTTTTTCTTCAAAACTACCAAGAACACTCCTATGGTCGATGAAGAGGCAGAGGTAACAACTTCTCAAGCAATAAATCACAATGCCAACTATGTGGTAAGTTCGGACATCTGGTAGAGAGGTGTTGGTACCGATTTAACCATTCATTCAATGGCATTACCAATCAATATTAGCCTAAAAACAGCAACAATCTCAACTCCATGCAACTTAGTTCTTCTTGCCACCTGAAATGTTGTTGAATGGTCGTTCAGTCCAGTCGTCTCTTCAACAATTTCAACCACTTCATCAGCCTCTTTTTGAACCTCCACAATAGTTCTTCTACCATAACACGTCTCTTGCAACTCATCCACACTTGCAATCAACCCCTAATTCTGTTCATGATCAAGAAACTCAACCTGGAATGAACATCAATGCACTCAATGTTCATAGTGCATCAGTGGCTCGTCTGAAATGGGAGGAGGTAATCTTGCATGGTTTCCGAACTCAAGAGCTTCACATCATCTCAAAAACTCATCCATGAACTTGTCAAACTCAGTTCCATATAGTGGACACATTAAACGTTTTGTAGATAATCGTAATACACTGGTCATGTAATTTTAAATTCAGCTCAAGAACCGATCAATTATATTACGTAATATACTTATAGCACCTAATATTAATAAAATCCTATTGTCTGTTTCTCAATTTGTTAAAGATAACCATGCTTAGTTTGGGGGGTTTCCTACTGATTGTGTTACAAAGGACTTGACAACCCAACAAGTGTTTCTGGAGGGATGTAAGTGAGATGGGTTGTACAAGTTCCTTGTGTCTCATTCTTCGTCTTTCAATCCATCATCATTAGTGTTACCTGTTTGTGTTTCGTTAAATAATCAAACTTGTGATCATCAAGTGAAGGCTTATACTAGTATGTGTCGAAATAATACTTGTTCCAATGAGGTGTTGTGTGAACATTCTGGTCATGGTGATTGTACTTAGTCTTGTGTGTCAAATAATGTTGTATGTGTTTGTACAGATGACTTCAACAAAGCCAGTTCTACTATGAATAAAATGAATGCTTTTTAATTCATGGTGATTTAGTTGGTTCTGCTCATGTTAAAGCTGATGCTGATTTTATTAGTTCTGATTCAGTTCTTGTTAAGGTTGATCCTGTAGTTGTTTATGTTCATGGTAATTCTGGTCATAAGAGACATGATCATGCTATTAATATACATTTAACAACTCAAGTATCATCTGAACTGTGTGTTGATTCAGGTAGAAAACATTCTGGTGTGTATGTTCAACATGCTGTAAATACTGGTTCTGTTTCTGGTGTTTTTGTTCGGCATGTTGTTAATGCAGGTTCTATTTGTTAAATACCTAATGTTGTTGGTTATGATAATACTAGTTGTCCTCATGAGATTCAGTTGAACTCAAAGGATCGGTCAACAAGTGATCAATACCAGGTAAAACCGTGTGCTAATTTTGGAATTGCCTTAACATCTTCTCTATCTATATCATCGGTTATTTGGTACCAAAGATTGGGTCATACCTCTTCAGAAACACTGGATTTGATACTTCAAACTGGTTTACCTTGCAGTGACAAAGTAGACAAATCTCATTTCTGTTCGGCATGTAAGATAGGAAAGAGTCACAAACTCCCTTTTAGCCTAGCTGTAGGTGCATATACGTGTCCTCCACAATTGCTTCAAGTGGACATCTGGGACCAGCTCCAGTAAAATCAAATGGATCAAGGTATTATCTAAGCTTTGTAGATGCTTACTCCATGTTCACTTGGCTATATTTCTTAGCTCATAACGGTGAAACCACCCTCGTTTTCAAATATTTTCAATTGTTTGCAGAAAAACAGTTGAACTGTGACATTAAATCAGTTTAGACTGATAATGGTGGTGAGTTCCTAGTATCTTTTAATGAGCATCTAACTTCATGCAGTATTCATCATAGGTTCACTTGCCCCTAATCCTCTCACCGAAATGAAACTGTTGAGAGGAAACATCGACATATAGTGGAGCTTCGCCTTACCTTACTTACGCATGCCTGTATTCCTTGATAAACAGATAGTGCTACTTCAGTTTACTTGATAAAGATATTGCCCTCCCCTGTGTTGGATAACCAATCTCTTTTTGAAAAGTTATTTCGAAAATCTCCTTCATATATAGACTATGTTACGTGTGTTTGGGTGTTTATGTTTTTGTTTTCATCATGTTCATGATTACAATAAGTATAAGTTCGATTATAGGTCTAGACCTTGTGTTTTTGTTGGTTATTCGAAAATGTTCATTTAAGATATAAGTGCATTGATAGGTCAGGTAGATTATACATTTCTCGACACGTTTAATTCAATGAGCTAGGTAGTGTTTCCTTATCATAGAAAGAGTTATGTTACTCTAGTGATTCTTCATCAGCATCCGTGTCTGCAACAAAGATATAGATGACACCTGAGATTCAAATGAGTGGTCCTCTTTGTGGCATCCCTGTTTCATCAACTTATAATCCACCTGAGCAACCTGAGTTGTGTCCCTCTACAAAACAACCTCGAGTTGATCTCGGTTCTCCTAATGCTGAATATGATTCTCCTAATGCTGAATGTGGTTCTCCTAATGCTGAATGTTCTAATAACATACCAGAATTACCTATTTCAGGTCCTATAGGAGTGATGTTCGAACTATAAAGAGATCTTCAGGACTGTCCCATGACATTTCCACTAGTAATATCTATTGATACACCCGTAATAACAACTCATTTGTCCTTGTTCTTCCTATCTTAGACATCTCTTTGTGTTCTCCAAATCTCCCGTTATCTCATTCAGATAAAACAATTGTTGTTGCGGGTCTTAATTCACCAACTCCAACAGGTGATAGTTTCACACCTATGTAATGCTGAGATATCATCAGCCATCTACTCATGGAATGATTAGATGCTCCAAGGCTCGATCCTATGCCAATGCATTACTGTCAACAACTGCCGATGTAGGTGAGCCAGCATATGTTTATGTTACCCTTCAATAGCCGGAGTGGAGAGAGACCATTTAGAAGGAAATAGATACTCTACAAGAAATGGGCACAGGGACCCTTACTTTTCTACCTCCTGGTCGAACTCCCATAGGTTGTAAGTGGATATTCAAAGTTAGAGAAAAGCATATGGCACATTAGAGAGGTACAAAGCTCGGTTAGTGGCAAAATTGTTTTCTCCAAAGGTTGGATTTGATTATCTTGATACATTTAGACCAGTAGTTAATCATACCACTGTTATGATTGTTTTATGTCTTGCATTGTGTTTTCACTAGACTTGGAGACAGATAGACGTGAGCAATGCATTTCTCAATGGCAATCTTCAAGAGGAAGTGTACATGTTTCAGCCACCAGGCTTTGAAGTGTGTTATTCGTTTGGGAACAAACTCATGTGCAAGCTTATCAAAGAATTTTATGGTCTTAAACAGGCTCCCAAAGGCTGGTTTGAGAAACTCCAAGAGTGTTTACTTGATAGGCTTTATTTTACAAGTACTCAATCAGATAATTGTCTTTTCATCAAACATACTTCTGGCAAATCCGTGTATCTGCTTGTTTATGTTGATGATATAGTTATGACAAGTTCTTGCAATGATTTATTTGAGTCCACCATTGATGATTTGAATGGTTATTTTTCCTTGAAGGATTTAGGGACACTCAATTTCTTTCTAGTCATGGAGATATAGTCTTGACCTGAGTTTAAAGTGCTGAATCAACGCAAATACATTTTTGACTTGTTGACCCGTACAAATATGACGAACTGTATGCATTGTCCCACATCAATGGTTGGTTTTCCTATTCTCATTTCTTCATCTGGCCCAAGTATGCCATTGTGGTCCTTCGTTATATAGGAGCACTATTGGAGCCTTACAACATGTATGTTACACTCGAGCAGACAGTTGTTATGCTATGAACAAACTAAGTCAATTTCTTCATAGACCTGCCGAGGGTCATTGGGCAGCTGTCAAACATGTTTTACGCTATTCGAGTGGTTCTTTTGATCATGAATTAATCTTCAAGGCTTCGAATTCTCTTGATTTAACAGTTTCAATTGACTCTGTTTGGGGAGCTGACACCAATGATAGAAGGTCAACCAGTGGCCATTGTTTGTTTCTCGGTGGAAATCCCATTGTTTAGTGTTCAAAGAAGCAGACGTTGGTCTCCTGGTCCACGGTTGAAGCAGAATTACATGCCTTAGCTAATGCTAAGTGTGATATCATATGGATGAGATCATTACTTACTGAACTTGGTTTGGGTTTATCCTCTTTTCATGTGCTCTAGTGTGATAACACCAACACAATCTCGATATCAGCTAATCCAGTTCATCATGCAATGATGAAACATGTAGAGTTAGACTTAATTTTTATTCGTGAGAAAGTGTCGTATGGGGTTGTCCAAGTGAATCATATTCCTGGATCATATAAGGTAGTCGATGCACTTGCTAAACCATATTGAATGAGAAATTGCACATTCTTATTCGTCGCAAATTAGGTGTATGTTCTTTATTACAGGCATTATCTGAGGGTTCATGTGCAGTTATTACTCTGTCATATCTCGATTTGTTACATCAATTTTCTTCATTTAATGTTGGTTTGCAAGTATCCTTTAACCTTTCTAAATTAATTTCACTTTATGATGGTTCTCATTTTCTGTTTCTGAATGATGATTCTGATGAATAGTTTGATGCTAATGACTTTTCTCAGCTTGCCAATTGAATGTTGTCAAATTATTAGAATTCATATTCACGCAATGTTATATCATCATATGTTTGTAAAGTGTGAATCTTGTTAAAGTTCTAAAGCTCATATATCTTGTTTTACAAACACATTTCTTGCATATTTGTGATTTGTTGTGCTCAGATGATACAATAAGTTTGGATGTTGATTCATTCTGTGTCAATTGGTTGAACACAGAGTTCATGCATTCACTTTGAAACAAAAGCCAAAAGAAGATGTTGGACTCAAACCCAACCAATCACAGGTTGCATTTGGTTAAATATGAAAGAAAAATCCAAACAAGAAGGAGAAGAATTAAGTAACATGTGGTTCAAGCAAGTGATGTACTAATTGTCCCGTGTTTGTATCAAAAGCCAAAAGACGATGTTGGGAACAAACCCAGACAATCATGCAGGAGAAAAAAAAAGTTGAATGATGACTCAGGCAGCACAATGGTGCATACAAACACAGTGGACATTAAAAGCTAAAAGAAGAAATTGGGCATAAACCCAGTCAGCTTTGTGTAGTTGATGATCATATTGGCACAATTTTGAATAATCTAAATCTTATGTGTATGAAAAAGCATAACTTGTTCACTAAATATGAAAAGAGTTGTGTTTGTTTGATGAGATTTTGTTGAAGTTTTGAAGTATTTTGACTTGATTTCTCACAAGTAAACTATATATGGTATATCTTGTGTTGTTTATGATCTCTTTTAATTTTGGGTTAATTACCTGAACTGCTACTTATGTTGGCAGATGTGACTCAACGGTTCAAACTTGAGCTTAATTGTTACTTATGTTGGGAGATGTGACTGAACGGTTATCTTCGTTAAACTTGCGCATGTACTGTGCACAAGACCTTCTTCAAACTTAAATTTCCTAATATACTCTTCTCCTTCTCCAGTGCGATATTTCTCTTTCTTGAGTATGATATACCTACTTCTCCTGGATAAAATTGCAGGTTAGGGTTTCCCCCTTCGATTCGATTCAATTCGTCCTTCAAATCTAGAGTTCGTCCTTCGATCCGATTCAATTCTGATTCAATTGCAGGTTAGTGAAAGATCAAATTGGCGGATACCTATATGTTGCAAAACTAAAGGCTCTCATAGTTGGTATCCACTTTGATGAACTCGACTTGGATGAGAATGACGCCATAACCAAGATAATGAAAGATTCTGATTCCTCGAATGATTTCCAACTCAATTTAAACGAGTTCAGGGAAGGCATCACATGATGGCTCAATCGAGCAATCAAGAGTAGTGCTTCCTCTGGTGGTGGCAATCTCAGGACGATTACGTTTCTTCATTTTGCTCACCGCGTAAGTTTCTAGATTTTCCTCAATCAAGCTACCAATTTCTTACGTAACATAACCCTTTTTATATCTCCAAATGTTATACTGTTTTTGGATTTGTTGGACAAACAGCAAGTAAACACAAGAACATGCAATGTTAAGGACATACGATCAAGAACAAAGCGATGTAGTCATTAAGGTTTGCATTGTAATGGGTTTTAGTGATTCTTAGTGATTCTTCTGGTCTGCATTGTAATTGGTTTGTTTGTGATCTTCAAAACGACATTTCATATGTCGACATCGTTCGTTGCCTTTGGACTCTATCAATTGGCTCTGGTTGTTGTATATGTTCTTGGCTGGTCGTAGATTCAGGTGCTGATTAGGTCATGAATTACACAGAGTAGGCATCATTGACATGAAGATACTTCAACAATCAGTGATTTACTACACTAATTAATGAATAAGAATTCAGATCATTGAAGGGTTTTAATAATTATGTAGTGCAAGTTGGTATGTTTTGATATCTGAATTCGAATATAATGTAAATCAGCTGTTATTTTTTATTATTTAAATTTATACTATTTAAAGGAGTGCAAGTTGGTATGTTTTGTATTTGGATGTTTTCAAGAGTTTCATGGAGGTAGAAATTTCTCATGTTTCCATCACAATATTGACCAAGGTTCTGTTATCAAATGTATGCAACATTACAGGTCCAATAAATAAGGCAATGTAATACTACCAATTTTATATGTAGGGTGGGATGAAAGTGTGATGCAAATGACTTTCCTGGATGACACATGGGTGCCTTTTGAATGACACATTGGATGACACTTGACTGGATGACACACTAGATGACACACTGGATGACACACTGGATGACACTTAACAACTAGCAAAATGGAATTGTTAATGCGTTGTGCTACATTTAACATGCCATTTTGAACTCGAATTTAGAGAATCTATTATTTATTTATTTATTAAAAAGTTGTTGCTTGTGAAACTTAGTTTCTACTTGAAATACATTTTCCCAGAAATTTTTTACTGGAAGTTTGTGAACATTGTATGTCATTTGTGAGTAACCTTTGTCTGTAACCAAAGTATGAAGAACATTGTTGTTGGATCGTGAAATCCTGAATGCTGATCTGGCAGTGAATTGAATGCCAAGGAGATGGTGATCGCGCGCTTTCGCCTGAGCTCCGATGAACCTGCAAGAAGGGGATCGCAACAGAGGGGGTGCCTCTGGGTCCCTCTCCGATGCTTAAATGAGTATATGTGTGTATATAGCTCAAAAACGTATTGAATGTATGTAAAGCAAAGGTATTTATAGAGTAGGAGATACCAAACCGTATAAGGTAACTGTATATCTTCGTGAATATTGTGTTGTTGAAGATTTAGATAGTAGATATTGCGGTTACAGCGAGATATTGCAGTTACCGTATCTAATCTTTAGTGAATATGTGCCCGAGATATGCGGGATATCGTGGCTATATCCTTATTAACGGTTGGTGGGACCAGAGGAGAGAGGCAAGGCTCTCTTTATGGCGAGCACTCTTATGGCTGCGACCTTGATTGTTGGCGAGCACTCCCATGGCGAGCAGTGGGAGGCTTTGACATTGGCCAATGGCGACCTGAAGTGGCACTTTGGCGTCCACTTTAGTTTGGATTCGATACTGGACCACTTTATGAGGGCCAGAGTAACCTTACTGTGGGTTGGCCTTGTTTAAATGGTATGGGTTTCACCCCCTGCAAATTTATTGGGCCTTCGAGGCCTTTCCCATATTGGGTCGTCACTATCAATACCCAACATTTGCCCCCGAAGCTTGAGTGAAGTTTCTTCGGTCGAGCTTGATTCTGTGATAGGGTTTAAGATAGTGACTTTTGGAATGGATCTTTTGCTTTCCTTATCTGCTATTTGTGCATTTTGATGCTCTGTATCCTTTGGCGAACGATTTTGGTTGCGTAGAGTTTTTCGGAATGTGTGATACCTTACCCCATTGGGCGAACGCTTTGGGTTTCCAGGGTTTATGGATGCTCATTCTTCACTCTTTGTGCGAACACTATCGTTGCGAGGGTGTTAGGAGAGGTCTGGTATAGCTTTTGGCAATCACCTTTTTTGTGTAAGATTTCGAACATTTTAATGAATAGACAGTTAGCGAAAGTCGAGAGGACCTTTGAGGCATGTCCTCTCTTTGTCTTCCGTAACCAGTGGGCAGACTCACAGGTTTTTCGTGTCGTTCCAACCTTTTGTCTCCCCGATGTAACCATTGTAATTCTGACATTACTTCGGTTTTACCCAAAAAGGGTGTAATCATTATCTGAGCCGTTTCTCACATGCCCGTTCGGTTTCCTTCGTTTTCGCTAAAAAGGCTGAACTTTAGCATTTAGTCTTTTACGCACTCAATTCATTTGCATTCCAGAGTTCATATCTTCTTTCAGCCCTCTGTTTCAATTTTTCATTTCTCTCTTTTTATCCTCGAAAAAGCTTTCTCAGCCAGAACGGGATACTCCTTCGAGCTTTGGAGAGCTGTCGGGGAATGATCGGAACATCATTGATGACTTCTTCCGACATCATAGGCAACCAAACTTCTGTTCAATCCGCTCAGGGGCGGAAACTTCAGAGTCGATGCTTGGGTTAGCGGGCATTCATCAGTTCGAACAACTGACGCTCAAGGTCGGGGTTCATCATTCCACGCCAGTCTTTATTGATTGGATAAATTTCTGACCCATCAGTCTGGGACCTAAATTCATTGACCGCACTTGAGGACCTAAATTCTTCAGTCTATTTTCCAAGCGGGCTAAGACGAGGTTGTTAGCTGCCTAGGCGTCTATGAGTTTCGGATCAAGGATGTCGACCAGTACTCTGTTTGGCTAGAGGCAGAGAATGGTGACCTCAGGGCTCAATTGAAAGAGTCCTGGGTGCAGAGGGATGCCTCGATGGCTGAGCAGGAGCATCCTTCCTTAAATCATAAGGCTGTCCCAACCCCCCTTAGCGTGGACTTTAAGAAGTCCAAGGAGTTCTCTGTCTGCGCCTTGGAGGTGATAAAGGCCGCGGCTGCTTCCTACCTCCAGATCTTGGTCGACGAGATTCAAGGGATTGATCCCAAGTTTCCTCTATGGGAGGTGATGTCTCTTCAGGACTTCATTGAGAGCGGCTACACCAAGGAAGCTCCTTGGCGATGAGGCTGCCCCCGAGGCCGAGAAGGAGACTGCATCCCCTGATGAACCCAGACCTTGAGGTCTCAGGCCTTCAGGCGACCGAGTCGATGCAGAGTTTCAGGTCAAGGGAGCCTGTTCATCCTCCTACTTTTTGCTCATCCTTCTTTTTATCGATAATCACTTTTACTTCCCTTTGTTTTTGGGATAGTTGTAATTATTCTTTTGATTTCAGACTCGGATATTATTATAATGAACGCCTTTAATTTCGTAAGCCTTTACTCTTTTTCGACTTCGAATGTGTTTGGTCGTTCCTCCGATATCTTTTCGTTCGAACGCTTTAGGAAGTTTTACCATATTTGTTTTCAACTTCTCTTTAGCTTATGTAGGAGAGTCTCGCCATATAGGATCTTGGACCATCCATTCCCTTCACCAAAGTTTTTTAAGGGAACTGTTACTCGAAGATCATACCTTTAAGGAAACTATCATCTTTTGTAGATGTGTTCGCTTTGTTAAGGTTTTAGACCTTTGGAGTGTTCGTCTAATCCCGGGGAACTGTTACCCGAGGCTCATTCATCTTTTAGTAAGTGGTCGCCCTAGGTTCATTCGCCCACTTTCTTTGTGTTTGTTTCGCAAAGGAACTGTTACCCTTGATATGGATTCATTCGCTTTGGATGTTACTTCTCAATTTTTGCCCAACTTATAAGAGAACGGACTCCTTGACGGATTGCTCGCTTTTTGCGCTAGGACTTATGTCTGATTTTTATATTTAGGCCTTATTTGCCTAACTTTTTCCTTAGGTCTTTTCGCCTGATTTTGATAACAGGTCTTGTGCCTGACTTTGGCATCAGGTCTTTCGCCTAACTTTGGTGCTAGGTCTTTCACCTGATTCAGTCATCAGGTCTTTCAGATCTTTTGGTTTGCCTAACTTTGGCGTTAGGTCTTTTTGCCTAACTTTGGCGTTAGGTCTTTCGCCCAATTTTGGTATCGGGTCTTTTTGTTTCGTAAGCCTTGGTTTTTGTTTGACTTCGAGTATACTTGGTTGTTCTTCCGATGTCTATCTTGCTTTAAAGCTTTAGGAAGTTTTACCATACTTGTTTTCAACTTCGCTTCAGCTTTTGTAGAATAGTCTCGCCTTTTTGTTTTCATTCAAAGGGTCTTGGACCTTTCTTTGGAGGAAACGTTACCCTTTAGAGGTTCTTTTCGCTCCTTTAGGTTTCGGGGGAAGGACCGTGGCCTCTTATCGGCTCGTCCGTTCCTTTCGCCATGTTTCTTAAGGAAACTGTTACCCAAGGATTATGCCTTTAAGGAAACTGTCATCCTTTATGGATTCGTTCGCCTTTTAGGATTTTGGTCTTTAGATTAGTTCGCCTAGTCGTAGGAAACTGTTATCTAAGATTTGCTCGCCTTTTAAGAAGCTGTTACCTCGGATTCGTTCTCCCTTTTTGGGGAACTGTTACCCAAGATTCGCTCGCCTTTTTAGGAAGCTGGAAAGCTTTAGGAAGTTTTACCATACTTGTTTTCAACTTCGCTTCAGCTTTTGTAGAATAGTCTCGCCTTTTTGTTTTCATTCAAAGGGTCTTGGACCTTTCTTTGGAGGAAACGTTACCCTTTAGAGGTTCTTTTCGCTCCTTTAGGTTTCGGGGGAAGGACCGTGGCCTCTTATCGGCTCGTCCGTTCCTTTCGCCATGTTTCTTAAGGAAACTGTTACCCAAGGATTATGCCTTTAAGGAAACTGTCATCCTTTATGGATTCGTTCGCCTTTTAGGATTTTGAAGACTGCGCTCTGAAGATGATGAAGTCGGCGATCGCCGATTTTCTCCAAGTCCTGGTGGATGATGTCCGGGCGGTCGATCCCAATTTTCCCCTTGAGGAAGTTGGGTCCTTGAGGAGCTTCCTCCGGAGTCGTAACTCTCAGTCTACCCTTGTTGCTGAAGGGGTTATTCCAGCTATGGCTGAAGAGGTTGTTCCCGAAGGCGGACCAAGCCTTCCTGCCCCCGAAGGCGAGCAAATCGTCCCTGCCCCTGAAGGCGAGCCAGTGCCTCTGCCCCCGAGGATCCCCAAGCCTGAAGTCTCCATCTCTTTTATTAACAATATTTGCCTTTTGGATAGCTGTTTTTCTTTGTAATTTTTTGTTTTCCTTTTATTTGATTTAAGACTTGGCTTCTTTTATTGAATGCCTTTATATTCATAAGCCTTTTATTCGACTTTGAACATGCTTGGCTATTTATCCAACGTCTTAATCATAATTACTCTTCGACTTCCTTTTGACTTGTAATGTCTTCGACTCTTGAAGTCTTAGACCAAGCATAAGTCGATCCTTCTAAGGAAAATACTTCTGATACTTAAAAGCATAAACTTCTAAGTTCAAAGAGATATTACCCTCTTTGAAGTTTAGACCTTCGAGGTCATCCTAAGGCTTTGTCATCCATAGTGATCGCCTAAAATTCTTTGTTAGCAGATCCCTTTGTTTAGTTTTGGCGTCTGCTTCTCATCTTGCCTAACTTTATTGCTAGGTCTTTTGGCCTGACTTTGGCGTCAGGGATTTTTTGTTTTGCCTAGCTTTATTGCTAGGTCTTTTGGCCTGACTTTTGGCGTCAGGGCTTTTTGTGCCTGATTCGGTTATCAGGTTTTTGCCTGACTCTTGGCGTCAGGTCTTTTGAGGTCTAACTTTATTGTTAGGGCTTTTGTGGCCTAGTTTTGTTGCTAGGGCTTTTGGCCTGTCTTTGGCGACAGGGCTTTTTGGCCTAGCTTTGTTGCTAGGGCTTTTGTGGCATAGTTTTGTTGCTAGGGCTTTTGGCCTGTCTTTGGCGACAGGGCTTTTTGGCCTAGCTTTGTTGCTAGGGCTTTTGGCCTGTCTTTGGCGACAGGGCTTTTTGGCCTAGCTTTGTTGCTAGGGCTTTTGTGGCCTATCTTTGGTGATAGGGCTTTTGGGGCCTAACTTTGTTGTTAGGGCTTTTTTGTGGCCTATCTTGGGTGATAGGGCTTTTGGCCTGACTTTGGCGTCAGGGCTTTTGTGGCCTAACTTTGTTGTTAGGGCTTTTGGCCTGTCTTTGGCGACAGGGCTTTTTGGCCTAGCTTTGTTGCTAGGGCTTTTGTGGCCTATCTTTGGTGATAGGGCTTTTGGCCTGTCTTTGGCGACAGGGCTTTTGTGGCCTAACTTTGTTGTTAGGGCTTTTGGCCTGACTTTGGCGTCAGGGCTTTTGTGGCCTAACTTTGTTGTTAGGGCTTTTGTGGCCTATCTTTGGTGATAGGGCTTTTGTGGCCTAACTTTGTTGTTAGGGCTTTTTTGTGGCCTATCTTTGGTGATAGGGCTTTTGTGGCCTAACTTTGTTGTTAGGGCTTTTTTGTGGCCTATCTTTGGTGATAGGGCTTTTGGCCTGACTTTGGCGTCAGGGCTTTTGTGGCCTAACTTTGTTGTTAGGGCTTTTGGCCTGTCTTTGGCGACAGGGCTTTTTGGCCTAGCTTTGTTGCTAGGGCTTTTGTGGCCTATCTTTGGTGATAGGGCTTTTGTGGCCTAACTTTGTTGTTAGGGCTTTTTTGTGGCCTATCTTTGGTGATAGGGCTTTTGTGGCCTAACTTTGTTGTTAGGGCTTTTTTGTGGCCTATCTTTGGTGATAGGGCTTTTGGCCTGACTTTGGCGTCAGGGCTTTTTTCTTCGATTTGCTTCGAGTGAACATGTTTATGAAGGAATCACTTGCTTGTATGGTCCTTCCCACTTAGCTGAAAGTTTATTCTGACTGTCCAGCCTTGTGAATTCATTCCTTCAACATTCCTATCTTTATCAGCTTTTCGATGTCGCGCTTGTGCTATCTGCAATAGCTCTCGGTGTCATTCCCCATGGGCTGACCACTCTTGCGGGGTCTCGGTGGCCTTTCCAGAGACCTTTCCATCTCGACTAGTACCGCCGAGATCTGCCTGTTTAAAGGCGTGAAATACTCGGGGACCTCTGGATGTCTTGGTCCTGGGTTTTCCGATCTAGGCTTTTCTCGACCCTTCTTACCCTTCTTGATCCTGCAGAGACACCAAAGAACCAAGACGGCGCCGAACCCAAAAGGGTCGACAGAAATAATAGGGCTAAGTGATTCGGATCAGTCGACTTACCCAACAGAGAGGCTTCATGCTTATTAACATGTATAATGGGGGCGCCTCCACCTCTATACTCGGGGATGGCCCTGACGACGACATCCTTTGGGGTCTTGACGCGTTGTTCTTTGAGTCTCTTAGTGATAAGCTCCTCAACTTGGTCAAGAGTGAATTGGGGTTGCTGTCCTCCAGTCGGTGCAGAACTTGATGGACTGACAGAGCGAGTGACCGCCGGCGTCTCAGTGGAGGCCGGAGGTAAGGATTGGTGTCCAAAAGTCATCTCTTGATCTTCTTGAGGGGCTGTGGTGCCAGGATTTCCAGTTTCTGATTCCGGTGGCCCCGCAGGACGAGGATCCTCATGAGGAGCAGGGGTTTTTCTGCGGGCCTGTCCTATGATGGTTTCCAAGAGGGATATCATCTCTGCGGTTACCTGAATGGTTTCCCAAGCCACTTGGATGGTTTGTCGATCTGGAATCTCTGCGACGTTTGGAACAGGGGTCGTTCTCGAATTGCCAATGTGTTCACGTGCCGGTCTCGGAGGGACGGCATCACAGACTGCTTGGCTAACAGGTTCTTGGTGGAGTGCTAAGCGGCAGCGGAATTAGAGCTATCCGAGGATTGTTCGTTAGCTTCTTTCCGATGATTGCGGTTAGAGCGAGTATGTATGACTGTTTTGCTCGTTTTCCCACAGACGGCGCCAAATGTTGGATCGTGAAATCCTGAATGCTGATCTGGCAGTGAATTGAATGCCAAGGAGATGGTGATCGCGCGCTTTCGCCTGAGCTCCGATGAACCTGCAAGAAGGGGATCGCAACAGAGGGGGTGCCTCTGGGTCCCTCTCCGATGCTTAAATGAGTATATGTGTGTATATAGCTCAAAAACGTATTGAATGTATGTAAAGCAAAGGTATTTATAGAGTAGGAGATACCAAACCGTATAAGGTAACTGTATATCTTCGTGAATATTGTGTTGTTGAAGATTTAGATAGTAGATATTGCGGTTACAGCGAGATATTGCAGTTACCGTATCTAATCTTTAGTGAATATGTGCCCGAGATATGCGGGATATCGTGGCTATATCCTTATTAACGGTTGGTGGGACCAGAGGAGAGAGGCAAGGCTCTCTTTATGGCGAGCACTCTTATGGCTGCGACCTTGATTGTTGGCGAGCACTCCCATGGCGAGCAGTGGGAGGCTTTGACATTGGCCAATGGCGACCTGAAGTGGCACTTTGGCGTCCACTTTAGTTTGGATTCGATACTGGACCACTTTATGAGGGCCAGAGTAACCTTACTGTGGGTTGGCCTTGTTTAAATGGTATGGGTTTCACCCCCTGCAAATTTATTGGGCCTTCGAGGCCTTTCCCATATTGGGTCGTCACTATCAATACCCAACAATTGTGTCGTTTGCAAATGTGGTAACTTATGTTTGTGGAAAAGTTATTAAATGACGTTTTATATTGACTTAAATGTTATCAAACGGTTACTTTAGTTTGGACATTTTGTTACCTAACTGTTACTAGATCACAATCCATAAACATAAAAGGGGGGTAGAATCGTCTTTAAATTAGGTCATGTGAGTTCCTCATGACAGTGAGACAGAAATATGTGACGAAAACTTAATGAAATAACCATTTAGTCACATCCTCAAACTTAAGTAACGGTTCAGTCACACAAAAAACAATAAGTAACCTTTTAATCACACATGACAAAGATAAGTAGCTGTTGAGGTAGTTAACCCTTTAATTTTTGATAACATAATATTTAGAGCTCAGTCTAATGGAATTTCATTAAGCAGAGACACAGAATTTTTCGTCCAAAATGAAGAATGGAAACCAAAAGAAAGTGAAGAACATTGGTGAATGTTACATGATAAATTTTAGATTTAGAGTTTAGGGATTATTATGTAGTTTACTTTAAGTCTAGCGATTGTTTTGTTATTGGTCAATAGATATAATGACTTAGTCTTACTATAAATAAGCATTGTACCGACATTTAGATGAGTAACCTTTTAATCACACAGGTCAAAGATAAGTAACTGTTGAGGTAGTTAACCCTTTAATGTTTTATAACATAATATTTAGAGCTCAGTCTAATGACATTTCATTAAACAGAGACACATAATTTTTTGCCAAAATGAAGAATGGAAACCAAAAGAAAGTGAAGAACATTGGTGAATGTTACAGGATATATTTCAGATTTAGAGTTTAGGGATTATTATGTAGTTTACTTTAAGTCTAACGACTGTTTTGTCATTAGTCAATAGTTATAACGACTTGGTCTTACTATAAATAAGCATTGTACCGACATTTCAACTCAAAAAGTAAGATTGCGTTTTCCTTCATTTCTCTCCATTTTATGTTCTTCAATTGTTCGAATCTCTTTCCATTAAAGATCGTTTCATGGAAGGGTTGCAAAAGGCACACTTAGATCAGTCGAAAGGCTTACCAAAGGTAACCTACAATTGATAGGAATTGTTTTTACAAGAAACTTGGAAAAGCTAAAATCGAGCTAAGGACGATTAAAAGGCTTGCCAAAGAGCCACCCAAAAACATTTGAAAAGACTTGTCAAATGGAAGGCCCACTGAAACAAGCAACCCAAGGATTATTTACAAGACTCGCTAAGAAAGGTGAAATAAAGACAACCAAAAGGCACGCCAAGTGAGGTCCCATCAAGACTGAAAGCCGCCAAAACACAATTAAGAGACTAGATGCATAACGGCGTAAACAAAGATAAAACTCGACCAAGAAATATTTTACACTCAAGTTGCACGGTAAGTATTGAATACTAAGACACACCCAGATATTCTGAAACTTACTATGAGACATTCAAACTAGCACTCAGGTAAAGGAAGCATCAAGACAAAGACGAGTGCTCTAGAGGCCTCGCCCTAGCTTGATCGTTAGCCCAAAAAGCATTGGACTCCTTTTTTCCAGTTCGATGTTCAAATATCCATCCAAGAGTAATGATCCCCTCACATAATTTGCTCATTGTATATGAGATTATGACTTATAAAGATATACCCTATTATTAGGGGTTAAAACCCCGTCTAACAATCAAACGCGCGATGAGATGTATGGAAACGATAGGCAACAAACTTTAACATCACTGTTAGGGTTTCACCATTATAAATACACTGTGTTTCTACTCTTGTTACATACATTAATATTATCACAATATCCATCATGCTCATTTACGCATCAGAGAGGGATCCGGTGGAAAAACATCACTATTCCTTTTTCCCTGGTGCTTTGATCAAAATCCTGCAACTAAGATAAATTTGGGTTTCCCAAGTTCACTACGTTGTCACAATAACATCGATTTCTGTCACTCCAAGAGTACTAAAATGTTGGTCATGATCGTGGATGCCTCAAGAATTAGGCGACGTTTAGATCTCATTCAACCCCTCTATATCATTGAGACGGCAATCGAGCGTGACACCCCCCACCTAATATCTAGCTCTATTTGTACGGGTATAGTACCACGTACGATAAAGGTGTTGTATGAAAGCACTAATGGCACCGATACCTATTAAGAGTATTAATTGTTAACAGGACAACCCTTAACCATGAAAAAGATGTTTGAGTTACAAGTAGAGAACAATGATATGAGTAGTAACCTTGGTTATGAAGAGTAGTGCCCATATAAATATCCATTGACCCACCTCATTTACTGTATCCTACCAACTCAGGCACGTTCACTCACTAAATCTTATATCACTCTTACAATCAGAATCTTAGACACACTAGAGAGGGATTTTAAGACAATACCCAAATATCCACTTTTGAATGTCAACAAACGAGTTCCAACATATTAGTTTTATCTATGATCAATTCCTAACATTTGACATCGTATATGAGAAGCTAGTTGACAAGATACAAGATTTTTGCTAGCCAGGTGGTTTGGAACCTGTACTATTATGAATGATACATGTTCGTAAGGTCAGCAAAGGACGAGAAACATGCAAGGGATCTTAGCGAGTCTTTCGAAGTCACGAGGTTTTACAACGTCCATCTCAACCTAAATAAATGCACCTCAACATGAGCCCAGCTGGCAACATCTCCTACGTTTCAAGGTAACCCAAGGTTGTTTATAGGCAAACACAAAAATATTAAATGGAGTCTTTCAAGAAATACCGTGAAGTGCTACGGTTGATAACAGGGCACCTGACCTCGATGGGTTATTTTCGTGGACATGTGTCTTCCCAAGTTAAAGTGTTGAGTTTTGCAAAAATTTTGAGTAGACTCCAGAGCTGGAAGATATTGAACTTAAACACTCAGTTTGTAGTATATTTACAATATTCACATTGTATTCATTTGAAGGTTGAACACATTATATAGAGCTATCTAGAATACATAGAACCTAAAAACATGCTTAAAACATTATCCTTAATATAAGGAAGAATCTATTGCTTGAATATGGAAAAGGTGTCTTCTCCATGTTTTATGATCCACGTCTAACTCTTACTTGTTTTAGGATGAAATTGTGGGATCACACACATTTAGCTTGCACCAGACTTCATCAAATGATTTCCCATTGACAACTTTAGTTATTACATAAGAAAGTTGATCTTCTGACCATACATATGGAAAAACTACAATACATTCTTCTATTTTTTTCCATGATAAAGTGTTTTTCTATTTCCAGATGCTTAGTTGTATCGTGCTGAACTGGGTTTTCAGAAATACTGATTGCAGACTTGTTATCACACAATAAGTTGCACGGCTCTTTGATTGGAAATCCAATCTTAGTTAATAGATTTTGTATCTACTGTATCTCAGTCAAACCCCGGGCTATCCACTGTTCCACTGCAACCACCTTCTGTTTTTTGCTCTTCCAGGTTACCAGATTTCCTCCTACAAACGTGAAGTATCCAGACGTTGATCTTCTATCTATCTTGCTACCTACTCAATACGCATATGTATACGCCCCGAGCTCAAGATTTCCATTATTTTGGAATAGGATCCCTATTCCTGGTGTATCTTTCAGATACCTTATAACCCGCATGGTTGCTTCCATGTGCTCCTCTTGGGCTTGATGCATGAATTGACTAAGAACCCCTACTGCATAGGCTACATCAGGGCGCGTGTGTGCTAGATAAATCAACTTCCCCAATAGATGTTGGTATATTCTTTGATCTGCTGGCATTGATTTTTGACTGATTGTTAATCCGTGATTTACAATGATTGGAGTATTAGAGGTTTACAATCTGTCATTCCTGTTTCTACAAGTACATCTAGGATATACTTTCGGTGAGAAATAAAAATACATCTTTTTGATCGAAGTTCTTCAATTCCCAAGAAATACTTGAGATTACCCAAGTCCTTCATTTCAAATTCTTAAAATAAAGTTTTTCTCAGCTGATGTATCTCCTCGTCATTATCACCTGTAGTTATCATATCATCAACATAAATGATCAAGCAAGGTTACCTTCCCGTTCTTCTTCTTTAGGAACAATGTATGATCCGCATTAATTTGCGTGTAGTCATACTTCTTCATTGTTGTAGTGAATCTTCCAAACCACACTTTAGGAGATTGTTTCAACCCATACAATGCCTTTTTTAATCAACATACTTCACCCTTCTTAAATTTCTCTACATGCATGGCGGTGCTTCCATGTATACTTCTTCAATAAGTTCTCCATGGAGGAAGGCATTCTTCACATCGAACTGATGTAGCGGACAGTTCCTTTTTGCTGTTATAGAGAACAATACCCTGATAGTGTCAATCTTTGCTACTGGTGAGAATGTCTCTGAGTAGTTAACTCTATAGGTATGAGTGTATCATTTGGCTACTAATCTTACGTTATTCCTCTCAATCGACCCATATGTCTTGTGTTTGATCTTGTAAACCCATATGCATCCAACCGCCCTCGTCCCGGGTGGGAGTACACATTTCTCCCATGTTTTACTTTTCTCCAGTGCTTCCATTTATACGTTCATTGCTTGACGCCATTCTTCCTTGGTTTGAGCCTCATGAACATGCCTTGGTAGGTCTTATGAATAAATTGCGGTGGAAAATGCATGAGTTACTCGTGATATATTTCCACTTTCCAGATGAGTAATCAGGTATCTTGTTTTCTTTGGAACATGCTCAGGTTCAAACCAAGTTGGTGGCACTCACCGGGTTGCTCAGGGTGGTAATACATATCTTCTTGATGTATCTATCTCCCCTTGCTCTTGTTCTCCTGTACCAATTTTATCAGAATAACTTGTGCACTCATTTTCTGAAATTTGGGTACGTACCTTAGGAGTATTAGTCGGGATGGGTATGAACGCAGCGCCTGCCTAGTCAGATTGAATTGTGTTTTGAAGTATCTCGGTGGTTCCGCCTACTAACTCTTTTGCGATCGTTTTAGGCCATTTCAGACTTCACACCCAACTTAATGGGTCTGACTGATTCTCCCTCTGAGCATTATGTTGGGTGGAGTAACTGAATTTCATCTCAAGAAAATCACAATCCATCGTGACATATAAACGATGTGTAGATAGATGATAACAACGATAGCCTTTTTGATGAATTTTGTATCCTACTAAGACACATTTGACTGCGCATGGATCAAGTTTAGAACGGTCGGATTTTGGTATATGAACAAAGACGGAACACCCAAAAAATACGTGGTGAAGAGTTAATGTTGAGGGAACATTAACAGGTTGCGAGAGTTCATGTAGTGGGATTCTAAGACTGATTGCTTTAGTACGCATACGATTTAGTAGGTATAGAAGTTGCTACAACTTCATACCAAAAATAAGTAGGGACATGTGACTCAATCATAATTGCACGAGTCATTTCAATGACAATCCTATTTTTCTGTTCTGCAACCCCATTTTGTTGTGGAGTATGTGGACACTATGTTTGGTGGATCATACCTCGCTCCCTAAAGAAATTTTGCATGGAGGAATTGAAATAGGGACATTTCATTGAAGACGACAAACTTGGACATCACTTCAGATTTATTTTTACGGAAATAAACCCATGTCATCCTAGAGTAATCATCTATAAATAACACAAAAATACTTGAAACCAGTACTATTCATGCATGACCCGGAAATTGGGGAAGGACCCCACACATCTGAATGAGCTTAGGAAAAAACTGAGTCCGCTATAGTCTTATAAAGTGTATATAACTATCTATGACTTTTGGACAAAATAAAAGTTTCACGCGAGAAATTATTCTGCTGGGGAAATAATGTAGAGAATAGCATGCAGAGATACCTTGAATATGGATGTCCCAACCATCGGTGCCACAACCATCGTTGCATGTCAACAGGCCCATGAGCTAGCGCTGCAGTTCCGTGTTGAGCCACCTCGTCAACGTAGTACAATCTGCCTTGCAGAGTACCACGCCCAATCGTCTTCCCCGACTGAATATCCTGTAATACACAGAAACCCCGATACATTAACACCATGCAATTTATTCAGTCACATGACTTATAAACATTAATTTGCACTAATGTCCAGGAACATAAAGAATATTATTCAGTTTAAGTGATGTCGAGATTTATATCGACACTGCTCTACAAACCACTGATAATTCACCATTCGCACTTTGAATACATCTCCGAGTAGGATTGGTCCGTCCTACTAAATCATTTTTATCAAACGTCATCGTGTTCGTAGCACCTGAATCCAGGAGTCACTCCGTGCTTTTTCCGTTCTAGTATCCCTGCTATATTTATCTTGGGCTTGTTTGAGACATTCTCACTTCTTTGGGGCAATTTGGACCACCAGTTGATATTATAAGGACTAATTTGATATTTATCAAATTAAACCTACTACCATAATCAGCCGCAACCGTTCTCCTTCCCGTTTCACCTGATTATCCTGGTGCTGCTCCTTGTGCCGTGGGCTGGAACCCTAGGCCGCCTCCACGGCTGGTCTATCTGGTTCCGGTTGCAGCTCCTTAAGTTGGCGCTGCCAATCCGTGAGAGAATCTTCATCCCTCCAAACCTTGGTTTCCGTTTGTTCCCGTCGTGCCTAGGAAACGACATCCTGCTCCCTTGTTCTGGGGTTCGGTTCCGGCCTTCGTGCCTACGCCTGGTCCCGCAGTTGGTTTCTGAGGGTGCCTCCACCCTTCTGGATATCCGACGAGTTGAAAGCACTCGTTGACCATGTGTCGCGATTTCTCGCAGTGTGCGCACCTGAGGTTGCTCTGGTTGATGCCGTCGTTGCCACCACGAGATGAAGAGTTCGTCTATGGCCTTTTCCAGTATCTTCCTAAGCGTGGCTTGGTGGTGGCGACGAGACCTTGTTCCGACTCAATTTTGTAGCCGTCCGCAGACACTGGTGGTCTACCTGCCGGCTTCGCGGCTAGTCCGGTTCCAATCCTGAGGCTAGGGCCGATGATGGCCCCCACCCGTCTCCACCTTGGTCCAAACCTCGCATGATCCACCTCCAGTCCCTCTCGGTCCGAATGATTATGTAGGTTTCTTTGGGTGTGGGTTTCGTCTCACCCTTCAGTGAGTCCTGTTTTTCGGAGTCGAATTATTCTCCTACACCTGCAAGAAACTGATACAATTTCGATTCTGATTTGATTATGTTGAATGTATCTATATCCTTCAGATCCTTCATAAGATTAGGTTGTCGTATTTCGATTTCCCTCCAAATTCGTTGAAGGTTGCTAAAATAGAGTTCAATGCTGTCGGTTCCTCTATTCATGTTGTTATCTTTGACTGTTAGGTTGTAAATTTGAAACCCGTCTCGTTTTTTCCTGTATGTTCCTGCAAGTCCGTTCCATATATATTTGGTTGTAGGATACTCACAGTAGTTCATAACGAGTTCTCGTTTCATGTTGTCTAGTAGCCACAAACATACGATAAGGTCAGTTTGCTTCCATTGTGTTTGTTCTTATGTGCCCTTTGCAGGTGCTGGTGGAATCCCGGTAATGTGAATCAGTTTGCCCCTTCCTCCAATTATCATTCTCATCAACCTAGCCAGCTGTCAGTTGAGCCCCCAGCGAATCAGTTGTGGCTGGTGCCTGACCGGAATTGATGCTTCCATCGGATTTCGAGATAGCCCGTCGAGGTAAGTCGGGTAAATGATGATTGCTTGAGATGTTCGATCCTTAACTGATCGAAAAAGGTTGGGACCAAAAATTGTTGATTGCATTTTTGGATATGCTCAAAGCACTAATCCTTATCAGTTGCTTATGCATGATTCAAAATTCTTGGATATACACAAGGATACGATACTAGAATCAAGAAACACTTATTTCTTTAAAGGAGTATTTTTTGCTAAATCTATCGAGAAAATAAGTTTGTCGAAAAAAAAAAAAGTTGTGATGATAATATTCAAACCCCCGAAAATGATAGAAATGTTTAGGTGGAACCCAGGAAAATCGAAAGAGCTAGGGTAGAAAAACATTTTGGCTTAGATGTTTTTACTAATATGCATGAAATTGAACCTCAAACATTTCAAGAAGTCGTGACCTATTTTGAAGGACCTTTATGAAAAGAGGCAATCAATAGTAGAAGATGTGTCAATATCGCTTGTGACAACAATATCATCCACTTAAACAACAAGAAAAACATAACCTGAATTAGTAGACATTATGAATAAGTAACAACCATATACAAAAAACCATAAAGTCAAGCGAGTGTACTATGAAATGTTTCATCTTTTCAAACCATGCATTATGTGCTTGTTTAGGACCATATAACGTTTTCTGAAGTTTGAAAACAAGCATAGGAAATGAGCTAGCAAAATGTTATTCAATTCGGTCTAATTCAGTCTTGAATCGGAGACCTCTATTTTTGGTCTTAGACCGTTTGGACCGTTTAGACATATATATTTATATAATTTTATGTTTTAACAAAATAATAATCTATAAAACTAAAATTATTTAGTTAATAAAAAAAATAACAAAAATGTCTTAACAGTCCGTTCGGTCTTAACGGTCTCCAATGGTCTAAGATCAAAATTATGATAGGGATAGATAAGACCGTTAAGGCAAGACCGTTGGTTCATGGGACGATCACCTCTCAGAATAGAACAGTGTCATCAAAAAGAAACTAGCGCAAAGTCTCTCCTAACCGAACTGAACAACGCCTAAACTCAAACAGACTAAGTGGACACAAGTGGTTGATCTATGTAATTTAGTGATTGATTACAAAAATCATATTAATACATGCTTTCGTGAGACAATCCCGCATTTGAGTATAAATTCAAAGGCTTCACTACCTTTCACAACTTGTGGAAAGTTCTCTTACTTGAGGTACGTTAATACAGGAAATTGTTATTAAATAGTTACCCATGCTATACGTGAGTCGAAACTTGGTCGGGTTGTTCAATTTCTCCCGAAAGTTTAAACGTGTCACAACACAAGTAAGGAGTTAAATTCTTATAAATTTTAGTTACCTCAACATTTATTTTAGTTACTGCCATTTTCCCTCGAAAAAAATCAAATTATATATGGGTATCCAAAATTTCATTTAGACTGATTCCTATGTCACCGGAGGGTCGCAGCAGAGTCCCATTGCCAACCTTTTCTAGGCCGAACCATAAGATTTCTAGGCCAGGTGAGGGTGTACTAGTGTTTCCGCTTTAAACCCAGTCTCCTAGACATTATCTCTAAAGGTGAATTTTTATGTGGATCACACCACAGTAATTTCATCATATCTAGGTTAATGTGGATAACACCACAATAATTTCAGCACATCCAGGTTCATACCAAACCTATTGATTTTTCTGCATGGATATTTCCAAACACTTAGCCCTCGAGATAAACTCCTAGAACTCGTATGTTACTATGATGGAAAAAGAGACACATCTCTATTTTCAAACGGGACATCAGTCATTTGAGTCAAAACTCAGCACTATCTCAACACCATTTGTCGTAGTTATCGTTCTGAAACATAGAAATGCACTATTTCTTTTTGCCAAATAAATATTTAGAATATTAATTAAACAATAGTCCAACCAAAGACCTCCTTTGCAAATATTAGTTTTGCCTTAAGATTGTTAGCAATAAGAAGAGTTAGATTAAATTCTAATATTCTAAAGGGATAATAGTCATTTAAGTACCTCAAAAGTCACATTTTTACAAATACATACCTTATAATTTTTTTTTTACTTTTGGGTAATTTAGAAATCATAAATGTATCTACTTTAATATTTCAGTCATGTGCTCGTCATGTATGTAGTATTTTGTTTCATTAAGGTAACTCTACTTTATTTTACTATTGCTTTCACGTATGTCTAAGTTATTTTATTATAGTAATTGAATATATTTACTTTGTCATTATTAAATTTTTTTTTTTTTTTTGTTACTTTCAGGTACATAATTAAACTAGATACATTTATGACTTTTAAGGTACTCGAATGTAACAATTATGTTTTGAGGTACCTATTTGTAAAAATGTGAGTTTTGAGGTACCTAAATGAATTTATCCCTATTCTAAAACTATACGGATCAATATGCACAATAACCAACATTCTGGATCATCATGTAGATAATGCATATTATCGAAATTGACAAAAATTCAATTGAGGCCCATCAGATGCATTGTCTCCATAAGGAAATTTTTTCTTCCTCATCCGTAGGTTCGTATTCGAGTATTCATGGGGTGATTACCTCCCAGGATACAACAATGTTATCATATAGAAATTAGCACGAAGTTTCTCATAAAATAAATGAACAACGTCTAAACTCAAACTGATCGACTCACCAAACAACCGAGCACAACTGTCAATGCGGAAAAAGGTTGAACACAACGACTAGAAAGACTCTGATGAATGTCAACACAATCGTCGGAGGAGACGAAAAATAACTATAGAATAATTTCTCATTTTAGGATTTTTGTTTTTCTTAGATTGTGAAATGGAGAAAATTGCATCACTTTTCCTACAAAATAAGTAGTTCCAAGTATAACGACTATACATGACCACAATGCTCATATAGTAACAATTATACCATTGGAAGGAGTAGGAGCAGGTCCCCATAGATCAATCTCAATAAGTTTAAGGGGATGCATGTAAGTAGAATGGGATACAAAAAAGCCAATTTAGTGGTTTTGCCAATAGAACACGAAGAACATAATTCAAGCACATAATGAAGAGAAATATTGTGTGAACGAAGTACAAAGGTAAGAAGGATGCCCAAGTCTCTGATGCCAAACATCTGAAGACAGGTCTTATGATCTAACAAGGAAGAAGGATGCCCAAGTCTCTGATGCCAAACATCTGAAGACAGGTCTTATGATCTAACAACTTTTGAACAGTAAAATACGATAAGTTAGATGAGGAGGGAAATGTAGTTAACGTAGTGTTACTTGCAACAATAAAAGACACATTGTACGGATGATGAATACCTAATTAATTGTTCTTATCAAGTAAAATAAATTCAATCTCGTACAATCGATAATGTTCAACTCAACGAAACAATACGTGAATGAAACAGGACCTTACCTGAACTAATGTAAGGCAATAATAAAAACATAAGTACAAACACCAACAATACTATGATGAGAGTCACTACCAACCAAGACCTTACATGAACAAGTGTAAGGCAAAACGTCTAAGACCTATAGTAGTCCCTGTGTGAGATGATTGGTCGCACCTGAGTCTGAATACCACACAAGGTCTTGAGAAGTGTAGGGAGACACACAAGTAGGTTAACTTGTACCACTTCTTGTACCAGTTTTAATATAATATTATATTTAATTTTTAAAATATATACTCTAAACCATTAGACCAAAGTTGGTTCGGTGATGATTTACAATCTACATTAGTATAATGAATTATGGATGATGATTTATGGATTATGGTTTATAGATTATGGATTATGGATTATGGTTTATGGATTATAGATTATGCTTTATGGATTAGGATTATGGATTATTTATTATGTATTATGGTTTATGTATTATGTATTATCATAATACATAATAAATAATCTATAAACCATAATACTATTATGCATTATTATAGTTTTTTTTAAATATATATAAAGTGGTTCGACTGAACGAGTTTTGAACCGGTTCAGAAGAGGTACGGTAAATTAGTCAAAATCTGGAGCAGCCAAAAACTGGAGCGGTAAACCGTACCTCTTTAAAATGTGGTAAATGAACCGGTTCATCCCCGAATCGGTTCATTCCCACCCCTAATCACAGAGGTGAAGACAAAGAGTATCTCCATGTGAGATTACAATAGTATCAGTGGAATGAACCTTTGGTAGTAGTTTTTTAAAAGATGTTCGAACTTTTCACATAGCTTTCATTGTTGCTTGCCACTACGAGATTCACAATCATGAACACGTCCATGTCCATAACCATTTGACGACTGATTATGAGGTAGAAAGTGGACTGAGACTCCATGAGGTAGAGCATTAGGCTTTTCAACAACCATAGAGTTAGTATGCAACATAGGAAGATCAACAAGATATTTAGGATTGAAAGAGCAAATCTTGTTGCTTAGCATCCAAGTAGAGCCCATAGATTCTAAGTCTTAAGGATTATAACTTGTATGTATCACAACAACAATGTTATCAAATTGTCATTTAGGTCCAGTTAGGATTATAGAGATTTGTTGGATTTCCTTAATAGGTTAACCACAACTACCTAAGTTGACAGACACAATTTGTATGTGAATAAAATTATCACAAATAGATTAATTCATTTATTCCTGACCTTTATATGATTATACAAATGCATAATTCTAGTGGTAGACGATGAGGCGAACACCTAGTGAAGTTTAGTCTGAATGGAGCAGGTCGTCGTACGATCAAGTAAGCATTTACTTCACAATGCACTATTACGTTGCAGAAAGCTTGAGTGGGTTAGAATTTGGCACATTGTTGCTAAACCCATCTACAATCCACTCTGGCACAATATCAGTTACATACCGAAAACCTTCAATGCTAAAACCATGAACAATGAGTAGAACTTGTTGCTTCCAAAATTAGTAGTTATCATATCCAGTAAGTTGATCCTCCGTCTTTCAATTTCACATAGGACAAGTTGAATATGAACTCAACTAAGAGAATAGAGAGCAGTACAAGAGAACATCACAAGTAATCACTCAAGATATGATATCATTTTGGTAGTTAAGCTCAAGTAATATTGAAATAAAGCAGAAAAACATGTAGACTCAACAAAGTAAATGTAGTAAAACAACATTTTATATATCAACTTGCTTATAATTTCTACCAAGGTGGTTCTTATATAGTAAAAGACAAAGATGACTTTGCTACTTAGTACTTCCCAGGATATGTAGGTATATTCTAGAACATATATTTCATAATGCCTAACAAGGTAGAGTCTTTGATGGTAGATAGTCGTAGCATCCTTCCTATCATCCAACTGATTCAATTTCAATTCAGAAAATTTATTCTTTATTCTCGACGACTGAGCGAGGAGGCCTCTCCCCAAATGGACTACTTGCAGGCGAGCTCTATCAAAGATGAGTATGCTTAAGGAGTCTGATAGCTAGTTAACCTCCCTTTGTAAGTCATCCGTCTTGATGAGCTCTCGTGCGACACTTGGGTACTTTTTGATTTTTCTCTCTTTCACTTCTTATTCTCTCCTGACTTGATTCATCACTGAAGATATGATATCATTTTGGTAGTTTAGCTCGAGTAATATTGAAATAAAACAGAAAATTATGTAGTCTCAACAAAGTAAATGTAGTAAAACAACATTTTATATATCAACTTGCTTATAATTTCTACAAAGGTGGTTCTTATATAGTAAAAGACAAAGATGACTTTGCTACTTAGTACTTCTCAAGATATATAGGTATATTCTAGAACATTTATTTCATAATGCCTAACAAGGTAGAGTCTTTGATGGTAGATAGTCATAGCATCCTTCCTATCATCCAACTGATTCAATTTCAATGCAGAAAATTTATTCTTTATTCTCGACGACTGAGCAAGGAGGCTTCTCCGCGAAATGGACTACTTGCAGGCGAGCTCTATCAAAGGCGAGTATGCTTAAGGAGTCTAGTAGCTAGTTAACCTCCCTTTGTATGTCATTCGTCTTGATGAGCTCTCGTGCGACACTTGGGTACTTTTCCATTTTTCTCTCCTTCATTTCTTATTCTCTCCTAACTAGTGCGACACTAGTTAGGTTTCACATTTGACTCTGAGTAACGTCATGTATATTCCTTTTACTGGTTTAAGTCTGGTGATCAAGGCTTCATATTCAATTTTTTCATTGCTCATTTTAAACATAAGGATGATTGTATATTTTAAGGGTTTGCTTGTTGGTTAGGTTAAGGACTAATCAGACCGATGATACGTATTTGGAGGATGACCGATGTGTAAGAAATTACCAAATTTATGCTTAGTCCTATGGTTGTTCAGGCACAACTTGTGTCACTCCATTTCCCGAGTTGGTGACTATGAAGTTTGTTAGTGTTTATCCCTTTATAGTAATCTTTGATACAAACTTTATGCCCTTTACTTTATCATTCTTCCTAAGGTGTTTGGCTATTGTAGGAATAGTTTGAGTGTTTTGTCGGTTAAGACTGTTGTTTCATGGGCATGTAAGTATGGATACAACTTTCGAGTAACAATAATAAATGCACTGAGGTACTTCCCAATATTGATATATTTCTTTTAGCTACTGCAAATAAATTTCTTACGTAATAAATTAGGAGTTAAGCATTACCCGCCTCCTTCATAAGAAAGGCGCAAACTTCTACATTGCTCAGGCTTAAGTACAAAAATAAAGGTTCGCTTGAAACAGACTTTACGAGAGTAGGTATGAATAGCGTGAACTTGTGACATAGTATGCCGCTAATGGAAAATAAACCAGTGTGGGCCTGATCGACTTCATTCATTCGGAATGGTTGTATCCTAAGTAAGTATCCTGTACATTACTATATTGCATTGTGACATTGCATCTACTAGCTAGTCGATTCAGGCCAGTTTGTAGGTGCCTTTTGGACATGCCTTCTGGAGGTCCCTAAAATTCACGAACATTTGACACTTCCTTTTGCTTTTCCTTTCTAGGATTAGGTTAGCAACCCAAATTAGTAAGCGAGTCTCTTTGATGAAACCCACGTCTAGTTATTTCCCTACTTCTTTCGCCATTGCCTCTCCGAGAGCCCTCCTTTTTTGAGATCACTGTGATTTGATTCTAAGTCCTTACTTGTGACTAGATGCACTCTTGTCCTATGATCATTGGGAGGTGGTTCCTTCGATTCGGTAGATTCCACATTTTACAAACTTGATCAGGAGGGATATTAAACTTCTTAAACTCCTTCTTGATATGACCTATGTTTTCGAAGACGTATAGGAAGGAGAAGTTGTTTGATTTACCTGTATCCACCATGATGTTCTTCCTGTAAAATCCATCGATGTCTGCAGTGACTACGAGGGCATCATATGGGGAGGTTCTTATGTGGTCCATATCTTCTTCGGATAAGGTATTACGTTGTCCTCCAATGTCCTTGGCCTTTTTCCTAGTTTTAAAACTATGCAGATCTGATTGTGATTAACTTATCAGACTCCGCTCTTTTCATCTTTGATTGCGAATATAGATATGACATTAATGGTTTCTCACTTTTTTAAGGAACTGTTCTGCGCCTTCTGCAATTATTGGTATTTGGTTGTGCATACAGATAGCGGTAGTGTGCTTTTATGGCCACCCCGTTTTTGGAGAGGATTTTCAATTTGGAACCCATGGGTGTTTCGGTCTTCCTTCAAGCATTTTGACTTAACAACTATTGATTTTAAATTTTTAGGGTTGTCTAGACTTCTTTGTTTAGGGTGGTGATAGTGTAATAGTCATGTGTATCCTTTTACTTACGCTCTAGTTTTGGCCCTCATGTTGGGGGGGAAGAGTTTGCCACCAAATTTTCCCATTCTAGATCTTTGTATTCTTTCGTCCTGATGGACCGCTCTTCCACGGTGTTGATGTCCTAAACATGGTAGTTGTTTCTCATATTTGGGTTGCCTTTTTACGGAGGTCACTACTTTTAGAAAATTTTCGGCAACTCTCGCCTTCACCGATATGTTAGTCTATCTTGCCGACATTTTTGTGAAATAAACAGTAAAAAACAGTTAGGGTCTCGATACTTTTGAAATTGTTGTTATTTGATATTTTTTGTGAATAACTTCTTAGCACTTGTCATTCATCCACGTCCACCGATATGTTTGAAATTGTTGTTATCTGCACCACGTTCACCTTCACCGTTATATTAATAATGAACAAATAATTTTAGCATATAATCATATTCATGAATATAAAGTTATCAACAAATACTTAATTATAATTATATTTGAAATATAGAATTAATTATATGAAACAAAATTAATAATATCCTTCGCATTTATTATAATTATTTTAGTTATTAATATGTCACCATTTATTATAAAAAATATTCAGTATTGTATTGTTTCTAATTTTAACAAATACAGAAAAAATACTTAATTTTAGTTACATACTTTTTTGTACAAATCAAATTGTTCATTATTTTATCATTCCATAAATTTCATACAGCACAACCTAAAAAATACTTATGTATAAAATATTTATAATTTCAATTATCTAACATTATATTTTATACAATATAAATATGCATACATATTGTTATATAAAACTAACATAAATCCATTTTAAGTCATTTCATCATCTTTTACAATAACTTAATGAAGTTTTTACACTTTGCACAAACCGCAAATCAGTTTCCTAGTTTAACAAAACTAGTAAAATACGATCGTGCCCCCCATAATGTTTGAGGGAAAATCAAGTTTTCCCCTTCACGTTTGTTTTCGAAAATTTTGTTTCTTAATGTTTCGTTATCAATCGAGTTTACCCATTCGTTAAATTTTCCACCAAATCTTAACAAATTATATTTAAAAAATTGTAAAAATAACATAAATACTTTAAACATTCTCACGATTGATCCCTTTCAAAATATTCTATATGTTACAATTAAGTCTCAATTCGATCGGAACTTGAGCCCTAATCGGAGGGGCTAGGGTTCGGGCCTTGACCCAAATACGGTTACCCTAACTTTAAAGGGCACAATCGTATTTTACGCTTAACAATATTGTACTAACGAGAAGAACAAACTTGCTTGGAATTTTTTTCCGTCGAGGTGATATTATTCGTTCGTAAAAAAACTATTATAGATAACCTTTTTAACATCGTAGATAATTAATTTTTTATTGGAAAAATGTTCTACCTCGCCATTAATTCAATAGTATTATCGGCTAGAATTTTATTCTTCGGTGGAAGTGGTATTTTATCGTCATGAAAAATATATTTGGCAATATTTTTTTTTTGACTGACGAGATTATTTATCTTTACAGTAAAAAAAAAGACATTGCCGGTTATGCTAGTTATCTAGCCGTTAGAAATTGGTATTACTAGCGACTTGACGTTAATAAAATAGTGTACCGACGTATAACACATATTGTTGGTAAACGTATATTTCTATGAGCTTTTTTGGGTTTGCGATAAGAGTATATATTTATTTACTTTTGAAGATTTTTTTTTGGCCACTACAAGATTTTGTTTTCAGTGATCACATGACACATCATTAATATTAGGTGAAGTAATCTTCTGATCTAGGTTTCCACTCGGATACTAAAGTAAATACATGTATTTCAGAATAAAGGAGTGTCGTGATATGTAGAATGTGATATGTAAGAAATGTATTTGCGTATTTATACAAAATCATTGACTTATGGACCAATGTAAAGCATTAGAACAACTTATTTTAACTCATAAAATAACTTTTACTTTTGAGCATACCAAGTTAATTAAGACGCTCCCTATAATAAACAATATAAATTGGAATATTATGCGCCGGTATGGGTTTATTGAAGGGCAAGGGAAATGCCAAGGGTAAAGCTAAGCATTTGAAACGGACGCCCTCTCTGCCCACAAGTTAATCTCTAACGAAAATATGTCAAATTCAAAACTAATGCTGATCATTGCGGATTGCAGGAAGCTATTGATGCAGTTCGAAAGAATGAAGTTCAGACATATTTTTCGAGAAGCTAATGCGGTTGCGGATACCTTGGCGGGTTTGGCGCTCAAACAGAAGCAGGTGTTTGAAATTCATAACTCTCCTCCGACGGAAACTATAAATGCGCTCCGGCAAGATGCTGTTGGCTTTTCAGTTTCGCGTATTGTTAAAGCTAGCTAGTTTTGGTTGTGTAATTTGAATTTGGGTTATTAGTTTGTCATCTATTGCAGTTAATTAAATCCATAATTATCAACAAAAAAAAAAACAGCATTCACATGCATATTGGAATAATATTTAAAACGACGTCATTTCGCTTGAATAAACCCATACTTTTTTGTACAAATCAAATTGTTCATTATTTTATCATTCCATAAATTTCATACAGCACAACCTAAAAAATACTTATGTATAAAATATTTATAATTTCAATTATCTAACATTATATTTTATACAATATAAATATGCATACATATTGTTATATAAAACTAACATAAATCCATTTTAAGTCATTTCATCATCTTTTACTATAACTTAATGAAGTTTTTACACTTTGCACAAACCGCAAATCAGTTTCCTAGTTTAACAAAACTAGTAAAATACGATCGTGCCCCCCATAATGTTTGAGGGAAAATCAAGTTTTCCCCTTCACGTTTGTTTTCGAAAATTTTGTTTCTTAATGTTTCGTTATTAATCGAGTTTACCCATTCGTTAAATTTTCCACCAAATCTTAACAAATTATATTTTAAAAATTGTAAAACTAACATAAATACTTTAAACATTCTCACGATTGATCCCTTTCAAAATATTCTATATGTTACAATTAAGTCTCAATTCGATCGGAACTTGAGCCCTAATCGGAGGGGCTAGGGTTCGGGCCTTGACCCAAATACGGTCACCCTAACTTTAAAGGGCACAATCGTATTTTACGCTTAACAATATTGTACTAACGAGAAGAACAAACTTGCTTGGAATTTTTTTCCGTCGAGGTGATATTATTCGTTCGTAAAAAAACTATTATAGATAACCTTTTTAACATCGTAGATAATTAATTTTTTATTGGAAAAATGTTCTACCTCGCCATTAATTCAATAGTATTATCGGCTAGAATTTTATTCTTCGGTGGAAGTGGTATTTTATCGTCATGAAAAATATATTTGGCAATATTTTTTTTTTGACTGACGAGATTATTTATCTTTACAGTAAAAAAAAAGACATTGCTGGTTATGCTAGTTATCTAGCCATTAGAAATTGGTATTACTAGCGACTTGACGTTAATAAAATAGTGTACCGACGTATAACACATATTGTTGGTAAACGTATATTTCTATGAGCTTTTTTAGGTTTGCGATAAGAGTATATATTTATTTACTTTTGAATATTTTTTTTTGGCCACTACAAGATTTTTTTTTTCAGTGATCACATGACACATCATTAATATCAGGTGAAGTAATCTTCTGATCTAGGTTTCCACTCGGATACTAAAGTAAATACATGTATTTCAGAATAAAGGAGTGTCGTGATATGTAGAATGTGATATGTAAGAAATGTATTTGCGTATTTATACAAAATCATTGACTTGTGGACCAATGTAAAGCATTAGAACAACTTATTTTAACACATACAATAACTTTTACTTTTGAGCATACCAAGTTAATTAAGACGCTCCCTATAATAAACAATATAAATTGGAATATTATGCGCCGGTATGGGTTTATTGAAGGGCAAGGGAAATGCCAAGGGTAAAGCTAAGCATATGAAACGGACGCCTCTCTGCCCACAAGGTAATCTCTAACGAAAATATGTCAAATCCAAAACTAATGTCGATCATTGCGGATTGCAGGAAGCTATTGATGCAGTTCGAAAGAATGAAGTTCAGACATATTTTTCGAGAAGCTAATGCGGCTGCGGATACCTTGACGGGTTTGGCGCTCAAACAGCAGCAGGTGTTTGAAATTCATAACTCTACTCCGACGGAAACTATAAATGCGCTCCGGAAAGATGCTGTTGGCTTTTCAGTTTCGCGTATTGTTAAAGCTAGCTAGTTTTGGTCGTGTAATTTGAAATTGGGTGATTAGTTTGTCACCTATTGCAGTTAATTAAATCCATAATTATCAAAAAAAAACAAAAAACATTCACATGCAAATTGGAATAATATTTAAAACGACGTCATTTCGCTTGAATAAACCCATACTTTGTTTTTGGCCAATAGAATAAACCCATACCGACGCACACGCATTATTCCATAAAACAAATTCATAGGTATCTCTTTTGAAAAATAAAAAGTGAAATCATTGTTTAATGAGATGATGGAATAAGTACCCTACTTAAATAATACGGTTAATTGTTAATTTGCCTCCTCAGGTTTGCATCGAATTTAAGAATCTCCTTTAATGTTTAAAATTTAAAATTTTAGTCTTAATGTTTGGACGAAATGAAAAATCCCCCTTTCTATTATAAGGTCGTTTATTTCAGACGGTAAACTGAACATGTGCCCTGCACGTGTCTTTACTTAAGTGGAAAAGACACAACTGCCCTGCACTTGTTTTGTGTTTTAGAAATAATCAAAATGGCTTTGTAAGACAAGGAAAGAACACATCTCCAATCCCATTACCACAAGTTATGCCCAATTCGATCTTGATATTGTGCTACATCATCTTATCCACTGAAATGGGTACTATAAAGAAGCTGTGAAACTATACTGTGAAATGAGGAGAGCTTCCGTTTGGGGTGACGGATTCACGTACCCTCTCATTGTCAAAGGTTTTGCAATGTCGGGGAGTTTAAATTGGTCTCGGAGTATTTACTGCCTTGTTCTGCAAATGGGGTTCCAAGAGAATATCCACGTGGTGAATGAGGTATTGGCAATGTACGGAAGGCTTGGGCGAATGGATGTTGCACTTCAGCTGTTTGATAGAATGCCCGCAAGGAGCCACATTTTGTGGTACATGATGTTGTCGGGCTTTGCTCGTAAGTTTGACTCTAATGGTGCATTGGAAATGTGTAAGCGTATGAAGTCTGAAGGACTGGAACCCAACGTCATTACATGGACATCACTGTTGTCTAGTCATGCTCGATCGCTTCTCCATGAAGACACACTAGCCTTGTTTAGCGAACTCAGAGTGAGAAGGATTGGCTGCAGTGGCGAAGCATTAGCAACTGTCCTGTCAGTTTGTGCCAATGCGGACAGGCTCTGTTCTCACGGCCAACAAAGATCTATTCTTTGTTAAGCATTCTTTTTTCTCTCCTAAAATCCTACCTTCGAGAGCCATGAGACGAGGCCATGTCTGTGGCAACGTCGTTCCCACGAGACGAGGTGGAAGTGGTCAATGCATTGGTCAAGCTGGTCAAAGACACCATCCATGAGATAGAGGCAGAGCTTTCCGTCGTTGAGATAGAGGCAGAGCTTTCCGTTATGAGATAGAGGTAGAGCTTTACATCGGGAGGCGTTTGACTTCCTTACGGTGACGTGGAGATTTCCGTCGTCTCCGATCTCGGCATCTGTCTCGGGGAAGTCACATCCGTCGAATGACATGACGTCTAGTGACATTACGTCTCGGCATATGTCTCTGTACTCGAAGAGGAAGAACAGACTGGTTCGATCCAGATCGTTATCTAGAAGTTCATCGAGGAGAGGCACAAGCAGCTACCGAGCACGTTCAGGAAGCTTCTCCTGGTTCAGCTCAAGCGCCTTGTCACAGTCGGTAAGCTCGTGAAGGTGAAGAACTCATTCAAGCTATGACTAGCAGGAAAGTCAGCCACCGTGAAGAAGCCACCGGATTTTACCCGAACTCTGGTAGCAGAGATCATTGGCATAGGCGGCGTGTCAACGAGATTCGAATGAGCAGGGCAATCAATTGATTGAATGAGCATGGTAGAAGAAGCTTGAGGAAGCCAATCAGTTGATTGAATGAGCAAAACAATGGCAGTTGTGTCTTTTCAACTTAAGTAAAGGCACGTGCAGGGCACATGTTCAGTTTACCGTCTGAAATAAACGGTCTTATGACGGAAATGGGGGGATTTTTCATTTCTTCCAAACATTAGGACTAAAATTTAAAATTTTAAACATTAAGGGGTATTGTTAAATTCGGTCCAAACATTAGGGGAAAATTGACAATTAACCCTAAATAATATATACTCTATAACTCTTAAATAAAAAAAAATTATACAGTACTCGTTTACAACATCTCTCTTTAGGCGTGCATGTTTATTGACACGTTCGGAATTAACAATAATGCTCTATATTCTCCAATAATAAATAATTTACGCATAAATAAATAAAGATTTCATATTAAAAAGGTACATATTAATTGAAGTGTTCAATCGGAAATACCATTACGATTTAGACTTAAAGTTACACCTATGCCAACTAATTATGCAAGAAATAAAACTTCACCCCACATAAGCATATGTATTTTCATTTTTTTTTAGCATGCTATGGAGGGAAAGCAAACTTCCTTATTATTTGATTCTACCAACTCGGGTCCAACAAGGTTAAAAGTGATCCACAAAATGTGCATAAAGGAAAGCTCTGGTCGACCCAAAATTTTCTACTCTCATAACAAAGTCAATGTAAGATTTAAATTTTGGGAGCTGTGTAAAATGAAATGTAGGAGTGGAAAATCAGTAATGTGTGTGTAAGAAAAGTATATGTACCCTATATATAATAAACGTTAACCCAATGATCATGTTAACTTGTTATCATGGTTAACCATCGTATGAGTAATGACTTTTGACCACGGTAACTTGTTACTCCCTTAAAGCTGTAACATGTCACGTCACTGAGTAAAGTGGTTGTTTAAATGGTGACTTGATGTGTGAGGTGACAATCCATTATTTTACATGCACTGCCTTAGGAGGGTCTAGCCAAAGAGGCTTTGCCTATTGATTTAAGAGGCGCTACTCAACTTCTCTTGTGAAAATAGGCTCAACTTTTGTGACAGTAAAAATGATCTTAGTGATAGAATTTGGTGATGGACGCTAAATGTCTTTGCCTCGATCCACATGGAGAAGTAGTTAACCACCATGATTATGTATTTTATTTGCCTAGTGTTGGTCGAGAATTAACTCAGTATTTGAATGCCCCATTGGATGAACTCCCAATCTCCTTTCATGGAGCGTAAATTCTTTGGGATTTGACCTATGTTCGGAAAGAATTTCTGACAGGTTTCACACCTTTGGACCAATTCTTTTGTTTCCTTTCTTATGCTTGACCAATTGTATCCCAATCTGAATTTTTTTTGCTAAGTGATCGGGCTCACTCGTGGCAATCTGCTAGACCTTCATGGACCTCGTTGAATGTTTTTTTGGGGTGTTGCGAAGCAACTTAATTATGGAGTTGGGACTCCTCGTTGATAGAGCTCTTTATCTATCAAACAAATAGTTTTGATTGCCACTAACTACTTTTTTTGGTTACTCTCCCTTAGTAGATATACGTTTAGAGGGGTCATCCAACTTAATTGTGCCTCTGTGTTACGTACTGCCTATGCCTCATGGGTCATTGAGTAGGGTGCTTCTTCCACGAAGTGTGTTACTTTGTTCTTTCCTCTACCGAAAGAAAGCTTACTAACGGGATCTCGTGACTAGGGGGCCTCGTACTCAACCTTATTATTGGTCGCTCAAAATGTCCCTTTGGGGGGAATTAGGACCAGTCTTCCTCCCGAGCCTTCTTTGGATGAGGCCCTATCAGTGCAAAGTTACCGAAAGAGCTGGTGTCTCCCTAGGTGCGGCTTTCCTAGGAATCTCCATCCTTTGGCGAGGCCATTACATGTAATGTCCACTATGAAGTCAGCTAGTGCATATCCTTTGATCATCCAACTTGGTGAAAATTAAATTTTGAACTCACTAAACTTGATTGCCCACTTACAGTTCTTCCCGAGGAGACGGCGCAAGGAGTATTTAAGGGGTTTGTTTGTTAGCAGTGTGATCGTGTGAGCACGGAAGTAAGGTTACAATTTTCATGTGCGACGATCAAGGCGTGGAGGTGTTTCTCATTATAAGGTGCTTTTTTTCCAAATACAACTAGTAGTATACCTACGTAGTACACCGATAATTAGGAATCGTTCTCTTCTTTTATCATTACTATATTGAACACCATTGGACTAACACTAATGTATAGGAAACGTTATTCGATTGGTTAGGGTTTGTGTGGTGCAGGAAAAGTCTGAAGGATTTGTTTGATCACCTGGAATGCCTAATATTTGGTGGCTCACTCAAAAATTTGTTGTCCCTTAATATTCATAAGAATTTCAGGGATCGATCGTTCACCTTTGAAAAGAAATGATTAAACGCGACGAGATAACCATTTAGAGTTTTGATCTCTTTATGTAAGTGTCAACTTTTATTCTTCTAATAGTGCGACCCCTAGTAGAATTTTCCTCTTTGGACCATCAACTTAGACCAAGATCAACTCCTCTACGGTAGAGCGACGGAGTCCACCTTTGCTTGGTCAGTCTCTTTCTCGATCGCGAAGGCTTCCCTTTGGTTCTTTTGTATAGCAATTTCAGAACACAAATTGGTCGACCAATACTCTACCTTTCCCATTAAGAGTAGGAAATTTCAATTTATGAAGTGTAATGGAGGCGACGATCTTGTTCGGATTTATCGTTGTCCCTCCTAGGATGACGTGGTAGGGCATCGGGCATCAATTATAATGTAGAGGATTTCACTCTCAATGTTCTTCTATCCTTCGCCTAAGACCATTTGGAGGTTAATTGCTCTTATGGGGAATGTCGTTCGTTTAGCGAGTCTGAGGATAGGCTAGTGTACTTTTGTCAGGTCCTCTCTCATCCTTCCTAACTTCTCCAATGTTTTTAGGAACATGATGTCTAACGAATAACCTCTGTCGACCATGTGAGTATAATTTCCATCTAAAAAGGAGATTACAGTCTTTTCTTGAGGAAGATGTATTTTTCTTAGTCGTGTGACAACGAACAACATGGTAACATATACCTAATGGGCCTCATTGTGTTCTTCGTTTGGCTCAAAGCTCGCAGCAATCAGTTTGACAATTTCATTGATCAAAGATTCCCTTCAATCCGTATATGGATGAGCCTTCATTCTTCACGACTATTTGATCTATTATCATAGACGACGCCAATGTTGGAACGAGACGCAAAAAACTTATCGAAAGTATCCATAAGCGCGTTAATATAACCTTAGTAGACTCGTTGAATGTCCAAATCGCAAGCTCATTGACCTTCAAGAAAGGGATAATGGATTATGTTCCTCCGTATCGTTATCCTATGATTACGTGAGTATAAGATTTGAATGCATGTAATTCATCATTAATATTTAAAGACGACCGCTAAGTGTCTATACTTAGGATAGTTTTTCATTATTGTCCAATATCTAAGGATTGAGGGTTTGTGCCTTAGATCTCACTGAGACTCGTGGCTAGGTTCGTTGATATCTTTAACTATTGTTACACATTAAGGTTTATGTAACTGACATATTTTGTTCGTGACTTCAAGTCTAGGCGAGAATTATTGTTACGGAGGAGGGTTCTGACCACTTAGGTTTCTACCTAGATCTTGGTTTGACTAGGGCAGGCATGAGGTGCTCGCCTAGTCTTTAAGCAATTAGATCGACCCCTGTTAGTCTTGTACACTTCTCTCATTGTTGAGGGCGAGGATAAAGTGCTCACATCGTTAGAGGGAGGTGCACACTAGGGCTAACCTTTCTATGTTTGTTTGGAGTGAGCTCGAGATGTTGGCCTTGGAGGTTGGAGATAACTCGATCTCGTAACGTTCGAGTTGCATGACTTATTTTCCGGTCCCTTAAGGGACAACTCTTGTGTCGTTTGTGGTTCTTCTCCTGTTTCGAGGTAAAATCAACAACTAGGCCCAACACATTATTCTTGATTGTTACTTCATTTAATGGTTATAACTGCCTAAGGTTGTGTTATTTGTGTAATCTAACTTTTTCCATTTTCAGGTTATTTAGGACGTTGTCTACAATCCCACAAATTTTATTATGTTGCATTGATAACAAAGGTGACGTAGAAATAGTATATGAACTTTCCCATAACTGTCACTCTTCTCTTGTGATGATGCAATCTCATATAGGTGATGGTATTTTACTTGATGAGCATATACAATCTCTTATCTTATGATGATACAATATGTAGACTTTGGATGTCTAAACTAGGGAATTATTCTATAAAATATGTAAGTGTGTTACATTACAAATTACTGATGTTAACTTTGATCCAACGTGTATATATTTAATTATTCATTAATATATATTCTTACAAATATCTTGTTAGTGATATACAATTGTTTTCCCAAAATATACCCAATTTGAAAATCCAATACCAATATCACCCATTTTTAAAATTATTTGTCAAACTATACAAACCCGCATGTATAATGTATTTCAATCCGAACTACGACTATCAATCGCTGGTACGAGGGGGGAGGGGTACTTAAAATTACAGAACACCCTGCCACTTTTCTAACGTGGCTAAGTCGTGTCCAAGTCGTTCATACCCATGCCCACGATGTGCTGCGTCCTCCCACGTCGTGCCTCATCCCTTGTGTCATCCTGTGTCTTTAGTCGTCCTCCGAGGTCGATCTAATCGAGTTTAATTTTTCTTTTTCTTTTCCCCGTAAACTGATGGAATTGTTATTTAGGATACCTAATTAATTGAATTATCTGTTTGGTTATAATCAATATAAATTATTGGATTATTAACTTTTGGGGTAATAATAAAATTCAGTATTTAGAATGCCTAAATGTTGGAAATTGATCAAGTTTAGTGTGTTTACTTTGATTTAAAATGCATTATTTGATTAATGTGTCAAACCTTAATATTTTGGAATTGGGGTTAATTGCTAAATTGAGTTTAATTAGATATAATTAGATAAATTGAGTTTAATTAGAATGCCTAAATATTGAAAATTAATTAGTTTTGGGGAATTAAAATGCATTATCTGATTAGTCGTGAAACCCAATTGTTCTAATTTGGGGGATAATTATTAAATTGAGTGTAATTAAATATAATTAGTATTTGGTTACAAACAATGGATCATGTACAGATAAGCTCATCTAGATAGTCCTTCAGTTCACAGAAGGAATCAATCAATCCTTCTCTTTTATATGGTGAACCACACTATATGTCACAACATGCCGTTGTGGATACGGTAACCCTAGATTTCTGTTGATACAAATTAATTCATATTATTATATTATTAACTAAAATTGTTAAATATTTATTTAAAAATACATTATATGTTCATGCTTGTGTTTGGTGTGATTGGATGGACTGCAAATATATCCATATATATAATCGATGCACAATTACTGCATGGTCTTGTCGAGAGGTATCGCCCAAAGACTCATATATAGAGGTGAAATCACTATAACCGTAAAGGATGTCCAACCAATCTCGTGTTTACGGATTCACGGTGCACCCATGACCAATGATTATAGATTACATGATGAAGAGGTAGATGTGGTTGACTCATGACCACGACAACTAGGAGCATCGCCGTCGCATACACTGGGTGACATAACCAAGACAGATGTGTAGTTATCTTAGTTTACACTGTTGTTTTAGAGAAAACCCACTCACCAGGACTAGACCCCAGCGACTATAGAAGAAACCATGTAAAGAGCGAGAGGGTGTATTGTATACCTTCTCGGTCCATATTTATTCTCGAACACAAGCGGGGATAAAGTGACGCCTGAGTACCTCCCTTTGCCGGAGGACTTATATCAAACAGCTCAATACAATTGGAGGTCTATCATATTAACTTTTTTATAAGCTGGTCCGTGCAAAGGTGTGACTCCCAACATAAAAAGTAGTGTTAATGATTTTATTGGTGTCATATGTTTAACTCATGTTACCAGTTAGTAGCCTTATGTTGTTTCATGATACTTTATGTGTCAGAATGTTGTTATTTAGTCTAAATTACTGTTGACCATTAAGTTTGACTAAAATATAGTGACGTGACACATGTAAAGTAAAACAATTAAAATAAATATAAAACATTGAGGGAAAATATGGAAATATTGAAACAAATAGGAAAAAGTAAAAAACAAAAAGTAAATTAGAAACATAGTAAAATTAAATTTAAAAAAATTAAAACTAAATTAAAAAACATAAAACTTATTATTTGTAAATTTATTTAAAAAAAATGAAAAAGTAGAAAAAAAAACTAGGTTAAAACCCTGGGCTGGATTGGATCCCAACCTGGTCGCCCACCATTGGGGTCAAATTGTCCCAGCCTGGATCGAACCCATGTCTAGGTCAAACCAAGATCTAGTCGCGGTATAACCCAACTACCGTTAAACCCTAGGTTGGGTCCATTAGAGTCGAGGGTCTAGCCTATAGTTTTTTTTCTATTGTTTTGAAAATAAATTTATACATAATATATTTTAGGATTTAATTTTTAATATACAAGGAACTGACGTGGTGTTGAATTGACAGAGCATGTGCAAGTCACATGATCATTTAATATAAAAATGTAACGGAAGACTTACATAAAGACTAAATGGCAATATTCTCCAACATACGACACCATACATTAACCGAAAAATTCTGAAAGTACCATTTGATAACATGGGTCAAACATAAGGTACTGTTCAAACATTAACCCTAAACGTATCACGGGATGCGTTGTACTGTTACAGGTGCATGTTATTATTTAGAGCAGTTTCACTTTAGGTTTATTTTTTGTTATAATCCTATCTAATGGTTTGTTGTAGGTTTGGTGTTAGGAGTGTTTATTTGAAGGTAGCCCCATGATCTACCTTACCCCTGTGCTTCCTACACATCAACCGGTGGGGACCTAGTAAGAAAATAGAAAAATATATCCTTAAATTATTTATACATAATGCAATTTTTGGCGTTTAAGATTCTAAATTAAGTGGCTAGAACAAAAGATGTCAGAGACGAATCCAACACCTCACAACCATTACTTCTATCGATATGAGTTGAGGGCACTCGGTGATGCCCATGTACGTTTCATTTAAATGTGATGTGATTACAATTATTATAGCTCTAATTACATAATAGGACATACATTTTATATTTTCAAATAGAATGGAACCCCTACCACATTTACCGTGTCCAGAACCTCCCACCCATTTATACAGATGAGGGGTGGCTAAGCGGAGTCTGGTTGCCACCGATCTACTTCAAAAATGTTGAGTGACACATACTGGACTGCGTTTATTGCCAATTCCACTTCTAATAGCCTATACTATACCCCATTAAAGACTGTTAAAAATGGGATAGGCTACATAAATTGTGGTTGGATAAGTCACCACGTATCCCGTGGATCACCAATCATGCTTTCTACATAAAGATGTAGGCAAACAGGGTCAGACTTTCGATACTGAACCTATTGGAGTATCCACTACTAACTATATGAACTGGTACCGTAGGTATACAATGACGCTAATCCACGAGATACCATCCTCTCGTGGAACGGGAAGAAGGGTCAATCACCCCCACCCCCGGATGCAATTTGAACCACAGGGAAACTAATCCTTGTTAATGGTGAGTTATTTTTTTTTATTGTTTCACTTACCTAATTGATTTTTTCTTTCATTAATTTTACTTGATTTCATACTATAGATGTTGGGGTGGCATCACACGACCAAATTTGTAAAAAAGTAGTTCAAGAAATCAACGGGCCGATCAAAAATATATGTAGACGAGATGATCCAGATTTGTCGTTGCATCTACGAACTCAATCCTGAGCTTGGGTCAAGAGGAGAAAAGCTGGATCGAGAGGAGAAGAGTTCGGGCAAACCGGATGGATTGAGAGGAGAAAAGTTCGGGCAAACCGGATGGATTGAGAGGAGAAATGCTGCATAGAATCACGTGAAGATGATAGAAGGGGAGTTAGAACCGAGGCTATGTAGTTGGATGAAGCAGAATTGGTGAGCGAGGATCGAATGGAGAACATGGAGATCACTACATGTGAGAGAAGTACGAGGCTAAATGAAACCCTTTCCTTACCACCTGAATCCATTGATGTCAACCCAATCATGTTACTTTCAATCACCATTCAACACACAGTCATCCAAAACCTTCTACCCCAACCAAGAAGCCTAACCCGAACCCACAATGATATTCCCTCGCCCATCTAGACAGACCTTACCGACCGTCAATTAACCATCCATAAGCTCCCTACAATCAAACCCTAAGAAACCATCATCCTTCCTACTAGGAACATCCCTAATAAGCCAATCCCTAGAAAACGATTCTACGCAAAAGTGAGAAAATTTCCGCTAAATCAAAAACCTGAAAGGGCGGTTTATGCAAAATTTAGGAAAACGGGGCATGATTAAAAATCACTAGAAAGGGCGATCATGACAAAAGAAGAGAAATCAAATCCCTTCTAGGTTGAAAACCCGAAAAGGAAAATTAAGCAAAAATTATGGGAACTGAGAGGTGCGGTAAAAACAATACCGTAGCAAAACGATAGAAAATAAAGAGTGAAAAATAAAAATAAAAAAATCCTTCAAGTCAAGCAAGCCTCGCGGGGCAAGGGCCTTATGTCGTCAAAGATACTTTCAGTGGAGGAGTCATGATCATCACCGATATGGACAACAAGGAACTTCCTAGTCCAATGAATATGGATGCAGTAAAAAAAAACTTAAAGAGCTTGTAACCAAAAAGAAAGACTCCAAAAATGAGACAATTATTGCTAAATCGAAAATCCGAAAGAGCAGTTTAGTCAAAATTTAGGGAAGAAGGGCATGATTAAAAATCCCTAAAAAGGGTGATCATGCCAAAAGGAAAGGAATCAAATCCTTGCTAGGTTGAAAAAACAAAAGGTCAACCTAGGCAAAAAAATAAGGAAACCGAGAGGTGCGGTAAAAAATAACGTATCAAAAGAATACATAATCGATAGATTAAAAAGAGTGCTTAAAAGTGGATGATAATGCTTCCAACGGTAGCAATAAAAAGAAGCTGTGATAGGCATTAATTTGAGTTGCCACGACAACTTGCATGCATACACCTTGTGAACGTAGCATGAATGGATTTAGGGAATTCCTTCAAGAAGGATTCCAAAGTTGATTAATGAGAAAATAGGTCAAGAACTCCGCACAAGCCGTCACAAGCCATCCTCGACAAGCAGAACATGTAGTTATCCAGTTTCTGGGAGTCACAAGCCAACAAGCGGAGTCTTTAGGTGCTCAACCTCCACAAGTCATCCCCGAGAACGAGGACATGTAGTTATCCAGCTTCTGGAGTCACAAGCCGACAAGCGGAGTCTATAGGTGCTCAACCACCGCAAGTTATTCTCGAAAACAAGCCAACGAATGGACTCTTTAGGTGTTCAACTTCTGGAAGTCATCCTCTACGACTAGGATTGGTAGTTAACTAGCTCTGGGAGTCACAAGCTGACGAGCAGAGCCTTTAGGTATTCAGCCTCCAGAAGTCAGCGCCAACAAGTCACAAGCCGACGAGCGGAGCCTTTAACTGTTCAGGCTCCACAAGTTACCCTCGATGTCTAGGTCATGTAGTTATCCATCTTGTGGGATTCACAAAACGATGAACGGGGCCTTGAGGTGCTCAACCCCCGTAAGTCATTATCAGTGATTCTTCTAGCCAAAACAATCTGCAACCTCTGGCTCGTTGATGGCCAAAAAAAATATCCTTCACAACCAAGACTTGTAGATGTCTAGCTTATGGGACTAACAAGTTGATGAGTGTTTAAGCACTTAGTGTCCACAAATCATCGTCAATAATAGGGACTTGTAGATGTCCAAATTCCGAAAGTTGCACGATATTGTTTGTCTACTAAGTAAATAATTAATCGAGAGGAGCCAAAATATGTTGTTTGTCTTTGAACAAACACTCATGAGATCACTTCCATAAGCGTGTATTCAAAGAGCGCCAACTGTAAACACCCGATTTTGCATCGGGGTCAAAATATCGTACGCGAGGATTCGAGCCGAGAACAATCGAGACTAAGAAAAAAAAATAAGCACAATAAACCGTAAACCCAAAACCCTAAACACCAAGCCCTAAATCTTAAACCCTAAACCCCAGACTCTAAACCCCCAACCCCGAACCCTAAAACCTTAAACCCTAAACCCCAAATCCTTAAACCCTTAAATTCCTAAACACCTATCGAAAACTCTCGGCCACAAATGCATCACCATGCCATCACTTGGTCACCCACCATGCCACTCGTTTTCACCATTGATCATTGCCCATCCATCTACTTGACCACCAACTTCAATTCGCCACCATGCCAACCTTTGTCAACATCGATCATTGTCCACCATGCCATCCACTATGCATAATCCATTATCTATCATCTACCTGCACCAAAAATAACATTAAAAAACCCTATTACAGGAAGCAAGCTTCGACAATTGAAGGGGAGTAATTGGAGGCGAGAGCTACGACACTTGAAGAAGAAAATAGTGAAAAATGAAGAAAAAAAGAATGAGATTGAGTGAAAAATATCAGTGATTATCGGTCTCGATTTCTCGTACGGTATTCTAAACTCCGAATGATTTAGGTATATCTCCCTCATATTCAATATTGTATTTGTATTTTCTAATGTGAATAATTTATATACATACATTATATATCTATGTACAATCTATATATATTATGTATACGTGATAACAAATATTTTCAAAACTGACTTAAGTCATTCCTAAACTTTGATGAGGGTTACAACTCGGGCTTTGGACACTCGGGTCATTCTGGGACTTTATCGAGTGTTATAAATCAAACTAGAAAGGTTTAGGACCATTTTTGCAATTTTTTAAAAAAACTTTTCAATACAGCTCGAATTTTTAAATACTTTCATTTTAATTCCTAAACTTTTGTGGACATCCCATGACTTGTCAAAGAGTTACAAATTGGTCCAATGTGCTTATTATCTTCAAAATCGTTCGTGTATTTTTTACACGTTTAAAATGACTCCAAAGTTAAACCACCCTTTGTGAGCACGATTAACTATATTCTCTTTTGTTTATTTATTTTAAATTAACTAGAAAACAAATGTTTGTATATTCTCTTTCTCTGGATGTACACCTTTCCAGGACCTAAGATGTTAACACCATGTAACTTGTGCAAATTTTAGGATTCCGATTAGCCTTTAATTAATCGGTGGCGACTCTTTCCTTTTTCGGTCAGGTTGATGACCCCGTTTGACCGAACCCGTCGCTCGCCAAGACCCGACACCTTTCGAGCGAAACAAAAATAAAAACATATTTCAAAAGTTTCGGGGAAAGTCGGATCCAACGATTGACACCCGTGGAGGAATTGAAAAAGGTTCAAATCAATAGACCAACTAAGGTGGTCCAGATTGTGGCGACGCACAAGAGGAGCATGATGCAACCCTAACATTACTGTTGATCAAATTCAATGAGCTCTTTGCGTGGGAGCCGAGTGACATGTCAGGTATCAACAAAGACATCAGCACCCATGATCAAAACCAATGCTCAAAAGCAAAAACTCGTGGGGGAAGAAAAGGTTGTAGCCATAAGGCAAAAAGTTGGCCGATTGATCGACGCCAAGTTCATCAAAGAGATATGGTTCTAGACATGGGTGGAAAATCCCATTATTGTTAAGAGCAATAATGTAAATGGATCATGTGAGTTGACTTTAGAGACCTAAACAAGGTTTGTCCCAAAGATTCGTATCTCCTACCCCGAATTGACCAGTTTGTCGCCGCCATTTTAGGGCATTAGCTCTTAAGTTTCATTAATGCCTATTCAGGGTACAACCAAATATAGATGGAAAAAGGCGACACCCCCACACAATGTTCTATGTAGACATTGATATATACCACTACACGGTCATGCCTTTCGGTTACTCAATGTTAGCGCCACCTATCAGCACATGGTCAACAAACTGTTTGCGGGCATCATAGGCATTAACATGGAAGCTTATGTGGATGATATATTGGTGAATTCTATCTGAGGCATCGACTATACGAAGGATATGAGTAAAACCTTAGAAAGGATGCGACTCCATTAGGTGTGGCTTAACCCAGCAAAGTGTGCATTTGGCGTTCAATCGGGAAAATTATTTGTATACATGGTCAGTCATAAGGGGATTGAACTCAACACACAAAAACTCTACGCCATCGAGAACATGAAAAGCCCAACCTACCACAAAGAAGTCCAAAGCGTAAATGGGAGCTTGGCAGCGCTCAATCGATTTGTTGCCAAGATAAGGCACAATTCGTTGTCGTTTTTGAAGTGTTAAGGGCCAATAGAAAGTTTGAATGGGCCTATAGGAAGGATGAGGCATTTCAAGACTTCAAGCAACACCTCCTGACGCTCCCACCCTTGGTCAATCCTACAAAGGGCAACACCCTATTGTTGTATCGTAGCATCAGTCTTGTTGCTCCAAGTTGAGTTCTAGTAAAGAAATTGGAAAATGGCCAAATATCTATTTACTATGTATACAAAGTCCTATCCAAGGCAGAAATCAATTATATGGAAGTCTCCAAGTCAGGGATCCCAAGTCTCCCTCACAATGATGGTGTTCCTGCATGTTAAAGCGGGGACCCGATAAGGACCTAGAGACTACGTCGGCGCTTCGGGCGATGACAGCAGGATGGGAGATTTCCTCCGAGGCGGCGATTCCTTCATAGAAATGACGGAATCCTCATGGGCGATGAACACCTTCGGTGACACCATGAAAGGTGTCTTATCTTTTGGCAACGCCTTCTTAGGACGTAGAGGTTGTGGACCGTAAATGTATGTTTTCTTCCAATAATATGAGCATCGCTCCTCGTGTAAAATGGGAAGCTCATACCTCTACGTCGCCAAAATGAAGGATCGTACCTTTGTACGTCGACACGGCGGATTTGGTCTCATTGGCCAGCAGCAAAGGCGACACTGTCAATGGATCAAGAGGTTGTGGTTTCTTATTCTTTTGGCATTCGCCTTTCCTTTTTCGTTTCTTGCATTGGGTCTCATCCTCAGCATAAACTACTCTGGTCGCCGCCTGAGGAGGTGCGGAGTCAGGGATTGCAAAAAGGTAATCGAAACCTACATAAAGAAACAATAAAAGAGGAGTTAGGACAATACCCAATCGATTGATGGGACTGGTTTCGAAGACTTGATTTTCGCGCTAAAGAGCAATGTCTTGATGTGTTGATGGGAGTATATGGAGGAATTTGGTTGGATTGGTCCAAGTAAACGGAATTCAACGACTCCCGGTCGTCTAAAACCCAGACCATAGGATCCCTGATTGGGGATCAATTTGGACCGAACCTGGATGGGTTCAATTAAGACAATTGGGGCTCCAATTGAGCCCCAATCGGGGGCCCTATGGTCTTCGTCTGAGCCCAGACTAGAATTCAACGACTCTCGGTCGTCTAGACCAAGACCATAGGATCCCTGATTGGGGATCAATTTGGACCGAACCTGGATGGGTTCAATTAAGACAATTGGGGCTCCAATTGAGCCCCAATCGGGGGCCCTATGGTCTTCGTCTGAGCCCAGACTAGGTCACCAGGGTTAGGTGACCTGGTCTAGGTTCGGACCCTGGCTAGGGGACCCCCGATGTGGCCTGAATCGAGTCTGGGGTTGCTTGTAATATTAATGAAAGTTTGTAGGGTTTACTTGCAACATTTAGAAAACTAGTTGGTTAATTTTGCAAATATGAACGGAGGTACAAATTACCATTATTTTCAAACATATTGGACTATTAACCATCACACGAAAATATTTTGGACCAATTACCACTTTGTACAAATATATTGGACCATTTTCAGACTTTTCCCATTTTCAGACTCCACCCCTGTTGGATTTGCCCCGGCAACACATATTATTTTTTGAACAGGCTCCACCCCTATTGCGAAGCCAAACATGAACAAATCTAGCATGACTCGGGGGCAGATGATGGGCCTAGAGGCTCCACCCATATTGATCAGCCCAGAGGATTTGCCCATATTGATGGCCAGAGGGTAGGCCTCACTTAATATAAAAGGCCTTGCCACTAACTACATGAATAAGGCATCACCTCTTCTTGGATTAAAGGCTTCGCCTATTAGCTCCACAAGAAAGGCTTCGTATGTACCCATGAGGCGCCACCATCTTATTTTGAGATGTGTCACGGATGCTAGTGTAGGTGTTGCCTGGTGATGGGACATGACATGTCAGTCACCCCTGTGACTGGTGATGTGACCCCGTTCCCTTTTTTTCGAGTCGATAAAAACAATCACGGTAAATACACTTAACCAAGGTAAAGAAAGTTAACTCGGTCAATGGGTTAACTTTTCCTATAAATTGTAGGTCATTTATTACCGAACGGTATTCTTACATTGTTCACATACATACATTTATCACTCCCAGAAATTTGAGCTAAGTTAAGCTTCAGAGAGGAAACAAACAGGAACACCTGAGACTTTCCCTTGTGTATGTATCAGGGCATTTGAAAGAACGTGATCTAAAATTTAGTATAGTGAGCAAGGGGATTAAGTATAATGTTTCATCACTTGATATGGGATACTCTCCACTGTTGTTGGCCATTGTAGTAAGATGTCATCGACTTAATACGAAGAAAGAAAACAATGAGCAATTTTGAAAGGGCGAAAAAGAACTAGGAGGGATGCTACAAATCAGAAAAAGAAAAAAGTTTTAAAGAGAGAAAAATGAGAAATTTCTATAAAAGAAAACCTCTAGTAAAATTAGGTTAGGGTGGGTGGTGGGGTTATATTCCAGATGGTTAAGGGACCCCTTAGATTTAGGCCATGGAAATTAAAAGTTAGGCAATCTAAATCATTGGATCATAATAGTTAGAATTCCAAAATATATTTGTTACCTAAACCCAATAAAACTTTCACAAAATTCAAATTTCTTTATCATGTTAGAAGATATCCAAAACATGATGTTATCCAATAATATGAAAATCCATCTCATTGGGAAGTGGGTTTTCCTCTCCTAGGGTTTCAGTAAGAGATTTTTCCGGTGTGACTAAGTCAGACCAGTATCGTTCGAATGCTGGATCCCTTCTAGCGACCACCAAGCCTTGAGTGAAACTTGGAAGGGAAGAATAAAGAGAGGATAACGACGTCCAAGCAAAGAATGTATGCAGCGTATTGAATGGGGTTGGCTGAACGCTAATTCCATCCATGATCAGGAGCTCCTGATCAAGTGCATGAAGAACCACCCTGAGTTTGGAGTGTTGTGGTTACGTAACGGTGCTAACTTTGCTGCAATTTCATCCAGATATAGTTGCACTGACCTTCTCCTTGAGCACCATCAAGGATAATACCCCTACGGGAGAAGGATCCGCCGTGCTGCACAAACCGATCTGCAAAAGAGGAACGCTAGCAAGAGAGTGTTAGGAGTTGTCAGCCACATTTGGTCTGCATGCTCATATTGGTGTGTGACATTCATTTATTTTTACGTGTACTTGCGGTGAGGTTATTTACACTCCTATTCATGAGTGACGTCAATTTCGGCGGACGTAAGATACATGGGAAAACCACCTTGGACTTGGAATCAAACCCTAGCTCAGAAAGAAAGGACATATATGTGGGGGAATTATCTCTTGAAAACAAGTAAAGGTAACGACAATGATCAATGTGCTTCAGAAAGCTTGGGAAAACTTTGTCACGGTCCGAATCAAGGAAGCCACGGATAGAGTGATGCTATTGTGTTTGACAATGAAGAGACCCGGGAGAGGTTTTTTGACATGGTCCCATGGTTAGTCCAGGGACATTGCCTAAGCATAAAGAAATGGGCACCGAGTGTTGGATTAACCAAAATAGAGTTCTGAATGATCCAATTTTGGGTACATGTTAATGACCTAGGGCTGGAAAAATTTAACGAAACTAATGCGGAGAAAAACAAGTCATTAATGAAATTAATTAAACTTACGTAGAGAAAAAATTAATGAAACTTGGTCGTGATCTCCTTCAATTTTCGAGCATTTTCCACCGTCCCCTTTAAGAAGAAAAACAAGTCATCTACAAATAAAATAGGTGGTGCACTTGTAGACATCCTTTTTCAGAATAAGACCACACAACCTCTCCTCTCAGATTGCCTCCTCAACTTGTCTTGATAACACGTCCGCCAAGAGGATGAATATATATCGTAAACGGGGTTGACCTTGTCGTAAAAATCTTGTAGGTCAAATAGTACGTGTTCTCCGTCCGTTGATCAGGACTCGGTATGACGTCTGTTTGATCCATTGTCGCATCCATTCGATCCACTTTGCACTGAAACCCTTATCCTCAAATCTCGTCAAAAGGAATTCCCACTCCACCCAATCTTGCACCTTTTGCATATCCAGCTTCAGTGAACACTCAATTAAACCGCTTCCCTTCGGGTTTCCAAGTGATGGAACACCTCGCGAACTATCAATATGTTATCCTTGTTTGAATGACCTAGCACGAATGCAATTTAATAGGGGATAACAAGGCCCAATAAATAAGGTTTTAGCCTATTCACCAAAACATTGGATACAATTTTATATTTGAAATTGCAAAAACGGATTGGTATTCTAGGGATAAGGGTTATATCTGTTTTATTTATAGTGGAGGGAAAGTCACCTGACCTGAGAATTTTTTTTACTGTCGTGATTACATTTGGACTAACGGTGTGCCAACGTCGTTGGTATAATAGACCTAGAAATCCATCTGGAGCTTTTGCCACACCCAACTAGAAAACCGCAACCCTGATTTCTCCATCAGTGACTTCCCTCTCCAAATCAGTGTTCATCATTCAGTGATTTTTCTTAAAATGACCACCAATATCTCCATAATATTCAGGTCCTCCCCCTCAACCATGAAGACCGATCTAAAATGCCCGAAAATTTCATCTTTTACTCATCTGACTGAATCAGTCAATTCTCGCCGGCCATTTTGAACTCTGGTAATTCGATTCCTTCTTCTTATGGCATTGGTCGTTAGATGGAAAAAAGTTGAATTTCGTCGCCTTTCGTGAGCCATTTAATTATGGATTGTTGCCTCCAGTACACCTCTTCATTATGGTGGAGTTCCTTTATTCGTTTTTTGAGAGTTGCCTCGTCTGTTTGGCTATTCAAGTTCAGCCAGTTTCCCATTACTTGTCGGAGTCGATCTTTTGCCTTCTTTAATTCGATTTGATTGCTCCCAAACTTATGATTCCTCCACCGAGCTAGCCTCCTGCGACAGCTTTCCAACTCCACACAAATGTCCACCATTGTTTCCCTTCCATCCCACACTCGTCTCTTTCAAGCCACATTTCATTGAATCAAAACTGGTGTCCCTTTCTTTGCCCTTCTTGTGCTCAGTGCATGATTAATGCTGAGTGATTTGATCCAATCGCAAGGTCATTTGTACATTGGATATCAGGATATCGATTAGACCAAGCTTTATTGATAAGGACTCGGTTTGTGCGGTCATATACCCTTGCCTCCCCTCACCGATTATTAGACCACGTGAACCTTGATCCCTTCCTTCCCAAGTCTTCCATATGGATACTCTCTATTATCTCATTAAACTCATCCATTTGTCGTTGAGATTCTTGTCGGCATCCTTTCTTTTCATAATGGTGGCTAATTGCGTTAAAGTCGCCCATGCATGCTCATGCCACCCGGCGCCCCTGCCACTGTCACACAACCTACTCTAATTTTGCTTTCTCCTTTGTAGATACGCATCCACATACACCCATGTTATTAGGATAGGGTTTGGCTGGTCACTCATCTTCACTGCACAATCAATTATGTTTTGGGTGACTGCCTTTACTGTCACTCGAACATCATTTATCCGCCACAGTGTTATTCCTCCAGATATGCCCATCACATTTACATAATATGCGCTACTTATCCCTACTTGCTGTCGAATCCTTTCGCAAAATGCATCCCCATTGTTTTTCCTATCAAACATATGATCTTCAACTGATTTATCATGTTGAGGTCTTTTAGATGGAGAATTGTTAGGGAAGACCCCAGACCTTGCCAATTCAAGCATATTATACTCATCGGTCCCATGTGTCTGTTTCGGGGCATCCACCATAACTCATTCCAACATTCTTCGGTTCTTTCACATTACTCTTATCTGTTTCTTTTTTAGTATTCCTTTTCATCTCACAGTTTTCTATTTTGAAGCCCTCTTTTGGGACCTGCCTCTGCCTCTAGTAGCTTGCACTTTCCCACTTTCCAGATTATGCTCGGCTTGATCATACTCCCATTTCATTCTTTTTCCAGCACCTTGGTCGACACTCTCAGCCTTAATTTGTCTTTTCAGGAACATTCTGGTTAGGATTAGGCTAAGGTCAGTGAGTTGTAATGTTGGTTCTGGGCTAATTTTGTAGGTTGGTGTTTCATTCATCTCTTCTATTGTGGGTACCTAGATTTGGAGGTTTCTTACTAGGTGGATTATGTTCTTTATCGGGTTATGATCAGCCACATTATGAAGGGTGGCCGATTGGTATATGAGGTTACACCAATTCAGTTGCGGGGTAGTCATCTCGTAATTTTGATTGTTTTTTCTCACGTTAAGGTCAGGGTGGATAGGTTTCTATATTAGGTTTTGGTTGATGGTTCCCGAAAGGAGTATGATCAGATTTGCTTCATTATGGGTTGACGACGGTATTACGGTGTGGATTATCTTCAGTTTTTACATTGCTTGTGGAGACCACAAGCTGGCTCTTTTGGCTCTGGCTCACCTGTTCGACAATTTCCATATGCATACATTCGACATCCTCACCTGTTTGAAATTGATTCCTTCTATGTTTCCTCTTATTTCCTTCCCCCTTCATATGTTGGTTCTTTTTGCTTCCTTCCGGACCTCGCTCCATTCATTATATCAAACCAAGTTTTCTTTCAGGTAGGGCTTTTTTGAAAAGGTCCCCAAGAAGCTCCCTCCCTTTGTCCTCCACGCACGGATTTTTGCAGCCTTTTCCCGTTCAACCACGGGTCAAACAATGGGTGTCCCGATTTCTGGTCCGACATTTGTATTTCATCTTTACACGTTTTTGTTGTGTGGCCCAGCTTACCCCATCCATAGCCAAAGTTCGACAATCTCTCATACTTTATTGATGCACAGTTTTCTTTGCCTTTTGAATTCGTCCACCAAAATCTAGCCATGATTGATTATCTTGCATCTACTTCAGGTTTTATTCTCAGATAGTGGTGTGTGGCCTTTTTAATGTCTCCTTCAACTTCAATGAATCTCCCAATGTTACTACATATCTTCTCTGTATTCACTGCATTCCATATTTCCAACCAGACGTCATGGATTTTGACCCGGAATTGAACCATTTGGAACTCCACATTGGTCAGCCCTACATTGGGTGCCCACTTATGTATTCATTGGCAATGTCCTTGGACAGACCAAGAGGACATATCAAATATCTATTTTCGGGTTTCCTCATTCTCAAAATCCAACAACGTGACCCTATGTGTGGCTTCCGTAATTTTGATTCAACCAAACCCTTCACAGCTCTCAATAGCATATTTATCATTATTGCTGTCTTAACTTGCTTTTCTTATATGACCGCACCCACATATCAATCATTCCTTGTTGAGCTCAGGTTCGATTCCAAGTCCAACGTGGTTTTCCTGGGTGTTCTCTGACAGCCAGAGTCAGCATCTTCCATGTTACCGCGCCCAGATGTCCCCACGACGATCGTTTCAAATTGCAAGTACAACACTATCACCGTCAGAAAAGCTCTTGGTGTGCTGCACTACCCTCTCCTCACTCCGTTTAGGGCCTTAGCTATCAATAATGCAATTTATTTAGGGTTTCGTTCTTGTTCCACTTGGATTCAGTGGATAAAGTAACCATGTTTACATCAAACAAAAATGTCGGTCGGTAGGGTTCACTCCTGAAACCCTTGGAGGCTAGACTCTACAAAACCCTAGTCCCAGTCGCTCCTCTTTTACGTCGTTGCTCATCCTAGCCTGTGGGCAGGCTCCTTCTTTCAGTTGTGCACCGACTTCAACTTCGGTAATGGCTTTCCTCACGCAGACATCTGTCACATTTTGATTTCGAACAAGCTGATGTGGTGGTGACGGTGGCTAGTGTTAGAGTATATATTTCAGTTTTGAAGTTTACGGATCATTAATGTAGTTTGATTTAAGTCAAAGGACTGATTTGTAATTAGGTGATAGTCTCATCAGATTGAACTTACTATATATATAAGAATGATGTACTGAACCATTCACGTTAAGATTGAAGAACATTTGCTCTCCATTTGCTCTCCATTTTCTCTCATTTTTCTCTTTCAATCTGATCAAAGGGTTAATTACTTAAATAGTTACACATGTTTGACCATTGTGCGGAATGGTTACACATGTTTCAAAATGTGATTAATTGGTTTTGCTGATTGACTTAAAGGTTACATATGTTTTTTATAATGTGATTAATTGGTTAATCTGTAAGTGAACCGTCAAACTTTCTGTAAATTTTACATGTGCGTAACACGTGAGCTCTATTTCACTAATTTATGATATTTGAAAAGACTTTTATGTCATTGTGTCACTTTCAAGAGTCTCCCCATATTTCCCATACTCCACCTACCTGTCTTCCGCAGTCCTTGCAACCCCAGATTCCAACATCCTTTCTCTTCACTGCATACTGCATTATTCAAGTAGGAAATGAGAAACGCACAATTTACAGGCATAACAATTGCTCAACATACTAAAAGAAATATCAGTTTTCAAACAATATATTATACAACCTTGTCGCAGAATTTACAGAAGTATTTGCTGTGCTGAATAACCTCAATCTTCTTAATCTGCTTACGCAGACTAGCACCATAACAGGTTCCTGCAAGGAAACAAGACATGACCAGATTAAGTTACTACACGTACAAAGTGAAAAACCCAACAGAATTCAGAGATGCCAAACCATTCTTAACTACATAAGTAACATAACATAGCTCAAACAGCTTAAGCAAATACTTATCTCTAAGCCTCAGGTGGTGAGCCATGCAATTGTTGGAAAGAAAAATGGCTTCTCTATGATAATTTAATAAGTTTAAATTTACATAATAGTTAATGGTGCAGTTGGATAAAAAAAAAGGGTTGACAAAGAAGAAATATCCTAACAATCTCTTATCTACATACTATATGAACACAAATGCACAAAGAACAGAAGCTCTAAGAATCTGATATTAATCATGATAGATAATTTCCATAAGACTAATTTCCATACTTCCCGACGATGCCGACCTTCTTTGTTTTCTTGGCCTGCACAATAGCAAGATCATAACAAAAGCCTTAGATTAATCAAATTAAAAAATATTCCTTTTCAACCGAACAACTGATTCACAAAAAAGAGATCAAAATATTTTGCCTCAATCGAAAAACTAGTGATCCATGATCTTCAAATTCCTAGATTACTCATCACATCATATGAAACTTTGAACAACAAACATATCTGTGAAAATATGTAAACTTCTGCAGCAATTAACTTATGAATCATCCAGTCTAGCAACACAAGCAATTCAAGACAGTGGATGAATACAAGAAGTTACAGATATACGTAATTATCCTACAAAAATCAACAGAAAGTCATCGATTATTGATAATTAATGCTTCAATTGATTCCAATACAACTTTTGCTAATTGAGATCACATTCATCAAAAGAAAACATATATTTAGACTCTTTTAACAGAAGCCTTAGTTCAAGTTGCTTACCAGAGCAAATATACAAAGTTTTCAGACGAAATGAACTAGGGTTTGATGCTGGACCTGTTTGTGTGTGCTTCAGTTCTCCGATCAATTCTCCGTCGTTGGGAAGCTTCAGTTCTCAGACGAAAGCTTCAGTTCAGTACTCTTGATTAATTCTCAAGCAAAATCTGCAGATCTATCTACAAAGAGCGAAGAACTTCAACTTCAGTTCTTGGTCAGGTCCCATCAGCTACCTCAACCCCAAGAGGATTCAGTTTCCTCAAACTTCAGTTTTTGGACGATTTGCTGATTTGGTGAACAGTGTTATATTTTAGGTTTTAGGGTTAATAAGTTAATTAAAGAGGGGTACTATTGTCGTTTCATATGTTATAATATTGATTAACGGTGATTTTTGACGATGAACAGTGGAAAAACCAATTAGTCACATAACAAAACCAATTAATCACATTTTGAAACATGTGTAACCATTCTGAACAATGGTCAAACATGTGTAACCAATTAAGTAACTAACCCTTGTTATTCCTTCTTGTTCAGGATCATATCATGGTATCAGAGCTCCAGGTTGTGAAGATTCTGCGATTTCCGCTCAAAATTAGTCAGGATTTCAAACACGGAATTAGTCGTCGTTGTGAGCCTCTATCCACCAATTTCATCTTCATACTTCCATGGATCAGCGATTGAACACTCAATCTAGAGTTCTTCGATGTATTTCACTCCAAAACAGTTCTCGAAGAAGAAACTATCGAGTTAGATGAAACAAACTATCTCCAATGGAAACAACAAATTTGTTTCACGATTGTAGCCATAGACTTGATGGTTCGAGTACAGTAGAAGAGTTCATTCTCAATGCTGATGGAACAAAATCTGTAAATCCTGCACAGACAGCATATAAGGAATAGGATAGTGCCCTTGCATCTTGGCTTTTGACTTCAATTTCAGTATCGTTACTTCCAAGTCTAGTGCAATGCAGATCGGCTTTTGAAATTTGGCAATCTCTGCATAAATTGTTATTGGTGGCATCAACAACTCGTGTAATGAGGTTGTTATGTTCTCTTCAATCTCAAAGGGAAAGATACATGATCATGAGAGAGTATCCAGGCCAAATCCAGTTGATATGTGACAGCTTTAGGAGTTCAGATCATCCAATAACGAAAACCATGCAGATCAGCACCATTTTAGCAAGTTTAACAAGTGAGTACGAGCATATAGTTGATGTCATTACAACAACCAGGTAATCGTATGACCTTGCTGGAGTGGCAAGTTTTCTCTTGGGCGCTAAGGCTGGACAACAAGATAATTTTCTGCAAATTAGTCTAAACTCGGTATGCTTAAATGTTCAATCGATGGATGGTTCAACTGCAGGTCCAATGAACACGATGAGCTCATCTTCTTAGCAATCAAGTCAGCCTTTTTTACAGAAACTACCTCAGTATGAACATGTAGAAGGCTTCATTCCTCAAAGTTACCAACCGAACTCATATGGACGAGGAAGAGGTAACAAATTCAATAGCACCAAACTACGATGCCAATTGTGCGGTAAGTTTGGCCATTTAGTGACAAGGTGTTGGTATTGGTTTGATTACTCTTTCAATGCCATTACCAATCATTCTTAGACTCAAAACATCAACAAAGGTCAAGCACACACAACTGAGTTTTATTCACCTCCTGAGATGCAGCTGAACTTCAACTCTGTTCATCCCAATTTTAGTTATTCTCCTTAGCAACTTCAGACACTACAACAGCCTCAATTTTAGTCACAGCAACCTCCACAACCATTCTTCTATCAGTTACCATCTCCTGCATCACAACCACACCTATACATGCCTTCTACAACTACTGAAGACCACACATATCAGAATGGTGTTAACATGAACGCTCTAAATGCTCATGGTCTGTAAATTGTGTCTTCTGGAGGGGGAGGAGTTCATGCAGCTTGGTTTCCATATTCTGGAGCCTCCCATCATCTCACAAACTCATCCATGAATGTTTCAAGTTCAGTTCCATACTACGGACAAGGTAAAATCTATGTAGGTTATGGTAATACTCTACATATATCTCATACAAGTATTTCTCGATTCCATTTCAAAAACCGTACAGTTACATTACGTAATGTTCTTATAGCACCTAATATTACTAAAATTCTTTTATCTATTCCTCAATTTGTTAAGGATAACAATGTTTATTTCGTGTTTTTTCCTACTGGTTGTGTTGCAAAATACCTAACAACACACCAAGTGCTTTTGGAGGGTCGTGAATCAGAAGGATTGTACAAGTCGATTGTGTCTAATGATCGTAAGTTGAGCAATCATCATTAGTATTACCAATGTCTGCGTCTTTGGATAAGAAAGATTGTGGTTATCAAGTGAAGGCATACTCTAGTACTAGCCATAATAATGATAATGCTGTTATGTTGAATAATTCAGCTTCTACTTGTAATGGTACTGTTGTTTCTCCTGTGTTTAGTCCTTAGTCATATGTGTCGAATAGCTCTGATTCTACTTGTAATGGTGTCTCCAGAAAATTCAATTCTCATATGAATAAAGTGAATGTTGCTGTTAATATTGGGTCTATTATGGTTGACTCTGTTCGTGACACTTCTGGTGTTGTTAATTCTGGTGTTAAATCAGAATCTATTCGAAGAAATGCTGCTGTTAATTCATCTATTCATGCTGATTTTGCTGCAAACAATGGTGTTGTTTATTCTTCTGTTCGTGACACATCTGGTGCTGGTAATTCTTGTGTTAAATCTTCATCTGTTCATGCTGATTTTGTTACAAGTACTAATGGTGTTGTTAATTCATCTGTTCATGCTGAGTAATAGTGTTGTTAATTCATCTGTTCATGCTGATTTTGCTGCAAGTAATGGTGTTAATAAGTCTGATCATGTTCGTGATAATGCTACAGGTAATGGTTCTTTATTTCTGGTTCTACTCATGACACTTCTGCAAGTAGTAGTGTTGTCAATGAGTATACTCATGATAGTTGTGTTCATTATGGTTGTGGTCATGATGGATATGTTAATAATTCTGCTCTTAATGGTAGGGTTATGATGTTTCTATTAGTAACTGTTCAGTTCATGCGATAACTCAACCTTCCGAAGCTGAGGTAAAATCTTAACTTTGTGTTGATAATGAAAATGTGCTGACATCATCCATATAAGTCTAATATCTTATTTGGCATCAAAGGTTAGGTCATCCTTCTTCACAAACATTGAAACTAATCATTATGTCTGGACTCCCTTGCAGTGAAAAAATAGATAAGTCTCGCATGTACTCTGCTTATAATATTGGGAAAAATCACACTCTTCCGTTTAGTTTTACTGAAGGTGTATATACAACTCCTTCAAGTTAACATTTGGGGACCAACTTCGGTAAGGTCAAATGGATTGAGGTATTATCTAAGTCTTGTTGATGCATATTCTAGGTTCACTTGGTTATACTTCTTAGCTAATAAGAGTGAAGCCACATCAGTTTCCAGATCTTTTCAATTATTTGCGAAAAAACAATTGAATTGGGAAATAAAATAAGTTGAAATAGATAATGGTGGTGAGTTTTTAAGATCTATTCATGAGCATTTGACTTCATGTGGTATTTTACATAGGTTAACTTGTCCCTACACCTCTAAACAAAATGGAATTGTTTAGAGGAAACATCGACACACTGTGGAGTTTGGTCTTACCCAACTTGCTCATGCATCCGTTCCTTTCAAGTTCTGGTATGATTCTTTCGCAACTTCAGTGTACTTGATGAACAAATTGTCTTCTCTTGTGTTGGATAATAAGTCTCTTTTTGAAAACCTTTTTCGAAAATCCCCTTCATACTCTTTATTACATGTCTTTGGTTGTTTCTGCTTCCTTCATGTTTGTGATTACAATATATATAAGTTTGATTATAGGTCTAAGACTGTCCCGTGATATTTTCACCAGAAATGGGCACTGAAACACCTGATAACACCAACTCATTTGCAACTGTTCCTCCTACTTTTGATATGTCTATGTATTCTTCTAATCTACCACTATCTAATTCAAATAAAACTATTGTTGTTGCAGGTCTTCGAGCACCAAATACATGTTCCAAAGACTGGTCATATGCTAATGCATTAATGGCATCAACCACTGATGTAGGTGAACCAACAGGTGTGTATGTTGCTCTTTAATACCAGAGTGGAGAGAGACCATTCAGAAGCAAATGGAGTTTCTACATGAAAAGGGCACATGGAGCCTTACTTCCCTACCTCCTGGTCGAGCTCTCATAGGATGTGAATGGATATTCAAAGTTAAGAGAAAAGTAGATGGAATGGTAGAGAGGTATAAGGCTCGGTTAGTGGACAAATGGTTTTCTCAAAAGGTTGGATTTGATTACTTTGATACGTTTAGTCCAGTACCTAAGCATGCCACTGTTAGAATCATTATATGTCTTGCATTGCATTTTAACTGCACTTTGAGACAAGTGAAAAATATGTTTCTCAATGAAAATCTTCAAGAGGAAGTCTACATGTCCTAACCACTAAGCAAGAGTTGGCAATCGTGTCGTGTCTAAATGTATCGTGTTATTAATCATGTTGTGTCTAAACATGTGTCGTGTCTAAACGGATAAGTCGTAAACGTGTGTCAAAACTTCAGACATGGACACAACACAATTAACTAGCAGATCACACGGGACACGACACGGGACATGATTAATATTTTTGAAAAACAAAACGGAAAACATGTCGGGTTATACGGCACGACACGATCTTATAAACACGATACAAAATAAACACGACACAATTAAAAACTACACGATTAGACACGACACCACACGATTAAACACGACCTAAAACTTATAGTAATGACATGATTAAACACAACACGACACAATTAAACACGAAATTCAGTCATTTTACCTTGGTCTATCCATTGAGGAAATTATAAACCAAGTTAAGGTTCAACTCAAGCACAATAATTCCTTAAGGCATTAAGCAACTTATCTCAACATTTTTACAATGAAGATTCAGTATTCAAGTATCAAGATTATTAACTCAGTGAATAGAAATGAAACTGAAAAGGCATAAAGGAGCATGATTCAATCAATTAGTCCACTGGAACAAGAGAGTCATAAATGGTTGCAAATGATTAAACAGAAATACAGAAGGAAGGAAACCAATTAAGAGTTCTACTAAACCAACACCAGGTCATCATTTCACACGAATCATACTACTGAGACGTGAAATTTCAAAGAAAATAGAATGTCAAAATCTGAGTGCTCCATTCCTCACCATAACCATCGCAAAAACCTCATCGCGCTTGGGAGCATAGGCATCGACGACAGCGCCGGATACTTCAACAATGGTGGCCGACTCGACAGCATAGGCGTCCGGCTTCGTGCAGCCCTTCCATTGGCATTGTAATCACCACTCAACAGCTCGAGGGCGACGATCCAGACCGGATGCCACGACGATAACCGCCGACATTGACTACTTCCACCATGCTTGTAACTTTGACATCTTCTTCTCACTCGGCAGAAGAGCTCTTTTGCTTCATGTTCTTCTACCTCTTGTGAACAAGAGGATGTTGTCTAAGCATCGTGAGAGATGCTGCGTGAGATCTCCACTTCCGTCCCAGCAGATCTCCAATGCGTGAGGCTGAGGTAGATCGGGAAGATCGGGAAGCTCGCCTGAGGTTGAAGTTCGGGCAGCTAAGCTGAAGCTCAGGCTAACGCTGAGCTTGAGGCAGAGGCATCTCAGAAAGCTCGATTGAGGTTGAAGCTCGAGCAACTCGGATGCGGCAGCTCAGGAATCTCGTAGGGGAAGACGAAGGAGTTCGCAGGGGAAGACGTTGTTGTTGCTTGTCCAAAGGGGAAGAGTGAAGATATTGCTGTTCAGCTTGTTTGAAGAGTTTTCAAATCAACTTTCAATTTTCAAACTGAAGAGTGAAGTATGGAATTAGACAACTGAGAGTACAGTCTGACTCGAGTGAGTATGATTAGACAACATTTTTAATCCATACAATCCAACGGTGAATAAGTATATGAGTTTATATGTGTATAAACGTGTCATTTGTTTACACGACCCGATTAGTTAAACGTGTCTCTATTCGTGTCACATGTATATACGACACGATTAGACACGAATAGTTAATTCGTGTTTATATATATTTCTACAAATCTAAGTTGTTTAGACACAATTAATAATTGTGTCTAAACGTATAACAGTTGTTTAGACACGGGATCCGTTAAGGTCAAACTCATATACGCTTTAAAACAGATCGTGTCGTTTAATCATGTCGTGTCAAGAATTGTCAGCCCAACACCAAGCTTTGAAGTATCTGACTCATTTGGAAACAGACTTATGTGCAAACTTACCAATGCATTGTATGGTGGTTTGAGAAACTCCAAGAATATTTGCTTGATTAGATGCACTTTATAAGCTCTCTGTCAGATAATTGTCTCTTCATTAAATACACTTCTGGCAAATCTATGTATCTGATTGTTTATGTTGATGATATAGTTGTGGCGGATTATTGCAGTGATTTAATTGAATCTACCATTCCTGATTTGAATGAATATTTTTCTTTGAAGGATCTAGGGACATTCAATTTCTTTCTGGGCATGGAGATACAATCAGGACCTGATTTTAAGGTACTCAATTAAGGCAAGTACATTGTTGATCTGCTGGCTCGAACAAATATGACTAACTGCAGTCGTTGCCCCACACCAATGGTTGGTTTTCCTATTCTCGCTTCTTCCTCTGGTTCAAGTATGCCTTTGCAAGATCCTTCATTATATAGGAGTACTTTTGGAGCCTTACAACATCTCTGCTACACTCGACCAAACATTTTTTATGCTATGAACAAATTAAGTCAGTTTCTTCATATACCTACTAAGGTTCATTGGGCAACTTTCAAACGTGTTTTAAGATATTTGAATGGTTCCCTTGATCATGTTCTAATCTTCAAGACTTCATTTTCTCTTGATATAACTGGTTTCACATGCTCTAATTGGGGAGCTCACACCGATGATAGAAGGTCAACAAGTGGATATTGTTTGTTTCTAGGAGGAAATCCAACTGTATGGTGTTCAAAGAAGCAAACGGTGGTATCGATATCCACGGCTGAGGCAGAGTTTCGTAGCATGGAAAAGGCTATATGTGATATCGTATTGGTGAGATCATTACTTACTAAACTTGGTTTGAACGTTTCCTCTGTTCATGTGCTATCGTGTGACAACACCAGCACACTTATTCCATTTCACTGTAAATTAGGAGTATGTTCGTTATCATAAGCATTATCTGAGCATTCATGTGGAGTTGTTCATTTGTCATATTTGGATTCATTACATGTCTTCTTTGTCTAACGTTGGTTTGCTAATATCCTATAGTCTTTCTCAATTGATTTCACTTTCTCATGGTTTTCATTATCTGTCTAAATGATGATTCTGATGACTTACCTGATGTTGATGCTTCTCCTGAGCATAATGACTGAATGTTGTCGAGTTATTAGAATTCATATTCACGCAATGTTATTTCATCATATGTTTGTTTTATGTTAATTTGTTAAAGTAGACAAGCTTCTATATCTTACTTTACAAACACATTTCTTACAGATTTCGATGATACAATGAGCTTAGATGTTGATTCATTGTGTGTCAATTGGTTGAACACAAAGTTCAGGCATTATGAAACAAAATCTAAAAGAAGATGTTGGGTACAAACCCAGCCAATCACATGTTACATTGGATAAAAAACAAAAATCCAAGCAAGAACGAGAAGAGTTAGGCAACCTGTGGTTCAGGCAAGTGATGTTCTGAAAGTCCCGTGTTTGTCTCAAAAGCCAAAAGAAGATAAACCCAGGAAGTCACCTAGGAGAAAAAAAAGGTTGAATGGTGATTCGGGTAGCACAAGGGTGCATACAAACACAGTGAACATTAAAAGCCAAAATAAGAAATTAGGCACAAACCCAGTAAGCTTTGTGTAGTTGATGATCATATTGACACATATTTAAATCACCTAAAGCTTGTGTGTATGAACAAGCATAACTTGTTCACCGAATATATGAAAAGAATTGTGGTTGTTTGATGAGATGTGGTTGAAGTTTGATCTATTTTGATTCGATTTATCACAAGTAAACTATATGTGCTATATGTTGTGTTGTACCCCAACTTTACATGTTTTGGAAACTAGGTAGCTAAACTTTTTTTTGCCGCAAATAGGTTCCCAAAGACTTGTGGACGGAAATTGGCACGAGAGGAGCACGTGACTTGTGGATTTGGCGCAATGTATTGTTTAAGGCATCAATAAGACGAAAATACCCTTTGTAACAAAGACATTTCAAATTCGAAAGCTTTGAAATCCAGTACACTTCATATCGGTTCGGTTCCTCCCACAACTCACTGAATCATCTTCCCCTTCTTCTTCTGTTCTTCCTGTCCTGTGCCCTAGGTCTTCATCTTCCTTCCGTTGAGGCATCACCGAAACAGACCAAAGACAGAATCGGTCTCTCCTTTTTTTTATCTTGCATGGAGTGATCATCTTGAAGAGTGATACATAGGACAGTAAGGTCAGTAATCATTTGGAGTGGTACAATCGGTTGTTTACATTTTTGTTAAGAGGGCTCTGATATCGGTTGTTTGGCCGATTGTGTAAACTTTCCATGTATTGTCATTGTATTGTTTGTACTTTGGTTTGTTACATTTCGGTTTGATTGGTATGTATCTGTGTTTCTACTGTCGTGTATTGCTATGGTGGTTGTCTGATTGAACAGACTTTGTATTGTGCAGAATGCTTCGTATGGAGTCGGTACCCTTAATTTTGGAAGTACATTTTGGTGGACATCTGGTGTTACTCTCAAGGAAGACATACGTGGGTAAGTTGGACTATATTGAAGATGTTATAAGTATGGACTATGAACATTTGGTTAGCTTGCTTCATGGTAAATGCAAATTGAAGCCCTATGATGAAATTTACCACAATCCGAATTGTGAACCACTTGAAACTGGGTTGTATCGGATATGTAGTGATGATGAAGTTAGGACTGAAATAAACAAGGTAGTGCCTGACATGATCATGAGGTTATACTTGTTTGGTCCATCTCAAACTCCTCATGAAGTAGTAGTAGGAGAAGGTGATAGTCATCAGAATGCCATTCCTACATGTACTGATGGGCCAGTGGGCATAGGTCATGGGTTGCAGATGGTTGAACATTGTGTTGGGCTTATTAGTAATGTGGGTGTTGGGTCCAACTCTGGCCCATGCGTGGGTGAATGAAGTAGTCGCCCAAGAATGACTGAACTGGAGGTGTTTGAAGAAGAATCCGATTCTGAATATGTGCTAGATTCGGGTGAAGACTCCTCTGATGAAGAGGATGGAGATTTCTGGGAAGAAGCAAGTAGACAAGCAGAGGGGTTCGAGCAAGGTGAATCAAGTCAAAGAAGGGTCAATACAGAAGAGGTGGGTGTGGAACAATCATTCAACTTAGTTGATACCGATATGACGTATGAGAGTGATAGGATAGTAACACCTTTGAATTCAGACGAAGAACAACCTGTTGGGGTTCAGCATCCTGCTACATCGACCTTGAATGATGGACCAATACTAGAGCTTGGAATGCAATTTCCCACGGTTGAAGCCTTTAGAGAATCATTGATCAACCATTCCATAGGGAATGCTTATGAGTATTCATGGACCTTCAATAACAAGAAGAAGCTACAAGCATTTTGTAAACAAGGTTGTGGGTGGAGGATATACGTGTCAAAGGTGAGTGGTGAATCAACTTTCCAAATCAAAACATTTCATTCAGAACATAGGTGTGGTGGTGTCACACATAAGTCAAAGAGGCTTAATTCAGCATGGATATGCAAGAAGTACCAGGAGAAGGTGAGGGATCAACCCAACCTTACTATCTCATATATTCATAATGAAATTGTTCAGCAATATGGGTTTGATGTGAACAAATATGCCATCCCGAGGGGAAGGAAGAAGATCAAAGACTCGTTGTATGGTGTATCCGTGTTAAAGTTTGAGAGTTTGTGGAGTTATACTGACGCCCTATTGTTATACAACAGGGGTAGTACAATAAAAATTCAAGTGAACTCAACCATAAACAGCCTTCGACCGATGTTTGAACGGATGTACTTATGCTTTGAAGCTTGCAAGTCTGGGTTTCTAGAAGGCTGCAAGCCTTTTTTCGGCTTAGATGGGTGTCATCTAAAGGGTGAGGATGGAGGCCAATTAATTAGTGCAATTAGAAGGGATCCCAACAATGGAATGTTCCCAATAGCCATTGCCTGGGTAGAAGCTGAAACTAGAGATTCATGGGTGTGGTTTCTGACTTTACTGATTCAGGATATTGGCCATAGATCTAACCATGGTGTCTGGACAATTATGAGTGACAGACAAAAAGGGCTTCTAGCCGCTGTAGAGGAAGTGATTCCTGATGTCGAGCATCGTGCATGTGTTAGACATATATATTCGAGCATGGTGACCCGCGGCTTCAGGGGAATGGAGATTAAAGAATTATTATGGGGAGCGTCATCTGCGTATGATAACTTCAAACACACCCGAGCAATGGATGTGCTTCAACAAAAATACCCACAAGCTCATGCATACTTGGATGCAATTCCAAGAAGAGCTTGGGCGAGGTGCCACTTCCCTTTGGTGTGCAAGATGGATCTTATTGTCAATAACATAAACGAGAGTTTCAATGCTCGAATCTTGGAAGCAAGAAACAAGCCCATTATCACAACATTTGAAATGATCCGGACAAAGCTGATGAAGGAATTTCAGATGAAGCGTGAGGCAATGGCGAAGTATGAAGGTCAAATTTACCCAAGAATCATTAAAAAGTTTAATGAGTCAAAGAAGAATGTACGTTGGTGTCGGACAATCTATGCTGGAGACGGTCGGTTTCAGGTGCAATTACTCAATAGGACATTCATCACAAACACCCATGATAGGCATTGCAGTTGTAGCGAGTGGCAACTCACTGGTTTGCCGTGTGTCCATGCCATTTCGTCCTTTTACACCGACATAAGACACCTGAGGAATACATTGACGAATGATATTCAGTAGCAACTTATGTGAGAGCATACAAGAAGGTTATATATCCCATTCCGAGCCAAGAAGCCTGGGTTCCGTCGTCATCATTGCCTATATCTCCACTAGTGAAAAGGGCACAACCAGGAATACCAAAACAGAAGAGGAAGAGGGATGTGTTGGATCCAAAACCCAATAAGATGCGAAGAACACCAACAATGTCGTGCACTATTTGTAGGTAACAAGGACATAACAGGACTCGTTGTCCAACCACACGAGTCTCATCATCTCAGGTTTGCTCTTTTTGTGTGCAACATATCCACTTTTCGTTCAAACCATCTGTAACCCCACGATACCCATCTGTTTGAACATGCAGGAACCATATGTTCATCAACCAGGCGAACAACCCAGTCAAGCGTCACAGGCCTCCCCTCTGCCAGTTGAAGTGCAGTCACAACCTGTTTCTTCCAGAACAAGACCAGTTGAAGTGCAGTCACAACATCGTGCATACTCCACAAGTCAACCAGTGACCAGACCACGACCGAGAAGAAGGAGAGTTGTTGGGGGTGTTTCTTCCAGAACAAGAAGCAGAGAGGATGGAGTCAGAAAGGACGCCCCATTTGGTGGAACAATTCAGGTTGAAAAATGATTATTCAATGCTGTCGTTTTACCATTATGGACTGGATTTTTACCGAATTGTTTGTTATTGTGTAGAGGACCGGTTGTTCTAGAAGGACATCCGCAATTCCATCCATTGACCTTGACCATCCGTAGCGAACAAGAAAGGGTTTAGGAATTTTGGAGCTCATTAGCTGGATTTTGGAGCTCATTCAGTGGGTTTTGGCTGGATTTTGAAGCTCATGCTGGATTTTGGAGCTCATGCTATTTCTGCCTATTTTGTGAACATTCAACATCTTTTGGTTTAGGGGTTGTATATAAGAATGTTGATTGACTGAATGTTATATGGTGAATTATGAACAATTGGGATCCATGTTATATAATTTCGGTATTTTCAGATGTTGTGTATGTTGGAGCTTGAACTGTGTATGCAGAATGCATACTACAGTATGCAATTCTGCAGAATGCATACTGCATTTTGCATTCTGTAGAATGCATATTGCAGAATGCAAAATGCAGACTGAACCCGTTTGTTTGAGCCCGTACGAATTGTTACAAATACACCTTGAAAAACATCCATCCATACATCATTGTGCAAAATTGGATGCATTGAATTCCGAATGCAACATCCATCATTACAACACTACACACAGACTACACACAGACTACACAAAGACTACCACTACACATAACACTAAACAACAGTTAAACAATCAAACATAAAACCAAATTGTAATCACACCTGCAACTACAGTAAACATTAGTACAACCATAATCAAGTAAAGTCTCTCACGTCTTTTATATTTCTCCAAATCTTCATTGGTTTGACGTTGCATTTGCTTGAATTTAGCAACATGAAAGAATATTGATGATATAATATTTGCAGCTCAGTCTAGTGGCATATCATCATGAAAAGTCACGGATTTTTAATCAAATGAAGAATGGTGATCAAGAGAAAGTGAAGAGTATTGGTGAATGTTACAGGATATATTTCAGTTTTGAAGTTTAGAGATAATTATGTAGTTTGCTTTAAGTCAACGGACTGATTTGTAAGTAGGTGATAGTCTCAACAGATTGAAATTACTATATAAGGATGATGTACCGAACCTTTCACGGTACGATTGAAGAACATTTGCCTCCATTTGCTCTCATTTCTCTCATTCAATTTGATCAAATTCCTTCTTGTTGAGTATCATATCAGCCGACAAGATTTACTGAAATGTCTCTCTCGCAACCCTAGGGGAGAAATGTTTTTTTTTCTCAATAGATGATTGACTACGTTAGTATGAGGTAGATGGAGGGAAGACATTAGCGAACACAAACACAGCCGAACAAGAATATGGAGAAGCGTAAATGAAGATCCTTCCTTGGAGAGTTTGGCAAATTTGTGCTTATCCGATGGTGTCAGATGCACTAGACAGTGAATCGATGAGGATAATTGAGTCGGAGAGAAGGCACAATGCTTGCGTCTTTTTAGAATTGTATGAGAAAACGTAAAAAAGAAATAAGATTTAAATAAATAAAGTAGGAAAGAGAGATAATTGGAACAATATAACGGTAGAAGGAGAGACGATGATTGAGATAGAGAAGAAATATGTTTTAAATAAATAAAATAGGAAAAACATACAATATGAAAAAGAGTTAATTGGAGCAATACTGCGGTTGAAGCAGAGACTATGATTGAGATAGATAAAAAAATATGATTGGAATAAATAAAATAGGAAAGAAAGTTAGTTAAAATAATATAATGGTTGAAGAAGAGACACCATTAGGGGTGAAACCGAAGCGGTCAGACCGGTTTTTATACTATTTCGATCGGGTACCTATATTTTTGGACCAGATTTTCTTTTTAAAAAAGTCCGACCAAAAGACCGTATTCGGATTTCGGATTTTCGGTTTAAACCGAATAAATAAATACTAACTGTTTCATAAATACTAGGAAGGGTTAGCTTAGGGAGAAGAATACAAACATTGATGGGTGACATGAAAAGTTGAGATTTTGGAAAACATATTTACTCTTGAAAGTTGAAAAAGACAAGCTTTGATTCTTTGACCAATAAAAGAGTTGGTATATGTGCATAATCTTTCATATTAATTAATAATAAATATATTATATATAATTAATTTGGTTGGACCGGACCTCATGGTTTTTTAAATTTAAAGACCGAAAATCTGAAATAAAAAAAAAACATCTGTGAACCGAACCATGTGTTTTCGGATCGTTTTTTTTGGTTCGGTTCAAACCGGTTCTTATCGGGTTTTCGGACCAACCAGATTTTTATTTCAACCCTAGACATCATTGAAAAGGTTAAATAAAAGAAGAGTATTTTGGGGAGAAATAAAAGGTGGAGAGACTAACTTGCGGTGCGTTTCGTTGGTGGAATAAGAAATACGGAATATGAATAGGGAATAGAGAATAAAAGATAATAATATGATGTTGTTTGGTTGGTGGATTGGAATAGAATCGAATAAGTAATTTCAATGTTTGTTTGGTGGAACCGTATATGGAAATAGAATGAAATATGGTAAAATCACATATATGCTATTACTTTCAAATGTATAGTATATAATACAAATAAGTTGAATTAATTAATTATAAACGCTAAGAATAATAAATTTATAATACACTTAATTAATAATTGAATTTTTTTTAATATAATTAATTTCATTAGCCGAAATATAATATTTCATTACAAATAATAATATACTTACGTCAAGGTCATTTGCTATAATATTATCGTCCTAAACCCTAATTATAAAACAAATTATCGTCCTAAACAAATTATCGTATAAAACAAATTATCGTCCTAATCTTAGCATAAATGATCACACTTACATCATACAAAACAAATTATCGTCCTAAACCCCAATAATACAATTAGTCGATCGAGCCTTCCTCGGAGTCGTCGAACAACGAGCGAGAACAATAATCAACAAAACATAGACCAACAACAATGGAGGAACAACTGAAGAACAATCGAACCCAAAATCGAAGAATAATCAAACAAGAAACGGTTCAAACAATTGAAAAACAAACGCTTAATCAAACCAGTGAAGCGTACCTTACGAAAGAAGGTTGCCGAACAAAACATTAATTGGTCGAACGGAAGAAGGTTGTCCAACGGAAGCGTGCCCGGTGAAGCGTTGGGCGAACGAAAGAGGGATGCGAACACGTGATTGAAGATGGATGTCGAACGGAAGAATGAGTGCAGGACAAAAGTTATGGAGGACTGTTGCTGCAAAGGAGAATAAATGAGGTAACCCTAATTGCCAAGGGCCGTTCGGTCAATACAAAAAATAGAGGAGGGTAATTTCATCTTTTTACCTTGTACTTCTTATTCCGACCGCGTCTTTCATACGCAATCCGAGCTTATGGACGGAATTCGTATTACCACTTATCTAGAAGTCTGTATGCCGAAGTTTTCCAATTCCACGAAACAAACAACTTCATACGGAATCCGTATCACCTATTCCGTGAACCAAACATGTTTGTTGTACTTTTATGATTGAGGAATATATATTGAACTAACAATTCCATCTAAATCGTGATAAAAAAAATAGTAATGTATACATATTAGAAATATATTGTATCATATGTTGTTCGAAAGCTTTTCATGTCTACCTTAAAGAAACATTTTTAATCATAATGTAGTAGAAAACGATATCCCTAATGAATTTTGATCATCAAAACCACACATACTTTATAGAGTAAATAGAGCCCAAATAATTTTTTCATAGGTATTAAAATAATATAACACTATAGTAAAACGAAAAGTATATATGTTGAAATACAAGCTGTTATCCTAAGTTTAGGGATGTATTTGTTATATTTAAATAATTTAGAATGTATTCTGTTTTCCTTTTCTTTATTGATCAGATTAGCTAGGGTTAGATCTTTAGGGACTTATCTTGTATGTAGGTAAGTTTTGATCTCCTATTTAAGGAGTTGTATCTCCTGCGCAGTCAGTAGCAATATACACTTTTCTAATAAACACCTCATTTCCTCTAGGGTTTACGTTTCTTCTCTTCTCCGTTCTGCTACTATTTCTCATTCGGTTACCAATCTTCACATGGTATCAGAGAGTTTCGTGCTCTACCGCACCTTCATCGATCCTGTCTTCTTCATAACCGACGCGCCTTCATTGTTTTTGTCTTCTTCATCATCATCAAGTGACGACTGCGGTATCGTGTCTTTATCTCTGTCTCTTTCTCTTTTATTCTATCGTAATCTTGTTTATCATATCCTGTGATTTCGATATATGACTTGCTTTTTGAGAAATCTGTTGGATCTTTATGAATACAAACTTGTGTTTCAGATCTGCTTTCATATTCGTTTCGTTATCTCTTTTATTCTCTCGTAATCTTGTTTATCATATCCTGTGATGTCGATATATGACTTGTTTTTTGAGAAATCTGTTGGATCTTTATGAATACAAACTTGCGTTTCAGATCTGCTTTCATATTTGTTTCGTTATCTCTTTAATTTTTTCGTAATCTTGTTTATAATAACTTGTAATGCTGGTATGTGACTTTTTTTTTTTAGAAATCTGTTGGATCTTTGTGAATAAGAACTTGTATTTCAGACCTGCTTTCATATTTGTTTCGTTACGAATATTTGAGATCTTTATGTAATAGATCTGTTTATTTTCTAGATTGTTTTGGATCTTCTTATTTCATATTCGTTTTTTTTATGAGTAAGACTCATGAGCAGCATGACACACCCGAAACATGCACAAATGCAGCAGGTATGGTTCATTCTTGCAACTATGTTCATAAAGCTGATTTCTGGATATTAGACTCTCGAGCTACTGATCATATGAATAGTAGACTAGACTGGTTAACTGATTTAAAAAATATTATCTCCAATGTTCGATTACCAAATGGTTCATGTTCAGTTGTTTCTAAATTTGGAAAATGTTTGTTTGGTAATTTGAAAAGGTTGAATGATGTTCTATATCTGCCATATTTTAAGCAAAATCTGATGTCTCTTGCCAAATTAACCAAGGAATTATCCCACTCTGTTACTTTTTACCCTAAAATTGTGATAATGCAGGATCTTTACAGTGGAATGGTATTGGGGATTGGTAGAGAAGCTGGAGGGCTTTATCTCTTCAAGCCTCATATACCATCCACAACTCTTCAAGCACATTCTTCTTCCTTGCAGTCCCCTTCCATGTTATAGATAAACGGCTAGGACACGCATATGTTCAAACTCTAGAAAATATTGATTCCCTTAGATCGGTTGTTTTTCAAAACAAATGTGTTGTTGGTTGTTCTGTTTGTCCGTTAGCAAAATAGCATAGATTACCATTTCCTGTTAGTTCTTCAAAACATTATCTGCTTTTGAACTAATTCATATGGATGTTTGGGGGCCCTATCATAAGCCCACTTATGACAACAAGAGGTATTTTCTGACTATAGTTGATGATTTTAGTAGAAGTACCTGGACTTATTTGATTGCCCTGAAATTTGATGTTGTTGTTGTGATTTTGTATTTTCTTATTCTTGTGAAAAATCAATTTAACAAATCTGTAAAAAGGATAAGAACGGACAATGGGAAAGAATTTTTTATTGAGCAGTGTAACTTGCTTTTCAAAACCCAAGGTATTTTGCATGAGAGTAGTTGCCTTTACACTCCTTAGCAGAATAGAGTGGTTGACAGAAAACACAAACATCTTTTGGAAATTGCTCGTGCAATTAAGTTAGAAGTCGATATTCCTTTGAATTTTTGGGGTGATTGCATTTTAACAGCATGATATTTGATGAATTTGATGCCTACTCTTGTTCTTAATGGAAAATCTCCGCATGAAAAATTGTTAGGAAGAAAACCGAATTAAGCTCATATCCGTATATTTGGATGTCTTGGTTATGCGAAGATTTTACCCACTTCTGATAAATTTGCATCTCGTTCTGTTGCGTGTGTCATGATGGGATATTCGTTGACCCAAAAGGGGTACAGGTTATTTAATTTACAGACCAACAACCTTTTTTGTAAGTAGAGATGTTAAATTCATGGAGGATTTTTTCCCTTCAAAAATCTGAAAAACGAAAATAAGAAAAAATTGTTTACAGATGAGTCAGTTGGACCGACTGATGTTGATCTCAGTCTGCCTCATTTGAATGCTCCATTGGATCATATTCCTGATCCCGACCTTCCTGAACATTCACAAATTCCTAATGAAGAACCACGAAGATCATCTCGACTGATTCGAGCCCCTACCTGGCAGAAGGATTATGTGATGTTTATCAGCAATGTTGCCTACCCTATCCACAATCAGGTTTGCTATGATGGTATCACTTCCAATCATAAATGTTTTATCAGTTCATTAGATAAAAATTATGAACCTGAAAGCTATGCTGATGCCTATCTTGATCCTAATTGGATTGATGCTATGCAAAATGAGATTAAGGCCTTAGAAGATAACAAAACCTGGACTATTATTTCTATTCCACCAGGTAAAAGTCCTATCGGTTGCAAATGGGTATATAAAATAAAATATAATTCGGATGCTACCATTGATAGGTATAAGGCTCGTTTAGTTGGAAAATGTTATAATCAGAAAGAAGGAATCGATTATGCTGATACGTTTTCCCTTGTGGCCAAAATGGACACTGTTAGAACCCTTCTTTCTATTGCTGAAAAATGTAATTGGCCCCTTTATCAGATGGATGTTTTTAACACGTTCTTGCGGGTGACCTAAACAAAGAGATTTTTATGCAAATTCCACAAGGTTTTCGCAAATAGGGGAAGAATAATCTTGTATGTCGTTTGCAAAAATCATTGTATGGATTAAACCAGGCTTTAAGACAATGGAATGTGAAACTCACCGAGGCCTTGGTGAAACATGGCTATCAGCAAAGTCGTTATGATTATTCCTTATTTACTAAGAAATGTGGTCATGATATTGTTGCTTTATTTGTTTATGTTGATGACTTAGTCATCACTGGAAACAGTCAGCATCTTATTACTGAATTTTATTATCATCTAATTGTGATTCAAATATTATTGCTTATTGTGATTCTGACTGGGGCAGTTGTTTAGAAACTAGGCGATCTATTTCAGGTTATTGTGTGCAGTTAGTTGATTCTCTTGTTTCCTGGAAAGTGAAAAAGCAGGCTACTGTGTCTAGATCTTCAGCAGAAGCTGAATATTGTAGTATGGAGTCTGTTATTTCTGAAATTATTTGGTTAAAAGGTTTGATTAAGGAGTTAGGAATAAAAAATTCTTTTCTTCCTAAATTATATTGTGATAATAAAGCTGCAATTCAAATTGCATCAAATCCTATGTATCATGAACGTACTTAGCATATTGAATTAGACTGACATTTTTTGAGAGAACAGATAAATGCAGTTGTGGTCAAGACAGAGTGCGTACGTTCAAGGGAGCAAATTGCTGACATATTTACGAAGGCCTTGGGTAAATCTCAACATTATTATCTTCTCAAGAAATTAGGAATGACTGATATTTATTTAGAATATCAGCTTGAGGGGGAGTGTTGAAATACAAGTTGTTATCCTAAGTTTAGGGATGTATTTGTTATATTTAAATAGTTTATAATGTATTCTGTTTTCCTTTTCTTTAATGATCAGATTAGCTAGGGTTAGATCTTTAGGGACTTATCTTATAAATAGGTAAGTTTTGAACTCCAATTTAAGGAGTTGTATCTCCTGCGCAGTAAGTAGCAATATACACATTTCTGATAAACAACTCCTTTCTTCTAGGGTTTACGTTTCTTCTCTTCTCCGTTCTGTTACTATTTCTCATTCGCTTACCAATCTTCACAATATATATATTCAAAGTACTATTATTATTATTTATTTTGCATTTTAACAGGAATCAAGAACCAATTTTGCTACATCACAAAAGAATCAATTAGTTATATGATACGAATTAGTTATAGGATACAATACCTTTCCTTATTTTACTTTGATTGAGTAAACATATATTTCTTAAAATTTGTTAGGAATACCTAATTATCAATTATATATTCTTTTATAGAATATTGATTCTTCATGTTAAACAATTGTTTTTGCAGTTTTGAAATTGAATTATGTAAGTTCCTTTAAGTTAGATTATACTATCAGTGTACGATCAGTACATAAACCGGATCAAGTTTAAGACATAATCTGCTTTCTCGTTATTTATTATTTATATTGTTTTGGAAAGAAACAATCGTCGTGGGTGTCCCATTCGATAGACAGTTTTCGGCATCAATTCTTGTATGACAATACCATGACTTCCATGATCGTTACACACTAACACCTTCATAGCAGTGTGGGAATACAACTTTACGTATTGTCTTTCATAAACATATATATAACAAGAGAAAGAAAGATTTTAAGAATATATGTGTTTTGTCATAGCATAAAATATATGCATGATTGATGCGTGACACGACGTAGTCAGAAAAAGGAAGGAGACAAGTGTATATATTATATATACTAGGTTCCGATGCGATTGAAAAAAAACAATCGGACTCATAAAATAATATAAGATTTTAAATATAATTAAATAATTGATAAAAAATATTTATAGGAAATGTAAATGTAAATTTAAATTATGTTAGATAGTAAATTATATTTTCAAAATCTTATAAAAAAATTAAAAACATTGTCCCAGAGACCGGAAACTTGAAACACTACTAAACACTTTTCCGATCTCCGAAGCAATTTTGTTTTAAAAATGTTTATAAGTTCTTAAAATATATTTTATTATCTAACTTAATTTTAGTCTACATATATCTCAATAATTTATTTTAATCAATTATTTAGTTATGTTTAATTTCTTGTACTATCATAGAAATCAAAATTATTATGCATTTATAACACCTCATGTGTGACCAACGACGAAAAAGTATACGCGCGTAGCACGTGTCGGAATCTAGTAAAATCATTATGGCTACACTTTAGTGGATTAAAAAAAATCGTTTTTTATGTCCATTTGTGTTTAAGATATGTATCTACATGTTATTAAAGTACCACACTTTATTTACTATTCTAAATACTATATATATGCATTAATTCAAGTTTTTCTATAATTGGGTATGAATAGTCTCTTAAAATATAATATGATTATTTATAGTGATACAAAATGATATTAATAGTCAATCAAAATAACCAACTTAAATTAGAAAATACAATTATAATAAATTAAGATGCACAACTACGTCGTTAGTAATTTAAGATTTCATTGTTCTAGCTAACAAAATATTTTTTGCCGCCATCCACAGTCTAATCCCGCCCTCATTGAGGGTCGCTTTAGTTGAAAATCAACATCAATCTGCACGCTCTAAGAGTAATTTTTTTTCGAAATCGATAAGATTTGAACTTGGGCTCTATGAACCGTTAGTCGTTTTACAAACGTCTACCTAAACTTTTAATTTTCAAAAACGGCTACCTAAACTTTAACACTTGGGACAAATTTCTGACTCAGTTAACTTTTCCGTTAAATATGAACGAAAAATGACGTGGCAACACGTGATTGATCCGTGATTAAAAAAACTAAATAATTTTTTAAAAATACCAAAAATATTTGATTTTATTTTAAATTTTTTGGAAAATCAATAGAGAAAATAAGAGTTTTTAATATAATACTTTTATTAAAAATATGAAATAAAAATATAATAATAAATAATTATTTGTTTTTTTTTTGTATTTTCAATAAAATTATTATATTAAAAACTCTTATTTTCTCTATTGATTTTCCAAAATATATAAATATTTTTCAGATATTTTTTATATTTTTAAAAAATTATGTAGTTTTTAAAATTAGGGACCAATCATGTGCTGTCACGTCATTTTTCGTTAATATTTAACGAAAACGATAACTGAGATATCTATTTGCACCTTTATCTAAAGTTGGGGTAGCCGTTTTTGAAAATTCAAAGTTGAGGTAACTATTTGAAAAACGGCTAATATTCTGGTAGCTATTTGGTATTTAACCATTTTTCTTATAATACACTACTCTCATATATTTCACTACATATCTCGTAAATCTATCACTGAATTTATCATGTAAAGGGAAACACATGGCCAACCAGAGCTTTCTTTCCTATATAACCTAAACCTAATCCAATCCAACCACACGAATCCTAATCCAACCTAAACGAGTTGAGGTTGCGGGGAAGTACACGAATCCTAATCCAACCTAAACGATCAGATCCCAACAATTAGCTTAACTTATTTACAGTCAATATTGAGGAAGACACCATGAGAATTTCCCATAACGGGAGTATCCAAAAATCACATTGAAATCACTCATTCATATAAAAACTTGAGCGTAAAGTAACTAAGGCTTTACCGAACAAAGAAAAAAAGAATCGTACGTGTGATTCACCAAGTCTGTTTGAATGCACGTGAATACAAGCTAAATTTTTATTTATTTGTTTAAATGATTTTTTTCCAATTTTAAACATGATACGTAAAATAAATAGTCAAATAAGCATGAGGTTTTGAGTTTTCCATCGTTGAGTAACCCTTCAGATTTTGTTCGCAGATTCAAGGTTACAAACCAAAAAAGTTATACTCTCGATTAATCTTAAGAAAATAGTAAAAATAATGTAATTTAAATATTTACTTTCTTTAAATGTTCTTTTAATTAGATCATGTAAATTTCACTAGATTTCCAAACTTGGGATTTAGATGCTTCCGAAACCCAAATTTAAGAAATGTACCATATATTTTTACTATCTTCTAAAACTATCATAATATTAGACGGAACGGCGACCTTCACATCGCTAACGATGTCGAGTTTTGTTTCCCAAGAATACTACCCAGTCAAAGCTGGACAATCATTCATTAAACATTTAGTAACTCAATTTTTAACGATGTTTGTGGGCATCTCTGGAGTCAAAACTCGAGGGATCTTGAAAATTCTCAAAGAATCTACCTATTTGATACTTTTCTTGTACAGTTCTAATACATAGAGAAACATTATAGATTTTCTTTTAGAAATACAAATAAACCACTAAACTCCATTTTAAGCAAAGCATAAATACAGATGTACAAACTACAATGGAATCTCATATCGAAATTGTAGTATAATATTATGTTTAATACCAAAAAAATCGAACTAACCTTGTATATGAAATCAAAATAAACTTTAAATAAAATCAATGTGCCTTACCCCGTCGATCGACTATCTTTTCTCCCAGCCTACCGTACTCCATCTCTAGCCCTTACATTATTTTTTTATTTTTATCTTTGCTGGTCTGCAAATTTTGGGTTTCTCCTTAGTGAGATGAGACGGTAGATATGCGGTATTTTAATGACTTTAGTCATGAGGAACAAAGATTGTGATATATCGTTCAAGGACAGCATTGTTCCCTTTTTCATTTCTTTGTGTTGCTTTGTCCACATCAGCTCTAACTGGTTGAGTGTCCATAGTTCCCAAGTGATGTAGTGCGCGGTATAACAAATAGTCATAATATCCCTCAGATACTTTAGTTGACTTTATTGCTTTGTTAAGCATATTTATGGGATACATAACAATTTGTATAAACCCTTTCATCTCATTAAATAAAAATGTTGATTTCAAAACATTAGTAGTACTCATGCGTAAGATTTATCGAAACACCGATAAATTTGAAGAACCACTACAAGAATCTGCCTCAACAGCGACGAAAATATTGTGTTGTCGCTAGGTAGTCGTTGTTAATAAGCATGTTTTGTGTTAACACTATTTTTCGAGGGAATAGAGCTGGTTTAGAGTCGGACATTTTGTCGTAGCTTAAACAATGCTTTAGTGTGTACTTTTGTCGCGACTATTTGTGTCAGTTCCAAAAAAATTCTTGACAAATACGTTTCTGAGGGTAATATACATCAACAACATCATGTATTAATGCTGTGTGTAATGCATTTTTTACTCTCAATATTTGTTGATGTAATATATATGTTAACAACATCGCAGTAATTGCGCAGTTAAAACTTAGTTAGCCGTTACTAATTCGGATAGCAATATGTCCAATTAACAGAACAGTTCATCTTAGACCAGCAGCTGACCTATGTAGCCGTTTCCTCAGCCCAGACTTCTGAATCAACCCGACACCTTCACTTCAAACCGATTCCATAAACAATCTCACCGTAATTACATCGGGACAAATCGATCGAAGCTGCTTTGCATACCTTATTTACGACAGCAATCACTTCACTTCACAACCGAACTACGCAACCTTCCCAACCTTCAACCCGAGACAACCTTCACTTAACTTCCCTGCATCGTCATCCTTTCTCCTGCAGCATTATGAAAAGGTACTGTTTCCTCCTCAAATTATGAATTGACGTCTAATTGTTTGATCTAAGACAATGAAATTCACCCAGCTGCTGTGAGGAATGTATTTCATTCTATGTATATCAAGTAAAGAGCAGCTTATCTAATCGGTTAACGAATTGAGTGACTATGTGTAGACATAACAAAATGTGTCCATTTCTCCCAATTTCTGTTGCGTTTAATTTCACTACAAATCGTGTGTTTGATTTTTTGGTTAAGTGTATACACACTGTACGATTGCTGCTCTGTTACAGTAACTGAATTGAGTGAATTTGTCGTTGAATAAAGTTGGTTAATTATCATGGGTTCTGGTAAAGTTTGTATCAACATAATTATACAACAGTTAACAACTGCTTGGATTACAAAGACTCTGAATAGCAGGATCTCAGTTTTGTAACAGAATTGAGAATTCCCGTTTCTAGACAAATCAGTTGTAAAACACTTGGTGGGTGGAAATCAGTAGTGTCTACTTACATGATACGTTGTTATATTGGTTTCAATATTTTCTCATTTCTAAACAGCGGATCATTAAGGATGGATAAAAGTTGGATGACCAAACAGACAAAGTCAAGAATATAAGGCCGGTGTTACCTCTTTCTTGGACTTTGCCTATTTGCGTGCGTCATGGGATGGGAAAATCTACTGTCCATGCCATAATTGTGTTGGTATGTGTTTGTTGGACAGAAGTACGGTGAAGTGGCATCTAGAAAGATATGGAATACTACAAAGTTACACTATATGGGTGGACCATGGAGAAGAATTCGAAGAAAGCATTACTAACAAGAGGACTGCCACGTCTCGTGAAGAAATGGAAGATATGATAACTGATGGATTGGGTGGTATTAGTCGTGATGAAGGTGAGGAACCCAATGCAGAGGCTAGGACATTTTATAAGCTTTTAGAAGATTGTGAGAAAGGCTTATACCTAGGGTGTGTATCCTACAGCAATATGTCATTCTTAGTGGAACTGCTGCATCTAAAGGCTCTGTACAAGGTTTCTAACAAGTTCGCAGATGAGTTGCTTCGTATGCTAAGTAAAGTACTTCCACCTGAGAATACAGTACCTAAGTTGTACTAAGAGGCAAATAAATTTATATCCGGATTAGGTTTGGACTATCAGAAGATACATGCTTGTGTAAATGACTGTATTCTATTTAGAAATGAATACGTCAATCTTGATGCGTTTCCAATATGTGGTGAGTCACGATGGTTTCAAGGTCATGAAAGTGCAGGAGGAATGAACAGTCCGGAAAAATCTAAGTAAAAGGGTAGAAAACTTCCCGTTAAAGTACTCCGATACTTTCCACTAACGTCTAGGCTGCAAATACTATTCATGTCTCCTAAAACAGCAGGATCTATGACCTGGCACTCTACAGACCGAATAAAAGATGGAGTACTACGACATCCTGCGGATACAGAGGCATGGAGAAAACTTGACAACGTGAATCCTGCGTTTGGGGCAGAGCCACGCAACGTTCGTCTTGGATTAGCTACAGATGGGTTCGATCCTTACAGTGACAAGAGTCACTCATATAGCATGTGGCCGGTTGTGTTGATTTTATACAACGTGCCACCGAAGACCTGCCTGCAAGATATCAATTACATATTGTCCATGTTGATTCCCGGTCCAAAAGCCCCAACAAATGATATTGACGTGTATCTGCAGCCATTGATAGATGAGCTCAACGTGTTAGGGTTGAATGGTGCATTAACATATGATGCACACCGTAAAGAGAACTTCCAAATGCACGGTGTTGTACTTTGGACAATAAATGATCTCCCCGCTTATGCAAACTTGTCTGGTTGGGCTACTTATGGTAACCTGGCATGTCCAGTATGTCAAATGGACACACATTACTGCAGATTAAAGCATAGGAGGAAAAGTTCCTTTATGGGCCATAGACGATTCCTACCGGACGATCACCCATGGAGGAGAAACAAAAGCGCGTTTGATGGAACTGTGGAGTTAAGGAGTGCCCCACAAAGACGTTCCGGGATGAGGTGTTGAAACAGTTAGAGTGTCTTGAACCAATTACCTTTGGTAAAACGCATCCCCCCACAAAAGTTGGAGTAGACTCAGTCACTGGAAATTGGAAAAAGAAAAGCACATTCTTCTGCTTACCTTACTAGGCATAACCTTTGGTGCCTCATAACTTGGATGTTATGCACATTGAATAAAAACGTGTGTGATAACCTGATTGGAATGTTACTAGGTGTTTCTGGAAAAACAAATGACAATGTCAATGCCAGACTGGACTTGCCGGTGTTAGGCATAAGAACATCGTTGCATCCCGTCCGAAGGGGACCGAAGTTGGTGTTACCGCCTGCCTGCTACACCCTATCGAAACAACAGAAAGTTAAGCTATGTGAGTTCCTAAAAAATTTGCGATTGCCAAGTGGTTATTCGTCAAACATATCTCGTTGTGTAAAGTTGAAAGACAGGAAATTGATCGGTCTGAAAAGTCATGACTACCATGTTCTAATACAACGCATACTGAGTGTTGCAATTAAGGGGTTACTGCCCAAGAATGTATGCAACGCACTTATAAACATGAGCAACACCTTCAAAGTGCTATCCTTCAAGGAGTTGCACATGACAGATCTAATGAAAATGGAGACGCAGTTACCAACCATAATGTGCAACCTAGAGAGAATCTTTCCACCATCATTCTTCAACATCACCGTACATTTAACAACTCACCTTGCAGAGGAGGCAAGAGTAGCAACGCCAGTTCAATATCGATGGATGTATTCAATTGAAAGGTCAGTACTACTGTACCAAGTTCTTAAATGAGTTTTAATATGGGTTTAGTAGCTGATGACATGGTACTGTGATAGGATAATGGGGATAATGAACTCATTCGTTCGCAACAGAAGTCGGCAGGAGGGCTCAATAGATGAGGGTTATATTGCGCTAGAGTGTTTGACATTTTGTTCCAGATATTTACATGACATTGAGACTAAATTTAGCAGACACAATCCCGCTTTTCCTTAAGATCAGCTTCTTAGGTTGACGATAAGTGGGTTATGCATCTTTCGTCCGGCTGGAGCACCCATTGGTCGTGCAGTAGTTCGCGAACTGGCCAACGAAGAATGGGGATAGTGTCAGCGCTACGTCATCAATCAATGTGAAGAGGTCAAGCCCTTCATTGAGTAAGTGTTTCAATGTATTATTTCGTTCATAACTCATTCCATTTGAACTCATTTATGCCTAACTCGTTCCATTTGGACGTATTTTAAAAAAGGGAACACAATCGGTAGCTCATTAGAGCTAGGGTTAATAGACGGGACATCGATGTGTTGCATAATAGAACATTCATCCAGTGGTTAGAAGGAAGGGTATGAAATCCTTAACCCTGTGTTATGACTCATGAAAACGGTATTGATGTGTACATTTAATTGCTTATTGCATCAGGTTAATCGAATGTATGCTCCCCTGAGGATCAAACATTTCGTCAACTTAAGGCATTGGGTCGGGGTCCTTTATATGGTGTGAAGACATATACTGGATATAAAGCTAATGGGTTCATTTTCCACACCAAGGAGCGATCAAAGATGAGGAACTTTGAAACAATGGTGTCTTATGCAAAGCTGATACAACGTGCTATGCTAGCTTCTCCGACAATAACCCCGTTGAAAGGGCGATTGATTATTACGGAGTGTTAAGGGAAGTAGTGGAGCTTCAATATCTTGGAGATCTCAGCATTGTTCTGTTCAAATGTGACTGGTACAACGTACTGTCATCATCCAATGGCGTGAAAGTGGATGAGTACGGGTTTGTTTGTGTTAACACAACAAACTATTTAGCAACGGATGAACCATATGTACTGGCATCCCAAGCAACACTGGTTTTCTACTTGACTGACAATAATAATAAAGATTGGAGCATTGTGTTGACTGCAGAGGCCAAAAGGCGGTTCGTCCTTGGCGGACAAATGTCTGGAGAATCTGTTGAGACGTACCAGGAAACCTCTGCTGCAGTGGTTGCTAATGTCCCGCATGCCGATCAGGTCGACGAGGAGATCGATTGGTGTAGGAATGACATTGATGCAGTAGAGGTAGAAACTGATGTCATTACTGATGTCATTACTGATGTCATGCGAAACAATGACAGTCACGAAGGACCAGACATTCTTGAAGAAGAGGACACAACATCTATTGGCGTGGAAGATAGTGATTATTCTTCATCTGGTGGGACCGACTCAGAATTAGAGGAAGACTTGTACGACTCCGAGCAAGACTCAGGATCTTCATCAAATGATGACCCGGGAGATGACTGACAAAGACTTTAGGTTAAACACCTATAAATGTTGCTATTGTATGTTCGGTTTGTACTGTAGGCTGAGGGTTACATTGTGTCTGTACTGTAATGCAATTCTGTTATACATTTTTTCTGTTTGTTGACATTTGTTCTGTACTGTAATGCAATTCTGTTTGTTCTGTATTTGTCCGTGTATGTACTATTGACATTTGTTCTGTTTGTTAAATAATAGTGATGTGCTGTTTGTTAATTTGTTATGTGCTGTTAAATAATAATTATGTTACATTGTCATACTGATGTCCTGTTTTCAATTCTGTTTGTTGTACTGCTGTTTGTAGAACATTACTTATTGCTGTGCTGAGAAATACTGTTGTGCTGTTTGTACATTAAGAGGATGTATGTTTGTTCTGTATATTAATACTGTTGTGCTGTTTGTATATTAAGAAAATCTGTTTGTACTGAAATTCTGTTTGTTTTGTATATTAATCTGTTTGTACAGAAATACTGAAATTCTGTTTGTACTTGATAAGAAAATCTGTTTGGTAAATGCTGTAACTGTATATAGTTGTACATTGCTGTAAATTGATGTTTCAATGTATATACAATATAATTTCGACATATGCAAGTGCTGTAAATAAAACTACTGCTCATCGACTACAAATGTGCTATGAAATTGCTGTTGTACTGCTGCTCATCCCTGCTGCTCATCGACTGCAAATAAGATTGAAACATCCAATAATGTTTCAGAAAGCAGTCATGTTCAATTCAGTTCAGTTCAGGCACAGAACTATAAAAAACAGAATTCAGTTCAGTTTGGTAAGCATCAGTGCTGCAATATGACAAATATGAGACTAAATATGTTTGCAACATGATGCAACCAAGTATAGAAGTTTCATTTCAGTTTCCACTATCTTCATTTTCATTTCATTTAACAGAGTATATATAATGGGAATGGACATACCTCCTTAATATGCTTGTTCTCTTCTTTGAGTATCCATTCCTGTTTTCAAGAAAAAGTGGACCGCTATGTTCATATGCATAACACAACAGTTGATTTTAAACAGGACAGGGACAGGGAACTATGTTCATAAATCAGAATTCTACCTTTCATTAGATAAATTAGGACAGAGAACAATATTTTCAACATCACATGAGCCAACTATGTTCTGTTGTTTGCTGCAATTCTGTGTAAATGTTAGATTATGTACAATTCTGTAAAGTGGCGGAGAAAAGGACGCAACATTGCTGACTAAATCAGACAGCATTGGTGTACATTGAAGGAAATTGTTGTTTTCATATGCATATACATCTGCATCTTCCTTACGCAGACCAACAGAATCACACCCATGACACATCCAACAGAAGACATATCAATGGCAGAACCATATTTCAGCTTGCTCAGAAATCGAACAGATGACTGCTTACAGAACATATCAATGCAACCGAACACATATCAATTAGTTAGACAACATAAATCGAACCATCTGCTTACCAGAAATCGAACACAGAACCCAGTCCCTTGCTCAGTCTCGCTATGGCCTCCTGCACAATGACCCCAGACTGCAAACCGGAAATTTCTCATTGCAGAAAGCGGGAAATCACAGGAATTTCAAAATCCGTGGGGGAGACAAACGACATGAAGGGCAGAAGGAAGGCTTATGGGTTACGGTTTGTCATTACATTATGCCCTATATTGTTTTCATAAAATTAATACAATGCATTATATACACATAATAGAATGACTATGTATTATTTCCCTAAAATTAGTTATATGCATTTTACACACTTAATAGAATGAGTTTATAAAAAAATAAAATATACTACCTATGGCTAATGGGCGTAATTTGCAGGTCAGATATCTAGCTAATAGCGGTTGTAACTTAACGTTATTAATAAATAAGATAATTTCGTGGGGAATATGATTGTATGCTATTGATTTATTAGAAAAACAACATAACTACATATAATACTGTAATATATGTACAAGTTTGTATCTTATGTTTGTATATACAATATATACAAGTTTGTCTTATAAGTTTGCATGTACATATAATACAAGTTTGTATATACACACCATATCCAAGTTTGTCTATACAATATATACACTTACATGCAAGTTTGTATATACAACATTACTAGCTAGTTTGTATATTTTGTATATACAAGTTTGTATTATATGTACAAGTTTGTATTATATGTACAAGTTTGTATTATATACAGTATATACAAGTTCCGTACCATTACAACTATAAACCATTACATCAACTTAGTCTGTTCGGTGATGATTTACAATATACACTAATATAATTGATTATGTATTATGGACGTATGACATATGGATTATGGTTATGGGTTTGCGTTCATATGATTTATGTTTAGGTTCCACTTACAACATTCCTAGGATTTCAGCAGAAGACTTAACTAAATGTTTGGAAACCTAATTAAATGCTACTTACTCAGTATTAGTGAAGTGCTTTGACAGTCTGATTTACATGACGAATATAAAGAAATGAAAAAATATACATACTCACCGCAGTATACTGAACCAGGTTCATCAGTTGGTCCATTAAACTCTCGAATTATTCAAGTCTGCAGCAATTGGACCGAAGCCCTGCAGGATTTCGGACTGAACCCCAAGCTTGCAAATCCGTTGAAGCCCACCCGGTTGTGTTGCCTTCTACATAGGCACATTACCTCTCATCGAAGCAAATGCCATTCGTAATGTGTGCTGACATGACCCTTGGTCCCACCAATTCTGCAGCTTTTCATTTTCTTCTCTAATTTACTGCGCCTTCATTCTCTTTCCCTCGGTTTTCTTCTGTTTCTCCATCTCCATCCGAAGAAACCTCCTCTCTTCCTCTCCTCCAACTTGTCTCAAAGCCACGGTTGATCTTGACTGATTCTGTAGATCTAGCAAACAAGGCACGGTTTATGTTCTTGCACATCCATCTGCTTACTTGCTGTTGAAGATAACCTCTGGATTCAGTCGTTTGTTCTTGTTTTTTGTCTGTGTGCTGTTCTTCAGTCTTTCCCTCAGAATCGCTCAGTCGTTTGTTCTTTCTTGAGTCACGGGTACTGTTCTTCAGTCTTTCTAATGGTTTCGCTCACTCGTTTGACATTCGCTCAGTCGTTTGTTCTGAAATGAAACCTCTGTGTTGTTCTTCATTCTTTCCTGTATTATTTCGCTCACTCGTTTCTTATGTTTTTTTAACCGTGTGCTGTTCTTCTGTGTAAATCTGTTGTTTTTTACTAACATTTGACTCCACGATACACACATAAAAATTGCTACTTTACAATGTCAAACCGTTTTGAAATCATGATTAGCCGGTTGTGTTGGAAGATGCATGTATTGTTAATTTTTTTATCGGTTCTCAAAATAATATGTTTGGTTAATTGTGTTGAACACATTCATCAGGATGGTGGGAACTAGAAGAATGAGGCTCAATAGTACAAACGTAGAACCCCCAATTAAGCCAAAAACAACTCAGAAGTCACCCCAGACACTGTCCCGCGTAGGAGCAAGTAGGTTTACATCCTCCAAACTTTTGTGGCTCATCAGTTGTTGATTGTACCCATATAGTTTAATGAACTTGTTTAACTTTACACTTTCAGGTTCATCAGTTGTGGACTGCTCGGGGCAGAACCCTACAACACAGATCACTTTGGACCCCACCAGTTGAAGAAATTGAACCACAGGAAACACAGCATGTTACTCCAGTGGTTACTGAGCCTGCGACCGAACAAGGTAAGTCTTTGTGTAAACCAAAACAGCCAACACCTATTGGAAGTTAATTAATCCTCTAATTAATATGGTCGTGTATTTGATATTAAGTACAAATGGTTTAGAAGTGCAAGATGAAGGTGTAAGGCTGGAAGATGAAGGTGTAAGGGTGGAAGATGAAGGTGTACGTGTGCAGGAGGAATGTGTAAGGCCACCAGCTGAGAAGCTACGGAGGGGGCGGACCAGGTGTATTAAGCTATCCAGAAATGGAATAAATGAAAAAGAAGAGTTACAGTTTAATGCTTTGGGCAAGGTCTGCTCGAAGAATGCATCGGTGTTTGCCTCATGGTGTGGGGTGCATCGTACGAAAACGAACGAATGCACCATTGATGATGAAGGACTGGAAGGACATCCCAAAGGAACCCATTGACTACGAGGCCAAAATGCTAATGCTCGTTGGAGTAAGTACACTTAAGTACACGAACGAATGTGCCATGTGTATGTTTGCCAAAATGCTAATGCTTGTATGTTTGCTTCGCATGAAAAATTCGTTATCCCTGAAGATGATAACTTGAAACAATTGATTGTATGCTATCTGAGAGAGAAGTATAGGAATTACAGGGCCAACCTGAAAAGAAGGTATTATGACAAATACCTTACCGATGAAGAAAGGATACAGAACATACCCCCGGACGTGCTGAAGGAAGATTGTGCGTGGCTAGTGAACTGGTTCAGTTCAGAGGAGTTTAAGGTGGTTAAACTGTGGAAATCTTGTTCTTTTATGCTTTACTGCAGTTTATAGCAAGGTTTTATATAATATTAACCATATGACTGTTTGTGTCCTCATACTTGAATTGAAGGTGAGGAGTGAGCGTAACAAAGCAAACAAAGCTCACCAAGTCAGCATGCATACTGCTGGGACATGCAGCTTTGCCAAGACGGAACATGAAGAGGTAATGAACCCCTACACCCACACTTTGCAGAATCTAGTAACCACTTAGTTACAGTGCATGTTTTTAAAAATGCAGATTATGAAAAATAATGGGGTGCATCCGGGTGAATACCACATGTTTCGGAAGACCCATGTGGACAAGAAGGGGGTTCCTCGAGATCCAAAAATTCAAGCAATCCTGGTAAGTGATAAGACATCCTCTTCCTTCTTAATTTTTATAATATTTCACACCTAACACATGAGATTGGATTGTACTGGTTTGTAGGCTGCAGTTGAACAAATGGCTCCTAAACTACAAGCTGAAGAGGACGTTCCCGTTGACAAGGATGCACTTTATGAAGAAATTCGTAAGCCTGAATGTCACCGATCTCGTTCATCCAAAATTGCACGGATGATGGAGAGTGAGCAGTTGAAGAAAGCGAGGGAAGAAGTGGCTCTAGCTAGAGCTGAAACTGCAGAACTGAAGAGGTTAGCAGAAAAGAGCTCAAGGAAGGCGAACGAGAGTTCAAGGAAGGCAGAGGAAGCAACATTAACTCTACTAAAGTTCCAAGAAAACATGAACGCCGTCCAAAGAGATATGCTCTTCATGCGAAGGGCACTGCAAGCCAATGGTGCATTGCTCGATGATCCAGATGCATAAGGTATAGTCAACAATTCTCTGTTTGAGTGATGGTACTCTTTTCTTTTGGCATGTTAATGTGATGTTGTTCTAATTCAACCTTTTGGTGTGCTTGCAGATTGAAATGTTTGACATATGACACAACACTTGCTTTAGGTAATCATTTTTCACTTGCTTGCTTCGATGGCTAGTTGGGTTAGGCCTAGTATAGTACCTGTCTCGCTGGAACATATTTTGTAGTAGTTTGTAATGCTGGAACATATTTGCAGTAGTTTGTCTTTGTTTGTTCTGTGTTTTGGTCCTTTTGGACAACATGTACACGCGGAAACTTATTGTCTGCAACCTATGTGCTCTGTTTTGGCTAAGGTTGGACACTTTGTATATGGAAATGTATGAATGGTTGGTTCTGGATGGTATGCATAATATGTAATGTCTAGTTGGTAAAAATCCGAAACTTTTATTCTGAAACTGGTCTAGTTGTATTAGCATCGAAAATTTGATTACCAATACATACGCCAAATACAATCAGAAACAAACCGATGCAATTACCTTTTAACTGCAACAAAAGTAGTCAAGTAGGCAACGAAAATTACTGCGGCTACACGTAGACAATAACCTCAACACCAACCAAAAATCGCAATTTATGTCGCCCTTGTGAGTTGCATCAACCACAAATATTTTGTAACGCTATTTATGTAGAATTAGTTTCTAAATATTTTAGACGTTAATATCACCAAACTGTATCCACATAACGTAGACACAATAACAAAGAAACAGCAACACATATATGTTGTAGCCGATACATCCATTTTACCATCAATGAATACTGTATCTGAAACACGTATATAGCATCTATATAGTCTCTACGCTAATTACGCATGAACACCATTGACAATATATTGATGCTAAAGGTATGACCAACTGTTCATTCCAGCAGCGGCAGACATTTAACATCAGCATTTTGTCCGTTCGGATACCTTTAACATCGGGGCTTTCAGGAACGACTCTTAGCAGCGGCAAGTCATCTTAGCGGCGGAAAAACCCAACTTAACAGCGATTATATGCCGCGCCTATAGTGCTACTTTCTTGTAGTGAACATATCAACAATATTTTTTGGTTTTGATGTATCTCAACCTACGTGATGTATTGATCTTTAGTGGTTTCATTCTCTTGTTGGATGGCCTAATAAACATCGTGGGGTACCAAGCCAAGTATTCAAAGTGGGAGACGTGAATCTCTGGTTCATGGTTGATAGAGTGATGCATCACTTTAGTTTTAGTCAACATGAAGTTCGTCTTAATGCAACATGACTCATATTGACAAGTAGTTCACATGATTGATAGAGTGATGCATCAATTTAATTTCACTCCACATATCTCTTAAGCGTATAGTGATAAAGATTTATTTGGATATGCATCATAAACCGATATGGGAAAAAAATAGAAGCCATGTTTAGATAACAAACATGTGTTCTATACCCAATTAATATCAATCATGTGTCATGACGCCTACATTTAGTTGGGTTTCAGTTAATGTAAGTTGTTTGATTCTTGGGATCATGGCAACATTGGTATATGTTTTGAATATATGTAATTTAGAATTCAGTCCTTTGTAAATTGAGTGCCATTGTAGCTATACCTGGGACGGCATCTGACTGCCTATTAGATGGTAGTTAAGATTTAGTGCTTGACATTTCATCGAGGATCGTACATAGGATTGTTATGTGGTATGATTTTGTGTAATTGCCAGATTTGGTGTTGGATCGATCCTAAACGAGCATCATCGTTGTGGAGGTGAGTCTGAAGACTTTCGTTTTCCCCAAGTTTTTGTTTGGCGAGAACGAGCATAGGGTGCTCACCTCATTGTTGGGCAGTTAGGTCAATCTTCGTTAATCATTCATGCATATCTTCCTGTCGAGAGGAAGGATAAAATAATCGCCTCATTGGAGGGAGATGTTAACTATCATTGTTAGAGTATTATAAATCAAGAAAAGCAAAGAACATGGGTGAATGTTAGAATATTATATAGTCTAGTCTAGATTATCCTTCTATTAGACTTTATCTTTTAGTCTTTCTATATTAATTAGGTTATCACTTTATATTTACTTTATTCTTTACAATTCTATATATAGTTAGTTCTCTCTATACTATATGTACGTAGTTGTCTATGTAAAAAATAACAAGTTTCTTAATACAATGGAGTCAGATGATTTTTTGTTTATTTTCCTCACGTCTTCGTATTCTATTAAATCATAACATGGTATCAGAGTTTGTATTCGAATGTAGAGTATCTCACCAATGATGAAGATGTCCGAGCTCAATTTGATTGAGGTTTTTATCGAGATTGGATTTGGGATCTGACACAAGCAAAGAAGCACTGGAAATTTGTGGACCAATGCTGCAAATATCAAAGTTTTAGGATCAAAATCAAGAAGGGCAAAGAACATGGTGAATGTTAGAATAATAAAAATTAAGAAAAGCAAAGAACATGAGTGAATGTTAGAATATTATGTAGTCTAGCTAGATTATCCTTCTATTATACTTTATCCTTTAGTCTATCTATATTAATTAGGTTATCATTTCATATTTAGCTTATTCTTTACAATTATATATATAGTTAGATATATAGTATCAATATATATAGTTAGTTTTCTCTATACTATATATACGTAGTTCTCTACGTAGAAAATAACAAGTTTCTCAATACAATGGAGCCATATGTTTTTCTTGTTCATCTCCTTAAAGTCTTCATATTCTATTAAATCATAACACTCGTTACCTTGCTTTTTGTCTGTTTAGGGCATGCTTGATACGTTCACCTTAGGGGATGGAGACAACTAAATCTCACCACGTGCGAGTCGTGTGACTTATCTTCTCGTGAGGTTGTTTGCCCAAGTGTCGTTTGCAGATTTTTATGTTGTTTAATGGTAAAGTCGGCAACCAGGCCTAGCATTATGCCCCAAATCATGGGCGAAATAGACTTTCAGTCGAGATTGATTTTGAGTGAGTTGACTTGATGAATGTTTGTTCAATAGTTATGCCTAAGTGTTATGATTTGTCTTTCCTTCGTTAATCACGTGAGGGCACGTGATGTTATTTCTTGTTCCCTTTTTTCTTTCCTAGGGATTTTCCTAAAGATGTGACACTTTGCATGTTGTCGCCTTTGTATTTTTCGTAAAACGGTCATCACGACTCCTAAAAACTTCCTTGGGAACTATTTTTGGGTTAATGAATTGTAGAAGGACCTATAGGACGGTGGATTCCAATCAAAATAATTCTAAAGGATAACCTCGACCTATGTATACATATGTTGAACGGGGTTATGTCTCTATAGGACAAGTTGGAGATGTCTGTGGAGATCGACATGGTGAAAGCGGTCGTCAGGTCGAACTTCACGCGGCTTGTCTTGGTAGGTCCTCTCTCTTATACCCACATCCTTTTATTGTGATTTTGCTACTATCTAATTCTTACTTTTTCTTGCATAGCTAATTCGAGAGATGGTTCTCGCCCGCTTGGTAGGTCATTTGACCTACTCCCACAGTGAGTTGACCCTTGAGTTGCAGTCTTACAAGGTTTATGGGTTGAATTCTTCAAAGGTCAATGAGATGGAGACCCGTATGGTGGAGCTAGGGAATCAAGAGATACATATTTAGAAGGGGGTTTCCTTGAGGGATGGGGAGTTGGCGGTTGGCGAAGAGATGGTGGCGATGACGGCAAAGGACTGTGCCAGTATTGAGGCAAATATGGCTAGACTTCTAATCTCTCTAACGCAAATGGAAACCAAGAGGGACGAGGAATCTGCTTGCGCGGACCGTTTGCATTTGAGAAATTTTTCTCCTCGTTGATAATGCTCAACTAGAGTGTAGGCTAGGCATTGTACTGGGTCAGGATTTGGTGGTTGACCACTACGAGAAGTCCGAGTAATTCGTTGATGTTGTTGTGAAAGTGATGAAGTCTAACATTTCCTCCTTCTTTCAGGTAGTGGTCGATAACGTCATAAAGGTCGACCCCATAATGAGATGTCTTCTTGGTCCCTCATAATGAGATGCATGAGGAGTCTCGGGATGCTCTCGAAGATGCCTTTTGTCACTTAAGGGGGTAGGTCTCGATCTTGGAAGGCAAGGATGTCGAGGGTATCCCTGTTCCTACCATGGTAAGCAAGACCTTCGTCAATGTTCATGCACATCCTTCTCCTATTTGTTAGCCTTTTATTCCTAATCCTTATAATCTTTATTTCAAAAACCTTTGGAATAAAAAAGTGTTTATTTTCTCTAAGTATTCAGTTTTGATTCAATTGTATATGCTCTCGAGATACTTAGCTAATTGCCTCGTGTTCTTATTGAAGCTTGGGTTTTTTTGTTTGCTTGGTAATAGGTTGATATTGTGTCGACCGCTATAACAAATCGTTAGTTGCTTCGTTATAGTGTGATTTTAAGTCGAATGCTAGAACAAATCTTTAGTTTCATAATTATAGGGCGATCTTAAGTGTGCCGCTATAACAAGTCTTTAGTTGTATGGTTATAGTGTGATCTTAAGTTCGCTTCTATACAAGTCTTTAGTGTCTTAGATTGGAGGGAAGTTATATTAAGTTAGCTTCTCCTTTTTGACCCTTTGCCTAAGTCCTTGAGGTTCTTAGATGGAAGGAGGGTGATCTTAAGTCGATTGCTCCGTTTAGATCATTTGTCTAAACCCAAAAACTACCGAGCTCCGCTTCCATCTTATCCTAAAGAATAACCTTTAGATATGAGGTTCATTATTGCTCTTTTAACCTATGAAGGCACAAACTGTATTTATTCAGGCGATGAATGTCGACGCCTTGGGAGTGAATGACTTCATTCTCATCCAGCTATAGTGTTTATATCATTCTTCAAGGTTCAACATTCATAAGCCGTATGACTTTTTTCCATGTGGTAGCTGCAATAAATGTTTAGGTCATGTCAATTGGCGCGCCTTTCTTATTTGTTGTGAATAGAGGCGTCACCAATAAATATTTTTCCTTCTCAATCCAAACGATGGAGATCTCTTTGCTTATGGCAAGTGAAAACTCTTAAACTTATTTAGAGAACTTGTGTCCCTCACCTTTATAACTATCCTCCATAAGATAGGCCTCACAGCTATTGATATATATGATAGAAACACCAGTTTCATTATACTTAGGGAGTGCCCTTGCGAAATTAACTTATGGGATTTTAATTATTATCAATGTGACATTGAATGGACTTTCAGCCTTATCCCAAATAGTTGTCATGACAATGCCATTCTATTCCTTTACTTTACTATATTGATGAACTCTTTGGCTTAATACGGGCTAAAGAGGGTGGGGGGTACATTAATATCTTCATTGCGGAAGGTTGCGTTTTCATTAGAGAGGGTCCGAATGCTAGAAATAACTTCCGACTTTTCATGAGATAAAAGAGTTTTCCTCTAGCAATATATCTTTAAAATTTACTTAAGTGATAGTACGACGTGCCTTGGTAAGTTGTTGTTGACGTGTGGTATGCTTGACGAAGGTTTCCAGAGGAGCCAACATATTTAGTGTGAATAGACACAGACTTCTCATAAATCGGAAAGAAGGTTGCAACCAGGTGCGTCAGGATAAATGGTAATGTTAAGAAACCAATCAAGGTCGGAAAGGACCCACAATAATATCTATCAAAGGATTATGTTAGACTGATTCGATAGAATGCTAAGAATAGACAGGACTTAAGAAGAATAATTTTCAGAGGAAATCATACTTTTCTTCATTAATTACTCTGCTTTAAATAGGGAAATAACATAACAAATCTTCACTAATTGATCCACTACTAGCAGACATCTAAAAATAGAAAAAGTGAATTTTACTAATTAAACAAATAAAGATTGACTAAGTAAACAAAATTAACAGTTCATTGGGCAGCAATTAACACTCCTCATCCGCTCTAGTAACTACAGAATCCAAGCTTTTCCCTTAGATGTTTGAACCTTTCTGCAGGAAGTGGTTTGTCAATATGTCTGCGCGTTGATCTTCACTATTATAGTGAATTAAAATTACTTCTTCATTCTGCTATACTTCTCTGACGAAGAATAACCTGACGTTAAAGTGTTTAGTTTTGCCATGGAAGATTGAATTCTTGGAAATGGCAATTGCGGAGTGATTGTCCACAAATAACTCAGTTGCTATTCTTTGCTTCACATGTAAGTCAAATATGATATTCCTAAGCCACATGATCTGATTAACAACAGCCGCAGCAACCACGAACTCTGCTTCAGCTGTAGATTGTGTGACAAATTCTTGCTTTCTCGAACTCCAGGAGAAGACTCCAGACCCCAGCCTAAAACAATACCCTGAGGTACTTCAGTAGTAATCAGCCGCGCCAGCCCAACCGCTGTCCGAGAAGCCTTCCAACTTGAAATTGTTGATTCTCTTGAACTAAACACCGAAGTTAATTATGCCTTTAACATACCTCAAGACTCTTTTTGCTGCAGTCATATGAATCATACTTGCACAATTCATGAATCGAAATAGAACACTTACGATAAATTGGATGTTCGACCGAGTTGCTGTCATATACATTAGGCACACGATTAAGCTCCTGTATTGACCTTCATCAACCTTTTGAGCTCCATCTTCCTTACACAGTTTCTCCCTTTGATTCATAGGAGTGCTCATTTCCTTGCAACCTTCCATATCTTGCAGCCTTCCATATCAAATTTCCTTAGAATCTCCTTGGCATATTTCTTTTTCCCAATGAAGACTCCATTTTCGTTCTGCTTTATCTCCATGCTGAGAAAGAAAGTCATTTGTCCAAGGTCTGTCCTCAAGGCTTGAATCCTGCAGTTACTTTGAGTTTCTTGTAGAGATGCAACTTGTTGTGGACCTGCCAGATCCGAATGCACCAACTGCAACTTCCTAGTGGCTCTGTGGGTTGACCTGAGAAATGGCTTTCGGTTCATCTTGTCGAATTTACAGGCGTTGCAGTCTGTCAGTGTGACTACAAAGTTTGGGACTCCATTTGAGAAAGTCTTCAACTCATCCATTCTTAGAGGATTGCAATGTCTGAGTCGTTTGTGTCAAACTTCGGTTTGATCTATCTTAGTGTTGTAAATTGCATGCTCCTCCGCAGCTGGATCGAAGGAAAACCTCTTCCATTGAATTTTTAGTTTGAAGGTTTGATGTCCTACTTCATCGATTACACGACAATAATGATCTTCAAACAACACCTTGAGTCCTTTCTCCACTAATTGGCCTACGCTTAACAAATTCTGATCTATATCAGGTACGAAAAGCACTTTAGTGATTACCTTTGTACCCAAATTTGTTGAAATTTCGACGTTTCCTTTTCCTTTCACCGTAAGGAATCGACCATCTCCAATCTTCACTCCTGTGACTGCACATGGACTAAGCTCTTTAAATAGAGCTCGATCGTATGACATGTGATTTGTTCAACCACTGTCGATTAACCAGGTTTCCGAGTTGCAATTGACCGCGTGACATTGAGCTACAAAGATTACATTGTCTTCGTCTTCGTTTGCAATTTGTGCCTCAATGGTTTGTGACTGAGAGGTGCGGCTGACAGTTTCATGCCCAAGTTCTTTAAGCTCTTTAAATAGAGCTCGATCGTATGACATGTGATTTGTGCAACCACTGTCGATTAACCAGATTTCCGAGTTGCAATTAACTGCGTGACATTGAGCTACAAAGATTACATTGTCTTCGTCTTCGTTTGCTATCTATGCCTCAATGGTTTGTGACTGAGAGGTGCAGCTGAAAGTTTCATGCCCAAGTTCGCCACACTTGTTGCATTTTGCATCCGGTTGCCTCCAGCATATGAATGGAGGATGTCCCTTTTTAGCACAATGCTTGCACGGTGGGAAAACCTTCTTTTGAGTTTTTCCTTTGTTGAGGAATTGATTACTTGTGCTGCCATAGGTGCTCTACTTGTTTGGATGCTTCTTCTAGTTTCTCCATGAAGCTTGTGCTTGTAGTGCTCGTTCAACAAGGCCCTCTTGCCTCATTAATCGTCTTTGCTCCTGAGCTTGTAGAGCATTAATCAACTCAACCAATGTGATTTTTCTAAGATTTTTGGTGTTGTCCAAAGTTGTTATGGATGCCTCGTATCGCTCGGGCACTGTGACGAGGATATTCTCCACGAGCCGCGAGTGAGGAAAGGAAGTGCCGAACAACCGTATCTTATTGGCAATGCTGAGAATTCTGTTGAAATACTCCTTAGTTGTTTTGGCTTCCTTCATCCTTTGAATCTCGAATTCTCGAATCAGGTTCAGTGCGTGCATGCCACGGATCCTCTCGTCTCCTGCATACTCCTTTTTGAGATAGTCCAAAATGTCCTTTGCAGATTTTAGTGTCATAATCCTGTTGAATATTTGATTTGACACTGCTGAAAAAACACATGCTTTGGCTTTGGACTTCCTCGTCTTCTTGTCCTTGTGGCTCTTCATCTGTGCTACAGTGGGATTCCCTGGAGGATCACCTATTTCATAGTCTTCATCCACATCCTCCCAGAGATCCTGCGCCTCAAGATAGGTCTCCATCCTTACTGCCCACTGTTGATAGTTATTGTCATTGAAGACATGTGGTGCTAGGTGTAATAGACTTGACTCTCCTTCCAACTTGTAGTGTTTCTCAGGTCTGTTAAGATATTGAAGCTCTGATACCAGTTGTTAGACTGATTCGACATAATGCTAAGAATGGATAGGACTTAAGAAGAATATTTTGCAGAGGAAATCATAGTTTTCTTCATTCATTACTCTGCTTTAAATAGGGAAATACCAGAACAAATCTCCACTACTTAACCCACTACTAACACCACTTCTAGCAGACATTTAAAAATAGAAAAACTGAATTTTACTAATTAAACAAATAAAGATTGACTAAGTAAACGAAATTAACAGTTCCATGGGCAACAATCAACATATTAGCTACCTGGAAGGCAAAGCTAATCCTGTGGCGGACGTCGAATTGGATTTATGGGGAAATGTTTCAGAAACAACCACACATGGCTCCATATATACAGGATGGAGTAGGGGCAGTCATTTCTAACAGTTTATCAAAGATGGTGCCAAATGTTGTTAGATAAAGTTGTACTTTTATGTGTGTTAGAGAAATTCAATTAGTTGTCACTAACCAGATATCTTCTATAAGTAACCGTTTCCCCGTTAATAGTAGTCCATCGTAAACTGTGTTAACAAAACAGTGATTTACTATCTTCTATATAAGATCACCTCTGGAGAGCATTTTATTTCCACACATGGATCAAATGGTTTGGACCTTCTTAATTTCTTATAAGGCATCAAATTGAGAATTCGACAACAATATCTCACTATACTTTTGGGTCTGTTTTGTTGCCTTTGAAGTTGTCGACTGGTAGAAGTTTCATTTCCGCTACCCCAAATTTGATGACTTTATAGTTGCAGTTTTGTGACTGTGATTCGTGCACTACAAGAAATAAAGTATAAAACAACCAAAAAAATTGTTGTCACTAAATTTATCACTAAATAACTCTTTATGTAACACAACAAATACGATTGTCATTGTGAAAGATACATAGATTCGACAGATACACGTCATTGAAAGATATATTTAGCGGCGGTTATTTTCCACATAAAAATGGTATAATTTAGTGATAACAATATATTGTCTCTAAAATGGTTTTTTAATGAGAAAAATAATGACGTTGCAAAACTTGTGATTTATCAGTAATCACTTTAGAATTCTCAATCAACACAAGTACATTTTGGATATATTATTCCAAACCAACATGTCTTGACTGTTCTCCTTATCCTAAACTACTTATAGGCTTTCCTTTGGTAGTAGCGCCTTCTAGTACTACTCTTTCTGATCATGCCTTGCACAGAAGCATGGTAGGAGCACTACAACATGTGTGAAACACTAGCCCTACGTTAATATACTGTGTCAACAAACTATGTCAATTTTTGTAATATCCCACAAATACTCATCCGACAGCTGTTAAACGTATTCTCGAGTATCTTAAAGCAACTTCAGACCATGGTTACTATTTAGACCCTCTTCTTTTTTGTCCTTGACATGGTTTATGAATTCTGACTAGGGTGCTGACACTAATAACAGGAGATCTACAAGTGGACAGTGCTCTAAAAAACAAAGTTTGGTGTCTCGTTCCACTACTGAGGTTGAATTTCGAGGCATTGCAAATGCAATGTCTCATGTTCTCTAAAGCAGATCAATACTTAATGAACGTGGGGTTACATTATCCTCTATACCTACTACTTTGCATGACAACAACAGTATAATTTCCATAGCTTATAAACATGTTCATATTGCAAAAATGAAACATGTTGAACTAGATCTTTTCTTTGTTCGTGAGAAAGTGACACAAGATAATGTTGTTGTGAATCATGTACCTACTAGTGAAACGTTGGCAGATTCTTCAGTAAACCACTCACTGAAAAGACTTTTATCCTAATGTTGAGAGTGACTTATTTGTATGATGTCGTAAGTGAAGGCTTCCATCATAGGGTTTTAGGGTTTAGGCTTCCCATATTAATATGGGAGTGATTTCTCTTTCAGATCAACAACTGCGTGCTCAAGTCTCAGTATAACTGGCTCAATTGTCAAGAATAACAAGTGGATGATGGTATGATCTTTTGGTATTATAAGTACCTCCACATATTGTGTATACCATATACTTTATACTTCTAGTAATCAATTGTTTCCATTATATATGTGTTATCCTATGTGTGTCTCCTTTGCTATGCTTTTTCATAATAAGAACTTATTAAGTCTACATCATAGTTGATACTCAGTTAAGCTAACACACTTTGATTTCTTTAAGTACTATGTAACTGAAGTCATCAATCACTCTTACTTATTCAATACCTTAATTGCTTTTCAGAATTATATTTCCCTCATACTGCTTCCATTTTAACAAAAACACCTCATTGATGGTTTGTTTAGTTATGTCTTTCATAGTTTTTATTTTCTAGAAATGACCAAAAGCCACAAGTAAAGATAGTGTGCACAAACCCACTAGGTCACATATTGAAATCAAAGATATAAAAATTAAAATAATATCATGTGGCTCTGGCATTTCAATTACAATTAAATGCCATTAAGAAATATTTTGAGCAGAAACTCACCCAATGACCCACAACATGAAAACACAAGTTATGTTAATTTTGCAAGTGTAATGCTGGTATCATTCCTCTCCACCTTAATCCAAAGTACTTGTGATTTCTTGATCTATGTTAAGGAGCATACCACATCAGTTTCACATCGAGACATTGGAGATGGATAAAATAAATAAAAAAGAAAAGAAAAAAGAAACGAGGGTGAATGTTAGAGGATATACATTTATGTGTTTCAGTGTTTAGGAGTAAAATGTTTACAGTTATAAGATTGGTGACCAAATTATATTTATAACTTGGAATTACAATTGTCCAACTACTATATATAGTAGGGTGTACCAAACTTGAAAATGAAGATTTTTATTTCCTCTTCAATCACTACTCTATTACATCTCAGCTTGGTGTAACGACTTTAAAATTAGAAATTTTTCAAAAGTTGAGGGACCAAAGACACCATAAATTAAATAATTAACTCGAGGACCAATTTACACATGCAATTTGTTCGAATCTTAACCATGTCTAACCGTCATGTAGTTAAAAGTCAATCATATAAAGGCAAAACCATCTACACTGCAAAAACCAAAACATAATCCAAGAATTTCAAGGAACTCGCACATAGCGATTGATATATATATCTAGTCATGCTATATAAATCAAAACTAGGTTTTCCCAGTATTTAAATTGGTCCAACATTTAATTACTTTAGCATAAAAACTTTTAATGAAAAGGTTTAAGTACAATTACCTAGCAATAATAAACTATTAGTATCCACACAAGATCTAGGATCAGAACCAAGTTTGTTTTGGGGGGAAAAGTATAAAAAGGATGTAAGATGTTTGTTTAAATTGGTAATCGATTTAATTTGTTTTGGGCCGGGGGTATTTGATGTACGATGCTTCATTCTGTTGGTTTTTGAAGAAACGTTAGTTTTTCCATTAATTTATCCCTTAAAAGTTGACACGTGCAACTCACATGATAGAGAATTTGAACGTTAAAAGAACAAAAAACGAAAATACCAAAACTACCCTCTATATGTTTTCCCTCGTTTATACTTTGACAACCGAACCGGCTCCCTCCCGAAAACCGAACCGGTCTCTCGTCCCAAAAACCGATCAGCTGCCCTTTTACTTGCACCACTTCAGTTTCACCGGAAGAACCCCCTCCCTCCCGAAATTAAAGATTGGGAAACCTTAAATCGTTGTTGTTGTTGAAGACCATAACCAGAGTTGTTGCTGCAGATTTAAAGGTGTTGTTGCTGCGGAACAGAAGACTCTGCTGCTGCAATTTCTTCAATTTACAGTTGAAACAGAATCGACACGTCCTTCTGTCCGACGCGACTACTAGACTGCTCCTGTTTGTTGCGAAGAGAGTCGAACAGCTCTACAGGACTTCTGAATCGACAACTTTCAAGTTTTAAATTGGGGAATCTTTATTTATTGAATGATTGAGCTGAAAGGTGTAGATACTAACCAGTGCTTTACATATTTGATAGCGGTCGACAATTGAAGCTTTCCTTCGAGGATCCTATGTTGTAGTTTCGGCACCGACGAGCAGTGGGAAGACTCTTATTGCTGAAGATGCTGCAGTTGCCATAGTCCCCAGAGGAAGACGACTGTTCTATACGACTCCGCTCAAGGCATTGTCCAACCAGAAGTTTCGACAGTTTCGGTGAGTGTGGTTATAATTTTTGGGAGATGGAAGTCCATTTCAATGCTAATTTCCTTCTGATTTCCTTCTGATTTTCAGTGAAACTTTTGGGGATAAGTATGTTGGCCTTCTAACAGGAGACAGTGCTATCAATAGAGATGCTCAAGTGGTTATCATGACTACAGAAATTTTACGGAATATGTTATATCAAAGGTACACCAGTAGGGTAAACAACCTTGCTAATTGATTAACTACTGGTCAGGTAGTAGTAGCTTCTATATATTGTAACTACTGCCTTTGGAGTTTAGAGTTTAGTAATGAGAACTGCTTGCATATTGAAAAAAGGTGCACTGTATTGTGTGGTCAATTTCGAGTACATATTTTGTATTCATTTTTGCAATTCTGTGTAAATGAGGGGTTTATGAAACCTGGGTGATTTCATCTTGATGATTTTAAACTTAGAAAGTATTGGAAGAACAAGTATGTTTTACCGATTAGGGATATTCATTCACTATTTGAAAATTTTCGCAGTGTTGGAATGGCTTCAAGAGGAAGTGGACTATTTCATGTTGATGTAGTTCTGTTGGATGAAGTTCACTATTTAAGTGACATTTCTCGTGGGACAGTATGGGAGGAAATAGTGAGTGCATCTGACATTTTCTAAAATCGTTATGCAGGTTATCTATTGCCTGGAAGAGGTCCAAGTCATATGTTTATCAGCGACTGTTGCAAATCCAGATGAGCTTTCTGGTTGGATTGGACAGGTACATCATTCTGCTCGGAACTTGTTAGAACGTATTGATGGTTATAAATGAGAAATCTTTTTTAGTTGCTCTCATTCTAACTGAGATAGAGTTAGATACTACCAATTACGATTTGTAATTCTAACTTTTGAACTGTCATAGGGTCAAAATGCCCCTGAACAGGTTGTAAACCTGGAAAGTTCGCCTGAACGCGTTCGAGTAACTTCAAGGGCACCACAACTTTTTAATTGTCGAGATCTCGTGCCAGTTGATATGTCGTTGCAGACCATCACACCGAAGAAGAAGACTATTCTAAAGAAGTCGACAATGCCGCCGAGGAGTTCCCCTCGTTTCAAGTCAAGCAAATACACCAAATATCTGACTCAATGAATATATTCCGTATGGAGGACCTAAAGTACTATAACTTATTTTGGATGCCATTTTGGAATGACGCATACTGTTGGTTATGCTGTCAATTTGAGGTGTTAACTTTCATTTTGTGTTTATGGATTAGGTTTCGTTTTATGTTTAGGATGAACTTCATATTGTAAGTTGGCAATTTCTAAAACTGAATGATAGTTAACCATGAAAATAATTGGTTCTGTGGAGGTTGTCTGGATTGTGTGTGTTGTGGGACATGTGTTTAATTGTAGGTGGAATGTCGTTGGGATTTAGTCACTGACTTTTTGTCTAGTAAGTCAAAACATAGTATTGATCAAAAAAAAAGTCAAAACATAGTACATCTATTCGCATGCTTGTGGACAAACGTGTTAAATCAAATACCAACAATTACAAAACATATGTCATCTGGGATTAAGACAACACAAACATACTTAACTAAAAACACTCTGACCTGCAAACATAAGTACTTAAAATACAAATCCTAAAACACGTTCACCCAATCACCAATTTTAGGATTACAGCAAACAGCAGTACCGCAAGAACACCAACAACAGTAATCAACATCTTTTCCCTCCTTCATACAATAACCACTTTGCTTTCAATCTTGTCACGCATATCTTGAAATTTGTTTACGACCCTCCTTCCGTATATGCACATTTGCGGGTCACACCACTCAAAATAAATACAACCGTGGTCCCACAATCGAAAACCACAAAATTAGGGCTTCGAAGATTGGACAGTGATTTTCAAGACTAGGGCTTCAAAATTAAGCTACCAAACCAAACAAATCGGCAAACAAACCTTGTAATTGGGACACCCCTAAAACATTCGCCTGAAATTCTTCCACGTCGAAGCGGGTTTAGCATGTGTGGTGAACCCACAATAGCAACTCCACGGTTGGAACTCTACGACTGACTTTGAGCTGGATGAAGTGCTGCCTGAGTAATGTGGTGTCATTCTTCCTCGGCGACCAGGAGATCCGACAATGACGGGCCGAAGACTTCGGGAATCGACGGACGAACACCTTGGAGAAGAAACCGTATGCTTCAATGGAGGAGAAAGACTGCATATAATAGGTGAAGAAGTCAGGGGCATCTTTGGAATTTCACACACACAAAAAGTCACGTGCAAGGCATGAATGTTGTTATCGGAATATTTTAACGGACACAAACGGAATTCATCAAAAACCTACACCACCAAACATACTACATCAAAAACAAACATTGGGCCGCATTTACCACCGATGGCAAACATGTTACACCTTTTTCATACTTTTCCCTTGTTTTAGGACCGATTCAGTTTACCTCTGACCTGAATCAACTTATTTCTATTCAGATAAACTCATTAGCCTAAACCACACTGAACCAGTCCGGGCAGTCTCTGCCAACCAATTCAGACTAAACCAGTATGAATGACCTCAACCAACTAGATCAATCTCAACCAACTCGACTAGTCTAAACTAGTTCAATAAAAAATGGACAAAGGGTCATCTTCTCCAATTGAAAGGGAGGGGTAGGGTTTGGTATAAGCCTAGACGCTGCCCCTAGACCCTAAACCCTTCCTCAAGTGGTCGTACACAAAGTCTGACCAAACTCCGTGGTGGTTGGCCCCCTTTTCCTTGGAGTAGGATACGTTTCGTCCCCCACCACACACACACACACACGACCACTATCACTATGATAGACACCAAGCCACCTCTAGTTGTGGCCTCACGCGGGGTTGCCCACGCGATCAGCTGCGTCAAACAGCCTTTTCGTTTAACGGGATGGCCAGGGAGGTCGTGGATACAACCGCCATGGACACTAGGGGCATGGTTGGTGCATATAAGCTCGTCGGGTGGCTTGGTTGTAGACACAAAGGTTGCACCTTTAGGGCATGTCATTGTTCGGTATCTACGCCTAGTGGCTTTGTTGTTGGTGAGGTTTTAACATAGTTCGACAATTCGGCAATCAACTCACTAAAACTTTGATACCAATGTTCGAAAGTGTACGAAACATGCAGACAACTAGGGCAGAAGATAAATATACTTATTCAAGTTACCTTCTCAGATGACTGACTTGATGGAAGCGGATTTGCATGAGGTTGGAATCACATTTTTTTTTGTGGGAGAACACATATCATGTTAACGAATAGTGACCTAAGTTTTCACACTTAGTAACATAGAGTCTAGATTGTATTAGATTTTTCTTCCTTGACCACTTCCATATATATAGTCATATATAGAGGGAATAATTTTGGGTCTGTATTTGATTTTATTAGAATAGGTTCCTACTTATGACGGTCCAATAACCAAAACTAACAATATGCTTGTGAGGTTACCAACAAATGTTCATACGGTTGTGTAAATTAATTATGCACAAGAACTTGTGGTTGTTGGTCTATGAGATGGAACAGCACAAGGTAGGTAGCAAGAAACTTTGGAATATATGTGTACGGTCTGTGGTCGGTTATATATATGTATTATAAGCTGTAAGCGATGCCCTTCAAGTGAAAAGAGGAATATCTCCTTCTTAGGGTTTCTCTTTCTCCTTTGATCTCTCTCTGTCTGGTTAAGCTAATTATCTTTCTCACTCTCTCTCTCTCTCTCTCTCTCCTGCTGTAATGTATTTAAGGAGCAGAAGCTGAAATGAGCATGACCACGCTGCTAAGTAAAACCTTTCGCTTTCTGATATCAACCATCAGTTACGGCTTCTTTCCTTATCATACACAACAACAACAACACCAACACAACAACATGCCCAGGGGTCGACCGCTTTCTCTGCAGGCCAGTTTTCTCAAACTTTATTATTTATTTTCTTGGTCACCCTTTTCCATTTTATAAATAACGGGTTTCATTATCCTATATGTTTTTATGATGTTTGGGTGATTATAATATGCTTTTATTATGAAAGAAGAAGTGTTTCCTTGATTTTTTTTGTTACTGACCAAACAATTCAGTTTATTAGCTCCAAAGTCACTGTCAATCGAAAATAAGGTTATCATTTAATCTTCCAATATTAGTTCAACATCAATACCATGCACCATCTTTTTTGTCACTCTCTTAAATTCAGGAACATGTTCTTATTAGGTTTCCTTTTTCACTTAAAAGCGTAAGCATCTGAATTAAAATCTTCTAACTTAATGGAGGAATAATATTTGATCTCATCACATGATGATTCATAAGCCTTAATCAGTTTACTGGCGTGAAGAGAGTTTTCGGTACTCATCTTAGATATTCCAGAAGTATACATACTAAACCTTATTCGTAGGGCAAATCGCGTACAGATGGAATAAACCATAACATTTGAGGAACCCATCAAACCTTTGCTTAAGTATTTACCTAACACTTTAAAATTTTAATGAAGTCGGTTTCATGTCATTTATAGTCGTCATTGTTTCATCACGACGTATGTTTAGATAGGACACTTGTTGCATAAGATACCTATGTCTATGTAGATTGTCCGTTTGGTATACAGTCCTTTTTTAATTTGTTTATCACCCATTAATAATAAATGTATCAAGGATGTTAAGCAAGTTCATATTCCAACCGGGCCGGGCTCGGATCAGCTTTATGATGAGAATACTAATTAAATAAATAATGTGATGAGAATGTCTGTTCAGACAAAGATGGACTTTTCTTAATGCCTTTGGGTTTGGTCATATATATATATATACCTGATAAAAGTAAAAGCAACGTTTGTGTGAGGACAGATGGAACAAAAGAATCATATCAAGAAAGATGTTAAAACCCTGTGTGTATATGTGCATATCAAATAGAGGCTTTTCAATAATAATTTTGAGAGAGGGAGAGAGAGCATATGCATGCGTATCTTACCTGTGGAAGCATATTGGTACTTTCTGACAGACAGTGGAGCTCAAAGTGAGGATGTGCTGCACTGGGTGTGAGAGAGTTGTTAAAAAATCGATTTACAAGCTAAGAGGTATCGATCCTACGCACTTATTCTTTTAAAATTACATATATATATATATATATATATATATATATATATATATATATATATATATATATATATATTATCAAGAATGAGATATGAATGGATAGAACACAAAATGAATGAATGAATGATCAGGTGTGGACTCTGTAGAGGTGGAATTGGAGATGGAGAAGGTGACCGTGATCGGATATGTGGATCGAAACAAGGTGCTAAGGGCGGTGAGAAGGGCAGGGAAGAGAGCCGAGTTCTGGCCATACCCCAACCAACCCTTATACTTCACCTCCTCCGACAATTACTTCAAAGACACTACCAATGAGTTTAAGGAGAGCTACAATTACTACCGTCATGGTTATAACCTTGGTCATAAGCACGGCAACATACCTATTACTCATCGTGGGGATGATCGGGTTAGCAACATGTTCAATGATGACAACGTCAATGCTTGCACACTCATGTAATGCACTCCTACGTTATTAAACAAACAAATTAAGTGGTAATTACAAACTTCTGTATTATATATACATCGTACTAAATCAAGTGTAATCACATAATTAACAAATATAGACATATGGATGTTTTCATCACCATTTTCTTTAATTCTACTTATTTATACAGAAGTACTTGTCTTATTGGTAAATTACAAAAGAGTAAATCACATTTGGTTATTTGTGGATTTGCTTCAACTGCATTATTTAAAGGACAAATTCCCATCCCACCAATATATACCATCCATTATTAATCAACCTATAATATTCCAAACACATATTCTAATGCTCGATCATGAGAACCGATCAAGAAAATATGGTTGATGAAACATGAAAAGGAATCAGGGCATCTATAGAATAGAATGTTCATTAAACTACTTATTTCTTGGTTTAGATGAGGATACATTTCAACGAATATATATATACATACATATTCCAACAGCAAGCAAAGCAAAAGATATCTCAAAGCATCACCCATTCTGCTTTCCTCCAGTGTAGGGAAAGCTAATGTCTTCTGGAACATATAGACGAACCGTAACGGACGGAAACCTATTATGTTTTCGGATTGTATTTAGAGGTTACAAAATGAGTTGGACACCAATAAAAAAAACTGTGTCAAGTAATAATGTCTCGAAGTTTCTTAGGCAAGAGAAAATGGCGTATCTAATATGAGTATGTTATATAGTTGTTGGTTATAACATCAAATGTTTGACCCTATGGCTTAAAGCATGCAACGATAGAGAATTGCTTTCGTGTTCTTGTTACGTGTCTCATCACATGTTCTCTTTTCACTAAGCTGAGAGACAACTTATATCATTTACTACTTATAATGTTCTTGCATGGCTCTACTTTGAATTACAAATATTTGTATTAGCAATAACAAGTTATAACTAAATTATTGACACTGCAGAGAGGAGAGATACATCTCTATTTATTTACCGTGTTTCTCTTTCCGTTGTTTTGAGAAGTAAATTTCCTACACTAACATAAAGTGTATACAGTCAAGTGCTCATATTTCTATTGTTTTGATGCGCTTAGATATTTCTAATTGAATATTCGTAATATAATATATATATATATAAAAAATTAACACAAACGTATAACCATTGGGAAAAATTTATCATTAAAATAGTCATATATATCTATATGATGCATAGTTGAGCACAAAAAAAATTGAATCTTTTTTACTTTGTGAACATGTTAATTCTATGCAAACATGACAAAGAAGATAACATTTAAAAGCCAAAGAATCAAATAAAGACACATAACAAGATTAGTCGGAAGATGTCTTGGTTTGCTCTTCGTCTTTGGCGTCGGTAGGAGCAGTCTCGAAAGAGATGTTAATTGATATAAATCTTGAAATGCAATTCCCAGAACATGCCCTTTCGTTTTAAATTCTCCCTCTTATCTTACATGGCATTTTTTTGTTTGGCCGTCAAATTATTCTATTACTTATCGGATAAATTGTTCAAATTGTATAACATACATAATGAAAAAAGAGAAGACGGATGTACTGTTGTCTAATTATATGGACATATCCTTTGTCCGGATAATCTTGCTACCCAGTTTGCGTATCTATTTGCGCTTCGCCGAACAAAATTCCAGTGTAGTCTCGGATCTTTTTCTTTATACACGTGTAAAATAACCACTACGGGAATGATGGAAGTTAAACGAAATGGTTTAGGAACTTTAAATTAGGGGAACTTTAAATCAAAATTACAATGTACTCGATGTTATAACAGAGTTTTGTTCGTGGTGTTGGAATCAAAGTATCTAAACATACACCGAATGTAAAGTGTATCTAAACATACACTTTAAATCAGAGTTTCTAGGTATTGAAACATTCAGTGTATTTTTCATGGTGTATGTTCTGAATACTAATTTTATAGTATGTATTTTTAACTATATTGACATGTGGTTGTTAGGAACTTTAAAACTCGGAATGGATAGAAGTTGGATAAAAAAACCAAGAGTTAGTAAAGAATACCAATCCAGTGTCAACAAGTTCATTGAATTTCCTAATAGAAATGGTTTGGTCAATGGAAAAACGATGTCCTTGCCGTAAATGCACAAATAGAAAATATCATGTGGTTGAAGATGTATAAAGACACTTGATTTGAAATGGCTTCTTGGTTGGATATACAATATTTCTTTCATGGTCAATCTTGTCCACAAACGCAACCCAATATGAACTAACAAATGAATAGTTCTATAAGGAATAGTGAAATTAACACTCATTTGGATGGACAAGGTGAATTGCGAGATTTATTTCATGTTGGCATGGTATTTGGTTCGTCAAACACTGTGCAAGATAATGGTTCGTCAAAAACTAGTACGTTGATGGTGATAACGACGCTTCATGATCAGAACAACACGATGCAAGCCCTGAAAAAGTTTCACCTCTTCAGAAATTAATAAGTGAGTGTGAGAAACCATTATATCCCAATTGTGAATCATTCACAGTGATATTATTCATCTTACCCATGTGGAATATAAAAACAGTTGGTGGTTGATCTCGGAAATCAGTGGATATGTTGTTTGAAGTTTTAAGAAATGCATTTCCTTCAACAACTTTTCCAGTTTCTTATTATGATGCTAAAAACTTGATTACAGAATTGGGTCTTGGGTATGATAAGATACATGCATGCCCAAATGATTGTACATTGTATTGGGGTGAAAATGCTGAATATTCCAGTTGTCCAACTTGTGGACTTTCGAGGTGGGAAAATCATAAAAAAGACATAGCTGAAGATAATATAGAAGAAACTACTTATTCTGCAAAAAACAAAACTGCAAAGGTATTGCGTTACTTCCCATTAATTCCAAGACTCAAACGTCTTTAATTCCAAGACTCAAGCGATGGGATGGCGTAAGGAGGGTCAAACAACGTAACGAGTCTTCAGACATCCTGCTGATGCATTGAAGTGGAAGTCATTCGATGAGCGTTAGCCAAATTTTCATATGACCCATGTAATGTTAGATTAGGATTAATCAATGATGGTTTTAATCCATTTAGGACGATGAGTACAACTTATAGTACATGGCTTGTTTTATTAATCCTTTACAATATGAAGCCTTGGTCGTGCATGAAAAAATCATATCTTTTACTGTCAATGGTCATCCCTGGTGAAAAAGGTCCCGAAAATGATATATTTATTTATCTAAAACCACTGATTGAACAGTTGGGCAAATTATGATTTGTCAACTATTTTTAAGAAATTGTGCTCTAAAACTCTCCATCGAGAGGAATTGGATGAACTTCAGAGCAGCGCAATACTTGCTTTGTGTCATCTAGAGAATATTTTTCCTCCGGGTTTGTTTACTGTGATGGTTCATTTAATTATACATCTATTTGTGGAAGTAAAACTCGGTGGTCATGTACAATACTGGTGGATGTATCCTATTGAAAGGTTAGTTCAATTAAATCTCCTTATCCAATGTGATAAGCGAAATGTAACAAAAACAATTCTAATGAATTCTTAAGGTTTTGGTCATCATGAAAAAATACGTTCGGAATATAGCTCAACTAAAAGGCTCAATTGCATAAGGATATATTGTTGACGAATATATGACCTTTTGCAAAAGGTTTATGGGAGAAATATGCTCGATTTGTAACCAACCCAAATGTAAGTTATCTTATAAGGAGGTGAAAAATATTTGTTTTCACCAGGTGGTTATTTCATTGGTAGTGCTCAGACAACTGTGCTTTATCAGATGTTGCTAGTTCAAGCACATCGTTATGTCTTACATCATAGTGATATAATCGAACCATATCGTCGGTCAATTTTATTTTTATATCACATAATTATGTTTCATTACAAAATTATTGAAGGGTAGAGTTGAATTAAATAGAACTGAGTAGGAGATTTATTAATGTTTAACGAGGATAATACCCGTCAGTTTCAACTTCTCGCATTAAAGGTCAATGGTTTATAGAGAAATTTGCAGATTGGCTTAATAAACAGATTTATGTGAACTCTTTTAATTCTGATTTGAATGTACATAGTTTTCTTGTTAAATACTTCTATTCTTATATTATTTCTAAAATTAAATACGAATAAAGGTCCCTCACATGATTGTTAATAAATACTCACAAGAAGAAATTTCTGTTGCAACTGGTCCAAGTTCTGTTGTTCGAAAATTTAGTGGATTCTCTGTCAACGAATTTGTATTTCACACAAACGATCGTGAGAAAAATAGAAATGTCAGAATAGTGGTATAATGGTTAAAGTAGAGGGACAAACTTACTATGGAAGGCTATCAGACTTTATTGAATTGGGTTATTATGGGAGATATTCACTCATATTATTTTGGTGTGATTGGGTTAATGTGAAATCTTAGTTAATTTTTCGAGATTGATACAGAAAGGAGAAGGATTGCACGATGATCCATTTGTGTTCTCATCACAAGTTAAGAACTCTTTTATGTGCAAGGTCCCAAGAATGTGGATTGACACTTGGTAGTCGAGATGAAGCCAAGAGACACATTTGATATGGGAAAAACTGAAGATGATGATTCTAGGTAGTGTATGCCTTACCATATTTTAGATGTTGATGAACTTAATAATCATGACCGTTCCATTCGAGAAGATGTTGGAGAATGAGTTCTACTTTACATTTTGTACTTCATACAGTATGAATATATATAATTATTTGCAATTTACCATATGTCCAATGTATAATGTTATTTTGTATTATTTAACACTATGTTCACCATTATATCATAAGTGTCTTTTACATTGTCTTTTAGTGGACGAAACATGTAAGGGACTTTACATTGGTTTTGTAAAAAATCACGTCTGAAAAGAAAATGTCGCAATTAAAATTTATGTTTACTTTTGGCAGCTCATATAAAGCGCCACCAAATAAAAACATAATTCTTTACATGTTACGAAACATGTAAGGGACTTTACATTGTTTTTGTAAAAAATCATGTCTGAAAAGAAAATGTCGCAATTAAAATTTATATTTACTTTTGGCAGATCATATAAAGCGCCACCAAATAAAAACATAATTTAATTTTCGCGGTTCGTTTTATGGAGCCGTGAAATTAAATTTTGTTTTATATTTAGCAGCTCTTTATATGAGCCGCAAAAAATAAAGATTAAAAAATGTGTTATTGCGTGGTTGATTATATGTGCCGCCATAATTATTTCGGCGGCACTTTTCAATTGAGCCACTAATATCCACACCTGTTGACATTTCGAGCCATGATAAATTCTGCGACACTTTGCATCGCCACTCCATTTCTGTTGAACCGTGAAAATTCAACAACTCAATTAATGAGCCGTTAAAAAACATTTTCCAACCATTATCATCAGCCCCTCCCGTTAGTTAACGAAATGCGATTACTCTTTTCTAAGACAACAATTTTTCGAGAAAAATAAAACTTGTGTATAACTTTATGACACACTCTAAATATGATATTTTGTAAACACTTTTATACAACTGAGTTGGTTGGTAGTACGTGTCATAGAAATGTGTAGTAGAGTTGTTATAGAAATGTGTATAAATAGATTGTATGTAATTCAATTCAATACAACTTAATATTCATTCTAGTATCTATATATTCTATCATGGTATCAGAACTGAGTTTAGAGCTAAGTCTATAGATCAATAAGGATCGAATACGAACCAGCCTCATCATCTACCAGTCACTTACCTGAAGTATGTCAGAAGAACCTGCCTCAACAAATACGATGTCTAGTCAACTGGCGTCCATCCTTCAAAACCAATCACAGACGATATCCCTTGGGGCTCATTTTATGAGAATGACCATCTGAGGCAGGGGAAAGCTGAGCCACATCACTAGGATACCAGCTGCACCTGCAAAAGGAACCGAACAGCACACACAATGGGAGCAGACAGACTTAACCGTTTGTTCATGGATGCTGGATAACATGGACAGAGATTTGGTAGCAAATTATTGTGAATACCCAACCAACATCAAGAGACATGTGGCATGGTCTATCTCGCACTTACAGTAAGAAACTAGATGAATTTCAACTATTCAGTCTCACAGTAAAGGCGAATAATATGAAGCGAGGATAATATAGCATGGAGCAGTATTTCAGTAATCTCCAACGGATTTGGAGAGAGATTGAAACACGCCAACCAAACCCGATGGAGTGCATCAAAGATATCGAAACCTACAACCAAATCAGGTCAAAATCAAAGTTGTACCAGTTCTCGCCAGAGTAGGCGACGAGTTCGATGCCGAGAAACGAGACTTACTGAAAGGAGATCCAAAGCCCACGCCGGAAGAAGCATATGCAATGATTTGAACAGAACAGTACCGAAGACTCGTAATGGGATCGGAGCATGAGTTCGGTTAGCCATCGTCGACGATTGTCTCAGGAATCGGGGCAGGATTGAGTGCAATGCCGCCAAGCAAGTCGCTGGTGGCTGTCGACACCTCCAAGAACCCCACGGATGAACACAGGACAGCATACGCCACCAAGTCTCGCTTAGACATCGGAAGATGGTCGACTTCATCCTCGTGTGGCGTCGGCGACCGAAACAAACTAAAGTGTACCCATTGCGGATATCGCGACGGTTGGAGACCAAATCGAAGGCCGAGACCGCGTAAAGCACTAGTGGTTGCCGCAACCGAAATAAATCGGAATGTAGGGTTTAGAGAGCAAGCGATGTTTCAAGATAACAAGAAAGAGGGGTGGAAACGAGAGCCATACCAGAGGCCGGGACCATGTGAGGAGCACCGAACACCAGCAGCGGTGTCCGCAATCGATTCAAATCGGAATCTAGGGTTTAGAGGTCAAGTTGTGTTCCAACATAACAACAACAAGCGGTGGAATTTGTTGGGATGTATGTAACAATGTGAAGAAATCAAGGATGTGTTGTTGAAGATTATTGAAGCTCTTGATGAAGTCGTGGTCTTCTAGTCATTAGAAGAGGTGTATAGGTTCTAGTGAGTTCAAGAGTCTTCAAGAATGTTCTAGTGTATTCATGAAGCTTCAAGTAGTTAGTAGCAGATTCAAGGTTGGATTAGAATCAGCCAAATCTTTTATACTATATAAGGATCAGTTGTAGGAGTTGTAAACTTAACTTGATATGAAAAAATAAATTCTGTTGAGTTCAATACTGTGTTTCTGTTAGTTACTTGCTTCGCAAGTATTCGTTTATGCACTTTCCTCCTTTCTTGCTATTCAAGATGATCTGCTTCAGTCTCAGTTCACTTACACGGCATCAGAGCCACGATCACGACTTTCTGCATCAAATCTCTGAAGAAATCGTCAAGAATATCAATCTTCTACTGGTGTATTTCAGAAATCATCAATTCTGTCAAGATTATCAATGGATGAGAACAATTCTTCGTTCGTGAACAAGAGAGTGTTTCAACTTACTGGTGAAGAAAACTTCCAATCGTGGAAGCAGCAAGTTCTTCTAGCTGTTCGAGGATTAAATCTCGAAGGATATCTGTTTGGAACTCTGCATGTTCCTCAACTGATCGATGATGGTCAAGGCGAGAAGATAGTCAATCTAGACTATGCTCAGTTCGTGCAGCAAGATAGCTCTCTGGAATCTTGTCTTCTAGCTTCCATATCGTCTTCAATAAGCAAAGGGCTGGTAGGATGTATGTCATCCTGCTCAATATGGATGAAACTTCATCAGCATTTTTTGTCTTCATCAACTACAAAGATCATGAACCTATACGATAGGTTGAAGGTTAGTAAGCAATTTAATCAGTCCATGCGGAAATATCTAACTGAGATTCAGTTAGTATGTGATAGCCTAGCAGGACGTGGCAATCCTATAGAAGATATGAAACAAATCTCTATCATTCTCAATGGAGTCAAAGGACAATACAATAATGTTGTTTCTCTTATACATGCTAGCCATAACCCGTATGATTTGGCATCTATTAGTTCAGTGCTCTTAGATGCAGAGGCTAGGCAGAAGGATTAGTTGTTTGAAATTCCTATATCTGTTGCAAATGTTACTTTGAAATCGTCAAGAGAAGAGCAAGGTCTCAAGAGTTCAAGTGCAAAAGATTCAGAAAACCGAGGACAGTAGATACTGGTCAAAATCATCAGACTCAACAACTCATACCTGAATTTCAGAACAATAACAATAGCTATAGAAGAGGAATAGGAATTGGCAGAGGATTTGGGAATAATAAGCCTCAATGCCAACTATGCGGAAAATTTGGACATCTTGTCAATAGATGCTTCCAAAGATTTAATGTACATTTTCAAGGAGTTACAGCTCAATCTAATGAGATAAGCGTGAATCTGACCTCTACTCACTTGGATGAAGGAGGAGGAGAGATGTTTCATCCAAGTCAGTAAAATCATTCGTAAATGCAAATGCCTCAAGCCTCGGTCATGAACCAAATGCAAGTGTTTCAACTAATTATGACCTCTGTTTTTAATTCGGTTCATCCTACTGCTGTTTCATCTGGTTTTAACCCGCATCTGGTTTTCATCCTACTCTGTTTCATCCTACTGCTGTTCCATCCTACTATGTGTCAAGTCCATTGTGGTCGTACACAATTCCAATAGAACTAGAAGGTAGAACCACCAAGCCGATCCCAAACATAGTACAATCGCGCCACGCAAACGCTAGTGCTGCATCCATCCTGACTGATACTCCTGAGGTAAGCATCCAAATCTCAGAAACTATGATTTTGTTGCTGGTTACTCTAATGAAAGGGAGCAGGAGGAGATACCTGAGACGGTCAGGAATGTACTACCACCTAGATCCACCCCGGGAGTACCACCAAGTCGGTTTGAACTGGAGTATGTACCGAAGAGATCCAGATACCCAGTTACAAACCTGGCAAAAGGGAATATGTCACAAGGAAGAATGGAATCAACAACACATGTCTTCACAACAGCAATTTATTCAGTTAGTCTACCAAGGAAGAATGGTGTCACGCAATGAGCGTAGAAATGGAAGCACTGGAGAAGAATAAAACATGGGAGAAATGTATACTTCCACTTGGGAAGAAGCCAGTTCGATGCACGTGGGTATTTACGATAAAACACAAGGAGAATGGGTCGATCGAGAGATATAAGGCGTGACTAGTAGCCAAATGGATACTCAGACCTATGGAGTTGACTACTCACAGACTTTTTTCCCAGTAGCAAAGATTGATACTATCAGGGTACAGTTTTCTATAGCAGCAAATAAGAACTGGTCGTTGCACCAATTTGATGTAAAGAATGTCTTCCTCCATGGCAATCTTGATGAAAAGTGTACATGGAAACTGCACTAGGCATACCAGGGAAAGTTAAAGAAGGAGAAGTGTGTCGATTGAAAAAGGATTTATATGGATTAAAACAGTCTCCTAGAACCTAGTTTGGGCAATTTACTACATCCATGAACAAGTACGAATACAAGTAGAGTAAATCATACCATACATTGTTCCTAAAAAGGAAAGGTGAAAAGATAACTTGTTTGATCATTTATGTTGATGATATGATTATCATAGTTGATTTAGAAGAAAAAAATAAGTTGAGAAAAAACATGTTCCAGGAATTTGAAATGAAATACTTGGGCAATCTCAAGTACTTTCTGAGCATTGAAGTACTCTGATCAAAAAAGGGTATTTTTCTCTCTCAAAGAAAGTACATTCTTGATCTACTGGTAGAAACAGGAATGACAGACTGTAAACCAGCTGAAACCCCAATTGTAGTAAAGCATGGGCTGAGGATCATCGAAGGAGGAGAAACAGCTGACCAAAGGCGATATCAATACCTAGTAGGGAAGTTAATCTACTTGTCACATACTCGTCCTGATGTGGTATACTAAGTGGGAGTTCTTAGTCAGTTCGTGCATCAACCCCAAGAGGAAGATATGGAAGTCGTTATGCAAATTATAAGGTATCTAAAACGTACACCAGGATGAGGGATCTTATTTAAAAATAATTGACACCTCAAGGTCGAAGCGTATACAGATGCAGACTGGGCAGGAAGCAAGGTGGATAGGAGATCAATTTCTGGATATTTCACCCTTGTGGGAGGAAATCTAGTAACATGGAAGAGGAAGAAGCAAAACGTGGTCGCCTTCTCCAGTGCATAATCTGAGTTTAGAGGAATAGCTGGAGGTCTGACTAAGATACTATGGATACCAAAACGTTTGAATGAAGTTGGATTTCTAGTGAAAAAAGCGTATAATCTACTATGTGAAAAAAAGGTTGATGTTAGTATATCCGAGAACCTAATCCAACATGATATAACTAAACATGTTAAGGTTGATAGGCATTTCATCAAAGAAAATTAGATAAGGCTCAGTGACACTCCCGTACAGACGCTCTGAAGATCAGCTTGTAGATGTATTGACAAAACCAGTCAATGGAACGTCATTTGAAGAAGTATGGTGCAAGCTAAATGTCTGTGACCCCACAATTTATCTTGAGGGGGAATGTAGGAAATACAACTGTAATAAGAGTTGTTATAGAGCAACAAGAGGTGTTAGAAATAGTAAAAGAGTTGTTGTAGAAATGTGTATAAATAGATTGTATGTAATTCAATTCAATACAACTGAATATTCATTCCAAATCTATACATTCTATCAATTTTGACCCATGAATTTGAAAACTCCCCATCAACACTGTTTACTCTTTATTTTTATGTTCTTCAATAATTCTCTGTGATTCATGTTACTCTAGAATTTCCAGTGTAACTTTTCTGCCTCCATAACCTTTTCCCTTATTAGTTCTTTGGGACCTTTCATTTATTGTCTCGAGTTGTCTAATCTATATGAACCTACAGTCTTTCTTTACCTCACGAACCACATTCTTCTGACAATGTTAACTTCACATTTTTGTGGCCAACAAAACTTTCTTTTATTACCCTTTTCTGACTTTGAACTTTTTCCTCTAAGTTTTCTTAAAAGTTCATCATTCCCATCCGACCGACAACCAAATTACTAGATAGCAAGGAAGTATCCCCTAATGCAAATCTTTTAGGGTAGACTTTACTACTTCAATTTCATTATGCATCCGGAAGTCTCACTTCTCCTATCATTAGATGAATGTTTTCTCAACTACCAGACTTACAATGAAGAAAGAATAAGCATAACATGATTTAATTCTGATAGAGTGATGGATTAATGATTTTTTTTTTAATAATTTATCCTTCACCCTTTTATCATTGAGATGTTCATGAACAATTGTAGAAATATTTAAACTCCTCATTTCTCTGTGAATTCCTTTGAAGAGATTCGTTACTTAAAATAGATGTGGTATGCGTGACATCTACTCGCATACCGATATGGACAACATCATCCTTGATCATTATCAACATTTTAGAGAAACTTCACAGCATTACTACCTGAATCAACTGCATTCCATCACCGATAAACACTATTGTTTTCACAACTGCAACATGATACACATTAGCAAAATTGATTGGCATCTCACTGCTATTGTATATCACAACAGTACCTTAATTCACGTGGTGAATGGTGTCATTGACTGTGACTACAACATCTTCTCCTCCGTAGCATCTAAAAGTGTGAAACTATGTTTTATCTCATGGAGGATGGCATCCGTAATCGGAGTCTACAATCTTGTATCTTGTTTTAGAGGAAACATATGAAAGTATGTAATTATCTACAACAAGGTACAACAATAGGCTTGTAGGTGCGTGTCATTTGTTGTTTATGAGATCATATTGACGAGGAAAAACAATTATCTCATTAAAAGTTAAAGCGGATGAATATAGACGATCCTTCAATGTGCATCCTTTGAAAAAACATCTATGATTAAAGAGAGGAGTATTTTATTCTCGTAAAGGCATTTGTTTTTGGTCGAAATCACGCTTTACTTGAAGAAATAAAATGTTGTGACACGTGGTCACGGATGTTCAGTATTAGACTCTTGAACTAATTAATATAACAGTGGTAGTGGGGGTCTTTCGACCCAATCATTTAGACTCACTCCCAATCTCGCTTGTATGGCTATCCAATTCGCTTACTAGTTAGATCTCCTTGGAATAGCTTGCCATTGCACTTGGTCTATTTGCCTCACTAGTGATCGAATGTTTGATATACTGGTTGACAACCTCTAATGCATCGGTACCCCTTCTAGTTGTCATTGAACCGTTTGTGAGTATGTCTCTATGACAATGCTTTGCCACCCGCCTTCAATGGCTAGTCATACTCCTTCTTCGATGTCGTCACTCCTTTCTATTTGGTTCATTCCTCCTACGACCTTTCCTGCATTGTTCCTCACCACTACCCCAATTCCCGCTCTTCTCATTTGTCTACACCATGACGCGTCGCAGTTTATCTTGATGGTGGGCCCCATTGGTGCTTGACATGTTTGATGCAGACAGCTTACTTCTACAGTTTGTGGTGTTCGGACCTTGTCCCTTTGTTCCTCGAATGCGTGCTTGATATTCGATAGTACGCCCTGTAGGTTGGGTTCTTTTGCTTCAAAGGGTTTTTACATCTCGCCTTCCATATGTTCGAACATCTGAGGAGTGTTAGGATCCATCTTGTCTCCCTTATTATTCATTGTCCTCCCTGTTTGTTCCTCCTCATCTCAAGCCAATTGACGATGTCTATGTTGTTCGGTCGAGCGACTCGTATACCTAATATTCCTAACCATATCGATTCGGTCCAGCTACACTGTAGTATCATGTGCTCCCGTGTCTCCACTCCACCGTATATTGGGCATATTGGGATTACATTCATTCCCCTCTGAGCCATGTTAGCCGTCACTGCTATGGCATTCGTAGGAAGTCTCCAAATGAAATATTTTACCTTTGTAATCACATTTGTTGCCCATATTTCCTTCCAAAGCGTGTCGTGGGTTGATTGCATTGCCCCCACTTGTTGTTCACTTCTTTCGCTTAGCTTGGTAGATTAACCGGACCTGTGGAGCTCCATATTTGATATGTGGCCATATATTACGGTCTCTCCATCCTTCCTGCATAATTCGTATATTGAGGATGTGTTCGGCATCTTCCTGGTTGACGATGCTTTGCACAACGTCCTCGTTCCATTGTCCACCGGGTATGATCAAATCGCTTACCCTTAGCTCTCTCCCGTGTTCCACATTGAGTTCAACACTTACCATCATACCCTCCATTGTGCATAACCATGGATCCTCGAAAAATTGGATGCTCTCTCCTGAACCAATCATCCACACTCCTTCCTGTTTCATGCTGTCTCATCCGTGAATCAAGCTGCTCCATCCCCATGAGGATCAGCCTTCTTTCCTTGACTCTAGGAAAGAGGTCCGTAGAAAGTACAACCCCTTCAGTACTTGTGCACATAGTGTATCAGGTTCCGCTACGACTCTGGACGCCATTTTTGTGAGGAGGGTCGTATTGAAGTTTTGTAGTTCTCAGAATCGTAGTCCCCCCGACTCTTTTCACTTTGTTAGGACTTCCCATCTCCACTAGTGTGTTCTTTTCCCATCCGTTGTTTGTCCTCACCAGAAGTCTGATATGATTGAGTCTATCTCTGCACACCATTGTTTTGGTATATGGAACACACTCATGACGTACGTGGGAATTCTCGTGATGATCGCTTTGATTAGCACTTCCTTCCCTACTTGGCTTAGAGTTTTCAGTCTCCATCCTGCCAGTTTCTCTCTGATTCTTGTCTTTAGGGAACCTAGTGCCTCCTTCTTAGATCGTCCCCATATCGATGGCAAGCCCAGGTACTTAACTTGGCCTTCGTATGTTTAGTGCCGCCTCCACCTTCCAATTATCGGTTATGCTTGCCCCTTTGTTGAAGTAAGGGTCGACTTGTTCATATTGATGCGTTGTCCAGAGACCCGACAGTATGATTCTAGTATGTTCCTTAGGTTTCTTACATTTTCGGGTGAGCCTTGTATGAAGAACGATTAATCATCTGCAAATAATAGGTGGTGTAGATACGGTCATTGTTTATTCATAGTGATCCCTTGTATAGTCTTCTCCCTAGATGTCGCATCTATGTTTCTTGATAGTACATCCACCAATTATATGAATAGGTAGGGTGATAGGGGGTCACCTTGTCTGATGTCGCGCGTTGGCTTGATGGTTTCGGTCAGTTCCCCATTCACCACCACTTAATAGGTGGTGGTTGATATGCATTCTCTGATTCACCCTATCCATTGTTCTGCGAATTCTCTCTTTCGTAGTGTGGCTAGTAAAAATTCCCACTCCACCCTATCATACACCTTATGCATATCGATTGTTAGTGCACATTCCACCCTATCTTCCTTGCGGCTCATGTGGAGTTGATGGAAGACTTCATCTGCACCATTACGTTATCCTGTATGTGTCTACCTGATACAAATGCACTATGAAACAGAGTGATAACATCTGATAGATATATCTTTAAGCGATTTACCAACACTTTTGATATGATTTTGTACAGGAAGTTACAACAACTTATTGACCTAAAATCAGTCGGTTGCGTGGGATTTGATACTTTTGGTATCAACACTATATCGGTATTATTTAGGGTACATGTTCTAAAGAAATCCTTGACTATAGTGATGACAAATCCTCCCACAATGTTCTAGTTCTGTTGATAAAACAGCCCTGGTAAACCGTCTAGCACCGGCGCGCGCGCCCCTCCTAACTGTATGTAGCTGCCATGATTTCTATGTCTGTCACCTCCCTCGTTAGGTTTGCATTCATCTCGGTTGTGATGTGATTCGTCACCCATATCAGGAACTCCTCCCCCTGTTCAGTTTCTTCCGATGAGAACATCTCCCCAAAATACAGTTTTAGCTCTTTGGCAATCCTCCCTTGTTGCGTTATCCACTCTCCGTTCGTTCCCCTCAATTAACATACGCAATTCCTCCTCTTTCGTGATATCGCTGTTTGTTGGAAGAATGATGTATTTCGGTTCCCTCTCGAAGCCATTTAACCTGTGATCTTTGTCTCCAATATGTTTCCTCCCTCGTCCATAACCGTTGGATCTTTCTTTACAACCTCTTCTCCTCCCGGACTGCATCTTGATCCATTCCCCCGAGCATGTGTCTCCTTAGATCCTCCTTCGTCTTTGCTATCTCCTTTATATTATTGTCGAATTGAGTCTTATTCCATGATGTGAGCTTCCTTCAACATTTATGGAGTTTAGTATACCCTTATTGTAGCTCTCGGCGTGATGTTGGGGCTGCCCATGCTTCCCTTATCACCTCCTTGCATGTCAGGTGTTCGAGCAACATTGCCTCAAACTTGAATCAGCATGTTTTCCTCTTCTTCGGCCCCGTTAGTTGGACAATCATCGGTTTATTGTACGACCCAATTGCTAGCTCGTTGATGCACATCCCTTGTTGATGTCTTGCAACCCACACCGAGTTTATCAACACCCGTTCCAAACGGTCGGTAACCCTCTCGGTGCCACTCCGGTTGTGGTACCACGTGTATGGGTTGACATTGAGTCCTAGGTCTTCCATTTGTAGATCCTTTATCATTTGCTTGAATTAACCTATTTGTCGCTGTGATTTCATTCTCCCGCCCTCCTTTTCGTGAGGGTGGCATATGGAGTTGAAATCGCCAAGGACCATCCATCTCCCTCTTCGTCCCTGGCTGATGGTTCTTAGTATGTTCCAGTTTTGTGTCCGTTTAGTTGTCCCTGTACTTGCATACACCCACGTAACATACATCGCGTCGTCATATCTGTTTAGGTTGACCTTGCAATCAATGCAGTTTCGGTCGGAATACCTCATTTTGACTATGGTTTCGGCTGACCATCATAGTGCTAGCCCTCCCGATGTTCCGTTTGAGGTCCTGGAGGTGTTGGATTGTCCGGGCAGACACGAAACCCTGACAATTCCATGACATTGTACTCATTGGTCTCGTGTAGTTGTGTCGGGACAGCCACCAGAACCCTTCTCCTTTTCTTGTGTTTCCTCCTTCTTACTCATATCTTCTTTCTCTATCACGGTTTTCCTCTTCCGGTTAGAGGTTGTCTTGATATTCACTTCTTTGGGCTTTATGTAACCCTTGGACCTTTCTTCCCTCCCGTTTCCGTTGTCTTCTCCGCCTGTAGTTTCATACGCTTTGGACCTGGTTGGTCCTTCAATTCCAATCCCGTCCTTTTCAGTGTCATCTTGTTGAGGTAGGCGCTAAGTCCGGTCGGTTGGGTTTGGATTTATGAGTTGGGTGATGTGGGTGGTGTATCCGATGGGTTCTTGACTATGTAGGTTTGGATGGGTGTGATGGCTTTATTTGTTGTGCTTGGGTAGGATAGTCGGGTAAGTATGTGATCCATGGGGTGGGTTAGGTTTGTAAGGTTATCATTATGTGGTAGTTCGGTACGTGGTGGTTGGCTCGGTTTTGGTTGGATGGGTTCGGTGTCCATATTTTTTTGTTGTCTTCTTAGCCACGGGGGTAGGGTCACTAGTATTGGCACGTTCGCTGTGAGGGTTGCGGCTTGGAGGTTAGTGATGGGTGGTGGGTGCTGGCTGTTGTGAACTATTATTGACCCTTTGTTTGGTGGGTCTCCTAGTGCCATCTTGATGGCCTGTTGCTTATTATGGTTTGGTTCGCCCTCATCCTCATTTGGGTTCCTCTGTGCTCGGCCTTCATTGGTGTCCATTGGATCACTCGTGAAATCCCTTCCCATTTCCACCACGTTCTGACCCCTGCCTTGTATTTATCCTGATGGCTACTGTTTTGGCCCCTCCTTCTTGGTCATGTTCCTTGCCTCTGCCATTATGTCAAACCACGACTTCCTCGTGGTCGGTACGTGGGTTTCGTTGGGTCATGTTCGGCCATTTTCACTTCCACTTTGCATGCCTGGGTTGTGTGACCCAGCAACATCCATAGCAATAGTCACATAGTCTTTCATACTTAATTGATGCCCATCGTTCTACCCCTTGGGAGTTTGTACACCAAAATACTGTCATCAACGATTCATCCCCATTGACCTGTACGCGTATCCTCATATAACTCCTAGTTATCTTCCCATCAGTCTTTTCTATCTCTAAGCATCTTCCTATCATATTTATGAAATTCAAGGTATTTTCATCAATAAATTTCTCTAGAGCTAGGTCATGTATTTGGATCCAAAAGATTACATTGTTAAATTCTACGTCCTTCACGGTTACACTCGGTTCCCATCGTTTGATGTTCAAGATGTGCCCGTTTATCGCCTACAGTGATAGCTCGAGTATTTGTTCGGCATCCTAATGCCATCCAAAACCAAGCAATAGTATCCCCGGTTCCGCCTCCGGTATAGTTACTGAACTGAACCTCGCCCATGCCGAACAGAGTACACCATGTATAACGTTTTGCTTGATTGTTTTATGCGAAATCAACTTGTCCACATACCAATTCTCGTTCTATATTTCATGATTTGAGCTGAGGTCTATTGCAGGTCACCTAAGGTCGCTGTTTTCGCCAAAACTGGAGGTTCGATGCATGACGTCGAACCGTGGGAGCGAAGCCTTCACTGCAGCTGGCAACTTTCTTCAAGAAACAGATAAAAGAAAATTGACAGTAGAGTGGTTTGGATCTGCAATAAATCGAAAAGAAAGTAGAAAGGAGTTCAGCTGGAGTCGTGATATGCAGCAGTAGAGCACGACTTGAAATGGCGCGGGTTGGACTTGAGTGGCACTTGGGATTTCTGTATGGCAATGTCACAATCACACAAACAGTACATTTCTTCTCTCCTCAGTCTGATTGGTGTATGGATTTTGGGAATAAATTCCAAGAGGACAAGCTAATCACACGACTTGAAATGGAGCTCACAGTTCCAAACCCTAGAAAATTTAGGGATTTTCCAGTTTGACTCCGGAGCTCAAGCACTACTAAGCTTGGACTAAAGGCATCACCTACAACTTAAGAACAACTAACCTAAATTAAAATCACCACCCTATTAAAAATTTCAAGTTTCTAAATGGTTTTGGGGGACAACCTCGTTATGATAAAACATTTTGATATTATCGTAAAACATTGGTAAAATAATCTAAAATCTTACAGTCAACATAAATTTTACCTGAAACTCGCTTGTTTTTATTAAGCATTTCTCATCCTTTTCATGCGTCGGGCTTTTGAAGAAAAGATTTCAATGGTGTATTTTGAGCAAACACCGTCACTCCATAGAAGTATTTTTCAATATTTATATACTTAATATTGAAGAGATTACTTTTCTTTTCTGAAAAAGGGAGGAGTATATATACAGAAGAGTCACAACTTCTAGAGCCTAAAGAACACTCTCTTAGTTTTATAATAATCTACCTACTTCTATGCACACTCTTCTAGGTATATATTTGATAGATATTTTGAACACGGGATAAATATCCTAAATTATATATACTTCTAACACACCCTCTCCAGCTAAAACATGCAAATCGTAAGCACCAAACTTGTTACAAATATACTGTCCCAGAGAGCCACCAGTGCTTTTGTTATTTTGTTAGAATATCTGCTAGTTTATTAATATAATTTACTCAGATGGAATTTCTTTGGATATAATCTTCTCTATGTTGAGGTAATGATCAACCTCTATGTGTTTAGTTCTTTCATGAAAAATTGATTTGATGTTATATGTACAGTTGTTTAGTTATATCAACATCATTGATTTATTATCTACAATCTTCAACTATTGAAAAAGTTATGTAATCCAAAGAAATTTATAAAACAGAAACCCTATAGAAGAAACGGGAACTAACTTGATGGGTTCTCTTGAGGGGTTCAACTCATATGCCCCTATCCCCCATCAACCCTAAAGTCCTAGACTAAATAGGTAAAGGGTTACAAAATGAAGGATAAACCTCATAGAATCCAAAATAACGAAAGAATCCCTAAACTATCTAAACTACAAAAATAACAACTAAACATAATAAAATGTTCAAATTTCAACACACAATAATCGCGAACCCCTACCTCAATCTGAACATTTGAGTTGTTCAAATATATTCTTTGCTCCAAGCAAGCCTTTAGGTGCTCATGATGATGTCCTCGTAATTCCTTTGTGAAGATATCTTCAGGTTGTTCTGATGTATTCACATGTTGTGTTCTAACTAATCCTTGCTGAACCTTTTCATGAATGAAGTTCCAATTGATCTCTATATGCTTTGTTCTCTCATGGAATACCAGATTAGAAGCAATTTGTAACGTTGTATGATTATCACAGAATAGACCTACCAGTTCTTTTTGTGTCACTCCCAAAGCCAAATAATCTCTGAAAGAGTTGCACTCATACTCCTGTACTCGGCCTCAGCCGAGGATCTCGAAACATTATTCTTTTTCTTGACCTTGCATGAAATCAATAAATTTCCAAACTTGATGCAATAACTTGTGACGAATTTTCTACTTTCCACACAACCAGTCCCAATCTGAATCACATTATGCAATCAAGATAGGCAAACTAGCAGAATCAAGAAATATACGAGGACAGGGATCATTTATAATGTCTCTAACAATCCTAAGTGTAGCATCCAAGTGGGATTTCTTAGGTTCTTGCATATACTGACTTAGTCATTGAACATAAAAGGTTTCAAAATAGTCTATTCCATGAGTTATTGAACATATACTGACTAAGTCATTGACTTAGCAACAGGGGGCAAGGTTTCAAAATAGTCTATTCCATGAGTTTGTGTAAAAAACCTTGCCACTATCCTATCAATTGAGTCATCAACATTTAGCTTAATCATATAGATCCATTTGTATCATATGGCTCTTTTACCTAATGGGAGAGGGACCAGGTCTCATGTATGATTTTCTTCAAGGGTATTGTTCAGCTTTTGCATAAGAGTTCAGTTAATTAACAATGGACATACAATAAATAAAAGTCTGTAAAGCAGGAGACAAATGCCCATATGTAACATAGTTTGTAATTGAATGTTGAGAATTGGAACTTTCGACCTCGTAGTCCTTGTGCCAAACAGGTGGTCTGATGGCCCTTCCAAACCTCTGAGGCTGATAAGTAGGTTCATGTACCATCTGGTATGACTCAGACACATCGTCATCATTGTCATGATCTATATCTGAATGATTGGAAGCCTTATCACCTGCAGGTTCTACTGCAGATTCCACAGGAATATTAGATATACGACATGGTATATCATCATGAATAAACTGTTCCTCTTTCGAAAAAGGAAATATATGTTCATAAAATCGCACATCCCTACTTACAAAGAAGTTTTTCGTATCTAGGTTATAAAGCCTATATCCTTTCTATTTTGTGAATATCCCATGAAAACATAAGCCACTCCCCGAGAAGTGAATTTATCATGCATAACAAGATTCTTAGCAAAGCAAAGTCAACCAAAAGTTCTTAAATGAGTGATACTATGTTTCTTGTTATTCATGATTTCAAAAGGACATTTTCCCGTTAAAAATTGAAGATGAGGTCCTGTTAATAAGATAACAAGCACTTAAAATGCATTCTCCCCAAAATCTATAAGGAAGAGAAGCCTGCAATTTCAATGACCGGGACACTTCTAAAAGGTGTTGTGTTTTCTCTAAACCCTACTATTCTGCTGAGGGGTGTATGGGTAACTGCTTTGATGTATTATTCCATTTTCCTTCAGCAAATGACTCAAATAATCGCTAAATAGTTTGCCACCATTATCGGACCTAATCGTTTTTATTCCTATACTGAACTGATTGTGGGTATATGCAATAAAATCTCTAAGAGCTACGGCCACATCAGATTTAGTGACTATCAAGTAAATCCATGTTATTCTCGAAAAATAATTAACAAGGGCGAGAAAAAACTTCTTTCCATCATAAGTTGGCTTTTGATAAGGGCCACAAAAATCGACATGAAAAAACTCAAACAAGGAATCATCTTTTGATTATGATACAGGAAATGGTAAACGAGTATTTTTTGCCAAAGGAAAAACAATACAATTATCAACAGCACAATTTTTATTCCTGGAAAAATCTAATCCATTTACATGCTGCAAAGAATGAGATGATGCATGACTAGATTTTATATGCCACAACATGGTCAAATTAGTCTTACTACATGAAGTTAATGCAATATCAGTAAAAACAAATGCAAACAATGACTGATATACAGGTCTAAACACAAAAAGACCAGATTCTTCACTACTAGTTCCTAAGACCCTCCCACTCGAGAGGTCCTACAAGACAACAGTTTGGGGGTAAAATGTTATAGAACATATCAATTTAGAGGTCAACTTAAAGATAGATATGAGATTATATTTGAATTTTGGCAAAAATATAACATCTTTCAGAATCTTGTTTGACTTGAATTTATAATCTCCTATAATATCAACAACCACATGAATACAATTAGGCAATTGTACTCTAGATCTATTAACTTACCTAAAATTCTCAAGCCAATCAGATCTGTTAGTCATGTGATTAGTAGAACATGTATCTACAGTTCAGACATCATCATTTTGGTAATGAGAATTAAGGCTAGTTATACCTGCCATGTTCACGTGGGCACCAACATCAAGTGATGCCTCTACAGATGAAGCGCTAACACGATTAATGGTCTGAAGGAATTGTCCAAACTGCTCAGTTGTGAAGCTCACTCCTCCTTGCAAGTTTGAATTTCCTACTAAATTTGCAGCGCAGCTAACAGAGACAGGGTCAGAGGAACTAACAACAGAAGCAACATTAGCTTGAGGATTAGAAAATTATATCCCTCACCTTAAGACAATTGTCCTTAACATGACCTTTTTTATGACAAAAGTCGCATCACCTAGCATAGCATATGTCCTTAGTGTGACCTTTCTTATGGAAAAATTCACATTCAACATTGGGGTTCATCTCAACCCTATTGTCAGACGAGGATACAATATTAGCTGAAACTACAACAGTTAATCCCCTATGACTTTCTTATTTTATCACTATACTATAAGCCTGACAGACACTAGAGAATGTCTCATTCAGACCCATCAATAACTGACACAGCCTTTGATTATCATAATGAACTATGTTCTTCTTAAACTTCTCACAATCATAAAGATCCAACACACTAGCAACATCATATCCAACCACGAAAGTTTTTGCTTAGTGAAAAGGGTTGAAACTGAATCAAGTCTGTGTTGGGGCATGCAAATGTCCCTATGTAATTGGTAAAGACGGGGACCGTTCACTTTATCATATATTTCCTTTAGATCCTTCCAGAAAAGAAACGAAGAAGTAGAGTGCATAATGCTGCTGAAAAGATATACAGAAACATAGTTGAAAATCCAGCCAAAAACAACCGCATTACACCTTTCCCATAGGGAATGCAAACAAGAATCAAACATACTTTTATCAAAGGATCCATCAACAAATCCTATTCTGTTTTAACCTCTCAAGGTGACCAACATAGCCCGACTCCACATAGGATAGTTCTGAGGTCCAGCGAGATTGATAGAAATAGGGCTCATACTTGGGTTATCTAAGGGTTGAAGGTATAGATGATGATTATAATGAACTTCAACCTCAAAATTTTCCCACGGATTGACTGCCTCCGCATTTGCTATGACACCTACGGCTTTATTTTCCACCGTAGCGTCCTGAGACTCCACGTATGCAGTATCACTGTGCATATCAAAGTTTCAGACAACCCAAGAACTAAAGAATCACATATAACAATAGAGTAGAAAGTCGTGGGTAACTGAAGCACAGGAACAACTTCTGAAAAAAATGGTCACCAAGAGAAAAGCTTCTCGATAAGGCAAAGTCGTGGGTAAATGAAGAATGTCAGATAGTGGAAGTTTCTAGGAGACAATCCTCTGGATATGAAAAGACGTGGGTAAGGGGATAATCTGTACCGTTTGTCTAAAAAGAAGTCTCGGGATACGAAAAGTCGTATGTAGAATGATCCACCAAGAATCTGGAAAATCTTCTTGGGAAGATAAGGGTCACTGTAATGGTGGAGACTTTGATGAAATGTTATTGCCTCTGTAGAATGCAAAGTCGAAGGTAATGAAAAAACGCAAACAACTCTCCATAAATCCCAATCTTTAAACCCAAAAGATGAAGAAGGCTAAAAGACGAGGAGTGAAGCATAAAACACTACTCATGTGCCAATCTTCTTCAAGAAGGTGAAGAAGAATCTAAGACTTACAGAATCAAGGCCAAGAATCGATCGGGGGCTCTGATAGCATGTAGAAATCAGAAACCCTATAGAAGGAAACTGAACGGAACGAAGAAACGGGAACCAGACTTGATGGGTTCTTTCGTGGGTTCTATTCATCTGCCCCGCATCTCCATCAAACCTAGACTAAATAGGTAAAGGGCTACAAAATGAAGGATAAAACTCATAGAATCCAAAATAATGAAAGAACCCCTAAACTATCTAAACTACAAAATAACAACTAAACATAACAAAATGTTCATATTGTAACACACAATAATCACAAAATGAATTTCATACGTACCAACAACCATGGTTCAATACTCTACTTCTGCACTAGAACGAACACCAATATTTGCTTCTCACTTTACAACGAGACTTGGTTTCATCCAATCAAAATATAATACCTAAGGTGTGCACCTTTTGTCTTCTTGAGATTTTGCCTAGTCAACATTACTTCACGCCACCGCATTTGTGTTTCCTCCATCTTTGTACATAAAACTTTGTCCTAGTGCCTTGGTAATGAACTAGAGTATCTTGAATGACAACATTCCAATGTTCAACTCACGAAGTATGCATAAAATGACAAATATGATGTCAAGTTTATCAAATGATATGAATACTACCATCAATTTTATATATATATTTGAGTCTGTACACACTCGATTTTGAACTAGATGCGATACGTTCAAGATCGCGACACGTGCCGCGTCATCATGAATACTTCAAATATGGCGGGTTGCAGAGTTTCCAAAAACACTTTTCGTGCAAATTTAGTAAATTAATATATAGAGTATATTGTGAAATATTTAGAGAAAATTTCATGAATATGTTATATTGTATAATATATTTTATTGCATATACACTTCCTAGTTTAGAAAATCCTAGGAACTTGATATAAATAGGAGTGTTATGCATTGTGTAAAAAGAGGAAAATAAATCAAAATAAAAAGGAGAATCTCTCTCGATCGAGTCCATTACACCATTGGTCCAAGAAATTCCTCATGGATATGATTCTTGTTTATTTCTGCATAAAATGTCTCTCTCTTTTGTTTTTTAATATATATATATATGTATATTGTTATAATACATAATCAATCTCCACATTAAGTTTATATATATATATATATATTTATAATAATATTTATATCATTGTTTAATTATTTATTTACATTGTTTAACATTTTCTTATATTTTGTTTAACATTTAACTAATTGATATTTTTACTATTAAGATATTAAACTGTGAAAATATTAGTTCGTGTACTCTCACCCCTTATATATATATACATATTTCATATTTGTTTTTGTTTTTTATAGTTTGATCCTAACTTGTAAAGAAATTAAACTTTTTATAATCAAAATACTGTTATTTCTATAAATATATTTTAAAAAATAATAAATTAATTGAATATAGTACTGAAAGGGCGGAACTTGAACTATATTTTTATTTCATAACCGAATCCCCAAACTTTAATATCTGAACGTATACCGTTTTGAAATCCTAAGTTTTTAATTTAATTATTTTAAGAGAAAATCAAGTTTTCTAGTTAGCCTTAATTAACTAGTTTCAACTCTAATTATTTTATATTCAAATATCGCCTTGAAGGTAGATTTTAATTCTGAAAATTTGGCGACTCTGCTGGGGACTTCGAGGGTTCGGGCTCATTATGTTCACTTGTATTCTTTAAAGTTTTTTTCGGCATTAATTATTCTAACATTTATTTTGTGCAGGTGTTGAGTTTATTTTTTGTAATTAAAAATTGTTATCTTTATTATATTCATGAATTCACACACAACACTATTATTAATAATGTCCAAAATGCCTAAATCCCAGGGCAACTAGGAACCCGAGAGACTTAGTAAGGGAAACGGAGGGAGCTGCTGGGCAGCTCGTACGACTCGGAAAAACTCCACTTGATTTTAAGGTCTTGTAATCTCTATGATGGAGTCAAGAAACCACTAATCGGGAGCCTATCAGTGGAACCCTCATTTAAAACCAAGCCACACACTATTGTGTTTGCATTTTTTTTATGTCCCTTGAATATGTTTATTACATGTCATATGTGCATTTTGTATATTTCATTGTAGTTGTGAAACATAATAAGGTAATTCTAAATTTGTTTTGCAATGAATTTTTTTAAGCATACATCGCATGAATTACTTTTTTTTTTTTTTAAAAACACTTAAACTTCCATTCAACATTTTCTATAATATTTCACGCCCATTTTAAATATGTGGCAAAAACACGTGAGTTTACAAAGATAATTTGATTTTTGAGTGTGATTATAACAGTTCTAAGCAATTGGTCTCTAAAACAAGTTTTTATTTTAAAAAACAAGATTTGATATTAGCCTTTTTTTGCCAAGTACGAATACTTAATGAATTTAGCGATCGATATGGTAATTAAAATATCTTAGATCATACATTTTGATATTTCTTCCTTAAAAGCAATTAAAATTTAAGAGTGGAATGAATGGCATTCAAGTTTTTTTTTAATATATATATATATATACATAAGTTCATCCATTACATATTTTTTGTACTAATTTTCGTATGTGGTATTGCAGGGTACCTTTGACAAAATTTTGATCTTGTAAACAAAATAATATTTCAACTGAATGAAGCACGAAAATTAGAATACACACCAGATCCAACTGCATGATAACAGACTGACTCAACTCGAGATTTCCAATGTCCATATGCGTGAAGTAGTGATGAACTTATCCTTAAAAGTTGAGAGTCTCTTTACTCTTTTTAAGGCTCCCGCAACCATCTCAACCACAACATCAGGTGTGCAAACTGTGAACCCAGAACCATTCTCGTCCACCACACAGGCGTTTCAAAACCAATCAGGGCCTCATATTGACAATGCGTTTAATCTAGTAAGTGATAATCGATGTGCGCATATATTAATTCAAGCTCCTGTAAAAAATTAGTATGAACGACGTTTGAAGAATATCGAGAAAAAGATGAAATAATTTCAAGATTTAGAACAATATGGAGACATTGACTACCTCAACCTTCGCTTCATTCCTGAGATGTCAAGACCTGAAAAGTTTAAGATTCCTGATTTCGAAAAACAAATATGAAGGAAATGGAAACCCTATTATCCACCTCAGGATCTACCTAGAAAAGATGACTCAGTACAGACACCAAGATAAATTCTTAATCCATACTTTCCAAGAAAGTTTAGTGGAAGACGCTCTTATAAGGTTTCTCAATCTGAAAGAGAGTAATATTTCAACTTGGGAAGAGATGGCCAATGCATTTGTCCAGCACTACAAATTTAATCTTGACGCAACTCCTACTCGCTAGACCTTTAGAGTATTGAGATGGAAGAGGGACAATCCTTCAGGAGCTACATGCAATCATGGAGATTAAAAGACTCCTCAGTCAGACTATCATTGGAGGATACTGAAGCAACATCAATGTTCATTAATACTCTTAGAGGCACTTTTTACTCACAATTGTTTGGGCATGTCTCTGCCAGCTTTGCTGATATAGTCAAAGTCTGAGAAATTCTAGAACATGGAATTGAATTGGGAAATATTGAAGATCTCCACAAAGGTTTCCAAGGCGAAGATGCTAGCGAAGCAACCCTTGAATTATGTGAAGAGGACCTAAGTGATGTTATTGATTACTCACCATTGGATTTTCTATTTGGGCACTCGAATAATTTTGTCTTAGAAGTCCCATTATCAATTTGAAGAGACTATCTTAATTCGATATATGTACTTTTATTTAATAAAGATTAAAAAAAGAGAGATGGAGAAAAAACTAATTTATCGAATATAATAGGGAATGAGGGGCATGAATAAAAACGCGTAGGGGCATCATGACAATATGTGAAAACATTCTTGGACTGAAACTATTAGAGGTTATCCAAACGAGACTTAGGAGTAGAAAAAAGAAGCAAAGTGTCATTCATGATAATAGTAATGAAACAATTCACAACATATTTGAGCTACCGCAAAATGCTTCAGTCGAGGGAGTCCTTTTGTATACCTTTATATTATTCATTATTTTTGTTGTTGTAAAACAAATGTATGGGCCTCCGCCACCCTCTAACTAGCTACATGTAAATAGAGTTGTTTTCACGAAATTTAAAACATCTATGGGTCGCAGCCACCCTTCATTGCCTATATATAAGATATTGCAGAGAGCTTACAAATTTGTAGTGGTCACAGCCACCCTTAAATTGGCTACAAATAAAAATAGTAAAGATTTGAGATAGGAAATTTATATGGGTCAAAGTTACCCTCAATTGGCTAGATATGAGAGAGAGTTTTCACAAGATGGAAAATTTTATGTACCGGTCAGAGTCACCCTTTCAAAATGACTACAAATAAATAGATTGTGTGTTCTTGTGAGGTAGTATTTGTCACAACAACAGTCAATTGGCTATATATAAAGAGAAATCAACAAAGTGAAACTTGTAGGGGTCACACCCAACCGTAAATCAGCTACTAACTAAAGACTGTAATTATGAGGTGAGAACTGAGAAAGGTCATAACCACCCATATATCGGGTACTTACAGGAGAGTATCATTATGAGGTAAGAATTGAGAAGGGTCGCAACCACCCGTAAATTGGTTACATACAAGATAGGGTCTACGCGAGGTGAGAATTATGCCGGGTTACTATCAATAAATAGAGTGTTTCCATGAAGATGAAAAATCATAAGGGTCATAGTCACCCTCCAATTGACTACCAATAAATAGAGTCTTCTCACGACGATGAAAAAACACATAGCCAGACACTATTGGCTACGAAATAATGAGTGTTTTTCTAGGTTGAAAACCCGAAAGGGGGACCTGGGAAAAATATATAGAGGCATGGTTGTAAACATGAAAATCACAATCATGGTAAAAGGTGATAAGAAAATTATGATGGGCTGAAAACATTTAGAGGCGGTCCATGCAAAAATAGAAAAATTGAAAGGCACGATAAGGAAAATCTCGCAAGGGGAGAACAAATATAGAGAAAACAATTTTAAAACATGGAATCCCCCTAGGTTGTACTACAATGCGCATCCTAGGCAAATGTTAGGGAAAACATTTCATATCATCATCCAGGTGTTATCCCTCTGCATTCAAAGTAATGTTATCCAAGGTATGATATACTTTGGTCGTTCCAACTTGGTTTCTAGTAGCCCAACATTGTCCTAGATATTCTTATTACAAGATATCCTCATCACAAATGGTGCAACGCTGTCCCGGATATGCTAGTCGACCAGCCATCACAGACGTAATCCTCGTTTCCAATGATGTGTTGTCCCAAATACGCTAGCCTTTAGCCTCTCTAGTCGGTCATTTGTAGCTCTACGTTGTGCCCGATATGTTCTCTACCAGTTACCGTATTCAGAAAATGCAGTGCTGTCTCAGATATGCTAGTCATCTTGCCATCACAGTCATAACCCCGCTTCCAAAGTCACGTTGTCCCACATATGCTAATATTTGGCTTGCTCCAGCTGGTCTTTAGTAGCTCCGAGCTATCCCATATATGGTTGGTACTGATTACCATCCTCTAGAAGGCACGATACTATCCCAGATATGCTAGCCGCCAAACCATCCCACACGTTTTATTTTCCCAAAGTTGCGTTGTCCCTCAGCCGCCAAACCATCCCACACGTTTTATTTTCCCAAAGTTGCGTTGTCCCTCATATGTTTTTCTTTGGCTCACTCATGTTGAAGACGGAAACCTGTCTCAGATATGGAGTCTTCTACCATGTTCACAGGTACAACGCTATCCTAGATATTCTAGTAACCACATTATAAGCACGTCAAGTGATTTAGAAACTTTCTAGCCCAAAATTGATGTCACCTTATCTTTGGACAAACACTCCTCGAATATGTTACGTTCTCCATGTGCATGTTCAAACAGGAGCAAACTGTAGACACTCGGTTTTTACCTAGATATGACGCGTTCAGGATCGTGACACATGGCACGCTATCATGAAGACTCCATATATCGTGGGTTGCTGATTTTCCAAAAACAAGCTTCGTGTAGATGTAGTAGATTAATATATAGAGTATATAATGACATATTTAGAGAATATTTCATGAATATGTTATATTGTATAACATATTTTATTGCATATACACTTCCTAGTTTAGAAAATCCTAGAAACTTGTATAAATAGGAGTGTTATGTATTGTGTAAAAATGGGAACATAAATAAAATAAAAATGGAAGAAGCTCTCTTGATCGATTCCATTACACTATTGCTCCAACAATTTCCCCATGTATATGATTCTTGTTTATTTATGCATAAAATGTCTATCTTTCTCTTGTTTTTTAATATATATATATCTATATATGTTGTTATAATACATTAACGATCTCCACATTACGTTAAGTTAATAGATAGATAGATTGATTGATTGATCTATATTTATAATAATATTTATATCCATCTTTAATTATTTATTTACATTGTTTAAGAGTTTCTTATATTTATTTTAACATTTAATGAATTGATATTTTTACTATTAAGATATTATACTGTGAAAATATTAGTTTTTGTACTCTCACTCTTTATAAATATAGATTTCATGTTCGTGTATTTTTTTAATAGTTTGATCATAACTTATAAAAGAATTTTTATTTTTTTTTACAATCAATATATTCTTATGTCTGTATATATCTTTTAAAATATAATAAATTAAGCAAATAGAGTACTGAAAGGGCGAAATTTTAACTATATTTTTATTTCGTAAGAGAATCCCCGAACTCTAATCTCTGAACGCATACCGTTTTGATATTCTAGATTTTTCATTTAATTATTTTCATAGGTAATCAAGGTTTCTTGGTAGCGTTAATTAACTACTGGCGACATAATGATCTATTTTTTATATATTCACATATCGTTTTTAAGTCGGATTTTAGGTTTGACAGAGTCATCATAGAAATTCGTAGTTTCATAAGTTTACTGTTCTAATCCATTGGAATATCCATAGGTTTATAGTCTAATATGTTGTTCTCTTTTAGAATATCTAGTGTATATTTCCTTTAAGACATATAGATATCAATCGGTGAATAGGCAACTTCAATCCCAATGAAATATTTATGGGTGTCTGAAATTAACTAAACATGTAGCTCGTTAGTTGCGCGATCTTCTCGCGATTGCTACCCGTGATAATGATATCATCAACATAAACCAGCTGAAACACACAAAAAGAATGTGGTCAAAAGACAACGCTACTCTGAATTATCCCAAATTTCTGTATAATAGAGTTGAATTTGCCAAACCAAGTACATGGTGATTCCTTGAGTTCATGACAAGAGTGATACAATTTAGAAACAACTCGTGACGCCAAACCCAAGAGGTTGCTTCATATAAAAATCTTTTTGTAGCTCTGCATGAAGAAAAACATTTATGATATATAATTGATTTACAGTCTCGTGTATGAGAGCTACAACAACGAGACATAGTCGTATAAAGAGAATCTTCGACATTGGAAAAAATGTGTCAATATAATTGAGACCATATAGTGTTGAGTATTGATAGTGACATACCAGTTTGGGAAAGGCCTCGAAGGCCCAATAACTTTGCAGGGGGTAAAACCCATATCATTCAGAACCGGGCCGACCCACAGTAAGGGTAATCTGGCACTCACAAAGCATTCCAGTACCAAACCCAAACTAAAGTGGACGCCAAAGCTCTAGCTCAGGTCGCCATCGGCCAAGGCCAAAGTCTCCTACTGCTCGCCATAGAAGCGCTCGCCAAGGTTGCGATCCCTTCTTGCAGGTTCATCGGAACTCAGGCGAAAGCGTGTGATCATCAACTCTTTGGCATTCAATTCACTGCCAATCCAGCACCTCGGAATCTCAGACCCAAAATTTGGCGCTGTCTGTGGCAACACGAGAAAAACAGTCATGCAGACTCGTTCTAACCGCAATAGTCGAAAACAGACTAATGAGCAATCCTCAGATAGCTCTGAATCCGCCACCGCTTCGCCGCTCCCCCAAGAACCTGTTAGCCAATCAGTCCCTGATGTCTTCCATCTGAGGCTGGCACGCGAGTATGTTGGCAATTCCAGACGAACCCCTGTTTCAAACGCCGCAGTGATTCCAACTAGACCAACCTTTCAAGTAACCGCAACGATGATATCCCTCTTGGAAACCATTATATGACAGGCCCGCAGACAAGTCCCTGCTTCACATGAAAATCCTCATCCCGCGGGGCCACGGGAAGCAGAAGCTGGAAATCCGGGCACCATTGCCCCTCAAGAAGAACAAGAGATGACTTCTGAACATCAGTCTTTACCTCCGGCTTCTACTGAGACACCAGCGTCCACTCACTCTGTTAATCCAACGAATACTGAACCGTTTGGAGGACAACAACTCCAATTCAGTCTTGACCAAGTTAAGGAACATATCAGTAAGAGACTCAAAGAACATCGCGTAACCGCCATGCCTCCCTTTTGGGAGCGATCAGCTCATCCCTTCACCACTGGCCTGGTAACGGTCAAACTTTCAAAGGATGTACTCGCAAGGGTCATCCTTGAATACAGTGGAGGAGGAGATCCCATAATCCATGTCAACAAGCATCATACCTCTCTATTAGGTGAGTCGAATGATGAGAATCACTTAGCCCTATTATTTCCGTCGACCCTTTCGGGTTCATCATCGTCCTGGTTCTTCAGCCCCCCGCCAAGATCAATAGGGACCTGGTCTGAGCTAAAGAGTAAATTCCTATAGCGGTATAAGAGAGAGAGCCAATTGCTGAAAAGTGTGGTCGCCTTGGACGCCATCAAATAGCATCCAGGAGAAACATTAGCCGACTTCTACGAGTGTTTTCACAAAAATGTTACAGAAATAGATCATCGAGTCACGGAAGGGGAGATTATTTGATCCTTTTATAGAGGACTTGATGTGGCCTACAAAGCCTCAAGAAAACTGCGCAACAGCTACAACGTTCAACAGATAGAGACGCTGGAGGAGCTAGCAGTGAGGGCGAAAGGTTTCATAGACCTAGAAAGGGCGAACTCTGAACCCAATTTCATGACAACCTCGCGAAGGGTAGTTCTAGAGCCCCGACACGATGGTAAGAAGGAGAAGAATAATAAGAAGGGTCGAGAAGAGCCCAGATCAGAAACCCCAGGACCAAGGCATCCAGAGGTACCCGAGTATTTCACGCCTTTAAAAATGCAAATCTCGGCGGTACTAGTTGAGATGGAAAGTAGGTCTCTGGCAAGGCCGCCAATATCTAGGAAAAGTACACAGCCAATGGGAAAGAACACTGAAATCTATTGCCGATATCATCAGGCCAATGGCCATAAAACTGATGATTTTCGTGTTCTCAAGTGCGACATCGTGAAGTTGATCTAGAGAGACATACTAAAAGAATTTGTGGTCGGACGAGATAGAAGTCAAACGCCCCCACGTAGATCCCACTCGCCAGATCCCCACGCCGAATGGGAGCCCACGTAGAGCCCACTCGCCAGCCCCATGTCGAACGCCCCCACGTAGAGCAATCTGGCCCATCCTAGATCAGCACGGTGATAAACCTAATTGTTGGAGGGTTTGGTGCCGGAGGCGAGGGGTCCAATGCGAGAGAAGTTTATGCCGCCCAAATCTCTATAGCTGTCCAACTAGGCAAGAGACCATGGCCTGAAGAAAATTGCATTATCTCATTCTCCAAGGAAGACTTGGCACATGTCACCACTCCGCACAATGATGCCTTAGTCATCACGGCTGAATTAGATGGTTGCGATATGAAAAGGATTCTGATCGAATGAGGAAGCTCAGCAGATATTCTGTTCCTGGATGCCTTCAAAACAATGGGCAAATCCAATCAAGACCTCAAGCGAGTCAACTTTACCCTCATCGGTTTCACTGGGAGAACAAATTATCTGCTGGAACCATAACCCTGCCGGTAATTTTGGGCGAAGGATGGAATAGCATAAAGGTATCGGTCACCTTCCTAGTGGTCGACGCTCCTACCTCGTACAATGCCATCCTCGGGAGGACCACCATCAATCCTCATAAGATTGTGGCCTACACAGTCCACCAGAAGATGAAGTTCCCCACACCGAATGGGATCGGAGAAGTTCTAGGCGACCAACCGTCCTCACGACAATGCTATGTGAACTGAATTCGTAGAAAGAACCAAAGGGAAACCCTTGACATCAAGACAGAGGTTGACCCACGTGAGGACCAAGCACGGCCAGCCCCAATGGAGGAGTTAGCAGAGGTTAAAATCGATGGTCCAGAAAAGAAGGTGCGCATTGGAACCGCCTTGAACGATGACCAGCGAAATGCCCTGACTTCCCTCTTAAAAGAATTCAAGGAACTCTTCGCATCGAAGCCCAGTAACATGCCAGGCATCAACACCGACATAATCTCCTACGAGCTAAGGAGAGATCCTTCGATCAAGCCGATTGCTTAGAAGAGAAAGTCATTCGGATCCGACAAGCGCTTGGCTATTAGGCAAGAAGTAGGCAGGTTGCTTGAAGCTAATTTTCTAAGGTAGGTACGATTTCAAAGTTGGGTCACCAACCCAGTGCTCGTGAAGAAATCAAATGGCAAGTGGAGAATGTGCGTCGAGTTCCGCGACCTGAAGAAAGCTTGCCCGAAAGATTTATACCCCCTTCTTCGAATCGATCAACTGGTAGATGCAACCTCTGGTCATGAAATGCTGAGCTTTATAGACGCCTATTCAGGCTACAATCCAATCTAAATGCACCTGGCCAATGAAGCCCACACAACCTTCTATGCAGACGGAGATATACTTTGCTACAAAGTGATTCCCTTCGGTCTAATCAATGCGGGGGCAACCTATCAACGAATGGTAAACCAACTGTTCCAAGAAATGTTGGGTTGTAATATGGAGGCCTATGTAGACGACATGCTCGTCAAGACAATCAAGGGAAGCCCTCATACAGAAGTCCTTCGGGAAGCATTCGAATGCATGAGGAGGCACAACGTTTGCCTAAACCCAGCAAAATGCGCCTTTCGAGTAAGATCATGCAAATTCCTAGGATTCATGGTAAGCGAACGTGGAATAGAGGAGAACCCTGAAAAAATCAAAGTCATTGAATAAATGAAGTCCCCAACTTGCGACAAGGAAGTCCAATGTCTGAATGGTCGTCTGGTTGCACTTAATCGCTTTCTCTCAAGGGCGAGCGACAGGTATCTCCCGTTCATCAAGACTCTCAGGGCAAACCACAAGTTCGAGTGGACACCGGAGTGCGACTCTGCCTTTCAATCATTAAAGCAACACCTGCAGACACTCTCAGCTTTGTCAAAGCCCATTCCTGGCAAACGACTCTTTCTTTAGATAAGTATTAGCGAGGTTGCAACCAGTGCCGTATAAATAAGAGAAAAGGAAATAAGCAGAGTGCAGTGTATTTTTAAGCAAGTTGTTTAATTTAGAGGAAATAAAACTTATCGAGATTGAGAAGTATCTCTATGACTTAGTTATTGCTGATCGAAATTTAAGACCGTACTTCCACGCTCACCCCATTACAGTCATCACCAACCAGCCTATGAAAGACTTCCTGCTGAAACCATACTCTTCAGAAAGAATGGTTAAATGGGCAGTCGAGTTGAGCGAATTCAAGATCAAATTTGCGTCGAAAACGGCCATCAAATGTCAAGCATTAACAGATTTCATAGTGGAAAGTACAGGTAATGGTCTAGCAGAAGCAGAAAATCGGCAAAGTCGTCAGAAGATACAAGCAAAGGTTGGGAACTCTTTACTTATGGATCCTCTTAAAGAGAAGCCTCGGGGCAGGATTAATTCTCATCCCCCCTGGGGGTGAGCACTTAAAGTATGCGATCACCCTTACTTTTAAGGCGACTAACAATGAGGCCGAATATGAATCTCTTATCACTAGACTGCGATTCGCTAAAGAAATGGGCATAACGTCACTCAAGGCACAAAGCGACTCGGAGCAAATTGTCAACCAATTCAGTGGCACTTATGAAGCGAAGGGGGAACGATGAAAAAGTACCTCGAGATTGCTAAAAACCTCATCGCTGAAATCCCACCTTTCGCGATTGAATGTATTCCTCACCAAGACAACCAGCTAGCTGACTCTCTAAGCAAATTGGCGTTCGGGGGAACAAATATACAGGATGTGCAATTTTTGGAACAAGCTCTATACTCGGTCCTCGACAACTGAGCATAAGTCTTCAACATTCAAGGGTAGGACAACTGGATGACTCCATTCCAGAACTTCTTGAAAGAAGGAATACTGCCAGAAGACGAAGGCAAGTCCATGAAAATAAGTCGTCTATCCACAAGTTATCTTCTCATAGATGGAGAGCTCTATACGCGAGGATATTCAACTCCCTATCTAAGGTGCATCTCTCATCCCGAGATAGAAAGAGTTCTCCGCGCAGCTCACGAAGGAGTCGTCGCATGCCATGAAGGTGCTCACTCATTAACGCACAAAATCTTTAGACTAGGCTATTACTGGCCAAGCTCGAGCAAAGACGCGACGGAATTAACAAAAACGTGCGCGAATTGTCAACAGTTCGCACCACGATCCGGTTGACCCCCAATGATGCTATCCCCAATGGCGCGCGCTTGGCTTTTTGCCTAATGTGGAATAGACATCTTGGGCCCCTTTCCCATCAGCATTGGGCAACGAAACCACATTATCGTGGCGATTGACTACTATACTAAGTGGATAGAGGCGAAAGCATTGGCCTCCACGACCGAATTTCAAGTGATCAAGTTCTTGAAAATCCACATATTTTTCGCGATTTTGCGTCCCCAACATACTCATAAGCGATAATGGTCCACAATTCGTAGGAAAAGAACTCAAATGGATCTGCGAAGAATACCATATCAATCACAGATTTAGCTCGGTAGACCATCCTCAAACGAATGGGCAAGCCAAATCAGCCAACAAAATTGTCATTGCAGGACTCAAAAAGAGAGTTCAAGCCTTCAAATGAAACTGGGCAGAAGAGCTGGATAATATATCGTGGGTTGTTCGAACAACACCCAAAACAGCAACAGGGGAAACACCATTCAGTTTAGTGTACGGATCGGAAGCAGTAGCACCCGCCGAAATAGCGATGCCTACCCACAGGATCCTACACTTTAACACCGAAGCGAATGAAATCAAGCACAGAACAGACCTCGATCTTGTAGAGGAAAGCGATGGCGATCAGACAATGCCCAAGCTAAAATGCGACTGGCGACCACCTGATACTTCAACAGAAGATTCAGCGCTTGCCAATTTTTCGTGGGGGAGATGGTTATACGAAGGAATGAATTCACAAGACTGAACAGCAAAAACAAGCTTCCAGCTAAATGGGAAGGTCCATACAAAGTAGTAGTGATTGTCGCCCTAGAGTCCTACTACTTGGAAACCACATAAGCTGTAAGGCTACCTCGTCCATTTTTACAGAGGTTTTATACATAGCTTGTAATCAAAATGTTATGTCAATAAAACAAATCATTCCTTCATACAAAGCATAGCCAGTCAAACCAAAACGAAAGTTCCCAAACAAGGGAAAAAGAGGATTGTGAATGAACCATCAAGGTAACAAGTTCCTTTCCCAGAAAGACTTAACGCGAAAGTTAGGAAAAAATACCTGATATCAAAATTGGGAGAAAGACCCGAAATCAAAACCAGGCGAAAGACCTAATGTCAAAATTAGGCGAAAGACCTAACGTGAAACTTAGGCAAAAGACCTGATATCAAAATTGTCAATAGACCTCTAATATAAACTAGGCGAAAGACCTAATGTCAAAATTAGGCAAAAGACCTAACGCGAAAGTTAGGCAAAAAGACCTAATATCAAAATTGGGTGAGAGACGTGAAATCAAAACTAGCTGAGAGAGCTAATGTCAAAATTAGGCGAAAGACCTAACGCAAAAGTTAGGCAATAGACCTGATATCAAAATTGGGCAAAAGACCCGAAATCAAAACCAGGCGAAATTCCTAATGTCAAAATTAGGCGAAAGACCTAATGCCAAAATTAGGCAAAAGACCTAAGGTGAAAGTTAGGCAAAAGACCTGAGATCGAAATCACGCAGAAGACCTGATATAAAAGGTAAACGATCTGTTAAGGTAACTGTTCCCTTATAAGTTGGGGAAAAACTAAGGCTGGATATACAAAGCGAACGAACCCATTTCGAGGGTAAAAGTTCCTTTGCAAGTCAGGCATAAGAAGGTAGGCGAACGAATCTAAGGCGATCACTTACTAAAAGGAGAGTGAGCCTCGAGTAACAGTTCCCCACGATTAGGCGAACATTCTAAAGGACTAAAACCTTAAAAAGGTGAAAACAAATCCATAAAGGGTGATAGTTTCCTTAAATGTATAATCCTCGAGTAATAGTTCCCTTAAGAGAATTTGGCGAAGGGAATAGATGGATCTATAAAGAATTACCATTTTTCCTTCTAAGCCTAAGGAAAGGTCCAAGACCCTATATGGCGAGACTATCATCCTTAAGTTATAGAGAAGTTGAAAACAAGTATGGTAAACCTTCCTAAAGCATTCAAACGAGAAAGACATCAGAAGAACAACCGAATACATTCAAAGTCAAACAAGAGTAAAGGCATATGAATATAAAGGCGTTCAATATTATTAAAATAATAACCGAGTCTAATATTAAAAATATAATTACAAACTTTCCCAAAAATAAGACAAAAGGAAGTAAAAGTGATTATCAAAAAGAAGGAATAACAACTCGATCGCCTAGGGAGCTCGGGACCTCAAGGTCTGGGTTCGTCGGGGACAACTGCTTCCTTGTCGGCCTCGGGGGCGGCCTCCTCGCCAACAGCAACACGAGTCTCCTTGGTGTATCCATTCTCAATGAACTCCTGGAGATACTTCACCTCCCGGTGAGGAAACTTAGGATCGATCCCCTGAATCTCATCGACCAAGACATGGAGGTAGGCAGCCACCTCGGACTTCCACCTCCAAGGTGCAGTCGGAGAACTCTTCAGACTTTTTAAAGTCCTCGACCACACTCTTGGGGGATGGGACAGCCTTTAGTTTTGAGGCGATATGCTCCTTATCTGCCTATGAGGCATCCCTCCGCGCCAGGACTCCTTCAGCTGAGCCCTGAGGTTAGCATTCTCGGAATCTAGCCAAGCAGAGTAATAATCAGCTGCCTTAACCTGGAGCTCAGCCCTCACCCGCTTGTCCTCGGCGAGTGCCATCTGATCCTCCCTCTCCGTTAGGATGCCGAGAATCCTCTTTTCCTTCTAAGCCTAAGGAAAGGTCCAAGACCCTATATGGCGAGACTATCATCCATAAGTTATAGAGAAGTCGAAAACAAGTATGGTAAACCTTCCTAAAGCATTCAAACGAGAAAGACATCAGAAGAACAACCGAATACATTCAAACGAGAAAGGCCCTCCATCTGATCAGAAGTGAACCCCAAGCTCCAGAAGTTCTCCAGCTCGATAAGCAAGTCAACTTTCTTATCGGTGAGCTCCCCCACCATCCGACGGATCGCCAACTCCTCGCAGACGAGCATACAACAGAAAAAAGGGGACAAAGTTCAATCAGATCAAGGAGCGGTAAAAGAACGACCCAAGGGTAAACATAAAGAAAGAATAAAACAGGAAGGACTTACTATGGCGATCCGTTCAAAAAGAGACCTCGTGACACCCTCGATGTCATTCAGGTCAGAAGGGACCGCCACCCGTTTCCGAGGGGAAGGATCGCATCAAGGAAATGCATGCAAAGGTCTGGGTTACCCCGTATCATTAACTTGTCTGAAATCTCCACTTTCTGGAGATTGTACCAAGGGGCCCAAAGACCCTTCGGGTCCGCCGCCTTCCGAGATTGAAATAAGCCGACCAAGGGGCAGTAATCCCAGCGAAGGGAGTCTTGGAGGTTCCCGTAGAGGCACTAAGGATATGAACCCTCTTTCGAGCCCCAACCCCCTTTGAGGGGTTGAGAGAAGCAGCTACGGAGGTAGGCGGGGCGACCTCTCCGGTGGCAGGAGCCTTTCCCCGGGAAGCAGCAAATCCTCCGGAGGAAGCTGGTTGATCCTCGTCGGAACTCCTGGCCCTCTTAGCCGGAACAAGACTCGGAGTCGCCTAAGCCGCAGCTTTCCCTAAAAAACAGTCAACAAAGCTATTAAATCTAAGACTGAAACAAAGAAAGGAAAGTCAAAAGACAGTCGTATGCATACGTCTTTGGCAATCGCCATAAGCGACCACAGGTTGTTCCTCCTCAGGCTTGCGTTTGGACGCACGCTTACAAAGAGGAGGAGGAGGAGGACTCAACGACGTCTAGGCAGCGGACAGCCCCACATTAGCCTGCTTGGAAAACAGAATGATGAGTTTAGGTCCTCGAGTGCCTACAACCAACAAAGAAAAATGGTCAAACATTTGCCCAATCAATAGATCCTGGTGCGGACTGATAAATGTTCTCCAGCCTAAGCCTCGACTCTGAAGTTTCGCCACTGAACTGATCGAACAGAGGTTCGGTTGGCTATGAAGTCGGAAGAAGTCATCAATGGCGTTACGATCACTCCCCGGCAGCTCTCCAAAGTTCAGAGGAGTATCCCTTTCTGGCTGAAAAAGCTCCCATGACACACTACCCTTCTAAAATAAGTAAAACTTCTTGTAGTTGGAGTTGGTAGCACAGAAGTCATCCACCAGGCGAAAATGGACGTTCCAGTTCCAAGCCTGACCCCTACATTCCTCAAACTTTGGTCAGCGGGTCTGGAAATGATGAAGATGGTTCTCCCCAGCTGCTAATCGGTAAAAACATCGAAATAGGGCCCAAGAATACGTCCATCCTTGACGTAAACACATAAAATTGAACTCAACCCACGTCGTGATGGCGTTGGGCACCAGTTGCATAGGGTCTACCCCATAATAGCAACACATCTCCTTTAAATCGTCAAAGAGAGGAAAACGCAACCCAGCATCGACCTGGGTCGCATAAATGTAAACATTTTCTTTGCGAGGATAATGCAGACCTAAACCCGGGTACCTAGGGGCATCTGCTTCTCCCAAGCCAGTCAAGGCGACCACTGCCTTTAACTGAGTTCGCTTCATCTCATTGGGCTTGATATCTACTCAAAACACCACGGCATGGCAAGAACAATACAAAAATAATAAAAAGGAGGAAGTTTTACCGCCCAAAAATAAGTAAAAGGAAGACATCGAAAATTACTTGCTGGGGAGAAAACTGGGACTTTTGTGTCAGGCACGTCCACCACAACCGGTGTGGCGGACGATTGCCCAGAAATCGGCTTGTGTGCAGGAACTCTCTGGCCCTACGCTGGGGAGGAGGCATCCCTAATGGACAAAGGGGCGTTTGCAGCCCTGGCCGAAACCTTCTGTCCAGAAAAAGGTAGGGCAGAAGATGACTTGTTGGAGGATCCCTTTCCAGACAATTGGTTCTTAAAAGCCATGGTAAAAGAGAGAGAGCTTTTTTGAGTTTGAAAAGAGAGAAAGGGAAAGTTGAAACAGAGGGCTGAATAAGATATGAACTCTGGAGTGAAAAGGCTTTAGTGCCTAAATGACTAAATGCCAAAGTTCGGCTTTTTATAGCAAAAATAGAGGAAATTGAACAGACACGTCTGAAACGGCTCAGATAATGATTACACCCTTTTGGGTCAAATCGAAGCAATATCAGAATTCCATGAGACGCATCTAGGAGACAAATAGTTGAAACGATACGAAAAACTGTCAGTCTACCCTCAAGTTACGGAAGACTAAGAGACAGACATGCATCAAATGTCCGTTCAACTTCTTGATAACAGTGCATTCATTAAATGCTTGAGACCTTACACAAAAAAGGTGATCACCAAAAGCTACACCAAGTCCCTCCTAAAATCCTCGTGACGGTAGTGCTCGCCTAAAGAGTAATGAATGAGCATCCACAAACCCCGACAACCCAGAGCGTTCGCCGAAGAGGGTAAAAGGATACGGAGCATCAAAAGGTGCAAATAGCAGATAAGGACATAAAAGATTCAGTCCAAGAGTCACTATCTCAAACCCTATCACAGAATCAAGCTTGACCAAAGAAACTTCACTCAAGCTTCGGGGGCAAATGTTGGGTATTGATAGTAACGGCCCAATATGGGAAATACCTCGAAGACCCAATAACTTTGCAGGGGGTAAAACCCATATCATTCATAACCGGGTCGACCCATAGTAAGGGTAATCTAGCACTCACAAAGCGGTCAAGTACCAAACCTAAACTAAAGTGGACGCCAAAACTCTATCTTAGGTCGCCATCGACAAGGCCAAAGCCTCCTACTGCTCGCCATAGGAGCGCTCGCCAAGAGAGTCAAACCTTTCAACTCTGGTCCCACAAACCGACATCACGTGTATGGACACCTATATCCCACGTATATCGGGCACATATTCTATAAAGATTACATAAGGTAACTGTAATATTACGTCATGACCGTAATATCTGCTATCCTAATCTTTACCGGCACAATATTCACAAAGATATTCAGCTGCCTATAACGGTTTGATCTCCTAACTCTATAAATACTCTTGTTTTACATACGTTCATTACGTTTTGAGTTCATACACGCAGTATACTCATTTAAGCATTGTAGTGGGACCCAGAGACACCCCCTATGTTGCGATCCCTTTCTTGCAAGTTCATCGGAGCTCAGGTGAAAGCGCGTGATCATTAACTCGTTGGCATTCAATTCACTGCCAAGTCAGCACCTGAGAATCTCATACCCAATACTTAGTACCAAGTTGTGCTTTAAGGTAAGCAATCAGACCATCAACATCAATCTTGATAGCAATGAGATTCATTACTTTAGGACGAGATTTGTACTTCGTATTGGAAGAAGGAACTTGAGTGATTTTAACACTAAAACTTTATCATGACAAGAGTTACACAATTTAGAAACAACCTGTCACGCCAAACCCGAGAGGTTGCTTCATATAAAAATCTTTTTGTAGCTCTGCATGAAGAAAAACATATATGATATATAATTGATTTACGGTCTCGTGTATGAGAGCTTCAACAATGAGACATAGTTGTATAAAGAGAATCTTCGACATTGGAAAAAAGGTGTCAATATAATTGAGACCATAAACCTAAGTTTAGAACTTAGTACCAAGTTGTGCTTTAAGGTAAGCAATCAGATCATCAACGTCATTCTTGATAGCAATGAGATTTATTACTTTAGGACGAGATTTGTGCTTCGTATTGGAAGAAATAACTTGAGTGATTTTAACTCTAAAACTTTAAGTTAGACGAAGACTTGAGATTACTGTCTCACGCGCTCGCTTTCTATTTAATGATTTATTTATAATTCTCGGGATGAGTGTCAGAACATCGTGCAATACGATTAGCCGAAGGAATTATAGTTTTTTTTTGTCATTCAAAGAATAATCTTCAGACATACCGAGAATCACTCTCGGGACCTTTTGCATCTAAGCAAGGACGATACTGTTGGACCAAATTTCCGTTGGTCCAAACGGTAATAATCTTATGAATTCTAGTTAGCCAAACAGAAAGTTGCCACTATCTATGTATTCGAAAATCCATAACGTGATCACTACAATCAAATGACAAATTTAAATTAAAACGAAAAAAAAAGGGAAACATCTAAGAATATTCTCAATTAATCAAAACTTATCACTGGACGCGTTTCTTTTCTAGCTACTTTACCACAAGTGGGGACCTAATTTAATTTAATTTCTATATTGTTTACAAACCAAACTTTATGGGATTGATTATATTATTGTAAGTTTTTTTTAATTGTCCAAGTAACTTTGAAAATATTTTCTATTTCTTAATTATAAATATTTTTAAAAAAGAAAATATTCAACAAAATGTTTAAGAAATTCATACAATATTAAAAGAACAACAAATACTTTAGAAATTGTTCTTGAATATACCTAAACTTAGAAAAATTAAATTGAAATAACTAAGTAAAACTTCAAGTTAGACCCATGTGGTGAGGTAGTTGAACGGCTGTATGTCCAACATTTCTTGCACCATATTTTACTCAACATATTATACATTATGTTTCAGCCAAAAAATGATTTAACTCCCGCGAAAAATATCAGGCTGTCCTCTAATTTTTGGTCAAATTTTGAATTTTTCTTTAAAGTTTAAATCAGAAATATTTCTTCCCTCATGTTTGCCCAAAGTGCAAGTTTGCCCCCTCCATCAACCTTTCCATCCAAATTTAACATAATTAGTTTTGAAAATTGTAAAAATAACAGAAAACTTTAATAAATGTCACAATTTAAACTTTCAAACTTTTCAAATGTTATAATTCAGTCCCGATTCGACTGGGGCTCAGTTGAGCCAGACCCAAACCTGGTCCCCAACCCATAGGGGTAAGTCTGGGTCAAGACCCAGACCCTAGCCCCCTCGTCTGGGGTTCATTAGAATCCTGATCGAATCGGTCTCAAATGTAACATTTGAAAAAGTTTGGGATGGTTAAATAGTGACATTTTTAAAAGTTTTCAGTTTGTTTTGCAGTTTTTAAAACATATTTTGTTAAATATGAATGTAAATGTTGACGGTGGGAGCAAACTTGCATTTTGGCAAAACATGAAGGAGGAAAAGTTTACGATTTTAACTGTATGGTGAAACTAAAATCTGGCCAAACATTATGGGCAATGCCGTATTTTATCCGTTAACACGAATATAAACAAAATGAATAACTCTGAATTTATAGATAGGGTTGTTTCAGAGAGCCATGGTCTCTTCTCGTGTGGCTATGGACATTGAGAACACAAATTTTAATTGATGGATATGAGGTATGTTGGAAAAGTGAGTTAAATTGTCAAACTTGTGTAAGTTTGAGGTCATTTTATACTCAATCAAAACTTGCACAAATTCCTAAATGAAAATTGTATCACATTGAAATAAGAGAACGTATATATATAAGAGAACGTTCTCTCCATTAAAATAATAAAAAAAATATATTCTACAGTTGTTTTAATTCTCCTACTCCAGACAACGTGTGGATGTGTATCAGAGTATTTTCGGACGTTATGTTCGACTTTTTCATCGCGGTTGGTTCGGTCGTCTGATTTAAGGTGTTGTTCAAGTTGGTTAGGAGAATTTCGTTCTAGTTTTACATAACAACGCAGTTGTATGCTGAGAGATCATCGTCCCATAATCCTCAAGTACTAACCTATGAGAAAGGACGACGAAACGACCTTAACAAAATTGTACATCTAACAAAATGTTTTGTCAATTGTACATGATTTGAATAATGATCTTAAATTTTGTTAGATTGTATATTAATCCGTAGACGTTCAGAATATTTCAATTCAGTTCCACTATCTGTATTGCTAATAATGTGAACGCAATTTCCTTATATTTGGAGAGGTTATGATTGAACTTATGTGTAATTAATTCTAAAAATCTTTCTTTGGAATAATAGTTTTCATAATAGTATCGGGCTTTGAGTCAAGTGATTAATGTCTCATTTGAAAATAAAGATACTTGTATTATGTCGTAGGAACGATCAGATTATAGAGCTCATATGAGGGGGGGAGGTGTTAACTATGACCTGTCCAATTGGACTAGTCAATGCAGAATGATCGATAAATTTGATATAGTTTGGTATGAAACTAAATATGATGAAAACTTTGTTGTGTGATCCACAAACAGATTAAAATGTAGATATTTTGTTTAGGAGGTAGGGTTTGAAGTCGAAGCAGTGGTGTACCCCCCCCCCCCCCCCCCCCCCCACACACACCTGAGACACTCTGACTGGGGATCGTTGCAAATGAAATTTTATTAACCATACATATTTTGAAATTTTCTTGAGGGAAAAAGATAGTTGGATGACTAATGTCAATTTTAAGTGACTATGTCTTACGAAAACATGTATTAGTATGATTGTCGTAACCACTTAGTAAAATACACGGATCAACAATTGCTTTAAGTTGGAGTTTTTCATTAGTGATAATATAAAATCTAATGAAAATTAAAAGAGAAACTGTTAACACCAATAGGAACCTGTTGAAGAATGTGTTGTATCTGTTACATCAATAGGAACCTGGTGTTAAAGCCATTGCTCAACAAGCATGTTTTATCTAGTGTTTGAGTTTAATAAATTTTTACTTACTAAAAGTGACATTTTATGTGGGTAAGTTTATGAAGGTGAGGATATGCCCAACTTGAATGTAATGACAATTCAACTACAAATGAATGAGAAGAAAACTATTTCTTTTAATTACTTAATTGAGTTTGTACTATGATAGAATAGAAATGGTCTCACTATAACAAAGTAGGAAAAAAAAAACATATTTAAGAAGAAAGACTATTTCTGGGAGTGTAGGTAGTAGGCACGCTACGGGCATGAGTTCAAAACGTTGGAACCTGAGAGGACGACTGCGCAACAGCAAAAGCGGACCCAGACTCAGATCATAATGTAGGGTTTGCATTTTTGACAACCAATATCGAAAAAAAGAGAACTTGAGAAGAAGAAGAATCAAAGCAACTTTGAGAGTAAAATAAAAATAAAAAGAGGTCTCGAAAAGGTCATGAAAATTTAAGGCTTTAAATTTTTTAGTTCTACGAAAAAAACATTATACGTGAACGACTAGTAAAACACGAACTGAAAAAGTATGAGTAAGTAGACTCTAAGTGGCGCCCTACACGAGTGATAATGACCTAGTCCTTCGAAAAAGACAATAATCATTCAAACGACAAATCGTTAATGATGAACGTTTTTCAGATGAAATTAGCCTGTTGAATTTTTATCAATTTCGTAGTTAATTTGAATGATTTTCTTGATGATCTTCAATTTCTATTATTCGGCATATTGGTGCTTACACTTTTAGAATATTAAAATTTAGCCCAAATGGTTGTCTCCTAACTCATAAAGTGGCGTCTCGCCTAAGTGCTTGTCGACTATCTCCCTAAACCCATGTCACATCACGCACTACAAGTTCGAAAGGAGTTGATGTGGTTCAGTATATTAGACTCACAAAGACTTTGAGATTCTCTATAAATACTACAACATGACTGCATTAATGAGGTAGACATTTTTCACCATACTAACTTTGTCATTGGAGGGGATACATCAGCAAAACTTAATATTTCCTTCTTGCATTTTAAGGAGCATCGAATCCGAATTCACGATCCAAGTTACAGAACATTGACGTTTTTTTTGTGGGAACTAATAACAAGTCATGACACTTCCAAACACTCGTGCTTAGGTAATCAAGCAACCAATCACAATGACCAACTGAGGTGACTTAACTCAGATGCAATCAACGCTCATGAGCATGATGCATCATAGGGTAGAAAACCCTTATGCACTTCCGACGATCTCGTCTCCAGCTAGATGACTAGGCTCCATAAGAAAGCAGACATCGCGCCAAATAGCACCATGTCAAGGTCATGAAATGGAACGTTACTCACATGGTTCTCTCCAACAGCCACAGATACACAGCCACAATAAGTGTATTCAACCCATTGATGCACGCCGCCCTAGAAGAACTTTTAGAAACAAGGGATCGTTGATCGACAAGTTGTGCTTAGACTATTCCTCAGGAAGCAAATACCTGAGAGGAGAAGGGCGCTTCTAGTGAAACACAACACCAAAGGGCCAATGTTTGCGAAACAGGCATCGCCTTGGGGCAATAACCTTCTCCACCAACGATGCTCTCCATGGACCAGGTGAACGAGTTGATTAACGGGAAGATTAAGAAGCAAAATAGTAGGGTAATGCTCGTTTTATGTGATAGAGCGTCAAACTACTTCACGCCAGAAATGATATCGACCAACGTCACACGAGTTGTGAAGGCCCAAACAATCCCCGATTACAAAGGTGAAAGAGACCCCATCCAACACATTCAGAAGCACGGATCGATTCTTAGTGACACTCACAAGGAATACCTTCCATTGGTTATTCATCCTCTTGAAGGCGTCACTTCCCTCGTTACCCAATTGAAACATGAAGTTCATTCGACACTATATGAACGAGCGCTTACTCCTAAAAAACATTGGATCCCTAGACAACGTAAGAAACTTTACTGAATTATTACAATCAGTTCAACAAAATTTAACGGATATTGACCATGTTCTTTCGATGGGGAAAGACATTTGAACATTTATCACGGGTCAAGGTAGTAAGGGAGTGAACCTGAATGATACCATAAGTGCCATCTTCATCTTCAACCCGAAGGAGTTAGCGGAGAGGGTGAAGAAGGGTTACATTGACCTGGATCGGTTGCAGGAAATCCTAAAACAACCAACAAAGAGAACTTAGAAGATAACATGCTTGGCCAATGCTTAGGAGAGAAGTTTTTGAAACCATGCCTCATTTTCTTGAGGAGATTTAAAGGTGGCCAAAATTGTTGTCAACAATTTGCATATATTGCGATAGTCAATATGCATATTGTAGTGCACATAGTAATATGTATAATGGTAAGTCAAATCATATCTATCAAAGACATAATTCTATTGGATAACTGCTCTTAATTGGAATTATTATGATCGGTTATGCGAAGACGGAGTATAATATAGTGGACCCATTAACGAAAGGGTTAAATAAATAGCATGTTGGTCAATCATCATTAGGAATGAGACTTAAGCATGTGTACTAAACACTTTTGAGAAGGACGACCCAACCTAGTTGATTGGAGATCCTAAGATCTAGGTTTAATAGGCATCAACTTTATGGGCTCAATGCTTACCAATGAATCTAACTACTTCCCTAGGAATGGAAGTGGTCAGAATTAGTGTTATTAGAACCGGACCGACCCTCAAATCGGTGAGAGGGTCGGTTCCCAGTCGGACACAGCTGAACCGTCCGGCTCACCATACAGAAATAATAAAAAAAAATACTAATTCCTTCCAATTTTACTAGTCTAGTCGTCTTTTTCATACCCATTCTTTCCACCGTGTTAGTTAGTTTCGCACCATACACATTCCTTCCATCGGTCTTCTTCTTCGCAACATACACCTGCTCCTCCTAGTGAATCTCCACTGGGACGCCATCCATCGGGATCACGAGAAGACGGTGAGGCTGAAGCTGTGGGTGAGGCGAGGCTAGGTTGTGGGTGAGGCGAGGCAGAAACTGTGGTATGGACAATAAGGCCTGGAGGCTAATTACGAGGAACGAGACCTTAATATCAATCATGACTGCCCCAAAATGAACGAGAGGAACAAAGACAACGGAGGTCAAGACGAACACCAGTAGAGCGACTTCCAGGCGCGGAGGTGGAGCCAAACCAAAGTCGAGCGACTTCCAACAGAGCGGAGGCCGAACGCGAATCAAACCAAACTAAGGCCAATCGACTTCCAACGAGCAGCGACCGAGATGTAGAACAACAACGAGCAGAAGGATGGAGAGGAAGTATAGTTGTTCTGGATATCTATAGAAGTCACGATTAAAAAAATCAAGGGGTGGATGTTTTAGAGATCGATCAAGCAGAAGTTTATGTGCAAGTGTGAAGAAGTTGGTTTAAACCGAAAAGAACCGATCAGTCAGTTTAACAAAAAATAATAAACCACATCTAAAAACTAGAACTGAAAATCGACCGGTTCACACCGGTCCAACCCGATCCACCATGCATTTCAGTCTTTTGATTGAAACAAACCGAACAGGGGTCCGATTTTCGGTTGGACCATTTATCTGATTATGATCCTATGGTCATAATGCTTCTTACACCAGGTCTCCTTCCCATTTTATTAGTTAAATTTTTCATTTTGTCCAAAATACTAGGTCCGTCTATATTTCCCTTACTTTCAAACGAAAAGTACTTTTAAAATTCCTAAACCATCCCAAAGTTTAATATCATGACAGGACTTTATAATATCTTAAATTCACATAAGAAATTTTAAAATGAATAAAGGCTATAAAAAAATATAATCCCAAAATACTAAAGTTAAAATTACGAAATTATTTCCAAAAATCTGTACAACATAAATTTAAGGGAAAAAACTGAAAATGGTCCAACATGTTTACACAAAACTTTATTTGTACCAACATATTTTTTGCAATGGTTAATGTTTCGACATGTTTGAAAACGATGGTAATTGGTACATCCTTACTTCTATGTTAAAAAATTTCGTTAAATATTTTTCATATTTGTAAAATTAACCGAATATTTTTCTAAATGTTACAACTAAACTCTACAAACTTAATGTTACAAACAAATCCTGATTCGATTCGAGTCACACCGGGGGTCCCCTAGCCAGGGTCTGAACCCAGACAATGGGTCCCCCGATTGGGGCTCAATTGAAGACCCAATCGGTGGTTCCAATTAAGACTCAATCGAGAGTCCCACAGTCTAGGTTCAGACTCAGGCTAGGGGACCCCGATGTGACTCGAATCGACCTGAGACTTGTTTGTAACATTAGTGTAAAGTTGCAGAGTTTAGTTATAACATTTAGAAAAATATTCAATTAATTTTGCAAACATGAAAAATATTTAACGAAATTTTTTAACAGAGAAGTAACAAAAGTACTAATTACCATTGTTTTCAAACATGTTTGACCATTTAAACTATTTTGGGTTGAAAACCCATTTTGTGCAAACATGTTTTAAAATAAATTATTTTAAAATGAAATGAAATATTTTAACATTTACTTTTAATAAATTAAAAATAAAACTAAGATTTTATTTTATTTGTTTTTGTATTAAAAAATGAGGTCACTTTCTAATCATAATGAAACATTAGTTTTTTTAAAAAAAATTAAAATTATTTTCTACCTATGGTAAAAGAAAATTTGACGGAACTAATTTTTGCATAGTATGGAAAGTCACTAAAAAGAACAAGTATCAAATTGCACACTCTTAGGTAGCAAACAATTTGGTATTTAAGTCTTTATTTTCCGTAGCATATATGTGCTTGTTGACTGTGAGATGGTAAATGGTTTATACTATCCCTTGAATCTATTTGAATAGAAAGATCTCTATGTACGTCAGATATAGAGAATGATGATGTTGCAACTCAATAATATGAACAAATCTTCCATCACCAACAAGAACAATAATAATCACCTAACCAAAACCTCCAATACAGTAATGCCAGTACAGAACAAGAATTGATGATAAGCAACAAGAGGAGCTGATTTCTTAATACAATTTATCATTAAAGAGGTACTTACCAAAGAAGATTTGTGTTGATGTTCCAAGTTGTTATATCCGCTACTCGCGCTCAATCTGAATGGTAACGTGACTAATATTGTACTCTCTTCTTATGTAATCAACAACCTTGTCTAGGACCATGTCAGCATTTGCATCATGCTTTACCTTTACATGGCAAGCCAACAGAACCTTCCCAACAGTTATTGCCCAAATATGAAGCTCGTGAACAGCTACAACCTCGTCCATCTCGCACAGGCCCTCTTCTAGTCTAGTAGCATCAACCTCTCTCGGAGCGCTCTCCATCAAAACCTCTAGAATGTTCCTCAACATCCTAATTGTCGTCCCCAATACAATCACCGAGAATATGAGGGTGCAAATGAGATCGATGATCTTCCACTCGGGTTTGTACCATATGATTGCACCACCTATCATCACTCCCACACTTTGAATGGAGTCTCCAAGTACATGGAGGTACGCACCTTGGACATTTATGTTCCTCTTCTTCTTCTCTATGAGAGGTTCCGTTGGATTTTGATCCACCACATCATGGACATCATTGTGATGGTCACCCTCATGATGCTCAGCATCTTCTTCGTGGTGATGGATATGACCATGTTCTTGTGAATCTTCACCATGATGGTGGTGGTGCTGATGTGTTGTGTAAGTCACACCACGAGTATGTGAATCATCATGATGACCATGGTGATCATGACCATGACCATGACCGTGACTGTGTCCATGACCATGGTCATGACCCAATAAGAAAGCCATGGCGATATTAACCGCCAGCCCAAAAGCAGCAACAATGAACATAAGAAAGCCCTTGACTTCAGTGGTGCCATTAATGAGCCGATCAATGGCTTCATAAACAAGGATTCCAGCAAGAAGCCATATCATCTGGATGGAAACGAGGGCACCCAGAATTTCAACTCTGAAGAAACCATAGGTTTGACGCGGATTCGCTTCCCAGCTCGAGGCCCAAATAGAGAACAAGGAAATCGCAAATGACGCAACATCTGACAGCAAATGAGCAGCATCTGTCAGGATAGAAAGACTGTTGGCTTTGATGCCTCCAACAACTTCTACGCTCATGAAGAGGATGCATAGAACAACTGCAATTAAGAGTTTCCTTATGGACGATGACCGTTCCCTTGCATCCTCAGAACTTGTTTTAGAATCCGAAAATCCACAGGGTGCTTCACCACACATCATTGCCACAGCCTGACCCGTCCCAGTAGACCGCACATCTCTACTCACTTCAATTATATGGCCATGCTCAGATTCTCTGCTCATCTATGTTCAGCAAAGAGGAAAGTTCAGTAAATTCAAAGCATACATATTGTTCAAGGATATAGAATCTTCAACTTTTTAATTAACTGGTAACTAGAATGCAAGAGAAAAAAAAATGTAATAAACAATCAAAATGACTACATAGAAGGCAAAAAGCTAGCCTCAAAAATCAAAATCCACCTGTTTAGCAGATACAGACATCAGCTTCTAGTTAGAAAAAAGTTTGAACTACCCCAATGAAATCTAAATATACTTCACACCAGCAGTCAAGCACTACGTTAGACGCTCCACACAAGCACTCAATACGAAACAAGTGACTGTCTGTCAAATACCTTTTTAAGTTTGTGGATTTTCCTTATATTTACTAGAGTAAATCCCTCCAAGTTCCATCAGTTCTTCTACTCTTCAATTACAAAAGTTTCAATGAACGAGCAGAAGAGCTTTTTCTTAAAAATAGCACAATTGCTTAGTATGAATTTTAAGGGTACTTTCAACATAACTTAGAACCGATTTTAACAGAACTATGGCAATCTACTATGAATACTGTCCAAGAGGGATTAAATTATCACATTTCATGAGCTAGAAAGAGCTGCACTCCCTAATTTTCCTAGGTCTCACCCCAAAATACCTAGTCCAAGAAAACCTTTTCATCTCCATTTGGCGCTAATTGTGTACGATGAGGACAATCCAACATAGAAGCATCAATCCAGCAAGTGCGACTACTAAAATTATCATTTACAGAGAGTCAATTTGACATCAAGAACATGGAGACGAAAAAGTCAACTGACTTCTTCAACAGCTGACACAAAATCGAAGTAATTCCAGCATTGAGAGGAGGCAAAGAGAGTAAGTTGCAACGGGGAAAGAGTTAATGAAGAAAGAAAGAACGAATCAGAAACGCACCTTGACAGGTCCGTTTTGTAGTGGTGTGCGTCCTTCCCTCTGTTCGACTGAAAGGTTTTGTTGTAGCTGTAGTTACAGAAGAAAAAGACAATGGGAGGAAGGAAGGGTACTGTTTGACCTTCCAAAGTCTATCTATTCATTAATTAGGTTATGGTACCCCATAGGGGCCATAACTACGCATGATCTGCTCGCTCGCATACCCACGACCACGAGAATATAAACCGAAATTTTCCCACTTTTGGACAGAAGACCTGCTTAGCAGTTAGCACATCTATCTACGTGCTGCTGTGACACTTTTATTTTTTATTTTATATCGAATATCAAAATATTAACACCTGAAAAATAATTACAAAACTATATAGTTGTGAATGAACCGATAAAATCGGGTAGAATCACCTTAGTCGTGGCTTCTTCTTCCGTTTTTCTCCATTCACCTTAGTTGTGCCGTCACCGTGTTGCTGCCATGCCTCCCGTCGTTATATCGAATGCAGCCTTTCAACTTGAGGGTTCGCGAGCACCGGGTTCGGACGGTTTCCTGAGTCTGTTTTACCACAAGAATTGGAGCATCGTGGGGGCGGACGTCATCACCGAGGTCAGGGCTTTCTTCAGAACAGGTACCATTCTAAACTCCCTAAATAACACCGATATTGTCCTCATTCCAATAGTGTCAAACCCAACGAAACCGACTGATTTTCGGCTCATAAGTTGTTGCAACTTCATGTACAAGATTATTTCTAAAGTTATGGTGAATCAATTGAAAGCATATCTATCAGATCTTATCACTCCTTTTCAGAGTGCGTTTGCATCAGGTAGACATATCCAGGATAACATCATGGTAGCTCATGAAGTCTTCCACCACTTGCAAATGAGCTGAACCGAACAAAGGGGCGAGTGTGCCCTAAAGATCGACATGCAAAAAGCATATGATAGAATGGAGTGAGATTTCCTCATAGCCACCCTAAGGAGGAGAGGATTTACGGAACAATGGTTGAAATGGATAAACGACAACATACAAAGTGGTGGTTAATGGGACAATAACCGAAACAATACGACCAACGAGAGGTATCCGACAAGGTGACCCCCTATCACCATACCTCTTTACATCACCTCTTCTTCGCGGACGACTCGCTTTTCTTCATACAGGGGAGTACCTCCAATGCCGAGACATTAAGGGGGATATTAGATGAATATTGTGCGGTGTCCAGTCAACGAATCAATAGGGATAAGTCGACCCTATGTTTCAATAGAGGGGCAACACGAACCGATCGGCAAGGCATAGAGGTTGCACTACACATACGAAGCACAAATGATCCGGGCAAGTACTTGGACCTACCCTCGATATGGGGACGTTTCAAGAGGGAGGCTTTGGGCTCCTTCAAAGTGAAAATCAAGGAGAAACTTCTAGGATGGAGACCGAAGACGTTACCCATAAAGGCAATCATAACTGCGATACCCACATATGTTATGAGTGTGTTTCGGTTGCCTAAGACATGGTGCTCAGAGATTAATGGCCTCCTTGCGGACTTTTGGTGGGTACAAACTAATGAAGGGAAGAAAACACATTGGCGACAATGGGAGGTCTTAACAAAGTCTAAGGAAGTGGGGGTCTTGGGTTTCGAGAACTACAAAGCTTCAACACGACTCTACTCACGAAGATGGCGGGGAAAATAGTAACCGAACCGAATGTTCCGGTTTCACAAGTTTTAAAGGGGCTATACTCTCCAAGATGCTCGTTCCTTGAGGCAAAAAAGGGGGGTCGAGCGTCGTGGGGATGGCATAGCATGATATGTGGTCGAGAAATGATGAGACAGGAGGGGGTGTGGATGATTGATACGGGGGAAAATGTGTGTTTTTGAGGACCCATGGCTTTATACAAAGGCGAGAAAGAGGGTCAATGTCGAACATGGAATAGAGAATGGAGGCGGGCTTAGGGTGAAAGACCTTATATTGCCGAATGGTAGGTGGAACGAGGGGTTGGTAAGAAACATTGTCAACCACGAAGATGCCGAGCACATCCTTAACATCCCATTACCGCAAGAGGGTGTCTTGTACCGATACATATGGCCTCATACAAGGGACGGAACACCAATGGTACGATCGGTTTAACATAAGGTTCGAGAGCTAGCCGACCAAACACCAAGGCCAAACCTTGCAGCTCAAGGTACGTTTTGGAAGGGTCTTTGGGCAACCAAAACACTACTCAAGGTGAAGAATTTTGTATGGCGTCTTGCAACCAATGCTTTGGCCGTCAAAGCAAACATGACGAGGAGAGGTATGAACGTAAATTCGGGATGCCCAATTTGTGGGTGTGTAGAAACAAGGGAGCACATGATCCTTGAATGTGGGTGGACAGAACGGGTGTAGAGCAGTGTTTTAGGGCTAAGGACCGATCAAACCATCAACCAAGACATGACTCAATGGCTCAAAGAGAAACGAACCGAACCGCGGGAGCAAGGAAAATGCAATGATAAAAGATGGATCCTAACCTTACTCACGTGTTGGCACATTTGGAAGATGCGATGCAAGGCGGCTTTTGAAGCCAAACAACCAAACCCACGAGGAGTCATCGAGGAGATAAGGCTAGCATAAATGGAACATAGAGAGAGCCACCGATCCAATGGGGATAGGCCAATGGACCGACCACCAGCCAATGACCGACCGAACCAACAGTGGCAACCACCGGGCGAGGACACGATCAAGGTCAATTGTAATGCATCATGGTGTAAATAATCACGACGAGCCGGCATAGGAGTGGTGGCACGAGACAAGGAAGTTAATGTGGTGGGTGGACTAAACCGGAGGTATCGTAGCGATGACATCGAAACAATGGAGTCCATAGCTATTCAAGAGGGGATAAAACTTGCACTTGAATCGGGATGGCGAAGGATAGTGATAGAGACAGATTCGCAAGACGTATACCAACAAGTAATGGATGGGCCGAAATATTGGAGGGTGGCACCCATTATAATGAATATCCGAGCCCTAGAAAGTCGAGTCGAGCAAGTAATTTGGCGAATGATTCCAAGGACGACGAATAAATGCGCGGATTGGATAGCCAAACAAGCGAGATTGGGAGTGAGTCTCAACGATTGGGTCGAAAGACCTCAACTTCCATTTCTATGTTTAATAGCAAATGATTGTATATATGAACAACTGTGATCGTGTATCACAACGTTTTATTTTCATCAAGTAAAGCGTTAATTTGACCAAAAAAAACACTATGCATGATCTGCTCGCTCGTATACCCACGACCACGAGAATATAAACTGAATTTTCCCACTTTTGGACAGAAGACCTGCTTAGCAGTTAGCACATCTATCTACGTGCTGCTGTGACACTTTTATTTTTTATTTTATATCGAATATCAAAATATTTACACCTGAAAAATAATTACAAAACTATCTTTATTTGTGAATGAACCGATAAAATCGGGTAGAATCCCCTTAGTCGTGGCTTCTTCTTCTGTTTTTCTCCCTTTACCTTAGTTGTGCCGTCACCGTATTGCTTCCATGCCTCCCGTCGTGATGTCGCATGCCTGTCGTGAGTCTCCCTATTTTTCCCTCTCATGTTTTTTTTTGTCGAATTAGTCGTTTTACTTTAAGAAATAAAACGCCGTGACTTTTGGTTACGTATGTTCGTACATCATGTCATTCACTACTAAACATACAAAGGGTAGTGGTGGTTTTTCAATACAATCATTTAGACACACTCCCAATCTCGCTTGCTTTGCTATCTAATTTTCACATTCGTTGCTCGTCCTTGGAATAGCTCGTCATTGCACATGATCCACATGTGTTGCTAGTGCTCGGATATTTGGAATTATTGTTGATAGTCTCAAATGCTTCGGCCCCTCCATGAGTTGTTGGTGAACCGTTTTTGCGTCCGTCTCGATGATAATGCTCGTCCATCCCGCTTCAATTACTAGACGTACTCCCTCGTGTATTGTCATGACTTCCATTGATTCGATGTCGTCGCTCCTTTGCCTCTGGTTCAATCCGCTCACAATTTCTCATCCTTGTAATGTGCTACCACTCCTATGCCGGCTCTTTGAGTTTCATTGCACCATGATGCATCACAGTTTATCTTGATCGTGTGTCCCATCGAGGGTTGTCACTGCCGGTTCGATTCCTCCTCTTGTGGTCTCGTTGTCTGGTTCGCTCGGTGTAGACCAAGTTGCTCATCAAGTGCTTGTTTGGTTTCCATTATCACGCTCCTTGGGTTTGGTTGTTTCGCTTCAAAGGACGCCTTGCATCTTTCCTTCCAAATGTGCCAACACGTGCGTAATATGCGGACCCACCTCTTGTCGCTCATCATGCTCCCACCTTGTGTTTCCGCTCGCCTCCGTTTGAGTCATTCCACCATGTCAAACTCATTCGGTCTATTACCTCGAAACCCAATCATGTCGGTCCATACCTGCTCCGTCCACCCACATTCTAACATCATGTGTTCTCGTGTTTCCACATCTCCACATATTGGGCAACTAGGGGGCACATTCATCACTCTTCGCACCATGTTTGCTTTAATGGCTATGACATTCGTAGCAAGCCTCCATATAAAGTTTTTAACCTTAGGGATTACCTTTGCTTTCCAAATGTCTTTCCATAGTGTGCCATTCCTGTTCGGCATTGGGTGAGTTTCGGTCCTTTCCCTTAGCTTGTGGTAGACCGACCGAACTTAGGGGTTTCCATCCTTTGTGTATACCGATCTCGTCCCCCATCTCGTGGTAAGGGGATGTTGATAATATGTGCTGCAACCTCTTGGTCTACTAAGATCCTTACTAGGTACTCTTTCCAAGTGCCAGTATGAGTTCGCTTACCCTTAGGTTCTCCCCGTGTTCCACTATAGTATCCATGTGTTACTCTTTTGCTCTCCTTTGTATATATCCATGGGTCCGCAAAGACTAGGATGTCCTCACCCGTGCCTATCATCCACATCCCTTCGTGCTTTATCACCTCTCGGCCATGAAGGATGCTATTCCACCCCCATGAGGCTCGGCCGCCCTTTCTAGGCTCTAGTAGTGAACATCGTGGGAATTATAGTCCTTTCAAGACTTGTCCGAATAGTGAGTCAGGTTCCGTTATCATCCGGGTCGCCATCTTTGTTAGGAGGGATGAGTTGAAGCTTTGAAGTTCCCTGAACCCTAAGCCTCCCACTAATTTAGAATTCATGAGGACCTCCCATCATCTCCAATGCATTCGTTTTCCCTCCTTGGTTTGCCCCCACCAAAAATCCGCTATGAGGGCATCGATTTCCGACCACCATGTTTTGGGGAGACGGAATACACTCATGACATACGTAGGTATCACTGTAATGATCGCCTTGATGAGTACTTCATCCCGGCTTGGTTGAGAGTTTTCGGCCTCCATCCTCCCAACTTGTCCTAGATTTTTGTCTTCAAGGAACCCAATGCCTCCTTCTTTGACCGTCCTCAGATTGATGGTAGACCCAGGTATTTGCCCGGATCGCCCATGCTCTTTATATGAAGAGCATCCTCCACTTTTTTTTTGCTCTTGGGTCGGCCCCCTTATTAAAAAATAGTGTTGACTTGGCTCTATTTATCCGTTGTCCCTATGCATAACAATATTCATCTAGTATGCTCCATAGGCCTTTAGAGTTCCGGGGCGTTCCTCGTATGAAAAACAGAGTCATCTGCAAAAAACAAATGATGGAGTTCCGGGCAGTGTAATCTCCTGAACAGTTCCTTCCTTGATTGCGCCCTCCATTCTTTTTGAGAGCACATCCGCAAGTAAACTGAATGAGTAGGGTTATAGAGGGTCGCCTTGCTTGATTCCTCGTGTTGGGACTATAGATGTTGTTCTTTCCCCATTGACCATCACTTGATTTGTTGTCGTTGCTATGCATTCCCTTATCCATCCCAACCATCGCTCATCAAATCCCCGCTTCCTTAGTGTGGTGATTAAGAACTCCCATTCCATTCCACTCTATCATATTCTTTTTGCATATCGATCTTCAAAGCGCATTCCACATTGTTTTCGGCCATGTTCATGCTCAAGTGGTGGAAAACCTCATGTGTTACTATGTTGTTATCATGTATGTGTCGACCTGATACAAATGCACTCTGGAAAGGGGTGATAAGCACTGATAGATAACATTTCAACTGGTTCACCAACACTTTAGATATGATTTTATACATGAAGTTACAACAACTAATAGACCTAAAATCAGTGGGTCTCATCGGGGTGGGCAATTTTGGAATCAACACTATATCCGTATTATTTAGGGGGGTTTGAAGGATACCTGTTCGGAAGAAAGCCTTGACCGCGGTGATGACGTCCGCCTCCACAAAGTTCCAGTTCCTTTGATAGAATATACCTGGGAAACTATCCGGACCCGGCGTTCGTGATCCACCAAGTTGGAATGTTGCCGCCCTAATCTAGACATCTGTCACCTCCCTCGCCAAGTTTTCATTCATCTCGGGTGTTATTTGGTTCGATATATATCTAAGGAAATCATCCCCCGGTTTCGTTTGCTCTGATGTGAACATGTCTCCAAAGTATCGACGGAGCTCATCTGCTATCCTCCCTTCCTCATCGATCCACTCCCAATTTTCGGCCCTTATCCTACATATTTGATTCCGTTGCCTCCTTGCTATTGCAGTATGGTGGAAAAACGTAGTATTTCGGTCACCATCCCTAAGCCATATGATCCTCGACCTTTGTTGCCAATATTTCTCCTCCCTCGCCCATAGTTTTTGGATTTCCCCTTTCAACCGTTTTTCTTCTTGAATCACATCATCGGTCATTCTCCCTTGCATATTTCTTCTCATGGCCTCCTTTGTTTTTGCGCTTTCTTTCATATTGTGACTGAACCTAGTCTTACTCCATGTCGTGAGTTTCACTCGACATTTATGCAACCTTTTGTACACCCCTTGCATGGCACTTCCCACAATCGGTCTCACCCATGCCTCTTTGATTACCTCCTTGTACTCCGGTTTTTCGAGCCACATTGCCTCAAATTTGAATATTCTTTGAACCTTCTTCCTTGGTTGTTTTAGTTGGACCACCATAGGTGCATGGTCGGAGCCGATTGCAAGTTCATTTAGGCATCTCCCCCTTTCGAACCTAGATGCCCAAACCGTGTTTGTCAACACACGGTCTAGGCGCTCACTTATTCTCTCTGAGCCACTACTGTTGTTACACTATGTAAACGGGTGTCCCTTTGCTCACAAATCCACTGTTTCGAGATCCTCGGTAACTTTTTTGAATTCATCCATTTGTCATTGGGATTTTCTTCGTTCACCTTGTTTTTCATGTGGGTGGCATATCGTATTGAAATCCCCAAGTATCATCCACCCTCCCCTTCGGCCCTTCTCTATTGTTTTGAGGAGGTTCCAAAGTTGTGTTCGTTCACGGGCCTCCGTACTCGCATACACCCATGTTACATATACTGGCTCCACACTTGTATCCATGTACATCTCACAATCCATACAATTTGAATCGGCATAAATGACCGAGACTCTAGTATCCCCCTTCCACCACAATGTGAGCCCTCCTGACGTTCCATTCGGGTTCACATAGTGTTTATTATCCATTCCCATCCGCACTCTAATCTTCTCGCAGTAGGTATCCCCATTCTTTGTTTCCATTAAAAAGATGATGTTTGGGCGATACCTTTTGTTGAGGTCTTGTAGATGTTGAATTGTCAAGGCTGACCCCAATCATTGATAATTCCATGAGATCACACTCATTGGACACCCGTGGCTGTTTCGGGACAGCCACCAGAACCCTGTGTTTGTGCATTTCCTTCTTCTTATTACACTATACCCTTCGGTTTTCTTATCATCCTCTTCTTTCGGTTTGGATTGGCCATGGTCTCTCTACGACTCGGGCTCGTGCAGACCCTAGGCTCACTTTCAGTTATAATCGATCTGAGTTCCCTTTGTCTCTTGCTTCCAGGTTGTTCGTCCATGTCCTCCCCGATCCTCTTAAGTGTCATCTTGTCTAGATACGGGCTTATGCCAGAAGTTGTGGTTCAGTTCAGCATGGTTGGTGAGGTGGGGGGTGTTTCAGGTGGGTTCTCAACAATGTAGGTTTGGATTGGTATGGTAAGCTCGGTCGGATTTGGTTGGGTGGGGTTGTCGGGTAGGAAGGTGATCATTGGATGGGCTATGTGGGTGGTTTGGTTGTATGGTTTCGGTAATGGGACTTGGGGGTAGTGTTTGGGTAGGTTAGTCATCCATGTAGGTAAGGGTGGGATTGGTTTTAGGGTTCCAATATGGTCGGTATAGGTATGTTCGGTTGTTATGGTTTGTTCCATGCTGGCGGTTTGGCTTGAGGTAGGTCAGTAGTGGTGTGGGCTTATATGGTTAGGGTTTGTATAGATGGTGATGGCTTTGGGGTTTGGGGGTTCGTCGATGGTCATCTCCTTCATGTTATCGACCAGTTATCTCCGCCATGGTATCGACCAGTTTTGGTCGGGGTTTGGTGGTTTCAGTTTCCATTGGGTCGAATTCCAAATCCACGCCCGAACTTGTTCTACTTTCATCCTCCCCTTCACTTCGTTTAGGGCATGATGGTCGCGGTCTCACCTGTATTGCAGCAACATACGCAAATTTCATCCCGTGATCTTTCAATTAGTGAAAATATTGCACCTGGGAAATATGGTCTTCAATAGAAAAACTTGTCCTTACAACTTGTCATTAGGTGTGATTGACTCCTGACTTTCTTCAATAATAAAATGTGGTCCTTAAAATTTATGCAGGGGTTACTGTTTAGAATTTTACAAAATGTTTCATCTAGGAGAGGTCACCCATAACTCCAAAATTATGCCACCTCTTAGAAGTTAGTGAGGAAGGACTATCCTTTTCTCTTACTTCTTTTAATATCTCTTATCTTATTGTTTAGGAGTTTACAATTTGTGCATTTTTGTGTGTGTCCTATACTATTTCTCAAACGACTACTTAATCCCTCCTTTGCTAGAGTGGATGAGTTTTGTCCAAATTGATCGACGTCTCAAAATGTAAGATCTATCTTAATCTAAACATCGAGAGGATGATGAATGCAACATTTTTAAGTAGGTTTCATAGTTGAAGGTGTAGGGGGAATCAAAGTCCTACCAAGTGTACATGATGCATCAATTCTTGTATGATTTGGAAAATAGCCAACCACTTCTACGGGAAAGACACAACACCAGATTCAGGATGAGAAGGGTCAAAGGGAACGAATTACTTTAAGAAGGGAGTCTGGTTCATTCAAAACTCATAAGTAGATAATGTTGTAGGAAAATGTGGATTAGGCGAAAGACAATTTCAGTGTAGTAGGGACCTTACCTTCTTGTAGTTTGCTACTGCACATCAGTAAAATGGGTAGACATTTCCTTATGATATCATGAAGTGTGTAAATGGAGAAACCATAGTCGACCTCCTCTACTTTGGTAGCACCTCTAATGGAAGAAATTTTTACCATTTGATGTTGAACCAGATTCCCCCTCGAGTGTATGATTAGTGTAGTGGTAGCAAATTTGATAAAGGATAATGAATGGTGACTATTTATAAGTGTTGAAATATATTAAACCTGCAATCATTTAGGGCACAACATAAACACATAATTATGTTACCTCCTATAACGATTGCCTTAGCGAAAGCGAATCTGCCTGAGGTTGAGATCACGGTATGCCAGACTAGAGGATACACCACGGGTTAACGGGCAGTGACCTAGGTTTTCACAGCTACTTACCTCAGTATGAACTGTAGGGCAGCAAAGTTTCTCTACTCAGGGTGAGAGTGAGAATAACGTCAAACATCAAGTTTTGTAGACTTTAGCATCCCTATGCATAAAGAGAATGGTCTGGCCTAGTATCCAATACTAAGCTTATTAGAATGAGCTTCCATTAATTGGCCCAATCTCCCCAAACCAACATCTCTCACTCGCACAAAGTGGGGGATGCACATTCATTAAGCCAACACGAGGAGGTCGGATTCCCCCTATAAAGTAAAGTCACTTACGAGGTAGCAGCCGTGCGATTGACAGACAGAACGAGCAAGCTGATGCGCATCTGTTAGGAGTTGCAGCGACTCGCATATCTCACAACAGTAATGGAAATGTGTCTTGTACCCTTGGTCATGCAATCATTCTCCAAATATGACCACACAAGGATCTTTTTTTATTTTTTACTACAACACTGCAACCATTTGATCCATTTAACTGAAGGGTTCTTCCTTTATCTTACCAACAGTAGGTGAAAGCTTTGTGCCTTTATCTTTTCTTCCTCACGAGTAATCTTTCTAAAGTATCTGAACGTTTTCTTTAGAACAACACTATCTTTTTGGAATCAAGCAATATCTTATGCCAAGTGATATTTTCTTTCTTTTGATATATATTTTTTCCGCAATCTAATTGCTTCTACTTCTGAGTTTTTTTTATTGTTGTTCATCTTCATACATATTCACTAGTATGATGACTACAATTAGCGACTGTACCACACATTAAGTCAAATAAGAAACCACAAAGCAAATAACCTTCAGACAGGTAAGTACTGCTAAAAAACTTGACATGAACCTAGACATTCCAAAATTTGATGTGAGTGACATTAGATACAATGTGAATAGCCAACAGAGTGAGGCATCCAACATCTATAAGATTACAAGTCATAATACTAAGAAGTTACAATGTTCCAAACCAGAAGTTGAAACTGTATACAATCAATGTGTGTGTGTGTGAGACAAACTTAATGTTGAAGTAATCACACATATTCAATAGTATATCATTAAGTGTCCTCTATTAAGAAACTTGTATGCATCATCATCATTCCTCAATTCAGAGAGGCTCATGTACTAATGACTCACTATACTCACTTAGTTCTTAGACTGAAAACATCTCGAGTTTTTGTTTGCAAGGAACAAACAACTTTTCAGTTAAAGGATTGGTCAGTATATCAGCTACCTATTCTATTGGTGGAAAGAAATTTATTAATACATGACCAAAGTTTACCTTTTCTCTTATAAAAAAAACAATTCAATCTCAAAAGTTCCATTTTTTAGTGATGAATAGGATTTTCAGTTAAAGCAACAACACTAGTAGTATCAATCCAAATCATTGGAACAGGAGAGACTCGGAGCCCCATTTCAGTGAGCAAAGACTTAACCCACATAATTTCACATACTGCATTTGCAATTGGCCAAAATTCAGTTTCATCACTAGACCTAGCAACAACTAACTGTTTCTTGGAACTCCAGATAATGGGATTACATTATAGAAGAAAGTAGTGACAAGAAATTGACTTCCTGTTTGAAATATCACCACCCAAATCAACATCTGAATATGATACTAAAGATACGTCCTTACTGGAAATGATGTTGTTCTAAACATTAGACCATTAGAGGTATGATTTGAAGCAGAAGTATGATCAACATCAGAGGAAGGAGTAGAGGGAGAAAGAAATTGAGAATCACAAGGAATGAATAAAGGCAAAGATGTGTAATTTTGTGTAGGTGTTGTGGAAAGTATAAAATTACTCTTAGAATCTGTAAAAGGAAACGTAAACTCATGAAAGACAATATTCCTAGTGGTATAGACGTGACCAGAAGCTATCAAACATTTGTAACCATGATAGTTATAACAATAACCAAGGAAGACACATGGTTCAGACGTAAAAGACAATTCTGTTTTGTGAAATGGACGCAGATGAGGAAAGCATCGACAACCAAAATCTCAAAGAAAAGAATAATCAGGTGAAGAACCAAATAGTTTCTCATGTGGTGAAATCTTGAATAGATTGTATCATGGCAATCTGTTGATAAGAAAAACAACAGTGAAGTAGACATCACACCAATAATGAAGAGGAGTAGAAGCTTGAGCAAAAATCGTAACACCAAGTTCTACAATGTGCCTATGTTTTTTCTCAACGATTCCATTTTGGTTAGAAGAATAGATAGGTAATACGATGTGAAATGTCAAACTGAGGAAGGTAAGTAGATAGAAATTGAAAATCTCCACCACCATCAGATTAAACATCTTTTATGGAATGACCAAGTATTGCCGAGATCTGTCTGTTTAAAAACGTGAAATACTCGGGAACCTCTCGATGGCTTGGTCTGGGGGTTTCGGATCTATGCTTTTCGCGAACCTTATTATACTTCTTTTCCTTTTTACCATAGTGTCATGGCTCTAGGTGACCCCACTTTTTATGAGTTGTTGCTCGCCCATATACCGCTCCATAAAATTTTTCTTTAACTCAGACCATGTCCTTATCGATCCTGCAGGGAGGCCAAAGAACCAAGACGATACTGAACTAGAGAGGGTTGACGGAAATAACAGGGCTTCATGCTTACTGGCGTGGATCACAGGATCTCCACCGCCACTGTATTCAGGGATGACCCTTGTCACCACATCGTTTGGTATTCTGATGGCTATAAGGTCTGCGGTGAATGTATGGGATGATCGCTCCTAGAAGGGAGTCATAACGGTTTTTCACTTTGGGTGACAATCAGCGTTTCGGTGGAGGCAGGGACTGGTATCCTGAGGTCATTTCTTGGTGTTCTTGAGGAGTAGGGGCACGTGGGTTTCCAGTTGCTGCTTCATGTGGCCCCGCCGAACGAGGATCCTCATGAGGAGCAGGCGCTTGTCTGCGGGCCTGTCCTATGATGGTTTCCAAGAAGGATAGTATCTCCGTGGTTACCAGAATGGTTTCCCCAGCCACTTGAACGGTTGGTCAAACTGGAATCTCAGTGGTGTGCTGAACAGGGGTCGATCTTGAATTGTCGACATGCTCCTGCGTCGGTCACGGAGGGACAGTGTCAGGGATTGCCTGGCTAGGAGGTTCTTGCTGGAGTGGAGAAGCGGCGGCAGATTCCGAGTTATCTGAGGATTGCTCGTTAACCTGTTTCCGACGATTGTAGTTACACCGAGTCTACATGACTGTTTTGCTCGTGTTCCCACATATGGCGCCAAATGTTGGGTATGAATTTCCTAGATGCTGACTTGACAGTGATTTGAATGTCAATTGATTGATGACCGTACGCTTTCGTCTAAGCTCCGATGAACCTGCTAGAAGGGGAGCGCAACATTGGGGGTGCCTCTGGGTCCCACTCCAATGCTTAAATGAGTATACTGTGTATATCCTCAAAACGTAATGAACGTTTGTAAAACAAGAGTATTTATAGGGATGGAAGACCAAACCGTTATAGTCAGCTAAGTATCTTTGTGAATATTGTGTCGTTAAAGATAAGGATAACAGATGTTACGGTTATTACGTAATATTGCAGTTGTCTTATGTAATCATTATAGAATATGCGCACGATATACACGGGATATCGTGGTTATATATTCTGTGTCAGTTTGTGGGACCGGAGTTGAGAGGTTTGACTCTCTTGGCGAACGCTTCCATGGCGAGCAGTAAGGGCTTTGGTCGATGGCGACCTGTAAGGGCTTTGGCGACCACTTTAGTTTTGGATTTGGTGTTGGACCACTTTATAAGTGTCAGTCTACCCTTAATGTGGGTCGGCCCAATTCAGAATGATGTGGTTTTTTCCCCTATAAAGTTATTTGCTCTTTGAGGCTTTACCCGTATTGGGCCATCACTATCGATACCCAACAATTCCCATCACCAACAACAATTGAGGAAGCTCTCCAAGGAGAAGTTAGTTGCAGCAGAGGCACCAACATAGCAGTTGTAGTCGTAGATGAAGATGAAGAAGGTGACGAGAGCTGCGCATTGGAACCAGACCCTAGGCACGTACAGTTGATGGGAGTTGTATGGTGTTTTTCATTATGTTTTTGATCCAGTGCCCTATCTGTTAAGAGGGACAACCACGGTTGAGGGTTCGTTTTGATGTAGTACCTTTTAGGGTTCGTTTTTATGTGCAGGAAAAAAGTAGAGACGACGATAGTTAGATCCTATTCATAATTCAAAGTTTTCTCTTAATAAATTGTTTTCATGATGTGACACAAGCAATTATATCAAATTATCTATCCACGAAGACCTAGACTTAATAAATATGAGTTGACACGGATCTCTAGGATTCCCAACCAAAGGACACCGCTTCAATTACAAATAGAGGAGGCTTCACATTTAAGTTAGCCTTCGCCTCTGAAGGAAACTTAGACAGCAAACGAGAATAGGAAGGCAATACTCTTCTTATCGTGATACCTTCTAAGTCAGTCTCTTTTATTGGCGATAGGGGTGTCAAAAATTGATCCAACACGTGGTTGACCCACCTACGGGTCATGTTTGGTCATACTTTTTGACCCACGGGTCATTTTGATACGACCCATGGATGACCGGTGAAAAAAACGGGTAAGATTTGATTCAGAATGGTTATTTTTGAAATCAAACCCCATGAGCTATCATATTCAACATCTATGAATGACTCAAATCAAGTTGAGATCAATGTGGACAGAAGAAGAAGGATTTACCAAGATATGATCACAAAGGAAACACACAAAGTAAGACAAATTCAAGAAAAGAAGAAAGTAACACTCAGAGTAAACAATCAATACCAAATTGTTTGAAGAATGTGTCATGACTAGAACCAAATGAGAGAAAAGCATGGAAACTATGGATCATCAATTTTGATAAAGTGATGACAGCGCAAGAACACAAAACTGAAAACCATATTAGAATATAACAAGACAAATGAGAACTTCGAACAGAGATGAACATACTAAATTCACCAACTGAACAAGACATATACTAGTATCAAGAAGACAAGACAACCAAACAGAGATCAACAACTCAAACACCCTAAGTTAAACACTTGGACAGAGCATCAACCTCCTCAAGAGAATACACACCAAGCTTTTGACGAAGAGGAACAAAAAACTTTTCAGTGAGAGGCTTCGTAAGGATATCTGCAAACTAATCATCAGAAGACACAAAGTTAACAAGCACATGACCATAACTTACCTTTACACGAACAAAACTTAGATCAATCTCTACATGTTTCATCTTAAAATGGTGTATAGTATTTTCAGTCAAGCCTATGGCAGTAGTATTATCACACCAAAGAACTGGAATAGATGAAATAGAAACCTCAAGTTCTTGAAGTAGAGATTTAACCCAAAGGATCTCACATATGGTATTGGTTATAACTCGGTATTCAGCTTCAGCATATGATCGCGAAATGACTGGTTGCTTCTTGGAACCCTACACAATTGGATTACCATTAAGTAGAAGGAAATGACCAGAAATGGACTTCCGATTGGGATCACTTCCCCAAACTGCATTTGCATATAAAACAAGTGTGACTTCATTATAAGGAACTGGAGAAGTTTGAAACAACAAGCCATGAAACAGAGTGCCTTTGAGATATTTCAACACATGAACAAGAGTATTCCAATGAAACAAAGTAAGGGATTGAACAAATTGACTCAGTTTGTTAACTGCAAGCGCAATATCAAGTTGTGTAGCACATATGCGTTAAAGAGAACCAACTGTACTCCCATACAAATCAACATTAAGACATGGGGAATTATACTTATCACTCAAGATTTTGGTCAAGAAATTACCTATCATAGGAGTAGACATAAAGGAAGTATCATTCAAACCTCTTCTATGAACCAGTTCAATATTATACTTATGTTGACTGGGGAGTAAACAATCATCCTTCACTTGAACATCCATCCCCAAGAAGTAGTTAAGTGTACATAATTTTTTTACTATAAATTAAGTATTAATTCAAGTAATGACCTTCTCACTCTCATGTTGATTGCTCCCAGTGACAACAATGTCATCCATGTAAACTAATAGAAAAACAGAATCTGCAGAAGTCTTCTTTATAAACAGACAGTTATCAGTTTTGGAAACAAAAAACATTAGCTTAAATCAGAGAAAATATTTAAGTTTTTCATACCATGCTCTCAGAGCCTACTTAAATCCATACAAAGCCTTATGAAGTTTGCAAAACCATAGCATTTCGAGATGAATCACACTACTCAAAATCAGGAGTCGGAAACATGAAAACCTCCTCAGTGAAATCACCGTGAACAAGGGCATTGTTCACATCAATCTCTCTAATCATTCACTTATTAGTTAGAGCTAAAGATAATACAATACGAACTGTAGTTTATTTAATAACAGAACTGAATGTTTCAGAGAAATCAAAACCAAGCTTTTGTGAGAATCCTTTAGCAACCAATCATGCTTTGTATCTAGCCACTGAGCCATCCGAGTTGCATTTGATTTTGTAAATCCATTTACACCCCCCACTAAGTTTGATGTTTAGTTCGAAGAGCAGAATGGATTGATGTTGGTTCTGAATTAAGTAAATCAGCTAAAACATCACCAACTGCACTTAAGGCTGAAAGTTGATATGCACTTTTGAATCTTGTTTGCATTGGGTGTGTGTTTATTCTTCTTGCACTTGTACTAGTCTTATACTGAGCTGAAATTTCTGAAGGCTGATTAAATTGAACTAAGGGAGCTGATAAAAGATCGTTATTGACTTTTGAAATAAACTTTGATGATTCAACTAATTCATTGGTTGCAGACGGAACATACCTGATCACAACATCTTGTAGATATGAAGATCCGATAGACTGAGCTGAATTATTCCCGGACAAGGGCTAAGGTTGTAGTGCAGCAGATGGATTGTCTAGTTGATCAGGAAGAGTAATAGAAGGTGGAACTGCTACTGAAATTCCTGACAAAGCGGACACAGAAATATCAAGTGATAGTATAAGACAATTAGGAGACATAATACAGTGATCCAAAGGTGTATCAACACAACCAAATGGTAAGAAAAAAGGTGTACTGGTGCAAGTATTCTTCGGAGCAGAAGAAAGCATGAATTTACTATTTCTACCAGCAAAAGGAAATACATGCTCATGAAAACGAACATGACTGGAAACATAGATTCGACCATCGCAATCCAAACACTTATAAACATGTTTCTGAGAACAATATTCAAGAAATACACATGGAGTTGAACGAAAATCCAACTTATGTTTGTTAAAAGGACGAGTGAAAGGAAAATAGAGACAGACACAAACGCGAAGTATAGAATAGTCAGGTACCTTGGCAAACAACTTCTCATGAGGGGTGGTAATAGAAAGTACCTGAGTAGTCAGCCTATTGATCAAAAACACAATTGTGAAGAAAGAGTAACTTCAATACTGCATAGGTAAACTAGCTTAGTACATAAGAGTTATACCCATTTCAACAATATGTGTATGTTTTCTTTAGACAATCCCATTTTGCTCAAATGTATATGGACAAATAATCCTATGAACATTGCCATGTTGAGCAAAGTAAGATGAGAATGATTTAAACTCTCCTCCCCTATCCGTTTGAACTGATTGTAATGAAAAAGAAAGATGCCTTTCGACCAAGGTATGAAATTTAATGTAAAATGTAAATCATCACTCTTTCGATCTAGAAAGTACATCCATGTGTATTGTGAGTAAACATAACCTATGCTCATATAAAAGTTCTTACCATTTGAGGCTACAGGGGCAGGTCCCCACAAATCAACCTCAACAAGTTGAAGAGATTTAGTATATTCGGTAGTCGAACTAGAAAATGCGAGTCGAATTCTTTTGCCAACAGAACAAGCAGAGCATAAACCATAGGATGATGGAAATTTCATACCAACTTGTTTGAATACAAAAGACAAGACTTTGGACGAGCCATGCCCAAGTCTTTAATGCCACAAAGTGGAGGCTTCAACAACATCAACAACTTCACACATAACAGTAATAGAAGTAGACTGTTTAATAGACGTAGGTGAACTATAACTATGGAAATCTAGTTTGTATAATCCTCCCGACTCTTCACCCTACAGCAAAACTTCATGAGTAGCTGAATCACAGATGACACGGTAGGTAGAATGAAACTCAAAATACACATTGTTATCCCTGGAAAAGTGAGAAACGGAAACTAAGTTCGTAGTGATTTCAAGAGTATAAAGTAAATTGTTAAGAAACGACTTAGTGTTTGTATTTATAACAGATGTACCAATATGATATATCGATAAATGGGAACCATTACCAACTTGAATTGTACCTGCTTCTTTATATGGTTCAGCTCCTGCAGATTGGCCAGTTGTGAGATGGTTTGAAGCCCCGGAATCAGGGTAGCAGACTTGATCTACACGGATTTATTGAAGATGAGGAAGAGATACAAAGTTCACATGAGGGGTGTGACTTTGATCTTGAGTAGGTGAAGGATCAACACAGTGGGGAGAAAAGGCAGACTAGTGTTTGTATAGCCATAAGGTACTCCACATAGAAAGATGAAAGGGTAATATCCAACCGGTGGAGCTGTAGGGAAAAAGACGACAGAATTAACAGGAGCAAAGTGCGAGACAATAGTAGGAGCATTTGATGGATTCTGTGGTACAGAGGCTATAAACTGGTATGAAGTTTCACTCCAATCATTCCAAGAATTTTGAATTTTGACGAACGTTTGCATACATTTGACCATTCGGACCATTCGAGGTTTTGATCCCAGGGAAGTTCACATAAAATCGTTTGTAGAATCTGTTTACTAGGTGACCAATTTTGCCACAAAGTTGGCATTGTGGAATGTTACCTCTTTGGCATCTTCCTCCAGCTCCTCTTCCACGATCGAACACCGGAGGAGAATTTTGAGTTGGTGAAGGAGCATATTGATTATGAACATTTGAAGACTTGTTTTGATTACCAGAAGTGCTACCAGTTTGAACATACTGAGAGGCTGCTGTGTTTTGTGTGTTTGATGTTGCTTTTTTGGAGAATTCTTCAGAGCTATGAACCATTGCCTGAGGAATTAGCACATGATCACACAGCTGATCCCGATTTATAGTTTCAGCATTGAGTAAAATCGGCAGAGACTAAATCATACGGTTTCCTACTTGCGTGAATCACAACAACTACATTATCGAATTGACCATTTACTCCATCACTAATTATTGAAATCTGTTGCATCTAATCTATTGGATGACCGCAACTCACAAGGCTATCACAAGTGGAATGATTATCAGCTACATAATCACGAATAGACTACGTTATCAGCTTTCTAAGCTTCAATCTGCCATAGAGACTCATGACTCAAGTGGTTGAGGATGATGAAAACATTTGATATAGTTTGGACCAAACTGCACTAACTATCATACATACTAGAAAGTATTTATTGACATGAAGACATATTAAGACTAATAGCTATGAAGCAAGAGCACTATCACGTTTCAGATATATATCATAGGTAGGATTAGGCTTTTGTTCACCATTCTCATTTACTATATGCATTGGAATATGACGAACACCATAAAGATGCGATTCCAGATTAAATCCACAAACAACTAGGAGTACCTATTGTTTCCAAGACTGGAAGGTGTCATCTCCAGTGAGCAAGTAGACACTCTTGTTCGAGAATGCTGGAGGAAGCAAATCATCCATTGCAGAAACCGACAGAAGAACCGAATCGAATTTTCAGAGTTGAATGCTGAAATTGTAGCTTGAACGATCAATCGGTTGTTGAAATCACAAGATTCTTGCAGTTCTGCTACCATAGATTGGATGAAGGATTGATAGCTTGAAAAAGAAGAAGATTAGAAACTTGGAGAAGAAGATATCATAATTTTGTTAAAAAAGAATTAACTGAAAAATAGAGTATGAAATTATACTATTTCGAGAAATTAAACATTACAAGATGACGTATATTTATTTATACTCTAATCTACATACTAAATAGAAAATTACAGAAGATGCTCTAAAACACTCATGAAGCACGCTAGAAGACTCAAGAAATCATTAGAAGACACAAACACTAATAAGAAATATTACAACACTTGAGCCTTCAATATATTAAATACAAAAATTGATTAAATACTTTTCACAACCCTAACACCAACTCTTGATCGTGGTTACTTTCCATCTTTGAGAAGGGATAATATGTCTTATCATGTCAGATAAGAGGAGACGACGCCTAGGATAATAAATCCTTTCTGACCATAGCGAGCGACGCCACCCCGGGCGACGCATCTATACTAAAGGAGGAAGGCGAAACCCATATCCTTGGTCAGGTGCACGTTATTATAGAGGTCGACGCCTTAATACTCAACGTCTGCCTCTCGAGCCAAGAAGGATGGTACTCCTGTTTTGGATAGTCTGAGTTTTTGAGCATCGACCTCCTTTTAACGGATTTTGCTTTAGATGTTGTCTTCTATTTTTAGGCTGGAGGTTTGAAAGCTTCCCGGGGAAAATTAGATTTTTTAGGCAGGACGATTTGAAACGTAGGCTGGAAAATTTGAATTTCTAGGCGAGAAATTCAAAAAGAAACCCGAATTGATTCAGCTCATCTTCCTGACGTTAACTCTATTTTGACCGTTACGTTTCAACAGTCCAGATGGCTTGACGTTTAGACTTATGAGAAGATGATCATTGAGGGGTTTGGGTTCCAATATAAATAGAGTTGCCTTCCCACATGTCCAGAAATTTTTCCCTCCTCGTGTTTTACCTTCTTTCTGAGAACATTTCTCTTACCATCTTACACCATTGCACAGTGTTACCTTACCGCGTCAGAGTGGTAATGCTTATTCAGGAAATCGAATATGGACTCTTTGAGCGACACCCCTAACAGTAAGGTTTAAAAATTCATTTTACTTCCATTGATCCCAAGCCAAACTTTATCACACCAGAAAACTTTGTCTGGGTTGTTGAGTTGTCGGGAATGAGCGACGCCGAGAGCCATCGATATTCAATTTCTGAGTCTTCAGACGATGACCATCCTATGTGTCATCCCAGATAAGATGAATCGACCATTTAGTTAGCTCAAATAGAGGCCGGTTTCGCTTCCCCTATTGCAACTCTTTAGTGGAACTATGTCGCTATTACGGCATCACCCCTACACAGCTTTCTCCCAATGACATGCGCATGTGGGTTGGCTTTAGAGTTTTGTGTTTCAATAGGGGTTGGGTTTACTCCCTTACTCTTTTCCATTCATTCTTTCACCTTCAGTCAAATGCCTTTTACATTTTGCTCTTTCAAACACATTTTCCTGAGTTCAAAGACTATAATGCTCGACGCTTTGGTTGGGATACTTGGTCTTGGAACTCAAGGCGTCCGCTGGTGAGTGGATTTAAATCAACTAACTCCAACTGGAAGAGCAAATACTTGTTCTTTAAGGGTGGCATCGCCTGACCTTTAAGGATGCCCCGAACGGGCCCTGCTCCTACTTTTTCGGAGTATTATGAAGAGGAGCGGAACACGTTGCACTTGATTAATTTAGATCCCACCAAGGACCTGTTTCATTATATTCCAAACGGAAACTTCGGAGGTGTTGCTTTTACACGCCGCTATTAAATCCTCGGATCCCTGACCAACGATTTATTGAGTACCTCTCTAACTCTTCCTCTTCCCTTTTGTAGGTTTTGATTATTTGTTTGAGGCTGACACCAGAACTATTCAGGCGTTGACTAAGGTTCTTCCCATGGAGGATGAACCTCAAAACAAGAAACACAAATGGGAACATGGCTCCAAGAAGGAGCCACAACCAATGGATCCAGTGACTGTGTGTCCAATGTTTTTGGATGAAAAAACCAACATCGCGGTGACGGCGTACAAAGGTGCACTTCATCATTCTTTTTATAAGGATAATACCATTTTTGCTGCATTTCTTCAAATTTAGCGTCGAAGCGGTACGTACCTCCAATTTTAAGAGAGGATCGATGATCGTATTACTGAAAGAAGACTTATACGTATGGTCGCTGGCCTCCAGGTCCCAAGAAGCCGACACTTGAGGAGCCTACAACCACCAGATTATCCCCCGGGGTGTATTTCGCTCCTAAAGATTCAATTCGTCTAATTGAAGTGTCGCCACTTCGCACCGCCTCCCCCAGTCGCTCCTTGTCTCCTGCGATTACAGTGGATCAGTCCTTGGACCGTTACCAAGGGTCAAGCTTTGACCTGAGGCAATACCTATATGAGGCTCCCATAAGGCAGAACTGACCACAACCTACGTAGCTAGGGCGCCGCCTGAGGGGTGGCAACTTAATAGAGGTTACCAACCTTTGTCAAAAAGATCTTTCCCTCCATCTCCTCAGTGATATCGTCCATCAATGGGAGCGATGATAGCTCCACTACATGCCCCAATGGGTTGAATGAGCGGTCAAGCGTCGTTTGACCTCCTTGGCGTTGGTAAGCTATTTATTGATACTTAGAGATTTTTCACGGTTGTTATCATGACACTTATAATTTTTTTCTAAGTTCCTTATCTTTCTGAATTTCATTTTGTAGCTTGTCGCCTCCGAGACTGAGGTTAGTGCCTTGGCAGTGAACCTGACACACAAATCTACTGCTCTGGAAGTGGAGGATTCGAAGGAAGCCCACGCGGCTGACCTAGAGAAAGAGATCAACCTTCCCAAGGAAGTCCTGATTGAATGCCCAATTCGATATGTAGAAGGTCGGCATTTTTTCTTCTCAGATGTCGGAGTATGAGGAGTCGGCGACGCATTACCGAGAGGCTCGGGAAGTTGAAAAAATGGCGGTCTCATGCCAAGGAGAAGGAGGCGACACTCTAAGAGAGGGACATATCCAAGCTCGAGGCATCCAGTGTGGTGGAGGCTTTTAAAAAGACTACCGAATTTGCTCGATTTGCTAAGAAGCACTGCATGGCGAAGCTCATCAAGATTTATGGTGACTTGGTCATGCAGGTTCACTACATTCAACTCAAGTTTTTGGTTCATCAAGTGTAGGGATTTCAGGCCTTCCTCCAGTTCCAAAGGTAAAAGGCGGATGTTGCAGACCTATAGGTTAAAAGGTTGCCTCTGGCTGAGGCGCAGGCGACGACTTCCAATGCGAAGGAGGCGCCAGAGCCCAGTGGTTACAATGGATCCTTGGGTGACAATGATTATGCCACGCCATAGCTTTTCACTTAGGTAGTTTTTTAGGAATATGTAACTATCTTTATGCCTTGTAAAAAACGTCGACAATATAATGAAATTAGCTTTGCGTTTTTAACTAATATATCTAATTAATGAGTCGTCGACTTACATCCTTCGATCTTATGATTTTTCACTCTATGTCTTTCATGCTTAACTAATATCTCTTATGCGCGCCATTACCTAACCTTTCTGCTCCTTAACCATTCAAGCGACAAGCTCCTCAATCTATTTGTGGGTCATGCCACGAGACACCATTGTCACGCATGTGCCTTGAGTGGCGATGCTGATTGGGATGGGATGTAGTAGCAGTGTGTACAAAGGCACTAACTCAGGTCATGAGATTGCCTCTTTTGTTCGATACGACTCGGTTGGGTAGACGGTGCGAGAAGTTGCTCGACGCTCTCTCCTATCCAACAAATTATCTAGGGTAGCAATGAAGTCTGGAGTGAGGATTACCTCTGAGGCAACTTCTCTTGGCGGTAGTGCTCGACCGAAAGAAGTGATATGCAACTCTGTCGTGCAAGGTGCTATTTGAACGGGCCTAGGGGCGTTCGAGGCTTAGGTTCCTCAATAGGGGCCAGCGTAGTGGGTTGAAGCCTCAGTTGTCCTCGTAAAGGTGTTGAGGCACTAGGGAGCGACTCCCCATGCGTAATGTCACGCGAAGGCATGAAGGTAGAAGGCTCCAAGTGTTTCTGAAGACTGTAGAGTGAATCCCTTTCTCCTTGTGGTTTGTCTTTGCTCTTGTGTTGGGGGGATATATGGTTGTATAGCTCAGTTCTCACATATGGTCTTGATTCCTAGCTTCTTCAAAGTGTCACACTTAAGTGCTCCTAGACATGCACAAAGGAAAACCCTGGGTGTTCCCGATTGTTTCCCCTCCGATGTTTAAGTTAGTCCAGGTGTTTGAGAGGGATACTTACTTTGTGAAAATATCAAAGAGCATTAAAGAGCAGTAAATGCTTAGTATTTATAGGAAGTTAACCCGTTGACCGGGTTAGCTTTTATTGTGGTTAGCTAACTCTTGACCGTGGTTACTTTCCATCATTTGGAAGGGATAAAATGGCAAGTCATTGGGTTTAGAGTAGGTGTCTTATCATGTCAGACAAGAGGAGGTGACGCCTAGGATAATAAATCCTTTCTAACCATAGTGAGTGACCGCATCTAGTCATGTTAGCCGAGCCTAATGTCACACAAGATTTAGGTCCCCTTTAGGACCCTGGGTGATGCACCTATACTAAATAAGGAAGGCGAAGCCCATATCGTTGGTCAACAGAACGTTATTATAGAGGTCGACACCTTAATACCAAACAGTGTGTATGTTTCTCACAAAACTTAATAATGGTTTTTTTAACAGAAGGGAAACAACCGAGCAATCCAAACTTTCCTTCCTATAGGTGTTGCGGAGCATTGGAGAGATGAATTGGACTGAAATTAGCAAGATACAACATTGGTGAAGTAATAAACAACTTATGGCTCTAGCAAATACCTGAGCGAAGGTTAACCACGCACTCCCGGAGGATGATTCTTTTGACTCACCTCTACTCTTACAACAAGCACATACCGTGCAACACCAATGTTTTGGCACCTCAAGGTGGCCCTTCAAGACCCCCATCGATCGACGCAATACATGAGGATTCATCACATCAAGATTTTGGAGCAAGTGCATCATATGAGTTTTGTCAAGAATCCCGGTTGCCACCATCACCTACAATGTTCACCGTGGAACAAGTTAAGCAACTCATTACTCGGAAATTGAAGAGGAAGAATGAGGGAAGGGTGATGCTTGTCTTATGGTATAGGACGTCGCATCCCTTGACCTGGATACTATATCCATCATTGTCCCTCAAACACATCATATCAAGAGCTATCTGTGAGTACAACGGCAAGGGAGACCCAATTCAGCACAAACAGAAGCACATGTCCTCACTCTTGGGAAGAACGTGCTATGACAATCACTTCACGCTTCACTTTTCGGGAACGCTCACTTGTAATGATTCTTGTTGCTTCTTTGGCGTTCCTACAACATCGATCTCTTCTTGGTTAAATTTGAAAGAATAATTCATCTACATTACATGGGTAAGCATCAATTCCTCAAAAATGCCAGTTTTGTGGATGACATCGGATAAGGAGGCGATAAGACTTTAGTAAGCTATTATGGCCGTTTTAATAAACACTTGCCTAACATAGAACAAGTCATCTCAAGCGGGAAGGAAGTTATCCGATCATTCGTCAAGGGAAACATGAGCAACACTTTCATAAGAAGGTAAGAAGGAGGATCATAGGCGTTGACCATGAAGGAAAATATTTTAAAATTACACCACCCCGTTGACTAGGAAATCTCTGTCATCCTAAGAAAAAATGAGAACCAGGAAACCCACCTATGCCACAAAAAAATGACCCTCCCATGGGACATAATTTTGATTAGTATTGCCAATGCCACTGAGCAAAAGGTCATCACACCAACGACTATAAAATCACGAAATGATATATTGAGTCGCTGATACAAACAGGTCTCCTTAAAAATTTTATCGCCTTCAAAAGGGACTAAAGTGGAAGCCCAACAAGGCAAGGAGAAAGGAGGTCATATCCTGTGGGGATAAAAAAAGCACCAGAAGCTTCCAGGTTGAAGACATGAATGATCAATGTCATTAGTGGAAGCTTCACCTCACGGGGAGAACTAAACAATGTAAGGGAGGCTTATGACACCCAAATTTCCGACTCTGCTTCCTTGGAAATGACCTCGTGGGTTGGAAGATTAGGTCATCTCCTTTTTGAAAGCTGGCATGGATCAAGTCATCACTCTTCATGACGATGCATTGGTGATCACTATTGAGATAAATAGTTACGATGTGAAAAGAGTGATGGTAGACTTAGGTAGCTCAATGAATATAGTCTTTCTAGACACTCTCACAAGTTGTGAGTCACAACCCTAGGGAAATTAAAGAGAGACTTAAAGCAAATGAACTTCAAAGGATTTGCTGCAAGGGCCACCTACCCACTGGGTGATAAGCCTACCACATGAGGCCAAGGATGGAATAAGTTAACAACCAATGTCGTCTTTCAAGTAATTGACTTCTCAAACTCATACAATATCATCTAGGACCCATTACACTTAACCCCAATAGGATCGTCTCCTCTACCTTCAACCAGAAAATGAAATTCCCAACTCCTCACATGATTGGCCAAGTCAAAGGTGACCAATCAATTGTGTGATGTTGCTACGCATATGCTACGCCTCGCTGAGATTAAAGGGAGGCGTTGTTAATTTAGACAGATGAAGACCTTAAGGAAGAAAGGAGTCTACCTACCCCAGTGGAAATCTTAGAAGAATTGGATATCAATGGACCATGAAAATTTGTCTGAATAAGGGTGACGCTTCCCAAACAAGAAACCACAACACTCGTCACGCTTTTTCGTGAATCAAGGAGGTCTTCACCTGGAATCCCAACGATATGCCAAGTATTAGTAGGAATATCATCATTCAAGAGTTGAGGATTAACCTGACCATTAGGCTAATCACTCAAAAGTGAAGGCCAAAAGGGGAGGAAAAAACCATCGCCATTAAGCAATAGGTATAAAAGTTGGTCGATGCCAACCATGTAAGAGATATCAAATTCCAGACTTGGGTCACTAACCCGATCTTGGTCAAAACATGAACCAACAAGTAGAGAATGTGCATCAACTTCAGAGAGTTGAATATGGCATGCCCCAATGACTCATACCCTCTTCAAAGAATAGACTAGTTGGTCGACGCCACCTAGAGTCATGAACTCCTAAGATTCATGGACACCTATTCAGGCTATAATCAAATCAAGACGGATGAAAGTTGCGCTAGTCACACAATGTTTTATGCTGACAACCACATATACCATTGTATTGTCATGCCTTTCAGAATAGTTAATGTTGGTGACACTTACCAACGGATGGTCAATAAGTTGTTTGCACAAATGATCGGAACAACGATGGAGTTGTAGGTTGACAATGTGTTGGTAAAATCAGTGTGATGCGTTAACTACACAATGGATCTGAAACACACGTTCGAGTGCATGCGTCACCATCAAGTGAGTTTGAACTCATCAAAATGCGCATTTAGCATCCATTTGGGAAAATTCTTGCGGATTCATGGTCATCCTCAGAAGAATAGAGGTGAACCTTAAGGAAGTTCCCCCACCAACCACAAGGAAGTTCAAAACATCAATGGAAGATTAGCGACGCTTAGTCTATTTCTTGCCAAATATGGACTGAAATCGTTTCCTTTTTTTATAAGTTTTAATGGCTAAAAAAAGTTTTAATGAATGCTTGAGTGTAAAAAGTCATTCAAAAACAACTACAGGACGCTCCTAACACTCTCCAAGTCATCTAAAGGCGACACCATATTTCTTTACATTACCATGAACCATAAAGTTGTAAACTCCATAATAACTAAAAAAAATGGCTAAGTCTTAAGCCTTAATCTAGTATGTAAACAAAACACTGACAAAGGTTTAAATGATTATCATTAAGTTGACATATATGTTTATGTGTTGGTAGTTTTCGCAACGAAGTCGCGCCCTCATTTTCACGCTCAAGAAAATCATGTCTAAATAAACTAATCAAACTTCGAAAAAGTTCCTACAAAATTTTGATGCCTTGGGTAAATCTTTTTCGATCTTGTGATTTTCTTCTCCCTCAATAGGCTAGATATGGTAGCATCTTCCTGAGTCTCTCTTTCTTTGAAGAATCCTTCCTGCTTACCAATGGCTTCCCATACTAGAGAATCATCTTTTGTTCTTGATTTTGTATATTCCTCTCCGGATATAGATGCATCTTCTATTTTGGGGCCTTCTCGGAGGTTCGTTTACCATGTGTCCTCTTGCTCGGGTAGTTTTTCCTCCGTTTACAATTGTTTGTTTCACTGTTTTTTTTGTTTTCATTTGTATCTAGGGTTTTTTTCCTTTTATTTGTTACATGTGAAACCAAATGAGTTGAAGCATAGGGTTGTAAGGTTGTGATGACTCTAGGAGTTATTTGATGTAGAACGCTCTAGGTACTCTAGGTCAGGTCTATAGTATCATTAGGAAGGCGATAAGGCGTACATTTACCCTGCCTAGCATGATATTAGTCTAAGAATCTCTTATGCGCTGATTTTAAGGAGATGTTGGTCTACGGTTCTCCTCAACCCCATGCAACTGTCCTACAATGCCTTACGATCATAGGTAGGGTTTAGGGTGTTATCCACTCTTTGAGAGTAAGAGTATTTGGTGACCCTTTTTGGGTATTTCTTTCATCTCTACACCGATCAACATGTGATTCATAACTTTTAGGCTAGGTGGGTCACTTTAAGGAATAACGAGCATGGGAGTTATGAGATTGGGACACAGTCGTCAAGTTGATAGAAGTCATTCGGTCAACCAATGCAAATTACAAATAACGGTACTTTTCTTTCAAGGAGGAGCGTTGTGGGATTTATGTACTCGTAATAGGGATGTCACTTTGGGATTTGACAACCTCTCTGCTCACGACCGAATGTTCATCGATGTTATCTGTGACAACCATAAGTTGTCATCCTTCCAGCCTTTTCACTCGGTAAAGGAGATCACCAAATTGACACTCGAGCTAGTTGGGATCCAACCTCCTGCCTTTGGTCCAATCGATTGTGTAATTTCTTGGTTTTTATTTTATACATGTTAGTCAATCCTTAATCAGTTTGATGTTTCATTCACAAGTCCATGCAGTCTGTTTGCGGAAGAGGCTTCTCTTCACTCGATACCTCTGACTAGAGGTGTCAATTTTGAACCTGACCCGAACACGACCCAGGTTCGGGTCAGAAAAATAGGGTGGCAGGTCATTTTTGGGTGGACCGTCTGACTCGAACCTGTCGGACAGGACATGTCGGGTCAGATTGACCTGTCAGACCCGAAACCGACCTGTCGGACCCGTAAAAAAAACTTCTTCGTAGTGATGACCATGAGAAAGCAGTGTGCCCTATATAACTACATTTGCAGAAATTGGCATCGATTTAATAAAATTTAGCTTACTGAAGCTTCATATTGGGACCTAGAAGATCGACTATGCAACAGTAGTGGTCAAGCTCTAGTTCAACCATGGTATCAAAGTAGAACTTCCTTGGGGTAATAGACCCGCATGTCGGCAAGAGGAGTGGATTCTAAGATATGTGATAGAATCGGGTCTGACCTTTTTGACATTCATCTTCTCGAAGAGCTTGATCGCGTCGAGTGCCATTTCATAGTGTGAAAATTCAGTGATCATCGAAATCCAAGAGACGATGTTTTGCTTTAGCATTTCATCAAACACCTGGGTCGCCTCGTCCACAGTTCCAAGTTTGCAATATATGGTGATTAGAGCATTGGCTATATGGACGTATGAACATAAATCCATGTGGATTGATCAGAAATTGGTGATTCTGCTTAGCAAGAGAGCTCTCGATCCAAAGCACGCGCTCAAGAGGCTGACAAGCGTGATATCGTTTGGCTCTGACGAAGAATTTTGCATAGATTGGTAGATGTTGAAGCACGATTTTACGTGATATGATTGTGCGTAGCCTATTATGAGAGTTGTCCAGGAGACTGAGTTTCAAAGCCTAAGATGACACCACGTAAAAGCATAAAACCATTCAAAGCCACCACCCAACTGCGAGTCTTCTGGAGACGCATCGACAAAAATCATACGAGCGGCTTGATGACCTGATCAAGAGGGGAAGCACGAATCCATGAAAATACTCTTTGTGCCTTCTTGTAAATATTAATCGATGTGTGTATCGTCAATCGTCATGGCTGGTGGCTTTGATGATGATGACCAACAGGTCAGGGGGACGACTTCTTCGTGAAGAAGTTGAGGAGACACTACGTCGTCAAATGTTGCAGAGTCCTTGAGAGCTCTGGACGCTCTCCTCCACAGCCTCATTGATGATGGAACTTGCTGCACATACGTTGTGTCTTTATTTGAAGCATAAGGGTCAGGTGGGTCGAGTTGCCGAGTGGCTAGGTCGGGTCCGGGTCGTGAAAGCTTACCCACTCAGCTCAACGGGTCGGGATCGGGTCGGGTCGGGTTGCCCCACGGAGGCTCTCGGGTCGGGATGACCCAACCCAACGGGTTGACCCGAATTGCCACCTCTACCTCTGACCAGGTGACCGGAGAAGAAGGGGATCGTTCAAGGAACTCCCCCTAGCGGGATCTCTATAGACTGAAGGTAATGGTCCTTTTTGTCTTCTTTTTTTTGTAAGAACACTTATGACCACTGGTTTTATTGTAGGTTGTGTTGGCGAGGGGTGATCTCCTTTTGGTTGGTCCCTACTTGGAAAAGGCATAAGACTCTTGCATACAAGGGCTAGGGTAATACTCTTGATTTCCCTGTTGCTTCTACAGACACTCTATCTGATGATGCACCTCCTCACGTGGGAGGCCAATAAATTATTCCACCGACTAAATATTTTGTTTTTGAAAATGAAGGTACTGCGACAATAGGGCTTGAGAATGTGACTTCACCTACTCCGAAGGTACCTGATGGGGTTCCTTCTTGTTGCGAGGTCCGACAGAATTTTGTGGGAGTCTCTTCCATATAGAGGAGGATGTTCTGCTGATTATTCAAAATTTTGCTTACCACGTCCATAGTCGCTTTCACAATATGGCGAACGTAAGCGCTATTTTTTTTAACCCTTTTGTTTTGTTGTATTCCTCATTTGGTGGACCCTCATTCTTAATTCCATATGTATGCAGTTCATTGACTGAGGGCTTGACATGTGTGACTTTGTGGGTGACCTTTCTCATGCTCATTGGGCATCTTTGGGATAAGTTCCTCGTTTACGGTAAAGGGTGGCAACCCTTGAGAGTGTCCCCCTAGACGAGGTCGACTGAATTAGTGTCACGTGGATTAGTTAGAGCGAGACAAGGTGGACCAAGTGCAAACTATGGAGGATGCGTGCCGGTTGCTCCAATAGAAGCCAAGATCCTTCAGATTGAGCTGGCCAAGGTCGAGGAGGAGCGAGTGCAAAAGGCGACTGAGATCGCTGCCCTGTAGGAGGCTAAGATCCAGGATGACTTTGAGATCTAGCAATTCTTGGATGACTTATCCGCCTCGATGGTTATGCGGGACCAACAAAAGATTACGTTGTCTCGTTTGAGGTTTGTCTGCACTCCGTCGCAACTCGATTAAATGTGATATTGTCCTTAAATCATATTTTGGGGGGGGACCATAAAGTGTCAAATGAGTTTCTAGAGAATGCTCTTGAGGTCATGCAGACGAAGATCTTGGAGGTCAACCCGAGTTTCCTTTTAATCGTGTGGAGTCCCGTTGCGACTTTGCATAGATGGAGTTCGTGGAAACAGCCTAGGATGACGAGAGGTCTCATTTTCGTTTGGCCGAGCGAAGTGTTATTGATGAGTTAAGGAGGCAACCTCTAAGGATGACGAGCCTACTACATTCTAGGAGCCCCCAGCTTCTACAATTATCAAGGCATTGTGTAACCCAATTCCTTAGTTTTTTCTTATCCCATTCTATGGTTTTTTTATATGAACTCTCGTACGTTGAATGTTTACTTTTATCGTCTTGATTGTGATTTCAACTTGCACATCATCTGATAATAGCTCTTTCATTGTTGCGTACATTATGGCAACGGGATGATGGTTCATTTGCCAATATTTCATTAGTCGCCCCAGACATTCTCTTCCATGTGAGGTGTAGGGAATTTCATATTTTGTCTAGTACCGAGGGTAAAATCCCATTAGGGTTGATAGTGGTCCACCGAAGAATGGCGTTGTAGGTTGTGGTAGCATCTACTATTAAGAATAGGACGTCGATTATGAAGTTCCTCCAATCGTTGGATATGATGACCATAGTCTGATGGCTCCAAGCGGGTAGATTACACTCCCTATGAATTTTATCAAGGGGAAGTCGACGTTTTTGAGCTCTTAATGTTGTGTCCCATATTTTTGAAAGAGTATAGGAAAAGTATGTCGGTCGAGCTTCCTCTGTCTACTAGGATCCTCTTGGTTTCGAACCCATCTATTACGGTGATGATAACAAAGGTATCGCTGTGAAGGTTTGCAATGTGGACCATGTCTTCCTTTGAGAAGGATTTGACCTCGTTTCCAGTCGCTCTGGGCCTATTCCTTAATTATGATTTCGTGGCCAGCTGGGTGACATATATTTCTCGGCCTTTATTGTTATCACCTTTTTTTGCGAAACAGGCAGATATCATGTTAATGATTCTTTTCTTCTGTTGTAAGGAACTTGATTGTGCTTGGTCCATTCATACTGTAGGTGAGCGACTGGACTTCTTCTTGGTAACCATGTTCTTTAAATGGCCTATTTGGATTAGGTTCTCGATTTCCCTCTTGAAGACCCTTGAGTCATCAGTTTTATGTCCTTTCACTCTCTACTAGTGATAGAACCTAATTAGATCAACGCCCGTGGGAGGGTCGTTCTCGCGTCGGGGAAGTGGTTGGGCAAAGGATTGTTTCTCCATTTCTTCTACGACTATTAGTACCTCTCGATTAAGGTGTGTGAAGTAGTGTGGATATCTCTTTGCGGCTTGCAGTCGGGCTTCAGGCTCTTGTTCCTCTGCTTCTCTTTCCTCTTCTACTCCTAGTTTGAGTTTAGAGTCATGGGGATATAAGGATCCATCATTGTGTTTTCCTTTTCCATGTCATTGTACCCCTTGTCCCGAATGGCGATCATAACTATTTTTAGCTTCATAGAGGCGTTGTTCAAGACGTTGAGACCGACATGAAACACATAACAAAATTTTATTTCTCCAAGTTGTTGGTCCATATCGTTGATATCCTTATGGAACAGACCGTATAAGTTGGGTAGAGTCTTGCCTGAGTTTGTGTTTTTGTTTTTTTAGAGCTACTACGTTCTTCAATAGTTGGTGCAAGTCCATGTGTCCTTGTATGGATTCTATTTTGAGGTATTCCTAGTAATCGACTGATTCTGGGGTATTCCAAAGAACCACGAGTATGCTATGTGGATAGCGTCGAGGGAAGAGTAACATAAAGTGATCGTCGTTGCATGTTCTTCCTAGAATACAACCTCTATACTTATTAATGTGTTTAATTGGGTTCCTTACTCTACTAAATTTGGGGATTTGATATTGCCTAGACTATGACATCCTTGCAGATCTTCATACTAACCAAGGTGGGTGTAAAAGGGTGTTTATCAAAGTGATCATCATTGTGTCTTCTATTCTTTGAGTCTCTTGGTGATTAGTTCTTCAACTTGTCCAAGCTTTAGATGGTGTTGGTCGACCATCTTAGGGGGGAGGAAGGGGTCTTGATGTGTCTTTGCGTGTGGTTGCCTAACGCTTGACATACTCAAGAAGATCCTCGAGGACTGCCAGGTTTTTGGTTGAGCAATCCTAGATCCTCAAGTTGAGGGGAGTTATCCATTGGTTGTTCTAGAGATGAGTGTGGAAGGTCTGTGCCCGCTTCAGCTAACAACTCACATGTCAGTGGTCTATCGAGCGGAGGACTGACTTGACAGAAGCAGATCTGCCTAAGATTGGAATCATGGTCTATCGAGCGGAGGACATGTCACGGGTTAACGGATAGTGACCTAAGTTTCCACAACTACTAACATTTGTATCAAGCGTAGGGTGACTAAGGTTTCTCTTCTAAGCAAGTATGAAAAACTCCATGTTTATCTACCTTGAACACTTGTATACATAGCCATATATAGAGGGAATAGATTTGGGTCAGTGTCACTATACTGAACTTTATTAGAATGAACTATCACTTATGGACGACCCAATAACCAAACCTAATATCTTTAGTGGATGTTACTCTTTAAGTGTGAGAATTATATGACTGGTTTCTCTAAGAATGACCCCTACACCATACAAAAACTAAAGAACGTAACTCACCACTTCGAAAAAACCGACTCCAACTAAGCTGCGCTCTTCTCCTCGTCGGCGTCGAAATCAATCGAACTCAGTTCGGTGAGGGTCGAACACCACCTAAGCATCAGGGTCTCAGCTGAACCCATCTAGAAACCTGTTGCTCGGAACCCAACCATCGGAGGAAGTCGCACCCTGTTTTCTACACAGGCTTACTGGTCCTTGCGTGAAGTTCCATCGAGGAGGTCTGCAAGGAGGAGACGAAACTCATAGCCAACAGCACCAACAAGATAGTGACCAAGCTCCCCAAGCCATCGACTGAACTAGCGACAAATCCAGACCAAGCCAGGTCGACCTCACCAGGGCAGACGATCCAGCGGAGACAAACAACACTGAGCCTCCCCACAGAGCCATCAGGCAAAGCAGACCAAAACAGAACGATTGCACTATATTCATTTCCCATCCACTTACCTGAACTTTCACTTGTTCTTGCAGAAAGTTGCCACCCGAGGTGAAGGCTCTGAAACCACAGAGAAGATGTATATCACCTCTAGTTCTAGCGGGCCAAACAGACCCGGGATAGAAGTCACCGACCTTGACTCAAACCAACAAGTTCAAAACGAGGAGTGGTATGTGAGAAAAGTACTCTCACAAAAGGTTATCAAACCGAATATCATAAGTGGGGGGCTCCGATCAGCTTGGGCACGATATGGGAAGGTTACCTTCTCTGAATTGGAAGAGGGAATAATGTTGTTTGAATTCAAACGACAAGAAGGTGCCATCTAGATTCTAGACAGATCACCATGGTCAGTCAATGGACATATCTTGAACATCAAGAAATGGGCCCCGAGTGTGGGCGTGAAGGAGGTAAACTTCCAAAAGGTAACTTTCTGGATTCAAATACATGATCTAAGTCTTGAGAAATTCAGTGATGCCAATGCATGGAAGCTAGGGAATATGATAGGAAGTTTCCTAGAAATTGACAAGCACGTAGGGAGAATAAGTCGGAGCTATATGAGGGGATGAGAAACATGGGTCACCACAAAATAAGGGTGAGAGGAGATCATGGGTTGATATAATGGCGGAGGTGGGGGGAAAGGAAACGGGAGAAGGCTCATACACGTGAGAAATAGGAGGATCAATATGCCGAGAAAAAGGAAGCCAAGGTGCAGCCTGAAACCCAAACAAATGAAGCCATGGTGACTGACCAAGGGAAACAGAGATTAGTGAAGCACAAGGGGAAACTGAACCAATGCAAGAAGAACCGCCAAACCCGAGAGCCCTAATCCTCCATAGTAGTCAAAACCAAGAACACCACCCACCCATACCCGCCCATGCTCACAAACATAGGACTCCATGGCCCCCTAACAAACCAAACTGGTTGATACTAATCATCCCCCCACCCAATACTGAACCGACCATACCATTGCTCATATACTCATCCGCCGCAACATGCCAAGTTGCCCCGACCGAACAAACCCAACCCACCACCAAAACCACACAACCAAACCAGTCCGTGATCACATACCTACCCGACCACCCAACCCACCACCACACAACCGACCCCCACCCAACCCTACCCGACCGAGCTATCCACACTGTGGAGATCCCACCCGATACTCCCCCACCAACATGATACTAAACCCCATATCCGGATTGAGTCCATACCTTGATAAGATGGCACTAAAAAGGATCGGGGAGAACATGGAGGAGCAGACCGGGCTGAAGAGGAAAAGAGCTCCTAGAGAGAGGACCGAAACTAGTGAACTAAGGGTGCGGAAAAGCCCAAGGAGGAAAGCGAGCATGGCAAACTCAAAACGCAAGAAAAGAATATTGAAAAATCTGAATGCGACTAAGGAAAGAGGGGAGGAAAAAAAACAAGATGGGTTCCGATGGCTGCCCCGAAACAGCCATGGGTGCTTAATGAGTGCCATCTCATGGAATTGTTAGGGTTTGGGTCGGCCTTGATAGTTCAACACCTACAAGACCTCAACAAAAGGTATCGCCCAAACATCATATTTATAATGGAAATGAATAATGGGGATACTTACTGCAAGAAGATACGAACAAGGATGGGAATGGACAACAACTACTATGTTAGCCCGAATGGCACATCAGGAGGGCTAGCTTTGTGGTGGAAAGAGGGCACAAGAGTGTCGGTGTTGTATGCCAACATGCATTGCATTGATTGTCATGTGCAATTTGAGAACCAAACTGAACCAACATTTTCCACTTGGGTATATGCAAGTACGGAGGCACGAGAAAGAACACATCTATGGAATTTCCTAAGAACGATAGGGAGAGGCCGAATGGGGGGATGGATGATACTTGGGGATTTCAACACCATATTCCACCCACATGAGAAACAAGGTGGTAGGAGGAAATCTCAAAGACAAATGGACGAGTTCAAGCAAATAATCGATGATCTAAGTATGGAGGATATGAGAGCTAAGGGGAACTTGTTCACATGGTGCAATAACTAGAGCGGAACAGAGAGGATTAGCGAACGCCTAGACCGTGTATTGATAAACATAGATTAGGCGGCAAAGTACCAAAAGGCGAGATGCATAAATGAGCTCTCCATTGGATCGGATCACACCCCAATGGTGGTCCAATTCAAACAACCGAAGAAGAGAGATCCGAAATGGTTCGAATGTGAAGCAATGTGGCTAGAGAACCCGGAATGCAAGGAGATAATCAAACAAGCATGGGGGGTACAAAAAACTGAATAGGTGCCGAACCAAATTGAGGGATTGGAGTAAGAAAAAGGTTCGGCCATAATGTACACGAGATCACAAAAACGAAGGAGGCTATTCAACGTATAACACATTGGGGGTGAACGAGGATGAGGTTCGAGAATAAAAGAATTTGAAAGGCAAGATCCAAAGGCTTTGGACGAGGGAGGAGAAATATTGGAGACAACGGTCGAGGGTGAAATGGCTTAAAGATGGGGACCGTAATACAACGTTTTTCCACCATACCACTATAGCTAGGAGGAGACGAAACCAAATATGTAGGCTAAAGGGAGAGAATGGGGAGTGGATAGATGAGGAAGGGAAAGTAGTCAATGAACGTCATTTCTACTTTGGAGAAATGTTCACCGCGGAACAAACCGATCTAGGGGAGGAGTTCCTAAGATATATACTGAATCAGATTACACCCGAGATAAATGCTGATATGACAAAGGAGGTGACGGATACTGAAATTACGGCACACGCATAACAAATTGGCGGATCACGAGCTCCAGGTCCGGACGGCTTCCCGGGTCTGTTTTAACAAAGGAACTGAAACACCATGGGAGCAGACGTCATCACCTCAGTCAACATTTTCTTCAGAACAAGTATTCTCCTAGCCCTCCTAAATAATACGGATATAGTGCTGATTCCAAAAGTGCCAAACCCGATGAGACCTACTGAAACCTACTTGGGGATGTACTATCACGAAGAATGGAGGGAGACGCTAGGGAAGGGGTCATACATGGGATCACTTTAAGGAGAACATGCCTGGAATTGCACCATTTGTTTTTTGCAGATGACTCTTTGTTCTTCATTAGAGGATCGCCGGACAATGCTAAAGGACTATGGGACATCCTTGAATCCTACTGTCGAATATTGGGCCAACGGATAGGAAGGGGGTGGAGGACGCGCTACATATTAAGAGCACGGGTGACCCTGGCAAATACCTTGTATTGCCTTCAGTTTGGGGCCGTTAAAAGAAGGAGGCTTTGGGATCTTTGAAAACGAAAATAAGGGACAAACTAAGAGGGTGGAGGTCGAAAACCTTGAACCAAGCGGGGAAGGAAGTGCTCATAAAGGCGATCATCACAGCGATCCCCACGTAATGAGTGTATTCCGTTTACCAAAAACATGGTGTGCGGAGATAAATGCGCTCATTGCGGACTTTTGGTGGGGGAAAACATCGGAGGGAAAAAGAACGCATTGGAGAAGGTGGGATGTCTTAACAAAGGCAAAGGAGATTGGGGGTCTAGGCTTCCGGGAGCTCCAAAGCTTCAACATTGCACTACTCACAAAGATGGCAAGCCGAATCATGACCGAACCCGATACAGTATGCGCACGAGTTCTCAAAGGACTCTATTTCCCAAGGTGCTCGTTACTTGAGGCGGAAAAAGGGAGCCGAGCCTCTTGAGGATGGAGTAGTATACTTGGTGGTCAAGATGTAATCAAAGAAGACGGTATGTGGATGATTGGCTCGGGAGAAAACATTCGAGTCTTTGAGGACCCATGGATCTATACAAAGGAGAGTAGAAGGGTAAACATTGATGGCACGGTGGAACAGGGAGGCAACTTAAGAGTTAGTGACCTCATATGGCCGAATGGTACATGGAACACACATCTAGTAAGGAGCTTGTTCGATCATGAAGATGCAGCCCATATCCTTAATATGCCCCTTCCACAAAACGGGGGAAGCGACCGATACATTTGGCCACACACGAAGGACGGACAACCCCAAGTCCGATCCGTCTACCACAAAATCCGAGAATGGGCCGAGACACGGCCAACACCGAACCCACATTACCGAGGTACGTTTTGGAAAGAGTTGTGGAAAGCAAAGGTAATACCAAAGGTAAAAAACTTCATATGGCGGCTTGCAACAAACTCTATAGCCGTTAAAATGAATATGGTTCGTAGGGGGATGAATGTATCCCCGAATTGCCCAATTTGTGGTGAAACCGAGACACGGGAGCACATGATATTGGAATGTAGGTGGACGGAGAAAATTTGGAGCGGGATCCATGGAACTCGAGTGGATCGGCCAAACCAACTAGATGTGGTACAATGGCTAAAGCAAAAGAAAGAGGAGCTTCATGGTCCAAGCGCAGCAACTGACAAGAAGTGGGCTCTCATCCTAATAACGTGTTGGCACATATGGAAGGCGAGATGCAAGGCGGATTTTGAAGCTAAACAACCGAACTCGAGGGTCGTCACAATGGAGATCAAGCAAACCTATGAGGAGCAAATTGGAGCATCTCAAACCGAACCTAGTCAGACACACGAGGAGAGGCCGAACCAACAATGGCAACCCCCGACGGGTGACACGATCAAGATAAACTGTTATGCATCGTGGTGTAAGGATACGCAAAGGGCGGGCATAGGAGTCGTAGCACGAGACAACACCAGCAAGGTAGTTGGCGGGATGAACCGGAGGCAAATGTGCGATAACATAGAAACGACGGAGGCCTTGGCGATACAAGAAGGAGTACGTTTAGCAATTGAAGCGGGATGGAAGAACATCAACATAGAAACGGACTCGCAAGTGGTTCACCAACAACTAATGGAGGGGCCGAAACATTTTAGACTATCAACAATTATACCGAACATCCGAGCACTAGCAAGACAAATCAAGCAAGTGCAATGACGAGCTATTCCAAGAACGAGCAATGAATGCGCAAATTGGATAGCAAAGCAAGCGAGAATGGGAGTGCATTTAAACGATTGGGTCGAAAGATCACCACTACCATTTGTATGTTTAGTAGTTAATGATATGATGTACGAACATACGTGACTTAGTGTTTTATTACTTAAAGTAAAATGACTAATTTGATAAAAAAAAAAAATTTGTATGGTGTCTGGATATTTATTATATATTCTTAGGGAGTCCTGCAGTAACGTCAAATCGTTAATTGGTGTCCAACGTATTCGAAACATGAATGTACCCTCGAAAGCTCCATCCACATTGAGTGTACCCTCGAAAGTTCCATCCATAGTGAGCTTCTTCCCACCGTGGTCCAGTAAAGCCTTTGTTGCAGCTGAGTCAGATGTGCAATCTCTGATTTCTCCGCCGCGCAGAATGAACTGCCACCATACAAATACTAGGATACCCCTACCCCTCTCTTTGGGCTCCATTTCATCTCGTTCTGTTCTCTCACTCAGCAAGACAGCTGCTTTGGCAGCTCAACTCCACGGTCTCCACCCAATCAATTGGAAGAAAAGAAAAATTAAAAAAAACAGTTTAATATTTATTTTTTATTATAATGAACTTGCTAAATCCGATCTAGGCGGTTGTACCCGTGTCCTCTCTTCTTGCTTTCTCCGCCCTCTTCTCCTCCGTCTTTATACTTTATAGGTCCCTTTCCTCGTCCCAATTTGATTCACCCATTTGCTCTCCTCACATCAAAACCTTCCGGGTATTGGTTTCTTAGACGCTGCCGCCATGTCGACAGCTTTCTCCTCCATCAATGCGGTGCAGCATCCTCAATGTGGGTTCAACTGTGAAAACCCTTCGATGGGTTCACCCAAACCCGCCTCTGCTTTCCTGGGATATACCCACAAGCTCAAGGTTAATCCTCTAGCGAGATCTGTATCTGCTGTTTCCAACAGAAGATCTCCTTCCGCTGTCGCCGTTTCGGATGTGGTCAAGGAGAAAAAGCAGAAAACTCAATCCTCGCTCTCCAATCTGGTATGAATTTACATTTTCAGTAAAACTGGACTGAGGTATGCATTAACTGCGCATAGTATGCATTATTAACAGCTATTTTAGAAGAGCTCTGTTAGACAAAACATCAAAAGCTTATTCTTGTAGAATTCCGCGTTAAATTCTCTAGCAATTGGTTGCAAATACAGAATTTAACTTAGTCTGTATACTGATAGGTTATTCTTTGCGCAATTGATCATCTTTGTTTTACAATGCGTAACTAGATCATAGCACATATCATATACGAGTGAGTTTATTGGTGAAGGCGTTGTTTTCAACTCTATGCGCATCAATTGTTTTTTTAAATATTGATTTCCTCAGTGTATATATTATATACGTTTCAGCAAATTACCAAAGAAGAGGGGTTAGTGCTTTATGAAGACATGGTCTTGGGCAGATCATTTGAGGATATGTGTGCTCAAATGTATTACAGAGGCAAAATGTTTGGTTTTGTTCACCTTTACAATGGTCAGGAAGCTGTCTCCACGGGTTTTATCAAACTGTTGAAGCAAGAAGACTCTGTTGTTAGTACCTACAGAGATCACGTCCATGCCCTCAGTAAGGGCGTGCCAGCCCGAGCTGTGATGAGCGAGTTGTTTGGAAAGACCACTGGCTGCTGCAGAGGTCAGGGTGGATCAATGCACATGTTCTCGAAGGAACACAACTTGCTCGGTGGGTTTGCTTTTATTGGTGAAGGAATCCCTGTTGCTACTGGTGCTGCCTTCTCCTCCAAGTATAGGAGAGAAGTTTTGAAGCAAGCAGACTGTGATCACGTGACCATGGCATTTTTTGGGGACGGAACTGCTAACAATGGACAGTTCTTCGAGTGCCTCAACATGGCGGCTCTGTGGAAGTTGCCCATTATATTTGTTGTGGAAAACAATTTGTGGGCCATTGGGATGTCCCATCTGAGATCAACTTCTGACCCTCAGATATGGAAGAAAGGTCCTGCTTTTGGGATGCCTGGTGTTCATGTTGATGGGATGGATGTTTTGAAGGTGAGAGAGGTTGCTAAAGAGGCAGTTGAAAGAGCCAGAAGAGGGGATGGCCCGACATTGGTTGAATGTGAGACCTACAGATTTAGGGGACACTCCTTAGCTGACCCTGATGAACTCCGTGACCCTGGTGAGTCTTTGATCTCCCTTGATTATAATTATTTCTTTGACTGAACAGATGTTATTGGTTTGTACAGCTGAGAAGGCTCACTATGCTCAGAGGGATCCGATCGCACAACTGAAGAAATACCTGATAGAGAATAATCTGGCAAGTGAAGTAGAGCTGAAAGCGATTGAGAAGAAGATTGAGGAAGTTGTGGAGGAGTCTGTTGAATTTGCAGATGCAAGCCCTCACCCAGAAAGAAGCCAGCTTCTGGAGAATGTTTTTGCAGATCCAAAGGGATTTGGCATTGGACCTGATGGTAAGTACAGATGTGAGGACCCAAAATTTACACAAGGAACTGCCCATGTCTAAACCCCCCCTTCCTCCTAGCTCTCTACTCTACTCTACTGTCATGGTGTTTTCCTTATTCCGAACCTTTTGTTTCGTGGCAAAGGACATCACAACAGAACTACTACTACCTTTCCGGACTACATAAATTAGGCCGTTATTGGTACACTCATAATGATAATCGGTCATGAATGTACGACGCTGTACGGATTCAAGGGCGGTGTGAAATGTAATTGTCTTTCTCCAAAATAAGCAGTCTGTGAAAAGAAACGGGTGTTTCGTGAAATGTTTTTTAATTTGTTTTTTTCTTTAAAAAAAATACATTTTCCAAGATTTTTTGAAAAAATAATGACTTTTCCAACATCCTTTATGGTTTTTATTTTTTTTAAAGTTTTAAACATTTCTCACTTTTTTAAAAATTAAATGCGATAGATTCCAATCCTAATAATACTCCAGTAGAAGTCGGATTGCAGTTCCATCAAGATCATAAAGTGGAAAACATAATTGGATAACACTATCCAAATAGATTATCGATAGTTTAATTACTTGCCATCCTTTGTGGCCGAGATCGTGCCATGACTGTCGGAGTTAGTCAGAATCCGGTAAACTAGACTCCTACAACTCAGCAATCGATCCAAGAGTCTTTTCGGTCACACTGCCTCTTGAACAACTGTTGCAACAATCACAAATTCAGCTTACATAGTGGATACAGTTGTGAATGACTCTTTCTTGCTAATCCATGAAATTTCTCCAAGGAAGAGTATGAACACAAAGCCCGAGATGAATTTCCTTTCATCTAGGTCACCCCTAATCTGCGTTGTTGTACCCTTTTATTTGGAGATTCTATAGTCTCCGCAAGTTTCTGATGTAGCACATTGCATAGTTCACGGTTCCCTTAAAATATCGCACGATCCTCTTCACTAACAACCAATTTTTCAATCCGGTGTCAACTTAGTATGAACATACGTTGATGACTGCGTGATAGATACCAGTTTGAGTACACATCAATGCGTATATCAAGCTTCCGATTGCACTTAGATACAAAATCTGGTATTTTCTTCTTTAGTCTTCGAACACATTTCCATGTTTAGAGGTCGACTAATGTAAGAAAGAGTATCAATTAGTTTGCAGTTACTCATGTTGAACATTTCTAATACTTTGTTTATGTAGTTCTCCTGCAAAAACCACAACTGCCTCCTACGACGATCTCTCTAGATTTGATCCCAGGGATGTATACTGCCTTACCCATGTCCTTCATCTCGAACAGAGAGAATAACTAGGTCTTGGCTTGTGTGAGGAACTCCAACCTATTTTCGGTTATGAGTATGTCATCCACATATAGAGTAAGCTCCAAAACATTTTGTGTACACGCAATGATCTTCATCTAGCATGAGAAATCCATATTCCACAATAAAATCCTAAAATATGTGGTACCACTGCCTGGAAGACTGTTTCAAACAATAGATCGATTTATGTAGCTTGCACACTAAGTGCTCATGACCTTTCTGCACAAAACATTCAGGTTGCTCCATGTAGATTTCTTCTTCTAACTTACTATTGAGGAATACAGTCTTAACGTATAACTAATGCAATTTCAGATCTAGACTCGCTACAATAGCTAGAATCAAGTGAATTGTGGTCATTCGAAAGGTCGGTGAGAAAGTCTCCATAAAGTCCACTCTCTCCTTTTGTGTATAACCTTTTGTGCATAGTCGAGCTTTGTGACGCTCAACTATTTCATCGACTTTGAGCTTCATTTGCCTCTATTGCTCTGCGTCCTCTCGAAAGGTTGACCAGTGTCCAAAACTCATTCGTCCCCATAAATTTCCTTTCGTCATCCATCGCGTTCACCTATTTTTCATGGAGGAGTCCATTAAGAGCTTCACTGGCATTGTTTGGTTAAAAAGTTGTCTCATCAGATATTAGGGTTTATAGTTCTCCATCACCTTCAAATTCATATTATTGGGAGGGCAACTTCTGTCTTAGCCCACGACCTAGCATCCAAGGGTATGAACATGATTACTCCCACTAGGAATGACTATCACCATCAACAAGATCATCAGGAACAGAATCTATTTTATTCGCTCCAGCAGGAGTTGAATCGGGTGGATGATGAACTGATTCATCTGTTACGGCTTTAACTCACCCACTCGAATTTACATGTGTCTACTCAACTTGATATTCCATCTTATATATAGATTGATCCAAATCAACCTATTTCTTCTTTAGAAATTCATTATCTAAAAATGTCACGTCTCGCGATTCAAACTAGGAAACACTCCCCCTATCCTGTTTGGTTATAAACATAAATCTCTTGGAGGCTTCAGAGTAACCAAAAAAGATACTATTATTTTCTCTAGGTCCAATTTTCCCAAATTTGTTTGAGGAATAATCGACGTAAGTGGTGCACCCTCATGGACGCATATGTTTCTAAGGTCCAGACTCCTTTCAGTCCAAAGCTCGTATGGAGTGGAGTCAACCGTCTTCGTCAACACACGGTCCAAGATGTAAGCAACGGTCTTCAAAGCGTCTAATCAGAAGGAAATCAACAATTAAGTTTGCGTGTTCATCGACTGAACCATTTCAAGTAGTATTCTATTGCGCCTCTCTACAACACCATTTTGCTGAAAGGTGTAGAGGACCGTTAACTGATGAATGATCCCTTTTAGTGTATAGACCGTAGACTTTCGCTAAAAGGTATTCTCTTCCACGATCAGTATGAAAGGTCTTAACCTTCCGATTTAATTGGTTCTTTACCAAATATAAAATAATATGAATCAACCTATTGTGTATGATTTATTGGAGATCAAGTAAATGAATCAACAACAGGTATAATCATATGTAAATGTGATGAAATATCACACTCCATTATGAGCTCTAACATTAAGAAGGCCACAAACATCAGAATGAACTAATTGCAATGGCTATTCATGCCTAAGACCCTTACCAAAAGGGTTTTTGGGCAGTTTTTCCTGCTAGATAATTAACACATGTGGACAACTCCACATGTGGAGTGTTGGGCAACAAACCCATTGGGTCAGCCGCTACATTCTATGTTGGCCAATATGACAAAATCTAGTGTGTCATACATTCACATTGCAAACATTTTCACTAGTAGAAGAAAGCATCATATTATTATTGTTGCATGAATCCAAATTCAAAACAATAAATCCACATTCAGCTAACCAGAGTTGGTCCTAGATATTTGGACAGAAACTTCATGAAACGATAATGTTAAATCGAGTTTCATTAATCTTAAGACTAAATAACATTCAGCTGAATCTGCGGAGTATAGAGGACATCATGTAAAAGTAGGACTCGACCACCGATTTACAAGTTTTAATCCCTTCGACTTCAACACGAGAGTTGTCGCCGACATAAATCCACCTAGTCTATGTGGTCTGACCATCGACATCATGTAAGACTAGAACTCGACCACCATGAAATTCTCTTGTTCTCTACGAAAGCGTCTCGATCCCTAGCTATGTGGTATGTCGATCCTAAACCCAAAATTCACATAGGTCATGATTCAACCAACATAACAAAACTAAAAACACAAAGCTCACTAGAATAGCCAACAAGACGTATATGTCGCGTTGCTGCTTTCATAGGAGCATTAGTCTTTATATTTTTTTGTCGTTGGTGCATCTGTGACTGCACATCGTGCACCACTCCCTCGCTTATGACAATTATTTTTAGTTTCAGAGAATGAAACCATATGAACTTCAACCTTAGGCTTTATTGCCTTGAGACGTTCATTTTCTAGCTCAATACACCATCAAACGTGTTCAAAGATGTTAATCCCCTCATAATGGGTCATTTGAATCTTCATCGGTTTCCAAGAGTTAGGTAAAGAGTAGATCACAACTTGGATTCGATGCTTATCTATCAGGGGTTGACCGACCTCCTTGAGTACTTAAATCATGTTGGCCATGTGCCTCAAATGTTGTCTCACGGAGTGCTGAGGATTCATTTTGGAAGAATCAAACTTGATGTTGAGTGATCATAGATGAGCAGTCATATACATCAAATCTAGCATTCAAAATATTGCACAACCCTTTAGCCGTGTCCTTCTCCTGAAATTCAGATAGAATGTAGTCATCCATCGTACTCAACAATGTAGTGCGCGACTCAGCGTCCATAGCCTCCCACTCATCATAGAAGGCCTTATGCTAATTTATAATTCCAGTGCTGAGCCTTTTCATGATCTTCTTAATGTGGTCAATTAACTTTTGCTAAATCAGTACCATATGTATACGTTTGCTCCAAATTTTGTAGTTTGCTCCAAATTTTATAGTTGTCACCATTAAGTTTAATGCAATTGTTTAACTCAGCAATAATGTTTGTCATGGTGGCCACAATTCACTAAATGAAGGAAATTTGATTAGGATCATGGAGACACAAGAACGAATGTTCTACTGCATGTGAAAAGTCAAGTCTCAAATTAACATGACAGACTCGAGAACATACTTAAATTCAGGGAACGTCGCGGACTAAGCGTTCGACTCTCACACAAAACAATTGTCCAAAGAAATTCAGGGAACGTCGCGGACTAAGCGATCGGTTCTCACTCAGGAACATTTCCCCAGGTGTCATTTGTACGTTTTAAAATTTCCAAAATGCTACTAAGGACAATCTTAGAGGTTTGCTACCAAAACTGCCGCTGAAGCGAGATCTCGCTGCCAATGTAATCTTTCATATGCTAGTAAGGTAACAAACCACACAATTTAATACATACACATATATATATTGAGTCCTTTCAAAAATAAATTAGTTTGGGGTTAATTTGTAATTTTCAAAACTAGAGGGACCAAAGTTACCCTAATCAAAAGAAGGCCGTGGATTAAAATGACTGTGAATAAAAATTTGGGGGACCCAAATCACCATGAAAGAAAGTTTAGGGACTAAAGTCTCAATCAATGGAAGTTCGGGGACCAAAGTCTCTACAAACAAAATCCAGGAATAAAAGTCTCAACAAACTAAATTTAGGGACTAAAATGTCAACATATAAAAGTAATTAACATGCCAAACTAATTTTCAAACACTTTGCTAGGATCTTAACAAGTCATAAACTAGTTAATTCTACTAGTCGTGGAATCAAGAGTCAATCATATAAAGTAAGACAAGACTATCTACCGTGTAGAAAACACAAAGTAATCCAGGTAATTCAACGAACTCACACAAAGTATTCTACCTATCCAGTGATGCATTATAAAACAATATAAGACTCTCCCAAAAATTTAAAATTAGTCCATCGATTAATTTAATTACCCCGAAAGTATCAATGAAAGGGTCCAGACACAAATACCAGACTATAAGAGCTTATTTGAACCCACAAAGGGCTCAAGATCAGTACTAAGTTCGTTTTGGGTCAATTCAAGTGACACGAGGACTCTGAATTAGCTCAGATAGGTCCTGACAACATTCAACCAGTCAAACCATTCCAGTAAGTCGGTCCAAGCCAAATCGATTTGGTCAACTGATACTGATTAGACCGGATTGGATCGTCCGGTTGGCTCAAATTGACCACACAGAACTAGTTAACATAGAGCCTGATCGACTTGAATCGGACTGGTATCTTTCACATAGAACCATACTGGTATTATTTATATTCCCTAATAGAATGGGGGATGGGCTACGGTTTCAAAATCCTAACAGTCGCCAGACACCATGGGGTCAACTAGACTGATTGGCGCCCTTCGCCTTGGTTAAGTTAACGTGTACGACCCCGCCTCCGTCGCCTCGAGTTGGCCACGGCTGGCGAACCCCCTCCTTTTCCTCCCAGCCCAGACACCACAGAAGGTGTCTGGGCTACGACGCGACAACCAAGGTCGGGTCAACCAACAAATGTTGTTGCTATTATTGTAGAAGGTCTTTGGCATGGCCATAGTGTCCGCGTTTAGGCTGGTGGTGATGCACCACCATGGTTGCATCATGACGGTGATCATGACCATAGTTGGTCGAGATCAGGGTGTGATGAATCCTTCACGAAAATTCGACAATTTGTAAACCAACCTGCTATGGCTCTGATACCAATGTTAGAATATACTAAACATGCAGTCGTTTAGGGAACAACATAAAAAAATATTTAAGTTACCTCGTTGAACAATTGTCCTAGCGGAAGTGAAGGTGGATCTACCTGGATTTAGGACCACGGTCTACCAGACGAAGGACACACCACGGGTTAACGGTTAGTTACGTAGGTTTTCACAACTACTTACCTCAGTCTAAACTACAAGGCGTACTACAAAAATGTTCATCCTCAATGTCTGTTAAAAATTGTCACAAAATTGTCATTTGTCGCCGTTAAAGAAAGTCTTGTTCCTATAGCCCCGTGGCTTAAGGTTTGCCACCACTATAGACATCATTCAGTGACAAATTTATGTAAAGAATACCGTCACTATGGAGATTATATTAGCAAAGATGATCTCTTTATAAAAGATAGTCATACATACTTCTTTATTTTTTTTTGCTTACAATAGTACAACTGTAATTATGTAAGTGCCTTTTGCCACAAAAACAAGAATCGACCTTGCAGCATACTTTCGCCCAGCAAGTGCGCGCTACCATACGACTACTGACAACGCAGTAAACATAAACATCAACATACGACTGTCATCAAGTGGTTAAGGTTAGATCAACATGTTCATCCGTTTCATACACGATATTTTCATGTGTTTCATCTATGATATGATATCTTCAAGATATCATATATAGGCATATTTGTTGGGACCCTACACATAATTTTGCTTTAATTTTGAAGATCATAATAAAATTAAATTAATGTTAATGTCTACAAATACAAAAGATATGTCTTGCAAACCGTGGAATTCATCTAATGGAAACAGCACTGACAGGTGTCTCTAGTTCTGTCCGTACAGTGAGAAGATTCTTCACCTAAATTTAGATGATAACGAAGGAATTTAGAAATAAGATATAAGAAAATGAGTTCATGTTAATGGAAAAAAAATATCGTTTAGTTTGACCAAAAAAAAATATCGTTTAGTATGACCAAAAAAAAATGAAAAAAAAATGAATTTAAAAATGTTTTAGTTTAAGTGTTGGCGTTCACTAGTAGAAGCCTTATAATTTGAATAATGCCTCATTAGGACCTAGTAAACAATCCAGAATCTAAGACGAACACCACAAGCATAAGTGAAGGATAAAGAGCAATGAACTAATAGAAAACTACAATTAAGAAGGCCCGTATATAAAAGGTGTTTAGAGTTAATTAAATTGAAAATAAGTTAGGGGACTAACGTCGAAGTGTTGGCAAAAATATCAAAAGATTCAAAGAACATACCTCTCTGAGTGATGACACAAAAGTTACAGAGAGAAGAATTGCAACATACTGATTAAACAACCTATCCAGATACAGTGGGAGCACATGAATATCACAATTTGAAAGATGCACAAGTTAAAGATAGGTCCATACGCTATTAAAGAGTTACAACCAACCAAGATCTTGAATATAAGGACACACCTGCAGAAATGATTTAACAATTTATCAGGAATGAAGTTCCCATTACCTCCATTGCAACTATATTGGAAAGCAACATTTTAAGAAAAACTATTTGTTGTTTCTGCACCACTAGAAGAATTGTAACCAATTCAAAAAAGAAATCATGAATTACCCCTGAAGCTAAATATATTTCATCAGGCATATACCATGTATTGATCAAATTACCCCATGTATTCAAACTATGCAGGCTTGGGTGGCTCCACGGTGAGTCGTGCTTCCTTAAGTGACTTAGGGATAGGGGAGAGTAGGGGTGAGCAAAACCCGGTCTGGTTCGGTCTTGGGACCGAGATCGAAATTTTCGGTCCATTGATTTCGGTCTTGAGACCGAAACCGAGACCGTTTGGACCGTTTATATGGTCTTGGTTTTTTCGGTTTTGGTTTGGTCTAGACCATTTGGACCGTTTGGACCATTATACATAATTTTTATATACTTTTATATTTTACCAAAAATATTAATCAAATAAAACAAAATTAAATTAATCAACAAAATATATGTAACAAAAATGATATTTATCTCATACTTCATCAAAATATTATCTCATTTTGAATTTTAACAAAATTCCAACATTCCAACAAAATATCATCTCACCAATATTCCAACATTTTAACAAAATATTCATGCTCCAATATTCCAACATTTTAACAAAATGCTACTACATTCCAACAAACACAATACTACTCTAATATTCTAATAAAATACTCGTATTGATGATAGTTTTGTCCATGGTCTTTTTTGTGTTACTCCTTAACACGACAAGAAATATCATCAACCTAATAAAAAAACATCACTCAAGAGTTAGTTAACTCGCAAACTTTAAAGTTTATTTAATATTGAAAATAATAATTACTTACACATTTATGTTAGGTCATCGTCAATGAACATTGTTGGCAAATTTTCTTCCAATTCCCTTATCTCATCTGTGGACTCTGAAAATAATAAACATATTTAAACATTAATAAATATTCAAAATAAGTGTATTAACAAATTATAAAATACGATTGTTTACCTTCACATTCTTCATCACATTGATATTTTGGAGATTTTAACCAATCTTGTGAGCAAATTAATGCCTCTACCATACCTGGACCCAAAGAACTTCGATACTTATTCAATACACGTCCTCCAGTGCTAAAAGCACTTTCAGAAGCCACAGTAGACACAGGAATAGCCAACACATCTCTAGCCATCATCGCAACAATGGGGTACCTTGAACCGTGCTTCTTCCACCATGACAAAATCTCAAAATCTGAACTATTATCGAGAGCTTCTTCCAAATACTTTTCTATATCAGACTTTTCACAGAGATCATAAGTTTGTATCCCTGTTTTACGCTTAAATCTCAAATTCAACCAATCGTCTTGATTGTTAACAACTGTATTAGTTCGAACTCTCGTAGTTGAACTTTCAATAGTGTCACAGGTGCTTGACCTATTTAAAGATCTCTCATATTGCTCAAACATTAATTGCACTGTTGAATGCAATTCATTCTTTAGCTCAGATGCTGTGTCAGTATCATAACATTCTTCAATGATATACTCAGCAAATCTCATTTTCCGTCGAGGATCAAGCACAACAGCTACGTAAAACAACAAGTTCACCTTCTTCACATTTCCCCAATATTTATCATGCTTTGCCTTCATTTTTTCAGCCATTGACCTAAATACAGGATCTTGGAGATATTCGGTAATCTGAATTGCGATCTTACAAATCTCAAACATGCAATCATTACTTGTAGCATAGTTGTATCCAGACATACGAACAGTGGCATCATAAATATTTTTAAGAAAGGCAAAATAGCACTAGCCTCCTCCCAATCATTTTCAGTTGGCAATCCTGTACTCTCTCTAAGCTCTGATACATATTTAGAATTTCACTTGTACTTCTCTAAAAACTCAAATGCTTTTCTGTACTTAATAGCTGAGTCTATCATAAGAAAAGTAGAATTCCATCTAGTTTCAACATCCAAGCATGGGCTGCCTGTCCAAATGAGTCTCTCTTGTTCCACAGCATACTTAAACTTTTGCATTCGAGCAGGAGATAGTCTAAAAAACCTAACTGCATAACGGATTCTTAAGATGCTTTCAGATAACTCACGCAGTCCATCCTTTACAGTTAAGTTGAGAATATGAGAAACACACCTGACATGAGTAAACTTTCCTTCTAAGATTGATGTATTCCATGTTTGAAACCTTTTCTTCAAATACTTGACTGCAACATCATTAGAAGTTGCATTATCAACAGTCACTGTCAAAACCTTATTTATATCCCATCCAAGCAAACATTTCTCAATAGTTGCACCAATCACATCTCCAGCATGACTAGAAATTGGACAAAAGTTCAAGATTTTCTTCTGCAACTTCCAATCATCATCAATGTAATGAGCAGTCAAAGACATATAAGATAGATTCTGAATTGAAGTCCAAGTATTAGTAGTAAGACAAACTCTTTGCTTGCTTTTTCGAAAATACTGCCTTAATTTGAACTTTTCTTCATTAAACAAACTGATACAATCACGGGCAACAGTAAAGCGTGAAGGCAATACAACAATGGGTTGCAAACTTTCCACAAATTCTCTGAATGAATCACTCTCCACAAGACGAAACGGTTTCTCAACATCAATGATCATTTTTACAAGTTTTTTTCTAGCAATATCATTATCAAATTTCCATGATGTCTCTTTGACCTCAGGTGAACATGTTTTCTCCTTCTTATTGTCTTTCTTTTTATTGGGAGAAAAAGCAATGCACCGACTAAGATGATTTTTCATCCCACTAGTTCCTGATGAAGAACGACAAGAGTAGATATTTTGACAATAATTGCAAGAAGCCTTACTATTGTCATCCGCGAGTGTCTGAAAGTGAAGCCATATTTTAGACCGAAATTTCCTGGAAGTGCTACTACTTTCGGGTCGTGGAGGTTTTGACGCAGTTGCAGATACAACTTCAATTTCTACACCTGGATTATCAAATGATGGATCAGCGATGGATCTCGACTCGGCAACACTATCACTAACACCTATTGTTGAGGACATCTGCAATTGCAAACAAATACATTAGATTATTACTCCATGTCATACAAGTGTACTCCATGTCATGCCAATCGATTGGGAGGGAGTAGAGTATATTTAAATAAAGAGATTTGATAACCGCCAGTTGAAAAAACGTAGTCTTCAATCCTCCTTTACCATCTAAATTCATGATTTTGGGTGTATGACATTGCTTCTGTGGTGACTTGTGACACAAAGTCTTCATTATTTCTTGGGTTTTTAGGGTTTAAGCGATACATTTCCAAATCTTGTTGTATTAAATATATAATATTTTCCCCCAAAATCATGGACTAGATGAGCACGAAATCAAAAGAAGAATAATCAAACAGCTGGTTCTCTATGTGATATATATTAAAATCATGCATTGGCAATATTATCTGTTCAGTATTAGGAATAACAGTCTTTTAGGCATTTCATCGAACAGTTTGCGTGCATACATAAATATACATTCATGCCCATGTAATTTTATCAAAAAACCTTAATTTATAGGATTAAGTGTCAAGGAGGAGATTACCATGGAGAGGAGACACAGATTGGAAGTGAAACCAATGACACCCTTTGATCGACTGAGCGTGTGAAAAATGCCGTCTGTGAAGAATGGCGAGGAGACACAGATCTTCTTCTCTGCCCTGTCTGTGACCGCGTGTGAAGAAGCAACTTGGAAGAAGATGAAGATTTCTCCCTGGCTGAGCGTGAGTGAGAAGATGAACTGCAGAACTTCACATAATGAACTGAGCAACAACCCTTCTTCCTATCTATTCTGTGAAGACTGAAGCGTGAGTTGTTTTTTTTAAAAACAAACCGGTCCGGTTCGGTCTAAATGGTGTCCAATGGTTTTGGACCGAAATTTAGACCAGAACCAATAAAACCATTTAAGTGAAACCGTTGGTTTCGGTCCACAAATGGTTTGTTTTTTTTGGTTTGGTCTTGGTCGGTTTTGGTCTGGTCTTGGTCCAAATGTTTTTTTTGCTCACCCCTAGGGGAGAGGAAATCCACCTGTCTATTGATTTTCTTCTGAATCGTTTGCAACACTTTAAGGGGATCTACCTTTTATCCTTTCACAGCAACCTTATGACTTTCCCATTCAGTTATCACCTCATCCACACTTTCACATAGACAAACAAACACAATGCATTAATTATTCATTATTCAGAGAGAGAAAATGAGAGATAAAAGTTATCACAAAACTTATTCATTCATTACTATCAAAGCCTGTGAGATTGCGACAGAACTTGTGTGCGCATCCCTCACAAGCATGTAAACTCTGAGCACTATCTCTGTAAAATAAGGAGGCGGAGGAAGAGTTGTCTCCTTCTCATCACTAGTTTCTTTCTTGGGTTCTTCTTCTTCATCCTTATTCTTCTCCTCCGCCTTTCCTCCTTCGTTCATTCAACATTTTTTTTTCTGTATCCATACATACATCAAAGAACAAACAGAAAATAGGAAGTTCAAGAACATAGATCAATTAGTGAATGGAAAAGAATATTAAATCAAAAAAGGAAGATGGAAACAGACCTCTCCCATAAAGAGAGCACCACTGACGCAATCTTCACAAAGCTTGAACTCATCAGAAATTTCATTATGCAAAAATGACATTAATTACAATGTGAGCAATAAATTAAAGGAGAACCCTAAACCCTTAGCATAGGAAGAAAAGGAATGAGAGAGGTGAATCACGCCAACCTGTTGAAGATAAACCTCAAATTCCTAACTCTAGTGAAGGGATCGAAGGAAGGGGAGAAGAACCACCATGCAATTGTTGAGACAGATGGGCCAGACGACGAGTATGCAATTTGTTTTCTGGCCATTAACGAGTATGCAATGAGTAAGTAAGAGGAGAGCAAAAGTTATTTTGAGGACCTTTTTCGGCTGCTTGCAATGCTCAACTAAACGAATAAACCGTCGTGTTAATTACTTAATTGATTACACATGTTTACCAATGTTCAGAATGGTTACACATTTTTCAAAATGTGATTAATTGGTTTTGAAATGTAACTATTCACCGTTAGAAATCACAGTTAAGTCACTATTTAGATACGTAAAATGACGTAATTACCCCTAGAATCATCTTCAAGAACACATCATCATCTTCAAGAACAAGAATCAAAGAACCCAAAAATCTGATTTCTGGTTCTTCAAGAACCCATAAATCTGATTTCTGGTTCTTCAAGAACCCAGAATCGCAATTCTGGGTTCTTGAACTTCTGTATTGCAGTATATGTTATCACCAAATGTGATTAAATAGTCATACATGTTTCTCTATAATGTGATTAAAAGGTCATAAATGTTTCTCTATAATATGATTAAATGAATACTGTTGTTTGAAATGATGTAATTAAAAAGTTCGACATGTTACCTGATACGATCTTCCAGGAGTCGGCACTTTCGAGGGTAGGTGGTGATACGATTCTCCCAAGGCTCGTAATATTGCTGTCAGAATTCCGACTCTGTAAAGGGTTCCCTTTTCCGCGAATCTCTGCTCCGAATTGATCCGAGTGATGAATACGAAAGTCTCAGATAATTGAGTCCTATTTCTGGAATGGGTGGGCTCGTCGAATTCCGATATATATTACGTCTTCTAGACCAATTATGGTAAGGTCGGTCCTCCTGGATACGATTCTGCCGAGACCAGAATATACGAGGATAGATGATGGATGAATGATGGATCGATTGGATCACACAAAGGCAGCGACAAGCCCTTGATACCTCCACAATGGATTCTCCAAGATATGACGCACTCGAAGATTCCAAAGCTTGAACCTTGGATATGACACACCAAGATTCAATTGCCGGATATGACACACCGACAATCAATTTCTCATTCAATGAACAAGAAGAACAATGTGGCTAGCACACAAGTTTGTAAAAGAAAGGTCTATCTCTCTAATTTCGGCCACCCTAGCTACTTATCCTAAAAGAAGTAAAACCCTAAACTAATTTGGGCCTAAGGAAAGCTCTCCTATGGGCCGAATTTTATTCTCCTCCTCTTATTGGACTTGGTTGTCTTGTGGACCGTTTGCCTCATTAAAACCCCCCTTTGTAAAACCCAGTGGGACAAAACCAAAGGTCGGGAAAAAGAGTACAAACGAGCCCCTCTTGACTTAGTCCATTCGAGCAACCAAGAGGTTCTTAGGCTCCATGTCTCCGGACGGAATGATAGTTGGTCCTATGCGGTCCAGTAGTGTGGTGATTGTATGTCCAAGCTTCCTAGCCCTTGATCGTGTCATTGGTCCACTCGGCACGGTTATCTCACCCCTGTCTTCAAGTGTGGGCCGCATTTCTTCCATGATCACATCATCCCCTCCCTCTTCAAAAAGATTTGTCCTCAAATCCGGATCATCTGCAACAAAAGGAAGCAAATCAGTAATGTTAAAACTTGAACTAACATTATACTTCCCTTCGAGGTCTAGTTGATAAGCATTGTCGTTGATCTTCTTTAGGACTCGGAATGGGCCATCCACTCTAGGCATCAACTTGGATTTCCTCTCGACTGGAAACCTATCCTTCCTCAAGTGCACCCACACGAGGTCTCCTTACGTCGGCCTTTGTTGGTTTGCTTTGCATACGACTTCGTCCTTTCCTCGATGTTGCGCTTGGCCTTTTCATGGATCTGTTTGACAATTTCAGCTTTCTTCTTTCCATCTAAGTTAGTCCTTTCACTCATAGGCAAAGCGGTTAGATCCAAAGGAGACAAAGGGTTAAATCCATAAACGATTTCAAACGGTGAAAACTTGGTAGCGGAATGTGTAGCTCGGTTATACGCAAATTCAACATGTGGCAAGCATTCTTCCCAAGTTTTCAAATTCTTCTTAATCAAGGTGCGTAGCAAAGTAGACAAGGTCCTATTCACTACTTCGGTTTGTCCATCAGTTTGAGGGTGGCAAGTAGTTGAAAATAGCAGTTTAGTCCCTAGCTTAGACCACAGTGTTTTCCAAAAGTAGCTCAAGAATTTAGCATCTCTATCACTAACAATGGTCCATGCAAGCGAACAATTTCTTTGAAGAATAAATCAGCTATATGAGACGCATCATCAGTTTTATGGCATGCAAGGAAATGAGCCATTTTTGAAAACCTATCCACAATCACAAAGATGGAATCCTTTCCAGTCCTAGTCCTAGGCAATCCAAGCACAAAATCCATAGATATATCAACCCACGGTTGTTCAGGAATCGGTAAGGGCATATACAAACCTTGGGACTGTACCTTTGCTTTGGCTTGTTTGCAAGTGACACATCTTCCACATATCCGCTCGACATCCCTTTTCATTTGCGGCCAATAGAAGTGTTCTTGCATCACCTTCAAGGTCTTAGTGATCCCAAAATGTCCCATCAATCCTCCTCCATGGGTTTCCCTAACTAACAATTCTCGCATCGAACAGTTAGGTACGCATAATCTATTTTCAAACAAAAGAAACCCGTCGTGCCTTACATACTTTCCATGAGCGAATTTAGCACATGCTTTAAAGATATCTTGGAAATCCGAGTCAGTTTCATAGAGCTCCTTTATGTATTCAAAGCCTAAAAGCTTAGCATCCAAAGTAGAGATCAAGGCATACCTTCTTGATAGAGCATCGGCAACAATATTTTCATTACCTTGCTTATACTTGATCACATAAGGAAAGGTTTCGATGAACTCCATCCACCTAGCATGTCGTTTGTGGAGCTTTTGTTGACCCTTCAAATGCTTCAAGGATTCATGGTCGGTGTGAATGACGAACTCCTTGGGCCATAGATAGTGTTGCCATGTTTGCAAGGCTCGAACTAGCGCATACAACTCCTTGTCATAGGTCGGGTAGTTTAGGGCAGCTCCTCCAAGCTTCTCACTAAAGAAGGCTATGGGCCTCTTCTCTTGTGTCAAAACAGCTCCAATACCTACACCCGAAGCATCACAATCAATTTCAAAGGTTTTAAGAAAGTTCGGTAAAGATAAAAGGGGTGCATTGGTGAGTTTGTCCTTCAAAGCTTGGAATGTTTTTTCTTGTGCGTCCTCCCACTTAAACCCAACACTCTTCTTGATCACTTCGGTGAGAGGTGCGGCTATGGTACTAAAATCCCTCACGAATCTCCGATAGAAACCCGCAAGTCCATGAAAGCTCCGCACTTCGCCTATGGTAGTTGGCGTCGGCCAATCGCGGATGGCCTTAACCTTCTCTTCGTCCACCTTAATACCATCTGCACTTATAACAAAGCCCAAAAACACAAGGTGATCCGTACAAAAAGTGCACTTCTTAAGGTTAGCATAAAGCTTCTCCTTTCGAAGAACCATCAAAACAGATTTTAAGTGCCCAACATGCTCTTCTAAGCTTCGACTATAGACTAAAATGTCATCAAAGTAAACAACCACAAAAATTCCAATGTAGTTACGCAGGACATGATTCATCAATCTCATGAAAGTGCTAGGTGCATTAGTTAATCCAAAGGGCATGACTAACCACTCATATAAGCCATGTTTAGTTTTAAAAGCTGTTTTCCATTCATCACCTTCTTTCATCCTAATTTGATGATAACCACTCTTAAGATCTATTTTAGAAAATATCGTGGATCCATGCAGCTCATCTAACATGTCATCTAATCGAGGAATAGGATGGCGATACTTTACAGTGATATTGTTGATGGCTCGGCAATCGACGCACATCCTCCAAGTCCCATCCTTCTTAGGGACGAGTAGGACCGGTACCGCGCATGGGCTCATGCTTTCGCGGATGTATCCTTTGTCCATCAAGTCGTTCACTTGTCGTTGAAGCTCCTTGGTCTCCATAGGATTAGTTCGGTATGCAGGTCGTTTAGGTAGTGAAGCTCCCGGTACAAAATCGATTTGGTGTTCGATACCCCGAAGGGGCGGTAATGCGTGGGGAGTTTCATCCGGCAAGACGTCTTCAAAATCCTGCAAAAGGGAAACGATGTTGCTCGGAAAATCCGGCACGGGATTAGTGATACTCAACAACGTTTCTTTGTACATAAGTAGTATAACGGGTTGCTTAGAGGACAAAGCCCTCTTTACAACGCTAGACCTCACCACAAAATTGGACTGCCTCACGGGTTCACTCACGGGTGTAAACTCACATCTCTCGGCTTTGGCTTTCCTCAAACTCTCACACTCATTTTGGGTAAGGGTACTTGTGTGTTCACTCACATTAGTTCCTTCGTGTTGTCGAAGTCGAAGTTGATCTAGGTGTATCTCATGCGGCGGCATGGGAGCAAGTGTGGTCTTTCGGCCCTCAACACTCTTACTTCCTTGAGACAATCGTCTAAGCTTTTGATGTAGTTCCCTATGGTAATGGTTAGGAACAAACCTGTTCCTCAAAAGATTTTTCAGTTCATCCCAAGTATCTACGGGTGGATCACGATTACGTCGTCTACTCGTCACGATTTGATCCCACCAATTGATAGCATAATCACAAAATTCAGTTGCGGCTACTTGTACCTTTCTAAGCTCCGAAAGATTTTGACAATCGAACACAAGTTCGATCTTCTTTTCCCACTCCAAATAAGCATCTGGATCATTCTTCCCGTGGAAAGGTGGGATTTTTAACTTGAGACCACCAAGTTGATCTTCAAGCCGACCTCTTTCCCGCCGTGGTCTCCTTTGGTCCCGATTGGAGTGGCGGCTGCCCCTACTATAATAGTTGGACGATTGAACCTCTTCATCGTCTGCTTGAGGTTGAGCTCTTCTTGGAAGATTCCCCATAGGTGGCGGCATGGCTCGATTAATGGACTCTTGTATGATAGGTCCTAATTCTTGCTGCATCATTCGCCGAATCTCATTGCGAAGAATTCGCAAATCCGGGGGTTCGTTCCTTGCCCCTTGAGCTTGATTGGTGCTCTCCTCTCCATTACTTGCGTGGTTTGACATTATAATGCGCAAGGACCTGATTATCACACAACACAAATCAGCAAAATTAAGTCTCGAAAGTGTGCTCTGATACCACTTGATACGATCTTCCAGGAGTCGGCACTTTTGAGGGTAGGTGGTGATACGATTCTCCCAAGGCTCGTAATATTGCTGTCAGAATTCCGACTCTGTAAAGGGTTCCCTTTTCCGCGAATCTCTGCTCCGAATTGATCCGAGTGATGAATACGAAAGTCGCATATAATTGAGTCCTCTTTCTGGAATGTGTGGGCTCGTCGAATTCCGATATGTATTCCGTCTGCTAGACCAATTATGGTAAGGTCGGTCCTCCTGGATACGATTCTGCCGAGACCAGAATATACGAGGATAGATGATGGATGAATGATGGATCGATTGGATCACACAAAGGCAGCGACAAGCCCTTGATACCTCCACAATGGATTTTCCAAGATATGACGCACTCGAAGATTCCAAAGCTTGAACCTTGGATATGACACACCAAGATTCAATTGCCGGATATGACACACCGGCAATCAATTTCTCATTCAATGAACAAGAAGAACAATGTGGCTAGCACACAAGTTTGTAAAAGAAAGGTCTATCTCTCTAATTTCGGCCACCCTAGCTACTTATACTAAAAGAAGTAAAACCCTAAACTAATTTGGGCCTAAGGAAAGCTCTCCTATGGGCCGAATTTTATTCTCCTCCTCTTATTGGACTTGGTTGTCTTGTGGACCGTTTGCCTCATTAAAACCCCCCTTTGTAAAACCCAGTGGGACAAAACCAAAGGTCGGGAAAAAGAGTACAAACGAGCCCCTCTTGACTTAGTCCATTCGAGCAACCAAGAGGTTCTTAGGCTTCATGTCTCCGGACGGAATGAAGGTTGGTCCTATGCGGTCCAGTAGTGTGGTGATTGTATGTCCAAGCTTCCTAGCCCTTGATCGTGTCATTGGTCCACTCGGCACGGTTATCTCACCCCTGTCTTCAAGTGTGGGCCGCATTTCTTCCATGATCACATCATTACCCACAATGTGAAGAACGCAGAAATGCAAGAACCCAGAAACAGCATTTCTGGGTTTAGAACCCAGAAACAGCAATTCTGGGTTCTTCAAGAACTCAGAAATTGCAATTCTGGATTCTAAAGAACCCAGAAACAGCATTTCTGGGTTATAAGAACCCAAAAATTGTAATTCTTGATTCTTAGAAATTGCTGTTTCTGAGTTCTCAAGAACATCAAATCGAATTTGATTCGATTTTGGTTCTTCAATCCTTCTATGTGTTCTTCAATACAACTAAGGGCATAATAGTCATTTCACAATTCAATAATATGTTAAAAAAATGAATTAACGTTAAAGTTAACGGTTTACTAACGGAATAACCAATTAATCACATTTGGAAAAACATGTGTAACCAATTAGTCACATAGCAAAACCAATTAATCACATTTTGAACACATGTGTAACCATTCTGCACAATGGTGAAACATGTGTAACCAATTAAGTAATTAACCCTAAACCGTCTGTAGTTCTTGGGCTTACTGTAATTATATATGCAATAGAAATATAGAGCTTACGTATATTAAAAATTAAAGCATTAAAGTAAAAATGGTTGAATAACATGGATAAGATGTGTTGCATTGAAGGTCTTAATTTCGAAACTCTCCAAAGAAGTTTTTAAAGTTTGGGAATTTTCTAACACTTCCTATCCATGGTTTGAAATAGCGAATTTTTTTAACACTTTCTGAAGCCTATGATTCGAAGTTATGAAACTTCAAACAAAAATAGTTCTTATTAAATCGGCTATACTAGCTTGCCAACGACTAGGTTTCACTTTGACGCACGTTATCCAGAAATACCACATACTTCAAAAGTTGGTATCATCCATATATTATTGGATAAACTTAATCTTTAAGTTGGTCGAAGACCTAATCGACATCTTCGGTAGGCCAAAGAACCAATATGAAGCATTTCCCGAAAGCATAACTGGGAACAGGAACAGGATCTAGTTGTTGTCGCACGTCCTTCCCATGAGCGAGGATTTATGATTCAATATATGTTGGATGGGTTCACTTTCACCCACATAATCGGGGATGGATTGAGTTGTCGCATAGTAAGTGACGATTATCCACATCATCTTTGGTGTGAAGGGATACAACATCATATCATGTAGAGTTGGTATTATCCTACCTTTTTTGCTCGTTGTGCTTTCGATGTATCAACACCTCCACCTCACTCATAGTGAGTGTCTCTAATGAAGAACAACATTGCATCGGTGTGTAGCTCAGGTCGAAATAACAGGTTGATGTGGCGACACATTATAGTGCGGTGTCAGAGGTGGCATACTATAATGCATATAGTGAGGTGACGAATTATACTGCGAGGATAGGAGCGACCCAGTATAATGCGACACTGTGTGGTGCAGAATCCTTCGGCAAGGACTAGAGGTGGCTTCCTTTTCCTTAGTGTTTGTGTGGGTAGTAGCAGTTGCAACGACAATCTGATGTGCACGTCTTGTAGAAAGTTTATCACTTTTATTAAGGAGCTCCCCTAAGGCTGCGAGCATAACATGGGTGAAACACCCTTAGGGGGCAGAGCCTCACGAGGCTCCTGAGATGGTCCTAAAAGGTATCGCCCAAATTATTGTTCCTGACCAGAAAGCTTCTAGGTTGGTGCATGGTACTGGTACTCCTCCTAGGTGTATTCCTCATACTAGATTCGAGATGAACCTACCACCTATATTGATGTATGACCCGCTCGGGGCGATAACACATTCAACGATTGCAATAGTACAGAGTCACCGGAAAGTGCCTCAATGGTCACTTGCTTGTGAGTGGTTGCTCAAGTTGTTGTTGGTGCCATGATTTTTTTGTCACATTTCCAACAAACGACCCTAATGTTGGATCATTCGCGGCTCGGGTAGTCGAATCCTAAAGTTGCTCCTGTGGCTTGTAGGAAGGGAAACATGGTTTTTCCCCCGTTGTTCTCCCTCCGATGGTAAAGTCAGACGAACTACTTAAAGGGAGAGCAAATGTAGTATGAAATATGCTTATTACCCTTCTATATTACAATAAATGAGTATTTATAACTAAACGTTATCTTGGACATTAGGTGCATTTGATGCTATGATCAACCCTGTTTTGTCTTATTTCTTAATTGTTTTTTTACTATCTGGATTGTACATAACCTTTATAGCGTTGAATGAGTCGTTCATATTATTTTTATTTGTTAAAATAACCCACGTGGCATTGCCTACGTGGCACAAATAGTGTTGCCCACATGTCACTAGAGTTGTCACCCAGGTGTCGAAGGAGTCGTCGCCTATGTAGTACGCCCGTGCCCCCGCACTTTAATCGGATCATAGATCCGAAAGTGATGCCTATTATCAATCAAACTTATCCATATATTATGTTGTGGTAGTGTTTATCCAGACTGCACACTACTTTAAATGTGTGTTAATCGTTGTTGTCGTGTGTTATGTTAGTGTTCAAACCTGTGTTATTAGAACCGTCCGGACCCGGTTTAATGTGTTGTTCACTGTTCATAAGTAAAAAAAGAAGCTGAAATTACAAACTTCATAGTTTTAAACACACACATAATTACTTCATACTACATAGTCTCGAACATACACAAACTACATAGTCTCAAACATACACATTACTCTCAAACACAATATAACACAAAATAATTACCTCAAAATAGTTTCAAAATTAAACACAATAGTTCTAAACTTTAAACATAACTTCTAGACCGAAGAAGTTGCTCGGTCAAACTGAAGAGAACCACCCAAAAAATTTAACCCCCCCAAATTTAACCGACCAGTTTTTCATAAACTGAACAGTCTAACCCGGTTCAAACACTGTACATATGCATTTCAGTCTTTTAGCTGAACCAAACTAGACAGGGGTCTGGTTCCCGATCGGACCTGGTCGAATTGCTGATCCGGTCAGGTTTTGATAACACTGGTTCAGACCATTCTGCTTTCTCTCCTTCCTTATCCATATCATATGATTACTAAAGTTGTATTTTTTCCAAAGTCTTTCCTTGCATGCATTTTCTAGAGCCCTAATTCAATATTTTATGCTAAAGCTAAATTATAAAAGTGTATGGAGCCCTCGGGTTGTAAATGAACTAGTTACTTTGCGTAAAACATGTTGACACACATTGTAATCCAAAAGAAAGAACCCAACCAAGAACTTATGGCCATAGGAGTTATTCATTACATTGTTTGAAGTTTTATTCTTGAGTTAAAACACATTTCTTTTTCACGTAAGTACTATTATAACACGTTTGGTACCATTTTTGGTTCGCACAATTCGAATTCCTACGGAACTAGGAATAAGGATTCTTGACTAAGCGTTCAAAATTACTAACCCAAGTAAGGTCGAAATAAGGAATAGTTCTAGAAATGACGGAAATACCCTCATGTGTTCACAAGTAATTACAATAAAAATATTAACCTAACCGTAATGAGAACATGGAAACCTCCTTAGCTTACCTCTCTTCTTCAGTGTACTTGTGGTTCTTGAACTCCACAACGAGGCTCATCCATGCGGCAAATGCTATTCATCCACATATGTAGAAATTGTACTCTCGAAACTTTCCCTAATTCTCATATTTTGTCTTTTCGTCGACTCTGTAAAGTTTGATTCGTGAGGTCTTCTACACTTCCACATTAACTTGATTTGTTGTCTAGATAGTCACAATGGGGATCCGCTGCTCCGATTTAGTCTGGGTTTCGTCATTTATTTTGTTTTCCTGGGAGATTTTGGGTTGCCAGTGTTCACGAGGCGTTGTAGATCACGTCAACACAGGTATTGGAAAATATTGCGCTCCAATGTCATACGGTCCGAACTTTGGATAATATCTCCAACACACACATCACACATAACAAGAATAACGGGAGGGAAGGATAAAAAAAATTATATATATATATATAGAGAGAGAGAGAATGCGTGTAAACTTGTTATTTTCAGCATAAATGTTTTGCATGAATTACACTCACTAGATAAGGAAGGAAAGATGAAAATAACTAGATTTATCCTCAATCATGATTATTTAACTACAGTCGGAACTACAGTTTAATCGAGTTTGTTCGTATCAATACTCCCGGCCTACGAAGAGATCTTAACCTGAAGATCAAAATTCAGGTATTTCTTACAGAAATCATCCGTGAACTCTTAAGTAGCTTCCTCTACGGTCGAAGTATTTTTATCTTCTTTCTCACGATCATCTCTTCCATAATCCTCACCTCCAGCTATGTGAACTCCTTAGGTAGCAGTGTTCCCTGTGCAGTAACTCCATAGCTTAGCTTCAACTGCGATACATGAACAGTAGGAAGAATCAGAGCATCGACCGACATATCAAGCTTGTAAGCTCGGACCCTGATCCTCTCCAGCACTTGAAACATAGCACAATACTTCAGTTGCAATTTGTGAATGCCTCTCTGGCTCATGGAATGCTGAGCATATACGTGGATCTTCATGTCGACCCAATCGCCGACTTCGAAACTCCGCTCGGTCATCTTCTTGTCGGCCAACTGATTCATTCGATTTTGGGCGCGGGTGATATGAAACTTCAGCAATCTGATTGTCTACTCACGATCACAATTTTTCCACGATAGTTTCCTTCGACTATCTTTAAAATAAGGAATATGGAACAGAGGAGGGTGCCCGTAGAGAGTTTCGAACAGGGTCATGTTGATGGAAGAGTGCCATGAGGTGTTATACCACCATTCGGCAAGGGCCAAGCATTTGAACTATGTTGAATGTCTCGCTCTTACCATGCATCTTAAGTACATATCTAAGCACTTGTTCATCACTTATGTTTAGTCGTCTGACTAGGGATGGTATACCAATGGCAAGCAAAGGAAGGTGTTGTCCATTTTGATAAGTTCCTTCCAGAAGTTGCTAACGAAAATCGAGTACCGCTCGCTCACAAAACGATCTCGCATGGGATGTAGCCTATGTACATTGTCCATAAAGGACTTTTCGACCGTAGTTGCATTACAGTGGTGTCCCAAGGTCATGAAGTGGTTGTACGTTGCGAGTCTATCCACCACCATGAAGATAACTTCTTTTCTGTTCTATTTCGGTAAGCTGGTGATGAAGTCCATGGAGATGTCAATGAAAACTGTTAGAGTAGTATGTAGACTAGTCTACTATGTTCAAGATAAATCTAAGATTAGTGTAAAATATTACTTGTTAGTTACTTAGTTTTTCCTATATAACCACTACTAATCTTTGTATTCATCTTATCTCAAATTAAAATAATATTCTCCATTTCTAAAGCATTGAGTTCTTCATTTTCTCCCCAGCAACTGTAAATCCTTTCATGGTATCTGAGCTAGTTCGATTGGGGATTTGATCATCTTCTGCTGCAAATCTATAAGGGATTCTGCCTGCGAATTCAGTCTTCAATTCAGAGCAAGTTCATGTTCGGTTGCAAATTCGGTCAGAAATTTGAAGGACATTTCAGACGAAAATCAGTTGCAAATTTTCGTATGAAATTGAAGTTTGAAGAAGTCCAGCTCCTGCGCACAAATTCCTTTCTTTAATCCATCTTCCGTTTTGTTCAAATCAAGTGACTACATCCTCAACAACGTCATACCAGCAACAACAATTGATTCCACGAAGAAGAAGATTCAATTTCCATAGATCAAAACTGAAACGCTACAGAAGAACCAGCGCAAGATTCTTGTATTCAATCAGCAACAACAATCTTCAATTACAGAAGCGATCTTCAATTCCAGCAGTGACAATTGATTCAAGGAGTATTTGAGCAGCATTCTGATTCAATCTTCGTCCATATTCTTCACCGTTTCTGGTACTACCGCGATCTTCAATTCTCTACTACTGCGACAATATTCAATTATCTGCTGTTGCGATCTTCAATTCTTTGAACAATACAATTCCAGCAGCGATCTTCAATTCTTTGCTGCTTACAACTCCAATTCTACATTAATTCTCCTCATTGAATTCAGGTATAAGTGTTCTGTCTGTTCTTGCGATTCTATTTCTGGATTAGCTGCGATACTGAAATGCTATGAAGTTATGTCTGTTCTGCACCGATGTGATGATATGTTGTGAGAGATTAGATGTTGCAGATATCAAATCTTACTCGTTTTAGCCATGATGTTGCTGAGGAACTGTTGCACAATGATTCTACTACATAATGTTGTTGATTACTAGCGTGATTATTGTTGATTCTAGATTATGCATAATGTTGAATTATGTGATGCTAATTGAAGACATTCATGTGCTGTGATAATTCAAGTTGCGATTATGTGATGCCCTTATTGCTCTGCTGAATTATGTGTTGTTGATTGAAGTGATTCATGTGTTGTTTGATGTTGTACAATGCTGAATGATTTGCTGATCCTCTACAACAATGTTGAATACTTGGTGCTAAAATGATTGATTCAAGATTGATTGGTGTGTGATTGAGTTGCTTGCACAAGCAAATCTTTGGTGAGATTACTTCGATCTTTGGTTGCAAGTTCAAGTACCGATCATACGGTTTTTTCCTTGTTTCGTTTAGCCTATAATGGCGTGATCATGATGGATGACCAAGAAGGTGCCACCGATATGACCATGGCGGCGTTGCTTTAGTTTAGTTTACTTTCTTGTTCGTCCGTATGTGGTTACCCACATGCTTGTGTTTGGTTCGCAGGATCGAGTTAAAGATGGAATGTGTGTGATCTCAAGTCAATTGCGGACTAGATCGGGATTGGATTTAGGGACCAATTCAACCAAGTTCAAAAGTTTGAGGATCAAAAAATCAATAAAACACAAAAATCATGGGTGAATGTTAGAGTAGTATGTAGACTAGTCTAGTATGTTCAAGATAAATCCAAGATTAGTCTAGATTAGTGTTGAGGATTACTTGTTAGTTACTTAATCTTCCTATATAAGGACTACTAATAATTGTATTCATCTTATCTCAAATCAATACAATGTTCTCCAATTCTAAAACATTGAGTTCATCATTTGGATCTGGCATGCCATGTAGACTATGTACATTGTCCATTGTGATCGTAGTTGTACTATAGGGGGTGTCCCAAGGCCATGTAGTGGATGTACTTTGTGATTCTATCCACCACCACGAACATAACTTCTTTTCCATTCTATTTTGGTAAGCCGGTGATGAAGTCCATGGAGATGTCGGTGAAAACTCCATCAAGTATTGACAGTGGTTGTATCAGCCCAGGCGAGGATGCTTTATCACTTTTGTTGCGTTGGCAAATGTCGCAATGTTGGATGAATTCCTTGACCAACTTATTAATACCTCGTCAATATCCTAAATATGCAATTCAGTGTGTTATTGTCGTGACCCCCGAATGGCCCTCAAGAGATGAAGTATGGAATGCCGTGATGATATCATGGCGTAGTTCCGAGTCGCAGCCCATAATAATCTTCCCTTTTCTTCTCAGCAACCCGACCGTGAAATTGAATTTGGTTGGACCATTTCCTTGCTGCAACTACTGTATCATTTTGCTGCAATTCGGATCAACTTTTTAGCTTCCTTTGACCCTTTAGAGCATGTCCGTAGAGACCGTGGATACTGCCAGGTTCAACAATTTGGCTCTGGTTATCAGGGACAGAGCATTGCCTACTTTATTTTCACTCCCCTTCTTGTAGCAAGTCTCGCAATCATAACCCAAGAGCTTCGCTAGCACTTGTGTTGCAATGGGGTCGACACCCTTTGTTCCAGCAAGTACTTTAGACTTCGGTGGTTCGTTTTGATGATAAACAACGATCATTGAGATAAAAGTGGCATTTTTTGTTTGCCAAAAATATCGCTAATAATTCCTTCTCCTAAACGACAATGCTTGTTGTGTAGGTTCCAAAACCTTGCTCATGAATGCGATCGGATGTCCTTGCATGAGCACTGCCCCAATCCCAACCCCGGAGGCATCCGTCTCCATCACAAACTTATCGTTCATATTTGGGAGAGCCAAGACCGGTGCTAAAATCGTGGCCTTCTCGAGTGTTTAAAATGTTGCATTAACTTCGAGTGACCATTTGAACGCATCATTCTTTAAAAGCATCGTGATGGCTTACTAATGTACCTACAGCCCTTCAGGAACTTACGGTAGTACCTAGTGAGACACAAGAACCTGCGGAGCTGCTTCACTTACGAGGAAGTCGTCCAATCACGTACGGCTGCAATCTTGGAAGATTTGGTCGAGACTCCCTCTCTCGAGATGATATGTCTGAGGTATTTAACTTGTGATCCCTCGAATGGGCACTTCAACCTCTCTACTTACAACGAGTTCTCCTCCATAGTTGTTATGACCAGTTTCAAGTGCACCACATGATCTTGGAAATTCGGGCTATATATCAATATGTTGTCGAAGAACACTGATACGAACTTCCTCAATTGCTCCTTAATGATGGCGTTCATCAATATTTGGTATGTGATTGGGACATTTGTCAACCCGGACGACATCACTCGGAATTCATAGTGACCCTCATGGGTCCAAAATGCAATCTTGTGGATATCCCTTTCGGCCATTCTCACTTTGTGGTAACCAGAATGAAGATCGATCTTTAAGAAAACCGACACCCCATGTAATTCGTCGAGGAGCTCGTCCACCAACGGAATAGGAAACTAATCTTTAATAGTTAAATCATTCAACCTTCGATAATCCACGCACAAGCGCCACGAGTGGTCCTACTCATGACCAATACAACCGACGATTAAAATGGGCTCGAGCTTGGTCGTATGATGTTTGTGTGAAACATTTCCTTCATCATTTTCTCGATGATATCCTCCTCGATGGTATCTTGTGATCGAAATTACGACTTGGGGGCAGCCCTTTCAGTTACTAAAAAACTGACCCATATCTCGTTAGCAACAGATGAATTATGAAGTCTTTTGTCATAATGCTTGGGTATGTGCTGAGTTTGAAAAAGATGAAATTATGAAGTTTGCCACATTACCTTACTATGAAGTTTGAAAAGGATGAGTTGAGAAGAATTGCCATTCTGCCTTTCTGTTATGCGCCCGGTTGGTTTTAAATTATTAAGTTACTTTCCCGTAACAAGCATTTAACATCTAAAGTTGTGGACACATTTCTCCTTTGTTGACTTTCCAGTTTTACCAACACAGGCAAGAATAAATATGTGTGAGCTAGATGAGGACTACAGTGGACTCTTACATTCTCACATACATCGATGACTATCTGCCATTTATTTCTTGCTTTTCTTTTCTTTTCTTTTTTCTCTTTCACTGTTTCATTGTTGAAAGAGGACTATACTATATATTTAGTTACATTAATGTTTTTCCATTTTCAAGTCATTCTACTGTGGCTATTGATCAATCTAATCTCTAGGAGATGGAGGCATACATAAGGAGTCTTATTCCTAATTTAGGTCAACTACGAGATACGCCTTTTGCGCATATGTCCAAATTTACTTCCACATTGCAGCATCGAAGTTTTTTTTTATTCTGTGATCCTCAATGACAAGGCATGTGTGTACTCCTTTTTCTTGATGTAATAAGTGTATGTAGATATGTAACTTAGGTAATATGTATACATTTGCACCTTCTGAATTATCAATGTAGATTCTTGTATGTATTCCTCTTGATAGTTATTTCATTTATTAGTTTTGTTGACTATATGCATTACCTTTGGCTTCAGGAAAAACATGCCTTAAGAAAGTGTTGCTTAGTAACCGTCTTTGAAGAATTGATGGAATTGCATCAGGTAATTTGCAAATACTTTTCTCTACATGTGGAATACATGAGTGTTTACTTTTATCTTTGTACTGAGTGTTTTCCTTCCAAAAAATAATATCTTGAGTATATAACAGAAAAGTCATTGAACTGACCGACTCTAATTATTTCATGCATACTACTATCTCTATAGAAAAGTGAAGAAATAGTTACGGACACTAAGCAAGCAGATAATTGGTTTTCATTTACCTCAGCACAAAGAATTTGCGGTGAGCCTTTATATTTATTGATAAGTATTCGATATTGTTATTTTTGGTATGCCCAATAACCATACATTTTTATTTTAATTTTTGAACACTTAGAAAATATAGAAGGTAATGAATTAGATCAAAGGTATAGGTATTTGATTAGTTATTCTCAATTTTGCAGATATGTTCTTGGCACTTGATAAAGATATGAATGGGACATTGAGCAAGCATGATCTTCGAGAATATAGTGTAATAATTATAGTAATTGTCGATTATTTTGTTAATTTAAACTTAGGATGCTAATGTGGCCAGTTCATGCTAATGTTAAACAGAATGACCTTAGAGGTTTTGTGGTCATTATTGTTAACGTTACTTAAAATGACAGGATATTTTGGGTATCATACTTTATGTTACGAAAAATGATATTAAAGTTACGATAATCATATACTAGATGGTGGTTTTTCATTATGTTGTATTTTAATCATTTTGATTTTTACAAAATGGATGAAGAGTCATTATTAAGTAGTAGTGATAACTATACGAGTAATTAAAGTTTTTATAAGAATGTATATTTTAATTAGTTTTTTAATATTTAATAAAATTATATTAAATTATATTATTTAATATTTTTTATAACTTCAATTATTTTAAAGTTTTTAATGAAATATATTTTTAATCAATCTTATTTTAAGCTTCTCAAATGAATTAGCACATTTTTTTTATAAGCTAATTGTCTTATATAAACATATCAAAGTCAAAGGTATATTTGTTATTTCATCGTATTCCATTCTATTTTGATATACTATTCCACCGACCAAGCATTAGAATTTTATATTCCATTTCAAGTTAGCAAGCAAACAACATCATTTCTTATTCCTTGTCGGTCTCAAGTCGTTGCTAGGAGGTATTATTCAGACTTTGACTATCTACAAGCTTAATCCATTGGACATAAATATTTGTAAGTGGTATCTGCTACAAAGCTGCAATTGTTATGCATTTGGAGCAGTTGGTCATGCATTTTGATATGCAAACACCAAGATAACAACACTTAGATGGACAGTGATAACAATAACATACATGCAACTCTTAATGAATTAACAATAAGATACATCCACATCTTCCATACCAACAGTTGCTAATCGTCTCTTCCATACCAGCAGCTCTGCTAGAATCCCCAATCCCCAATCATTGCTAAACAAACTGCCAAACCAGCAAACCACCAACCAATCAAGCACAGGTCCTGCACAAATCCTCACCAAACCAATTGAAAGACAGGAAATCAACTTTAGGAGCATGCAAGAAATGACTACGTCCGTTTGGTGAAACCGTAAGATTTTCCAGACCACTAGCACTTTCCACAATATCTTTATTTCCGTTGTTTTGTGCGACCACAGCGATGACCTCTGGACCACGACAGAGATGAGAAATCACAGTGAAAGATCCAGTGATAGTAATCAACCCCGAAAAATTGCTCTGGACCTGCCGTCAAACCCGCTGCTGGCGAAAAATGAACGATATGTTGGAACTATCATCTCCAAGAAGTCTATAAAGTCTGCTGCAATACATAATGTTCTAAAGACAGCCTGGGTCAGGTACGATTCTGCTGAATCAGATAAGGCTGTTATGTTTGAATTGGAAAATGAGGATGATAGAAAGAAGATATTGGATATGTCACCGTGGTCTATACAAGGGCATTGTTTGAGCATGCAAAAATAGGATCCAAGCATTGGACTAGCGAAAGTAGATTTTACAAGAGTTCAATTTTGGGTACAAGTTCATGAATTAGGACTAGAGAAATTCACCCGTGATAATGCTAAGATTATAGGGGATCAAATAGGAACTTTCATTAAAACGAATGAGGGGGTGGAAAAAAACAAAAGACATAGATCTGCATGAAAGTCGCGGTAAACAGTGACAACCCTTTGATGGTCGGTTTCTGGTGGACATCTACAATATATGAACGACTATCAGATTTTTGTTATGGGTGCGAAATGCTTGACCACACAACCCAAGCCTGTTGTGAGGAGGTGACGATGTAAAAAGCATCACTTGGATACCCGATGTTCAGGCCGTGGGCAAAGGCATTACGACCACGACCAGGATGGGCCAGTAGAACAAGTGACGGGGAAAAACAACACTCATCTCCGCCACACAATGCAAACATAAGATTGTGTATTGATATCATGAGTAGGGTGAAAGAGGTGGATATGGAGAGATATGGAATAAGGAAGACAGGAGAGCATGGTTTGGAGAGGACACAGGGAAAGCAGGTGCCAACCTCCGAAACAAAAGCACCAACCCAAACCCACGCCCACTATTATGTTGGAATCAACCAACATAGTTATGCATACACAGATCATAGTATGGCCATGGTAGAAGATAACCCCCAATCCCACGGCAACCCGTCCGAATAAATCCTCATACCATATCCCATATGCAAACACCAACCCACCAATAGGCCAACCCTCCTGTAATGTGCTATCCCAGCCCTACCTACCCATGCCATTACAACAGGTGGAAAGAACTCTGTTTTTCTCCATTACTTTGAAGAACAACCTCACCAAGCCTACCCAGAAGCCACAACCACCAAACCATCCCAACCATAACCTACCCGATCATCACCCCTACCCGACAACCACAGAATATCATCACAAGATCAATGAGCAAAATCTATTGGAATTGTTAGGGTGTGGTGTCTTCCCTGACAATTCGACACCTTAAAGACCTCAATGGAAGGTACCACCCCGAGATTATTTTCTTAATGGAGACGAAGAATGGCGGTGACTTCTGTGAGTGTATTAGAGATCAACTTGGAATGGAGAACGATTTTTATATAACCCCAAGGGAATTGTAGGTGGCCTAGCCTTATGGTGGAATGACGATACAGACGTACAATTGCAAAACGTGAATGCTAATATCATTGACACGATAGTTCATTTCAAGGGCGAAGCCGAATCAACACACATGACTTGGGTCCATGCAGACAAATATGAACTTAAGAGGGGTCAGAATTGGGAGGAAGTTAGAGATATGGTGAGAGGTCTAAGGGGAAGATGGGTCTACCAAGGATATTTCAATGCAATATTGTACCCCATGAGAAAGAAGGCGACCGAAGAAAGCCTCAAAGGCAAATGGATGATTTCAACCACATTATATACGACCTTGGTATGGAAGACTTGGGCTTAAAAGGCCAAAGGTTTACTTGGTGCAATAACCGTAGAGGGGAAAACCATGTATACGAGAGATTGGATAGGGTTTTAACCAACTTCGAATGGGCAACAAACCACCCAAATAACCGTTGCATAAACGAAGTAGCAATTAGATCAGATCATTCTACGATCATCCAAACCGTGGAAGAGGAGCACCAGAAGAAGGGCAAAGGATTCTAGTTTGAAGAAATGTGGCTCCAAAGTGTGGAGTGCAAAGAAGTTATCCAAAGAACTTGGGATGACACCGAACGCTACGGCAATGGGAACGTTTTGTGGACAAAATTAGGATGGTACCGTAGGGAACTCATGCACTGGAGTAGAGAGAAGTTTGGGAATAATATGATAGAGATGAAGAAGGCAAAAGCTAATTTAAAGGAGCTAGGGAAATCCAAACCAAACCAAAGGATCCAAGAGGAGGAGATCAATATCAAGCATAGGATCTGCCAGTTTTGGAAACAAAGGCCTAGAATAAAATGGCTTACAAAAGGGGGTTGAGTCCGAAAACCCAGAAATGGAGGATGGAATGTTAGATGGGTTACCTAGACAGATTATTGAACACGTGAATGAAACCCTTATCAGGAGTGTTATTGAAGAGGAGGTGCGTGATGCAGTCTTTCATTTAGGCGGGAGAAAGGCGCTAGGGCCAAACGGTTTTCCGAAGTTATTCTATCAACGAAATTGGACCATCGTGGGACCAGACGTTTTCACCACGGTCAGAGCCGTCCTCGAAATATGTACTATTCCTCCATCTCTAAACCACACTGACATAACCATAATCCCAAAAGTCCCAAACCCCATCCACCCATATGAGTTTAGACATATAAGCTTATGCAGCTTTGTCTATAAAGTAATATCGAAGGTTTTGGTGAATAGACTGAAGATCTATTTATCAGAACTTATCACCCCTTTCCAAAGTGTATTTGTGGCATGTTGACTTATCCACGATAGCATCATGGTGGCACATCGAGACACCAAGTGAAGAACGAACAAGGTGGAGTGTGCGCTAAAGCTCGATATGCAAAAAGCCTACGACCGAGTGAAATGGGGATTCTTGATCAAAAGCCTTGAGAGACGGGGGTTTTGTGAAAAGTGGATATCTTGGATGAGAGCATGCATCGAGACACCAACTTAATGCGTCCTCGTCAACAGTTCCCGAACTACGACTATCCGATCAACAAGAGGAATCCGGCAAGGGGACCCACTATCACCCTACCTCTTCATCCTAATGGCGGATGTCCAATCCAGACAGATTGAGAAAGAGACCAATGAGAAGCATTTGAAAGGAATCATACTCAGTAAAGGATGATTGGAGCTGCACCATCTATTATTTGCGGATGACTCTTTATTTTTCTTTCAATGGGCGGTGGAGAACGCGCGACATTTGAAGAAAGGCATCACGAGATATTGTCGAACAACGGGACAACGAGTCAATGAAGCTAAGTCAAGACCCTATTTCAATGTTGGAGCCGACCGAAACATATGAAAGGATGTCGAGGAAGAGCTCCCTAGAACAAGCACAAGGGAGCCCGGGAAATATATATGAATCCCGGCGGTATGGGGTCGATCAAAAAGGGAAGACCTGAACTACCTAAATGCAAGAATCTTGGACAAGCTAGGGGGTTGGAGAGCAAATACCCTCAATCAAGTGGGGAAGGACTTGCTAATCAAATCGGTAATTACGGCTATACCATCATATGTAATGAGCACTTTCAAACTACCAAACACATGGTCCGAGGAAATAAACAAAATGATATCTGAGTTTTGGTGGGGACATACAAACGAGGGGAGGAAGATACATTAGAGACAGTGGGAAGTCTTTGCGAAAACGAAAGAAGAAGGGGGGGACTTGGGTTTAGAGAACTCGAGATTTTAACTTAGCACTCCTCACAAAGATGGTAGATAGGGTAATAAAAGAACCAAATTCTCTCTGGGTCCGGGTCATCAAAGGATTATACTACCCAAGGGGGGACTTCCTTTCGACTACAAAAGGAGGTCGAGCATCGTGGAGATGGTCAATCGTATTAAGCGGACGGGACATACCCAAGAGGGAGGGACCATGGAGAGTGGTATACAGGAAAACCATTCGAGCCTTCCTAGACCCATGGGTATATACGCGTGAGGTCTTCCGCCTGCCCCCAGCTCCGACACAACCAGCTGACCAGAACATCCGAGTATGTCCCCTCATGGGAGTTGACAGAACGTGGTACGAGGGGCTCATCCTATAGATTGTTGAGCCAAGCGCCATAAGTCAAGTTATGCAGATCCCTATCCCCTACAAGTGACGAATGACAGGCTGATATGGCCTCATACCGACGACGGTTCGGTGACTGTGAAAACAGCATACCACCGACTGAGGGAATCCTATGACAGAAGGGGAGGTTACATGTATAGCCATGGGAGCAGGTCCACGTCAGTTTGGAGTGCAGTATGGAAATTTAGCACTCTCCCAAAGGTAAAGACTTCTATGTGGAAGTTGCTCACAAACTCGATTACCGTCACGGAAAACCTAAAACGAAGCGGAATGAATGTGACAACGAATTGTCCGATTTGTGGTATGGAAGAGGATAGAGAACACATGGTTTACAAGTGAAGGTGGATGGAGATGGTATATCTGGGAAGTATGGGCCTGAGGATTCAACATACCTCACGGTCGAGCATCATGGAGTGGATAGAAGACCGAAGGCAAGATCCTAGCTCCGAAAGGGGCACAAAGGAGACACGATGGAGCTGATGCATGATGACATGTTGGCATATCTGGAAGGCAAGATGCAAAGCCATGTTTGAATGAAAAATGCCCAACCCAACACAGATCGTCGAGCTGGAAGCTAGAGCTATTAACTTGGGTGTCATGCTAGCAGAGGAACAAGGATGGAACCGTGTAGTCTTCAAGTCAGACTCCGAAGTGGTGATCAACCATCTAAGGGGAACACGATCTCATTGGCGCATTGAGACCATATGCTCAAACAACAACGACTTGACAAGCGAGTTTGAATTGATTGAATGGAAGACAGTTCAACGCACGGCTAATGAAACGGCTAACTGGATTGCAAAACTATCGAGAATGGGGGTGCGTCTAAACGACTGGGTTTTACAACCCCCACCCCAATTGTTATCTATCTTAAGTAGCGATTGTAACAATGTAGCTTTAAACGATGATATCGAATGAATCAACCTATATTTTAGACCCAAAAAAGAAGTATAAATCAGGATCTCTAGCTGCCACATTAATTGTTTTGGCCAATTCATACACCTTCCAATGAAGAATGTAACATTCAAATATGTAATAGTATAACAAAGAATATCTGATTGATGCAGCTCAGAGGAATGTGACTTGCTTTACTAAGCTACACGAACTAAACAAAAGAGTGATGTCTGAAACTCCAAATTGATAATTACTCATAACTGAAAGAACCATACTTAAATACTGCAGATATTGTCTGTTTGGACTCAAAAATAGTTCAGGCTTTGGAGAGAAAAAAAAGGACCTGCCACTCAACGAGGGCTCACGAAGGAACAATATTTATCTCCATCTAAACAAACTTACTGATTCTTGAACTTTTTCTTTGACGATAAAAAAATGATCTTCAATAATGTTTGAGTTTTTTAAGGTGATCAATCCGAGGCAACATTTTGTGGAAATATGTCATTTTGTGTTTGTTGGATCGGTATTACCTTAAAGGAGAATTCAATTTTTTGTTGATAGTAAAAGTTCGATTAGAAATGTCTTCGTCCATGAGATTCTTTATTGTCTCTATTGTTTTGTTTTAAGCATATAATACAAACCGTTTGTAACTTTAGTTCCATACATACATACCAGCGTAATTTGGTTCCATATGATTTGTTTGTATCGGAACTCCAACGAGTGTGGTCTCACAAATCGAGTTTGATGCAATCCAGCGAATTGTTATTCTTTCGGAGGATCAGGTTGACAAGCTAATATGGCCTCACACCAAATAAGGCAAGGTGTCCGTCAGATCGACATATCATCGGCTATGGGAGACGATGAACCTCCCCCCACCCTCGCACCCCACCCACCCACAGACCACATCACCAGCGAATGCCCACGTTAGCTCGGCTATGGGAGATGATGAACGTAGAAAAATCCCCTCCCCCCTGCCCCATCGAATTCCCACGTTAGCAGGTCTGTTTGGATTGGTATATGAAAAACAAGGAGCCTCCCAAAAGTCAAGTCGTACATGTTGAATTTACTATCGAATGTCATTTCTGTCAAGGAAAATCCCAATCAACGTGGAATGAATATACCCTCCTAATGCTCCATCTGCGAGAGGATACAAAATTGTGAACACGTGACATATGGGTGCACCTGGAAAAAAATTCATTTGGTTCCAGTGGAAACTCAATTGAAAATTGGATAGAGGAAAGGAGATCGGAGTTGAGCGCCCACAAAGCCCACCGAGAGAACAAATGGATCTTATGTATGGTAACCTGTTGGTCTATTTTGAAAGCTTGATGTAAGGCCACTTTCGAATATAAACAATCAGTTTTGGGATCGGTGATCGGGTAGATTCGGGTTTTGGTGGTTGAACTCTACCTCCCGACATCGATCAATAGGGCGGTAATGGTAAACCCGAGTGAGGGATGGGCATGTACGAATCGATGGGTGGTCCGTGTAAATTGTCATGCATCACGCCGTGCGATGACCAAGATGCGATGAATCGACATCGTAGCGCGAGATCATAATGGCGGAATGGTTGGCGGGCTGAATCAACATATACGGGGTGATGATGTTGAAATGTTACAAGCTGCAGTAATCTATGAAAGTACAAAACTCTCCCTCGAGATTTACTAGCAGAAGGTTGAGATCGAGTCGTACTCTCAAATTTTAGTCGACCACATTCGAGGGGTGAACTACCATTGGTGGATCGCGAAACGAATACCTTAACCCTAGTAAGACAAGATACGAGAGACCAGTTGAAGTGTCATTCTAAGGTTACCTAATGAATGCGTAAATTGAATCGTGAAGCAAGTTAGATTTAGTGTGTCTTACTGATTGACTCTCTTGACCCTCTTGACCCCACTTCCATTATTGCATTTAATTTCTTATGATTGTAATTTTGAACCTCCGTAATTAACTATCACGTTTTCAGATTAATAAACGTTATGCATCTGGAAAAAAATGTTGTGTTTGACTACATGATAATGTATCCTAATAGAGTAAGTAACCAATGGAGTGTGATTAGGGTTACCAAAAAATCGAATCATGGAATAAGTAGCCACCAAAACTTGTGTAATTTTCATTTCTCAAGATTTAATTATATATACAAATTAATCAATGTCTTAATATATCATATTGATTGCAGCACCACATTATCTGTGGATATTTTTTCTGAGATCTCTCTCTCTTTTTTTTTGGTCTTTAACGAATCAAGATTCCTATTTTTCCTCGAAGCTTAATAACTTGTTTTTTTATTGTATTTTTTAAATAGTTTTGAAATCTGACGTGATCACTTTGCTTCGTAGTGAGCTTTGAGATACAGAGTGAAGTGCACAACTTTATTCCCCAAACTTGCAAGTTTACTTTCCTCTGTAGGTATTTGCCAATTAATGAAGCGATTGGGGGGTTTCCACTTCTTAACAACACCCAATAGTATTGCTTCACACTTTGTTAATTGCCAGGAAATAAAGTATCCTCTACTACTCACTATCTCCTTGTAAAAAGTGCAAAATTGTTGTTAATTTGAGAGCATCATCATGAAAATATTGCTGCCGCTTGTATTCTACTATTTGATTATCATCATCATTTGCCAAGGCACCACCAATTCAGCAAGTGTTGAAGGAAATATCAATGTAACTAAATCTCTTCATGCAAGGGCATGTCTCTTTTATTCTTGTTTGTCTCAAAAAAAAAAATAGAGGGAAATGTCTGCCGGCCGAGTAAACTGTTGTTGGTTTATCGTTTCAACAGGTTTATATCGTATATCTTGGAGAAAGAGAGCACGAGGATGCTAACTTGGTTAAGGAATCACACCATGACATGCTTGCTTCGTTTCTGGGAATTAGGTAGATTTCGAAACCCAGTTATGACAGCACCTTATCCTATTATTAGATTGATTCTTATATATCTACTGCCATGGATGTTATGCTGCACAGTAAGGAAATAGCTGCCCAACAGCTAGTTTATAGCTACAGGCATGGATTCTCAGGTTTTGCAGCCAAACTCACAAACACTCAGGCACAGATGATAGCTGGTAAGTAATTAAATACAAGTGATTCCTTCCCCTTGATGATACATGGATATATATTGTTTCTGTCTGCTTTCTGAATTTGATTGAATACATAGAATTACCTGGAGTTGTTAGAGTCATGAGGAACAGCTTTTACCAACTACAAACCACTAGAAGCTGGGATTTTCTAGGACTTCAACTTGGTAAACACAACAATCCAAATCAAAACGATGATCTGCTTTACAAAGCCAACATGGGGGACGGCGTCATCATTGGCGTCTTCGATACTGGTGAGTTCATTTTGCTGATGGTTAATGAACATTTACAGGTTATTTGCAACCATATTAGGGTAATGCCGAAAAAACAGATTCGTTGTTACTCTACTTGTTGGGGGTGGTATCATTAATATTAGAAGAACCCTAACAATATATTTTTTAAACAAGCTAGGAATATGGCCTGAGTCCAAATCATTCAGAGACGAAGGGCTAGGACCGATCCCATCCCACTGGAAAGGCGAGTGTAAGCCTGGGGAAGAGTTTGATCCCGTCAAACATTGTAACAGAAAAATCATTGGGGCACGTTGGTTCGTTAAAGGGTTGTTAGCCGAGTATGGGAAACCGGTGAACGAGTCCGGTGACATTGAGTTCTTGTCTCCAAGAGATGCAAACGGACACGGCACCCACACGGCAAGCACCGCAGCTGGTTCGATCGTCAACAATGTAAGCTACAAGGGACTGGCCCATGGGATTGTAAGAGGTGGAGCCCCACGGGCACGGTTAGCTGTCTACAAGGTTTGCTGGAACGTGTTTGGCGGACAATGTTCCTCTGCGGACATCCTCAAGGCGTTTGATGAGGCGATTCATGATGGAGTCGATGTCTTATCCCTTTCAATCGGGGGCTCAATTCCGTTATTCTCTGAAGTCGATGATCATGACGGTATCTCTGTTGGGTCATTTCATGCAGTGGCAAGGGGTATAACCGTTATTTGCGGAGCAGCAAATGATGGACCGTCTGCATTCACGGTGCAGAACACCGCCCCATGGATATTGACGGTCGCCGCGAGCACCATGGATCGAGCCTTCTCTGCCTCTATTACACTTGGGAATGGTGAAACTATACAGGTAATTAATTATGTCCTTTTTTAAGTGAATCAATATCTCATTTTGTTGTATTTAACATTGGATTGGAAGGGTCAAGCCTTATACACTGGAAAGGAGATCCGTAGGTCTCGGTTGGTATATCCAGAAGGCACTACGCTGGATCCAACTTCGTCAGGGTAAATTCATCACTGATCTAATCATGTATATGTACAAGCCTATATATATGTATAACACCAACCATTTTCTTTTGTTTGATCATTGCATGCAGCATTTGTCAAAACCTGTCCCCTAATACAACACGATTCGCCAATAAAGTTGTTTTGTGTTTCACATCAGTGAATCGAAGAGCTGCAGTGTCAATTGCTTCAGCTGCTGTAAAACTATCAGGTGGTCTAGGGCTAATAGTAGCCAAGAATCCAACGGACGGACTGGCCCCATGCATCGATGACTTTCCTTGCATCGAGGTGGATTACGTGCTCGGAACCCGACTTCTCTTCTACATCCGATCAACAAGGTCACATGTTCATCCTCCTAACTATGTCACTTTCAAACGAACATATATATAGATAATGTACGTACTTATTAACTTAATTGATGCAGCTCTCCTATCGTGACGTTGAAACCAACGGTAACAGCAATTGGTGAAAGGTTAACCAGTGGTGCCAAAGTGGCCTATTTCTCTTCGAGAGGTCCTAACTCCATTACACCTGAAATTCTCAAGGTAATAATAATTATTAAGTTCATACATATATATATATATCGACATTGTGTCTGCGTTAATAAATTCTCAAGGTATATGATTTTGTAATTACCAGCCCGATATAGCAGCACCTGGAGTGAACATACTAGCAGCTACTTCCCCTTTTGACCCTTTGGAGGAGAATGGATACGCCCTACATTCAGGAACATCAATGTCAACTCCTCATGTTTCGGGTATTGTAGCACTTCTTAAGGCATTGCATCCAAATTGGTCACCTGCAGCCATTAAGTCCTCCATCATAACAACAGGTTCCGTACTAAGACTAACTAATTAACAAATATGCATGGGGGAAGCACGTATTAATGGTGTATGTATTGCATTCTGCAGGTGGGAGAAGTTCTGCATTCGATTTTCCGATTATGTGCACAGGTTCTTCGAAGAGCGCTGATCCCTTTGATGTTGGAGGTGGCATTGTAAGCCCGAATGAAGCGGCAATGGTGGGACTAGTATATGATATGGACACAATCGATTATGTTGACTACATGTGTCGACGGGGCTATAGTGAGTTATCCATATCACGCCTTATAGGTCGATCTGTGTCATGTATGGACCGGTCCAAACCTATTTCCGACATAAACCTACCCGCTATAATCGTCTCAAGTCTTCAATCCCTTTCTCCTGTTACTCTGAAAAGAAGGGTGACGAATGTTGGGAGACCTTGGTCGACCTATTGGGCCGAGATTGAGTCACCCATAGGAACCTCTGTCGTAGTAAGCCCTTGGGTTTTGAGTTTCAACGCTAGTATGCAGAAGATGAGCTTCAAAGTTATTGTACATCCACTTTTGGATGTCAATGGTGGTTACTACTTTGGAAGCTTAACGTGGACCAATGGAGTTAACCATATTAGGATTCCTCTCGCAGTTAGAATGGACTACTTACCATCTCGTATCACTAGTTGATACAAACAAAAGATTCTGACTTCGTATGGTTGGTGAAATACTTAGTTTCAACCATATATATCAGTAAAAGTTTGCCACTTGTCCTCTCACCAATCTAATCCACGCTATAGTGTTTGCATCAAATGCAAAAAACGATCCTTGATTTTCATATTAATAGAGTACATCTTTAAAGTAAATTATAAATAAATAAAATTCTGCTATTTACATTTCATCTCTCAAGCGTACCTTCAATCTTTCATTTCATATTCTAGACGAAGAATAAACTCCATGAATTATTTATTATCTATGTGGTCACTTATAGTTGCAATTTATTTAAATTTGTGATATTTATGTTTGGCATTGTTAGTTTTGATTACAATTATTATCTGACGTTACTTTTGTACCGTTAGTTAGTTGTGTATCTTGAACGTGACATTTTTTAAGTGAGACACTACAAGAAAGTTGCTCTACAGCGACGGTAAATAATCGTTGCCCGAAGCACTGTTGGCGCTGCTATTACCCCGTGTCGATGCTAAGAGTCGTGGCAATAGACTCCGTGGCTAAAAGTATCCACGACGACAATATGCTGACACTAAAGGTTTTCCGTGTTTGGAATGAACAGTTGGTTTGATCATTGGCATCGCTAATATGTCGATTCTGTTTACGCGTAATTACCGTCGGCGTTTATGTGAGAGTAATAAAGGTTTATGGTTTCTACATATGTTAGATGTAGAATGGTGTGTATTAGTATCAGATTACGGTTGTCACTATTTATTTGTATATTGCATCACACGTAGTTGAGAAATATACGTTATTCAACTACAACAGTTCCTTCAAAGTAATTACACTTACTTAGCGATGCATTATTTCAGATGGACAAAAAGGTAGAGCACGTCATAAGTAATATGTCGATGCACGTGCAAGATTAATAAATATTACCCTGTTCATTATAGTTGATGCTAATATCGATTTTCAGCTACTAAAAAAGTTATTGCCATAGAAAGTCTTTTGTGGCTGCGGAGTTGTAACTGTTAAATTGTATATGCAACATCAACTACGGATACAAGTACATTCCGTTGTAAATGGGTCGTTTTGATGCACATGCTAATGTTTTACTCTTTTCGAATTGTTAATTACCGTAGTCGATGTCCATTCTCTGAAGCCAAGCATACCCAAACAGAGAATACATAAACATCTTCTATATATGTAAAACATCTGAATTTATACTCAAGCATTTCAAACAAAAGCATGCCGACAATTCCAAAACACAAAACATATGACAAGTTCACATTGGCATCAAGTCCAAAAGACACATTTACAATTAGTTTCAAATAAAAATTAGAAAATGAGAAGCTAGAGCACATGGTCTACCATTGGACATAGCTACTAAGCAGAAGTACGTACTGCATATCTCCACGGTTCATGCATTTGGATCTACAAACATACAAATCACAACAATCATGGAATATACCCTACAATGACTAAATGGGTGTACACAATGCAATTAAATCATTAATATGCCTTGAGTTTTTGAATCATCGGGTAAAGGACCGTTGGCAAACATTGCACTTTTCATGACAGCAATACCGCGTTGAAATGCGTCAATGTTGGCCTGGAACTCCTTGAGTTGTTCACGGAGTTCTTCACATTCGGCTTTGTTTATAGACACCTCCTCCGTTTCTTGCTTTAACTGCTCACTTTCCATCATCCGTGGAAGCTTTGACACACGACTTCGACGATGCTGAGGCTGGCGAACTTTCTCATACAAGACATCCTTGTCAACAGGAGCCTCCTCCTCCCCAGCCATCTGAGCATACCTCTCCTCCACTTGGTCCTATTTTGCACACAGTGTAACAAGAAACTAAGGCACCGATCAAATACAATCTACGGTTTGTGACTATCGCAAAGGCATTACTACTTACCATTATTGATCTGGTTTTAGCATCCAGTGACTACCCTTTCTTGTCCACATAGTTATTTTTGAACATATGATACTCCCCGGGATGTATCCCATTGTTCTTCTCAATCTGAAAAGGGTACCATATACTTGTTCAAGTGTAACCACCGCTTTATTAAAGATAACAATTCAATGTTAGGATTACCTCTTCCTGCTCACTCTTCGCAAAGGATGAAGTGCTAGCGGTGTGCCTCATGACTTGGTGAGATTTGTTGGCTTTGTTTCGAACACTCTTTAACATTAAACAATATGTTACAACTGGTTTACATTTAAAAAATGCAACACTCATTAACTCACCAAAAAATACAATTGCGATAGGGACTAAGTCACCAACCTTAAACTCGTCAGAGTTGAACCATTTAACAAGCCACACAGAAGTCCTCTTTCACCGCGTCCGGAGGAATGTTTTGTAACATTTCAACATTGGTAAAGTACTTGTCAAAGTACCTTATATTGAGATTCACCCTGTACTTTTCATACTTCTATTTAAGCGTACATGTGATCTGTTGCTTTAGGTTTTCATCATCTGGTATCACAAATTTCTCCTGCGATATTGAAAAATATGGAAATGTTAGGCTCAGATTTACAACATTTACAAATATAAAGGTGCAATATCTAAGTAAAGTTTCAATTTCAACGATACTGTGTAGGGAGTAAGAACAACTGAGACTTACCGCAACCAGCATGAACATCTTAGCCTCGTAGTTTATGGGAGACATTGGAATCTCCTTCCAGTCTTTAACCATTAGAAGTGCATTCGTTCGTTTGTGGACGATGCAACCACACCAACTAGCAAACACCGAAGCATTTGAACTGTAAAATTTACCTCGATGGCTAAACTTCAAAACCTCTTTTTCGTTGATGTCATTTTGAGATAATCTTATGCAATGAGTTCGCCCTCTACGCAGTCTGTCCGCTTGGGGTCTTAACTCTTCCTCTATCATTGCTTCCACATACAACATGTATCGATTAGATAGCCCAGTTGGAGAAAATCAAGTTGTATAGGACGAATTAGAAGTTAACTATTTGTATACCTGGTGGTTCCTCAACTTAGGGGGTCCTCTGGGTGGATTTCCTCTTCAGGAGTTTCTTCCAAAGGAGGTGTGACACGCGGAGAGACTGCAGGGATGTTCTCCAAGAGCGTATCACCTAACAGCAATTTCAAACTGAGAAGTAAAACTATAAGTTTATAATGCTTCATACAAGTTACCAAGCACCTAAAGCAAAGCAAATACCTAACAAGACAACCTAAAAGCAACTAAAAGGCGTAGAGGATAAAAAAACGTACTTGTTGCGGCCCTGTTTAGCTTCCTTAGGGATATACTTGTCGATAACTGTTTCGCTACGGTACTCCTTTCGACCATTCTCCGAGTACCCACCATACTGACAATATATTGTTAAACACATAGGAACACTTAAAAAAAAGTTAACTTATACAAACACTAACGTGAACTCACTCACGTTTTTGGTGTAAGGTTTCAATCTTTATGTAAAGTTGCAACAATTATCCAACACAGATTCTCAAACTAAGCACCCGAGCGTTCAAAATTCCTTGTGTTTGCGCATAAAAAAAATAACGACATGCATGGCACTACGACATGGATCATCGACAAAGGTGAGGCTTCGCTCGCAACTTTGGTTTTTTTAAAAGCAAAATTGTAGGGAAAATATCGGGAAACAGAAGAGATACACATGCAAAGAGGTAAAACATGTAAGTGTGCACCATAGACGAACAAAGGGTTTTCAAACACAGCACGGTGGAGGGTACAATGAACTGTCAAAGAACAAAATCATCAAGGATCAAGTTAGAACCGTACCTTGCTGAACTAGAACGCACACCGGCAGGAGGTATTTTTGTTGATGAGAGAAGTTCGTAGAGGAGTACTGGTTGGAGGGAAAACTTGGCTGAGAGAGTGCTAATCTACAAGTGAAAAAAATTGTGTTGAGAGGGAAAAATTAGGCGCGAGAAGAAGAAGAGTCCTCCAAGTGAAAAGACTTGTGTTGATCCATTACATCGCTAATGTGATGATGAAGGCTACTGTGTCGTGTAGGTACAGAGGAGTCATAGCTAATTGCACCAATTGCAAACCTTGCAGTTTCGTCCACATCCGTTGCACTTCCGCACCGAGGGATTTCTCTGATGGGCTGCGACTTTTGAATGAAAGTGGCACGTTCAAAACAAAGGCCACTAACACTAGTTAGACAGCCTACATAGAAATTAAAGGCCCCTTCAAGACAGAGGACATTAATTTCAGTCTTGAATCCAAAACCGGAACCATTTGGACTGTTTATATAGTCTTGGTTTTTATTTTTCGATTTTGGTTCAGTCTAGACCATTTGGACCGTTATACATAATTATTTTATATATTTTCTATTATGCATGTATATCGCTCTACAAGAACACAATATAATAAATTAATTAATACAAAAACTAACTTGTACTGAAATGCAGCAACAATATGTTTTTCTAGGTTAGTATTGTTCTATTACAACCAAGACCTAACCTCTAAATCTCCACAACTTGGCTACTGCCGTCCCCGTGAGAACTAAAACAAACTTTGCAAAAAATGACTTTTCGGATGAGAGTACCTTTTACGAACTGTACCGTTACCGAACCGATTCACAAACAAACGACTTTTTAATAAAAATATGGGAAAAGTATGAAATTGCACCCGGATGTTTGCAATATGTTGTCATTGGACCTATATGTTTTTGGCCGCAATTATTTACACCCGTATGTTACATTTTGTTGGTCATTGCACCCAACGTTAAAAAATCCCGTTAAGTGTCACGTGAAGGGCACGTGTCGTCGTTAAATTTGAACTGATGTCATGTTAAATGACCAATTTACCCCTAAGGTGGTGGGCGTGTGAAAGTGGAACCTACTCTCCCTAAGGCAAACTGGAACTCAGACCTGATGAAGCTGCAGACACTACAAGAAATTTGTCTTTTTGTGAGGGTCAAATTTCTAAGGGAATTTTAAAAATCCCTTAGAAATTTCACTTTGTAAGGAATTTTCTAAGGGATCTACCCTTAACAAATAAGCTTGCTAGAAAAATAGCACTTTAAAAGGAAAATCCCTTGCAAAACGTTTCAACAAATTTTCCTTATAAAATCCCTAGCAAACTTTTAAAAATCAATTCCCTCACAAACTTATTTAGGGAATTTTGTAAGTATTTTTCCACGTAAAATATAAAGGATTTTTTCAAGGGTTTTTGTTTCAAAAATTTTGAGGAAAATAGTGAGTGTTTTTATTGAGTAAATTTACAAAAGGGATTATTAAGAAGTATATTCAGTTAAATTTGTGTTGAATTTTATGCACTATCAAGGAAAATCACTATAAATAATTTGAAGAATATATGTATATATACAACATGTAATAGAATACACATATATATATATATATTATTATATGAAACAAGTTCATAGTTTAAACATTCAAAGTCTACTATAAAGAGATAATAATTAACAACGTATCTAAATAATACATACTTAGTCAAAAATATCTAAATAGAAATCCTTGATACATTCTCAGTTTCAATTCTTGATAGTTCAGATTGGATTGCTTCCATCATTCTCCCACTGGTCAGTGCTACAGCAGCTTCGCTTTTGTTGAAGGTTTAGTGGGTTGGAATCTTCTACTATTTCCTGTAAAGAACTAAGCAAGGATCAAGATGCATTAGACATGTAATAACTGGTCAATGTGCTAAATACATGTTCGATTATTTCTGGAATAATCATATCATGTCGAGAGATAAAGCTGACAAGAGAATTGTATTTTAGAGAGAGGAAAAAGTTTAGAATTGAAAAGATGACATCGTACCTCTTAGGGGAAAAGTTGATCCTTTTTTCAGTTTCAGAACCATTAGAGTTGATAGCTTACTCGGCATGACACCAGGCTCCACAAAGAAAAGAAATTCACTATTTTATTTCTTGAAAGTGAATAAGTTGGGACAGCAGTGAATTCGCATACCATACCTTGGATATCTTCAAAATCAAGATCTTCAACATTAACATCATCAAATGCAGCAATTCTTGTCCCAGACAGTGAAATTGATGAGATAATCATATGCTTTGGATTCCTGAAGCCGATTAACAGTGTAAGCTCTCAAATAACAAAGTTTTTCTTGTTTTTTTATTTGGATTTAAGGGAAATCCTAGGAAATATTAGTTTCAAGTGTTTACCAGCCACCGTGCATATTCCCTCCTAGTGCATAATTCATCAGCTTTGACACCGTCCTCAATTATCTGTATATCTCAATAAAAATAAGCTCAGAGCAGCAAAAGAGCAGTTATCTAACCTATAAACTAACAGATGAATGCATGCTTTAAGTCCATGGGCAACTGCACTACAACAGATCAGGTCTCTGTATATTGCAATTTCAACATAATCAAATCATTCTACAAGCTGAAGCAATTTTCAGTTCGATTTGCAGTTAGCGCCTAAATTGCCAACACTCTACATAATAAATGCAGACTCTAAGCTAATTTCCAGACATAACTTAGTCAACAATTACAGTTAAGACAATGCATTAAGAGTTTCTCTATGAATTAGGTAAAATCCATATGCATTAAGAGTTAAGACAATGCTTACATGCGTTTAGTCATTGGAGATTTCGAAGATTTTGGCTTCTGCAAAGAGAGAGAGGTTATAACAGGGATGTAAGTTAACGAAAGTAGGAGAGGGGATAAATCATTAACATGCAACCTTCTTGTCATCGTCTTCTTCTTAGTCTTCTTCTACTTCTTCTTCACTAATCTCACTCAGCTTTCTCCCCAAACGTCTGTAGCTGTAACCGTAATCCTCATCGGAGAAGGTCTCCGAGTTCATGGTTCTGTTTGCAGAGACCAGTGAACTCAGTGATTTGCAGTAACCAAATCAGATTGAAGATTATCTCACGCAGATAAATCGGAATTGGAATCGTAGGGTTTCAGAGCTGTAGTACCGCAAAGTTTTGGAGTCCCATGCCGTTTGAAGTCGCAGATTGTGTTAACAGTTAACAGAGTAAGGGTTCTATTCTCATGTTGCTAATATTATATCATATAATATTTCTTAGGGTTTCCCTTACAAAAAATATTTTTTTTAAGGAGATATAAATTCCTTGCAAATGAATATATTTTATGTGGAACTATAAATCCCTTAGATAAATTTTGATTTAAAAAGGTAATTAGTGAGGAATTATCCTTAAAACTATTTATAAGAAAAATCCTCCACAAAATATCTTCATTATTCCTCCAAAAAATATTCTTACAAATCTGCTAGTAATGTAGTAAGAAAAATATATTTTTGTAAGGAATTTCCCTAATTATTATTCTCCTCACTTAACCCTAACAAATCTCTTACAAATAGTTCTAAATTTAAAGGGATTATTTCCCTTGCAAAATTTCCTTCACAAAATACTGATTTTCATGTAGTGAGAAGGGTCCAATTTTTTCACCATATAAAAATAAATTGAGTCTAGCTACTTCACTGATTTGCATGATTACTAAAATGGGCAAAAATGAGATGATTTACCTCTTTGCGAAGCACTTCCTCTTTGTCAGAAGCAGTTGAATCATTCCAAATATTGACAACAGCATCACCGCCACCAGTTGCAAGCATTTCTGTCTTTTTCCCAACAGCCAATGCCCAAATCTGTTAACATATAACCCCCCCAAAAAACTTTAGCAGATGAGAGAAAGAGCAACCCGAAGCAGGAAAGTATACAGAAGACACTTCTTATGGTAGTATACAGAAGACACTTCTTATTAGAGTTCTAGTATATGTTTCCCTTAAATCTATTTCTTTGATGATTGATGACTAATACAATATTATTCATCAGGTTCTTGATGGGATTCTGGATGAAATTGATGATGACCTTGACTACGTTGATGGCCTTGTTGATGGATGTGAAGACTATCTATTAGGTAAATGTATGATTATCTTTTCTTTGGTGCTTGATCCATCAGTAAATTTTCATCTCACTATCGAATGCAACTACAGATATAGACTTGGTTCAGGAAATTTCAACCTTGAATAGTGGTCTTTGTGATGGAATACGCTTAGGAAACTCTAGTTCAGATAGTCATTCCCCAGGCTATAGTGCAAGTAGCAATGGTGCAGTCGGAATGTCAGATTCTTCAGCTATAACTAATTCAGATATCAGCTATAGGGATGAATTAAATCATAAAGTGGTTCTGATTTGCCGTATGGAGCCTATAGGGTTAGGAGAAGTAGAAGCAGAATTAACAGAGATAAAACCCGTAAGGATTCTCTTCATGGCGAAAAGTTTACGGATTGCCATCCCTTAGTTAAGAATGAAAACTCCCCTGAAGTTGTAGCTAGTGCCAGAGAAAAGAGACAGCGGAAACCACCTCAGAGGTACATCGAAGAATCATCAAACAGTAAGAAAGAACAACATTCTAAGCAAGGACATAGGCCGATCTATGGGCAATATCATGCAAAACCTAGACTGCCTGTCTTTGTTACTGATAATGTTGTTAAGGAACCATATGGAGGAGGTAGCACCAGCAGACAACTACTGAAGAAACATACTCGTGTAACGGTAATTCCTTGTCACCTTATTCTGGGGTTAAATACTAAATTGCTAAGCTGAATTTGTATCCGGTTGCTAGTTGTACTTTTTTTTTGGCGTCATTTGTATATCTAAACTAATACGTTAATGCATTTTGCTAGCTCCACCCATTTTTTGGTCAAGTCTCGGATTGAAAATTCAGTGGCGCACATGAGTCGTCCAGTCAGGGCACCCCATATACATTTTGTGTTTAAGGTTAACAGATGAACATCATTAGTAAGCTGCACTTCAGCTAGTAAAAAGTTGCAAAGAAAGGTTCAACACCCCATATACAATATCATGTGCAGCATACTACCATAAGAAGTGTGTAACTGATATGAAATGGGAAGACTCAGGTTGGGTGTGTGGAAATGAGAAGATAGGCTTGGACACTTAATTTAAAAGGCTGAGGTATTTTAGGTATATCATGTTAGGTTTATGGCACATGGACAGCACATGACATTTATTTAACGGTTACTGTTTGAATTGGATGGAAAAGCTCAATTTCAAACAAACAGAAACATACGGGTGTAAGAACAAACATCATGGGTGCAATTACCAATTGTTACAAACATTCGGGTGCAATTTCATACTTTTCCCTAAAAATATGGAGTGTTTCTGATGGACCAAAAAAAATCAATTCTCTTATGGAAAACCGTACTACATTCTGAACCAATTTTCAGTAATCTAAATGAGTAAATTCCTAAACAAGGCGTGCAGTGGAGCAGCTCACCAACACATTTCGACATTACCCTCTCTAATTTGGTGCCAAGTGAAGCAACCCCCATGTGTTAGAGATATGATAGATAAAGACTTAAAGTGGTTCGGTTGAACCATATTTTGAACCGGATCTTATAAGAGTAGCTCAATCGGCAAAAATCTGAAGCGGTTCTTGCGAAGTGGTTTAACCGTACCTTTCCTAAAATGTGGTAAAGGTATGGTTCTGCCTCGATTTTGCCCTAGACTAGTTCGTGCCCAACCTTAATTTTATTGCTTCTTTATAAAATATGTAATATATCAAAAAAATATTTTATTCAATTGACATAATTTCGTTCTAAATTGAAATCAACCTATTAGACCGACTTTTAAAAAATCATTTCGAAATCAAAATAACTATACTATCCAATATAGTTTAATCTCATAAGGGAAAAGTCTGAAAATGGTACAACATGTTTGACAACAAATGGTTTTCCAACCCAAACGATTTTCTTTGGTCCAACATGTTTGAAAATGATGCTAATTGGTACCTCTGTTATTTTTCTGTTAGAATATTATCTTAAATATTTTTTATATTTACAAAACTAACCAACTTTTTTCAAAATGTTACAATTAAACCCTACAAACTTACACTAATGTTTCAAACAAGTCCCGACTTGATTCGAGCCACATAAGGGGGGTCCCCTAACCAGGTTCCGAACCCAGACTAGGTCACCCAACGTTGAGGACCTAGTCTGGGTTCGAACCAAGACCATCGTACCCCCCGATTGGGGCTCAATTTGAGCACCAATCATTTGAACCAAATGCAGCCAGGTCCGGTCCAAACCGATTGGGGCTCCAATTGAGCCCCAATCGGGGGTCGTATGGACTAGGTCTGAACCCAGACCATGTACCCATGGTTGGGCGACCTGGTCTGGGTTTGCAACCACACCATAGGACCCCCCGATTAGGGCTCAATTGGAACCCCAATCATTTGAACCGAACCAAGCTAGGTTCGGTCCAAACCGATTGGGGCTCCAATTGAGCATCAATTGGGGGTTCTATAGGCTGGGTCCGAACCTAGATCATGTACCCATGGTTGGGAGACTTGGTCTGGATTCAGACCGAGCCAGGTTCGGTCCAAACCGATTGGGACTCCAATTGAGGCTCAATCGGGGGTCCTATAGTCTGGGTCCGAACCCAGATCATGTACCCATGCTTGGGCGATGTGGTCTGGGTTCAGACCTAGACCACTGGAACCCCGATTGGGCTCAATTGGAGCCCCAATCATTTGAACCGAACCCAGCCAGGTTCTGTCCAAACCGATTGGGGCTCCAATTAAGGCTCAATCAGGGGTCCTATGGTCTGGGTTCGAACCCATATAATGTACCCATGGTTGGGAGACCTAGTCTGGGTTCAGATCCAGACCATAGGACCCCCAATTGGGGCTCAATTGGAGCCCCAATCAGGGGTCCTATGGCCTGGGTACGAACCCAGATCATGTACCCATGGTTGGGCGACATGGTCTGGGTTCGGACCTGACCATAGGAACCCCGATTGGGGGTCAATTGGAGCCCTAATCATTTGAACTGAACCTAGACAGGTTCGATGCAAACCGATTGGGGCTACAATTGAGCCCCAATCGGGGGTCCTATGGGCTGGATCTGAACCCATATCATGTCCCCATGGTTGGGCGACCTGGTATGGGTTCAGACCCAGGCCTTAGGCCCCCTGATTGAGGCTGAATTGGAGCCCCATTCCGTTTAGACCGAACCTAGCCACGTTCGGTCCAAACCGAATGGGGCTTCAATTGAGCCTGAATCTAGGGTCCTATGGTTTGGGTCCGAACCAAGAACAGGTCCCCATGGTTTGGTGAACTGGTCTGATTTTGGACCCAGACCATTGGACCCAGATTGGGGCTCAATTGGAGCCCCAATCGTTTGAACAAAACCTAGTCAGGTTCAGTCCAAAATTATTGGGGCTCCAATTGAGCCCCAATCGGGCGTACTATGGTATGTTTCTGAGCCCAGACTAGGTCCCCAAGGTTGGGTGACCTGTCGGGGTTCAGATCCTAGCTAGGGGACCTCGGCGTGGCTCGAATCGAATCGGGACTTGTTTGAAACATTAGTGTAAGTTTGTAGGGTGTAATTGTAACAATTAGAAAAATATTTGGTTAATTTTGCAAATATGGAAAATATTTAATGGAATTTTTTAACACAAAAGAAATGGAGATACCAATTACCATCATTTTCAAACATATTGAACCATCACTAAAAAACAAGTTGCACTGAAAACCATTTTGTGCAAACATGATGGACTATTTTCAGACTTTTCCCATCTCATAATATAGAATTATTAATGTTATAATAATTTATATAATGAATTTACTGTGTACAATTATCTATCATACATTGTAATAGAAGTATGTCCAAGAGAAAAGACTAAATCTAACGCAAACACACATAATTGGGAATTACCGAGTCTGAAGGGAATTGCCAAAGAGATTTGTAGCATATTAGGAAAGTAGAACCAAATGTAGAGATTTTATCATTCTAAAGATAAATGAGGAGAGAAATGGGAGCTTAAGGCAATGTAAAGAGAAAACTTCATCTTAGCATTCCTTAAACTTGATTAGTACAAGAGATATGAAACCCTATTTATAGAGTTTCTAGGGGATATGTGAACACATATCTCATATATCCTAACATTCCCCTTTCTAGATAAACCTTCTAAAACTTGTAAAAAAAAACAACAAATCAGAATTTTAACTCTAAAACTAGCTGATTCACTAAGGCTGATCTACACTAGGTTGGCACTGCTGCTGCACTTGATCTGCACTGAAGATGCACTACAGATGCACTGCTGAGGCACGGCTGAGACACTGGCACGGCTGAGTCACGTCTGGTGCACGACAGATGCACGGCTGGGGCACTAGAAATGCACTGAGCTGCCCTGGAGCTGAAAATTACCAAGCACAGGTCTGCTTGTATTCCAAGGAGAACCAAGCACAGGTCTGCTTATCTTCCAAGGAGAACCGAGCACAGGTCTGCTCAGAAGATGATCCAGTTTGACATCGATTCTTCCATCCGAACACAAGCACGTAGGTTGCCGAGACACACGAACACCAAAGGAAACAAAAACAATGCCGCCATGGTCATGTCATCGTGGTGCCATCTCGGTCATCCATCGTGATCATACCATTTTAGGCTTAAACAAAAACAGAAGAAGTCGTATGCTCGGAACTCAATCTTGCTTGCAAAGGTCGAAGTAATCTCATCAAACCCTTGAGACATGAATCAACTCCTAAATCTCAAAAACAGCATGAAGCACAGGTCTAGAAACACAGCCATAACAACGTATCAGCTTAGTAACACCAGTGTCATCACAGCAATTGATCGGCTCAGCAACACATCAACAGAATTATACTTCAGCATTCTGTCTAATTATACTTCAGCATTCTGTCTCACAATTTCAGCATCTCTGTCTCAGTACAGCAGCATTATAACAGCAGAGCATCATGTCAGAGTCGAGCAGAGCAGTAAGAACAGCAAGCTTATGCAAAATCAACACCATTGGAGCAGCAATATACAGAAACAATATGAAATGCAGCAGTTAAACACCGCACAGACCAGTAGAATGAAGATCAGCAGCAGATTAAGAGAAGCACTCGAACAAATCAGCCAGCAAACAGAGAATCTCGACCAGAAATATCAAGTAGAACAGATAATAGAATAGGAACAAGCTTATCTGCCTCAATCATCTGCTGATTGAACCGTATTGAAACAAATCTGAAATCTGCTGAAATCTGATCGGGGCGAGCACTACGCAAGCACGAGATGTGCACAGATCTGAATCTGCACAAATCTGAAATCTGCTGAAATCTGATCGGGGCGAGCACTACGCAAGCACGAGATGTGCACAGATCTCAATCTGCTTCAGGACAGCTTCAGGACACAAGATCGCAATCGCAATCGCAATCGACAATGAGATGAAACGAACAGCATCACAATGAGAATCATAACGAATCATCTTATCTGAACCTAGGATCTTGCAATTGGAAGGATTCGCAGGAAGGAATCGATCGATTTGCTGAACTGAAATGAAGAACTCATGCGTAGATGCGTTTTCAGAATTTTTCAGAATTGACGGAAGAACTGCTTGTACCTGATCTCAATTTACTTGTAATCAATCGATTCCTTCTCATCTGAATGTGTTGAAGGTGATGGCTGCTTGATTCGACCAAGTATGCTGCTGTAATTGGCTCGATTTTGAAGATCTGGCTGCGCGGGAAGAAGCTGCTGAGCAAGGAAGATTTCCAACGGGAATTTGCAACGAAATACAGATTTGGTCCCTAATCTTACAGCTCTGATACCATATTAGGAAAGTAGAACCAAATGTAGAGATTTTATCATTCTAAAGATAAATGAGGAGAGAAATGGGAGCTTAAGGCAATGTAAAGAGAAAACTTCATCTTAGCATTCCTTAAACTTGATTAGTACAAGAGATATGAAACCCTATTTATAGAGTTTCTAGGGGATATGTGAACACATATCTCATATATCCTAACATAGCAAACACACAACAGGCTTTGCCATTACCGAGTCTGAAGGCAATTACCGAGACTAAAGATAATTTACGAAGCAGATATTACCGATTGGACTGCAAACGATCGTGCAGAATTGACGAAGCAGATATTGCGCGTATGTTATCTGAGTGTTTTGGTGCACTGATACCCGTATGGCTGGACCTTCTTGCAGCAGTGAAACAACATCATTTTGTGATTCGGAAATGACTGAAATCTAAACAAAAGTCATAAATCAATACTTCCAAGCATAGTGTATTATCTGTTTGCTCAAATCCAGAAGACTAATGTAAAATTGTGATTAAATGGAAGATCGCTCATTAAGACCTCTGTTATCAAAATGCATCATCTGAGACTGCTCATTGGTGTGGAAGATGAACCCATTCACTTTATAATCATCATATGTCTTAATTCTATGTAATGGTCCTCGTGCCAAAGCCTTTAGTTGACGACCTCTGTGATCATCAGTCGATGCATCTATTCGACCAATCTGAAAATGCAAATAATTCCACCGTCATTAAAAGCCACACATGGATAAGTAAATTGTGTCAGAGTGTCATACCCTGCCCTCCAACTAATGTATGAACGTTGTGTTGTGAATAACATCAATGTTCTTCCTACTCACACGTGCACCTAGTAGTTGCCTTTTGTGTTCACTACGTACACAGACAAGATAATCAATCGAAGTGTTAGATATAATGTAGTTAAGGTTTACGAATGTACATCCCAATAAAGGTGAATGCAATACTCGATGAATGACTTAAAGTCTTCAGACTGATTAAGCACGTACAAGTGGCACCTATTGGAGCTCCTACCGGCTGGAAGATCGATAGCCCATCTGTCGCCCTCGGAGTTACCTCAGTTACTATAATTGACTCATCTCGTGTAAACTTGGTCTCAATGTCATGGAGATATCTAGAACAAAATGTCAAACACTCCAGAGCTATATAACCCTCCGCTATTGACCCTTTCAGACGACTACGATTACACACAAACAGCTTTAGTATCCCCATTATCCTGCGACAAGAAAATGTTATTAGTGAGACACCATATATTGAAAGGTATACTTCATAACCGAGCGTTGAAACTTACGTTTTGATTGAATACATACAACGATATTGCACTGACCTAGAAAATTTTGCTTCCTCTGCTAGATGAGTGATAAGATGGACGGTAATATTGAAGAAACTTGGTGGGAAGATTCTCTCTAGATTGCACATTGTCATGGGTAATTGCGATTCCACCTTCAATAGATCTGACATGTGCAAATCCTTAGAGCATACAACTCTGAATGTGTTAGTCATGTCTATAACGGCTTTGCATACATGTTTGGGGAGTAATCCTTTAATAGCCATGAATAGGATACATTGTATGAGAACATGGTAGTCATGACTTTTCAACCCCATCAATTTTATGTCTTTCACCTTAACACAACGTGAAATGTTGGATGAATAATCGCTAGGAAGTCTAAAGTTCTTAAGGAACTCACAGACTATAATCTTCTGTTGTTTTGAAAGGGAAAAGCAAGCTGGTGGTAACACCAGTTTTGTTCCTCTACACACTGGATGCAAGCTCGTTCTTATGCCTAAAGCCTGTAAGTCTAGTCGAGCATTAAGGTTGTCATTCCTTTTACGGGTAACACCTAATAACATCCCAATGAGATTATCACACACGTTTTTCTTAATGTGCATCACATCTAAATTGTGAGGGATTAAGAGCTGCTTACAATAAGGTAATAGGTAGAAGATGCTTTTTTTTTTTTTTTACAATTTCGAGTAGTTGAGTCTATTCCAAACTAGATGGTCGGTTGAGTCATACTGAACATTAGTTGATCAAGGTTCTTTAGCACATGTAACACTTCATCCCCTGACAGTCTTTGTGCGACCATCCGTAACTCTTGTTTCCCATCGAACAAGCTTTTGGTTCTTCTCCATGGGTGATCGGTGGGGAGGAATCGTCTGTGTCCCATAAAAGAACATTGCCTCCCATTCTTTAATCGAAAATAATGGGTGTCCATTTGACAGATAGGACATGCCAAATTACCGAAATTAACCCAACCATACAAGTTTGCATAAGCAGGAAAGTCATTAATTGTCCAAAGTACACAAAATAGTGGACGTTTTCTTTATTGTCTGCATCATATGTCAACACACCATTCAACCATAACTCATTCAGCTCTTTAATCAATGGTTGTAGATACACGTCTATGTGATGGACTGGGGCCTTTAGTTCAGGAATCAACATTAACAGTACGTAGTTCGTATATTTCAAACACATATCGGGAGGCACATTGTATGGAATAAGAAAACGTGGCCACATGCTATATGGGTGGCTTTTATCACTATGCAGATCACCATCTGTAGCTAATCCAGGTCTCATATTTCGTGGGTCTTCCCCAAATCCAGGTAGTACGTTGTCAAGTTTCTTCCAAGATTCTGCATCAGCAGGATGGCGTAGAATGACATCCTTTAATCGTTGTGTATGGTGCTAGGTCATAGAGGAAGCAGTTTTGGGGGAACATGAAGCATCTTTGCAACCATGAAGTGAGTGGAAAATATCGAAGTACTTTGTCTGGTAGCTTCCCTATCGGTCACTTTGATTGCTCTGGTATATCCAGTCCTCCAGCGTTGTGTTGAGGTTTAATCCATCTTGACTCCCTACACGTTGCAGACACATCCAAATTGGCGTACTATTTTCTAAAGAGTGTACAGTTATTTACACAAGCATGTATCTTTTGGTAGTTCAACCCTAACCCTCCTATAAATTTCTTTGCTTTGTAGTAGGACTTAGGTACTGTATTCCCTGGTGGCAATACTTTACTTAGCATGCGATGTATCTCATCAACGAGCTTGTTAGAAGCCTTGTACAGTGCCTTTAGATGCGGAAGTTCAACTAAAAAAGACATCTTGGTGTAGGAGACACAATTTGGATATAAGTTATTTCCACAATATTCTAATAGCTTATAAAATATCCTAGCATCTGCATTTGGTTCATCACCTTCATCCACCCTCATACCACCGAACCCATCACGCACCATATCCTCCATTTCCCCACGAGAGGATGAATTCCTACCATTAGAGATTACATCTTCGAATTCCTCCCTATGATCCACCCATGTAGTGTAAGTTGGCAGTATTCCCCATTTTTGAAGATGGAACTTAACAGTATTTCTTCCCAGTAAAAAAGCACCAACACAGTTTGTGCAAGGACAGTAAATTTTACCATCCCAACTTGAAAGAGAGTAGGAAAAGTCTATAAATAAAGCGACCCCTGCCTTATATTCCCTACTTTGTCGAGTTTTTGTCATCCAACTCTTATCCATCACACTTCAATTTCTGCAAATAAATATCAACCCAATAAAAATAGTGTAAGCTAAAATAGTAATACAGGAGAACTTTTGCAAATTACAGACTGCTAGGAGTTGTTTGGGATAAAAACGACGGCATGGCTGTCCTAGATAATCAAATGAATTCTGAAACATGCAGTACATGAAGTTGAAAATCAGTTATTGACAGTACAAGACCATCAGTTGACTCCTGTAGATGGTTAATATGCATTAGCGAGAGCATTTGTTAGAGAGACAACACTACTTTTAGACTCAACAACAGAGCTCCTTCGATCGAATTGTTCGTTGGAACCATAACAGGTGCAAATTTTATGGCGTACCATTATGGAACACACCCAACAAGTGTGGAAACTTTGGCTGTCACAATTCCATGAAAATTCAATCTGCAATTTGAAGAAGTAACATTCTAGTGCTCATACTAGCGTACGTGAGGAGAAGTGCTTGTCACGTGATTCATAAGATAAACAAATCAACGACCGAGCAGGGATACTCCTTGAACATCTGCGAGCAATATGGTTGCGTCATGGGAGTCAATCTGCAAGGGCATTCGTTGTTTTGTAAGGTAAGTGATGGTCCTCCGAAGGCTCTACTTTACATGAGTATGTGGTGGAATTTATACAGTACCAAAATACATAATATTACATTTTATGAGTATAAATTATGCACATAATAAATTTTTATATTACAAATTAAATAAATTACTTAAGAAATATCTCATACCTTATTATAATTTCATTTTAATGTAAGATTGAACATGTGAACAAATAATAATAATAATACTATTAAAGTGAATTTTCATAATCACATAAAATATATGATATATATTTATAGTCTCAAACATATTTTTTCATCTAAGAAAAAGTTAAAATAAATAAATGCTAATTTTTCTTTACATTTTTATATAAGTATATGAAATTACATAAAATATAAGTTTTTACATTTTTTAGAAATATGCATAATATTTTTAGTATATAATATCAAATTAAATTTATCCTTAATTATTTTAAAAAAATGAAATACTAATATATATACTTATATATCACGTAACGTGTGTATCAATTTTCTAGTTCTCATTTACCTTGTAAACTATTCGTAATTACCTGGGAAGGGCGTCTTCCAAACATCCAATATATTGACAAAGTCACAAGTGTTCGACAATCACACCTTGGAACAATACATACCTTTTCAAGTTGATGAGTGCAATCGCATTGTAAGGAGCGTTAACCTGAATGCTACTAACAATAGCATCACCTTTTGATGTTTTGAAAAAACGAATTACTTTTTTAGTAATATTTGAAAAGTGAGTTTCTAGAAAATTTAGGGAAATGTTAATATGCGCTACTCTAGACAGCTTGTTGACACAACACGCGGCTATGGGTAGCGTGTTGTGTCAACACACCTTGACAAGAGTCTTTCAAACATCAAATATATCGAGAATGTCACAAGGGTTCAACAATAACACCTTGGAACAATACATACCCATTCAAGTTTATGAGTGCAATCGTATTGTAAGGAGTGTTAGCCTGAATGCTATTAACAATAGCATCAACTTTTTAACTTCTTCAAAAAGTAATAAACTTTTGAGTTATATTTGATAAAGTGGCTAGAAACTTATTTAGGGAAATATTAATACACGTTACTCCAGGCAGCATGTTGACACAACAGACAACTATGGGTAGCGTGTTGTGTCAACACGATATTCCAGGTAGCGTGTTATTTCATCCTGCTACCTAGGGTAGTGTGTTAGTCAATTATTATAGAGAATGTTGCATTGCATTGCAGTCTGGACGTATGGAGTAGCAATATTCCAGAGAATATTAAGTCATTTAATTAAATAGTGAAATCAATAGTGGTTAAATTAGCCATTCCCATTTTACTCTAAGCCTACGAAAGAACTGTTCTTCAACATGCTCCAAAAATGTTATTCCTTTCTTCATCTTATCGTTCATATTCTTCTTTATTCAAGTTGATTATTCATCTTCTTCTTTCTTGTTCATGTTGATTCTTCAATTGGAACCCATAAACAATTTTTAAGTTTGAATCGAACCCATAAACAATTTTTGGGTTCGAATCAAACCCAAAATTAGGGTTTCAGTCGATGGAGGCCAGAACTTGAGGAGGTAGAGGGAACCTACTGAACAACATTTCCCTCTAATTTCCGGGTTGAAGTTCAATCAAAATTCAATTTCTGGTTGAAGTTCTGACATCTTGAATCTGCAATGTATCTTAGAGGAGTTCATATTTCGGTCGTTGCTTTGTCTACGAAGATTTGACATTTGAGTTGAAGCTTCAAGAGTTACTAAACCAATGAAAAGCACTATAGACTATAATCAATAATGTAAAATCTAATGTTCAAAGCTATGGATTTTTTAAGGTCTAGAATTGATTCATATGTAAATTTAAAGAAGTGTATTGGATTTAGGCATTAGGACATCAAATTCGATTCAGAAAATCTAGAAAGCAACAAAATGTAGAGTCAGACGAAGACCACAGCAACAACGCAATTCTAATAGGTTAGAAATTGAGGAAGACAATGAGCTCGATTTACAGAAGTTTTCTTGAACTTCAACCCAGAAATTAGAACCCACAATCGAATATATGAATCGAACCTACAGTTGAATATATGAATAAGGGTAAAAGCGTCATTTAACAATTCAAAAATATGTTAAATCGGTAATGGAGTGACCAAATAAGGGAAACCGATTAACGATTCCTAAACAGACTGACCAAATATCACCTGTTGAAACATAAGTGATCACTTAGCCACGCGAAAAAAATAGGAATAACCAAATAACCAAATTGGTCAAACATGTGTGAGCATTGAATATATTATCTCTAAAATTTATTTGATTCTGATAAATAATTTATTAGAAAATTAATTATAAGTGTTTGTAGGTATTATGTAACCGTAGTATTTTCATTTATCTTAATTATAATAGTCTTAAAATTACTGTTATATACATGTGTAGGTTTCATTATATAGACTGATTTAGTGACATATTTATTTACAGAGTTAACTTAAAAAATTACCATTGGATAATAATTTTTTAAACAATATTTAGGATCCAACATGGCAGAGATCGATATTTTGTACTTGTATGATGGAGAAATACTAACGCAGAATGGTAGTGAATCTTATATGGGTGTTACCTCGAGTATCACTACAACCACCTTCGATATATCTCTATATACATTAAAACAAACTATATGTATGGCATGCGATTCACATTATGTTGAAGTAGGTTCCATATGCATTTCTTATAAATTTTTAGATATGGATGAAGTTTGTAAGGATTCAATCACAAAGTTCATTGTCTTTTTTCACTTTACAATTATGCATAGCTAGTCGATGTATTTTGTTCACCGTGAGTAGAGGAATGGATGTTATTCAAAAAATTAAGGATAATCATGAGACAGTAAACGCTTTGCAGACTCACGAAAATGAACTCTCAGATGATGAGGTCGATGTCGACGCATTTTAGATAATGAAGTAAACGAATAAGATCCTATCATTGAGCATTTCTCGAGTCTCATTGATGAAGACAACAAAGAGGTGACAAATGTTGGTGATAATTCTGACAATGTCAACACTTTATGAGTGTGTTGATTGTGCAAGTAGCTCCCAATACTAGGTGATAACGCAACCCACTGATCAAAATAGGGTTGATAATACTAACTAGATTGCCAACTTTCAATCAACAAATGAATTGTGTGTGAACAACGAGGAATTGTCGAATGAAGGTTTCTTCACTACGAACATGAAGTTTAGTAGTGAAAACGGGTCATCGACCGCTGTGACGAGGTGGCACATAGCCAATGCTAAGGTTTGCATTGTTGAGTCATCCATTCCCAAATCAATAATTTTCAAGTGTAAAGTTGATCCAATAAACTGTTTGTGGTCATTGCGATGAAACCTTTTTAAGAGTACTGGAATGTGTAGTATATCGAAATATATTATCCACACACATGTGCGAATGCAGTTCTCATTGAACGACACAAACACATTGATTGCAAGTTGATATAAACGGTCATTAGAAATTTAGTTTTAGTTGACACCGGGATAAACATTTTTGTCATCGTGTCGATGGTCGAAGATGAGTTTGGGTCGAATATATAATATCTGAAGACATGATACTCTAAACAACTAGTGTTGGAGTTTTTATTCAGAACACAAGAAGAAGCATTTCAAAATCTCCTGTGTCTACTGTCCATCATTCGGTAACTTACGTATGAACATTTCGTATGATGTTTTGGGCTTTCGGTCCAGCGATTGAGAGATTTGTCCATTGTCGATGACTTATTAGATTAGTTGTGACACATCTGTATGAAAATATAACACGAAAGTACTTGTAGCGGTTTCGTATGATTCCAATAATGGGATCTACCCTTTGGCATTTGGAATTGCATATGCAGAGACCAACGAGAGCTGGAATTGGTTTTTGCAGCATTTACGTGACAACGTGATGAAGGGTCGACCTATTCGCCTAATGTTTGGCCATCACAAAGCAATAAAAAATGGAGTAGAGAATGTATACGCTCAGTGCGGGCTTGGGACCCATTAGTTTTGGGCACGACATCTAGCGAGCAATTTCAATCACACATTCAAAAGCGTCATTCTGAAAAGGCAGTTGTACGTGATGGCAAACACCCCTGATAAACTGAAATTTGATGTATGCTATACCAATCTTTTAAATACCCATAATGGTAAGTAAGCAAATTAAATATTGAACATACCTGTTGAGAGATGAGCTCTTGCGTATGATGGAGGAGGTCGATACGACAACATGACAACGAATTTGGTAGATGTTTTTAACGGTGTTGTGAAAGGCACCAAGGCATTACCATTGACTAAACTAGTAAAATCACTTATTGGAGGTCCAACATGTATTTTTTCCAATTTATTCAGGAGGCCATGGTGGCTTTTGAGGAGAACAATGTCTGGTTTGATGTTGTGCAGACTACCATTAGTAGAGCTGAGAAACAACTTGGTAGGATACAAGTCACACAATTCAGTCAAGAGCAGGGTGTGTTCCAAGTTCGGGCTATTGGTAGATTTGTTCAAGGTGTAGATTGGTCCACTCAAGGGAACTACACAGTTAACCTTGTATAAAACAAAATGTGATTGTGGTATTTGGAAAATATACTATCACCCGTGTGCACATGGAATGGTTGGAATTACCGAGGCCAGAATGCAATAGGCGTTTTTGTATATCCTTGTTATTTGAACCAGGCACGTCTTACGTCATACTCTGCATGCTTTCAACTAATACCAGACGAATATTGTTACCCTTATTATGAGCTCCTTAAGTACTGTCATCATCGAGAGAGGTGCAGTACCAAACACGCTAGGACAAAATCTACTCGAATCCACAATAAGATGGACGGTAGGGAAGGATTGCCCAAGCGAAATAACTGCAGTAAGTGTGATTGAAGTGGTCCTTATATAAAAACATGTAAGACTCCATGTTAGTTTAAGTATTGCGTATGTGGTATTACAACCTACTGTATATTTGACCAGATTTATTTGGGGAATTGATATTGTAATAGCACGTTAACAGTCATTCTAATTTCAATAGACCTTATTTTTGATGCACTTACGAATTATTATTCCCGGGCGATATCAACTTCAGATCTTTGTACAAAGGGAGTTTGCAGTAGTATCATATGACGACCGACATGTCTCAAGGTATGAGTAAACCATCAAGTTAAAGGTCTTCTTGGTGAATTTGGGGCTTCTTGTGGTACATAATGAGTTGATGGTTGATGTCCCTGCGAAGACATTCTGGTGTTCGGTCTGAGAACCGTTATGAAGTGACTTGTTATGTTGTGATACAATGTCATATAACGATATATGTAAATATATGGTTGTCGCTTTTTCTGAATCATCATGGTTGTTCAATAAGGCAATAACATCTTCATGTCTTCTTACTCAACGTTGCTCCAGCTATGGCCCTTTACGAGTTATCTTATGGAGTCTCACATGTTCATATATCTCTTCGGCTGCCATCTCCGGGATGTGTTGTTGCTTTCCAAATTTCCTCATCACTCGATCTAGACGGTGCCACTCGACAACATTAAAATGAATTATTGGCACATTCGCCCTAAATGAGTCTTGATGATCATGACAGAAAGGTGGTGTAGTAGCTAACCTAAGTGCACTCTACGACATCCACAGGACCTGATATCAAAATGAAATTTCGTAATCAATAAACATTGATGAAAAAATATATACCATAATACCTGATCATTTGATTGAGACTCCACGTTATCCCTTTTATACACAAGATTTGCAATTTTCACCTGGTGTTTGTATGACCTTTTTCAGAATAACCACCTATCCTCGAACAAAATAATTAATTTCCAAAGGGTGATTTGAAATAGAAAGTTAACATTCCATTAAAAAACTAACTAAGGAACATGTATCCTAAGGGATGTAGTTCCACAACAGGCACTTCCCCATGACTCATCGGTCGAACAACATGGAGGTGCTCCCGCGACTATAAGTGTAATACAACAACATATTATGTAATATCTTATAACTTTTAATGCACTTACATATAGTACCTCTATATAATACACTTAGGTATTGTACCTGTACTCTGATGGCATATCATGAGAATGTAACAACATTAACTTCATATGCTTCATACAACTTATGGTATGTAGATGCCAACACAGCTAAACCACAACTATTGTGTGCAACTTGTTGTAAATCTCAGACCAATGACACACACATGAACGATACATTGGCTCTTTCTTAGGGGTTGTAAACATAACACAACCAAGTATGATCATAGTGATTGTTCTTGCTTATTGTTTTGCGTTCTGCTGTAAGCTGTGCTTAAAGAAGATTTTTACCTGAACTCTTTGATTTCAACAGAATCTTTTCGACAATTGATAATTGCAGGCCTAACAACTCCATACACGCTTCAACTATGTCATCCTTATAAACATAATTGTTGGTTACAGTGTCTTTGTCGACTCGAAGTCCAAGTAAAACGACAACATCCTCTAGAGTGATCGTCTATGACCGCCAACGCTCATACAACGTTGTGAGCAATTTTATGATCAAGTTTCAGATGTGATATGTGGAGCATATCCCACAAAACCAGGACTTGCACTATGGCATTCACGTCATCCAATATAATATTATCCCTACTTCTAAACATCTAAATGATATCGGTTAATTTCTAGTCATATCTGAGGAACGATGTTTGTCTTATCCCCAAAGTACAGTTATGTCCACCATACCAAGGGTCAATGCGTTTTCTTCAACCGATTGACTTTCTAAGATTACGCATGGCATAATAACTCTACAATAAGTGGAACTAAAGTTAACATATACGATTTTGACATATCAATGTTTCTAAGAAATTACATCTCTTTATAAATTTTAAAATTTGAAGATATTTATAGCTAAATAATTGACAATCTAAATAATTAATTGTTAAAATTTAATAGACATAATTATCTACTTAATAGTAATTTATAATTATTACACTAATCTAAATATAAATTTTTACATACATTAACTACATACCGCTAATTATACTTAATAATGATAGTTATTCATAATCTAAAAAATATATTTTAAAATAATAACTTAACTTGAAAAAAAAATACTTACGGTAGCGGGGTGTAACACCGGCGGTGGGACACTGCAGCAGCGAAACGCGGTGGTTGAAGACACATTGGACTGTGGAGACACAACTAGAAGAAATGTCCATAACGCGTCTGGAGGCGAAGTAGCAAAACTCTACTGAAGGCACGATGATATGTGGAGGGTTGCTTCGGGAAATACGATTTCCAGCGTGAATGAAATGGAAGAGGTGAGTGGAGTCTTCTTGGTGGAAAAGGGTGTTGGGATATTAGCCACTGCTAATTTCTGTTGGATCGTGAAATCCTGGATGCTGATCTGGCAGTGAATTAAATGCCAGACAAGGTTGGGAAGACGCTTCTGCTCCAACTCCGGTGAATCTGCAGGTAGGGGAGCGCAACAGAGGGGGTGTCTCTGGGTCCCTCTCCGATGCTTAAATGAGTATATGTGTGTATAAAACTCAAAACGTAAAGAACGTATGTAAAGCAAGGGTATTTATAGGGTAAGAGAGATAGAACCGTATAAGGCAGCTGAATATCTTAGTGTATATTGTGTTGCTGAAGATTCGGATCGTGGGATATGGCAGTTACTGCGAGATATTGCAGTTACCAAATCTAATCTTTAGTGAATATGTGACCGAGATACGCGGGATATCATGGCCACTTCCTTATCAACGGTTTTGTGGCACCAGAGGAGAGGCAAGGCTCTCTTCGGGGCGAGCACTCTCATGGCGAGCAGTGAGAGGTCGCGGCCTTAGTGAAGAATGGCGAGCACTCAGGGAGTTCTCAGAGTCCTTGGGCTCGGTTCTGGGTCATTCTATGGAGGGCCGAGGTATAACTTGTACTTGGGCCGATCCGGTTCAAATGTCATGGGTTTACCCCCTCTATAGTTATTGGGCCTTCGAGGACTTTTCCTTACTGGGCTGTCACTATCGATACCCAGCATAAACTTCTAAGGATAATACTTCTGACACTTAAAAGCATAAACTTCTAAGTTTAAAGAGATATTACCTTCTTTGAAGTTTAAACCTTTGAGGTGTTGGCATAATAACAGGGAATTTGTTGATTTCAGGCTTTATCATCCATAGTGATCGCCTAAAATTTCTTTGGCCTGACTTTGGCGTCAGGGCTTTTATTTTGCCTAGCTTTATTGCTAGGTCTTTTGGCCTGACTTTGGCGTCAGGGCTTTTGTTTTGCCTAACTTTTTGCTAGGTCTTTTGGCCTGACTTTGGCGTCAGGGCTTTTGGCCTAGTCTTGTTACTAGGGCTTTTGGCCTGACTTTGGCGTCAGGGCTTTTGGCCTAGCCTTGTTACTAGGGCTTTTGGCCTGACTTTGGCGTCAGGGCTTTTGGCCTAGTCTTGTTACTAGGGCTTTTGACCTTACTTTAGCGTCAGGGCTTTTGGCCTGGTCTTGTTACTAGGGCTTTTGGCCTGACTTTGGCGTCAGGGCTTTTGGCCTAGCCTTGTTACTAGGGCTTTTGGCCTAACTTTGTTGTTAGGGCTTTTGGCCTAACTTTGTTGTTAGGGCTTTTGCCTTCGACTTGCTTCGTGTGGACACGCTTTATGAAGGAATGGGCTTTCTTTTATTGACATAACAGTTTTGATTACAAGCTATGCATAAAATCTTCTTAAATGCTCATAATTAAATGGACGGGGTAACCTCTCTCCTTCGGTGGTTTCCAAATAGTAGGATCCTGGTGCGACGATCTCTATTACTTTGTACGGCCCTTCCCATTTGGCTGAAAGTTTATTTTTACTGTCCAGCCTTGTGATTTCATTCCTTCTCATAACCATCTCCCCCACGAAAAATTGGCGAGCGCTGACTTTTCTGTTGAAATATCGAGCGGTCGCCAAGCGCATCTTTGCTTGTGTCTTTTTTGAGAGCCATCTCTTTTCCTCTATTAATGAGAGGTCAGTTCTGCGCTCGATCTCATTTGCCTCCGCGTTAAAGTGTAAGACTCTGTGGGTAGGCACCGCTATTTCGGCTGGTGCTACTGCTTCTGATCCGTACACTAAACTGAAAGGCGTTTCTCCTGTGGCCGCCTTAGGCGTTGTTCTGATTGCCCATAATACGATTTCCAGTTCATCTGCCCGGTTTCCTTTGAATGCTCAAACCCTTTTCTTGAGTCCTGCTAAGACAACCTTGTTGGCTGCTTCGGCTTGCCCATTCGTTTGAGGATGATGTACTGAGCTGAAACGATGATCCACATGATATTCTTCACAGAGCCATTTCAGCTCATTTTCAACAAATTGTGGACCATTATCACTGATGAGTATCTTAGGAGTGCCAAACCTGGAGAATATGTTAACCTGTAGGAACTTGATGACCTGGAATTCTGTTGTCGAAGCTAGAGCTTTCGCCTCTACCCACTTAGTGAAGTAGTCGATTGCCACTATAATGTGAGTACGCTGACCAGTGCTAATGGGAAAAGGACCCAATATATCGATTCCCCATTGAGCGAAAGGCCAGGCACCCGCCATTGGGGATAATAGTGTCGATGGTCGACCCGATCGTGGTGCAAACTGCTGGAAAATCTCACACTTCTGTGTTAACTCGGCTGCATCCTTTCCCAAGGTCAGCCAGTAATATCCCAATCTGAATATTTTCTTGGTTAGTGATCGAGCACCTTCATGACATGCTGCTGCCCCTTCGTGAGCTTCTCGAAGAACCTTTTCTGTTTCAGGATGAGCAACACACCTCAAGTAAGGTATCGAGTAGCCTCTTCTGTAGAGTTCCCCATCGATGATTAGTTAACTGGCTGCGAGTCTTCTACTCCTCGTGGATTTGCCTTCGTCCTCAGGGAGGATTCCTTCTTTCAAATAATTCTGGAATGGGGTCATCCATGTGACCTGTCCTTGGATGTTGAAGACCTCTGCTTTGCTTTCCAGGACTGAACATAGAGCTTTCTCCAGAAATTGTACATCCTGGACTGTCGCCCCTCCGAAGGCCAGTTTACTCAAAGAATCTGCCATCTGGTTTTCTTGGCGAGGAATAGACTCAATCGCGAAATTTGGGATTTCCGCGACCAACTTTTTGACAATGCTGAGATATTTCTTCATCTTTTCTCCCCTTGCCTCGTAGGCGCCATTAACCTGATTGACAATAAGCTCTGAGTCACTTTTTACCTTAAGCGCAGTTATACCCATTCCTTTTGCTAGTCTGAGTCCAGTGATAAGAGCCTCATATTCTGCTTCATTATTGGTCGCGATCGCGTACTTCAGAGGCTCGCCCTAAGGAGGAATAAGAATTAAACCTACCCCCGAGCCTTCTTTTGATGAAGACTCATCCGTATAGAGTTCCCAGATTTGATTGTCGTCTGCTGACTGACTTGGCCTGTTCTCTGCTTCTGTTTGACCGTTACTCGTGCTTGCTTGACCTTTGATGGCCGTTTTTGGCGCAAATTTGATCTTGAACTCGCTGAGCTCGATCGCCCACTTGACCATTCTTCCTGAAGAATCTGGCTTCATCAGGAAGTTTTTGAGAGGTTGATTGGTGAGGACCGTGATGTCGTACGCATGAAAGTAAGGTCTCAGCTTCCGAGCAGCAATAACTAAGGCATAGAGATACTTCTCAATCTGGACATATTTTATTTCTGCTGAGTTGAACATTTTTCTAATGAAATACACTGGACTCTGAACATTCTTTTCCTCCCTTATTAAGACAGCACTGACTGCCACATCGCTAATGCCTAGATAAAGAAAAAGCTGCTCGCCTGGAACGGGCTTTTCCAGAGCTGGGAGTGTTTGGATATGTCTCTTCAAGGACTGGAACGCTTCCTCGCAGTCTGGCATCCACTCGAACTTGCGGTTGGCCCTCAGAGTTTTGAAGAATGGGAGGGACCTGTCGCTCGCTTTGGAGAGGAAGCGGTTGAGAGCAGCTAGGCGTCCATTCAGGCACTAGACTTCCTTGTGGCAGGTTGGCGACTTCATTTCCTCTATGGCCTTTAGCTTTTCTGGGTTTGCTTCGATTTCTCTTTCACTGACCATAAAACCCAGAAATTTACCGGACTTGACCCCAAAAGCGCACTTGGCAGGATTCAGGCGAACACTGTGTCTTCTCATGCATTCAAAAGCTTCGCGGAGGTCCGCCGTGTGAGGATTGCCCTTGATGGTTTTGACGAGCATATCATCCACGTAGGCCTCCATGTTCCTTCCCAGCATGTCCTGGAACAGTCGGTTCACCATCCGTTGATAAGTTGCCCCGGCATTGATAAGGCCAAAGGGCATCACCTTGTAGCACAGAATGTCCCCATCAGCATAAAAAGCGGTGTGAGCCTCATCGTCTAGATGCATTCTGATCTGATTGTAGCCTGAGTAGGCGTCCATGAAGCTCAGCATCTCATGACCCGAGGTAGCATCGACCAACTGATCAATCCTCGGAAGGGGATATGAATCCTTGGGGCAAGCCTTGTTCAAGTCGCGGAAGTCGGCGCACATCCTCCACTTGCCGTTTGATTTCCTAACCAAAACTCGGTTGGCGACCCAGCTCTGGAACCTCACCTCTCTGACAACGTCAGCTTCAATCAACCTGCCGACTTCCTGCCTGATCGCCAAACGCTTATCCGTCCCGAATGATCTTCTCTTTTGGGCGATCGGCTTGATGGAGTGGTCTATCCTGAGCTCATGGGAGATGATATCTGTGCTGATTCCTGGTATGTCGCTCGGCTGCCAGGCGAAGAGCTCTTTAAATTCCTTGAGGAGGGCGGTCATGGCCTCCTTCTGATCCTCTTTCAAGGTGGTCCCAATGCGCACCTTTTTGTCAGGAGCATCGATCTCGACCTCTTCCAATTCCTCCATGGGTGCTGGCCGAGCCAAGTCCTCGCGGGGGTCAGCCTCTGTTTCGATGGCGAGTGCCTCCCTTTGGTTCTTCCTGCGTAAACAGTTCACATAGCATTGCCGCGAGGAAGGCTGATCTCCGAGCACTTCTCCAATCCCGTTAGGAGTAGGGAACTTCATCTTCTGGTGGACAGTGGAGGCCACAATCTTGTTTGGGTTGATCGTGGTCCTCCCTATGATGGCGTTGTAGGATGTAGGCTAATCGACCACCAGGAAAGTGACCGACACCTTGATGCTCTTCCATCCCTCGCCAAAAATCACTGGCATGGTTATAGCCCCCAGTGGATAAGTTGTTCTTCCCGCAAATCCGATCAGCGGAAAGTCGACCCTCTTCAGGTCGCGTTTGGACTTGCCCATCTTCTCAAAAGCGTCCAGAAACAGGATGTCTGTCGAGCTGCCTCCGTCGACCAGAATCCTTGCAACGTCACAGCCGTCAATATCTGCCGTGATGACCAGAGCATCGTTGTGGGGGGTGGTGACATGTGCCAAATCATCTTCAGAGAATGATATGACAATGTTCTCTTCAGGTCGGGGCCGCTTCCCCAACTGAACTGCTGTAGAGATCTGAGTGGCGTAGACCTCCCTGGCGCTTGACCTCTCGCCGCCTGCGCCGAATCTTCCTGCAATCAGATTCACTCTCCTCTTGCTTCCAGATGGCTCAGCTTGTTCTGCAGGGGCTGGCGAACGATGCCTTCTGGGGGGCGTTCGACTTCGGTCTCGCCCTGCCACAAATTCTTTCAACATTCCCCCCTAAATCAGCATGTCTATGTCCCGCTTCAAAATGCGGTAGTCATCTGTCTTGTGGCCCTTGCACTTGTGGTATCTGCAGTAGCTCTCGACATCCTTTCCCATGGGCAACCCACCTTGACGAGGCATCGGTGGCCTCGCCAAGGATCTCCTCTCCATCTCGACTAGTACCGCTGAGATCTGCCTATTCAAAGGCGTGAAGTACTCAGGGACCTCTGGATGGCGAGGCGCTGGAAGAGACTCGACTCGGGGCCTGCTTTCCTTTCCCTTCTTCTCCTTCTTTACCTCCTTCTTACCATCGCGTCGGGGTTCATGGACAACCCTTAGCGAGGTTGTCAGGAGGTTAGCCTCGGTGTTCGCCCTTTCAAGGTCTATGAAACCTTTTGCTCTGGACGCCAGCTCCTCCAACGTCTCAATCTTCTTCACGTGATAGCCGTTCCGCAGCTTTCTCGAGGCCTTGTTGGCCACATCCAGACCTCTGTAGAAAGCTCGAATGATCTCCCCATCCGAGATTCGACGATCTATTTCCGTGACGTTCTGATGAAAACGCCCGTAGAAGTTGGACAACAACTCTCTAGGCAGCTGTTTGACCGAGTTAAGGGCGACCACGCTCTTCAGCAACTGGCGTTCGCCCATATATCGCTCCAGGAACTTGCTTCTTAACTCTGCCCAAGTTCCGATTGATCCTGCAGGGAGGCCGAAGAACCAGGACGAAGTCGAACCCGAAAGAGTAGTTGGAAATAACAAAGCCAAGTGATTGGGATCATTTGACTTACCCAGAAGGGAGGCCTCATGTTTGTTGACATGTACGGTGGGATCTCCTCCACCGCTATACTCTGGTATGGCCCGAGCAACCACATCCTTCGGGATTTTGATGGCGACGAGCCCGTCGGTAAAAGGATGAGCATATTGTTCTTTGAAGGGAGCCACGACTGTCAGCTGTCTTTCCTGGAGCATTTTGTTGAGGAGCTCATCCATCTGATCCACAGTGCAGTACATAAGCGAGGTTCCGGGTGGAGGAGTACCGAAAGGATTGGCAGTATACGCGGCTGCTGGCTCATTGGTGTATGCCGGAGGTAGGGACTGCTGACCTGACGTCATCTCCTGATCCTCCTGAGGCGCAGTGGGACCAGGATTTGCCGCTTCCGAAGGTGAGGGCCCTGTGGCAGCAGGGCAGTGGTTTTCCTTAGGAGAAGAGGGATTGTTTTCTTGAGGAGCAGGGGCTTGGCGGAGCGCCTGTCCTAGGATGGCTTCCAGCAGGGAGACCATCTCTGGGATTAAATTAATATCTTGCCCAGCAATGTGGACTGTCTGCGGTGCCGGGACTCCGTTTTGATCAGCAACGGGGGTCGGTCTTGAATCACCGACATGCTCTCGAGCTTTTCGTAGAGGAACGACATTAACTCCTGCTCGGTTGGCAGGTTCCTGTTGAAGCGGTGAAGCGGCGGCGGAATCAGAGCTATCTGAGGATCCCTCCCTAGTCTGGTTCCGACGGTTGCTTTGGGATCGAGTTCTCATGGCTGAATTGCTCGTTCCCACAGACGGCGCCAAATGTTGGATCGTGAAATCCTGGATGCTGATCTGGCAGTGAATTAAATGCCAGACAAGGTTGGGAAGACGCTTCTAGTCTAACTCCGGTGAACCTGCAGGTAGGGGAACGCAACAGAGGGTGTGTCTCTGGGTCCCTCTCCGATGCTTAAATGAGTATATGTGTGTATAAAACTCAAAACGTAAAGAACGTATGTAAAGCAAGGGTATTTATAGGGTAAGAGAGATAGAACCGTATAAGGCAGCTGAATATCTTAGTGTATATTGTGTTGCTGAAGATTCAGATCGTGGGATATGGCAGTTACTGCGAGATATTGCAGTTACCAAATCTAATCTTTAGTGAATATGTGACCGAGATACGCGGGATATCATGGCCATTTCCTTATCAACTGTTTTGTGGGACCAGAGGAGAGGCAAGGCTCTCTTCGGGGCGAGCACTCTCATGGCGAGCAGTGAGAGGTCGCGGCCTTAGTGAAGAATGGCGAGCACTCAGGGCGTTCTCAGAGTCCTTGGGCTCGGTTCTGGGTCATTCTATGGAGGGCCGAGTTTAACTTGTACTTGGGCCGATCCGGTTCAAATGTCATGGGTTTACCCCCTCTATAGTTATTGGGCCTTCGAGGCCTTTTCCTTACTGGGCTGTCACTATCGATACCCAACAATTTCCACCTTGTAGGATCTTGGGACTCGATGGATTAAGAGAAATGCAAAACGACACAAGAATTTACGTGGTTCACCAATTTGGCTACCTCCACAGCTCATACCCACACTTTCACTATAAACAAATAGTGTTACAAATTGTATCGCACTCTAAAATACTCACTCCGTATTTATGGTCACAATACAACACTATTTTCTCCCATACTCAAGACACCAACAACCGATTATTACTCTGTCAATTCGTGGTTAAAGTCTATTCTTCCTTCAACATTGTTGGCTTCTTATGGAGTAGAAAAGATGACAATCTTTAGTGGCTTGGCAACTTTGCAAAGTGCCTTGGCCACTCTGGTCAGTGGCTTGCCCACTTTCGTGAGTGACCTTTCCACCTTGGTGAGTGGCTTGCCCATTAGAAGAGTGGCTTCTCCACTTCAGTAAGTGGCATCTCCACTTCAGTAAGTGGCATCTCCACTTCAGTAAGTGGTGGTGGCCTAAAAAAGTCTTCATTCTCAAGAATCTCCCACTTGGAGATTTTAACTCCACCAGTATCCATAAATGAACTAGGTGTGAGGCTTTTCTGTCTTCTATTGTTGAAGACCCACTAAAGCTAAGCAGGGGTTTTGCTGCCTTGGATCTTCTCAAGTGTTAAAACTCCATCCTCTAGTAAAGACCTGACGAAGTCCAATATGCTTGGTCCTTGAATGAAATGCAGAGTTCTTTTCCAAATGTATTGCACTCTCACTGTCACTATGCAGAACATTCTTCAGCTGTCTTAAACCAAATTCTGCTAACAAACCTTGTAACCAGATCCTCCTTGCTTGCCTCAGTGACTGCTATGTAATCTGCCTCTGTGGTTGATAACGCTACTATCTTCAGTATCTACGAAATCCAACTGACTACAGTAGTCCCCACTGTGAATACATATCCGGTAATTTACCTGTTGTCTACCTCACCTACAAAGTCTGAGTCTACAAACCATTGTAGTCTCAACTCGTTTTTTCTGAAAGACAGGCAGCTATCGGTAGTGCCTCTTAGATACCTTAGTATCCACTTGACCGCTTCCCAGTGTTTCCTTCCACGATTAGTCATGAACCTGGTCACCACTCCCACTGCCTGAGCAATATTCGGTCTTGTGCAAACCATGGCATACATGAGACTTCCAATGGTTGAGCCATATGGAACCTTAGGCATGAAGTTTCTTTCTTCTTCCGTCTTGGGTGACTGCTCCTTGGATAGTCTAAAATGACTACCCAATGGTATGTTCTCCGCGTTAGCATCACACATGCTGAATCGTTTGAGAGCACGTCCAATGTACTCCGCCTGAGATAACTCCAAAGTACCCTTTGGCTCGTCTCTATTGATTCTTATCCCAAGAATCTGCTTTGCTGCACCCAAGTCCTTCATCTCGAACTCACTCAATAATTGCTTCTTCAATCATTTGATTTCACCCATATCTGAACCTGCCACTAACATGTCATCGACATAAAGTAGCAAAATAATATAGTCGGACTCAAACCTTTTGAAGTAGCAACACTGGTCAGCATTGCATCTGAAATAGCCATTAGTTTGCATAAACCCATCAAAATTTTCGTACCACTGTCTTGGAGCTTGTTTTAACCCATATAAGCTCTTCCACAGTTTACAAACGAGTTCTCCTTTCCATTCTCTGAGAAACCCTCCGTCTGCTCCATGTATATCTCCTCCTCGAGATCACCATGGAGGAAAACAGTTTTGACATCAAACTGCTCAAGTTGCAAGTCGTATGCTGCAACAATACTTAAAAATGATTGAATGGTCATCAGTTTTACAACCGGGGAAAATATATCGGTGTAATCGATACTTGCTTTCTGCTGAAAGCCCTTTGCTACAAGTCTCGCCTTGTACCTTTTGGAACCGTCATGTTCCTCATTGACTCGATACACCCATTTGTTGTGTAACGCCTTCTTTCCCATGGGTAACTTGGCTAGCTCCCATGTATGGTTAGATATAAGAGACTCTGTCTCTTCTTTCATTGCATGCTCCCAACTTGCTAGAGAATTCTCCTTGACATGCTTCATGATAGCATTCAGGTTCTCCTACATCAGTAAGCAGCAAATAATTCATGTACCTTCTATTTGGTATAGGAGGCCATGAAGATCTCCTCAATACTGCAGATGAAGAAGATGGAGACTGTGGTTGACCAGTCTGTTGTGTGCTGCTCTACGGTGTTTGTTCCTCTGAATGAGGACTCTCAACTGCTTGCTACACTATACTCCGGTCCGAGATATCATCTGGATCAATGTACATAGGATCGCTTTGTGCTACACTACTAGGTTGTAGTGTATTTCTGTCATTGTACATGACCTTTTGATTGAATATCACGTCTCGACTTCAGATTACCTTATTGGTCTGGTCATCCCAAAACTTGTACCCAAGCTTATCTACACCGTATCCGATGAAGGTGCATTTTAGTGACTTGGAGTCAAGCTTTCCCCTAGCCTGATCACTAATATGCACATATGATACACAACCAAAAACTTTAAAGTGAGGAATTTTTACCTCTTTTCCGCTCCATACGTCTTCTGGTATTCCGGTTGATCCAGTATGCTTCTGTATTGACTGGCTCTGCCCAGAACTTCTTAGGCAGTCATGCATGTATTCGCATGCTTCTGTCTCTCTCAATCAATGCATGGTTCATTCGTTCTACTACACCATTCTGCTGTGGTGTCCCTAGCACAGTCCTTGCTAGTCTGATGCCATTCTCAAACAGAACTTCATGAAATCTATGTCATCATACTCACCACCGTTGTCGTATCTCAACGTTTTGATCTTTAAACCTGTCTCATTTTCTACCATGGCTTTCCATATTTTGAACATTTCAAATACTTCAGATTTATGTCTCAAGAAATAAACCCATACCTTTCTGGAATGATCGTCAATGAAAGTCCGAAATATGACTTTCCGCCAATGGATGAGACAGTGGTTGCACCCCAAACATCCGTGTGGATGAGACAGTGGTCTACCACTCTTTATTACGCTGCCTTTTTTCTGCTTCCCAAAGATGCAGCTTTCACACAAGTCAGTGTCAACTGACTTTAAGTCTGGTATTCTTCCCTTGGAATGCAATATCTTGAGACCCTTGTCACTCATGTGACCAAATATCTGGTGCCATAAACTTGGATCGTCTTTGCTGTCTGCAACTGCAATTGACCCACCAACGTTCGTCGTCGTATAGAGAGTACCACTCTTCTGGCCACGAGCGACTGTCATCGCACCTTTAGAAACCTTCCAAGTATCACCATTGAAGGTTGTGACATAACCTTCCGCTGTGAGCTGCCCCTCCGAGATCAAATTCTTTCTTAAGTCAGGAATGTGTCTCACATTGGTTCTTCGGGGATCTACACTAGTTCTTGCAGTGCCCGATCTTCCCACAGTTCCAACACTCGATCACCTTTTGGTTCTGATTGTTGGAATTTTTGGGATTCTGAGATTGTCACGTCCCATTCTTGGACTTGGAATTGTTGCCCCCTCCATTCTTGTTTGAATCCCTGTCGTTGCTCTCAACGTTCAAAGCTGACCCTGAGCTAGAAGCGCCATTCGACTAATTTCGAATTTCGTCAGTTATAATCATGTTGACAACATCATCAAACTTCATAGTAGAGTCTTCTTGGTGGAAAAGGGTGTTGGGATATTAGCCGCTGCTAATTTCCACCTTGCAGGATCTTGGGACTCGATGGATTAAGAGAAATGCAAAACGACACAAGAATTTACGTGGTTCACCAATTTGGCAACGTCCACGTCTCACACCCACACTTTCACTATAAACAAATAGTGTTACAAATTGTATCGTACTATAAAATACTTACTCCGTATTTTTGGCTCACAATACAACACTATTTTCTCTCATACTCAAGACAGCAACAACTGATTCTTACTCTCTCCATTCTTGGTTCAAGTCTATTCTTCCTTCAGCATTGTTGGCTTCTTATGGAGCAGAAAAGAAGGCAATCTTCAGTGGCTTAACTTTGCAGAGTGCCTTGCCCACTCTGGTCAGTGGTTTGCCCAATTTCGTGAGTGACCTTTCCACCTTGGTGAGTGGCTTATCCACTAGAAGATTGGTTTCACCAGTTCAGTAAGTGGTATCTCCATTTCACTAAGTGGCATCTCCACTTCAGTATGTGGTATATCCACTTCAGTAAGTGGCTTCTCCACTTCAGTAAGTGGTGGTGGCCCGAAAAAGTCTTCATTCTCAACAAAGGGATGACCAGCGACGCTGATTTTGGGTAAGCAAGTCCGCTAGGCACAACTGATTTCGGGGAGAGCCTGGAGTTGGAGACTGGGGAGGCGTAGCAGAGAGGTTGGGGAGTCGTAGAAGGGAGGGATGGATTAAGCTGAAAGGCGAGGGGGTTGCGAAGGCGTGGGGGAAGCTGCAAACGTTGGTCTAAGGACAGAGTGGGTGGGGCAGAAGCAGGTTAGGGCTTTTAAGGAGAAGGGAGTGGGTGTGACGGGTGGATGGGTATTTATGTCTCAACACGCTACTACAGATAGCGGGTGTAGTGCACCCGCTACTTCCGCTGGTAACACCTGAACATACAAATCTAAATATTTTGTTTATATATTTATTTTTTCAATATTAATTATAATATGCTTACTTTTTGAATAAACTATCACCTTTTTAATACGTCAATATGTTAGAGACAAAAATAAGTGAACATACACGACTTTTCCAACCCTTTTTAGGCAATGATTCCTCTAATACAAGGAATGTCAACCAAAATGCTATAACTATTTATTTTATAACATTTTTATTAAACTAAATGGGGTATGTTTAAGGGATTATTAGTTATTTGAAGGATGTGATCATCCTTTCTAAGGTAAACCAAACAAGTCATCGTCAACCCGGGTAAGCTACTTAGTCCTTAACCACATGGCTATGTTTTCCTATTGTTGTTTTTGGTAGATTGGGTCGTCCGTCCGTTAGAGAAACTCTGCTGCCCTACAATTTAGACTAAGGTAAGCAATTGTGGAAACCTAGGTTACTACTCGTTAACTCGTTTCGTCCCGTCTGCCAGACCGTGATTCCAACCCCATGCAGATCTGCTTCTACTTTCCTCTAGACAATCGTTGAATGAGGTAACTTCATTATGTGTTTATATTGTGCCCTAAACAATTGCATGTTTAGTATATTACAACATTGGTATCAGAACCATAGTAGGTTCGTTTCTAATTTGTCGAATTTTGTAAAGGTTTTCTCCCTCGTTCACGGTCAATCATGGCCACCGGCAGCCCGCTCGCCGCGATCAATCGTGTGGCAGCCCAAGTGACACACTGCCACGGTGGTTGTGTCGGCAAGACCCAGCCGACTTATGTGGCGGCTGGAATTGGGAATTGGGGACGGGGGCACCGAGGTGAGAGGACATCCACCATCGTGTCCAACCCAGGTGTGAGAGGGCTAACCATGGTACTTGGCTAGTCGCGAGAGGAGGCGACTAGGGTTTTAGAAACCCAAGCTCCCCAAAATGAAGAAGACAATGAAGCTGGATCAGTTTGAGTGAACTGATTTAGATCGGTCCAGTCCACAAATGTGAACCCAACCGGTTTAACCCAGTTTGGTGCATTAGTCCAATCAAACTGTTTCAGTTCAGACCGGTTGACATAGGCTGACCGATTCGATTCATTCTAGTTCAAACGACTGAATGTCATTTAGAATGATCTGAGCTGATTTAGAGGTCATGGGCCGCCTAAATTGACCCGAAACCAATTTGGTGTTGATCCTAGACCCAATGTGGGTTGAAATATCCTGTTTCATTCTACTATATGTGATATCACCCTTTCATTAATAATTTCTGAGCTAATTAAATTAACTGTTAGACCAATTTAAATTGATGGGAGGGATAAATTATTTTATATTGCATGACTGGATAGCTAGAATAAAGCATTGTGTGGTTTCCTTGAGTTCCCTGGATTACTTTGTATTTTCTATAGGGTAGATAGTTTTGCCTTACTTTATTTGATTGACTCTTGACTTAAGGTCTGGTAGAACTGACTAGGTTATGACTTGTTGAGACCCCAACATACTGTTTAAAAATTGGTCTAGCATGTTAATTACTTTTATTTGCTGATATTTTAGTTTGGTGAGACTTTAGTCCCTGGATTTTGATTGTTGAGGCTTTGGTCTCCGAATTTTCGTCTGTTGAGACTTTGGTCCCCAAACTTTTAATTCATGGTGATTCTACTCCCTGAACTTTTATTCATGGTGATTTTAATCCCCGGACTTTCGGTTATAGTTACTTTTGCCCTCAAAGTTTTGAAAAATAAAATTAGCCCCAAATTAATTTATGTTTTGAAATTGGTCAATATATATATATATATGTGTGTGTGCGTGTGTCTGTGTGTGTGTATTGACATGGATGATTTTATTTCTTTGGTTGCAAGTATTAGATTACCTAGATAGGTAGATTACCTAGAACTGTTCTTAAGTGTGAACCGGTTTGCTCGAATAATGTTGGGGCAATTGTTTTGTGTAAGAGTTTAACGATTTAGTTTAATGCGATTTTTTCGACTCTGATTCGTTAAAGACTGTTGGTATAAAGTGTATTTTAAAGACTCTGATCATGTTGAGAAATGGGAGTGCTTCTCAACATAAGTAGGTCTATCCTTTAGGTTAAAGTATGTTCTTAAGTCTGTCCTATCATTCTTAGACTTGTCTTTCACGTACAATAGAACATTGTTCCTTGTGTCTCCATGATCCTATTAAAATTTCTTTAGTTAGAGAACTTAGGCCGCCATAAAGAACAATAGTTGAACAAAGGTATAAGATTTAACGGTGACAACTATAAAATCCGGTGGAAGCATATAAAGATGGTCGTAATTGAGTAGAAGTTTATTAACCACATCAAGAAGATTATGAAAAGATCCTAATCTCGAATGTTGAATCAGCATAAGGCTTTCCATTCAAGTGGGAGATTAATGACTCTGAGACGTTGAGTACGTTGGATGATGACATCCTTTATGAGTTTGATCTCAACACACGACTGAAAGGTGGTGGTATGCTTTGCAGGCTAGACGTCGTTCTGTACAACTTCTCAGTTGTGCTCACTCAGCAGGTTTGATTCATACAAGATGAATCCTCAACATTCCGCGAGATAGCATTTGATGCATATGACCAATATGATCGTGAAACTCAAGGAGAGTAGTCAGTCACTGACTGATGAGTAGCACATCCAGGTCTTAATTCATTCTTTTCCTAACTCCTATAGATAAATAAACATTCAAATATCCTCTTCTTAGGGCCACAACACCTTTTAACACGTTCGAAGGCACATTGAGTTGAAGAGGATACACCTAAGGCTTTGGGGCCTAAGGTTAAGGTGCATATGGCTTCATCCTTTGGAACTAAGAAGAGTCATTGAAGGTAGGGGATGCATAGCGCGATTGTACAAATGCACTAAAAGTGAAGGAGACAAAGAGTTAAGCGAACCCAAGGACTCCTCCGAAACCATCACCGTGGAAACGTCCTCGTAAGGCTGAGAAACCTAAGTACAGGAAATAGTCCAAATGTGGCCAATGGGTACACTTTTTGAACCCATGCCCTGAATCAATCCGACATAAATGTCTTGATTGCTAATTTAGTGAACTTTGTACTTCTAGTACAAATATATTGACTGAGTCATATCTTGCGTGGATTTTGTATTCAGGATCAACAAATCACGTAGTCAGGGATTGTGAAGTTTCCGTAGAGTATCATAGAGTCGTGCACGAAATTAGATGGATGTACTTTGACAACTCTCGTGTTGAAGTTGAAGGAATTAGAACTTGTGGTCCGCGCCTGAGTTGTGGTCGACTCTTAATCTGAAGTCATATCCCCTATGCTCCGCAGATTCGCCGAAATGTTATTTCAATCGTAGAATTAATGAAAATCGGTTTAAATTGTGTTTTCATGATTCTTCTGTCCAATTTTCTTTAGTACTGTATATGGTGGATTTATTATTTTGGATTTGCATTCAAGTAACAACAATAATTTCATGATGTGTTCTACTTGCAAATATATCTGCGATGTGAATGATTGACACACTAAATTAGGTCATATCTATCAACATAGAATGCAATGTATAGACAAATAGGGCTTGCTACCCAATATTCCACAGGTGGAGTCGTCTACTTGTGTAAGTTGTCTAGCAGAAAATTCCACTGGAAATCCTTTTATTTAAGCACCTAGAGCCGAATTTCCTTTGCAATTTGTCCATTTCGACGTCAATGATCCTTTTAGTGTTAGTTTTCATCATTGAGCGTGAAACTCATTACATTTACAGATGATTATGCCCGTTAGATAGAAGTGTTAATGCCATCCGCACTGATCGTGGAAGTGGAGTACCTTACAGTGCAATTTAACGTTTGATGTAATGAAAAATGAATCATTCATTAGTTGATGATCCCCTGTACCCCATAGAAAATCATGTTATGGAGAGGCATAGAACACTCCTTGAAATGGTTAGGTCGATATGACGCAGACTCAATTGCGATTTCCTTTTGGGGGGACACCATGAGGAATGTTGCCTACATCCTGAAACATGTGTTAACTCCAATCCATATGAGTTTTGGATTAGAAGAAGTTCTGAGCTTAGTCATATGCATTCATAGTTGTGCGTCGCTTACACCCATGATTTCTCAAATAGGTTTGGGATGATTGGATATAGAGGAAGGAAGAGAATTGTTTTTGGTTACTCTGATACCTGCAAAGGGCATGTGTTTATAGCCAAGCAGGACAGTGGGAGGTTTATCGAGATTGAATTACGACACATGGTGTTTAGAGAGAATGAAATTCTTATGAATGAAAACAATTGGTTGGACCGATCTCTATATGAGATTCAAGATTAAGTTTATAAGATACATGTTAATTCGAGTGGGAAAGTTAAAACCGCAGACGATGAATCAGTTCTTCGTCCGTCGGATTCACTGTCTCGTGAAGCGAATTGAACAAATTCCGCTTATGATGCTCTTGTTGATAGTGGGAGCATTGGGATCTCATTCCCAGTGGGAGTGATCATGGTCATACCACTAGTAGTAGTGAGTTTCTAGGCCATGATCTAGAACATAAGTTTTCCTCCCAACGATATGCATTCGAAGGTGATGGAGAACTAAAACACCCCAATATCTAACGAGACGATTATTGCGCCGAAAAACGTTAGAGAAACTCTTATTATAACCTTATAAGAAGAATGGATGAAAGTAATGGAGGTTGAGATGAACACTCTGGACGAAATGAAATATAAAAGGAAAAATGGTTTTTGGACACTGGTCGACCTTCGAAAGGACACAAAGCAATAGAGCCAAATGGGTTCTTAAGACAAAGCTCAAGTATGAAAATTAGCATCACGATTCGTTTGATTTGGGTTGTTGGTATAAGTCTAGACCTAGAATTGCACTAGATGGACGTCAAGACCATCTTCCTCAATGGTAACTTAGAAGAAAAGATCTATATGGAGCGGTCAGAATGCTTAGTGCAAAAAGGTCATAAGCACTTAGAGTGCAAGTTTCACAAATTGCTCTAGACTCTGAAATAGTACTCTAGGCGGTGGTAAAACAAATTTCATGATTTGGTCATGGAAAATGGATTTCTCCTGATGGATTAGAATCATTGTGTGTACACTAAATGGCCTAAATCGGAATTTGCGTTTAACACTGTATATGTAGATGACATACTCATAGCCGAAAATACCTTGCAGCTGCTCACACATGCAAAGGTCTTGTTGTCTTATCTATTTGGGGTGAAGTACAGGGGTGAGGCGACGCACATTCTTGGGATTCTGATCTCGGGATATTGCCGTAGGAGGTAGTTGTACCTTTCACATGAGATCTACATAAATAAAGTGTTGGAAATGTTCAACATGAGTAAATGCGAACCAACAGAAACTTCAATTTAAATTAGTCAACCTCTTAACATGGACATTTGTTTGAAGACTACGAAAGAAATGGATTAGATAAAAAAAATGTAATTAGGTGTAGTTAGAAGCCTGATGTACGCAAAAGTGTGTACTCAGATGAAAATCTATCATGTAGCCAACATGCTATGTCGGTACCAGGATGAACCCGGATTGAAGAACTGGCAGGCTATAAATAGGATCATGTGATATCATAAGAGAATAATCATACCTTGTGCTACCGAATAGACTTGTCGGAGGTTTGATTATCTCTGGATGACTAGGTATAACGATGCAGACTAACTTGGTGACGTTGATGAGAGAAAACCCACCCCCGAACTTTATGCTTTACTCACTGATGGTGCCATATTGTGGATGAGAAAGAAGCAGTCGCACATTGTGTTGATCGCCATAGATTTCGAATTTGTGGGTCTTGTGTGAACCACTCAATAGGTTGTATGGATGAAGAGACTTTCCAATTGATTGCTGAGTCATTGGAGTTGCATTTTTCGTCACAAAGAAAAACTATGTTAGAGATGTGGTTAGACACAAGGTGATGAGTTTGAAGTACTTATCTGCGTTTGAGATGATCATGGACCGTCTCTCGAACCTTTTTAGTGAGGCATGTATAGTCACTAGGACTGTGTAGACTTAGTTGATGTACTTCATTGATTTTATTTCCCACACAATGTTCTTTAACTTGAATTATATTTGAGTATGCATGTTTTCACAGTTTGAGTGTTTTGTGTGTTCTTACTATGAGTATTTATTAAAATTTGTCAAAGTGGATTTGATCACCCTCTCACATGGGTGATAGCTTCTATGGCTTTATGGCTAGGTGAGGCTAGTAATAGTTTTTAGTTCTGGAAGTCTATCGGGATGACCAGAATGGGCTTTGTGTTTAGAACTATATCATTTTGCACAACACAACGGATTCTAGTCTGTAAATCCACTAAGAGGTCGGATGAGATGGTAGGATATATGTATAATTACATATATAGTTTGAGCGCCTTTGTGGAATTTCCTAGTCTTTGTGTTACTATAAATAGGACACCTATGTAACAGTTTTTCCTACGTTGAATAAAAATCAGAATTCATAGCTTTCTTCAACCTCAAGCTAAGTATTTTTTATTTTTTTTTATTTTCTCTCAGTCTGTTTAAGATTCTAACATGGTATCAGAGTTTTCTCGATTCTACTCAATTCTTCTCGCCTTCACTCATATTTGTAGTTGATTCAATCGTTTTCATTAAATCAACCAAAGCAATGGAAGAAATCTCTCCAGCATTCCCAAAAAGAAAGTCTCGCAGCTTCTTGGTGAAGAAATATTTCAGTCATAGAAGCAACATGAACTGTTATATGTTCATGGATATAATCTTGAAGGTTATTTGTATGGAGATATGACAGTTCCGCGATATATTCCTGGACCTGATGGAGTTGATGAGTCAAATCCTTAATACATGAAGTTTGTTCAAAATGATAGTTCACTTGCTTCGTGGTTACTAACCTCTATTTTGTCACAAGTTAGTACATGTCTCATATGATGTATGAAAACTTCCTCTATATGGCAAACGCTTCACCGCAATTTCTCTTCATCTTCAACAACATGAATTATACATGTATATGATCGATTAAAGGTTTAAACGCTATTATATTAGTATATGCGTTATTATTTGACTACGATTCAACCTGCATGTGACAGTTTAGCAAGTTGTTGTCATCTGATTGAAGAAATACAACATATATTTATTGTTCTTAATGATGTTAAAGGAGAATACTATAATGTCATAGTTGTTATACATGCTAGTAAAAATCCATATTACATTGCATATGTGAGTTCAGTCTTGCTTGATGTTGAATCTAGGCAGAGTGATATGTTGTTTGATGCTATTATTACAACCAATATTGTTGTCAATCATAGTTCTATTACCAAACATAATGAATCTGGATATGATACTCATACTTCGTCTCATACTGTTTCTCAAAATCATCAGAACAATGACATGTCCACTTTTGATAGAATATTCCCTACTCCTGCTACACCTATTCCTAATCAGTCTCATAATTTTAATCCTGGTCGACGACAACATCGTGGCCGTTTATATGGCAACAATAGACCCAATGTCATCTTTGTGGAAAGTTTAGACATCTAGTTCATCGATGTTTTTCTCACTTTAATGTTCATTTTACTAGAGTTATCGATCCAAGTGGTACAATTGTCTATACTTCTCCAACTGTTAATCTTTTCTCTACACAGTGGGAAGATGCTTTTGAACTGTCCACACCACAACCTTCATCACATTTATCATCCTCATCTCCTGTTTATTTGATGTAAGCCAGTTTCCTGAATCATGTGCTACAAATAATCTTACCAATGCTTATCCTTCTTCACATCACACTTGTGTACCCTACACTTTTCAAGGTAAAGGTGTAGTTGGTAAAGAATCTTCTTTAAACATTTATGTTGTTGGTTCAGCCGTAATTCCATCTGATTCTAGACAACGACACTTACATAATATGTTATATACACCTTGTGTGACTACAAGTCTACTTTATGTGTTTCAATTCGTCAAGGATAATAAGGTATATTTTGAGTTCAATGCTTCTCATTGTGTGGTTAGATACTCAGTATATCACAGAGTGCTCTGTCCAAACTTAATAGTTCTCAGTCATTTTAATATTGTTATGTTAGTAGTAAAGATAATACAACTGTTTCCAAGTGTGTTGAGTGTTTTACGTGTGATCATCATCTAAGTACTTCCAATAATGTTTCTTCTGTTGCAGACAATAATCACAATGCTGAAGTTGTTTCTGATTTCAATTATAATTATGATTCTACATGTGTTACTACTCATATTGCATCCCCTTCTCCTTTTAGTGATTATGACTTTGGTTGTTTTCTGCCCACGTTAAACTCTAAGGAATCATCATCACTTTGGCCTATGAGACTCGGTCATCCTTCATCCAAACCCCGTAATACTTTTCTGAGGATACATAAACTGCATGTGAAACATTTTTTTGATCAGTGTACATCATGTATTACTGACAAAATCAAGAAACATCCATTATTCACCTCCAATTCTATTTACACTTATCCATTAGAACTTGTTCAAATTGATCTATGGGGACCTACTGCTTTCTCATCTAATAATAATTGTTACTATCTGAGCATAGTAGATGCATACAACATGTATACATTGATATATTTCTTGCAAAATAAAAGTGATGGTGCACAGTTGTTTATGAAATTTCATAGGTTTGCAAAAAACCAGATGGAAAGATTGTCCCTGGCAAGGCCACCAATGCCTTAGAAAAATGCTCAGCCTATAGGTAAACAAACCGAGAGGTATTGCCTCTATCACAAGGCAAATGGCCACAAAATCGATGATTGTCGTATTCTGAAACGCGACATCGAGAAACTAATTCAGAGAGGCATGCTGAAGGAATTTGTGGCTCGCAGAGACCAAATTCGAACGCCTCCACGTAGAGCCCACTAAGCAGTTCCGCAAGAACAATCTGGCCCATCCCAGGGCAGGCGGGTAATCAACCTATTTGCTGGAGGGTTTGGTGCTGGAGGCGAGGGGTCCAATGCAAGAGAAGTATATGTCACCCAAATCTCCACAACTGTACAACTGGGCAAGAGACCTCAGCCGAAATAAGATTGCATCATCTTGTTATCTGAGGAAGACCTGACACATGTCACGAGCCTGCACAATGACGCATTGGTCATCACAGCAGAAATAGAAAGGTGTGATATGAAAAGAATTATGATCGACGGAGGAAGCTCGACAGACATTCTATTCTTTGACGTCTTTGAAAAATTGGGCAAATCCAAGAAAGATCTTAAACGAGTCGACTTTCCCCTCATCGATTTCACTGGGAGAACAACGTATCCGCTAGGAGCTATAACCCTGCTGGTAACTTTGGGCGAAGGATGGAAGAGAATAAAGATGTCTGTCGCTTTCCTGGTGGTCAACGCGCCTACCTCGTACAATACCATCCTGGAGAGGACCACTATCAATCCATATAAGATCGTGGCCTCCACAGTCCACCAAAAAATGAAGTTCCCCACGCCGAATGGGATTGGAAAAGTTCTAGGTGACCAGCCGTCCTCATGACAATGTTACGTGAACTGCCTTCGCAGGAAGAACCAATGGGAAACCCTAGCCGTCGACACAGAGGCTGACCCGCGTAAGGACAAAACTAGGCCAGCCCCAATGGAAGAACTGATAGAAGTCGAAATTAACGGTCCAGAAAAGAAGGTGCGCATCGGGACCACCTTAAACGACGACCAAAGGGACGCCTTGACTTCCCTATTAAAGAAGTACAAGGAATTATTCGCTTGGAAGCCCAGTGACATGCTAGACATCAACACCGACATAATCTCCCACGAGCTAAGGATAGATGATTTGATCAAGCCTATTTCCAAATGAGAAGGTTATTGGATCAGACAAATGCTTGGCGATTAGGCAGGAAGTAGATAGGCTACTTGAAGCCAAATTTGTCAGGGAGGTACGTTTCCAAAGATGGTTCGTCAACTCAGTGTTGGTGAATAAGTCAAACGGAAAGTGGAAAATATGTGTTGACTTCCGCGACTTGAACAAAGTCTGCCCCAAATATTCATACGCTCTTCCGCGAATTTATTAGCTGGTGGATGCATCCTCTGGGTACCAGATGCTAAGCTTCGTGGATGCCTATTCATGCAATAAACATATCCAAATGAACCCGGAAGATGAAGCCCACACAACATTCTACGCCGACAGACATATACTCTGCTATAAGGTGATGCCCTTCGACCTGATAAACGCGGGGGCAACCTATTAGCGAATGGTAAATTAGTTGTTCTTAGAAATGCTGGGGCGAAACATGGAGGCCTATGTGGACAACATGCTCATCAATACAATCAAGAGGAGCCCTCATACAAAAGACCTTAAAAAAGCATTCGAATGCATGAGAAGGCACAGCGTTCGCCTAAATCTAGCAAAATGCGCCTTTGGGGTAAAATCAGGCAAATTCTTGGGATTCATGGTCAGCGAGCGAGGGATAGAGACAAACCCCGAAAATCTAAAAGTTATAGAAGAGATGAAGTGCCCGACTTTCCACAAGGAAGTCCACAGTTTGAATGGTCACCTGGCCACACTCAATCGTTTCCTCTCAAGGGCGAGCGACAAATCCCTCCCATTCTTCAAAACTCTTATGGCAAATTGTCGCAAGTTCGAGTGGACGCTAGAGTGCAAGGTTTCCTTTCAATCACTTAAGCAACACCTGCAAACACTCCCGACATTGGCAAAGCCCATCCCCAGTGAACCACTTTTTCTTTATATAAGTATTAGTGAAGTCACAACCAGTGCAGATTTAATCAAAGAATAGGAAAATAAGCAGAGTCCAGTCTACTTTGTAAGCATATTGATTAATTCGACTGAAATAAAATATATCGAGATTGAAAAGTATCTCTATGCTGTAGCTATTGTGCTCGAAACTTAAGACCGTACTTCCACGCCCACACCATAACATTCATCACCAATAATCCCCTCAAACACTTCCTGCTGAAGGCGCACACTCTTTAGGAAGGATGGTTAAATGGGTGATTGAGCCGAATTTAAGATTAAATTTGCGTCGAAAACGGCCACCAAAGGTCGAGCATTGACAGTTTTTATAGTGGAACATACTAACAATGGTCTAACAGAAGCATAAAAACCGCAAGAACAACCATAAGACAAAGGCATGCAAAAGCTGGGAACTCTATACGGACGGATCCTCTTCAAAAGAAGGCTCAGTGGCGGGATTATTTCTCATCCCCCTGAGGGCGATCCCTTGACATATGCGATCGCCCTAACATTCAAGGAGACTAATAATGAGGCCGAATATGAAGTACTTATCACTGGAGTGCGACTCGCTAAAGGAATGGGCATAACATCACTTACAGAAAAAAGAGATTCATAGCTAATTGTCAACCAAATCAATGACACATATGAAGCAAACGGGGTAAAGATGAAAACGTACCTCGACATTGCCAAAAAAACGCATCGCCGAAATTCTTACTTTCACAATTGAGTCCATTCCTCGCCAAGACAACCACCTAGTTGACTCCCTAAGCAAACTAGCGTTCAGAGGAACAAGGATACAGGATGTACAATTCCTGGAACAAGCATTATACTGGGTCCTTGAAAATTGATCAGAAGTCTTCAATATTCAAGAGCAGGATAACTGGATGACCCCATTCTCAGAACTTTGTAAAAGAAGGAATCTGGCCAGAAGCCGAAGGCGAGGTCACGAAAATAAGTAGCCTACCCGAAAATTATCTTATCATCGACGGAGAAATCTATAGGCGTGGATACTCAACTCCCTATTTGAAATGCATCCCATCCCGAGACAGAAAGAGTTATGTGTGAAGCTCACGAAGGAGATGCCGTATGCCATGAAGCTGCACGCTTACTGGCGCGCAAAATCTTTAGACTAGGCTTTTACTGGCCGACATTGAGCAAACACGCGAAACAATTAACAAAGAAGTGCGAGACTTGTCAACAGTTCGCACCAAAATCCGGTCGACCACTGACATTGCTATCCCCAATGGCAGGCGCCTGGACATTTTCACAATGGGGAATAGACATTTTGGGACCCTTCGCATAAGTACTGGCCAAAGAGCCCACATTATCGTGGCGATCGACTACTTTTCCAAGTGGGTAGAGGCGAAAGCATTGACCTTCACAACTGAATTTCAAGTGATCAAATTCTTAAATATCCACATATTTTCGCGATTTGGCGTCTCCAAAATACTCATAAGTGACAATGGTCTGCAATTCGTGGGAAAAGAGTTCAAATGTCTCTTGGAATAGTACCATATCGATCACAGATTCAGCTCGGTACACCATCCTCGAACTAATGAACAGGCCGAAACAACCAACAAAGTTGTCATGACAGAACTCAAAACACGAGTTCAAGCCTTCAAAGGAAACTAGGTAGAAGAGCTGGATAATGTACTGTGGGCTATCAGAACGACACAAAATAGCAACAGGGGATCCGTACTGTGTACGGATCCGAAGCAGTAGAACCCGCTGAAATAGCGGTACCTACCCAAAGGTTCCTACACTTTAATGCCGAATCTAGTGAAATTGAGCGCCTTACAGACCTCGATATTACCAAAGAAAAGCGGTGGCAATCAGACAGGGTCCTACTATTTGGACACCACAGACAATGTAAGGCTATGTCGTCCATTCAACTTCGAACATTTACAGAGGTTTTATGCATAGCTTGTAATCAAAATATTCTGTCAATAAAACAAAGCATTCCTTCATATAAATCATAGTCAGTAGAACCAAAACGAAAAGTCCTAAAGAATGGACGAATCATCGAAAGATAAGCCCTAACGCGTACAGGTAGACGAACCAATAAATGTGACAACCTCCCCAGTCAGGCAAAAAGAGGATTGCGAATGAACCTTATTAAGGTAACACTTCCTCTCCCACGAAGACCTTGAACGAGGGGCGAACGAACCATCAAGGTAACAATTCCCCCCAAACTAAGTTTTTTGCCAATGAAAATCACTTGTTATTACGCAAAATCAGAGTTTATGATATCAGATACACATAACGATTATAAGATAGACAGATGTATTATAGTCCAACTGGGTGGACACATCTCCTGCTTTCACTTCCTAGCTACCCAATTTGCGCATCTATTCACATTTCGTCGAACAAACGACCATTGGATTCTCGGGATTCTCTTTGCCATATCGATTATATCTGTCACCACATTCTTCAATTCCCAATCCACATTTGTCTCCTTTCCATGAAGAATTTTAATGACATATTGTGCGCCAGATTCAATTATTATCTCGTTCTACCCTTCTTGAATCACCAGTTCTGTAGCTTGTAGGATGGCCCTCGCTTCTAAGTTCTTGATGTTGAAGCCGCTGCATATCGAGTTTCTTCCAGCAACTATGGTTCCGTTCCATTCCTGTGCCACCACGCCCGTGCCTCCTCTTTTTGTACTTGGCTCCCATGAGGCATCACAGTTCACCTCCACGGTTCCTTGCATCGGCTTTCTCCAGTGCTGCTCCCTGTGTTCCTAGCCAGTTTGCTGATGTTTCGGCTTGCACTCTGTTGCACCATGTTTCCTCAGCCAGTGATGTAGCTATCTTGATGACAGTGTCAGGCCTCGGGAGTTCTCCTTGGTGTATTGTTCGACATCGTTCTTTCCAGACCTCCCAATCCATCGTCTCCCCCATGATGTGCTTCCTGCGACCCGCATCTCCACCTATTCGGCCTAGTTCTTGCATTGTTTTTAACCATTATTCCCATTGAACCCCATTTCCTGTTTCGGTCCATATACCCACTCCTCCAAACCATACCCTTCTTGTCCATTCACAATTCAAAACTGCATGGATCGCCGTTTCTATTTCATTGCAAAAAGGGAATGTTTGGATCCCTCGCCTTACCAGCTCGGTCTTTACCGGTAGGGCCATTTGTGATGATCGCCACAGAAAATTCTTCACCTTAGGGATCACCTCACTTTTCCATAGGTTCGACCATTTCTTCTCCGTTGTGGTATCAATACTCTAGGTCTCTGTCTTGGCGCTGGTGTGTGACCACTCCCTGAGTCTACGGTAGATGAGCTTCGGCCTGGCCATCCCGTCTATTGCTGTCGGCCAAATCAGCTTGTCGTCCCCTGGAGTTTGGTTGAGGTGGATTGCTGTTATGGCACTCATCTCCGCATCCGTTGTATTGCTTTGGACTCATGCCATATTTCATCTCCTCCTTCCTGGCTCGATCAATTGGTCCACCCTTATGTTCTCCTTCTCCCTTGTTCTTCCCTCAATACCGAGTCGATGCTCGGTATCCTGGGTATCGACGCGTCAGTGAAGGATCTAATCCTCTCCCCCGTGCCCACTTGCCACACTGCTTCTTGCTGCAGGACGTCTCTTCCTGTCAGGATACTTGCCCAGACCCACGGGGGTCTAGCACCCTTTTTATCCTCCATAAGCGTCCCTCTTGGATAGTACATTCATTTCATCATTTTCGCCCATGCCGAGCCTTCATCATTATTTAGTCTCCATGCTGTTTTTGTGAGCATTGCCTTGTGGAAGTCCCGCATATCCCTGAAGCCCATGCCCCCATATCCTTTGTTAAAGTTAATCCGGTTCCATCGTACCCAATGTATCTTCCTTTTTTCGTCTCTCCCGTTCTACCAAAATCGCGCTATCATCTTCGCTATCTCGTCACACCACGTTTTGGGGAGCTAGAATAATGCCATTACATAGGTCGGAATTACGGTTATTACCGCTTTGATTAGTGTTTCCTTTCCGTCATTGTTTAGAAACAGATTTTTCCATTTCCTTGATATACCTCATCGCTTCCCGTTTGGATCTCCCCTAGTTGGTCGGGTTTCCCAGGTCCTTTCCAGCAATCGCAACCCCTGTTATGCCCAAGATCTCCGCAACTTAGTCTTTTCACGCGTTGTTTTCCCAAGTTGTATGCATGACTTACTCAGATTAATCTTCTAGCCAGATGCTTTACTATACTGCTCAAGAGTTTGTTTTAGTACACTCTTCACGCGTTGTTTTCCCAAATTGTATGCATGACTTACTCAGATTAATCTTCTGGCCAGATGCTTTACTATACTTCTCAAGCGTTTGTTTTAGTACCCGAGCGTTCCCTTCATTCGCCTTGAATCGTTCGCGAAGAGCAGGTAGTGTATTTTCGGGCACATGCGCTTCATTCAGATCCCCTCCAGTCACTTCTCTTCCACATCCCGGATAATCTTTCGTGATAGTAAATCTGCCACGAGTATGATTAAGTAGGGAGATAATGGGTCTCCTTGTCTTATTCCTCGTGTCGGCCTGAACCTCGGTGTTTTCTGACGATTTACTACCGCACTGTACTGTACCTTCAATATGCACTCCTTTATCCAGCGACACCATGTTCCTGAGAAGCACATTTCTTTCAATGTCTTCAGTAGGAATTCCCATTCTATCCGGTCATACGCCTTGCCCATGTCTAGTTTTACCGCGCACTCTTCCTTTCCTCCAATGTTGTTTGTCCTCAGATGGTGGAATACCTCATGTGCGGTAAGGATGTTATCGTGTATGAACCTGACTGAGACCAAAGCAGTTTGGAAAGGTGTAATAATATTAGACAGAACTAGTTTTAGGCGGTTAGCTAGGATTTTGGAAATGATTTTATAATTGAAATTGCACAAATTGATAGGTCTAAAATGTGATGTATGCATGGGGTAAGGAATCTTAGGAATTAATATTATATCAGTGTAAGAATAACCTGGGGATAGAGTGCCTGTTTCAAAGAAATGTTTTACCGAATGGAAGACGTCATACCCTAGTATGTCCTAGTAGCGATGATAGAATAATCCAGGCAAATTCGTCTGGGCCTGGGGCCTTGTTCCCTCCTAATTGGAAGACCGCCTTCTTCACCTCCTCCATTTCTACCATCTTTGTGAGCCCGACATTCACTTCTTCCCCCACTACATTGGGTACGCATTGCACCTGTTCATTGACCCCCACACATCCTTCGGGTTGAAACACATTTCAGAAGTAGTGTTCACACTCTGTCATAATATCAGCTTCATTTTCTATCCATACCCCATCCCTTCTTTGCATCCTATGTATTGTGTTTCTTATTCTTCTCTCCGACGTTGCTTAGTGAAAGTACGTCGTGTTTCTATTCCACTGTTCTTAGCCATTAGATACGTGATCGCTGCCTCCAATACTCCTCCTCTCTAGCCCATGTATCTTCCATTTGTTTATTTCAGATTTCTTTCAATGTCTCGACTATATTCATCAACCAGATTCCGATTATTTACCACATTTAGTTTGTCCCACTTCCTCAGTTTATACCTGCATTTCCCCAACTTGTCGTGTATACCTGCTTTATACCTTTCATTTCGGCTTCCTTCCCATACTCACCTCACTATCTCCTTGCATTCCTTATTCTCTATCCAAGCTTTATCAAACCGGAATGATTTCCTAGTTCTTGTGCTCTTCCTCTCTAGATGCACTATTAGTGGATAGAGGTCGGATCCTATGTTAAGCTTATGTGTTACCTCCGATTTGTCAAATACGCGTATCCAGTCCAAGTTCACAATAGCTTTGTCTAGTCTTTCTTTTATTCGATCGTTCCCTTCACGGTTATTACACCATGTGAAGTATTGTCTGTTAAATCCCATATCAACAAGCTCAGTTTATCTCATCATTTCATTAAACGCATCCATCGTCCTTAGTTTCTTCGGTCTTCACCTTGTTTCCTAGCTTCCATTACGATTTCATTGAAATCACGTACGCACATCCACGGTCCTCTTGTTCGAGATATATGTGTCAGTCTCTCCCACAGTTTTAACCTCTCCCCAGTTTGTGCTTCCATAAATCCATGTGATGTGAATCCTCCCACTTCTGTTTTGAATTGTAATGGCTATATCGATCATCGCTTCCTCCTTGTCGTGTATGGTGATTTCAATTTCTTTTGTCCACCACAATGCTAGCCCTCCTGACACTCCAACTGGATTCACATAGCATGCTTTATCCATTTTCAGTTTCTTCCTTATTGTCTCCCAGTACTCCTCGGTATTCTTTGTGTCTATTAAGTAAATTATGTCTGGTTTTGTTCTCCTCCTGAGATCGGCAAGGTACGGAACTGTCAAGGCCAATCTCAACCCCCGACAGTTCTACACTATGTAGCTCATTGGTCCCGTGTAGCTGGTTTGGAACAGCTACCAGAACCCGTGTCCTCCATTCTACTCTCTGAGTGCATTATATTCCTGCGACCATTGTTACCCTTTCTTCCGTCTTTCCTCTTTCCTGGTGATGTTTTGTGCTTTGGTTCCTGTTTCACCCTCCGCCTTAATCCCCTTATGTTTTTTCACCATATTCTCTTCCCTTTCTTATGTCTCTGAGACTTGCTCTTCCTCATGTTTTCTTCTGAGATTAACTTTCTTCATAAGGGGGCTGAGGCCCGTCGGTGCTGTGCCCAACTCCCATTCTTTTTCAGGCGAGTCGGGTGGCTCAACTATGTAGTTCCATATTTGTTCCGCAATTATTCCTCATCCCTTTTGTCCATCCATCACGGTTACCTCCGTTGCTACAATCGCATTTACCATCAGTCCTGCTTCATTTGTTTTTGCTAATATCTTTCTCTCTTCCTTTCCTTGGCCTTCCCATTCCATGTTACCCCTACTTCCCAATTCTTCTTTGCTTTGTATCCATAGGACTTGTTGGGTTTCCATCTTTTGTTGCCCATCTCGGTCTTCCATTATATGTTCCAGGGTTGGGGTGGTTTCTGAATTCTCCCTCTTCAGCCTTATTGTAAGATCTTCCATCCCTTGGTTCTGTCGGTTCTTCCATGGTTGCTGCCGGCTTGTCCCTATCCCCTCCTGTTCTTGGGTACGCCCATATATCATCTCGTACCTCTTACTTCCTTCCTTCCCTTTGTTCCTTCCCATTCCCAGTGTTATGTCCATGGTTTCCTCCATTCCTCCCTTTCCTCATGTAGTAGCATCATTCTCTTCCCTTCATCCCCCTTGTTGCACAATATGATTTCCCCTCCTTGGTGCTGATGTCCAGTCTCCTCCGGCCTGCTTTCATTTATTCATGACTTTACATTTTCTCCTTGTACCTCTTTTTCTGCTCCTGCTTTATTTGTATTCATCTCCTCATCATCCTTAGCCCCTTGTGTTTTATCATTATCCACTCGTTCCTGTTTATCCTTCATCAAGTCTTTCCGGCTTCTTCCTTTGGTTTCCCCCACCGATCCTCCCATCCCTTTTCACACAAACCTGCATTGTTCTCTTCTTCTCTTTGGGATGTCTACTCTTATCCACCAGCCGTACATTGGTCCACCGTCTCCTTCATCATACACAGTTATTTTTGTATTACACATCCTCTCCATGTGCCCTATCTTTCCACACCTAAAGCAGAAATCAGATAACCTTTCGTATTTTATAGCTGCTCTTCCTACCTCCCTATTTCTTCTCTTAAACTAGAAGCCTGCCTATAATGGTTTCCTCATGTCTATCTCCCCTTTTATCCTTACAAAGTCCCTATCCAGTCCCATTGAACCCATTATGTCATCAACCTCTAGCACATTCCCCATACTTTCCCCAATTCTCCTAGAGTTATATTTGTTGAACTTATCTACTTCTAATCCATGTATCAGGACCCAGAATTGTAGCGTATCAAATTTAACATTGGATATTCACAAGGGCACCAATCCATTGCATCTTCTAGATCATCATCTCTTTCAAATTCGAACAGGATTATCTCCCTTGTGACTTCCTGGACTCTTACTCCCTCATATCTTCCCCATGCCCTCTGCAACACATTTTGCACCACCGTAGACTTGATGTGTTTGTCGCTTATCACTTTGCCCACACATAGGTTCCCTACTGATATGTCTACATTATCTGGTATGTCCACGAATTTCCCTGTCTTTTTCTATCATCGTCTTCCCGGGATTCATAATCTTGGTTTCAACGTTCCATTGATTTCGTTCCTCTAAAACAAAACATACTACCCACAATTCACCTTATCACTACAGTATAATATTACCTTCCCTTGATTCCTATAAGCGGGATATGGCTGATTGGGGATATGGCTGATTGGGGGTATGGTTGGGTGTTAGCGGATTAGGCTTATTGTGGTTGTGGTTGTGGTTCTCATTTATTGGGTTTCAACCTCGGGTAACAACTTCCTTCAAGGCATGATCCTTGGGTAACAGTTCCCTTAAGAAACTCAGCAAAAGGGACAGATGAGCTTAAAGGAGCAAAAGGGACCTTTAAGAGGTAACGTTTCCTCTAAGGAAAGGTCCAAGAGCCTATAAGGCGAGAGTATCCTACGTAAGATAAAGCGAAGTTCAAAACAAATATGGTAAAACTTCCTAAAGCAATCAAGCAAGAAAGACATCGGAAGAACGGTGAAATATATTTGAAGTCATGCAAAAATCAAGGCTTACGAAGGAAAATGTGTTCATTATATTCAAAGAAATATCCGAGTAAATAATAAAAGAAAAAATAATTATAACACTACTGAAACAAAAGGAAGTCGAAAAGAACTATCATCAAGTATAAAAGCCAGCGATCTCCGCCTTCAGCTTCAGGTTGAGCTCATCCTTCTCAGCCACAGAGGCATCCCTCTGAGCCTAGGACTCCTTCAGCTCGCCCTTGAGGCCAGCGATCCCCGCCTCCAGCTGAGCGGAGTACTTGTCGAGCTCCTTGGTCCTGTTGTCATCGGCGAGGGCCACTTGATCCTCCCTCAGCTTGATGGTGGCTTGTAACCCCATTTCCGTCTCCTCAAACTCACGACGAGCCTTCTCCATCAATTCAGTGGACGCCTCCACCTTCCTCTTCAAATCCTCAATCTCTTCTGGAGTATATCCCAAACTCTTAAACTGCTCCAGCTCGATAAGCAGATCAACTTGCTTATTAGCGAGCTCCAATACAATCCGCTCGATCGTCGTCTCCTCGCGGACGAGCTGACAATAGGAAAAAAGGGGATAAAATTAAAAGGGAGCAAGAAGTTACAAAAGAGCGAGCAATGAGATGAATAAATCGAAGTTTGTAAAGGAATAAAAAAGGTGAAAAGAACTTACCAAGGCGAGGCGCTCAAAATGCGACCTCATAACGACCTCGATGTCGTTCAAATTCGAAGGGACATCCACCCGTTCCTAAGGTGGAAGGATCCCATCCAACAGATGCATGTAGAGGTCTAGGTTACCCCGCAGTGTTGTCTTGTCAGAAATCTACACCTTCCGGAGACTGTGGCAAGGAACCTAGAGACCCCCCGGGTCTACCACCTTCGGTGGCTAGAAAAGGCTCATCAAAGAGCGGTACTCCACGGTAAAGGTAGTCTCCAAAGTGCCCGTTGTGGCACCCTGGGTATGTACACTCTTCCGCGCCCCAGGTCCCCTGGAGGAGTTTGGAGCAACATGATCAGGAGTAGGGGAATTAACCTACCTGTGGGCATAAGCCTCGCGCCGAGGAGTAAAAGATCCCTCAGCAGCAGTACAACGCTCCTCGCCAAAACTCCTTGCCCTCTTGGTTGGAGCAGGAGCAGGAGTCGCCTAAGCTGCGACATGTTAGGAACTTAAACATAAACAGAAAAATCAAAGAAAGATGGTGAACAAGGCATACTTGCAGCCAACGACACTAATCCATTCAATAAAACTTAAGATCCATATGATACAACCTACGACTATATGTAGGGTTTAGATAAGTCTTGAGATATTACAATCTAGTCCTTACTTACTAATTCTAGAATATTGCAGAATAATCCCTAAACATTCATATGTAATTATACATATATCCTAACATTCTCCCATGAAGATCAGCATGAATGAACTTCTTGAATTCTCGAAAAACAGCCATCCATTACTCTTCAACATCTTTGTCAATCCTGACAATCAAAACTCAGCTGATAGCCAACACCTGATTGATAATCTCCACCTAATACCTTTCTTCTGAAAAAACACTTACTTGACAACCATCTGATTGTTATTAAACTATGCACAACAATCAAGATTCACCCATAATCATTAGCCAAATCCTTTTTAGTATACTCATCAGTTAAACTTCAGCAATCTTTTCATCAGATGTATATATGAGCTCTTTTTCAAACATGATTGAATTATACTAAATGATTAACACTTATCCCATCAACCTAACACACATATATCATATGCACACAAATCAATCATAGCATACACATATTCACATATCTAGTCACAGTTCCTTACCAATCAATTTGAATTACATCCAAACAGTTGACCTCTTTAACTATTTTATGATGAGTATTTTCATCTAACCACAGTCTTCATACAAGGTAAAGATTCGGAAAAGCATATCTGATTCATCCTTTTTCTTATTTTCTGATCTTTCCATTTCAAATGTTTTGATATTTTCATAATTTTTCTTCTCTTGACAGAAGTGTTTGAGCCCTTATCTTACCAACATAGCTGGAGGGTTTCTGCCCTCATCTTGCCTTCCTCAAGAGCAACCTTGAAGTATCTTGACGTTTTCTTCAAGATTAAACTCTAATTTTGGAATTCAACTATGTTTTATGCCAAGAACATAAGCAGTGTACTCAGAACTTTAAAAAATGGTTCATTTTATCCTTCATTGATCTTTTGAAAAGATGAAAAATAGATATGCCAACCATGTTTACCCTTGAATGACACTGAGTGTAGATTCTACACCACGCATAAGATAGAAAAACAACTCAGTGCAAGATCATTTAGACATAGAAGAATTCTGTGAATGCCAGAAATTGATTTATCTGATATGAATTATATCTGAAAAGAACTGGGCAAGACAACACACTCAATCATGCAGACATATTCAATCATACTGAAAAAGTTCACATACATATATCTAAAAAAATAGAGAAGTACAAACATCAAGTAACTAAAACCATTTGTAATGATAAAGACTACTCTTGACAGAACTGGCATACCTTTAATAACTACCATTCATGATCATCAGATATATGGTTTTCAAGAGAAATTATTCTTCAACTTCAGAAGGCTCCTGAATCGTTACAGTGTCAGCATCTTCCAACTCAACCACAAAGAAAACTCCAAGTTTTTTACTGGAAGGAACAAATTGTTTTTCTGTCAATGGTTTTGTTAAAACATTTGCTACCTGATTACTAGACAGAACAAAATTGACTAAAACATGACCAGATTTCACATTTTCCCTGATAAAGAAAATATCAATTTCAACATGTTTCATTTTGGAATGTTGAGTAGGAATTTCAGACAAAGATACCGCACTTGTACTATTTGTCCATACGACAGGTACCGAAGACAATTGAATACCCATTTCCATTAACAGGGACTTAACCCACATGATTTCACATACTGCATTAGCAATAGCTCTAAACTCAGCTTCAGCACTAGAACGTGCCACCACTTATTGCTTTTTTGAATTCCAACGTTTTGGATTGTTATTGAGCAACAGATAATGTCTAGAAATGGATTTCCTGTCAGCGATATCTCCTCCTTGTCATAGGAAAATGGTTAGATCTGAACATCAAACCATGTTCTATAGCCCCTTTTAAGTATCTAACAATATGTAACACTGCTTTCCAATTACTGATACTTGGTCTTTGCATAAACTGACTGAGTTTGTTGACAGAGAACTGAATATCTGGCCTTGTGATGCAAATATACTGAAGTGCTCCAATTAATCATACCTGACTTGGTTAGACAAGTTCCAGTCATCGGAGTAGGAAAGCCTGAAGCTTCGGTGAGACAAAGATTCTCAATCAGCTCCTGAATATATTTTCTCTGATTTAACAATAAATAATTGTCAGATGCAGTAACTTCCATACCAAGAAAATAGTTCGAACTTCCTAAATCCTTTAACTGAAACTCCTAATTAATCGAATGAATGACATCTGAAATAACAGAAGAAGAATTTCATGTAACAACAATATCATCACACTACAAGAAACTCGAGCATACAAATCGGCAAAAACGCGTTGCTAACTACATAAATACCGCTGTTAAGGCTTAACAGCGACGAACTCTTCGTCACGGTAGCCCTCGTCGTTAAAGGTCTATAGGTCGACAATTTGCCGTTGTAAAAGGCTTGCCGCTGTTAAGATGACACTCCCCACTTTGCGTTTATAGCGGCATCACGCTGTTGTTAAACACAGATGAAAGGCGACAACACCTTGCCAATGTTATAGATTACGTTTAGTTATGACAAATGTTTGTCGATTTTCTGGACAATTTTTTGGACGGTTTTTTATTTTTGTTCATCCATTGCTTCATCCTTCTTCATACATGGCTTCATCCTTCTTTATCCATGGTTGTCTTGGCACTTCATCCAACATGGATTCATCGATCGAGCTCATTTCGGTTCATCCATGACTGATTTCTTCTCGGTCCTTCATCCATGGAGTCTTCGGTCCAGCATCATTCCAGCTCTGTTACAGCTTGGTTCATCATCATTCCAGCATCGTTCGACATGGAGTCTTCGGTTTACATATGTGCAGCATTGTTCCTACATGGTTCCATCTTCGGTTCATCCATGGCGTCTTCCATCTTCGACGAGACCAGCTCCGACGAGACCAGCTGCTTCGGGTCTGTCCAGCTACAACGAAACCAGCTGCTTCGGTTCTGTACGAGACCATCCGAGCTTCGGTTCCAGCTCCGACAAGAAGGAGACGAGAGGGAGATGGAGAGGGTGAGGGTGGGGGTGGGGGTGAAGTGAAATGAAATGAAAATAAGGTGAAGTGAGGATGTGAAATAAAGGAATCTGAACTTGTCTGGGCGAGGGAACTTTTGAGTGAGAAAAATTTTGAAATTTTTTAAAAACAATTTCACGACAACAACAATAGTCGTCACTATATAAACTATTTTACAACAATAATTGAATATGTTGCTGAATGACTATACTAATGTCAACAATATATTGACACGTGAACCTATTAAATAATTTTCTCGGTACTTATGTTTTAACGACGACAATATTTATTAATTACGACATACATCTGTTGCTGTTATAAATATATTTATGACATATCTTTTCGTATTTAAATATGTACATTTACAACGGAAAAGTCATCTGCTACGAATGGAGTCATTTAACATCAAATGTTGGTCGACATTACACATTCATCAGTGTAAGAAATAAAGTGACGGCAAAATTTAACACTAAATGTATCTTATAACAATGGTAAACATATTGTGCCTAATAAGTAATAATAACGTCAACAAAACCTGCCGACACAATATACCTATATTTAACTACAACTGTTAGCGTCAACACGGAAGTTTCGTTGATGTTGCAACAGATTCTTGTAGTGTCAACATAAACCAATAGAAACACAGAAAACCCTTTGTCCTGTTTGATAAACAAAAAACTATCTGCAACAGATGCACAGAACTGAAGCTTATGAATAAGAAAATCCTTTAATTTTTCAAACCATGCACGAGGTGCTTATTTAAGACAATACACCGCCTTTTGTAGTTTGCAAACCAAATCAGAATCAGTTTTAGAAGAAGACATTTGCTCAAATCCTGGAGGTTGAATCATATATACCTCTTCTGTCAAATCCCCATGCAAGAAAGCATTATTAATATCAATTTACTTAAGACTCCATTTATGAAATAATGCAAGAGACAATACAATTCTAACCGTGGCTGACTTCACAACTGGACTAAAGGTATCTTGGAAATCAAAACTTGCTTTCTGAGATAATCCTTTAGCAACCAGTCTGGCTTTATATCTCGCAACAGACCCATCAACATTCTGTTTGATTTTAAAAATCCATTGCAACCTACAGCAATCCTGCAAGAAGAAAGAGGAACAACAGTCCAGGTATTGTTAGCATAAAGAGCAGACAGTTCTTCATTTACATCATTTTTCCAATGTGGATTGAGAAAAGCCTGATGAATCGAATTCGGTTCAGAATCAGTGAGATCTACAAAATTGTCATTAGTAGTCATAAGAGCCTGAAGAGATCTGGTTTTAGATCTTGTTTGCATAAAATGTCTATTAACCGAAACTTCATTATTACGAGAATCAACAGTAGTAGTTGCTTCAGGAACTAACACTGGGGAAAGAAGTACCTGAGCATTAACACCGTAAGTGACATTAGGTAAAGATGATTCTAAAACAGAGGTTGGACAAACAGAAGTAACAGGATTAGTAACAGAAGTAATAGGATTAGAAACCAACCTAGTATCTGGAATAGCAGCATTATCAGGCAATATAGTAGAAGTAACTAAAGAAGGAGACATATTGATAGGAGAAGAAAAATTTAATGGAGGAGTAGAATCATTACCCAAAAAAGGATATGGAAGATAAGACCTAGATACAGGATCACAAGGAGGAAGTAGCTCATTATAAGAATTAGAAGAAGCTATAAACTGAGAGTCACATGGTAAGAAAATTGTCATGGAAGTATAATTCTGAGTAGGAGAGGAAGAAGTAAAGAACTTACCTTTAGAATCAGAAAAGGGAAATGTGGATTCATGAAAAAAACACATTTCTCATAGTGTACACACGCCTTGATGCTGCAATACATTTATATCCATGATATTTGGAGCAATAGCCTAGAAAACACATGGCTCAGATCTGAAAGACAATTTTTGTTTATGAAAAGGGCGCAGATGAGTAAAGCACAAGCATCCAAAAACACGAAGAAAAGAATAGTCAGGCGACAATCCAAAGAGTTTTTCAAGTGGAGAAACCTTGGACAGAGCAGATGAAGGTAACCTGTTGATCAAAAAAACTAAAGTAAAAAAGGCATCAGACCAGTAATGTAATGGTACCGAGGATTGAGCTAGAAGAGGTAATCCTAACTCAACAATATGTCTATGCTTCCTCTCAACTATGCCATTCTATTCAGAAAAGTAAGGACAAGTAACACGATGATTTATACCAAACTGAGGCAGATACGTGGATAAAAACTGAAACTCACCTCCCACATCAAACTGGACTGCCTTAAGCTTGTATCCCAGTTGTTTCTCAACTAACCTGTGAAACTCAACAAATAACCGAGTTGCATCACTTTTTTTCAGCATAAAATATATCCAAGTGTACCTACTATATGCATCTACGATACTAAGATAATAATCATCACCATTAGAAGAACATGCAGCAGGACCCCACACATCAATTTGACCTAATTCAAAGGGATGAGAATAGATAGTAGGAGAAGCATGATACATCTGTTTTTTGCTTTTGCCAACTGCACAAGCTATACACTGATCAGTGTTATGAGGTGTTGGAAGATTATGAATTCGCAAATTTTTTTGAAGAATCTTATTAGACGGATGGCCAAGTCTCATGTGCCAAGTTGATGATGAGTCTTTAGAATTCAGCTTAGAAACAAAACACAAAAACTCACCATCATCAATAGCATCAGGTAGAGCAATATGCATATTACCTGGTACATCTTCAGACTGACAGCGAAGAGGATTTGAAAAAACAGTCGAATCATGCATATCTAAACAATCAATGTCTTCTGATTTTATTATTGAATATGTGACAGGATAATGCGGTGACAAACAAGAAAAGATCTTTTATTATGAGAATTATTACCTGTTATCGATGAATTACAACACTCAAGACAACTGTTTGCAACCATATTCCTAGGCTCAGACCTGTAGGTATCATTAGAATGAATTACAGGCTTATTACTACTTAATTTTTTCATATCAAGCTTATACGACCAAGAGCATTCATATCATTGGAGCAGCACTGAATGAGTAGACGCATCACGAACCACATAGTGATTTGCATGAAATTCAAAGTAGAAATGATTATCCTTTGCGAACTGAGACATAAAGCATGTATTTAGTCACATTTGAAGTATAAAGCATATTCTGTAATCTCAACATTCTAGAATCAGTTGGAATTAACGCTGAGCCTATTGCAGAAATATTCAAATAAGATCCATTACCAACCATTACTTTACCTTGCCCAGTATATGGTACGCAGGTATGCTGTCCGACTGGATCTGGAAACCAGTTTGTATCTGCTTGAACTATCGGAACAACAGATAATTTATGGCACTTGAATCTGGAAACCAGTTTGTATCTGCTTGAACTATCGGAACAACAGAGGCAATGTTTGCTTGAGGAGCTGAGAAGGGATTGAATTGCATCGGACCCGAAGGAGAGTACATATATGGATGAAACTGATTCGGTGCTTGAAAGGGCTAATTTGGTGCTTGGAATGGCTGATTTGGTGCTTGAAATTGATTTGGTGCATGAAAGGGTTGATTCGGTGCTTGATACAGATTCTGTGGTTGAAACAGATTTGGTGCTTGAAATGGCTTATTTGGTGCTTGAAACTGTTGAAATGACCAAACTTACCACACAATTGGCATTGTGGTTTGTTGTGTCCATAACCCCTGCCACGACCTCTACCACCACCATATTGGGTAGATTGTTGATGTTGAACAGCAGTAGAATGGACAAAGGATTGATTCAGGCGTTCATTGACAGGTGTTGGTAAAATTCCATCAGATGATCCACCTCGATTATTAGTCTTAGACATAGCTGACTCCATCTCATCCTTTTTTCTATTAAAACCTCGATTTATAGCCATATGAGCAGACATATTAGAATCAAACAACAAATCACTCTGCCTAGCTTTCACATCTAACATGTTAGAACTCACTGAGGCAATATCATAAGGATTACGACTTGCATGAATAACCGGAACTATACTGTCATACTGTCCTTTTACTCCATTAAGAATGATTGATATTTGTTGCATTTCTTCAATTGGATGACCATAAGAGGCTAAGCTATAATAGGCAGTTTGAATTGTTGTTAAGTAATCACGCATTGATTGATGAGGTAGTGTACGAACCTTCAGTCGATCATACAAATGCATGATCCTTGTTGTTGATGATGCAGAAAAATATCTGTGACGAATCTTCTGTCATATTGATGAAGCGGTCATGCATCCTATGAGACCTCTGCTGACTTGCGATGACACTGAGGCCAGCAACCAGGAAGCTAGTGAACTATCCTTTTGAACATACTTTTGGTATTCTGAATTCGGTTCATCATCTCCATTTGGTCCAGGAATTCGAGCTAGAATTGTGACATTGCCGTAGAGATGACTTTCCAGATTGTATCCTCTTACAGATAGCAGCACTTGTTGTCTCCATGATTGGAAATTCTCCTCGCCAATCAACTGTGAGACTTTCTTGTTGAAGAATGCAGCAAAAATTTCTTCCATGGAGTCGAAGAGATTGATCACTTCAATCGATCAGCAGACACCGTAATTGCGTTTAAACCGACTTGAGCAGAATCGTTCTTTATCTGATACAATGTTAGGAACTTAAACATAAATAGAAAAATCAAAGAAAGAAGATGAACAAGGCTTACTTGCAGCCAACGACACTAATCCATTCAATAAAACTTAAGATTCATATGATACAACCTATGACTATATGTAGGGTTTAGGGTTTAGATAAGTCTTGAGATATTACAATCTCGTCCTTACTTACTAATTCTAGAATATTGCAGAATAATCCCTAAACATTCATATGTAATTACACATATATCCTAACACGACATTCTCTAAAAACAAGCAAAAAAGGTATTAAACATAAGGCTGAATCAGAAGAAGAAATAACAAAGGACATAATTTGAATAATACCTCTTTGGCGATCGGCAGAAGCGGTCCCAGATTATTTCTCCTCAGGCCTACACTTGGTCGCGCGCATGGAAGGAAGAGGAGGTGGACTCAAAGACGTTTGGGAGTAGACAACCCTGCCTTAGCCTGCTTTGAGAAGAGACTGAGAAGTTTAGGTCCCCAAGTGCCTCCAACACAAAGCCTGGAAAGAAAAAAGGTTCAGAAAATTAACCAATCAATAGAGACTGACGCAGACTGATGAATGTATGTCAGCCTAAGCATCGACTCTGAAGTCTCTGCCACCGAGCGGACTGAACAGAAGTCTGATTGCCTATGACGTCAGAAACATTTATTGATGGCATTCCTATCACTCCCCGACAGCTTGCCAAAGCTGGGAGGAATATTCCGTTCTGACTAAAAAAGCTCCCAAGATACACAACCCTTACAGAAGAAGTAATACTTCTTGTAGTTGGAGTTGGTAGCCCGGAAGTCATCCACCAATCGAAAGTGGACATTCCAGTTCCATGTCTGACCCCTCCATTCCTCAAACTTCGGCCATCGAGTTTGGAAATGACTAAGGTGGTTAGCCCCGACAACAACCGATAGAAACACTAGAACCGGCCAAGTGAATACGTCCATCCTTGACGTAAACACATAAATTTAAAACCAACCCACATCCAAATGGCATTGAGTACTAGTTGCGTGGGACCTACCCCAAACTAGCAACAGAAATCTATCACACCTTCGCAAAAAGGAAACCGCAACCCAGCATCAATCTAGGTCGCATAAACGTAAACTTATCCTTAGCGAGGATACTGCAGCCCTAGGCCCGTATACCTAGGTGCATTTGTTTCTCATAAATTGGTCAGGGCGACCACAGCCTTAAACTAAGCTGGCTTCAACTCATTGGGCGTGATATCTTAGTAAAACATCATGGCATGGCAAGAAAAATACTAAAATAACAAAAAGGAGGAAGTTTTACCGCCTAAAAAGAAGCAAAGAGAATAAAAAATACTACCTGTCAGAGAAAAGCAGGGACATTGGTCTCAAGCACGTCCACCACGATCTGTGCGACCACCTGCTGGGCAGAAACCCATTTCGGTACAGGAGTCTTCTGTTCCTGCGTTGGGGATAAAGAATCCCTGGTAACGAGAGGGGCATTGGAAGCCCTAGCCGCAACTTTCTGCCCAAAAGAAGTCTGGGCAGGAGAAGGTTTGGATGATGATGATCCCTTGCCGGAAAGCTGATTCTTGTTGCCAACCATGGTAAAAAATAGTTATTTACTTAGAGTAAAAGGCGGAAAAGCAAAAGCTCAAAGAGAGGATTGATGAACACTTGAACTGTTGAATGAAAAGGCTTGAGTGCGTAAAGGGCTAAATGCCAAAGTTTGTTTTTTTATAGCCAAAATTGGAGAAACTGAACGGATACGTCCAAACAAGCTCAGGAAATGATTACACCTCCTTTAGGGTAACATCAGGGAGATAAAGAGTTGAAACGGTACGAAAACTATCAGCCTACCCCCCATTTACGGAAGTCAAAGAGACATGTCTATATCAAGTGCCGCCTCGACTTCTCACTAAACGGTACACCGCCCATTAAATGCACAAAACCTTACAAATAAAGGTGATCGCCAAAAGCTATACCAAGCCTCTCGTAAGACCCTCGCAGCGGTATTGTTCGTCCAAAGAGTGGTGAATAAGCATCCATAAAACCTGGCAACCCAAAACGTTCGCTTAGTAGGATAAGAGATCAAACATTCCAAAAACTCTAAGCAACCAAAAACCGCTCGCCAAAGGATACGGAGCATTGAAAGGCACAAATAGCAGCCATGGAAAGCAAAAGGTCCAATCCAGAGGTCACTATCTCAAACCCTATCACGCGATCAAGCTCGATCGAAGAAACTTCACTTAAGCTTTGGGGGCAAATGTTGTGTATCGATAGTGACGGCCTGAAAGGCCCAATAAATTTAGAGGGGTAAAACCCATATCATTCAGAATTGGGTCGGCCCACAGTAAGGGTAGGCTGGCACTTATAAAGTGGTTGCCACAGCCTTTACAGGTCGCCATCGGCCAATGCCAAAGCCTTCTACTGCTCGCCATGGGAGCGCTCGCCATGATTGTGAAACCTTTCAACTCTGGTCCCACAAACTGACCCTGAATATATAACCACGATATCTAGCGTATATGCGACGCATATTCTATAAAGATTACATAAGGCAACTGCAATATTACTTAATAACCGTAATATCTGTTATCCTTATCTTTAACAACACAATATTCGCAAAGATACTCAACTGCCTATAATGGTTTGGTCTTTCATCCCTATAAATACTCTTGTTTTACATACGTTCATTATGTTTTGATGATATACACAGTACACTCATTTAAGCATCAGAGTGAGACCTAGAGGCACCCCCTATGTTGTGCTCCCTTTCTTGTAGGTTCATCGGTGCTCTGGAGAAAGCGTACGATCATCAATCAATTGACATTCAAATCATTGTCAAGTCAACATCCGGGAAATTCATACCCAACAGGAGTCCCAGTCTCGATTTCAGTTGGTTGGCAGGGGTGATAACGAGGAACTGGGTCTCGCCATTTGGCCTAGGAACTTGTCATTTCTGTTTCATTTGTAGAAACATAAACTTCACATTCACCTTCTCCCAGCACAACTCTGTCGACACACACTATAACAGGTTGTTAAAATGGAATCATGAAGTGTCAAAATCGCCCCTTCAACATTAATGCCTCGAACCATCATAAATGCGTTTCTGGCACTGATTCCAGCTGGGTATCCTGCATTTGACTTTGCGGGATATTTACACTATGCATCAAGCTCCAAAAATATCTCCCGTCTTACTTGTTGCTGTTGAAATACCATGGCAATGCAAGCTGACACGATACTGAAGTGAGGGGCTAGGAGCTGCAACAGACATGTGCAACGTACGTGGGATTGGGACGGCGACGGTGGAGGACGAGGAAAAGATGAGACAAAGATGATTGACAGCGATAAAGATGAGTTGAAAAACGACTACTTGTGTTTGAGCCATTATGCTGTAGAAATCTAAAGGAAAACCGAAGAATAAATATTATTGAAGAACATAAACGGACCGATTCTTAAAAACCATTTGGTTATTTAAAAGCTGGATTGTTGGACTCAATTTGGTGTGTACCGAGTCGGTTCTCTTGCTGCTTTGATAACCTGCACAAAAGGGAATTCAGGGTTTTCCAGTTGTTTCCCCTTCCATGGTTAAGTGAGTCGAAGGTTCGTTGTAGAGAGTAAATGTGTGAGAGAGTATTGAATGCTCTATTAAGTGTAAAGAATGGTTGGTGGGGGTATTTATAACCCCTTACCTGAGACCTGAGTCAGGTCTTACCCTGGTTAGTCTAGGTGTCATCTAGTGAAGTGGCCATGGTTGGTTGATCATTAATGAGTCGAACTGCAGGTGTTTTTATCATAGAGTCCTTGTCGTCATCCCATAAATGCTCGTAACAGGTCAAAAGGGGCGGTATAATGTAGGTTGAATATACTCATTTCTCCCCTGACCTCCTTTGTACCTAGTACCGTCTTGTTACATATGAGGGGGCCTAGGATTGGAGCATAGGGTGACTGGACTAATGACGCGCCTATTAGTATTGGGCCAATATGAGGCCGAGGCATTATAGGTGAGTATTTGGGCATTACCATCTCTTTGTGTTCATGGGACTTGTCAACTCATGAACAAATATGCGCAAATAGCGACGCCCTTCTATATGTGAGGGCGCCGCTCGGACATCCTCCGGCTTAGATCCGTTTGTAGTCGGGTCGCCTGAGATATGAAGGGTAACACCCAACATCTTACCCCCGAAGCCTAGGGTGAGCGGCGCTTGCCCTTAGATTTGTCAGATCTTTCTCGGGTGACGCTTTGAACAACATCTCCGGATTCTTGTGATCTTCTATTCAGTTTTCTACGATGATGTCGAATCGCCCTTTTGGAATGGAGCGCCATTGTAGGGCGGCGTTATTACCTCTATATGAAAAACTATCACTTCGACACTATGTCCCAAGTAATCATAACACTCTGACATCATGATTATACATTTTGAATTTTGATTCAACGAACCCCGGAGTGACACGTGGTCTGTCCTTCTAGAAGCTCTTCGGTTTCCAATGGAAACTCTTCAGTTTCCAGGGGCCTCTTGGGGAATTTCCGCCCCCTAGGCCTAGCCTTGGGGATGGTACGAGTCACCTATAGGCCTACCCCTATAAAACCCTTTTTGTTCCTCATTCGACCATCCCACCCCATCTGATTTACTCAAGCTCTCTCTAAAATACCTCATCTTTCTCTCTAGATCTCTGGTGAAGTTTTGGCCCCTTACTTTCGAGACACTTTTTCCTTAATCTAACAAGATAGCTCGGTGCGCCATTTTTGACTGGTATATCTTTTTCAAAGGTGGCATTTTCTGGTGTCTGATGCCTAAAGCGTCGCGTGATCCACTCCCCGTCGCGGAGGAGTTGTCCAATTCGGACTTGGAGGAGCTCTATAATATCTTTATTGAGCACGAATCTGGCGACGCCACTTATATATCCAAGGGGACTACTGAGGAAGATTTGCGTCTAAATGACATTTCCTTAGTAGAGCGCCACCCTTCTCCACCCCAGGTAATAACTCTTTTCCTTTTTATTATAAAGACTGATTTCGCGTGCCTAAATCTTGAGTTTACTCATATTCTTGAAAATGCAGAAAAAGGAAAGGAAGTCCAAGAAAAGAGACACTCTAGAAAGGTCTTGGAAAACTCAATCCTCAGGGCACCGAGAGAAGAAGGTGGCACGCCACGAGGATACCATCGATCCTGTTACGGAGCCGCATGAGGTTCTTAGCTCCGAATATCAGGAGGCTATTCCCACCTTCAAAGGTGTGGTTTCCTACTCTAGATACACAACTAATTCAGTTATTTGCTGAAGGCTTAATATTCTTCACAATGAGAAGTAGGGTGCGTCCGTCGTGACGGATTCCATGATTACTTGGATTTACACTGAGTTTTCTACTAGTTCCACAACTAGAAGGTGACTAGCGATGCCCCATCCTTAGTGGGAGCTTCCTCATCTGCCCCTTTTAGGAGGAAGAAGACTCTGGTGTGCCGCGGTTGGTCTCTTCCACCGGATGTTCATGAGGATACGTTTTACTCACTCGCGTGCACTTTTCCTGAAGAGGAGGAATGGCGGAGGATCTTAGAGGAGCGGATTTTCCTGGGGATGATGATACTCCTGAACTGGAGGAAAATGGGGACTTTGCCCCTTACTTGGGACCAAAATTCAACCTTTATCGGGATCTGAAGGTGGAAGGATGTGGCATCGAACGTCTCGAGTCTTGGGTTCCTTGCGAACGTCTCTTTGGTGTTCCCTTGGTAAAGGGAAATTCAATGATGGACCCCAACTTGGGGCTTGACCTTCTAACGAGCGTCTGCGTCCAGGGTGACTCGGCGCCATTGTCGACAGAGGGCAGCACCCTATACAATTTGGTGCACCGTGAGCTCACCTTTTTCACCCAGGTACGCTTTCCCTCCATAAATTTATTTTGCTTGGCATTTTTCTCCTAACACTTGGATTCTATTTCATATGCTCCCAGAGCAGCTTAAAATGGGCGAGGCCATAGTGAGCCTCACTAAGGAGAGGGTGGCGACACCTGACAAGCAGCGCAGGGTAAAGGACTTGCAACGCTTATTGATAGATGTAGAGAGACGCCTTGTTATAGAGAGGGTCGCCATGACCTCCAGGCTGAAGTGGCGGACAAGGGGAAATATCTCCAGGCGATGCTTGCTTGGAGCATGGCCTAGTTGTCCAGGTCGAGTCAATTCAGAAGCAGCTGGACTTGCTGAAAGTACAGGCTTCCAAGATTGAGACGCTGAGCCGAGTAGCGCACGGGCATGGTAGAGGAAGAGGAAGGCGGTCATGAAGTAGAAGATGCCCAAAACGCCATGAGGAGAAGGTGGTCAAGGTTGTCGAGCAATATAAGAAGATAGGCACCTTCGACATGGATGCATTCATCGCGTGCCACTCGACGTTCATGGTTGTCTTCACCTCTATCGAGGAAGACCTTTGCAACATCAACGCCAATTTTCCCTTGGAGAACCTTTCGTGCATGAAGGACTACTTGGCGCTCTAGGCCAGGCAGAAGGAAGCTGAGGAGGAATACTCCGAGAGCGAGAGACAGTCTTCAGGGGCGTCTCCTTCTCGACTCCTTTTTTTTTTTTTTTTTTACTTTATGTTCGATGGCATCGCTCGGGGAATACTAATGGAACTTAGTTTGTAGGATAACCACTCAGCCAAGCGACGCCATTTATAAATCTACCACTTTAGACTTAAGAGTTTTTCCATAAAGTCGTCATGTAAAAGCAGTGCCTTGATCATTCCATAAGACTTATGAATTTACATAGTGTATAGATAAGCTGTAGGTGATGCCTTTTAGGAATGGAATTTTTCAAATGCTACGCATTAAAGGTATTATTCAGCATCTTTCCATGTCCGTCTTCAAGGATATAAGCGTTTGGATGGGGAATAACGGCGACCTTATAAGGTTCTTCACATTTTGGTGACATATTGTTTATCTTGTCTTGGAGCGCGAATTCATTTCTTCTCCATACCCTCTCCCCATGAAAACCTGGCGAGATTATACTCACCTGTTGCAGTATCGTGTTATGGCGAGGCATATTTTTCCTTGTAATTGCTTAGATGCCCATCTTTTTTGATACACTAAGTCCACACTTGAAGACAGGGGTGAGATAACCGTGCCGAGTGGACCAATGGCACGATCAAGGGCTAGGAAGCTTGGACATACAATCACCACACTACTGGACCGCATAGGACCAACTATCATTCCGTCCGGAGACATGGAGCCTAAGAACCTCTTGGTTGCTCGAATGGACTAAGTCAAGAGGGGCTTGTTTGTACTCTTTTTCCCGACCTTTGGTTTTGTCCCACTGGGTTTTACAAAGGGGGGTTTTAATGAGGCAAACGGTCCACAAGACAACCAAGTCCAATAAGAGGAGGAGAATAAAATTCGGCCCATAGGAGAGCTTTCCTTAGGCCCAAATTAGTTTAGGTTTTTACTTCTTTTAGGATAAGTAGCTAGGGTGGCCGAAATGAGAGGGAGACCTTTGTTTTACAAACTTGTGTGCTAGCCACATTGTTCTTCTTGTTCATTGAATGAGAAGTTGATTGTCGGTGTGTCATATCCGGCAATTGAATCTTGGTGCGTCATATCCAAGGTTCAAGCTTTGGAATCTTCGAGTGCGTCATATCTTGGAGAATCTATTGTGGAGGTATCAAGGGCTTGTCGCTGCCTTTGTGTGATCCAATCGATCCATCATTCATCCATCATCTATCCTCGTATATTCTGGTCTCGGCAGAATCGTATCCAGGAGGACCGACCTTACCAAAATCGGTATAGAAGGCGGAATACATATAGGAATTCGACGAGCCAGCCCATTACAGAAAGAGGACTCAATTATCTGCGACTTTCGTATTCATCACTCGGATCAATTCGGAGCAGAGCGTCGCGTAAAAGGGAACCCTTTACAGAGTCGGAATTCTGACAGCAATATTACGAGCCTTGGGAGAATCGTATCACCACCTACCCTCGAAAGTGCCGACTCCTGGAAGATCGTATCAAGTGGTATCAGAGCACACTTTCGAGACTTAATTTTGCTGATTTGTGTTGTGTGATAATCAGGTCCTTGCGCATTATAATGTCAAACCACGCAAGTAATGGAGAGGAGAGCACCAATCAAGCTCAAGGGACAAGGAACGAACCCCCGGATTTGCGAATTCTTCGCAATGAGATTCGGCGAATGATGCAGCAAGAATTAGGACCTATCATACAAGAGTCCATTAATCGAGCCATGCCGCCACCTATGGGGAATCTTCCAAGAAGAGCTCAACCTCAAGCAGACGATGAAGAGGTTCAATCGTCCAACTATTATAGTAGGGGCAGCCGCCACTCCGATCGGGACCAAAGGAGACCACGGCGGGAAAGAGGTCGGCTTGAAGATCAACTTGGTGGTCTCAAGTTAAAAATCCCACCTTTCCACGGGAAGAATGATCCGGATGCTTATTTGGAGTGGGAAAAGAAGATCGAACTTGTGTTCGATTGTCAAAATCTTTCGGAGCTTAGAAAGGTACAAGTAGCCGCAACTGAATTTTGTGATTATGCTATCAATTGGTGGGATCAAATCGTGACGAGTAGACGACGTAATCGTGATCCACCCGTAGATACTTGGGATGAACTGAAAAATCTTTTGAGGAAGAGGTTTGTTCCTAACCATTACCATAGGGAACTACATCAAAAGCTTAGACGATTGTCTCAAGGAAGTAAGAGTGTTAAGGGCCGAAAGACCACACTTGCTCCCATGCCGCCGCATGAGATACACCTAGATCAACTTCGACTTCGACAACACGAAGGAACTAATGTGAGTGAACACACAAGTACCCTTACCCAAAATGAGTGTGAGAGTTTGAGGAAAGCCAAAGCCGAGAGATGTGAGTTTACACCCGTGAGTGAACCCGTGAGGCAGTCCAATTTTGTGGTGAGGTCTAGCGTTGTAAAGAGGGCTTTGTCCTCTAAGCAACCCGTTATACTACTTATGTACAAAGAAACGTTGTTGAGTATCACTAATCCCGTGCCGGATTTTCCGAGCAACATCGTTTCCCTTTTGCAGGATTTTGAAGACGTCTTGCCGGATGAAACTCCCCACGCATTACCGCCCCTTCGGGGTATCGAACACCAAATCGATTTTGTACCGGGAGCTTCACTACCTAACCGACCTGCATACCGAACTAATCCTATGGAGACCAAGGAGCTTCAACGACAAGTGAACGACTTGATGGACAAAGGATACATCCGCGAAAGCATGAGCCCATGCGCGGTACCGGTCCTACTCGTCCCTAAGAAGGATGGGACTTGGAGGATGTGCGTCGATTGCCGAGCCATCAACAATATCACTGTAAAGTATCGCCATCCGATTCCTCGGTTAGATGACATGTTAGATGAGCTGCATGGATCCACGATATTTTCTAAAATAGATCTTAAGAGTGGTTATCATCAAATTAGGATGAAAGAAGGTGATGAATGGAAAACAGCTTTTAAAACTAAACATGGCTTATATGAGTGGTTAGTCATGCCCTTTGGATTGACTAATGCACCTAGCACTTTCATGAGATTGATGAATCATGTCCTGCGTAACTACATTGGAATTTTTGTGGTTGTTTACTTCGATGACATTTTAGTCTATAGTCGAAGCTTAGAAGAGCATGTTGGGCACTTAAAATCTGTTTTGATGGTTCTTCGAAAGGAGAAGCTTTATGCTAACCTTAAGAAGTGCACTTTTTGTACGGATCACCTTGTGTTTTTGGGTTTTGTTATAAGTGCAGATGGTATTAAGGTGGACGAAGAGAAGGTTAAGGCCATCCGCGATTGGCCGACGCCAACTACCATAGGCGAAGTGCGGAGCTTTCATGGACTTGCGGGTTTCTATCGGAGATTCGTGAGGGATTTTAGTACCATAGTCGCACCTCTCACCGAAGTGATCAAGAAGAGTGTTGGGTTTAAGTGGGAGGACGCACAAGAAAAAGCATTCCAAGCTTTGAAGGACAAACTCACCCATGCACCCCTTTTATCTTTACCGAACTTTCTTAAAACCTTTGAAATTGAGTGTGATGCTTCGGGTGTAGGTATTGGAGCTGTTTTGACACAAGAGAAGAGGCCCATAGCCTTCTTTAGTGAGAAGCTTGGAGGAGCTGCCCTAAACTACCCGACCTATGACAAGGAGTTGTATGCGCTAGTTCGAGCCTTGCAAACATGGCAACACTATCTATGGCCCAAGGAGTTCGTCATTCACACCGACCATGAATCCTTGAAGCATTTGAAGGGTCAACAAAAGCTCCACAAACGACATGCTAGGTGGATGGAGTTCATCGAAACCTTCCCTTATGTGATCAAGTATAAGCAAGGTAATGAAAATATTGTTGCCGATGCTCTATCAAGAAGGTATGCCTTGATCTCTACTTTGGATGCTAAGCTTTTAGGCTTTGAATACATAAAGGAGCTCTATGGAACTGACTCGGATTTCCAAGTTATCTTTAAAGCATGTGCTAAATTCGCTCATGGAAAATATGTAAGGCACGACGGGTTTCTTTTGTTTGAAAATAGATTATGCGTACCTAACTGTTCGATGCGAGAATTGTTAGTTAGGGAAGCCCATGGCGGAGGATTGATGGGACATTTTGGGATCACTAAGACCTTGAAGGTGATGCAAGAACACTTCTATTGGCCTCAAATGAAAAGGGATGTCGAGCGGATATGTGGAAGATGTGTCACTTGCAAACAAGCCAAAGCAAAGGTACAGTCCCAGGGTTTGTATATGCCCTTACCGATTCCTGAACAACCGTGGGTCGATATATCTATGGATTTTGTGCTTGGATTGCCTAGGACTAGGACTGGAAAGGATTCCATCTTTGTGATTGTGGATAGGTTTTCAAAAATGGCTCATTTCCTTGCATGCCATAAAACTGATGATGCGTCTCATATAGCTGATTTATTCTTCAAAGAAATTGTTCGCTTGCATGGAATGCCTAGGACCATTGTTAGTGATAGAGATGCTAAATTCTTAAGCTACTTTTGGAAAACACTGTGGTCCAAGCTAGGGACTAAACTGCTATTTTCAACTACTTGCCACCCTCAAACTGATGGACAAACCGAAGTAGTGAATAGGACCTTGTCTACTTTGCTACACACCTTGATTAAGAAGAATTTGAAAACTTGGGAAGAATGCTTGCCACATGTTGAATTTGCGTATAACCGAGCTACACATTCCGCTACCAAGTTTTCACCGTTTGAAATCGTTTATGGATTTAACCCTTTGTCTCCTTTGGATCTAACCGCTTTGCCTATGAGTGAGAGGACTAACTTAGATGGAAAGAAGAAAGCTGAAATTGTCAAACAGATCCATGAAAAGGCCAAGCGCAACATCGAGGAAAGGACGAAGTCGTATGCAAAGCAAGCCAACAAGGGCCGACGTAAGGTGACCTTTGAGGAAGGAGACCTCGTGTGGGTGCACTTGAGGAAGGATAGGTTTCCAGTCGAGAGGAAATCCAAGTTGATGCCTAGAGTGGATGGCCCATTCCGAGTCCTAAAGAAGATCAACGACAATGCTTATCAACTAGACCTCGAAGGGAAGTATAATGTTAGTTCAAGTTTTAACATTACTGATTTGCTTCCTTTTGTTGCAGATGATCCGGATTTGAGGACAAATCCTTGTGAAGAGGGAGGGGATGATGTGATCCTGGAAGAAATGCGGCCCACTCTTGAAGACAGGGGTGAGATAACCGTGCCGAGTGGACCAATGGCACGATCAAGGGCTAGGAAGCTTGGACATACAATCACCACACTACTGGACCGCATAGGACCAACTATCATTCCGTCCGGAGACATGGAGCCTAAGAACCTCTTGGTTGCTCGAATGGACTAAGTCAAGAGGGGCTCGTTTGTACTCTTTTTCCCGACCTTTGGTTTTGTCCCACTGGGTTTTACAAAGGGGGGTTTTAATGAGGCAAACGGTCCACAAGACAACCAAGTCCAATAAGAGGAGGAGAATAAAATTCGGCCCATAGGAGAGCTTTCCTTAGGCCCAAATTAGTTTAGGTTTTTACTTCTTTTAGGATAAGTAGCTAGGGTGGCCGAAATGAGAGGGAGACCTTTGTTTTACAAACTTGTGTGCTAGCCACATTGTTCTTCTTGTTCATTGAATGAGAAGTTGATTGTCGGTGTGTCATATCCGGCAATTGAATCTTGGTGCGTCATATCCAAGGTTCAAGCTTTGGAATCTTCGAGTGCGTCATATCTTGGAGAATCCATTGTGGAGGTATCAAGGGCTTGTCGCTGCCTTTGTGTGATCCAATCGATCCATCATTCATCCATCATCTATCCTCGTATATTCTGGTCTCGGCAGAATCGTATCCAGGAGGACCGACCTTACCAAAATCGGTCTAGAAGGCGGAATACATATCGGAATTCGACGAGCCAGCCCATTACAGAAAGAGGACTCAATTATCTGCGACTTTCGTATTCATCACTCGGATCAATTCGGAGCAGAGCGTCTCGGAAAAGGGAACCCTTTACAGAGTCGGAATTCTGACAGCAATATTACGAGCCTTGGGAGAATCGTATCACCACCTACCCTCGAAAGTGCCGACTCCTGGAAGACCGTATCAAGTCACCCTTATGACTCATCTCACCTCAATCTCATCCTCCGGAAGCTCTTCCAAGCATACTTGTTCAAGGCGTCCGCCTGTTGATCCGGAAGCATACTTCCAAGCTCTTCCAAGCATACTTGTCGAATTTCTCAAATCCTTATGATAATGCCTTAGCGTTTTTCAGGTACATCTTCATGTTTTGTCCCTTTGATGCATACTCTCCTTTGACTTGGTTCACAACCCATTAAGACTCGCAATAGACATGGAGGGAGGCGACGCCAATCCCTTTAGCAAGTCTTATTCCAGTGATCAACGCTTCATATTCCACCTTGCTGTTCGTGGCTTTGAATGTTAATACTAAGGAGTATTTCAACGAAGTGCCAATATCTAGAGGGGTGAGTATTAATCCTGTCGCCGAGCCCTCAACCGATCCAACTATGTGGAGGATTCAAGGTTTCCCAATTTCTTAGGGTTCGGGTGGCGTCTCCGGTACACGACTGGATTCCACAATAAAGTCTGTTGAATCTTCCCCCTTTGTCGGATTTCTTGGAGAGAACCTGATCTGAAATTCACTTAGTTCGATCACCCATTTTATCATTCTTTGCTGATGCGTCTGGATTTTGCTGGAAGTATTTTAATGGTTGATTCGTTAAGAGTGTGACTTCAAGTTCGTGAAAGTAAGGGCAGAGCTTCCTGGCCATAATTATCAATGCATAGAGGTACTTCTCCACTTCGAGATATTTCATTTCAGACTTGGTGTGAAACTTGGATACATAATACACGGGTATTTAGCCCTTGGCTAACTCCTTCACTAAGACTAAGCTAACAACTACAGGACTGATACTCAAGTAAAGATAAAGGGCGTCGCCTTTTCACGACTTTCCTAGTGGGGTGAGCGTCCTGAGGTGTTGCTTAAGGTCTTGGAACGCCTTTTCACACTCACGCGTCTACTCAGACTCTTTGTTGGTCTTCAGCACCTAGAAGATGAGCAGTGACTTCTCTCCTGATTCTGCCATTCAACCACTGCACTTCTCTATGAAAAGTGGGGCTCTTCATTCCTTTTATGGCCTTTAGCTTCTTCGAGTTGACCTGGATCCCCCTCTGGCTGACCTTGTAGACCAAAAACGTTCCCGATTGAATAGGGTTGAGGCGCACCTGGTGAAAGCGCATGCGCTCGAATTTCCTCCTCAGGTATTTAACATGGTCGACGCTCTTGATCGTCTTTTCCAGCATTCCGTCAACGTATGCCTCCATGGTGTCACCTATCATCCTAGCGAACAACTTATTGATCATCATCTCTTAGGTGACTCTCGCATTTATCAACCCGAAAGGCATGACCGTGTAGTGATAAATGTCGCTATCAACATCGTTTGTCCTATAATTTATTAGGAAGGATATTAAGTAAATTAGGTGAGAAATTTTATTTTATAATTACTCAAAAAAAAATATAATACATAGATAAGTAAATTACAACATAATTATCAATAACGGCGTTGAATTTCGATTTTCAAACTAACAATAGAGTAGGATAAACCAAACGTTATACAAATAGATGAAATAATTTATATAACCTAACTATTTCTTTGTGTATACTGTATTTAACAAACTCAATATAAAATAATGTATATAACCTAACTATTTCTATGTGTATAATGTATTTACCAAACTCAATATAAAATTATGTATATAACATAACTATTTATATGTGTATAATGTATTTAACAAACTCAATATATATATATATGTATAACGTTTGGTTTATCATACCACACAGTGAGTCCGAAAGACGAAATTCAACTTTGTTAGCCACATTTATGTCGTAATTCAATTATCTATGTAATGTCATGTTTTGATTAAGTATTTAATTAAATTTCTCACCTAAGTAATTTTTTCCTTCTAAGCATAATATAAGATAAACAATATTATGTTAAAATTTAATTATGTATCCAAAAAGTATATTACAACAGATATATAATTAAATTTTGCCAGAAATGTCATTAACAGTGTTGAGTCTCGACTAAGAGGGTCTGAGTTGATTTTTTTAAGTCAAATTTTCATATTTCATCTTAGGACAACGTGTATCGTCAATCTATAAGTCGAAATTCAATATTATTTACATCGTTCAGATAGTAATTCAAACATCTACTATTTTTTTTTATTTGTTTAGTAGTTAATGCATAATTTATTCTTTTTAACTTAAACACATTTCGGCAAAACAAAAACGTTATTAATTTGGAAACGGGTTAACTCAACTCAACGGACTAGGGTGTAGGTTGTGCAATTTTTCGTACTACTCGCACCCTTTTGAACGCGGTTACACCTAATTTTTTTAGATAACAAAATCTATATTTCTTTTTCTATATATTGTTTTAGGGAGATTCTATTTGCAGACCATCGACTACTAAACACAGACAACTTTTGTCAAAAACTAAAATATCCTAATAATTTTTTACATATTTGTCCTTACTTATTTTAAAAATAAAACAAAATTGCTAAAGAAATACCACTTATTTTTTCACATGTTTTACGTTCGTATTCAAAATTAGGGTTAATTACTTAATTGGTTACACATGTTTGACCAATGTTCAGAATGGTTACACATGTTTCAAAATGTGATTAATTGGTTTTGAAATGTGACTATTTGGTTTTTTTACTATTCACCGTTAGAAATCACAATTAAGTCACTATTTAGATACGTAAAATTACGTAATTACCCCTAGAATCATCTTCAAGAACACATCATCATCTTCAAGAACAATAATTGAAGAAACCAGAAATCTAATTTCTGGTTCTTCAAGAACCCATAAATCAGATTTCTGGTTCTTCAAGAAACCAGAAATCAGATTTCTAGTTCTTCAAGAACCCATAAATCTGATTTCTAGGTCTTCAAGAACCCAGAAATGCTGTTTCTTGGTTCTTGAAGTTCTGTATTGCAGTATATGTTATCACCAAATGTGATTAAATGGTCATACATGTTTCTCTATAATGTGATTAAAAGGTCATACATGTTTCTCTATAATGTGATTAAATGGATACTGTTGCTTGAAATGATGTGATTAAAAGGTTCGACATGTTACCCACATTGTGAAAACCCCAGAATCGCGATTCTGGGTTCTTCAATAACCCGGAAATGCTGTTTCTGGGTTCTTGATAACCCAGAAATGCTGTTTCTGGGTTCTTGATAACCCAGAAATGTTGTTTCTGGGTTCTTGATAACCCAGAAATCAGATTTCTGGTTCTTCAAGAACCTAGAAATCAGATTTCTGGGTTCTCAAGAACATCAAATCGAATTTGGTTCGATTCTTGTTCTTCAATCCTTCCATGTGTTCTTCAATACAACTAAGGGCATAATAGTCATTTCACAATTCAATAATATGTTAAAAAAATAATTAACGTTAAAATTAACGGTTTACTAACGGAATAACTAATTAATCACATTGGGAAAAACATGTGTAACCAATTAGTCACATAGCAAAACCAATTAATCACATTTTGAAACATGTGTAACCATTCTGAACATTGGTCAAACATGTGTAACCAATTAAGTAATTAACCCTCAAAATTATTATCTCACTTACCATCCTTCATATTTGCTCTTTTACCACAAGCCACACCTCTGATCACCATACACTCTTTCCTTCGATCACCTCTTTCTGGTACCAGCCACACCGGCCACCAGCACCAGCAACCCTAAACCATGTCGCACACCACCCAACCAACAAACCAACCACCACCATTCGCAACTGACCAACCCAGTCACCAGTCACCTGACACCTGCCACCACCCACAAATCAGCTAACTATCCGCACCATTCTTAAATCAGTCTAGGGCACCCTGCCTCTAGAAAATCAGCAACAGTGATGGTACGTTCGCTTAAGTTTTGTTGCACTTCGTCCAAGGAAGATTCGACAATAACATTTTGATTGAAGAAGTAATAATCGACAACCTATTGTCGATTCTTCAAACAAAAATCGGTATGGCTTAACTGATTTATATACCAAACAACGACAAGATCTTACCGATATGTTCACCAAATATCGGCAAAGTCCTGCCAATTTGTTCACCCCAAATCGGCAAAACACTGTCGATTTGTCCTCTAAAAATTGGCATATCTCTACCGATTTATAAGATAATAATTAGCAAGACCTTATCGATTCTTCTACTTAAAAAAGACAGCATCTTGTCGTTTTTATTTGTAGCAAACAACAAATTGTTGTCGATTATATATGTACTAAACGATTATCTATTGCCGATTTTTGGAAGACATGTCATTTTTTATCTGGGACCTCTTGGTGTTTTTTTTATGTTCTTCCAAACTTTAGTGAACACGTAGCTCGAAATATATACGAGAGTGTTGTAAGTTTATATTGTATATTTTTTATATAATAATTAGTGATTATATTAACAAATATTTGACCTATGATTACCTATTTTGTAGGAGCGAGATGTATTTCGAATACATTCTCATGGTCCCAAATTGGTTGAATGGGTGATTCCATTCAAGAGACTTGTAGTTGATTCTGGAATTAGTCAGTTAGTACAGTGTAGTTTTCTTCAATGTGAGAAAAATCTTATTTCTGCCTTGGTTGAAAGATGGCAGACAGACACAGACACATTTCCCTCACCGTTTGGTGAGATGATTGTTACTCTTGATGATGCTTCTACACTCGTAGGATTGTCAGTAATTGGAGAAGTTGTTCAAACTAGTAAGCTTACGAATTAAATAGCTCCAAGCTTTATTAGTGCTTCTCTAGGAGTATCTAAAGATATAGCCACAAATGCACTTAAAGGAGGCACTAGACAAAGCATAAAATTAGATTGGTTGCGACAAACGTTCATGCATACACTCGGTCATTCATCACCAATGCAGGTGGAGTATGTTGTACATGCTTATTTATTATACGTATTGGGTTGTACAATATTTATAGATAAGAGTGATACTCAAGTGCATGCACACTTGTTGGAGTTGTTACTCGATTTGAAAGTCGTACGCAATTATGCTTGGGGTGGACCTGCTCTTACATAGTTATACCATCAGTTAGGTGATGCCTCCAAAGCAAATACCAAACCGACCCGAATGTTTTTTTTAAGATGGACATGGTTCGAAGTTGATCCTAGATTTGGGATCCACCGGTTTGAGTTCATACCATAATTACATCGCCCAAGGATAACAAGTTGGCCTTGGACTCTGGACTAAAGCCGATACTAAAGATTCTTCAATTAGGGGTCAAATTAATTGGTGTTTAAGTCAATGCCTAATCAACCATGGGGCGAATTGAGACTCAAATGAGAGGTGTCTGGTTTGAGTCCCCACTCAAACTAGGTCAACCTTGGTGTTCGGTGAGGACTGACTATGACCCAATGACCTAGTACCCATCGAGACTCGTCGAGTCAGGGCTCTAGTGTAACATTAGTAAAACGTATTAGGGATTCATTTTGACATTTAGAAAAGTATTCAATTAATTTTACAATTTCAAAAGTCTTTAACATTAGTACTGGATGAAGGATTGATGGAATATGCATTACAATTATTTTTGAATGTAATAGTTATGAGAAAAACACATGTTGCTGCAATGCATACTTTTGTCAAACATGTTGGTGCAATTTTAGACTTTCTTTTTTAATGAAAACAAAAAGTTTCGCATTTTATTTTTAAAAGGTGTCATTACGATAACGACATGTGGTTTAACAAAAGATTTTGAAAAAAAAAAATTGTTTGCGCCAAAGTCACAATGGGTAGTGTTTGACATCTCGAGTTTGGGGTCTGTTGATTCAGAATCACGCTCTGTAGGTACAAGGTTTGGTGGGGGCAAGTTTGTCTGTCGTAATGTCGGTTCGTACGAAAAACTAGTTTATGTTCCATATACATTCGTGTGAGTTATTACGTTCGCTGGATTTGTAAGTTACTATTCAAGTTGTATCTAGGTTTGGGTATGAGTTTAGCTTGTCGTTGGGGAAATAAGTTCGTTTTTTGATATCAATGGAGCTGCATGTGTTTCACCAAAAGACATAACAAACAAATTTGGACCAATGTAGGAGTTTTGATGCAGTTGAACTCAAAATGAGCTTACCAGTGAAAATCTAGATCCGGGTAGAGTGTAGTTAATTAGGCTGGGAAGGCTTAGTGGTTGGAAATCTAAACCTGAAAAGAGTTTCGTCCATTGGCTAGAGATCTTAATTGTTAAAGATCAAAGTTCATGCTGAACTTAGTACACAAGGCATGCACTACTTATTATTTGAAGTCTAGAATCTAAGGGAGGTTTGCACGTTATCCGTAAAGGGTTGGTTAATGATTGAATTCTAGGCTTAAGGGAAGCTTGGTGTTGGGTGGATTGGGCAATATATACTTAAGTTAGTTTATTCGAATTTCTCATTTGGCAAGTCATCTCACCTAGAGTTTAGGATGGATACACATATGCTTTGGGGAGCTCATTAGGGAAAGAACAAAACGCGCCTATGATTAGGGAATTCACGGTGTTTGTCTGGAGAATTGATCAAGATATGGGGTTAATCACTTGAGATGAATGTCTAAGTAAGTGAATGATTAACTGAGAGTGTCTTTGTTTTTTTTTTTATATTTTTATGCATACCTATCATTTGGGGTTATCAACTTTGCAGAAGTGTATGCATTGTAACAAGTCGGGTTCGTCGGCTTAAGTGTTGTGAATGTTCGTATTTTTGTTTTTGTATCTTCAGGTATAAGGGATCAAACCATGTTAGGAAATATTGTGTCGTAGAGTCATAGTGTCTTGAAAAGATGCTTAGCTCAAAGAAATTCTATGTTAAAGACTTGAGTTGACTCCATAATGGATAAAGGGTCTCCGAATATTTTTAAAAAAAAAAAGAGAAAATGTTATTCCTATGTTGTGGATAGAATAAAGTGGAACTGGTTCAGTTGACTCACTTATTAGTGCCCAATGTTCACACCCCATTAGTGCCCTATGTCATACCCAACTAAGCAATCCATGCGATGAACCCAACAAACTCGATGGCAATTCATAATGACCTAAAGATGAATGTATCTAAAATATAAGCAAGCTTGATGAAACAACCTCTGATTGAAACTATTTGGAAAGTTCATGTGAGCTCGCTCTGATCCTCACATTTGATTAATCTCCATGACAAGATGCATATTAGAGGTGACACAACACATAAAGTATGGTGACTCATACACTCATTGTACAATACCCTCTTAAAGGGACATGTTTTGCTTATCAAAGGTATTAAGATAGTGACTAGTCTTAAAACTATGCGTAGGATGTTTCCAACTCATGTAAAAATAAAAAGTTAAGCGTAACCACGGTAGGGTCTTTGTCAGTGTTATCAGAACCAGACCAGTCCTTGAACCGACAAGGAAGTCGGTTCCCGATTTGGCCAGTCCAACCCGGCCAAACCCGATTCAATGTGCGGTTCACTATTTAGAAGTATAAAAAAAACTGAAAATACAAAGTTACAAACTATATAGTCTCAAACACATACATAATTACCTCAAGCTACATAGTCTCAAAAACACACAAATTACCTCAAACTTTGAATATACACAACACAATAGTCTCAAAATCAAACACAATAGGTTTAAACTTTAAACATAAGTTCTAAAACTCTCTTTGATCACCTCCACTCCAATATGCATAACCACAACTAACTTCTTCATTATGATACATGAAGTTTCAAATCGGTCGGCTTTTAAAACCCCCGATGATTGATCTAATCAACCGAAAAATTAATAACTAAACCAATCAGTTTAAACCGAAAAAAATGTTTGTTCTATTAAAAAAAACATCCCAAACAAATGAATCGGATAGGGGTCCGGTCGGTTCACACCGGTTCAAACACTGTTGCTATGCAATTCGGTTTTTAGTTGAACCAAACAGAACAGGGGTCCGGTTCCCGTTTGGACTACTGGCCCGATTCTGATAACGCTGATCTTTGTACTTGATCATCAATTTCGTACCTTCAAAAAACTCTCCTTATACTTCGTTAAATTAACTTCATTACCCTTGCAAGTAATTCCTCTTCTTGGATCCATGCTCACTTAAGCAGTGGAGAGATATTTAAAATAATTAGCTAGAATGGCTCTTTTTGCAAGTCATCATCGGAGTTCAGGTAGATCAACTTTTGAACACGCATCAAGTTCTTATGTTTGGCATAATCTATGGGAAATTCGTACAAAAATCCATGAAAAAATATGCACATACATTAAATGGAAACATGTAATGAAGGCATGTACTAAAGACTTGTCTAATCTTGCTCTTTCCATATCCAATTTTCAGAAGTCGTTTAAAAAGTGGACGCTCAACAAGCTCATCATTATCTTTCCCTACCACTCGCCAATGACCCAACTTTTCCCCCACCTCTTAGCGGTAGAGCCTCATATATGCATTGTCCAAGAGAATTTGCGACCTTTTGCGGTCCTTGCACAACCTCTACATTCAATTCTCATTTTTATTTCCTCAAATGGAAAGCTTGAAGATAAAATTTTAGCCTAAGATGTTGGCAGGATGATAAACCTTCTTGGAGAAGACTAAGTATCACGCGTCGGCCTAACAAGGCATCTCCATGATCAAAAGTAGTATCTTCTAAGGTGGAGCATTCAGAGGTACATTTTAGTCAACTAAGTAGAACAAAAAGACGTCGCCATTATCATGACATCGACACCAGCCATGCAGATAGTCTAGGCGTCGCCTTGCCCAATAGAAGATTGGTAGTCCACGAACTTGTTTTTCCTAGTACTTCTAAAACTTCTACCCCTATGACACTGCTCAGGGACAACCACTATGTGCCCTGGAAAATGAAAGGTAGTTGGTAAAATCGCAAGTTGAATAAAAGGGTCATTATCATACCCACCCCAAATGATAAGGTGTCACATCCATTCACTCTTGAGATGATAACAATCCAGGTTTCTAATGATATCTATCCTAGGTAGATCCTAGAGTAGGAAGGAATATATGACTCCATTAGGTGTACTAACATTCATGAGGCTTTCATGCTGACACAATAAGGTGACAACAAATAATTTTCTCTCATGTTCTACATCACTTTAGCATTGCGTCTACATAGTTCTTTGGAATCCATTGGATTTAGAGACTGGAAAGACAAATTCCTTCAAAGGCATATAAGACAGATTCAACTACCAAACATTGTGGTTGCCCATGATGACATTTGCCAAGAACTAGGCAAAAACTTAGGTGATCTTCTACGATTGCTTCAATGGAGATTAATCAAGTAACCAATGGCAAGATCATTTACTTGTTCTATTGAGGCATCACCTATTACAAAATAAGAAGATGAAGATGATTATCACGAAGGCTATGAACCCTTTGGGGGAGTTAACTAACAGGGTTAAATGATATATTTACTTAAAGAGGGACAAACTTGAGGAAAAATGGGTTTCCACTTTTGAAGTCGACGCCTTAAAATTAGTGAAAAAGAAGCATGAAAGTAGTAGTCTAAGAACAATCTCTAAAGATGCCCTCGCCTCCAAGGAAGAACGACATTATACTGTATCGCAAAGTGAATAGTTATTTTCGATGTCATTAGGCAAGATACCAACAAATGATTAACATCACATTCTCAAGAAGAACACCGAGAACCTAATTTATAAGGGACACTTGAAGATTTCTGTGGTAGAAAAGGCACCAAATTGTTTTCCCAAAGGTGCCTACTATTACCTCCTCTCCCGCAAATTGAGCCTTCAAATGTAAATCAAGGAAAATTCAACATTATAAATAGTGGATTCACCTCATGTGAGAAAGGAATAATACAGGGAGGTGTACCCTACCGATTATTGAGTGCTGATTAGTTTGGAAAGTGACCAAAACTGCAAGAGGATATTTATATCTCATTCTCAAAGGATGGCATGACCAATGTGAATTCTCCAAATGATGAAACATTAGTCATACATAATGAAGTCGATAAATTCAACATGAAGAGGATCTTGAGACATGAAAGGGCTTTACTAACATTATGTTCCTGAAAGCGTTTGAGAACATTGGTAAGAGCAAGAAGAATCTAAATTTGTTTGAATTCCTGCTTATGGAATTTGCAAGAAGGGAAACTTATCCAATAGGAATCATCAACTTGCCATTAATTTTTGGTGAGGGTTGAAAGCGACTTAGGGTGGACATCGTGTGCGTGGTTAATGATGCATGTGGATCATACAAAGCAATGCCATCATTGGTCGAACGATAATCAATCCAAATAAAATCATGACGTTCGTGAGTCATGAAAAGATGAAGTTTAAAACTCCTCGTGGACTTATTAACAATATTGAATAAGACCGTGTTAAAAATTAGGGGAGATCATACCTAGTTGAAGGCTCGGTTGAAGTGGAAATGGATGACCTATATAGAAATGTGAAGAATGACGCTCACCAAAGTCAGAGCGCCACCCCCATTGACCTCAGGCAATAGTAAATTTTCAATTAGAATCCAAGTTACATGCTTGGGATCAACATAAACTTTATATCTCATGCATTGAATATCGAACTCGTAATCAGGCCCATCAATCGGAAAAATTCCAAGTAACGATAAATGACCATTGTTAGACAAAGCGTCGGGAAGCTCTTAGACACTGGGTTTGTGAAGGAAATTCTCTATCAAACTTTGTTTGTTAACCCGATTTAAAGTGAAGAATTCAAATGAAAAGTCGTTCATATGTGTCAGAGTTTAGGGATCTCAATAGTCTGTGCCCTAGAGACTTTTATTCTCTCCTTATGATGGATAAAATGTTTAATGCACCATAAAGACATTAGAGGCTTAGTTTCATAGACCCTTATTCATGGTTTAATCAAATCATGCATCATGGTGATGAAAGGAACACAACTTTCTATGTAGACAATGAAATACCATGTTATAGGGTCGTGCCTATCAAGTTAATCAATGTGGGGTGACCTATCAGAGAATGGTGGACAAAATCTTCAAGACTACATTGCGCTTGAACATGGAAGCATATAGAGTTTAAAGGACAGACAATTTTATCAAGGTGGGCATCACTTTTTTGAACCGGGAGAGGGCTTCAAATTCACATGACTACGTAACGTCTACCTAAACTCAATGAAATGCGCTTTGGGGGCAAATTTAAAAAGTTCTTCTCGTTCATGATGTAACAAGGGAGAACTGAGGTGCACCCAAACAATCTTAAGGTGAATCCCACTACGGGTGAAACCGGACTAGTCATACCAGTTTTTTTACTATTTCGGTCAGATACCTATATTTTCAGACTGGATTTTCTTAAAAGAAATCCGACCAAAAGACTGTATAAAAAAAAATAAACCGCCCATTCGGATTTTCGGACCAAATTTCGGTTTAAACTGAAAAATCATAAAAATACACATTCAAAAACAAAATAACTATTCAAAATCAAATTAAACAACAAAATAACTCGATTTAACAATCTTTACATAATTTTCTACTAAACCGATTAAACAGATAAAATAACTATTACATAACAAAATTATTATTTGTTTGCATTCATTGATTAATACTAATTAATATAATATATAAAATTATATGCGTATTAACGGTCGGATCGGACTCCACAGTATTTTAGATTCGTAGACCGAACGGTCTAAAAAATTGTTTCAATAAACAAAATTCGGCCCTAAACTGAACTGCACATTTTCGGTCCGGTTCGGTTTTCATCGGACTTTCGGATCACCCGATTTTTGCTTTCACCACTCACTCCGACATATGAATCCCTCAATGGTTCGATTGTACTTAAGGTGACACATCCTACATATGAAGCCCTTAATGGTTCATCTTGAACTTAAGGTGACGCTTTTTATATGAAGACCTTAATGGTTCAATTGAACTTAAGGTGATACCTTCTACATATGAAGACATTTATGGTTCCATTGAACTTAAGGTGATGTCTCCTATATATGAAGCCCTTAATGGTTCTATTGAACTTAAGGCAATGCCTCTCACATACTAAGCCCTTAATGGTTCATTGAAATTAAGTCATGACCTTACTACATATCGGTTCGGAAAACCCGAACTCGAATATTGCCCCGACTCGGGGCCAATAAGTAAGGTCTTGCCTAACAAGGCGTCACCCTTGTCAACATATGGGGGCGTCGCCCTCCGGGACTCGCATCATAATGAAATAGCAAAATATCGGGAGGATCCCCTAGAAATAGGGATTCATGCATATCTTATAGGATAGTCACCCGAAACGGTTATTAACAACTGTTAAAGATAGGAGATAACCCTGTCTAAAAGGAATTAACCATGATATCAAGTCAGTTTGGTCTTAGTTATAAATAACTCTCATAGGTTACAATATTATGATCTAGTCTTCTCTCTATACTACATTAAAGTCCCCCATAAAATTCCGCCTGACTTTATCATCAGAGTGGGGACAATAGGTAAAAACTCACGTTTCCCTTCCTACAGGTCACCATAACAGCTTTAAGAGACTGACGACCTAATATGTCCGACAACCGATTCACGAGAATCTAACAAACGAGAGAACTGAAAACCAATGTCTAAAATTGGTTCAAGGTATAGTCGAGGTTTTGGTAACACTATTTTTTTTATTCTAAACAAAGATAATTAATGAGTTTAAACTTAGTTTTTTTCTTCAATACGTAAGTATAAATATAGTTATTTTAGAAAAGTAAGTATAAAAAATACATTTAGTAAAGTAGGTATACACACATCTGAGTAGTGCTAAAAATGCACAAATATTATTTTTTGGGTAAACCACATCCACAGTCACTTATGTTGATACTATGTGACTAAAGGGTTACTTATGTTTTTTTGTGTAGCTAACCGATCATGTAAGTTTAAAAAAATGTGACTTTTTGGTTAAACGTGTTATATTTAGTCACATATGTTTGACAAATGTGATTAAATAGTCACCAAAATGACTATTTTACCCTTCCCTTTTATCTTATGTTTTTCATAGTCTTCATGTCCGAAATCTAATTTCAAACTTAGTTTTGTATTTCTAGGTTCGGTTCGAACCCAGAAATGCATAACTGTGTTTGAATCGAACCCAATAAATGCATATTTGGGTTCGGTTCTAACATAAAAATGCAAGTCTGGGTTCAAACTGAACCCACATCTACATTTTGGGTTCGAATTGAACCTAGATCTGCAATTCTAGGTACAACTCAGATTTGCGCAAATTAGATTTCAAAATCGAATTTTGGGTTTGAATCAAGGAATAAGAGATTGAAGACGAATAACATAATGAACATGAAGAATATTGGAAAAGTATTTTAGTTATTTTTTTGCATTTTTATAATCATTCAATCACATTTTGAAACATATGTAACTGTCCAACACAAGTTTCAACTGTTCAATCACGTGTGCGAACATATGTGACTGTTGAGGTAATCTACCATATTGTTTTTTACGATGAACGATGTTTGGTTGAAAATTAAATTATGTATCTATTAAAAAATAAGGAGAAATTAGAGTGAGTAGATATTTGAATTGCGTTATTAGCCACGAAAACAAGATTGAATGTAGACCTACAAATTGACCATACACTTTGTTCAAAATTGAGATAAAAACATTTACTTAAAAAAATCACACTCAGAATCTTTAAGTTGAAACTCAACACCGTTAGCAACATTTATGATAAAATTCTATTATCTACCTACTTTAATTATTTTTAGTTAGGTATATAATAAAATTTTAGCCTAACGTCGCTTGTCCTATAGTTTAACCAGAAGGACGAATGATTTATGTGAGAAATTCAATTTTATAATTACTAAGAAAATACAGTACGTAGATAATTGAATTACGATTTAATGGTGTTAATTACGTTAAGTTTCAATTTTTAGACTAGACGTACGATATGATAAACGAAATGTTTATATATATATATATATACTTAATATGTTATATTCATTTTATCTATCTATCTATATAATTATATATGTTATAGACATTATATATATATATGATCCATGATGTGTGTTTGTGATAATGTCATATGTGAATGTTCTAGTGTAACACTATTAGGCGTATATGATTGTGCTTTGAACTGCCTTGATATGAGATACATTTGTGTGTGGAGAAAAACTGGTGCTTTGGCTTGGATGATAAGTAGCTTGGGAGATTGGTCAGAAAAGTAGCAGTGGATTATCTGATTTCTATGTACATGAGTTCAAGCAAAGCGAAGGCTCAAGTTCTGAAGTGAAGGGTGTCTTTTGCTTCTGTCATCTGTCATCAAGCCTCCCAGCAGTACTGCACTCAATTCGTTCAACAATTCAGGATTTTGCAGCAATTCATGATTTTCAAGATCAAATCAAGCATGGAGAATGTTAGAATATAAGTGCAATTATGTCAAAGTTCAAGGATCAATGTGTAATTAGGAGAAGTTACCTACGTCTAGTTTCAATATAAATAGAAATGCCTTGTAACAAATTTAACTAACTCAATCTATCCTACTTTCAATTTCATTTGTTTTCTCTCGATTCTTCTATTTTATTCTCAAGATCTTGATAGTCGCATCGCTTCAGTCGTCGCACCAGTGGAAGGTCTACGAAGCTTCAGGAGTCGCACCAGCGGGGAAGATTAGGGTTCCGAAAGAAGGGATGAACTGATTCCGGATTTTTAGATAGGAGAGTTCGATAATTGGAGGGATGAAGGAGCAGAGGATAAGATAGAAGGACACTTCGGTTCAGTAATTGGAGGGGAAATATGACGAGGGTAGTTTCGGTATTTTTTATTTTGTTTTTTTACGTTAAAAAAATCTAGCATGTGTTCAATTGAAACAAACAAAATGACGGAAGAACAAACGTTTCTTCAAAAACCAACAAAATGAAACATAATACATACACAAAACAAGTTACATCAGTTGCCAATTTTGGCAAACATATTAATCTTTTTAATACTTTTCCCTTATTTTTATTTGGGTTAATTACCTCAACCATTACTTATCTTTGACCTGTGTGATTAAAAGGCTACTCGTCTTTTTTTGCGTGACTAAACCGTTACTTAAGTTTGAGGATGTGACTGAACGGTTATTCTGTTAAGTTTCCGTCACATATTTCCGTTAAACTATCACGTGACCTAATTTAAAGACGATTCTACCCCCCCCCCCCCCCCCCCCCCTTTTATGTTTATGAATTATGATGTAGTAACGGTTAGGTAACAAAATGTCGAAACTAAAGTAACCGTTTAATAACATTTAAGAGAAGATAAAAGTCATTTAACAACTTCTCCACAAACATAAGTCACCACATTTACAAGCATTTCATTTCATTTTCTTCTTAAATATCTGATTCTGTTTGATGAAAATCCAGCTAAACAAACATCAAGTAGCATCAATCGAATTCATAATACATACATCAATTTTCTATTTTCTATATGAATATCTGATCAAGTTTTATGAATACAACAATTTTCTATTTTCCTAGGTGAGTGTAGCCTCTTGGCGAGAACTCCTGCTTCAGTTCTTGCTGATCCACTGCTCTTACAAGAGCATCGAAACAGGTCGTCCCCACTGTCACAAAAACAACTTAAAACCACATTAGTGCACACATAACATGTTTCCATCCCCATTTATCAGATTCAGGTGCCATATTTTGTGTAGCCTCATCATTTTAATAGATAACACAAAAGATTTATTAGCATTATTAATACAGACAACAGACAGATTGAAGAGCAGATGATTTAAGGATCTTAGGATCACCAAGTGAAACCCAAGCAAGGATACCCATTAGCATTGAAGATAAACTAATGAATATATCTTACAGAACATCTGAAAGTGGAGCAGATGATTTAAGATTCAACAGAACAAATATGATCATGAGAAAGATAATGAGCAAATTACTTTTTTCTTCATAAATTACTTTTTTCTTCATAAAACACTGATTATGTGCTAATAGTACATGCAATGCCATCCTAATAATAAATTTAGAATCTAGATTCCAGATTAGGCAATCTCAAGTTCATAAAAATCAACTAAGTTTTTAGCTTACATGTTCATGCTAAATACACACATCAACATCAGATATGACAAAACTTAGACAGGGAAATGGCAATACTGCCAAAATGACGTTATTTACCTCAAATCACCTCCCTTCCGAAAAATCCGAATGGATGGATATCCTTGTATGTGATTCATTCATGACATAGACAGTATCAAGTAAGGACAAAGTAGTTTACCAACCAAGGAATAAAAAACCATGAAAATTAGGCAAGAAACAGAAAGCTGCTCAATATATAAGTAACATTAGAATCAAAAAGATATAACAAATACTGTCACATTTTCAGCCTTTTCTAGTTGGGGCAAATTATTCAACAACAAACACCGCCAGAAAAGGCATTTGTCAGAACAACTCTGGTAATTGAGAGGACTAGTCACAAAGAATTTATTTTATCTTTGAAATTACACAGCAATATGCGGAGATGGATAAATAATGAATTTATTATCTTTGAAATTACACAGCACAAAATTTCTAAGGGAAACACACCTTTCTCTAATTATTTTAGTTGTCTTCTCCCAGGATGGTTTCTGAAGCAGAAAGCAGCAAGTGAGCGAAATAAAACATTGCTAGTACTCGGGAGATAGAAAAATATATAAAAATTGCAGAACTGCAAGGTATATCATAGATTCTAAAGTGTGTCAGATCCAATTTGGAGAAAGTTGCACAAGATAAGCGACATTTAAATGTGATAATGGAATAAAAAATGTCGCAAATCGATCCAAACATATACTGTGGCAACTAAGCAACTCCGGAAAGCACGAGTGAGCTCATAAAAAAACAGCGGAGAAAGAACATTTGCAATTAACTTACCAATCATCGCTAGCTCTTGGCCGCGTCGCCACGACGAAGGTGCAGGAGACTTTGCTGGAGACACCGATGCTCTTGAAGAAGCCGATGACGACACCAATGGGATAAAGCTTTGAGTGGATTGGGATGTGGAAGGAAGGAAGAACAGCAAATCAAAGAAGAAGATAGCATGATAGGGTTTTTATAGATGAGAAGGGTATTTTAGGAAGTTTAACTTTGAAGAAGGTCATGTGCGTAAGTTTAACGGAGATAATTAACGGATGTAACCGTTCAGTCACATCTGCCAACATAAGTAACAGTTGAGCTCAAGTTTGAACTGTTCAGTAACATGTGCAAATATAAGTAACGGTTGAGATAATTAACCATTTTTATTTTGCTTAAAACTTGATGCTAGTTGCTTGTATTGAAAATCTATGGCGAAAGGAAGGAAACATGAAATTACTTTACCTTTTATTTTTTAAAGAAACGATTCGGAATCTCAGATGTAAAATTGAATTTTGTTGTTAATTGAACTCAAATGGACGGAAGTCTTCAAGTTCAGAACTCGCGTGCGTGTATGGACGCGCTTCTCTCAGCTGAGAGATCTGCTTTGTTGCTTTCTCGCAATTTCCCACGCCATTGAATTCAAACGCATCGACAGATCTCAGCGCCCCTCGAGCAATCTTTGCAATTGACTGGGGGAATCAGCTCGGGAAGGATCACACTTCCCTGGGATCAAGCCAATCAAGCCTCCATAGCCTTCAGCACGACGATTTAATCGGTCGGAACCACAACGGCAACCCTAGGATAGAACTCCAGCTTTCCTCACCTGATTTCTTTGTTTTTTCTGTTTCTCTGACTCTGTAGGTGCGTCTCCTGGTGTGACCTTGTCTGGTCTGGGTCTCCTAAATGGCCATCCATTCCAGCTCCGGCGACGGCAGACGGCTCGAGATTCCGACGTTGCGCCTGCGCCCTTCGACCTCCAAATCTGAGAACAAGGGAACCGGTTCCAGGGTACTTAGCATGCTGCTATCCGAGAAGAGGGTCAAGAACAATGTGGTCCAAACTGTTCTGAAGGAAGCTTGGGTGAGATACGGTCCAGTCCGTTTCACCGAGGTTAATGAGGAGACACTGATGTTTGAGTTTGAGAGTCCGAAAGACAGGAACCAGGTGCTCGATCTGTGCCCTTGGTCTGTTCACGGCAGTGTGCTGAATTTGAAGTATTGTCTGAACCATGTTTCAGTCACTGAGATTGAATTCAGGAAGGTCCAGGTTTGGGTTCAAGTGCACGGGATTAGCCTGGAGATGTTCAACAGCTCCAATGCGACAAGCATAGGGGAGAGTATTGAAAGATGCATCAAAGTGGAAGACGACCAAACGATGTTGCGGAGAACGTTTTTGAGGACCCAAGTGGAGGTGGATTCAGCTCTACCTCTCCTCCCGGGGTTCCATTGGATTGACTCCCGGGACCAGGAAAAATGGGCCTCCGTTAAGTACGAGCGGCTAACGGATATATGTTATAAGTGCGGGAAATTTGGGCATGGATCCTCTTCATGTCCGGACCAACTCACAGCGAAGGATAACAAGGGGAGCCTCTCTACGGACCTTGGATATCTGTGGCAAGGCCGAGGGCGAACAATCAATGGGTGAACATAGGTGGCCAAAGTGGGTTTGGGGAGCCTAGGAAGAAGGTTCGGGACTGGATGAGGGAACCCGAGTTTATTAACCAGCAATGTCAATGGGCTAAGGAAGCGTATGGGTCTGATTATAGTCTCTCAAGCAACCAAACATCCACTGCACCGAGCACTGATTCGCGGGGCAAGACAGTTCAGCTGCAGGTTGACGAACAGGGTGATGGCAGCCAAGCAAACACTACCGTGGACCATCATGAGCATGTTTATGAGGCACAGGATCAGAACATCGAGACTCAACCCCAGGTAGTTGGCAGCCAGGATAACGTGACCGTGTCATCATCCTCGAGCCAACAGGTCACGATCCAATTCGACCTTAATGCAGACCTTCTCAGCACCAGGGAGGATCAGGAAGTTGTGCAAGATTTCGTAGACCTGACTCTCAACCTAACCGCTGTGGGTGGGGAGGAGGGTAACACCTCTATTCCTGATACACAAAGGAAGGAAGATGAAGGTCAAAACAATAGCCATAGCGGACAGAATGTTGGGTCGAAGAAGGTTCAGACCGAGAGACCAGAACCACTATCGCAGGACAGTGGCTCCTCGCAGCTGGAGAGGGAGAGCTTACATTATGGGGGGCAGACCGATCCTTTTATCCCACATGGTTTGGTATCTAATCCAACCATGCCTCCTAGGCTGGGAGCGTCATCTGGACTCCCCAATTCCAAGGGAACTGTGTTATCAAAGAGAACAGCTCAGGGGACGACTGATCAAAGTATGGACAAGAGGAGGAAGATCACGGTTAAGAGGATGGCACCCTTGGCCACAGCTTCGGGGTCTTCGAACAGGGGCCAAACCAAGACCAGCTCTGCTCCTAAACCCGGCCGAGGGGGAAGGGGCGATCAAAGGAGGGAATCAGAAGTTTCATCGTCAAAACCGGGTTCCGGTGGCTGTCCCAAAATAGCCACGGGGTCAAGATGATCTACCTCAGTTGGAACTGTCAGGGGTTGGGGTCTCCCCTGACGATTCGCCATCTAAAAGACCTGGTTCGGAGCTCCCGGCCTGCGGTAATTTTCTTAATGGAGACCAAGCAGACTGAGAACCGATGCGAAAGGGTTAGGAGACAGTTGGGAATGGAATCTGCGGCATATGTACCCCCAGTTGGTTTGAGCGGGGGGGGGGGGGGGGGGGGGGGTAGCGTTATGGTGGACTAAGGAGGTATCCATCACTATTCATGAGATGAACAAAAACTTCATACACACGACTATCTCAAGGTCTGAGACTCTGGGAGATATCATGCTTACCTGGGTTTACGGGGACCCAATCTTCTAGAGGAGATCGAGGAATTGGGACGACTTACGTTTGTTGGGGACTGATAGGCGGATACCGTGGGCATGCGTAGGGGATTTTAATGACATCTCTCACCACCGAGAGAAAGTGGGAGGGGGACAGAAGGAGCAATACAAGATTGACAGCTTTAACAGCCTCATGGAGGATCTAGAGATGGAGGACTTGGGATTTAAAGGACAGATGTTCACCTGGACGAATAACCGGAGGGGAAATGAACGGGTTAGAGAGAGGCTTGACCGAGCCATCATCAATCAAGCATCGGCGTCCAGATTCCCAACGGCTCAATGCACTCATGAAATCATCATCGGGTCAGATCATGCTCCAATATCTCTTCACCTGTCTCACTCCGATCGAAGGGGCCCCAAGCCATTCAGATTCGAAGACATGTGGTTCGAGAAGGAGGAGTGCCATGACGTGATTAGACAGGCTTGGCAGGTGGGGGGACCAGTCTCGACCACCTCAGATATCCGCCTAAAACTTAAGAGATGCAGCTCGGATCTTGTGAAATGGAGTTCCAAAGAATTCAAGCATAACTTGGGGGAGATCAGAAAAGTCAAACAGGAAATTCGACAGCTGCCTCAACATCAGGGAAACCCGGACTTGGACGGAGAGGAAAGAGCTCTTAAGTCACGACTGCACGCCTTTTGGAAGAGGGAGGAAATCTATTGGGCACAGAGGTCGAGGGTGAAGTGGTTGAATTCGGGGGACAGAAACACGAAGTTCTTTCACCAGACGACCCTATCTAGGAGACGGAGAAACAAGATTATCCGCCTTCGAGACGGGGATGGAGTGTGGATCGAGGGTGAGAGACAGATTGAGGCCGAGCTTTATTCTTTCTACGACTGCTTGTTCACGTCTACCAGGCGAGGCCGGGGTCACGGGGTTTTCGACCATATCCTCGGATGTGTTGGGAATCAGGTCACGACTTAGATGAACGTCAATCTGACAAGGATGCCGTCGGGGGAGGAAATCAGACGAGCCTGTTTTCATATAGGGGGTTCGAAGGCACCGGGGCCGGATGGTTTCTCGGGTACGTTCTTTCAAAGGAGTTGGGAAAGCATCGGCCCAGACATGATCACATCGGTTAGAACATTCTTCGAGTCAGGTATCATGCCTCTCTTCCTTAACTCCACTGATATCACCCTTATACCTAAAACGCTTAACCCGTTGTGTGCTTCCGACTATCGTCCGATTAGCCTATGTAATTTTGGTTACAAAATCATTTCAAAGGTTCTGGCAAATAGGCTTAAAACCTATTTGTTAGAACTGATCCCGCCGTACCAAAGTGACTTTGTTTCAGGAAGGCGAATCCAGGACAGCATCATCATCGCCCACGAGATGTTTCACTTCCTGAAGACAAGGGGCAGGCCATCGGGATCGAGAGGACGGACAGAGTGCGCGTTAAAGATTGATATGCAGAAGGCATACGACCGCGTCGAGTTGGATTTCCTCATCGCGGTTCTTAGGAAACGCGGGTTTGACGAGAGGTGGATCAGATGGATTGAGGCGTGCATATCGACTGTCTCTTACCGGATCTTGATTAACGGGAAGAGGTCGGAGATGATTATACCGTCCAGGGGACTTCGCCAGGGTGATCCCTTATCCCCCTATTTATTTATCCTTGTTGCTGACGTTCTATCGAGGTTACTGGATGAGCAGGTTGCACTGGGCACGATCAGCGGCATTCGTCCAAAGAGGGGGGGGGTCCGGAAATACAACACCTCTTCTTTGCCGACGATTCTTTGTTCTTCCTCAAGGGGCCCATTGAGAAAGCTGCGAACCTAAAGGCGACTCTGGATAGGTATTGTCAAGCATCAGGGCAGATGGTCAACTTCTCAAAGTCGACACTATTCTTTAACTCGAGGGCGGATCAAGCTTACAAGCAGGACATCTCGGCTCTCTTCGGGGTGGAACAAACTTTGGACCCGGGTCATTACTTAGGCATCCCCACGGTATGGGGGAGGTCGAGGAGGGGAGCGCTTAACTACCTCAAAGAAAGGATTCGGGATAAGGTCCAAAATTGGCGCAACCGCTTCCTCAACCAAGCGGCCAAGGAGGTTTTGATAAAAGCGGTGCTTCATGCTATCCCAACCTACGTCATGCATGTATTCAGACTACCAGTATCTTGGTGTAAGGAGGTGGACAACATCATTTCACGGTGTTGGTGGGGCTCAACGGAGGGATCAAGGAAAATACACTGGAAAAACTGGACGACTATGGGCACAGCTAAGGTTTCAGGGGGTTACGGCATCCGTGACACGCAGACTTTCAACAAAGCCATTCTGGCAAACATGGCAGAACGGATCTTCGCGGAACCAGACGCTCTGTGGGTACGTCTTCTAAAGGGTTTGTACTTTCATGATAGATCCTTTATGCAGGCGCAGGCGGGAAGCCGCCCTTCATGGGCATGGTCGAGCCTACTAGGGGGTCGTGACGTGATCAGAGATAAGGCCATTTGGGCCCTTGGGGATGGCGAGACAATCAGACCTCTCCTGGACCCATGGATTAGCTCCCTTCATGGATTTATGGTTCGGCCAAAACCGGGGTTGAACATCGACGACGGAGTAACCGTCAAGGATTGGTTCACTGGTGAGCAGTGCTGGGATGAAGATAAGATCAGGTCGGTTGTTCACCCGGATGATGTCCAAGCCGTTCTTAACACCACGATACCTATCGCCCCGACACATGATGCACTTCGTTGGCCTCACACGAGGAACGACTCTATATCCGTCCGCTCGGCATACCATTCTATCCATCAGGTACGCCCACCGGAGGTAAACCTCAACAGATCACCTCCTATTGATATCCCACGGGTGTGGCCAGCCATATGGAAGTCTAAGGTTTGCCCGAAGATCAAAGCTTTCTGGTGGAAACTAGCCTCAAACATCCTCCCCACGCGCCAGGCCCTGGCGGCTAGAGGTATGCAGATCGACCCACTATGTCAGGTGTGTCGGGTTGAGGAGTCTCGGGAGCACGCCTTCTTTGGTTGTTCTTGGGCAAAGCATGTATGGCGGAACTACATCCCGATAAGGGCAGTCGGCGCAGGTATGGGTTCCATGGAGGAATGGCTCGGTTGGGCCACACAAGCCCATCCGACATCGACTAAAACGTGGTCGAGGCTTCTTATTATTGGGCGGGTCATCTGGCGGGCGAGATGTAATTTCGTGTACGATGGTCGACCTCCTGCGGTTGGACCAATCATGATGGAAATCCAGAGATTAGACACCGAGATGGCGGAACCGATCCGGGTGACGACGCCGGCCTCCTGCCTGATCATGCATTGGACGAAACCTCCCCCGGGAACGATTAAGATTAACTGCGACGCCTCGGTCATAAGGGGATCGGCATTGGGAGGCATTGGGATCATTGCGCGGGATAGCTCGGGAGAGGTTCGGGGAGGATTGGCCGAAACGAGGTCGAGAGGTTCGGTCGAGGAGCTTGAGGCGGAGGCGATCCTTGGAGCGGTGCGGTTGGCGATCTCACATAGATGGACGCGGGTTATAATTGAGTCGGATGCCTTAGGTGTTGTTAATCATCTTCTTGGAAACGATTTCTCTTGGAGGATCGACCCCATTTTGTCAAACGCTATTTCCTTAGCGTCGGCTATCCCGGAGGTATCGTGGGGTCACATCCCAAGGTCCGCGAACGCTTGTGCGGATTGGTTAGCCAAGAATGTAGTTTCGGGGTTGTGTCCATTGGATTGGGTGTCTTCACCCCCAACCCCTCTATCTTTCATTATTAGCTCGGATTGTAATGTTATTTCGAACTCGGTTGTTTCTATTGTTGAATGAATGAATTGTTTCTTGGCAAAAAAAAAACAAAAAAAACTCAAATGAATGGGAGAGAGGCGGAGTCAGAGCGTCGTTGTCATGAACAGAGCAAGCGCACAATGCCGTACTTGATTACATTACACTGTCACCCTTACGGGCCTTACAGAACGGCTCCAACCAAGATCCCAAGAGCTACTGCTGCACAGTTTGCACCCAGCTGAACCCCCTAGACATCTCTCTCTTGCCTGCTCCATTATCATAGGACGATGTGAAGACCCCACCAGATTAAGTCTGATCTGAAGAGGGCGACGACCCCCTCTCTCTCCTCGGTTCTTTTCTGTCTCTAAATCTCTTAACACAGGCTCAGACATAAACCGGCCCTTAGTGTACTCTGTATGAGAATCTCAGCTTTCTCTTTCTCTTTCTTTCTTTCTTTTCCTGGAAGATGTTTTGTGCTGAAAAAAGGGTTATGGGTTTTTTCTGTTGATCAGTGAGAGTGAGCAGAGCAGCAATGGCCATTCTGGAGAACTCCGCTGTGGAATTTGGTCGAAGCTTCCAAAAGACCCCTCCCGAGGTCTCAAGCGATCTGGATCACCGCACGGCAGATCACCAGCAACAGCTGCATTTGAAGGTGACCTCGTCCACGTCGGCCCTCAATCACCATCATTTCCGCCAAAACGGCGGCGATTTCGATTTGCAGAGAAATGAAGACGCCGTTGATGAGAAACTGAACATGAATAACACGAGGGAGTTGCAGGATCTGTTATCGAAGCTGAACCCATGGGCCGAGGCGTTTGTGCCCCCTTCTCTCGCTAATGGCTCTAGCAATGGAAATGGTAGCATCAACGGCTCGAGTGTGTCCGACGGTGGCAGGAATGGCCAAGTGAACAATGGCTTCCTTGGTCGACGCGTGAGTTTCTTTTCTTCCTCCTAAATTTATGCTCTTTCTCTTTACTTTTATACATAGTTCATTCAACTGCTAGAAATTCGAACAAGGACTAACTCAGCAATGGATGAAATTACAGAAGTACAGATTGGACTGTTATATATTTACTTATATTTGCGTAAAAGCTTCCTTTTTTTTCCCTTCTTCTCAGTTTGTTGGTAAGGCTACACATTGTTGGGAGTAGACTGAAGTAAGTATGGAATGGATACAAATGAAAGTGAAACAAGAGGATAGGCTTTTCTTTAGGATGATTTTAGCCGGAGCAAGGGGAAGGGATCGGTGGTAAAGAGGGAGAGTCCGCCAAGTTCTCATCTTTCTCTGCTAACAAGTCATGATGGTATCACTGTTCCTAGATAGTGTCAAGTTGTAGATTTACGTTATTGGTACAGGTTCCTGAACCTAAAATCTACAACCTGTTGACACTCAAGTTCCTGCATAGGAACTGATTAGTTCTTGAGTAAAGTAAGTCATATTTGTATTGTATACTCATAGTAGTATCAGTTTGTTTTTCTTCTCAACTCACTTGTATAACATTCATAATGTAACAAGGGACAAGCCGTAGTGCTTCACAATCATGTCTAGATAGAATTTGATTGAAGAGGCACATCACACATACTCCATATCTGTGAAATGATCTCATGACCCGATTAAGTCAATATGAGAAAAAGCCAGCAAGTCTTCTGGTGTTTACTAATCAAGTTTCACTTAGACCACACTGGAAATTCAATGGCACTAGAACTGTAATTGGAGAATACATTGCAATCTATGCTCAATTTAATTTGGCAAGGAAAAGCAATGACTTTTCTGAACTTCGCAACTGTTAGTTAGTTATATATTCCCTGTATTTCCTTGATATGCATAAACAAAAGGTTTGGATAAATTTGTACTTTGTAGCAAAGTCAAATTTTGATAGAAGTCGTTGTAGTCATGGAGCAAAGCAAACACTTGAGATTTGAGATTCCTGGGAGTGGCAGCTGAGCGATTTACCTATTCTTAGATACTTTATTTGACTAAATGTGAAGTTGACCAATGTTATTAAAAGCGTTAGGCGCACTGAGGTACAAATGCCCAAATTGCTTCAAAATTGAGGCGCACATAAGGTGCTCGCCTCATTGAATGAGGCACACCTGATTTATGACATGTTAGATTATTAAAGATAACAATAAGATCTCCAGCAAATACCATTTATAATGCTCTCATTATATAGAAAAGAGAAATTCAAAAAACGTTTAAGAGGCTGTTTACTCTAACTAAATAAAGTTAGCCTTCTACCAAAATTCACTAAGCAACCTATTAACAGTTTCTAAGAAGGTCAGAGTGCATCATGCACCACAAAAATACAAATTACATAATATTTTTGTAGAAAGATCAATGCTTTTTAGGTTAGTGGTAGAAGAGTTTGAAGTATAATTATATATGTTGAAATGATATGATGAAGAAGATTTATTAGTGTATTCAGTGAGAAAGATAGAGCAAAAGCACATCAGATTCATATTTGTATTCAGTGAGAAAGATAGAGTAATAACTCAGCAGATTCATTTGTGTATTCAGTGAGAAAGATAGAGCAACAACACAACTTTTGTTGCTAGAACAACTTTAGACTCTTAGAGTGATGTCAAAGACAATCGATAATTTTTACCCCCTTTTTCTTCAAGTCAGCTCTATACTGGTGCTCAGTTAGCTGTCTAATTCTACTATATGGGTTTCATGCTCATGAAGCATCTGCCTCAACCCAAGGTGTGCCTAGGGTGCACTTATGCGTGCGCCTGGCTGAAGGGTTTGCACCTTGCCTCATGAGTCTGGGTGCTCATAACTTTGAAATTATCTAATGCAAACAGAATTCTGCAATGAGCATAGCATCTTGCATTGCCTCTCTTCTCTTCTACTCTTGGTTCTAGGCTTGCCTTAAGATGATATCTGTATATGATCATTGCTCTTTAACATGTATAGTAGTCTAGTTTATCTCTTTTTGCAGTCACCAGTTGATATCTTCACGAGTTTACCTTCTCACTGATTCCTAGAGGCTTAGTGTTGGGATATACTAAATTCTTCAATATTGAGCTTGTTGGAAGTGCTCTTCTTTACCCGTCCAACGATGTAACTTTCAAGGAAGAATATGACATGCTATTCTAATACTGTATTGCATCATCTTCTTTCCTTATAATAGTGCAGAGTATGTTTGTTTTGTATGGATAACTGATGTAAACTCTTCCGGAACAATGGTTAAATATGTAATGATATGCTTGCTGTTTACCTATTTGTAAAATTCAATTTCGTTATATCAAAGGTTGCCAGGAACTAAAAATCTACATAAATTTTTCTTCAAATTTCAGAAGAAGATTTTCAATCAAGGAAAAAGAAGACTTAATAGCCGCACAAGTATGGCTCAGCGAGAAGAAATAATTAGAAGAACAGTATATGTCTCTGATATTGACCATCAGGTTAAACTTCAGGATGATCTTTGTACACTTGTCTTTTCTGATAGACAGATACATAGCAGTACTTACAGTAGCATTGTTGGTCATATAGGTCACCGAAGAGCAACTTGCTGCTCTCTTTATCGGTTGTGGGCAGGTAATTTTTAGTGCAACTGTTGATTGGTTTTTGTTATTGAGTTATTTTTCTAAATAAAAGTGTTTCTTTGTGAAGGTTGTTGACTGCCGTATATGCGGTGACCCTAATTCTGTACTTCGCTTTGCTTTTATAGAGTTCACTGATGAAGGTAATGAACTTGATCTTTCTGTAGTATGTATAACTTAATTAGACATATTATTTGTGGCAATTTTTAATCTACTAGTTTAATGAAAGAGGTACATATATATATGTAAGATGGTGCAAGGACTTCTTTGAATTTGTCGGGAACGATGCTTGGATTCTACCCAGTGAGAGTGCTTCCTTCCAAAACAGCTATTGCACCAGTTAACCCCACATTTTTGCCAAGGGTGAGAAAGCACCCTACTTTATGCTTCTTATCTATGATCTCTGATTAATTTGTTCTAACACTATATATCTCACTGAGTCCTCTAACCACAACTGACTTGTTTCTGAATCTTAGACTGAAGATGAACGTGAGATGTGCTCAAGAACCATCTACTGTACAAATATAGATAAGAAGGTAAAGCTATTTTATTATATTGTCAGTCACTTGCTGAATTGAATCAAATGGGCGTTCTTATGTCTTGTTTGCACGGTGTTTGGTTCAGGTTACTCAAGCGGATATTAAGCTGTTTTTCGAATCTCTGTGTGGAGAGGTTAGTCATTATTGTACTTTCAACTTGAATTGTTTTCTGAATGCCAGTGGGTTTTTAAGTTAATTTATCTATTATTTAAGGTTTATCGTTTGAGGTTGCTCGGAGACTATCACCACTCTACTCGAATTGCTTTTGTTGAGTTTATAATGGTGAGTATACTTACCTCTTCAACAGTTCATGTACATATTCTTTTGGATCCTTCTTTCAAATCCTTCAATTTGGCACTTGGTGTTTATTAAGTAAAAATACGTGTGTAGTGATCCAAACAAAATTTGGTAGCAATCGTTGGTGATGAAGTACATTGTGTATGACTAATGATCACTGCCTAGGAACTGTGCTACCAAGTCCATTATGTGCTCACTGCACAATTGTTAGTTCAAGTGAAACCAGATTCTGCAATTGTTTTTGCTTCCAAGGAAGATCAGTTTGCTGAATCAAGTCATATGTTACAGAGTGTGTTGCACCTTGCTACTTTTGATTGATACTCAAACCTCTTGCTCTGTATCTGTAAGAGCTGCCTCTAATTACTTGTTTGGCCCTCAAATTTCAAGGACATGATCTTCCTTAAATATTGGATGTGTAAAACACTTGACAAGTTGCAACAATTGTAAAACATGTCAATAAAGATACTTCAGTTCCACATTTTGTTTTCCCTCAGCCTCAGGCTATGTTTGGATAACGGGAAAAACAGAGGGAGATTTGCAGGGGGGGAGGAAATGACCTGTTAGTGTTGGTAGGAAAGTGTCCACACAGGGATTGAAGAAAAAGAACAGTGAACATAAATAGAGTAGTCACTTCACTTGTAGAGTTACTTTGTTGTGAGCATCTATTCTTGTCTGTCCACCTTTTCTTCTTCCATCTAGTGAGCCCCATCCAAACAAGGGATCTGCTACTGGAGTTGGTATGGTATACCATGGAAGCTGCTGTAGTTATTATATTTTTTCACTTGGTGCAGGCTGAAAGTGCGATAGCTGCCCTCAACTGTAGTGGCGTGGTTCTTGGGTCATTGCCTATCAGGTTAGATGGAATCCATTCCCTACTTTGGTTTTGATGGATGTTTGAGTACTCACTGTTTATTGATTGTTTAAACATTGTGCTATAAAACAATAATAGGTCAGTGGTATATAATATCCCCCTTAAAATTGGCCAATATATTTCTATTTTACACTAATGATTGCTATTCTAGCATCTCTCTCTCTCTATGTATATGAATCTGATGGTGAATTCTCTCAGAGTGAGTCCATCGAAGACTCCTGTTCGTCCCCGTGCTCCTCCTCCACGCCCTCCGATACACTGATCATTCATCATCTGTGTAGTTTTACATTTTGAAGCAATACTCACGAAGACTGTTCTGTTTGTAAAGGTTTGTCTGTAGGGTTGGTCGTCCCTATCTATCTATGTATCTCCATTATATTACTAGTACTACTACTACTATTCTCATCATTATTATTATATGGATGGATGTATACACATGGTTTCACTGTGTTATGCACGCTGGTGCTTTAGTAATGGAGATGTATGGACATCGTTTAAATGTGCCCTTCCAGAGTGTGCTCTTAGATGCAGGTGTTATCACTACTCCATACTAGCTCGCAGTACAAATGGGAGGATGAGTAGTATATTATATTATATGAAGATAAAATCGTCTTCAATACCATTTCAAAGTAAAAGTGGGTTTTGTGGGAACGGAATCTGACTGTGTGAGCCAGCCTCAATTTGTTTCGTCTCATAAATAATCTTAGTAGTAATTCTTACAAAATCATGGAAGCTCAATCATGAGTTCATCAAACTGTCCACCTAGTGATTCAAGTATAGACTATCTCGTGGTGGGAATTTACTTCTATAAATCTTGATTAAAAGTAACAAAATTTATAAACTCTACACTTCACAGTATGTATTGGAGGTAAATTGCACATTTTATTCAGATTGGAGGAGAAAAAATGAGTGAGTTTCATAGTCTTTTTTTTAGATGAAACGGCATATGTTCTTCAATTGTAAGACCATGTAATTTTCTCAGAGTTAAACGAAACCAAAAAAAAAACAGTCAAACATACCAGACGAAGAAAGACCAGAAAAGAGACGCATTACAAAAGACCGTCAAAGAAATGGAAGTTTAAAGTCAAACGTATGTTCTCATTTCAAAAGGAATGTGTAGCCAAAGGTTTTTCTTTCATTTTTCAGCGTAAGAGAAATAAGGGCTACACGATGGATCATCAAGATTAAAAAAATGTGATTATTTTTGGAAAATCAAGTCAATATATATGGGAGAGAGAGTGAAATATGGATTTCAATTATATAGTTTCGTATCCCACATCAATAAGTTGCTATCCAAATAAAGGGGCTAAATTTGAATTCCATTCATGTATTTCTCTTTAATGCTTAAACAGAATGATTTAGGGTTTGTTGGATCTTCTTTTTCCTTTTTTGAGTTGGTGCTCCCTCACCCTTTGTAAGACTTGCAAGAAGGAAACTCCGAGTTGACCCGTTTAGTTTTTCTCTGATGATTATGTCAGTGCCAAGTATTGGGAGCAGTATACCAATAATATGGGGAGTTAATAATGAACCTGCCTTAAAATGCAGTAAATGCACCTTATTTATAGGGGAGTTAACCAATTGAACGAGTTAATTCTTTTACAGCGGTTAATTGACCTCTTACTAGAGGTCACTGATTGTGGTGACTTCTTATCGCTTCAAAGAGGATAAGACATCAAATCATCTAGCTAGTTCGGAGGGCCTACCATCTTGTTACGTGACAGGTGAATGGTGACAAGTGACATGTATAGGGGTGGTGTCTGTCTTTCGACAAAGGAGAGGTCTAGGTCATAGCTTTAAGGCGATGCTCAATATTGGCCTCAGGCGAGGCCTGGGATAAACTAAAGGTGAAGCCTTCCCTTTGGCGTCAGGTGAGGTCTAGTATAAAATTCGAGGTGAAGCCTTCTTTATGCATCAAGGTGAACCATCCTTATGCACGAGGATACAAGGTTGTCGCTCATTATCTATCATCAACTCTCGAGTTAAGCAGGAGGGTAGTCCTGTTTGATTTAGCTTTTACATGTGTGCATCGACCTTCCACTGCCCATGTTGTTCGTGTTTGCGAAATTTTCAGTTTATCTCCTTGGTGAGAAATTCAAAAAACTTCACTCGCCTTTTGGCAGGAAAGTTTGAAATTGTTCCCCAAACGTTTCCTATTTCATATATGACACGTCGTTAACTTTTGTTTTCTTTACTGTTATCATCCAACGGTCGAGATGGCGTAAGATGACCTCGTCTAACGACTCTCCATCTGATGGTAAGGATCTGCACATTTCGTTTCCTTCCATAGATCCTAAGCCAAATCTCTTAACTTTTGAAAATTGTCATGAGTGTGGAATTTATTGGGCATGAGTGACGCTTAAATTCCTCAATAACTTACTCCAGATGACCTTTCGATTGAAGACCCTAATCCATTTTTTTATCCTCATGAAGATGAGTCGACAATTTACCTAGCCTAAATAGACGTGGGGTTTCTACTTCCCTACTGCAATTCTTAACAAGAGTAGCCCAACTTGTATGGTGATCCCCCCCCCTATACAACTATCTCCCAATGCTTCGCGCATATGGGTGTCGGGTTAATTATTTTAACAGAGGCTTAGACCTATTCTCTTAATCGTTTTCGAACATTTTTCCATCTTCAATTTGATTCTTTTCATATTTTCCTTTTTAAAACACGTTTTTCCTTTTTAAAACACGTTTTTCCTTTTTAAAACACGTTTTTCCTTTTTAAAACACGTTTTTCCTGAATTCAACGACTGGATTGCTCAATCCCTTTGTTGGGGCAGTTGCTCTTGGAACCCAAGGCATCCATTGGTTAGTGGCTTTAAGTCCACAAATTCCAATTGGAAAAGCAAATACTTTTTCTTTAAAAAGGGTGTGTCGCCTAGCCTCTTTGGATGCCAAGTACTGATCATGCTCCTCTTCTCTCAAAATATTCAAAGGAGGACAAAAGGTATTTGGGCATTATTTATTTGGCTCATTATTGGTACCTTCCTCCGTACATATCCAAAAACAACACCAAGAGGTGAGTGTGGCCATCCAGAACTTGAACAATCAATTGAGTGGGTATATTTCCTAAATTCATCTTTGTTTTTATGTAGGTTTTGATCATCTCTTTGTCCCTGACCCTCATAAATCACCTCAGGCGATGATGGGGGATATTCCTCTTGAAGATGAACCTATGAGCAAGAGGAGTAAGAGGAAGCACCACTCCAAAAAGAATAAGCCACAACCCATAAATCCCTTATATCTGTATGATGAGACCAACACTGTCGTGGTTCCAGCTGCTCCACCGTAGTTCTTAAGCCTCTTTCTTCCACTGGATCCTGATCCTGGTTCCATCCTGTAGTTAATAGAAAACACGTTAACCTTGATAGTGTATCTGCCAAGGCATTTTGTTTTCCATCAATATGTTTGATTTGGACCTCCACTCCCGAGCCAGTTATAAAATCTACAAAGCTTAACCACCTAACCCTTGAAACGTCTTTTGAATGATGGGCTTGTTTTTCCCATGTTGAATAGTACCATTTCTTGGAAGGCTATGTACTCATTTTCCTCCATCTCTAATTCTTCTATGGTCATGTTTGCTTGCAAAGTTTCCTGCCTCGTGTGGATTGAGGTCAGGTTTTTGTAGAAGGTAATTATGTTACCTTCTATTCGCTAGGCTTGTTCATGAACCGGTTCGACCCCGAACCGGTTCTGAACTGAACTGGTCTGGTTTGAAAAAAACCAGTACATTTTTCTGTTTCTAAAAAAACTGGTCTGGTTTAAGAAAAAAAGAACTGGTCTGGTTCGAACCGATTCAGAACCGGTTCGAACTGTTCTGGTCTGTTTTTTTGAATATCAATTTTGGTTCGGAAATATTCCAGTTCAAACCGAACCTAAACCGGATGAAAATTATGTCCAACACACTGAACCGTCTTAAAAAATACTGAACCAACTGAAAAACACTGAACCGGCTGAAAAAACACTGAACTGACTGAAAAACACATTGAACCGACTGAAAAACACACTGAACCGATTGAAAATCTGTTCCACAACCGACTAAAATCTTGTCCAACATCAACATACGAGAGTCCAATATATCTCTAGGTTTGGTTTATTGAAAACATATCTAGGTTTGATTTAATTTTAGACCGGTTTAGTTAATTTTGCTTCAAACCGGTTCTAAAATTATATAGGTTTAAAGTGGTTTGATTGAAATTTAAGTATAAACCAGTATCAAAAACGAGTCGAGTCGAACCGGTTCGAACTGGATTTTTGGTACTATTTTGAACTGTTCTATTTGAAGGCAAAAAACACTGGTCTGATTTTAGAACTAGTTCGGCCGAACCGGTTCGAACCAAACCAGTTCCAGACCAGACCAGACCAGTTCGCCCGAACCGGTTTATTTGGCCAAGCCTACTATTCGCAACCCTCCATGTATAAAGGTGCAGTCCATTACTCTTTATATAAAGATAATGACGTTTTAAGTTGAATATCTTCAATATTAGTGACAAGGTTGTATGAGCTCCAATTATACGTGACGAACGACACTCATATTATTGGAAAAATATTTATACATGTGGTATCTAGCCTCCAGGTGTAAGCAGACGACACCTTAGGAAGCCTAACTAATCAGAACCCGTTCCAAGAAGTCCTTCGCCCCTGAAACATCAATCATTTTGGTGGATGATCCCTCAATTTGTTCGGCTTCCTGGACGATTCCTGTGGAGAAATACATGGGTCCTTATCAAGGGTCTCGCTTCGACATGTTGAAGCATCTGCATGAGACGCCGCGTAAGGAGAACATGCATCAACTCCGGGAGCCCTATCGCCGTCTTCCTCAAAAGGGAAAATTTGGTTGAAGGTGTCACCCTCAACCACACTGACCTATCCTGCCACCTGTTAAGCATGATCGTCCATCCTAGGTGCCTAGGTTTTCTTAGCTTTACCTCATTCACACCTTTTGTGCTTAGGTTATGGCTTCCGAGATGGAGGTCGGGGCATTGACTGTCAACCAGACCCATAAATGCGTCACACTAGAAGAAGAGGCTTCGAAGGCTTCCCGAACGTCTAAACTTGAGAAAGAGATTACTCTTATTAAGAAGGATTTGGTGGAGGAGTGTCATCTGAAGGATAGGGCTATCTCCAAAGACAAATATGTTGTGAGCAAGGCGACACATTATACTTCTCGGTTAAGTGAGGCGGAGGAGGTTGCGAGGCATTTTTTGGAGGATGCTTGTAGTGCAAAAAAAAGGGTGTCAACGTCGGTCAAGGAAGTTACCACTCTAAAGGTTGAACTAGGTGTGACGATTAAAGAGAAGGAGCTCGCCAAATACGAGGCGTTTGGGTCCGTTGAGACTTTCAAAAAGAGTGACGAATTTACGAGGGCCACCAAGAACCACTGTATTACCAAACTCATCAAATTTTATGGTGATTTGGTAAAGCAGATCAAGGAAGTTCAACTAGAGGTTCTAGTTGACCAGGTTAAGGGGTTGTGCACTTTTCTCGTTTTCCAGCAGTGAGAGGATGAGAAGAAGGCTACTCAAAATGAAATGGTGTCGCAGTCATCCACTGGGAATCCTAGCGGCTCTAACAAGTCACTTGAGGAAGTAGAGGATGCCCATGATATTTGATGTGGTAATTAGCGAGGTAACACCTTAGTTTTGTAATTAACCTTAAGGTGCCTTTTGTAACTTATCAGTTAAACAAAGTCCATTATTTGAATTGTCGTGCATTAGGAGTTTGAAAGAAGCATCGCCTTAAACATTTGCAAGATGAAATTTACACAAGTCTCATGAAATTTGCACTTAAGTTTTTCAACCATTAAGTTTATGTACAAAGATTTGAATAAGGTCTTCTCCTTTAACTGTCGTTACCTACCCATGTGAGTGTCACTTTAAGCAAATAATTTTTTCAACCGCTCGACATTGAAAGTGTTCAACTTCTTTCCCTCTTCATCCTTCAAGACATAAGTGTTAGGGTATGAAATGACGACGACCTTGTACGGTCCTTCTCATTTAGAAAACAACTTGTTCCCCCTTTCATGGTGGACATATTCATTTCTTCTCCATGCCGCCATCCCCACGAAAAATTAGTGAGAGGAGACTCACCAGTTATAGTATCTAGTTGTGGTGATCTTAATTTTCGATGCCCATCTTTTCGCATCTACTAAGTCCAATTCAACACGTCTTCATTAATCATTGAGTGTCGCTTCAAAATGCTTGACTCGATGAGATGTAACTTCGACTTCTGTAGGGGTGACAACATCTGAGCCATACACTAATCCAAATGGGGTTTCTCCTGTTGCCTTCTTAGGTGTCGTTCGTACATCCAACAAGACATTGTCTAGCTTATTCGTCCATATCCCTTTGAGGGAGTCAAGTTTTTATTGTTTTTTTAATCCGTTCATAATTATTGTATTCACTGCCTATTGATTTGAGCATGTTTCACTAAAGCATGACGATGCTCAATCTTCAATTCTTCACAGAACTATTTCAACTTTTTTCCAACGAATTGTGGGTCATTGTCACTTACCAATACATTTGGGATTCCGTATCTAGAAATGATTATACATTTGAGGAATTTGATCAATTGTAACTCAATGGTGTAATCGATAACCACAATGATGTAACTTCTTTGTCTGGACTTAGGTAATGATCCCACCAAATCAATTTCCGCATGCACGAAGGGCTAAGCGACACGACTAAGGACCATCTCTGAAGGTGAGCGTCCTATCCTTGCTGTATAGTTTTGGCATGATTCACATTTTAGCACTATGTTTGCCGCGTTCTAGCTCGTTGTGGACTTCCACTAATGACCTTGCTTTAGGGATTTTTGAACGGTTGACCTCATTCCTTCGTGGTAAGCGACGTATCGTTCATGTAACTCCCTTAGTATGGTTGTCGTTTCAGGGGGAGCCACGCATCTGAGAAAGGGTGTATAAAAACGTTTTTTGTAAAGGATTCCGTCTATGATGGTATAATTGGGGGTCCAGACGCCTAAACCTTGTGGATTTAGCTCCGTCTTCGAATTCATCATAATCAAGGTCATAAGACTGGAAGTATCCCTTTGAAACTAAGCGGGAATTGAGTTGGTGCAATGACCCATCGGGATGAACCTTGATTGTGAAGACCCATTTGCAACCGACTGCCGTTTGCAAGGAGGGAGAGGACAAAGATCCCCACGTTTCATTGTTCCTTAGAGCTGACATTTCCTTCTGCATAACACTAAATCATCCTGGATTGTGCAAAACTTGTCACATTTTTAGGAACATCGTAATTGTCAAGACTGGAAGTAATGGCACGGTGATCAGTGGATAAAGTTGTGTAAGAGAAAGAAGTTGTCCAGGGGATATTGAGTTCTGGTGCAGTTACTTGAGCTTTTACAAAGGGTAATGGGGAGGTCGAGATCAAAGATTTGAGGTGGTGGAATCGAAGAAGGATAGGTTGTTTGTGAGATGTGATGAAATTTCAATGATTGGATCAGGTGCAACTGGAGATGAACAAGTCTCATGGTCCTGCATGACCTGGTAGTTCAACATACACATAACAAGCATAACCGAAGATTTATGGTGCAACCGGGAATAATGGTGCAGATGGAAATAGGACACTATACGGTATTGCACCATCTAGTACAGAGGATGACATCCGATTGATTAGATAACATGTAATTAGAACCACATCAGACCAAAAACAATTAGAGAAATGTCAATGTATCATCATAACGCGAGCTACCTCAAGTAGGTGGCGATTCTTTCTTTCGGCCACACCATTGTATAAGCACATGAAGATTCATGGATAATTGATTCCATTATTAATCGTATAATTCACATATTCATTTATAAAGTTTTCTTTAGCATTGTAAGTGCGAAGAGTTTTAACGGTGGTGTTAAACTTAGTTTTCACAAAGTACTAAATCAAAGATACTAGCAGACCGATGGATGACTCTAAGTTGATGAAAAGAACATACATGATTTTCCTGGACCAGAACTCGCAAACTAATTCAAAAATAAACTGAAATTCGTGACATAGCTGCTTTAGCACCTCTAGTGATGAAAAACTCAACTGATAATCTATCTCTTTTGCACTACTATAGTGCTCGAATATGCCACTCATTGAGGTGAGCTCTCCCTGTAATATACATTGTTGTCCTTATATGCAGTCGCAATCAACCTTTCGTCCTAAGTTCCTAAAAGCTGCATTAAGTTAGGGTGAAGGTAACTTCCTCAGAGTCAAAGAAGCCTAGCTGCACAAGTCGTTGAACAACCTTAAATACTTCATATAAATTGGTGTGTTCGCTAACTCGTTGATCAACAATGGTCATCTTAGAACAAGGAGGGTGTACTAAACTGAGCAAAAATGTTTTAAAACAACGAAACTGAACCAGCGAACCGAATTACACCAAATAATCAAACTATCCTAGAAAATTGAATTGGGCTAGAGAACAAACTAGATGTACAAGCCCTAGCAGTAGTTTACTTTTAGCAGGTAAACATCAATCACCAAACCAAGCGTACCTCAAGCAGAAAAACAGAGGAGGGTAATTTACAGGCAACGACAGGTGGATGGTGGACGACAGAGAGACACAGACGGATGATGAGGTCGGCGGATGGCAGAGACAGACGCAAACGACAATGGTGGTCGGCGAAAGACAAGCAGGCGCTAACCCTATTTTTTTATTTAAGATCTCAAAACTCTAATTTATGAAACCTGGTTCTAATACCATGTTGAAAATTGTAATTATCACAATATTTTTCTAATCAACATTATACATGTTATAATCAAAGACAAAATCTAAATTAGGTAGGTAGTAAATAGCAATAACTACAGAACTAATATTTCCTATCTTTAACAGGCTTTATACAGAAAGAAAATCAAGATCAAATCTTGCAGATCACTAGCGTGGAGGCATAATGCGTAATACTAGTCTATCACATAAGAGAGGTGAACAACAAATCCTTTAGAACCCTGGGGACCACTTTGTCCATTTGAATCATTTTCTGCTTTACGGTCCTTTAACTGCAACAGTATTTATTTGTGACATGGTAAATACCCAACCAAAACAACCCAAGTGAGACTTAACACGTGCATTTAATCATCTTAATATCCTCTCATAAACTGATGTTTATGAACATCGGTTTGAGTATTATTATTTTTTGCATCACCAGGATTTGAAACTGGGCGTTTGGATATCATGTGAAACTTAATACGTATGTCTTAACCAACTGTCTCAAAAATTCAAACTTGTGTGTGAATATATTCGGTATACTCTTAAGTCATCTTAACAATGCACATCCTGGTATGACAGTGGTGAGTATTATTTTTATTTTCCCTTTGACTGCTTAGTGAATTCCTTAATAAGAAATAGTTGAATGAGAGTATCTCAACATTCTCAGACGTGGACGAAAGTAAAAGCTAACATATTATTGCATTGTTGTTAGGCTTCCAAGAAAACCAATGAAAGCGTCTGATAATCGGAAAAATGGGCCATCCTCGTAAACGAGGAAAGGAACTTGAGGAAATGAAGTTTCAGCTGGGACCTCCAAGGGCGTTAGTAGTTGCGGTCACAGGAACTTTGGCTTCTGGTAACGTTGCTGCTTCGCAAAGGTTCTGTAATCTTTTCAGAGTTGGGTTAATTTCCTTCATTATTATTTTTTCTTTGTTCCCTTAATTAGTATATGCTGAACCATATGTTTTATACAGTGCTGAAATTGGCAATGAGGGTTCATCAGATGCAAATGAAGATATTCATCAGGAGGAGTACGGAACAGGTAAGAGAGGACTCTGATTTGATGCTGTCTTTTTTTTACTTGCATGAGCGATTCTTGCTACTTCAATTACGAATGTTCTTGCCTCTGTGACAAGAAACATGTAGTCTCTGCAGATCGAAACATTGGGATGGAACTCACGGAATGCAAATTCGAAAATGAGACCAGCGGGTGCATCAAATGGTGCCTGGGGTGCACAGTGGAAACATCATCAAGTATGAAATTTGCATCCACTATCTATTAGTTTGTTGTTTGAGTTGAAAGACACCGAAGGAAACAATCTAATTAATAGGGAATCCGCAAGAAGGTCAAGACAATCTAAAGATGAGTATTTGAGGCTTTCTGAGGAGTCAGCAAAAGGTACTTACAAAATCCAGCAGACTCATTTTCAGTTGGTTAGCAAATGGATTTAATCAGGATCAGAGTGTTGAGCCTCCTGTGGTTAGAGGAGGAACTAACACAACATTGCACGACTGGGGAGGACTCTTGGAATGAAACAGGATGATGGGTGGCGGCTAGCTAGCAAGCTCGTAAGTCAGAACAGCAACAGGAATAAGACAATTGATACCATCCATCCTATTTGAAAAGAATGAAGAAAAATTGCTCCTTGTTGAAAAAACCAAGTGCTTTCCTTTTCTTGTGCAGCAAGTGCTTTCTGTTGTTTGAAAAAACAGTCAAATTGTTCGTTCTTGTTACATGTAGCTGCAGAAAGTAATCAGTATAGTTTGGTCCATAACACATGAAACAGAATCGTGTTTGCTCACCTTAGAAAATGAATTATGAGGAAGGAGTTACCACAAAAGAGACAACGACGGTGATGTCATCAAGCTTCCCGCCATAGTAGCGGAATCCTGATTCCTGGGCAGCGGTAGAAAAAGGGGTTTGCCGCTTCCTATCAAGAGCCCGCTGCCGTGCAAGTGCAGCTATCTTCTGGGCACTGGATTGCGGGGCCGAGCCTGATCTCACAGCATCAACTACCACAGCAGTGATTTCGTTGGTGTACAGATTGTCAAACAATCCATCTGTTCCTGCCACAATCACATCCCCTGGGAACACACGGATTCTAAACAGATCACCTGAGCTGGGTAAATCACCAAAGTTGCCACTCTCTAGCTGATATGGGAAATTGAAGCCATGTTGTTGCGTTGGAGATTGAAACACTGTAGATCCATCTCTAATCACAATAAATCCACTGTCCCCCAAATTGATAGCATCAAGTCCCTGTAAAGCAGGAGGGGGAAGCACCCCAAATGAATAACAAGAAAGCATGCAGAGAGAATAGAACCAGACCTTCCTCATAAAACATTAGGCATTCAACCAGGATCAGTTGTCCATATCTGTCTGAATCAGAAAACTGAATCTCTAAAGGAGGAATTACTGTGAAAGAGTAACACAGATGAAAACAAATAGTTACACTAAAGTTGGTCTTGAATTAACAATGGAGAAGTTTTCATTAAGTTCCTATTAGTAGGATTACAATTTTCAATCACAGAAAAGTTTAAAAACTCCTTCTAGCTTTCAGTTTTTATAATTAACCCATGCTTCAATCTCAGCATGCTTATTTCATAAGCTAATAATAAAAGTCTCTTGGTACTACTAAAAATTGTTAACAGGCTAATAACAGCTGGTTTACATACTAGCTAGGAATTCTTCATTTATTTATATAAACAGTAACGTGTCTTTCTGATTGCAAACAATGGATGGAATGACAGGCATATCAAAGTTTCCAACATATGACACTAGGGATAATAACTTCCATTTACTCTGAAACCTCGTCGATATTACTGCTTTTTACTCTTTCCAATTTTGGAGCACTTTTCAAAAACATTTGATGGAATACCATCTGTCAAACATTCTATACCCAAATGAAGAAAGCATTTAGAAATAAAAAGACAATATCGTGCTCACAAGATCTAGAAATAGTTATCTAAGTTCTCTGTAATTTGAAGGGAGGGAAGTGAGAAGGAGGAAAATTCTCTCTTACTCCTGAATTCGCAAGCCTGAACACAGATTAAGGGACCTACACAACTAAATAGAAATAGAATATTATAAATATATTATAGTAAACAAAAGTAGAAGCTTGACAATGATTGTATAATCAATCAGATAAGATTAACATGCCAGGTTTAGAGTAAACATGCCACAAGAAGAGTATGAACTTCAGTGATTCTATCACACAGGAAGGTCAGTAAAAGCTAGCTTCAATTCACAAAGAAAATTGGAGGCTAGAAGAAAGATTTATCTTAATAGTATCAACGAATCTTTGGTAGCTATGCGATACTCCATCTTCACAACTGAGATACAAAACTTTGAGATAAAGCATGAACAAGCCCAACCCGAGAATGATGAATGATAAATAAAAGAGAAAGAGAAGGAGAACATACTTCTTCTGTGAGGGCAATTATGCAAGCTGTTGAAGAACCTCTAGCCTTTGTGCCTGCATGTGCTTTTTCTAATACTCTAGCTGGTTTGATTGGCCCGTCTGGTTCCTCCTTTATGGCATTCACTGAGTTGGACATAAGTTCCCGAGAAAACAGCCCAGCATCAACACCAACATCAGCCCAACCACCAACTCCATCTGCTACACCAATGACTTGTTCATCCTCACATATAAAGTGAGCATCCTCTCCTCCTTTTTCTTCTTTATCAGGATGAGGCAAGCAACATGATCCTGAGAGCAGCTTCAGTACTCTGATTCCTACATCATCTCTTAAGACAGCAGAGAATCAGAGATATATCAACAAAAGGTCCAACCATATTGAATGCTTGTCCGCATCTTTAACATGCCATAGACAAAATGGGTTCAAAAAAGAATATACAGAGGATTTCCCATTTGAACAAGTTCTAACCGAATCAGGCTTCTTTTTATTTGTATTCTAGTTCATCACACTAGAGATTGACATTCAGTGATTCACTATACTGGCACATAACAAAGTGAAAGATAACTGCCAAAAAATTAATAAATATCATGAAGCATTTACGTCTACATCAAACACTCAGATTGTAAATTTGTAACGGAAGAGAACATACTGGCCAGCACTAGCTGCAGAATTTGCAATAGGACCATTCTGAGAATTGCCCTGCACTGAGACATCCTGAATAGGCCCTCCAGAATACTGTGCAAATGGCACAATGTATGAACTTCTTGAGCGCAAAACAGCAGGTTTAAGTGAATTGTCACTCTTCCACATTGGCTTTTTCAGTCTCAAACTGGCTCTATGCAGATTTCTGTGGGTCCGATCCTCAAAAAATACTGCACTTGGCCTTGTGAAATCAACTGGATTCCCACAACTTGAGATTAAGCCATCCACAGAAACATCAACAGAGAAAGCTTTTGAACCAGAAGCAGACATAGTATTCCTCTTTTGAAAATAAAGTGTAAGAAACAGGCTAGTGTCAGATGATAAGCTTGTCGAGTACAGCAGCGGTCTAACACGATATCCAGAAGAAGAAACTAGGTTAGATTGTTGACCAGAAACCACCGCTCTGTGGAAACTGGAATATAAACTGGTGTTGATCCTGGAGATAGCAAGGGGTGGCATCTTAACTCCTCCTAAACAAAAAACTTGATCGAGTTTTCCTATCAGAGAAGCCCAGAAATGGAATGGCAGTTATCATTACTCCACCCGCCAATGGGCAAGACCTACAGCATACAAAGCGAATGAAAAAAGGAAGGGTCAAATACCAAATTCCTGGCGGAGCTTGTTGAACTAATACTGAAGTGAACTTGCTAGCTACGTCCATTTATTTGGACAGAAAATAAACACACCCTAACTGAACGCACGTACACGCCATTTGAGGATTTTCAATGGAGACTTGACCAAAAAATGGTCAAGATGATAGCAAATTGCAGTAAGGTATTAGTTTATCTAGGGAAATGTCAAAAAAACGAAAACTAGCAACCAGCACATCGGCCATAACTTCAGCTAGGAATCTCGTTTTGAAATGGAAAAGCAAAACCATGCGAGGGGAACCAAATATACAATTCTTGGATAGCCATTTGAAGGTTATGTTTCCCCTGACCAATTACTCCTATGAGAAGCTCAATTCATATTCATGAACTCGCTAAGGTGTGAAAGCTAAAGCTACCTAAATTCGATCAAATTACGAGCCCGTGTAAATGCAGCAACACCATACGAAAAAACTCTCACTAGCAGATTCAACCAATTATCCAGTGGCAATGCAAAAGACGAATAAAATCAATCAGATTAATTAAACCCATTTGTTTGAGTAGCAGATTCTCATGAAAGGAAGCACGCCGGGATGAGTATATTACCTCCTGTTCTTTGCTGCCGGTTGTAGCTTGTAGCTAGTCTGCGGAGAAGTATGTGGGAGCTTCTGTCTCTCTTATTCTTTCAAGTTTAGTGATATAATGTCGAGGGAGGGAGGGAGAGTAATACGGGTTTTCGCTTCGTTTGACGTTTATCCGCAACCCCGTCTTGTGAGAATCAGACGATTGGTTCCATAGTTATCAGAACCGGACCGGACCGGCGGACCGACCGGGAACCGGACTCCTGTCCGGTTTGGTTCAGTTAAAAGACCGTTTTACAAATAAACAGTATTTGAACCGGGTTGAATCGGGTGGTTTTTTAAAAACCGACCGATTTCCGGTTCACTTTTTAGCTGAATTTTTTTTACAGACCAATCGGTTTTTTAGTTTAAACCGATTGGTTTGGTTCTGCACAAACTAATCGGCTTAACCCAATTGGTTAAACCGGTTCACTACTATTGTGTATTGTGTTTGTGCGTATCCGCTCGTCGTTTGTGTATTAAACTGAGGTTTAAACGCATCAGTAAAGAGATCACCAAGGATCAGGTCATGGAGCAGCTGGGTCTGGGCATATCCGCTCGTCGGAAAACTCCTGCTGGTGCGTTTCAAAATGGCCCGGTTCAGAACGGATTTGCAGGGAATTCAGGCGTTACCAGGTTTCTGCTACCCGCTTCTGAGTGTGAATATACGCTAGACTCGGTAGGTTTCTTCTTCATGCATCAATTCTTTTGATGTTATTGTTGTGCTTTCACTGGATCACGTGCTAAAGGAGCTTCGTTTATGGTTGGAGTGTAGTTGTTGGATGAATTGCAGATGGATCAGTGGCCCGTCGCCTCAGGGAAAAGGCAATCGAGGTGTACTGGAGTGGCTTTGAGTGTTGAGGCTCGACTTCTTGGAGCTTGTGTTCCAGGCACTGGAGCTCGAATAGTGGCTTTAGTTGGTGGTCCTTGCACGGAAGGCACTAGGACTGTAAGTTTTATGAATTTCAAATACTTTTTACTCAAACGAAAGCACAAGTGACCCGGGTAAATACCTGGGATTGTCATCGATATGGGGAAGGTCAAAGAAGGAGGCTCTGGGGTCTTTAAAAACAAAATCAGGGACAAGTTGGCAGGGTGGAGATCGAAAACTCTAAACCAAGCAGGGAAGGAAGTGCTAATAAAGGCAATAATCACAGCAATCCTCACGTACATCATGAATGTATTTCACCTCCCGAAAACGTGGTTCTCGGAAATCAACTCACTCATAGCGGACTTCTGGTGGGGACAAACAACGGAGGGTAAGAGAACACACTGGAGGAGATGGGAAGTCCTAACCAAATCAAAAGAGTCTGGGGGATTAGGTTCCGAGAATTGCAAAGTTTCAACACAACCCTCCTCACGAAGATGGCGGGGCGAATCATGGCTGAACCAGACACACTATGCACACGGGTACTAAAGGGAGTATACTTTCTAAACAACACTTTCCTAGAGGCGAGGAGAGGAGGTCGAGCATCGTGGGGATGGAGCATATTAGTATATGGACGGGACGACATGAAACAAGAATGAATGTGGATGATTGGATCGGGAGAGGACATTCGAGTCTTCGAGGACCCTTGGATATACACAAAAGAGGGTCTTCGGGTGAGTGTCGAGCTAAGAGTTGAGCACGAAGGAGAGCTAAGGGTAAGCGCTATGATACAACTCGACGGAAGATGGAACGAGGATATCGTGCGAAGCATCGTAAACCATGAAGAGGTCGAATACATCTTCAGCATACCAATCATGAATGAAAGAAGGAAAGATTGATACATATGGACACACACCAAGGATGAAGCCCCACAAGTCCGATCGGTGTATCATAAATTAAGGAAGGGATGCGATCAACGAGCGAGGGCAGTACAACCTAGCCATAGAACCATTTGGAGGGATATATGGGTAACAAAGACGAAGTCAAAGGTAAAAAAACTTCATATGGTGCCCCGCAACAAACACCATAGTTGTCAAGGAGAACATGGCACATCGGGGAATGCCTGTAACTCTAAGCTATCCAATATGCGGAGGAGTGGAGACACGGGAACACATGATACTCGAATGTAGCTACACCGAACCAGTATGGTTTGGAATACTAGGCATAAGGGTCGACCGAGCAAACAACATCAACATTGTGCAATGGCTTGAAACAATGAGGAAAGAACCGGGTGGGCTAGGAGCGACACAGAAGACCCGTTGGATACTAACACTCCTCACATGCTGGCAGATATGGAAGACTAGGTGCAAGATGACCTTTGAAGTAAAACAACCCAACCCGACAATAGCGATAAAGGAGATCCAACAAGCCTATGAGGAGCTAAAGGGAAGCAACCGAAATGAGCAACCTACACGAGATGACCGACCGACCCAAAGATGGAAAATACCGACGGGGAATACAATCAAGATAAATTGTGACGCATCATGGTGTAGGCAAACGAGAAGAGCAGGCATAGGGGTGGTGGATAGAAACAATGAAGGGAAGGTCATGGGAGGAACAAACCGAAAGTACCGAAGCGACGATATAGAAATAATGGAAGCCATAGCAATACATGAAGGAGTAAGACTAGCAATAGAAGCCGGTTGGAAAAGCATCGTCATAGAAATAGACTCACAAACGGTTAAACAACAAATAGAGGAGGGTCTGACGCAGTGGAGGTTTTTAACTATCATACAGAATATCGAAACACTAGCAAGGCAAATCGAGCAAGTGCAATGGTGATCTATTTCAAGGAAGGCAAAGGAGTGTGCAAATTGGATAGCAAAGCAATAGATATTGGGAGTGAGTCTTAATGATTGGGTCAAAAGAACCCCACTGCCATTTATATGTTTAGTAGCAAATGATTGTAATACTGAACAACTGTGACCATAAATCGCGACGTTTTATTTCTTCAAGTAAAGCGTGAATTTGACCAAAAAAAAGGTTAAGTTATAAATATTAGTTAACTATCTGTTTGGTTACATATGTTAGTCTAATGTTATCTTTTGAGTATTTATATTTTTTTGTGTTGTTAAATTGTTATATATATTTTATAATGTGACTATTTCATCAATCCATCAATTAGACGTTAGTTTCTTTTGTTAGATGGTCATATGAGAATTATGCGTTATCTTTATGTTTTAATAATTAACTAAAAAATGACGAAATCACAATCGTCTTCTCCAAGACTCCAACCTTCTTCTTTCTCTTTTTCACCAAGCAATAGGTGATGTAGTTAACATTAACCAAAATCACCATAAAGTTTATGAGTATTATTCATGATTCAAATTTAGATATTCTATCTAGGGTATTGCTTTAGAAGTGAAAACAGTGGTGCACGCCCCACCTGGCCTGGGAACCTTATGGTTCTGTTTAGAAAAGGTTGGCAATGGGACACTTTCTGAACTCTTCAACAACATGGGAATCAATCTGAATGGAACTTTGGATAAACCCATAAATAATTTGATTTTTTCCAGGGGAAAATGACTGTTTGAAGAGTGAGATCGATGTTGAGGTAACTAAAATCTATAAAATTTTGAGTTCAAAATCATATTGTAACGCTTAAATTTCGGATGAAACTGAACAACTTTACCAAATTTTAAGTCACGTAATGCTTAGGTAGCTATGAAATAAGAGAAATATCCACAACTCTTGAAAGGTAGTGAAACCTTTGCAGTTATACTCAAATGCGGGTGTGTCTCATCAAAGCATGTATTAATATGATTGTTATAATCAATCGGTAAAATACACAAATCAACAACTGCTCTCAATTGAAGTTTTTCATTAATGACTATGTAAAGTCTAATGGAAAAACAAAGGAGAGTATGTTAACCAGGAAAGAATATGGTGTTGTATGTACCGAACATCAGTAGGAACCTGGTGTCATGGTTGTTGCTCAACAAGCATGTTTTATCTTGTGTTTGAGTTTGTTAAGTTTGTACTCGCTAAAAATGGTGTTTTATGTGGGTAAAGGGTACGAATGTGGGGGGACGCTCAAGATGAATGTCATGGTTGTTAAGCCTAAAATCAGTAAGAATAAGAATGTTTCTTCTGCTTGTTTGATGGAGTCTCCTAATCTTTGACATGGTAGATTATGACATATTAATTATGATACCTTGTGAAGATTAATTAACATGAATTATATCCCCCACATTTCAAAACGAACTCAAATATAAGTGTGAAATATGTGTTAATGCTAAATTAACCATATCATCCTTTCATTCAGTACAAAGAAATGAGAACCCATTGATTTAATACATAGTCATGTTTATGCATGATAGGCTTGTTCATTTAAACCGGTTCGGCCGAACTGGTCTGGTCTAGTTCTGGTCTGGTTTGAACCGGTTTGGCCGAACTGGTTTCAAAACCAAATCATTTTTTTAGACTTCAAGTAGACCAGTTCAAAGTAGTACCAAAAATTCAGTTTGAATCGGTTTGAATCAACTCGTTTTTTGACACTGGTTTATACTTAAATTTAAATCAAACCACTTTAAACCTATTTAATTTTAGAACCGGTTTGGAGCAAAATAAACCAAACCGACCTGAAATTAAACCAAACCTAGAGATATCTTCAATAAACCAAACCTAGAGATGTATATGTTGACGTTGGAAAGGATTTCAGTTGGTTGTGGAACAGATTTTCAGTCGGTTCAGTGTGTTTTTCAGGTGGTTCAGTGTTTTTTTGTTCTGGTTCAGTGTGTTGGACAAGTTTTTTAGTCGATTCAGTTTTGGTTTGAACCGAATTATTTCCTAACCAAAATTGTAATTAAAAAAACCAGACTATGAACCGATTTTGAATCAGTTCGAACCAGACCAGTTTTTTTACCTAAACCAGACCAGTTTTTTAGAAACAGAAAAAAGTACTGTTTTTTTACAAATCAGACCAATTCAGTTCTGAACTGATTCAGGGTCGAACCGGTTCATGAATAATCCTAATGCTTGACTTAAAATTTGTCCAAACGAGAGGCGGAAATAAGTGTTTTATCACTTCTGTGGATAATAGTACAAAATATTGTTATGTATATAATTGTTGAAAACTAAAGATGAAGCCTTTGAAAATATCACTCTTTACAAATAAGCAATTGATCATAATCAACTTAACAAGCAAATCAAGGTGTTGCATAGTGATAGAACTGACAACTATGATGCTCCTTTTGGTGAGTTTTGTGCTCAACACATAATCATACATGAGGCCACCGCGCCTTATTCGCCTCAGTCAAACGACATAGTGGAAAGGAAAAAATCAAACATTGAAAGAGATGATGAATTCAACGTTGATAAGTTCAGGGTTACCTGAGAACATGTGAGGGAAGCTATATTAAGTAGCAATTACCTTTTAAATAAGGTAACCAAAAACAAACTTTCAAATTATGGCGTCTCCTCTTAAAAACGTTAGAATTAGACAAAAAAAAAACAATTGATTGCATCTATTTTTGATATGCTCAAAACAACAATGCTTATCGATTTATTGTGCATAATTCGAAAATTTCAGATATACACAAAAATAGGATAATGGAATTAAGGAATTCATTTTTTTTTAAAGTATTTTCGGCGAAGTCTAGGGGGAATACAAGTTCATCGAAACGAACTTATGTTATTATTAAAGATAATGATCTAGACCTAAAAATGTTGAGGTGGGAACCAGGAAAAGAAAACGAACTAGGGTAGAAAAAACTTTTGGCCCATAGTTTTTGACCTACATACTTGAAGTTGAACCTCAAACATTTCAAGAAGCCACAAATTCTTCTGAAGGACCTCTGTGGAAAGAAAACATTAATAGTGAAATTGAATTCATTCTTAAAAATCATACTTGGGAGCTAGTGGATCTTCCTCCTAGATACAAGCCACTATACTACAAGTAGATTTTCAAACAGAAAATAAAGTGGATGAATCATGACAAGTATAAGACTAGACTTGTAATTAAGGATTACAAGTAGAAATAATGCTTTGATTACTTTGACACTTATTTTCTGGTCACGAGAATAACATTCATAAGAATGATACTCGCAATCGCGACATTGCAAAGTTTAAAAATACATCACATGGATATAAAAACAACTTTGTTAAATGTAGATTAGATGAAGAAATCTACATGGAACAGCCTAAAAGTTTTATTGCTCTAGCATAAGAAAAGAAAGTCGGTAAACTTGTGAAATCACTATATAGTTTAAAACAGACACTGAAACAGTGACTTCAAAAAATTAACAATGTCATCCTAGAAAAATCATTTAAAATAAATGAATGTCAGAAATGCATCTATGTGTAAGAAACAAATAAAAGGTATGCCATTCTGTGTATTTACGTTGATGACATGCTAATCATTAGAAGTAACGATAAGATTATTACATCCACAAAGTCTAAACACCTATTTCTTGCTAGGGACCCTGTAAACACCTGATTTTGGCTCGGGGTTAAAATACTGTACGCGAGAAACCGAAACGAGAGAAATCGAGATTGAATTTTTTTTTATATAAACTAAAAAAAAAATAGGAGTGGCCAACTTGAGAACCATGACCACATGGCCACACATGGCCATGTTACTCTTTTGCACAAGTTGGTGTTTTTATATTTAAAAACAAATTAAAATAAGAAGCCTATTGCTTCTATAAAATGGATAAGTGAATGAAGGCTTCAGGAGGAGAAGCCGTAGCTTACGACAATGAAGGTAAGGAAGAGTGAAGAAAAAAAAGAGTAAAATCAAAGAATCAAAGAGGTTTTAGCCTATTGTTGTACAATCAAAGAGTAAGACGGTCAACCATGACTCACTGTTATAAAATGATACCAGACATATGGAGTTCGAGAGAACGCCACAAGAAAATGATTGAATGGTCATGCGAGGAATGACTTGCAATTAATTTCCCACTGACCAGACTATACCCATTTGAGATGCGTGAATGCTAAAGAAGTTAAGCATCTAATGGAAGAAATTCATGAAGGTTGTTGAGGCCCACACATGAACGTGCGAGACTTGAGGACTTTTGGTTCACCATGATGGTTGACTGTATAGAACATGTCCAACAATATCACCTATGTCAAGTGTACACGGACCAAATCCACGCGCCATTGCACGAGCTCTATCCCACGACTTCCCCCATGTTTTTTTTCTCAATGTGGGGCATCGATGTAATCAACATGATTTTCCCAAAGCCGTCCAATGGTCATCGATTCATATTGATTGCAATTGATTACTTCATCATGATATAGAGGTTATTACCCTTGCGTCAATAATGGCAAAGGCCATTGAAATTTTTATCAGCGAGGACATCATCGTATATCATGGGATGCCGAAGTCAATCATCACCAGAATGCCAGAAATCTAAATTGGTTGATGGGTTGTGATCAAGCATAAAAAATTATCTCCATATCGCCCACAAATGAATGGCGCAGTGGAAACAGCAATTAAAGGGTTGACATGCTAAGCTGCCTTGGGCACTCAGGGCATACATAACTTCGAAACAGACCTCAAAAGGGACAACCCCATTCTCTCTTGTTTATAGGACTAAAACCGTGTTACCAATGGAAGTAAAAATTTTGTCAGCTAGGATCCTCATTGAGGCAGAAATGGACGAGCCAGAGTGGGCGAGATGCAAATACGAGCAATTGAACCTCATAGACGAAAAGCGACTCATCGCACTGTGCCACGGGCAATTGTACCAGCAACGCATGCCTCGTGCATTTAACAGGAAAGTACACCTGAGAGAATTCCAAGCAAACAATCTAATTCTCGAAAAAATATTTCGAGTCAATCCAGACTCTCGGGGAAACTTTGTGCCTCAATATAAAGAGTCTTTGGTCGTCAAAATGGTTTTCAGTGGAGGAACCATGATCATCATCATGGACGACCAAGAATTTCCCAGTCCGGTCAATATGGACGTAGTCAAAAAAATATGTAAAGAGCTCACAACTAGAAAGTGAGCCTCCAAAAGTGAGAGAAAATTCCCGCTAAATCGAAAACACGAAAGGGCAGTTTAGGAAAAATTTAGGGAAAAGTGGCATGATTAAAAATCTCTAAAAAGGGCGATCATAGCAAAAGAAGAGAAATCAAATCCCTGCTAGGTTGAAAACCCGAAAGGGCAACCTAGGCAAAAAGTTTGGGAACCGAGAGGTGCGGTAAAAAAAACGTAGCAAAAGGTTTGAAAATTGAGAGAAAAAAAAATCATTCAAGTCAATTAAGACTTTCGGGGCAAGTTTGTGCATAAATATGAAGGGTTTTTTTGTCATTAAAGAGATTTTCAGCGAGCGAGTCATGATCATCACTGACATGGACAACAAATAACTCCCCAATCCAATCAACGTGGACGCGGTAAATTAAAAAAATTAAAGAGCTCGTAACCAGACAGCAAACCTCCAAAAGTGAGAAAATTCCCGCTAAATCGAAAACCCGAAAGGGCGGTTTAGGCAAAATTTAGGGAAGAGGGGCAGGATTGAAAATCCCCAAAAGGACAATCGTGCCCACAAAATAAGAGAAGTTGTGATCGACATTAATTTGAGTTGCCTCGACATCTTGCATGGACACACCTTGTGAACATAGCATGAATGACTTTAGGGAACTCCATCAAGAATGACTCAAAAGTCGATTAATGAGAAAATAGTATGAGAAGTCCGCACAAGCAGTTAGACATCTTGAGAAGGGTTTTTACCTCCAAAGTGAATTACAAGTTGATGAGTTGAGTATTTAGGTGTTCAACCTCCACAAGTCATCCTCAACAACCAGGACATGTAGATGTCCAGTATTTGGTAATTACAAGCCGACGAACGGAGCGTTTAGGTGCTCAACCTCCGCGAGTAATCATCAACAATCGGGGCTTGTAGATGTCCAACTTCCGAGAGTTACAAACCGACGAACGGGGCCTTGAGTTGTTCAACCCCCGCAAGTCATCCTCAACAATGCTTTTGGACAGAAAAATCCTCAACTTCCAGCTGGTTGATGGAAAAAAAATAAAAATAAAAATCGATGACCAAGACGTGTAGTTATCTAGCTTCTAGGAGTCACAAGCCGACGAGCGGAGCCTTTAGATGTTCAGACTCCGCAAATCATCCCTAACGAGTCACAAGCCAACGATTGATACCTTTAGGTGTTCAGCCACCGTAAGTCATCCTTGACGACCAAGACCTGTAGTTATCCAGCTTCTAGGAGTCACAAGCCAACGAACGGAGCCTTTAGGTGTTCAGCATCCGCAAGTCATCCTCGACAACCAGGACCTGTAGGTGTCCATCTTCCGGGAGTCACAAGCTGATGAGCGTTTAGGCGCTTAGTCTACGCAAATCATCGTCAACAATCAGGACTTGTAGATGTCCAACTTCTGAAAGTTGCACAATAATGTTTGTCTACTATGTAAATAATGAAGCAATAGAAGCCAAATTCAGTTGTTTGCCTTTGAACACACACTCATTAGACCACTTCCATGAGCGTGTGTTCAAAAAGGAGCAACTGTAAACACCTGATTTTGGCTCAGGGTTAAAATACCGTACGCGAGAAATCGAGATTGAAATAATAATAATAAATATATGTATATTAACTAATAAATAAATAAAAAATAGGAGTGGCCAACTTGAGAAACATGACCACACATGGTCATGTTCCTCTTTTGCACAAGTTGGTGTTTTTATATTTAAAAAAATATATATTAAAATAAGAAGCTAATTGCTTCTATAAAATGGAGAAGTGATTGAAGGCTTCGGGAGGAGAAGTTGTATCTTACGGCAATGAAGATAAGGAAGAGTTGTTAGGGATTATCGTTTAGACTAATCATGACTTAGTTCAAATGTTTAGGATAATTAGATTCAAGTCCACATGTTTAGGACTTTTGCATCCAAATCCCTAGATTCACCTATAAATAGACCACTACCCCTATTGTATGTTTAAGCTTGAGCAATACAAGATGATTTTCTCTCTAATGGTTGCTTTAAGCTCTTCATTTACACCTCATTCTCTCTAAATTCCTAAGATGGTATCAGAGCTAGAGATCAGGGACCGAATTTCATTTTCAGTTGCAAAATTCAGTCACAGATCTGTCTCAACTCTGTTCTGTTCTCCCATATAGGTTGCACCGCTTCAGCTTTTTCATGTTGAGCTGGAATTCCATTTGCCGCAGAAGTCATCATCATCATCTAATTGTTGCCACCTCCAGCAGATCCAGTTTCCACCTCCAGCAGATCCAGTTGCATTCAGTGATCTCCAGCTGTTGTCAATTCATCATTCCATTCGTGATCTTCAGCTGCTGCCAAGTCAACATTCCATTCGGTGATCTACAACTGTTGTCAATTCGGTGACCACAAGTCTTGCTTCAGCATTCAGTGATATCTCCAGATCTCTCCAGATCCTTCTACAGAATCATTTCTCTGCAATTAAACATTCGGTAATATTTGCACATGGCATCATCTTCAAAATTCACAGATTATTACTCCAGCGATTCTGATCGCACTGATTCAGATCATATGCAATTCAGATCATATGCGATTCTGATTGCACCGATTTGCACCAGCTGAGAACTCCACAGATCATATGTGATTCGGATTGTACCAACTCTGTGTGTTTGTGCATCGCATCATATGCGAATCTGTGTTGCGATCAACATCAATAGTTCAGCTCAAAGTCATCTGATGTTGCTCTGTTTCAGTCATCTGTTGTTCCTCTGTTTCAGCATCAATTCTGGTGTTCATTCGATTATGAACTTTGCTGGATTAATCCTGATTCGAATTCTGATGGATAGTCAAGAATCACCTCTTCTCCTTGCTTAGATTAGTATGATCATATCTGTGATCATACTGTTGTAAGTTTGTTGAACATCTACTCTGTTTCGTGCTGTAATTCACTGCTGGTCATCTCTGTTTTTGCTGTGATTACACCTGGTTACTGTGATGCGATTTCTTGAGATGCTTGCTGCGGTTATTGCTGCATATGATGCTATATAATGGTGTTTATTTGCTGTTGGACTGATTTATATTGAATAAGGACTGATTCCTCTAATTCATTGATGTTGTTGGACTGATTCATCTGGAAAGTTGAAGCTGATTTCTCTGGTGGAGGCCGAATTTGTGTTGTTTGAGGCTAATCTGTTCATGCTATGGTCTATTATCTTTTCCTTTCTTCTAAATTGATATCCTAGTGTAAGCTACAGCGCCGCACTCTCCTTATTCGATGATTGCATCCTCGATGATTTCATGTTGAGCTACGTGTGTTTACAAACACGTTTTCAGTTTTTCTCTGTGTTTTGCTGCGTGCCTTTCAAGCACGTTTACTGCATCACGAGGTTGCTTCATTCGATTCCACATTTCATTTGCATGTTTCATGCTTGGCCAAGCTGAAACAGATTAGTAACATCACTCAAGCAACCAGCAAATTCAGTACATCTGCAGTGCCTATAGAGTGTTTTTCTAGTGCTTCTGCAGTGCTTCGGTGCTCCTCTAGTGCAGCTCAGTTCTCAAGTAATAGAGCAGACCTGTGCTCATTCAAATCAGTTCGAACAACTCACATCACTCATGCAAAGGCAGCAAGAAACAAGTTCACAAGTTGAGAATGATAACAAGATCACAAGATAGTTGAAGATTGATAGTTGAAGATTACAAGGAAAAGAAGCAACCAACATGGATAAATGTTTGGGGTTGAAGATGATAGATGAGATGTTGATGATCTTCATATTCTGTTTTTTTTTTTGTTTAGAGTCTTGTTTTACATTAGGAAGTGGATCTTCAAAGGGGAATGTTAGGGATTATGGTTTAGACTAATCATGACTTAGTTCAAATGTTTAGGATAATTAGATTCAAGTCCACATGTTTAGGACTTTTGCATCCAAATCCCTAGATTCACCTATAAATAGACCACTACCCCTATTGTATGTTTAAGCTTGAGCAATACAAGATGATTTCCTCTCTAATGGTTGCTTTAAACTCTTCATTTACACCTCATTCTCTCTAAATTCCTAAGAAGAGTGAATACAAAAAGTGAAGAAAAAAAGAGTGAAAAAAAATCGATAATTATCGGTCTCGGTTCCTCGTACGGTATTAAACTCCGAATGAGTTATGTATATTTCTCTCATAGTCAATATCATATTTGTATTTTCTAAATGTGAAATGAAATTGAGGTTTTATATACATACATTATATATCTATGTAATACTATATATATATATATATATATATATATATATGTATAATATATATTTGTATTATGTCTATGTAATACTATATATATGTATATGTATAATATATATATATATATATGTTGGGTCTGAAACTCCCAGGTGCTGACTTGGCAGTGAATTGAATGTCAAAGGATTGATGATCACGCGCTTTCGCCTGACATCCGATGAACCTGCAAGAAGGGGATCGCAACAAAAGGGGTGCCTCTAGGTTCCACTCCGATGCTTAAATGAGTATATTGTGTGTATGAACTCAAAACATAATGAACGTATTGAAAAAGCAAGAGTATTTATAGAGTGAGTAGATCAAACCGTTATAGGCAACTGAATATCTTGGTGAATATCGTGCCAGTAAAGATTATGATAGCAGATATTATGGTTATAATGTAATATTGCAGTTACCTTATGTAATCTTTATAGAATATGTGCCCGATATGTGCGGGATATCGTGGTCATACACTTGATGTCGGTTTGTAGGACCAGAGTTGAGAGGTTGGACTCTCTTGCGAGCGCTCCCATGGCGAGCAGTAGGAGGCTTTGGCCTTGTCCGATGGCGACCTGAGATAGAGATTTGGCGTCCACTTTAGTTTGGGTTTGATACTGGACCGCTTTGTGAGTAACAGATTACCCTTACTGTGGGTCGGCTTGGTTCTGAATGATATGAGTTTTACCCCTGCAAAGTTATTGGGCCTCTAAGGCATTTCCTTATTGAGTCGTCACTATCAATACCCAACATTTGCCCCGGAATCTTGAGTGAAGTTTCTTCGGTCAAGCTTGATTATGTTATAGGGTTTGAGATAGTGACACTTGGACTGGATCTTTTCGGTCCTTATCTTCTAATTGTGCCTTTTTGATGCTCCGTATCCTTTGGCGAGCGATATTTTGGTCGCCTAGAGTTTATGGAATGTTTGATCCTTTACCCTTTTAGGCGAACGCTCTAGGTTGTCGGGGTTTATGGATGCTCATTCATTACTCTTTAGGCGAGCACTACTGTCGAGAAGGTTTCAGGAGAGGCTTAGTGTAGCCTTTGGCGATCACCTTTTTTTGTGTAACGTCTCGAGCATTTAATGAATGCACCGTTATCCAGAAGTTGAACGGACAATTGACGCATGTCTGTCTTTTAGTCTTCCATAACCAGAGGGTAGGCTAACAATTTTTCGTACCGTTCCAACCGTTTGTCTCCCCGAGGTGTCTCTTCGAATTCTGATATTGCTTCGATTTTACCCAAAAGAGTGTAATCATTATCTGAGACGTTTTAGACGTGCCTGTTCGGTTTCCTCCGTTTTGGCTATAAAAAACCGAACTTTGGCATTTAGTCCTTTACACACTCAAACCATTTTCATTCCACAGAGTTCATATCCTCCTCAGTGCTCTACTTTCAACTTTCCCTTTCTCATTTTTACGAACTCAAAAAAGCTTCTACTGTTACCATGGCTTCCAGGAATCAATCTTCTGGAAAGGGATCATCCCACAAGTCTTCTTCCAACCAACCTTCTTCTGGTCAGAAGGTTTTGACCAGGGCTACGAACGCCTTTTTTATCATTAGGGACGGCTCTTCCACGACGCAGCGCCAGAGGAATCCTGCCCCTAAGCAGATTTCTGGGCAATCGGTCGCCACGTCGGTGGTGGTGCTGACAACAATGTCCATGTCTTCTCACCGACAGGTAAATTTTGATGTATTCCTTTTGCTTCTTTTTAGGCGGTAAAGATTCATCCTTTTTATTATTTTTGTATTGTTCTTGCCATACCATGGTGTTTTGAGTAGATATCAAGCCCAATGAGATGAAGCCAGCCCAGTTCAAGGCAGTGGTCGCCTTGACTGGCTTGGGAAAAGCAGATGCCCCCAGATACCCTGGTTTAGACTTGCATTATCCTCGTGAAGAAGAGGTTTACATTTATGCGGCCCATATCGATGTTGGGTTGCGTTTTACTCTCTACTACGATTTGCAGGATCTCTGTTACTATTATGGGGTAGACCCTTCCTATTGTCAGCTCGTCCGCGAGGAGTTGGCGATCGGTTGCATCGTAGGGGAGCTCGCTCAATAAGCAGTCTGGCTTGCTTATCGTGCTGGAGCAGTACTGGAGCCTGGGGTTCACTCCTGATCAGATGGAGGGCCTGGAGTAGAGGGTTGAGGCGGCCACTAGCCAGGTGGACCATGCTCGCCGGGAATATTTCGAGAAGGAGAAGAGGCTGCTTGACGCTCTCAAGGAGAGGGAGGACCAGACGGCTCTCGCCGAGGAAAAGCGGTTGAGGGATGAGCTCCAGGTCAAGGCAATTGATACATACTCTGCTCAGCTAGAGGCAAAGAATGTTGACCTAACGGCCAGTTGAAGGAGTCATGGGCTTGGAGGGATGCCTCAGAGGTAGAGAAGGAGCAACTCTCCTCAAAGCTGAAGGATGTCCCATCCCCCAGAGCGTGGTCGAGGACTTTAAGAAGTCCGAAGAGTTCTCTGACTGCGCTTTGGAGGTGATGAAGGCTGAGGTGTCTGCCTACCTCCAGGTCCTGGTCGATCAGATTCAAGGAATCGACCCTAAGTTTCCTCTCCGGGAGGTAAAGTCTCTTCAGGACTTCATCGAGAGTGGATACTCCAAGGAGGCTCCTGCTGCTGTTGGCGAGGAGGCTGCCCCCGAGGCCGAGAAGGAAGTTGCTGCCCCCAACAAACCCACACCTTGAGGTCCCGATCTCCCCAAGCGATCATATTATCATTCCTTCTTTTTCTTGATAATCACTTTTACTTCCCTTTGTTTTGGGGAAAGTTTGTAATTAACATTTTATATTAGACTCGGTTATTATTATTATTATTTTAATAATATTGAATGCCTTTATATTCATAAGTCTTTGCCTTTATTTGACTTTGAATGTGTTTGGCTATTCTTCCGATGTCTTTCTCGTTTGAATGCTTTTGGAAGTTTTACCATACTTGTTTTCAACTTCTCTTTAATTTATGTATGATAGTCTCGCCATATAGGGTCTTGGACCTTTCCTTAGGCTTAGAAGGAAGAATGGTAATTTGTTATAGAACCATCTACTCCTTTCGCCAAATTTTCTTAAGGGAACTGTTACTCGAGGATTATACCTTTAAGGAAACTATCACCCTTTATGGACGTGTTCGCCTTTTTAAGGTTTTAATCCTTTGGGATGTTCGCCTAATCGTGGGGAACCATTACTTTGGGCTCATTCACCTTTTAGTAAGTGATCGCCTTAGATTCGTTCGCACACCTTTTTGTGTTTGTTTCGCAAAGGATTTGTTACCCTCAATATGGATGTGTTTGCTTTGTATATTCAGCCTTAGTTTTTGCCAAATTTATAAGGGAATGGTTACCTTAATGGATCTCTCGCCTTCTATATCAGGTCTTCTGCCTGATTTTGATCTCAAGCCTTTTACCTAACTTTCACCTTAGGTCTTTTGCCTAATTTGGCGTTAGGTCTTTCGCTTGATTTTGTTATCATGTATTTTGCCTAACTTTCACCTTAGGTCTTTTGCTTAACTTTGGCGTTAGGTCTTTCGCCTAATTTTGTTATCAGGTCTTTTGCCTAACTTTGGCGTTAGGTCTTTTGCCTGATTTTGTTATCAGGTCTTTTGCCTAACTTTAGCGTTAGGTCTTTTGCCTGATTTTGTTATCAGTTCTTTTGCCTAACTTTGGCGTTAGGTCTTTTGCCTGATTTTGTTATCAGGTCTTTTGCCTAATTTTGATATCAGTTCTTTTTTCCTAACTTTCGCGTTAGGACTTTCGCCCAATTTTGATATCGGGTCTTTTTGCCTGATTTTGATATCAAGTCTTTTTGCCTAACTTTCGCGTTAGGTCTTTCGCCCAATTTTGATATCGGGTCATTTTGCCTAACTTTGGCGTCAGGTATTTCGCCTAAATTTGGCTTTAGGTCTTTCGCCTGATTTTGTTATCAGGTATTTTTGTTTTTGCCTAACTTGTAAGGGAACTGTTACCTTTACGGTTCTTTCGCCTTTTTTGTCAGGTCTTTTGCCCAATTTGAAAGGGAACTGCTAACTTGATGGTTAGTTCACCTTTTATATCAGGTCTTTTGGGGAAAGGAACTGTTACCTTGATAGTTCATTCGCAACCCTCCTTCTCCCTTCTTTGGGACCTTTAGTTTTGGTTCGTGTGGCTATGCTTTGCATGAAGGAATGATTTGTTTTATTGACATAACATTTTGATTACAAGCTATGCATAAAACCTCCTTAAATTTTCGGAGTTAAATGGACGAGGTAGCCTTACACCTTCTGTGGTTTCCAAGTAGTAAGACTCTGTGACGGTAATCTCTACTACTTTGTATGGACCTTCCCACTTAGCTGAAGTTTGTTTTGGCTGTCCAATCTTGTGGATTCATTCCTTCGCATAACCATCTCCCCTACGAAAAAATGGCGAGCGCTGACTTTTCTGTTGAAGTATCGAGCGGTCGCTAGTCGCATTTTGGCTTGGACGTCGTCTGATTGCCATCGCTTTTCTTCTGCAAGATCGAGGTCTGTTCTGCGCTCGATTTCGTTCGCTTCAGTATTAAAGTGTAGGATCCTATGGGTAGGCACTACTATTTCGGCGGGTGCTACTGCTTCTAATCCGTACACTAAACTGAATGGTGTTTCCCCCGTTGTTGTTTTGGGTGTTGTTCAAACAGCCCACGGTACATTATCCAACTCTTCTGCCCAGTTTCCTTTGAAGGCTTGAACTCGCTTTTTGAGTCCTGCCTTGTTGGCTGCTTCGACTTGCCCATTCGTTTGAGGATGGTGAACTGAGCGGAATCTGTGATCGATATGGTATTCTTCCTAGAGCCACTTAAGTTCTTTTCTTACGAATTGTGGACCATTATCACTTATGAGTATTTTGGGGATGCCGAACTGCAAAAATATGTGGATTTTCAAGTACTTGATAACTTGGAATTCAGTCGTGGAGGCCAATGCTTTCGCCTCTATCCACTTGGTGAAGTAGTTGATCGCCACGATAATGTGGGTTCTTTGCCCAGTGCTGATGGGAAAGGGGCCCATGATGTTTATTCCTCATTGGGCAAAAGGTCAGGCGCCCGCCATTGGGGATAGCAGTGTTAGTGGTCGACCTGATCGTGGTGCGAACAGTTGACAAAGCGCACACATTTTTGTTAATTCCGCCGCGTCTTTGCTCAAGGTTGGCCAATAATAGCATAGTCTGAAGATTTTGCGCGTCAATGAGCGTGCACCTTCATGGCATACGGCGACTCCTTCGTGAGCTTCGCAGAGAACTCTTTCTGTCTCGGGATAAGAGATGCACTTTAGATAGGGAGTTGAATATCCTTGCATATAGAGCTTTCCATCTATGAGGAGATAAATTGCAGACAAATGGCTTATTTTCGTGGACTCACCTTCGTCTTCTGGCAGTATTCCTTCTTTCAAGAAGATCTGGAATGGAGTCATCCAGTTGTCCTGCCCTTGAATGTTGAAGACTTCTGCTCGGTTGTCGAGAACCGAATATAGATTTTTTTTCCAGAAATTGCACATCCTGAATTTTTGTTCCCCCAAATGCCGGTTTGCTTAGAGAGTCTGCTAGCTAGTTGTCTTGGCGAGGAATAGACTCAATCGCGAAAGTTGGGATTTCGGCGATGCGTGTTTTTTGCAATCTCGAGGTATTTTTTTTCATATTTTCCCACCTTTGATTCATAAGTGCCATTGATTTGATTGACAATTAGCTCTGAGTCGCTTTTTGCCTTGAGTGACGATATGCCCATTCATTTAGCGAGTCACAATCCATTGATAAGAGTTTCATATTCGGCCTCATTGTTGGTCGCCTTAAAAGTAAGAGCAATCACATACTTTAAGGGCTCACCCTCAGGAGGGATGAGAATTAATCCTGCCCCAGAGCCTTCTCTTGAAGATGACCCATCATGGTAGAGTTCTCAGCATTTACTTGCATCTTCTAACTGACTTTGCCGGTTTTCTGCTTCTGCTAGACCATTGCATGTACTTTCCACTATGAAATCTGTCAATGCTTGACTTTTGATGGCTGTTTTCGGCGCAAATTTGATCTTGAATTCGCTCAACTCGACTGCCCATTTAACCATTCTTCCTGAAGAGTTTGGCTTCAGCAGGAAGTGTTTAGAGGCTGGTTGGTGAGGACTGTAATGGCGTGAGCGTGAAAGTACGGTCTTAACTTTTGATCAACAATAACTATGGCATAGAGATACTTCTCAATCTCAATATATTTTATTTCAGCTGAATTAAATAACTTGCTTACAAAATACACTGGACTCTGCTTATTTTCCTCTTCTCTTGTTAATACAGCACTAGCTACAACCTCGCTAATACTTATATATAGAAAGAGTTGTTCACCGGGAATGGGCTTCGCAAAAGCTAGAGTGTTTGAAGGTGCTTCTTTAATGATTGAAAGGAAGCCTCACACTCTGGTGTCCACTCGAACTTCTGGTTGGCCCTGGGAGTCTTGAAGAACGGGAGGGACCTGTCGCAAAGTGTTACAACTAAGTCCAGAATAATTTTCGAGTTATTTTGGAACTTTACCAAGTGTTACAAATATGTCGAGAATAGTTTAGGGTCAATTTGGTCATTTTTAAAAATATAATTCCAAATCAGCTCGAAATTTTAAATAATTGCATCTTGGTCCCTAAATTTTTATGGACATCCCATGACTTGTCATTGGTCCAACATGCTCAATATTTTCAAATCATTCATGTATTTTTGACACGTTTTAAGTGACTCCAAAGTTAAACCACTTTTTTCTTGAGCACGATTAACTTTATTCTCTCTTGTTTATTTATTTAAAATTAACTCATGAAAAAAAAATGTGTGTACATGGTTTGTTTAATAAAAACAACGTATGTAATCTTTTGGGTCAAGCATGATACAAACGGGCAATTCAGATAAATCGGTAAAAAATAATAATTTCAAAAGCGAACTAAAGGACCGAAAGGGCGGATTATGGGCTTGTGTGTCCTTAAGACGTAATCAAACCCCCGAACTCAATTCTTTTGACGTAGACTTTTCCAAGTCCTAGGATGTTAACACCATGTACCCTATTCAAATTTTAGGATTTCAGTTAGCCTTTAATTAATCGGTGGCGACTCTTTCATTTTTCGGTCCGGTTGATGACCCCGCTCGACCGGACCTGTCGTTCGCCAAGACCCGACATTTTTGTACTGAACAAATAATTATTTTTTTTTCTAAATATGGTCGGGGAAAGTCGGATCCTACGTCCGACATACCCAAATACCGTTACGCGAATAACTGAGATAGAAAATATAAAAAATATTATTAGTACAAAAATGGAAAAATATCACCTTAGGGAAATTATTTTTCTAAAATAATAACTAATTTATATAATATATATATATATATGTATGTATAGCATTAAGTAGTTACTAACAAAAAGAAGAGAGAGAGAGAGAGAGAGAGAGAGAGAGAGAGAGAGAGAGAGAGAGAGAGAGAGAGAGAGAGAGAGAGAGAGAGAGAGAGAGAGAGAGAGAGAGAGAGAGAGAGAGAGAGAGAGAGAGAGAGAGAGAGAGAGAGAGAGAGAGAGAGTTATTATTTTTTTTAAAAAATATGTATACGCTCACCATGTAAGTAGGGCTGGGCATGGGCATGTAAGTAGGGTTGGGCATGAACCGGTTCGACCCCGAACATTTACCACATTTTAAAACCTGTACGGTTTACCGCTCCAGTTTTTGGCCGCTCCAGATTTTGGCCGATTTACCGTACTTGTTCATACCCAAAAAAATAAATAAAAAATTGAGGTTCATTCCAATTCAGCCACGCATTTGACCAAAGAACTATGATTATAAGGTAATTACTGTACAATTCACACTAGTATTGATTCAGAATTGCAGCGGTATAAAGATGTACAGAGGAAGAGTTCGCCACAATGTAGCTAATGGTACAAGACTTACAGGGTTGTAGGAGATTATAGGCGAATGAATATCGGTAAAAGAAATGATCTCCCAGCATCTCATCATGTAGAGTAACCTACACGAACATAGACTCTGAAACAGATTGATAGCATTTTGTAATCAGATGCAATTCCTGATATTTTGTCAGAGCTATTGAGAGCTATCTGAAAAAGTGTGATTAGATTCGCGTATGGGAAGTTATATGAAGATAGTGCTGCTTTATTGAATATCACCAGAAGAACTGCATAGCAAAGTTAAGAACATATGTAAATACAGATTTTACTTTCACAGTTTCAATGTTAACGTTGAAGTTCTCTCAAAATGTGTTCTTTCCCGCACGATTCGAACTAAAGAACGAAATTTGTTAACAGTGACGCATGAAGATTCAGATGACAATGATTATTGATAAATCGTTGGGCATATTGAACAAGACAAAAGGAAAGAAGACAAATGGTTCATTTTCAGAAGAAGCGGATAGTTCCAGCTATAATCATCGCATATCAACAAGGAATCACTGACAAATCAAAGATAATCACTGTCCGTACAACAAGCAATTTGAATTGGCTCAAATAAGAGAATAGCAGCATTAATAAAATGTAGAGAAACCTGCAGAAGGTCTGCGGTGGTGACTTCATCAACGGCAGCTCTTGAGCGACGACAGGCGAAGACGACCGAGACTAAGACGACAGGCGAAGGTGAAGACGAGCGTCAGCCGAGGCGAAAACGAAGACGAGCGACGACCGAGACGAAGACGAAGACATATTGAGACGAAGACGGCCAAGGCGAAGACGAATTGAGTCAGTTGTCAGTCTGAAGAGGTGAAGAAGACTGGAGAGGTGAAGTGGAGATAACCGGTTTTGTCTGGTCTGAAGTGGTATTTAGTAGTATTTTAAGGTTAAAACTGGTACACAAAAAGGTTCAGTTAACCGGTTTTGAACCGGTTTCCTATACATATTCTGAACCGCTCCAGTTTTTTTGAAAAATACCGTTTGTTTTGTGAACCGCTACGGTTCAGTACGGTTCAGCCGAACCGGTTATTTTTGCCCAGCCCTACATGTAAGTCCAAACTCAACACGGTTAACGTCATTTATGTCTTAATTCAATTATCTATCTAGGGTAATTTTTTTGATTGGAAATATAGTGATTTTGTAACCTAACATCGTTCGTTTTATAATTTCACCGAAATAACTAAATGCATTACGTGATAAATTTAATCATGTACTTACTCAAAAAAAATAAAAAAAATTAAGGTGCGTAGATAATTTAATTACGAATTAATTGACGCTAACTATGCATTAATTTTTTACTTTTAGACTGACTGTATAATACGATACGTAAAAAACTTTACATACGATACAAAAACTTCCAAATAGTGTTTTGACTGTTTAAACAGTAATTTTACTATTTAAACAGTAATTCTACTATTCAAAACACTATTTGGAAGTATTTGTATCGTATGTAGAGTTTTTTACGTATCGTATTATACAGTCATTCTAAAAGTAAAAAATTAACGCATAGTTAGCGTAATTTAATTCGTAATTAAATTATCTACGCAACGTAATATTTTGTTAATTTTTTTTGAGTAAGTACATAATTAAATTTATCACCCAGTGCATTTAGTTATTTCGGTCAAATTATAAAACAAATGATGTTAGGTTACAAAATTACTGTATTTCCAATAAAAAAATTTACCCTAGATAGATAATTGGATTACGATATAAATGACGTTAACTGTGTTGAGTTTGGACTTACATGGTCTGAGTTATAAGGTTTTAAGTAAAATTTTCATATCTCAACTTACGGCATGCCGTATAGTCAATCTGTAAATCCAAATTTAATATGTTTTGCATCATTTGAATCGTAATTAAAATATCTACTTACTATAATTTTAAAAAAAAATTAATAGAAACATAATTTTATTTTTAATTAAACATCGAGTCATCATTATCCAAAAAAATGATTAAAATAAGAAATTGGTCAGTGGCGCCACTTTGAGTGGCGTCTATTGAATAGGCGCCACTTGGGGTGGCGCTTATTCAAAAGCGCCACCTCGGGGTACGTGTATACATATTTTTCTAAATTTTTGTTTTTGTATACTTACTTTTCTAAATAAAAATAGCAAAATACTTACTTTTAAAAAAAATCAAGTTAGTTTCGTAAAACAACATAGAGAGAACATTTGAGAGAAACAACTATTTTAGAAGTCCAGTTTCGGTAATTATGGGTCCTAGCTCCCCGTATGACATTTGATCCCCGGATTACCAGAGTATTAATTCCTCATTTTCAATATCGAATTTACATTTTCTAATCTAAAGAAAGTTTATTTTATCTGTATTATGTGTTAATAGTTGTATTTTGTGCAAGAATCATGCATAATTTTAAGTCTGGTATAACTTTCGAGTCATTTTGAATAATTTTGAAAGTTATGCGAGTTATTTCAGTTTGTAAAAAAAAATCAAGACTAATTTTAGGTCATTCGTAAATCAAGACTACACTTTCTACAACTTTTCATAGTATTAAAAATGGTTAATGGTTTCAATAGTACCTTATGTTTGACCCATGTTATTGGATGGTACTTTAACAATTTTTAGGTTAACGTATGGTACCCTATGTTTCAGAATGTTGTCCTTTACTCTCTCACTTAGTCTTCTGTTACATTTTTCTGTTAAATGGTTCATGTCAGCACCACGTCAGCGTCACCTACATATATAATATAATATTTAATTTAAATAATAAAAACATATTTAAAAAAATAGAAAATAATTTATAAAAATAAAAATTATTTGGAAATTAATAAAATTAAGAAGATAAATGTAAAAAAAAAATATGAATCTATATTAAAATATTTAATTATAAATATATTATTTTTAATTTATTTTTAAAAAAACACATTGAGGGGGGGAAAAGGAAAAAAAATAAGTCTAACCAAGGACGCTTGGGTTCAATTGACCAAGCGAAGGGTCGAACCCTGGTTTGGGTTGGACCCCAATCAGGTTGCGTGTCCTGGGCGACCAGACCTGGGTCAAATCCAGGGCTAGGTACGACCCAGGCCTATCCGCCCAGGTCAGGCGACCTGGTCGGGGTCCAACCCAGCCTAGGGTTCAACCCTAGGCTGGGTCGATTAGATCTAAGGGTCCTTGTCTAGTTTATTTTTCGATTTTTTATTTAAAAATAAATTACTAACGTAACAGGTTGCTTTCTTAGGGTTTCAGTGAGATACTTTTTCGATGACTTAGTTCGGACCTTCACCAACGTCGGGTGGCTGCTGGAACCTTCCTGGATTTGTTTGGACCAGAAAGGAGTGGCCAAGGGCAGGAGCGGAGGCCAAGGGAAGAAAGCTTCACCTTGACGACGTTTTCGGCTTGTGATGACGGTGGAACATTAGAGATAGGGGTGCAGGTCGGTGAATATCTATATCTGGGCCGCGGGGGATCCTATTCTCCTGTATGCAGCATGGAACCGACGTAAACCCTTAGAGCTGACAGAAGGAGGTGTGCTAGTTCTGACAACGGGGAGAGGATTCGATATGTGTTATCATCCTGGTGTGTTGCGGGAGGTGTGTTGCGTTACTGGTGTGAGGAGCCCTAACGTGTTCTGCTGTAGGATAAGTGATGTGTTGAGTGACGAGTGTTGTGATGTGCTGCGGGAGCTGTGTTGCGGGACGAGTGCAGACAAAAGAGGAGCCCTAGAGAAATGGGGCTAAGCAGTGCGACAGAAGGGTGGAGTTTCTGTGTGGGTGGTTGTGCGTGACCTAGTGCAGCCTTAACGACGACCATCGCGGCAAATACCTAGGCATGTAAGTGGGTTTTGTGAGATTAGGTTACCCTATTTTATTTTATCTGTGCTTGCAGGAAAACGCGATCACCGTGAAGACTTTTGGGCAGCGAAGCCGTGTCGGCTCCGACGACAAGATGACAACTCAGAAAACCACTCTAGATTTGGACTCGAACCCAAGGGAGGATGGAATTGATCAATATGTGGGTGTGATCATTGCTCAGACGCAGGTGAAAATATGGCAATCATTAATGTGTTACAAAAGGTATGGGAGAGTTTCAGTTAAATTCACAGAGGCATCAGAAAGGGTTGTGATGTTTTAATTCGAGAATGAGGAGACCAGAAAATGTATATTCGATATGTCCCCGTGGTCTATTCAAGGCCATTGTTTGAGCATGAAAAAAATGGGAGTCGATCAGAGGTCTCGCGGGAGTTGAATTCAGAATGGTCCAATTTTGGGTTCAGATTCATGACCTAGGGGTGGAGATGTTCAATGTTAGGAATGCTGAGAAGATCGAGAATAAAATTAGCAGATTTATTGAGACAGAAAAGGATACTGAGAAGGATGTTAATTGTTATCTTAGAATGAAGGTTGAGGTTGAGATTGATCAGTCTCTATTGGTTGGTTTCAGGAGGAAGAACTCTAAATGGGAGGAAAGTTGGGTCTCAATAAAATAAGAGATGTTGTCTCACTTTTGCTATGCCTGTAGAAAGCTGGGTCACACAACACAAGGCTGCAAGGTGGATGTCCAAATGTTTGAGGAGACGTCGGGACACCCTATGTATGGTCCTTGGCAGAATGGAAAAATACCAAGGAAATTGGAGCATGATGGATCAAACGAGGGAGGTCTGTCACAAAACATCCCTACAAGGAAAAAGACTTGGTATGAAATAATGAACGAGGCAAAATCAATGAGAAAAACCAAGGAGAATGAGATGGTAAAAGAGGAAGCCGAATGTAATAGGTCTGGAGTAGAAAGAATTCGGGCAAACCGGATGGATCAAGAGGAGAAAAGCTGCATAGAATCACATAATGAAGATAGAAGTGGAGTTGGAACCGAGACTATGCAGTTGGATGAAACAAAATTGATGAGCCATGATCGAATGGAAAATATGGAGATCACTTCTTATGGGAGAAGTACTGAGCCAAATAAAACCATCCCTTACCACCTGAATCCATTGAAGTCAACCCCATCATGATCCTCTCAAACATCATACAACACACTGTCATCCAAAACCCTTTACCCCAACAAAGAAGCCTAAGCCGAATTCCCTAACTATCCACAATGATATTCCCTCGCCTTACTGGACCAACCTTACCCACTGGAAATCAACAATCCAGAACCTCCCTACAATTAAATCCTTAGAAAACATCATACTTCCTGCTAGAAACATCCATGATAAGCCTATCCCTATTGAAGAGCAAAAAAACAAGTTGAACCCCTAATCCTGAGCCAACTCTCCAGTTAGCAAGCCTTAGCTCTATTCTAACCAGCATGTCTCTAAAAAGAGGCTCGAAGAGGAGGAGGGCCAAAACATGAGGAACTGAGGCTTGACATGACACAATATGGGAAAGAATCGGAGAGTGGTCACGTGAAGGTAGGCATGCCGAGAGGAAAGCCTCAAAAGAAGAGAAGTATATCAAAGTTGTTGAGGGCCAAAAAAACACAGAGAATGAGGATAAGGAGAATAAGGAAGGAGAATCACAAGTTGCTGAAATGGGTTGTGGTGGTTGTCCCGAAACAGCCACACGGGGACCATGAATACAATATGTTGGAATTATGAGGGTCTAGGGTCTTCCCTGACAATTCGACATTTTAAAGACCTCAATAGGGTGCATCAACCATATATCATATGACTGGTGGAAACAAAGAACGAGGATGCATTATGTGAAAGGGTACGTGAGAAAGTGGGGATGGATTGTGCTTACTATGTAAATTCGCGAGGCATATCAGGAGGGATGGCGCTGTGATGGAAGAATGATGGTCAAGTGTCTATTAAGTCAACCACACATCGTATTATTGATAACGAGGTGAACATGAACAACCAGTCGAACCCTTGTCTTATTACATGGGTATATGCGGATGCGGATCCTCAAAGGAGGAAACAAAACTGGGATGAATTGCGTAACATTGAGAGATGGTGTAGGTATGCTTGGATGTGCATGAGTGATTTTAATGTGATCTGTCATCATCATGAAAAAGAAGGTGGAAGACGTCAATCTCAAAGATAGATCGATGAATTCAATGATATGATTGGAAATATCAACATGGAATACCTGGCGCGACAGGATCGAGATCCACTTGGTCCAACAACAGACGAATGGATGAAAGGGTGTTAATGACATTGATCGGGTCCTCAACAATGAGGCTCGGGCTGCAAGATATCCAAAAATCTAGTGCACTAATGACATTAAAATTAGATCAGATCACGCCTCTCATACTCCACCGTAAGCAAGGCGAGCAAATGAAGGAGCACCACTTCCGGTTTGAGGAAATGTGGCTAGAAAATGGTGAGTGCAAAGATGTAATTAAAGAAGCATGGACTAAATGGGATGGTGTGGATAGGCAAGTGGAGATCAATGTGAGATTGGATACATGTTGGAGGAGATTAAATCGGTTGAGAAAAAAAAATTCGGGAATAATCAAGTTGAATAGAGAAAAGCAGTTGGTCGACTCTGACGTGTAACTAGTGGTCGGTCGAGTCTGAATAGCTAGGAGGAGGAGGCATCCCTCAAGAGTCGAATTAAGGAACTCCACCGTCGAGAAGAGGTTGGTTGGAGACAGCGATATAGGGTTAAGTGGTTTATAAAAGGGGACCGAAATTCCATTTATTTTCACGTTAGAACCAAGTCTAGAAGAAGTTGAAACCGCATAACTAGAGTGCAAAATGATCGGGAAGAGTGGATCAGTTCGGCCAAGGGTGTGGAAAGCGAGATATATGGGCATTTTCAAATGGTATCCAGGTAAGAAGGGGAGGACTTGAATGAAAGGGAGGTTCTGGGGGTCATTTCGACTCAGATTACTGAGGAAATTAACACTAATTTGGAAAGGGATATGTCCGACGGAGAAATTATGGTCGCGGTCTTTCAATTGGGAGGAGAAAAAGCTCCAGGTCCAGATGGTTTTCTGGGTCTATTCTACCAAAGAAATTGTCACACCGCTGGTCTAGGTGTAATCACGACAGTCAAATCCTTTCTCAGGTCATGTGTATTTCCTTCTACTTTACATTATACAGATATTAGCCTCATCCCAAAAATTCCAAGCCCAGCGAGAGCGAGTGATTTTAGACCGATTAGCCAATGCAATTTCATATATAAAATTGTATCCAAGATCTTGGTGAATAGGCTAGAACCTTATTTATCGGATCTTGTCACCCCCTATCAGAGCGCTTTTGTATTAGATCGTTCAATACATGACAATATTCTAATTGCTCACGAGGTGTTCCATCATCTAAAGAATCAAAGGGGCAAAGGTACAATTGAATGTACCTTGAAGTTGGACATGCAAAAGGCGTATTATCGGGTCGATTGGGGCTTTCTATTGAAATATTTTGAAAAAAGAGGTTTTGGTGTGAGATGGGTCGAATGGATGAGACAGTGCATAACGAAGAGATCATACCATGTCTTGATCAATGGAAAATGGACAAGTACCATTCGACCAACTAGGGGGCTCCGGCAAGGTGACCCCTTATCTCCGTATCATTTCATCCTCTTGGCGGGTGTGCTTTCCATACAAATTGAGGAGGGCATTTGGATGGAGAAGCTACACGGTCTCACACTGTAAATGGGGTGTCTAGAACTGAATCACATGTTCTTTGCAGAGGATTCAATCTTTTTCTTGAAAGGTACAGTGGAGGAGGACCAGGTTTTGAAGGATATATTGACCAGGTACTGTAGAGCCTCTGGAACATCCTCTTTCTAACTTGTCTAGCTACCCAGTTTGCACATTCGTTCACGCTTCTTTGTATATATTTCCATCGGACCGATCAGACTCCATTCTCCAGTTGTTGGGTTGGGTTGATTCGTGGAGTTGGTGGACTACACTTAGCAAGTCCGTCTCAACTTCGATCCTTTGCCATCCTCGTTTTTTTTTTGCCAATTTTACACCTTCTAAGACTGCTAAGTCTTCAACCTCTTCACCACCCTCTTGTTTAGGGTGTCTATTCATCCCATCAATTATTTGGCCATCAGTTCCTCGCGCAATTACTCTGATGTCGCAATCCCTCAAGTGTGGGTCTCATGCACCGTCATAATTGAGTTTTATTGATCCTTATTCAGGCCTAGTCCATCAGCATAAACTGAACAATTTCAGAAAATGGTGTCATCAAAATTCATGGAGCAACACTTTGACAGTTTTAATGTCAGGCCTTGTTCCTTATCTCTGCACCCATGTTTCCTCGCTTAGCCTTGTGGTAAGTTATTTTCACTGAGAACTCCTCGTCCTTTGTGAGTGGGCGAATGAGTTTGTCTCTCCGCCAAGCGCTCGATATATGGATTTGTACAATTACTTCTGCTTATGGTGTTGTGATGATGCCCCTTACCGGGTCTAGTTTCCATTGGTTAGTTATCGAGTCTATGAATTCGCCTACCTTAATCTTATGTTGGCAGGGTTCTGGTGGTCTCGCATGCAACCTATGCATCAGCCGTTCTGGTAGCCATGAATTGTCAAAGACATGAACCTGTTCTCCATTGCCGATTATCCATAGCTTCTCATTTGCGATATTATCACGCCCCGCTAGTATGCTCAAGCATGCCCACGACGAGCGAGCTCCTTTTCTTGCTGAGAGTAGATTCCCCAACGAATATTATATTCCTTTCATCATTTTGACCCAAAATGCGTCTGGTTTCTGTATTGCTCTCCAGGCCATTTTTGCAATAAGTGATAAGTTGAATGCTTGGAACTCTTAGAAGACCAAAACCCCTTCCTCTTTTGATTTGGTGAGTTCACCCCAACTCTTCCCATGTATCTTGTCCTTGGCCTTCGAATGTCCCCACCAAAAGTTGGCAATCATGTCGTTAATCTCAGAACACCATGTTTTAGGGAGCCAGAATATGCTCATGGCGTAGCTCGAGATTGCTTTTACTACTGCCTTGATGAGTACCTGCTGTCCAGCTTCGTTCAACATGAGTTATTTCCATCCTTTAAGCTTTGATATGATGCGGTCCTTTAAGTAAGATAAAACTGCCTTTTTTGAGCGTCTCCATATGGTCGTTAGCCCCAAATATTTACCCGGGTTTGCATCTTCTCGGATTCAGACCACGTTTGCTATTGCCTCTTTGGTCTTGGTTCTGGTGTTTCAGATGAACATTATGCTCGACTTTGCTGCATTTATTGTTGGGCGAATGCGCAGACAGAGTCTTCTAGTATTCGGCATAATGCGTGCATGTTCTCGGGAGTCGTCATTGCAAAGAATATTGAGTTATAGACAAAGAATAGGTGGTGGAAGGGTTCTGGTGGTCTTGCATCCAGCGTATGCATCAACCGTTCTGGTATCCAAGAAATGCCAAAAACACGAACCTGTTCTCCATTGTCGATTATCCATAGCTCCTCATTTGCGATGATATTGCGCCCCGCTAGTATGCTCGACCATGCCCATGACGAGCGAGCTCCTTTTCTTGCTGAGAATAGGTTCCCCAATGGATATTATATTCCTTTCATCATTTTGACCCAAAATGCGCCAGAGTTCTATATTGCTCTCCATGCCATTTTCGCGATAAGTGATAAGTTGAATGCTTGGAACTCTTAGAAGCCCCAAACCCCTTCCTTTTTTGCTTTGGTGAGTTCACCCCAACTCTTCCCATGGATCTTGTCCTTGTCCTCCGAATGTCCCCACCAAAAGTTGGCAATCATGGTGTTAATCTCAGAACCCCATGTTTTAGGGAGCCAGAGTATGCTCATAGCGTAGCTCAAGATTGCTGTTACTACTGCCTTGATGAGTACCTACTGTCCAGCTTCGTTCAACAGAAGTTCTTTCCATCCTTTAAGCTTTGATATGATGCAGTCCTTTAGGTTAGATAAACTTGCCTTTTTTGAGCGTCCCCATATGGTCGCTATCCCTAAATATTTACCCGGGTTTGCATATTCTTGGATTCATACCATGTTTGTTATTGCCTCCTTGGTCTCGGTTATGATGTTTCATATGAACATTATGCTCGACTTTGCTTCATTTATTGTTGGGCGAATGCGCGGACATAGTCTTCTAGCATTCAGCATAATGCGTGCATGTTCTCGGGAGTCGCCCTTGCAAAGAATATTGAGTTATAGACAAAGAATAGGTGGTGGAGGGCTGGACAACTTCTCTTTACGCGGATTCCTTCCAGTTCGTTATGTTCGGTTGCTTGGATGATTTGTCGGGAGAGGACATCCGCCATCATGATAAATCGGTACAGGGATATGAGGTCTCCTTGCCCTATTCCTCTGGAAGGGTGGATAGTTGTGGATTTCTTCTCGTTTACAATCACCTTGTACGTCATCGTCGATATGCATGCATGAATCCACCCGATCCATTTTTGATGGAATCTCATTTGCTTCATAAGCGCGCCCAATAAATTCTATTCCACTCTATCATACACTTTTTGCATGTCGAATTTTACAGCACATCCTTCCTTATTTGTTCTTCTGTGTTGATGTAGGTAGTGGAAGACCTCATGTGCTACCACAATTTTGTATTGAATAAGTCTACCTCATACAAATCACTTTGGAACAGGGTGATAATATCATTGAGGAAAGGTTTGAGCCTATTTGTGAGTACTTTGGATATAATTTTGTAACTAAAGTTGCAAAGGCTATTCAGTCTAAAATGACTCAGCGTGGTTGGGTTTGCAATCTTAAGTATTTAGACGATATCAGTATGATTTATGTTGTGCGGGAGTGTACCTGATTCAAGGAAGAATTTAACCATGATTAAAATGTTTGGGCCAATTACATTCCAGTACCTTTGATAGAATAACCCCGGGAAGCCATCCAGTCTTGGAGCCTCAGAACCCCCTAGCTGAAATACTAATCGTTTGACTTCATCCTCAGTGAGCTCTTTCGTTAGCTCTCGGTTTGTCCCCTCGTTCACATTTTAGGGACTGCCCTCAATACTGTTTCCATCCACTAGATCCCTCGATACGAAGATGCTCCAAAAGAAATCAACACATTCTTTAGTTATATCTCGTTCCGTAGTTAGCCAATCTCCGTTGGCATTCCTGATTTTCTTATTTTTGTTCCTCCCTTTGCGCTCAAGGGTCGTGATGTGGAAGAACTTTAAGTTCCTATCTCCGTGTTTTAGACATTTTATTCGAGATCGCTAGCGCTGATGGATCTCTTCTTACTTCCAAAACGTTGTGATTTTCTGCTTGAGTTCGCGTTCTTCCTCGAGGTTGTGGTTTCGGTTAGCTGCACTTTGGATTGCCCTAAGTCTGTTTTGGGTTTCACAGGTTTGTTTTCGGTTGTCCCTGGACCTCTCCTTACTCCACTGATTGAGTGCATGCCTATAATTCATCAGCTTATTAGGTATATTGTTGTTCTATACCCACACACCTATGTGGTTCTCCTACTAGGACCTTTCCACCACCTCCTCACATTCCAGACTTTCCATCCATTTTTCTTCAAAACAGAATTGTTTTACTCCATTTTCTTCCTCTTGGCATGTTCAATACTATCGGTGAGTGGTCTGATGGGAGACTCGTGAATGAGTAGTGCTTGATTGTTCTCCTCCACCCAATCTGCATTGGCAAGGGCTCACTCAAGTCGTTCCCCGATTCGTTCCCTACCTCTGCGGTTATTACACCATGTATACTGACTTCTAGAGAATCTGAGGTCCATCATTTTTTCAATATTCATCATGTCAATGAATGAGTAAATGTTGTATTGGGCTTTCGGCAGTCCTCCTGACTTCCCCCTGGGGTACTTGGTTTCCTCCCCCTCCGTTTGTTTGGGGTTTCTTCTTCCTTCACTTCCAGGTTCCTCCTTACTTTCTTTGATTGTCTCAGTCCTTTTTCATCCATCGATTTCCTATTAATTGTCAGCTTTCGCAGCTCGGGGCTTAAGCAAGAGGGTGTGTAAATTTCAAGGGTATCTCTTGTTGAGGCCATGGATTTGGTAAGTGACTCTACGGTGTGCGAGTATATGGGTCCCGACTCTATCATCTCTATGATGATGATGGGTTGATCCAGGTGAAGGCGTTTCCATGTGTGTTGCCCCAGGTTGTCATGTAGTGGTCAGTTGTGTATAGGTTCTTTGCTCGAGCTAGTCGGGCTTGTGGTAGTTCGTATGGAATTCTAGGTGGAATGGGGTATCTTATTTGGGATGGGGTTATCTGTTTTGGGAGTATGTTCAGGATTGGTTCAACCACATGTGTAGGGTGGGTAAATGATGTGTGGTGAGTAGGGTTCGGTACTGGGAGGTGGTGCGTAGAACGGTTGATACATGTGCAGTCCCATGATTGGGAGTCTGGGTTGCTAGCCTGCGAATGCTCAAGCGGGTTAGTTGGGATGATGAGGACTTGATGTTGGGTATTGGGTGGGTGGGGGGGGTTGTGGCTGAGTGTTATAGGGTTTCAACTTGGGTGTTAAGCGGGTTGGTTTTGGGGGAGGGGGTGATGAGATGGGAGTAATATGATGGAGGATGGATGGGTGGGAAGGTTTTGTTGGCTAGTTTGTTGGTGGTTTTGGTTGGGGTTATTCAGGATGGTTCTTGCAAAGGATGACCAGTTGGTTAGGGAAGGGGTTGGTTGATAGTAACCTGCGTGCGGATGATCCCGACCCTCCCTCGCGCGTGTGAGAAACTTGCTGGTGTCTTCCGCCTGCTACATAATTTCCTTCCACGTTCGGCCTCTACCAGTATTTTCTGTCCTCAGCTTGATCTTTCCCACCACTTTAGTGTTCGATTTTCCTCCTCTGGGTCTACTCCCTACTATCCATGGTCCATATAACAGATATCCTTGCTTCACCTTAGACATTATCACTTCTTCCTTGCAAGACGAGACTGTGTGGCCTTGTCTCCCACACCCAAATGAGAAGTCTGGGATCCATTCGTACTTTATGTCGGCCCAACGTTCATCTTGTTTGCTGTTTGTCCACCAGAATCCAGCCAGCAAGGGTTTGGTGGCGTTAACTTCTACCTTTATTCAGAAGTAACTTCTGGGGGTGCCCTTATGCTCCTTTAGGGTTTTCGACTTCCATCACTTTGCCGATGTGCAGTCCTATCTTCATTGCGTTATGTTCGCTGAATTTGCCCAAATCGAGACCATGGATTTGGGACCAAAATTGTATAGAGCTGAACTTGATATCCGCTAGACTCATCTCGGGTTGCCATCACTTGAGACTTAGGCAGTTTCCTTGCACTACCCACGAGCTTTGATCCATGATTGTCACAACATCCTCTTTGATGTCGAATTCGAACATCATAGGGTTTTCAGATAAGTCCGTAATTCTTACGATGTTGTACTTTCACCAGGTGATCGAGAGAATGTTGCGAACCACCACATTCTTGATAGTTTTTTGCGCATAGATCTTCCCCACGAACCTATCAGGCACTTCTAAATAGAGGTTTATATACAGCTGTAGGTGGAGGCAACTAGGGTTATTCATATCGCCGGGTCAGACGGGTCAACCCGCTGACCCGCTAGTTTGGGTCTTGGTTAAAAAGCCTGACCCGTGCGGTTAACGGATCGGGATGACCCGCGACAAGTGATGGGCCAGATCAGGTCGACCCGACCCTAGTGGGTCGAGCCGAATTGACAACTCTAGATTTGTTGGAGAAGAGAGTCTCGTCTTGTACATATCAGGCAATGGTATTTTCGTGGTTTTATCCAGTGTCATTAGAATCGGACCGGATCGACGGTCCGACCGGGCCCGTCTAGGAACCGGACCTCTGTCCGGTTTGGTTCAGCTAAACGACTGACAAGCATATAAACAGTATTTGAACCGGGTTGGACCAACCGGTTTTTGGATGGTTCTCTTTGGTTTAAACCAACTTCTTCGGTTTGACCGAGCAACTTCTTCGGTTTAGAAGTTATGTTGAAAGTTTAGACTTATTGTGTTTGAGTTTGAGACTATTGTGTTATGTATGTGACCGAGCAACTTCTTCGGTTTAGAAGTTATGTTTAAATTTAGACATATTATGTTGTGTTATATTGTGTTTGAGAGTAATGTGTATGTTTTAGACTATGTAGTTTATGTGTGGTTGAGGTAATTATGTGTGTTTGAGACTGTAGTTTATACTTGTATTTTATTTTTTTTTTCTTGTGAACAGTGAACCGCACGACGACCGAGTTCAACCGACCGAACCAGGAACCGGCCCCCTTGCCGGTTCGAGGGCCGGTCCGGTTCTGATAACAATGGTTTTATCCAATTATAATGGTGTATGTTCCGATACGATATTTCCATGATGATTTTTTTTTTTGGTCGATGTTTCCATGAATGCTAGCGTGAATCATTTTTTGTTTTTTGTAATAGCTGACGTGAATCACTTAAGGCAGAAACAAACACACCTATCCCCAATCTTCAGCATCCAATCCACCATGTCATCGATCCGTGTTTAACAATATCGTACGGTTCTAAAATCATCCAATAAGTTATATAGTTAATTATCATAAAATAAAACCTTGTCCCAAAAGTTTAAACCCGACCCGAAACCAACCCTAGCGGAGTTCCGTTTAGTCTATTTCTACTTCTTCTTCTTGTTTATCTACTCGTCCAACAAAGATCACGCACAAAAGAATAGTAGCCATGGAGAGGGAAAGACAGAGTGGTAGAGAGAGAAACAAAAAAGTTGGAAGTTTCTCTCATCGCAAAGGCTCCGTGCTCCTTGATTAGGGTTTCATATTTACCTGTTGAGCCTGGTGGTACCTAATTAGGGTTTCAACACTATCAACTGTTCTGACTTCTGACTGGGTTTCGACCTTCGTTTGTATACGTTCATAGAGCTGCAGATACGTCTAGATTGTTTTCATAGTATTTTGGCTGAGCTTCAGGAGCTTGAAGCTTCTTCGAGGCTTGATGGATGAGATCTGGGAGAGAGCGGTGGAGGCTGCTCTTGAAGGCCAAGAGAATACGTCCTTGACGCGAACCTTGACCTTAGACGGCGCTGTCAAGTGCCTCCAGGGTCGGCTGCCTCAACCGTCCGTTCTTGAGAAGTTCCAGAACCTTCAGCACCTTTCAATCGCCAACGTAGGTGTATCATCTCTTGAGCAGTTTCCACGGCTTCAGAACCTCCAGAAGTTAATCCTTTCAGATAACCGAATCTCTGGCGGACTCGAGTTTCTTGTGGAAGCTGGTCTTGACTCGCTCCGCGACCTTGACTTGTCAAATAACCGGATTCAGTATATTGAAGATCTTGCGCCACTTGCACAGCTTAAGCTTGTTTCACTTGATCTGTATGAGTGTCCTGTTACTAGGATGAAGGATTATCGATCTAGGGTGTTTGGTTTGATAAGATCGTTGAGGTATTTGGATAAGATGGATGCAGAGGAGAATGAAAGACCAGAGACTGATGAGGAGGATGAGGAAGACGAGGAAGATAAGGACGATCCTGGAAGTGGGGAAATTGATGGGGATGAAACGCCTTACGGAACAGATAATGGACATAGGGAAGGAGGAGAAGGGATTCTAGATGTTGATGAAGATGAGGAGAGTGATGCTGATGAGGAAGAAACCGAAACTGCCAGGAGAGTAAATGGATCAAGCCATCAAGCCAATGGGTTCCAAATTGGAGCTGTGGGTGATGGGGAGGAGGATGAGGATGGAGAGGAGAATGAATCTGGGGAAGATGTCGATGATGATGTGGCAGTGGTACATGAAATTGATGACAGTGATGATGAGGATGGTGTTGAAGATGATGAGGATGACGATGAAGATGAGGAAGTGGATAATGAAGATGCTGATTTGGCGGAACCTGAGAGTGCATGTGGTTTGCTGAGCACTGAAGGTGAGATTGATGGGCACGAACAAGGGGAGGATGATGTGGATGAAAATGATGATGGAGAGACGGGAGAAGAGGAACCGGGTCTTGGAGAAGATGAGGAATTTGAGGAGGATGGTGAAGAAGAGGTGAGATAACAGTTTTTAAAGCATATTGCGGTTTAATTTCATTTGTTTTTTCAAAAAAATCTACCAACTTTTATACTTTCAAATATTTTTTCATGTTCAGTTTTACTTGTGAAAGTGTTTTACATGTCAACAGCAGTTTCTTTTGCATGATTTATTATCCGGTTGGGTATTTATTGCTGCAATCTATCTGCATTCTGAATGGTCAAACAGTAATTGTCTAAATTATTGGTCGGTGTTTTACTTTTTGGTTGAGTGGCAATTCGTCTGTGCATCCAATGTCATTACCTTTATTATTTGTGCCATCCCCGTTATTTGATGTGAAGTTGTTATCTTGATAAAGAAAATCTTATTTTTCATAAATAATAATAAATACAGTAAAAGTTGGGACTTATTCATGTAGTGTTTGTGAGCAGGTTTGTGTTCATTAGTTCCAGTGAAGAACAGTTACCTAGAGTCTCTTTGAGCTGCTTTGTGCGTCAAAATGTTTTTTTTTGAGTGGCAGGGATTACTCTTATTATAATTCACTCCAGTACCTTTATTGGTGGTTGCTCGTGTTTCCTTTTAAATAGAAGAATTATTGAATTGATAAACTAGTAAAAGTTATGTGCAAATAACTAATAAAAATGCATATTCATTGGCCGTGTTTTATTATTATTATCAATGGCTGAGGTTGTGAATGATTTAAATATTATTGGTTCATGTTTCTTAACAATTCATTTTTATTGTTTGTACACTTTTATTACTGTTAGTAATTGTTTCCGATTATCTTCTTGGTACTTCTTCTTTCATTTATCATTAAGAGCTTATTGCATCAGCGTAACTGACCTTTTTATTTTATTGTTTTTTATAATTTGACATTCAAAGTGTAGCGTCGTCTTTTTATTTAGAATGTTTTGGTTTTTTTTTTATCTATATGATGATTTAAACTGTATTTTTTTTACTGATGCGCAGGAGGAAGACAATGGTGCTGGGTACTTGGTGCAGCCCGTGGTGGGTGGTCAGGTTGATGAAGAAGAAGCTGCTGCTACTGGCACGGAAGATGGTGAGCAGGAAGAAGAAGTGGATGATGATGATGAAGGTCATCTTCCTTCAAATTCAAATATAAAGAGAAAGCGGAAAGGTTCGAGTGATGATGAAGATGACGTGATGGAGTCGGCATCAAAGAAGAAACACTGCTAACAACGTTTTTTATTTTGTTTGTCCGTCCCACTAGAACAGGGATAGTGGTAGTTATTTGGTTAGGAGAGAGACAGAGAGTTCTTCTTTGGGTATGTGGATGAAATCAGTTCAACTGATAGATTCAGTTGAGGATGATACAAGCAGGGAGGGAGGGAGGGAAAGTGTCCGTTGCTGCTGCTTTGGTTTCAAAAAGCCGTTAGTTGATTTGTCACTTCTTTTAAATGGCAGTTGAGATCCAATGTTCGTACACACGAATAGTTTCCTTTTACCGCCAAAAACCTCTCTCAAAGGCTAGCGGGTTGGGTCAACGCCGTCGGGTGCTGCTTCTCCTCTGTACTCGATTGACAATGTCGACAAAGTATTGGGGGGTGAAGGTGGATTTTGGTTTTCTCGTCCGTAGACTCCATCTCCTCCCTTACTTTAAGGCAGAAGAAGAGAGCTGTCAGAGGGAAAAACGAACAAAGCGAAGAAGCGAGCCTGTAGTGCCAGCTGTTATGCATTATAAATGTTTGATAAAAAGTTACGATTTGTCCCTACTCTTTAAATAGTAAGGAGTGTAATTAGATTTTTTTTTTTTAACTTCAAAACATTTCCATTACTTAAATTGAAAGGTTAAAGTTTGCCCAATATTACAATCACTACGAATAAGAGTACAAAGTGTGGGTGGGGTTGTTCAACCCAATTATCAATACATATTCCCAATCTCGATTGAATGGCAATTCAGTTTGCGCATTCGTTTGCCATACGTGGAATTGCATTTCACTCCACATAATGAAAGACCGTAGCCCGTTGTCGGATGTTGTCACAGATCGTCCGTATGCGCCAATGGTTGGATTGCTCTTTTAGTTGGTTGATCACCGTCTTCGAGTCCGATTCCGCTACGAGTCGGGTCCAGCCTTTCTCTGTCGCAAGTTGTATTCCTATTCGGACTGCTTCCGCTTCAAGTTCTTCTACTCCATGACCATACATCTTCTGGTTCGTTCCACCAACAACTGTGCCGTCCGCGTTCCTAGCGATCACTCCGATGCCTCCTATCTTCGTGCGGTGACACCAAGCAGCGTCTACGTTGAGTTTCACTGTCCCTGGCTCTGGTTGCTGCCATTGTTGTCTTCTTGCTGGTCCTCCCTGTTCTTTCACCGGTCTGGGTATCTTGTTGAATTCGTCCAGCATCTTCTTAACTTCTGCAACAGTGTGGGACAGATTTGGTTGTGCCTGCTCAAACACTGCTTTACACTGTTTCTTCCAAATTGTCCAGCATGTCCAGAGGCAGGTCTTCCAGCGCTTCTCTTTCGTCTCTGGGTTGGGGTGTGGCTCATTCTGTCTCCTCTATAGCCAGCTCTGGATTGAGTCGTAGTTCCTATGATCATCGTGAAGACCCAGAGTTCCTCGCCAAACTCCATTGGTCCAGCTACACTTGAACAACATGTGTTCTGTATCTTCATGTAAACCACACATACAACAGTTTGGACTTACATTCATGTGCCTACGTACCAGATTAGTTTGAACAGCAAGAGAGTTTGTCAACATCTTCCAGGCAAAGTTCCTGATCGTCGGTGTCGTATGCGTACTCCAGATAGATCGCCATATGGAGGTGGCTCTGGTCTCACGCCCATTGAGCTCTGCTGGGTTTCCTTCCTGTGCCTCTCGCAGTCGATGATATACCGAACGCACGGTTGCCACCCCGTCTTTAGTATATGGCCATATCAGCATGTCAGGGCACTCTTCTGCTGGAATTGGTACCTGCAGAATATGTTCAGCATCCGTAGGGCAGAGTGTTGATCGAGTTCTCTGCTCATTCCAGGTTCTGTTTGGTTGAATCAACTCAGCAACCTTCATGTCTTCATTTCGGTCTGTCCTCTGGTGATCTTCCATTCGCCAACCCTGCTTGGTATAGATCCTCGGATCCGAGCATGCCCGAATACTCCGACCATCCCCGACTATCCATAGGCCCTCTCTTATAAGCAAGTCTCGACCGTGTAAGATGCTCGCCCATCCCCATGAAGCACGAGCCCCCTTGTTAGCCGATTTAAAATCCCCAGCCGGGTAGTACATTCCCTTTAAAACCTTGACCCAAAGAGACCCGGGTTCCTTACTAACCCCTGCTGCCATCTTTGTTAGTAGTGCAATATTGAATGTTTCAAGCTCTCTAAAACCTAGTCAACCTGTGTCCTTTGTTTGAGCGAGCACGTCCCATCTTCTCCAGTGTATCTTTCTCCCTTCTGGTGTCTAACCCCACCAGAAGTTAGCTATCAAGGTATTGATCTCCGAGCACCATGTCTTTGGTATCTTAAACAAGCTCATCACATAGGAGGGAATCGCTGTAATTACCGATTTGATGAGGACTTCCTTTCCTGCCTGGCTTAGTGTCTTTGTCCGCCATCCATTCAGTTTCTCCTTGATTCTCTCCTTTAGGTATCCGAGTGCCTCACGCTTAGATCTTCCCCAATACGTAGGTAGACCTAAATATTTCCCGGGTGTTCCCCAAACCGTAGGTAATTAGATAACTTTACTATATTGGAACAAGTTTCATTTAGGGAATTAAGTATGCCAAAAATGTACTATGTTTAGTTAAATTATTTTTGAATGTAATATATTTTTTATGAACTGTATTTCATTATGTTTGATTTTAAATAAAATAGTTATATTTTTCGTATAAATAACTGATAAGTCATAAAAAAAGTATTTAATACATACTTTTTATTTTTTAAAATTATTTAATTTACCTCTAATTTTATTTTCCTCCAATTGTCCAATCACTATCTCTTATAGTTTTGTTTTCATATGAATTTTTAACGAACTCTGTCTTTGTCGCTGCCCTAGCTGTGAGTAGGGCTTACAATGGGGCAGTAAAAAAATAAAATTCATGGTTATAACCACCATTTTTTTACATGGTTAACCGTACCATTATAATGTTCTGCAATTATGGTGATGAATTTTCTATCCGTAATGATTATGGTTATGGTATTTTAGTCATACACAAGGTTATAACCATGGTTATTATATAAATATATTAATAACTTAATATTAATATATTAGTAAATACTAGTAATAGAAGTATGATTTTAACTTTTAGATGTCACGAATCCATAATTTCATGGTGAAATGTAATTGCATTATGTCAATGTTAAATTATAGTAATGTTAATTTTGAATGGTGCTAATGTTGAATGATATTAGTGTTGAATATTTATGTTGTTTGTGACATAACTTTATGTATTTATTTAGACAACATTCATGCTATTCTATTACACTTCACATGTGGTATGGTTATACAGTTAAAATCGTGGTTAATAACCACAGTTATGGATATGGTATTGAATATTGTACCCGTAATGATTATGGTTATTGTATGCAATTTAAAAATATGGCATGGTTATGGTATTTGTGATACTCGTACCATACATTAACCATTGCCAGCCCAAGCAGTGAGAGAATCCCCCTCCGATAACAGTCGGAGCTCTTCCCTATCATCAACCTCCGACCGTGGCATGCACGTTCAGACGTTCGTGGAGCTCTGGACTGCGTCAACCTGGGTTGCAAACTGCATCACATAAACCCTACACAAATCACCCCCTTCAAAACCAACACCCTAGTGAATCTGTTACAGCCAGAATAACTCCCCAAACTCTGACCCTCCGACTGTGGAAAGCACTCTTAGGCAGTGCTGAAACATACAGCCTCGTATCCTGATGCTGCATGCTGCGATAAAAATCCTCACCACAGACTCCCCTCGCTAAACCCTAGCCGTAGTAAACCCTATTTTTTAGAAACCCTAGCTGATATTCTTGTTTTTGTTGTTGTTCGCAGGTTGAGACGACTCTGGAACATCAACCTGTTTATGCTACCCTAGGTTGAATGCATGGTGTCCCCCCAACGAGCTGTGTTGGACCTGACCTCAGACCCCCACCTGTCGAAATCAGTTCGGTTCGCCAACAAACTGATAACACAACAACCAATCCAATTTGTGATGATCCAGAACATATTAAAGGTTGCATGGGCGAAATATGATAATGTGGAGATAGTGGACTTAGCATAGAACGTCCTAATGCTCAAATTTGAATCAGACCAAGACAAGGAAGCCATACTTGACCACACTCCTTGGACAGTACAAGGGCATAATCCAAACACACGGAGATGGGAACCAGGCTGTAGCCTAATGGATATTGATTTCAAGTGGACACAGTTCTGGATCCAAATTCATGATCTGGAATTGGAAAAGTTCACAACCAAGAATGGATGGAAGATTAGGAATAGTGTGGGAAGATGCAAAGCTATTGAAGAGCAAAATGAGCAAATCAGAAGAGACTTCATTCGAATTAAGGTGGAGATGAATAATAAGAACCCCCTCCATGCAAGATTCTGGTGGAAAAATTCAAAAGGAATAAAAAAAATGGGCGAACATAACATATGAAAGGCTCTCGGGTGTATGCTATGATTGCGAAATACTTGGAAACTTCTCCCAACACTGCAAGAAAAACGCTGTCATGTTGGACATAATGAAGGATACACTGATGTACGAGTCGTGGATGGTGGGAGTGAAAACAAAAGGCAATATAAAAAGATATAATGTTGGAGGAAGGGAAGAAGAAAGTCAGGCCAAAACAGCTTTCCGAAGATGGAAAGGAAAGGTGACCAGCTGCTCAAATGCGGAACCAAAAGAAAAACTCGGAACCAAACAAGCCGAGAGTTCAACATTTACAAGGAGAGGTCCAACCTGGAAGAAGGCAATAACATAGGGCAAGAGATGGAGATAATATTGGCCAACTCACATGACAGTGAGTACCAGACAAACAAGCCTCAAGAACCCTCACCTAGACATGAATCCATACCCCTACACCTAGACCTCAACAACCTGTCAAGAAAATAGCGAAATCTTACTTATCTAGTAACAATCCAATACAATTGGTTCTCGGAAACTCATGCGTACATGAACCCAAACTTCAACACCCCAAAGCAAACCCACTCGCCAAGTCAAAGACTACTCAACCACTACCCTACGAAGAACCCCTACCCCTACCGATCGGAGCCTTCCCACATTGCATACCACTAAACCTAACCCTGCCACACCAAATAGAACCCCAAAAAATGAACACACCATAGCTCACATCACCCATGACCATACCTTAAACCTCCCGAACCACAACTCCGGACCATCAACCCTACCCCACACACCAAAGCAAGAAACCCCACAATGCACCCATCAATGGAACCATCCCCACTGAGAACACAAACCCCTACCTTCACCCAAACAAGTCATAGTCCATGCCTTCAGAGAATGGAAATTAAGAGGTCATATCCGGTATAGGAAGACGAAGGATCATCAACTAAAAGGTATAAAATAATGACCAAGGAGGCCAAACAAATGGAGGAGAAAAACAAACCCGGAAGGACAAGAAAAACGGCTCCAGTTTGAAGAAGAAGTCAAAGGAGTACGAATAGAAGAAGAAACACAAAAGAAAGTAATACTGAAAAGGGCTCTGGTAGCTGTCCCATAATAGCTACATGAGACCAATGAATCTACTATGTTGGAACTGCCAGGGTCTGCAATCCTCCCTGACAGTTCAAGTGCTCAAAGCTGGTGCAACCCTCCATCATCTTCCTCATGAAGACGAAGAACCCGATTGGTGTATGTGAGAAAATAAGGAGGATGACAGGCATGTCAGAGGCTTATTATGTACCACCTCTAGGTATTGGAGGAGGAATCACGGTGTGATGGAGAGAATAAGTACAAGTGGAGTTTCTATATCAAGATGAAAACATAGTTGATTGCAAAGTCACAGATGAAGAAGGACGATCATGCATATAACGTAGGTGTACGGAGACCCCGAATTCAGTAACTAGATCAAAAACTAGGAGATATGAAAAATGGTAGGATTAATTACTTAATTGGTTACACATGTTTGAGTATTAATCAGAATGGTTACACATGTTTCAAAATGTGACTAATTGGTTTTGCTATGTGGCTAATTGTTTTTTTTTTTTTCTGTTCATCGTCAGAAATCATCGTTAACTTAGCCATGTGCCTAGTATGTGACCCTAAACCCATATGAAGTTATGAAAATGCCCTTGACTCCTTCATTATAAGTAAATGTAATTTTGAACCCAATCGTCGAATCGCCGAAATGAAGAAACCAGTGGTTGAAGATGAAGAAGGAGTCTAGAGGTTCCATGGTTGGCGATGAAGAAGGAAACCAGTGAGTTCATCCCCCAATCCCCTAGAACAGTCTGGAGGTTCCATGGTTGCTCCAATTTTGAGGTAATTGCAAGAATTTTGAGTATTTCGTCCTAATTTTTCATTTGATTGTGAAACAACCCTAGTTTTTGTAAGAACCCTACTTGGAGTGGAAGCATGAATAAGAGAAATCTCAAAATTGAAAAGCAGACCGAGGTGGAAGTGGAAGAGAGGCACCAGATAGAGGATTTGTTGTTGAATATTTTGTTGAAATGGGTTGCAGTTCTGTACTGATGTTCTTCAGAACCTGGGTTTCAGTTCTTCAAATCCAGGGTTTCATTGAATAGTTTCTAAATTAAAGAGTTCATTCTAACTTGAAATTTGATTAAATGGTTATATATGTTATCCTAGAATGTGATTAAAAGGTTACATATGTTTCCTTGTAATGTGATTAAATGGTTACGTATGTTTTCTTAAAATGTGGTTAATAGGTGAACTTTAAAGCGTAGTATGTGATTAAATAGTTAAACACGTTTCATATAAATGTGATTAAATGGATAAAATGTCGTAACAGTATGAACAAACCCATTTCATTCTAAGGTCCACAGAACCATCCATTTACAACAAAACATCCGGAACAAGTTCAACATCAATTCACAAAACAGTTTCAACCTGATAAGGCCTATAAGCTAGTACTAAATACAATCGAAATTTAATCACTTGTTTTATTTACAATTAATCATCCAAGATAGAGAACATGTGACCTGCTTTGTTTGCTTAATGCTTATCCTAGTATTTAGTTAGAGTTGCATCTCAGGCAATCGACAATTGACTTGCTGAACGGGGTAAGGACGAAGAAGATTGAACGCTATCCTCACTCAAAGGATTGACAGTTCATATCCCCCAACACGACCCATTGTCCGAATTTTGGCATGAACGACTCTTTCCATATATCGTTTTCTCTTTATTTTTCCTTGAAACTTTTCTCATCATCTAACGAATCTTTGAAGAGTAATTTCTGTCATGCTCAAATGATACCTTTTCCACCCAATTCTTCGGAACTTTTTCTGCTTCAAGAATCCAAACATATCTCTGAAGAAACAAACAATTTTAGCGAACAACAAACTATGTGCCTTAATGAGTACAAACAAAGTCAAGGGGTTGTTGGAAAACTACAACCTTTGTCGCCGCTTAAAATCCTTATTCCAACTTGCTATTTTTTCAGGTCAATCTCCTTATCACAATTTGACCCCCCAAAAACCCTCCTAATCACAAACCAAATCACCAATACTTTGAGACCGATCAGTGTAATTGCTCAGAAAAGGAACCCAATAAGAATTTCAGGAAACATCAACGCCATCTCAATTCAATTTCAGAAAGTTTGCTCCGATCAATACAAGCAACCATGATACCACGTCAATTATAAGAATCGAGATGGATACCCATGTATCTGTCTAATTTGGCACATATATTCGGTGTGAGAAGAAGAAGAATCAAGAAATACATAATCTGGCACCTCTTATTTTCTACGCATCATTAATATTCTTATGTCCTCCGACTCTACAAGGGAATTTAACAGACCCAATATAAGCAAAGGCAAGCCCAAAGTAGTCAGTGAACCAAGGGAATCAGTTGTATATTCTGGTGTTTGTAACCTTCGCCTGCCTCAGCTACTTTAACCACCTTCGGCTTCTTCAGCTTCACCTTATTCACCACGCCAACACCGACATTTTCCACAACCTCGGATGGGTCCTCATCGCTATCTTCATCGTCTTTAGAAATCTCAGCATTCACACGGAGGTGGAGCAGGGGAAATAGGGGGAGGCTCGTGAAAGTGACAGAAGGGTGGAAAATTATTTTCAAATATAGTAAATTAGTGAAATATGAGTCACGTGTTATGCACATGCAAAATTGACGGAACATTTGACGATTCACTAACGGATTAACCAATTAATCACATTGTAAAAAACATGTGTAACCATTAAGTCAATCAGTAGAACCAATTAATCACATTTTCAAACATGTGTAACCATTCTGAACAATGGCCAAATATGTGTAACCATTTAAGTAATTAACCCAAAAGGTTATGAAGAGGGCGTCGAGATCCATAGATTTGCGCGGGCGACTTCAATGATATTAGCTCCCAACATGAGAAATCAAATGGATGCGCAAAAAACGAACGACACATGGACGAATTCAACTCAATGATTTATGACCTAAACCTCATAGATCTCGGTTTCAAAGGGAAAATGTATACGTTGTGCAACTACAGAAAAGAACCTGACAGAGTATGCAAAATATTGGATAGAGCACTGTCAAATACGCAATGTATAACAACATTCCCCAGGACGCAAATAACAACTGAACTACCAATTGGATCGGATCATTCACCGTTGATAATCATGATTTTAATTGATTATTATGAGTATGAAAATGTGGAATGCATACCAATAATGAATAAGGCACGGGAGAAGTAGTACCCATGCCAAACCTACAGTGTGGTACTTAGGAAGTTGGGAGGATGCTGTAGTGCACTGATAGACTGGAGTAGAAGGTGTTTTGGCAACAACAAAACGAGAGTAAATGACTTTATGGATGAACTTAAAACCATCACAAGAAGTAACAACAATGGTGACCAAGATGAGGAACAAAAGATAAAAGATAAACTCAAAGAATTCTGGAAGATTGGAGGAGATATACCGACACCAACGATAAAAAATCAAGTGGTTAAAGTACGGGGACATGAAATCAAAATTCTTTCACCTATCAACCATAAAACGAAGACGACAAAATATGATATCTCGACTAAAAAATGAGAATGATGAGTGGGTATCGGTAGAAACTGAAATAATGTCCCTTATGCACGAGTTTCTTGCAAACATGTACACATCCAAGGGCACCCTCCAGAGGGCCGAAATGTTGAATGTTGAACCACACATCCTGGATGAGGATACACATCAAGAAATAATGAAGGAAGTAAAAGAACAAGAAGTGCGACAGGCGATCTTCCAGATGGGGGTCTCGAGCTCCAGGGCCAAACAGTTTTTCAGGGATATTTTACCAACGGTCATGGTAAGTAGTAGGCAACGATTTGCTCGCCATGGTCAACGCTTTCATACGAACAGGTAAGTTCCCTCCAACTATCAACCAAACTGGGACTATGCAATTCTTGCTACAAAATAATTACGAAAGTGTTGTGGCATATTTGCCAGGACTAATTACTACATATCGAAGTGCTTTTGTGGCAGGACGATTAATTCAAGACAACGTGATCAGTCCACATGATGTATTCCATTCTCTCCACACTCGACAATTTACAAAAAGAGAAGAATGTGTGCTAAAACTGGATATGCAGGAAGCCTATTATAGGGTGGAATGAGAGTTCTTATTAGAAATAATGTAGAAATTGGGTTTATGCGAAGTGTAGAGAAACTGGATTAAGGAGTGCATATCCTCGGTAACCTATAGAATTCTTGTGAATGAGAAGAAGTCAAATGTTATTCGGCCAACAAAGGGATTACGTTAAGGAAACCCCCTATCACCGTGTCTTTTCATTATCTAGGAACATCGAGAAAGTAGTTACCGAGAAAAGAATAGAAGGAATCCAATTGAAAAGTAGATGCCCAGAGCTACATCATATGTTCTTTGCAGATGACTCACTCTTCTTCGTCAAAGCCTCTCAAACAGTTGTACAAAATTTGACCGCAATCTTTGATGGCTACGGACGAGCATCTGGGTAACACATCAATGCAGCAAAATCTTGCATATATTTTAGTGCAAATGTGTGTCGGTCGAAACCAGGAGAAGAGTGGCGACAACATGCGACATACATAATGTGGGAAACCCGAGAAAATATCTAGGAATCCCAACTAAATGGGGCAGATCAAAAAAGGATGCACTGAATTACCTGAAAGCCAGAATACAAGGATGGAAAACGACGACACTAAACAATGACGTAAAAGAAACTCTTATAAAAGTTGTCATACCAACTATCCCTACTTATACAATGAGCGTGTTTAAGTTCCCAAAGACGCTGTGTGACGAAGTTAATGCAATGATCGCGAGGTTTTGGTGGGGTGGTTCATCTATGCAGACAATGATACACTGGAAGAAGTGGGACACAACGATGACAACCAAACAATACAGAGGTATGGGTTTCAAGGATTTCAATACTTTCAATTTGAGTTTACTGACAAAGATGGCTGCAAGGACGGTAAATGAACCGAATACTCTATGGGTACAACTACTTAAAGGATTATACTATCCAAGAGGGGACTTCATGAGGGCAACAAAAGGAGCACGAGCATTATGTTGATGGACAAGTATTCTTGAAGGAAGGAACTTACACAGGGACTAAGGGTTCTAGATTGTGGGCAACGAAACAAAGATCAACATAACAAAAGATGCCAGTATATACAAAGGGAATAACCAAAGAATTGATTGTCAACTTATAGTCTCGGTAATCGCAGAGGCCCCAGTAGCAACTTTGATTCGTGAAGACGGACAATGGGACGAGCCATACATTCAACAGGTGGTGAAGACAGAGACGATGAATGACATAATGAGAGTTCCTATACCACATGATCCGTGCGAAAACCTAATTATATGGCCACACAACAAGGAAGGGAAGCAAACAACGAAATCAATATACCACCACTCCCGACAAATGAGCACGGTGATAGATAGGCCTTTGACGACATCAAGTAATATACGAAAGACACTATGGCTGGCAATATGGAATGCAGGGATTCTTCCGAAAGTAAAGATGTTCATGTGGAAGCATACTTCAAATTCCATAGATGTTCGACATAATCTAGTCCGGAGAGCAATGAATATCGACCAAGGATTCCCATATTGTGGCGAACCGAAGACTAGAGAACATCTTATTTTCAGGTGGAACTGTACAAGACCTATATGGTTCGGGTACCTCGGCGTTCGAACTTAAAATTCCACTGCCCAGACGATAAAGGAATTTCTCTTGGAGAGAAAGGATGAACACTGCGGGCACAAAGGGATCATGGAGAGGAGATGGAATACCATGACAATAACATGCTGATAGTTGTGGAAAACTAGGTGCCAACTCGTCTTCGAGGGTATCACCCCGAACCCAATTGAAGCGGTAAGAAGAATTCGTATGGAGGTAGCCAAAATTCAAGATGAGCTGACCCACGTTGTATTCTCTTAGCAAGCGTCACTCCGATTGGAGATAACCTCAGAGATTGTTCTGACGCTCACCTTTATAGAGACACTAGATGAGCTTCTCGACCGAAGGGAACGAAGAGCAGCTACTCGTCTCACGAACACTTTCAAGGTTGAAGAGACCACCTCACAGCCCCAGTACCAGGATGCGCCTCCCTCTACGTCACAACCATGCCCACTTCCAATGAATGTTGTTACACTAGGTACCCGGACGACAATGACCAGGAAGGGAATAGAAGAGCTGGTTGCTCGGACCGTGAATGAACAGAAGGGCAGGGTCATGCCTCACTTACTGGATAGGGCATCGTATCCTTTCGTCCATGAGATATTGGCGGTCACAGTGCCACCTCATGTTCAAACCCTCCGAATCGACTACTACAAAGTGGAATGAAATCTTGTAGAGCACATTCAAAGGCACGAAGCCTCCCTCCTGGGTTGGACCAACAACAACAACGGTTTTGTGCTTCTCTCTCTCGCCACCCTAGGAGGTGTTACCTCACATTGGTTTTTTGGGATGCCTAAAGCCTCAGTTGTTAGGATTAATAGAACATTATGACGTGAAGAAGATTAACAAGAAAAACATTTGACTCCATTGTATTGAGAAACTTATTATTTTGTACATAGAGAACTACGTATATATAGTATAGAGAGAACTAACTATATATATTGATACTATCTATAAATATACTCATACTATCTTTCTAACTATATATATAATTGTAAAGAATAAACTAAATATAAAGGGATAACCTAATTAATATAGATAGAATAAAGGATAAAGGATAATAGAAGGATAATCTAGACTAGACTACATAATATTCTAATATTCACCCATGTTCTTTGATTTTCTTGATTTATATTACTATAACATTCACCCATGTTCTTTGCTTTTCTTGATTTTTATCCTCAAACTTTAAAATTTGCTAAATTGGTCCCCAAATTTTCAATGCTTTTTTGCTTGTGTCCGATCCCCAATCCAATCTTGATCAAATCCTCAATCGAATTAAGCTCGCACATCTTCATCATTGGTGAGATACTCAACATTCAAATTCAAGTTTATCAAGCTAAAATCCATATGAAAAAGAACAAGACTCGATCATGCGTACCATCTTGATCATCTCGTCGTGGTCATGCCGTAAAAGAAAGAAGGGTCATCCCGGTCATGTCATCGCGGTGCCATCTCAGTCATGTCGTCGTGATCATACCGTAGTGGCTAAAAAACTAATCTAAAATCTGAATTCCAGCATTCAAATCCTCTATTGAATCCATTGTAAATCATCAAAAAACTTGGTTGTGCAAACTCAATGTGATCACACATCTTCACGATACCAAACCGGCATTTCAACATTTTTTGTAGAGGTATTGGATCAGCAAATCAGTGATTAAATTCAGCCTATATTGAGCAAAGAATCCAGCAAAGAACCAGCACAGAATCGCAGCAATGATCCAACACAGAATCGCAGCACTTATCCAACACATAATCGCAGCAAAAATCAGATGATCACGATTATCGCAGCAACACATATCGTGCCATAGACAAATCAGTCTTTCTGCATTTCTCTCTGTAGGAAACCCCCAAAACCTATGGTTTGATCCCGTGAGAGTTTCAATTAAGCCTCGATTTGGCTTTATCCCATTGACATTAATTGCCATTTGAGCTCCCACCAATCAGATGAAGCTGCGGAGATCTACTGCAGATTGACGCGACATCTCCATGCAAGGTGAGTCCGTTCCGCAATTTGCTAAAGACGTAAACTTCTGCACCTTCCCCCACGCAACTGAGCTTCGTTTCCGACAGGAAAACTCTGCATTTTTCCCGACCAGCACCGTAGGAACCATGGAAAGGGAACCCTCTAGGCCATGACCACGCACCCAATCCCACAGTGAGTGAGCGCCATCGATATATTACCTTCTTTCTGGTGTAGGTTTGTCAGGTTTGCAGGGAGCAGAGCGGCAGTGACGACACTTGGGGTTGAACCAGCCATGAATGTCAATTCCAATGAAACAAGAAAACCTCATAAACGAATTGTGGACCTAGACTTTAACCCTCAGCTGGAGCACGAAGACTGTTATGTGAGGAGGGTTCTGGGACCGAAACAGGTCAAGATGAACACAATTAATAGAGTCCTAGCTCACGCATGGGCACGATATGGAGGAGTGGACATCTCCGAGGCTGAGCCAGGCACGTTTCTCTTCGAGTTCGACCGAGAGGAGAACATTCGCAGCATCCTCGACAAATCGTCGTGGGTAGTCAACATCAAACGGTGGGATCCTAGAATCGGAATCAAGGAGGTTGAGTTTCATCAGGTAAATTTCTGGGTCCAAATACATGACCTAAGATTAGAGAAATTTAGTGCCAAAATTTTTTGGAAAATTGAGAACATGCTTGGGAGGTGCCTAGAAGTAGAACCGAACATGGGGAAAGTTAATAGAAGTTATATGAGAATGGGAGTTGAGATAGACAGGAATGAACCGTTGATGGCGGGGGGTTTGGTGGACGAACTCCCAAGGAAAGGAAAGATGGGTATCCGTTAAATATGAAAGGCTATCCGATTATTGTTAGGGTTAATAGGTCCAATAGTACCATAAGTTTGGGCCATGTGATCGGATGGTACCATATGTTTTTTGATGTGGTTAAATGGTCTGTTATGTTTGGAGCATGTTGTCCTATGGTACTCTGTTAGTTAACCGTTAGATTTTTCTGTTAAATGGTCAATGTCAGCACCACGTCAGCTCCACATCAGCGCCACTAGATATATAATATAATATTTAATTTAAAAAATAAAAATAAATAGCAAAATTTAAAAAAATAGGGAAACAAATATGAAAAAAATCGGAAAAATTATAAAAAATTTCAAAAAATATTTTAAAACTTTATATATTAATAAAATGTATTTTTTTAAAAAAAATCAAAAATTGAAAAAAAAAAACTAGGTTGGACCCTTGGGGTCCAATTGACCCAGCCAAGGGTCGAACCCTGGGCTGGGTTGGACCCCCACTAGGTCGCCTGACCTGGGCGACCAGGTCTCGGTATGACCCAGCCCTGGGTTCGACCCTGGCTGGGTCAATTGGACCCCAAGGGTCGAACTAACTTGGGGTCCAATTGACCCAGCCAGGGTCGAACCCAGGGTTGGGTTCGACCCATACCTGGTCGCCCAGGTCAGGCGACCTGGTGGGGGTCCAACCCAGCCCAGGGTTCGACCCTTGTCTGGGTCAATTGGACCCAAGGGTCCAACCCTAGTTGTTTTTTTTTTCTTTTCAATTTTCAATTTTTTTTTAAAATACCTTTATAAAAAATACATTTTATTAATATATAAAGTTTTAAAATATTTTTTGAATTTTTTTATAATTTTTTTTCGATTTTTTTCAATTTTCCCTATTTTTATTATATTTCCTATTTATTTGTATTTTCCAATTGCCACATTAGTGCCACGTCAGCGCCACGCCAGTGCCACGCCAGTGTCACGTCAGTGCCACGTCAGCATTCCGTTAGTTAACATTGACAGCAACAGTAATTTGGACCAAATAACAACATTGCGAAACTGATGGTACCATAAAATAACATAGGGGTACCATCCGATCACATGGCCTAAACTTATGGTACCATTGGACCTATTAACCCTTATTGTTATGAGTGCAGGATGTTGGGACACACAACCCAAACGTGCAAGGACGAGGTGAAGATGTCTCATCAGGATGAGAAATTCTCGACCTATGGACAATGGTCGGTCGGGGTAAGGCCAAAGCAGGACACGAGGCAGGAAGAGGGCCAGAGAAGCCAAACCAAACCAGGGCCAAGGAGAACATGGTCAGACATAATTTCCGAGGTTAGACAATCGAAGAAGGGCAAGCACAAAGCTGACAAACCAAGCGAGACGAACAGTCACAAAGCCACAACAATGAGACCAACCGGACAGATGTTGGTGCGGATGGGATGGAGATGGAGTCGTGGGTTGATAAGGGCAAATAATGAGAGAGAAGTAGTGCGGAACTGATCGGAGAGGATCACATAATGGAGCTGAATGAAATACCGGGAGACCTAAGAAGGGAGTAAAACAAAGACCAACTGTCGACCCTGACAAATGTGGTCGATCAGTCCATAGGTGGGCGAGCTATACCCAAGGGGCCAACATCCATCCAGCACCGGTGGTTGAGACGGGACCAACATGGAAGGAGCCACCATCTCCAAATATCGTCCACCCTAGTGATCATTTAACTACCGGAGAGCTCCAACACCGACCACAATATGGTCACCACCGCACCTATCATGAACTACACGATGGAAAACCCACTGGACTCACCACCCTCCACGCCGACACATGACATCAGGATCACAAACTCGGGATTGAGCCCTTACCTGAACAAGATGACGTTAAACGAACGGGTAAATAAATGGAGGGTCAACCGAGCATGAAGAAGCCTAGGGTTGGGTTGGAAGCCATTTGGGGCGAGCAAGAACCCCTAGGTCAACACAAGAACCCCTAGGCCATCATCGCTTCCTCGGAGAGGGCGCCACCGAGAGCGGAAATACCTCCGGAAGTCATTTTGTCACCTGCCTTTACCGCAACACTTGATGAGCTTCTCGATCGAAGAGAACAGAGAGCAGTCACCTGAGCTTCTCGACAACCAGAAGCAGTCAGTATGGAGGAGGAGGCCACCTCTAGACCGTAGTACTATCAAGCACCACCTACAGCATCGCAGCTCGCTCATCCACCCATGAACAGCGTTACGGGGACAACGATGGCAGTTACTCTTGGCGCCATGACCATGGAAGTGATTCAGGAGTTGGTTTCTTAGAAAGTGAAGGACCAGAAGCGCAGGGTTATACCACGCCTCCGTGATAGGGCATCGCATCCCTTCACCCCCGAAATATTAGTAGTCCCTATACCACCTCATGTTTAGCCGCCTAAGATTGACTACTACATAGGTGAGGGAGATCCGATCGAATACATCGAGAGGCACAAAGCCTCCCTCCTGGGGCGAACAAATGATGACATTCATTTCTGTTAGAGGATATGATTAAGTTTTAGAATTTAAGGAGTGTTATAGTTTAGGTACTGATTTGTAATTAGTTGAAAGTTTCAACTACTGTTTCTCCTATAAATACTCGTACCGGTATTTCAAAATTAACGAAGAAATATTTTTCCCTCCATTCTGTTTCAATTGCATTTTCGTTTTCTTCAAGCAATCTTATTCTCAGGATCACTTCAATTTCGCTCTCCTCTTCCTAGTGACTTAAGGATGCGTCGCCTCACATTGGTTCTTTGGACTCCCTAAGACTTTCGTCAAGTCTTGGAGTTATCTTAACGATAAGTTCATCGTCGAGTATATGGGAGGACGACAGCTCCTCAAGAGCGTTCGAACTTTGGACCACATAAAATAGGGGAATGACAAAAATTTAGGTGATTTATATACCAGATTTAACAAGTCATCACAGGTAGCAAAATAATTCGCACTTTCGTGAGGACGCTTGGACCCAAAGGATCTGCTCTTTATGACAGTTTGAGCGTTATACCAGTCAACACGGTGGAGGAAATGACGCCTAGGGTCAAAGAGGGGAGAAAAGCGGTACGTAAAGAGGCAAAAAAGGAGGCTCAAGAAGAGAAAAAAACAGACATGCATCTTCAAAAGGCAGGAAGTGATGACCAAAAGCGTTGCCCACTGATTTCGCGCGTGAATAGAGAATTCTACGAGATTTTTACACCCCTGACCCAGGATATATAAGAAATAGTGGTGGAAATGGAAAGAAGCGACCTAGCGACGCCACCAACCCTAAGGAGCAGCGACGCGCAACTGGGAATCGATTAAAAGGCATATTGTCGTTATCACCATTGCAAGGGGAAAAACAGTGATAATTGTCGGATCTTAAAAAGGGACATTTAGAACCCAGTACAAAAGGATATCTTGAAAAACTTTGTGGCGCACCGTCAAAGGAGTAGGAGCTCTCGCCGTGAAAGAAATGCATCACCTCGAAAGGGACAGGAGCAGACTAGGGCAAAAAAGGAAGTGTAAACATTATCAACAGGGGCTTCGTTCCTGGAAAAGAAACAAGCGACGCTCGAGAAGTGTATGCTTCGAAAATCTCTGGAACCTCCTTAGATGGAAAACGCTCCAGGGAGGAAGGAGAAGTGACTCTCCTGCATGAAATGGAGCATGTGACTCGCCTGCATGAAGACGCCCATGACATCACAACTGAGATTGATGGTTATTACGTCAAGCGGGTATTGATAGACTCAAGAAGCTCTATGGGCGTTCCCTTTATCGACTCTTTGAAGAAGATGGGGCGATCTGAGAAAGACTTGAAGATAATGAATTTTCCTCTAATGGGATTCGCTTCACAAGCGACTTACCCGGTGGGGGCGATCACTTTACCACTTTACTTGTGTACTTAGGTGGGGGATGGAAGCACTCACGCTTAATGTCACATTCATTGTGGTGGATTCTCAAACCTCATACAATGTTATACTAGGCGTTCTACCTTGAACCTAAACAGGATGGTCCACTCCACGTACCATCAAATGATGAAGTTTCCAACTCCCCATGGGATAGAGATGGTCAGAGGCGATCAACCTGTGGTGCGCAGTTTCTATGTTCATTCGGTGTGCCACCACGTACTGAAGAGGAAGGAATCCCTGAAGATCCAAACGGAGGAAGACCCTCGGGAGGAAAGGAGTCGCCCCCAGCCAATGGAAGGATTCAAGAAGATTGAGATAGATGGTCCCAAAAAGACCGTGCAGATACGAGCGACACTCACAAAGCAAAGAAACAGAATCTTTGGTGACACTCCTTGTGAAGTTCAAGGAGTTTTTCGCATGTAAAACCAGCGACATGTCGGGATTCAGCAAGGAGATAATCACCCATGAGCACAACATATCGATCTAAACATCAGGTTGATCGCTCAGAAGCGACGCCTTGTAGTAGAAGAGAATGTGATCTTCATTAGGTAGGAAGTGGGAAAATTGGTAGATGCCAACTTCGTGAAGGAAATCAGGTTCCAGACCTGGGTGGCCAATCTTTCTTGGTAAAAAGAGCAATAGGAAATGGCGAATATGTGTGGACTTTAGGAACAATCCATAAGCTGGTCCTAAGGACTCTTATCCCTTGCATAGAATTGACCAGTTGGTCGATGCTACTTTAACCCATAAGCTGCTCAATTTCATGGATGCTTACTCATGGTACAATCCAATCCAGATGGCAGAAAACGATGCCCAACACACATCTTTCTACACAAACAACAACATCTATCACTACATAGTGATGCCCTTTGGTTTGATCTACCAAAGGATGGTGAACAAGCTGTTCGCCGGGATGATAGGCGACACCATGGAGGCCTACGTGGATGAAATGCTGGTCAAATCCATCAAGGGTATTGATCACGTGGAATATTTGAGGAAGACATTTGATCGCATGCGCCTCCACCAAGTGCATCTCAATCCGGCCAAATGCACTTTTGACGTCCAATCTTGCAAGTTTTTTTGGCTACATGGTGGTTTGTCAACGGGGATTGAAGTGAATTCTGAGAAACTAGAGGTGAGTGAGAAGATGATAGCCTGACCTATCATAAGGAGGTTCAAAGTTTGAATGGGAGACTAGCGTCGCTCAACTGCTTTTTGGCGAAAACTGATGACAAGTCCCTTCCATTCTTCCAGGTGTTGAGTGTGAACAAGAAGTTTGAATGGACCATTTAGTGTGAACAAGAGTTTCTAGATTTGAAGGCACATCTCAAGGCGCTCCTCCCAGTGGCCAAACCTACAAAGGGCGACACACTTTCCCTATATTTGGGCAAAAGTCCTGTAGCTGTAAGCTCTGTTTTAGTCAAGGAAATTGCCAAGGGACAAGTGCATGTGTACTATGTATCAAAGGTCTTTACAAAGGCTGAAATGAATTATCTAGAAGTTGAAAAGTACCTCTATGCATTGGTAATCTCAGCTAGAAAACTTCACCCCTACTTTCATGAACACAAAATCACTGTCCTAGCAAATCAACCTTTAAAGCATTTCCTACAAAACCCGGACGCCTCAGGAAGGATGATTAAATGGGTGGTTGAATTAAGTGAATTTCAAATTAAGTTTGTACCTAGAACATCTATAAAAGGGCAGACATTAACTGACTTCATTGTCGAATCTACTTGCCCACCAGAAGCCCTGCCTAAGAAGCAAGAGGAAGTGCAGGAAACATGGATGCTTCACACGGTTGTGTCATCCTCGATTGATGGCTAGGGGTAAGGATTGGTTCTTACACCACCATATGGTGGCGCTCCTTTGCGATATGCTCTGGTACTCACCTTCAAGGCTACAAACTATGAGGCAGAGTATGAAGCATTAATCATAGGTCTTAGACTAACCAAGGGTCTAGGCGTCGCTCATCTCCATGTTTATTGCGATTCACAACTCGTGGTAAACCAAGTCAAAGGAGAATATGTGACAAAGGCAGAACACATGAATGTATACTTAAATGAAGCAAAGGAGTTGACTGAAGGATTCCAAAGTTTCCAAATAGAGGCTATCCCCAGGGAGTCAAACCAAGAAGCGGATGCACTAAGTAAGTATGCATGGCAACCAACGCCTCTGCAAGTACACTTTGTAGAAAGCATCCCCAAAGGAGCAAACCGGGTATATGTGCCAGCATTTACAAAATCGTGGATTGGGTGACGCCCATACTTAAAAGCTGGCGAATTACCAGAAAATGAGGTTGATTCCAGGAGAATGTTGAGATTAGACCCAAATTACAAGATCATTGAAGGAACACTATACAAGAAGGGATTCTCCACGCCTTTTCTCAGATGTGTCGCTCAACCCGAAGCGATAATACTCTTACGAGAAGTACGTGAATGATACATTGCTTGTCACGAGGGGGCGAGATCCATTGTCTCCAAAATCCTTAACCAAGGAAACTATTGGCCCACCATGACAAAGAAGCTAAGGATTTGGTTTTGAAATGCGAATCTTGCCAAAATTATAGCCCAAAAATAGTGCGCCACCTTGCAGACTTGACTACAATTGGTGTCTCCTGACCTTTTGCACAATGGGGGATTGATTTTGTGGGACGTCTTCCCAAGTCCAAATAGCGTACCTACGTTATCGTGACAATTGATTACTTCTCGAAATGGATTGAAGCGAAGGCACTAGCGTCTACTACGGAGTTCCAAGTGATTAAATTCCTAAAATCTAGAATCGTTTTTAGATATGGAATTCCAAGCATCCTTGTAAGTGACAATGGCCCTCAATTCTCTGGCAACGAGTTGAAGTGGTTTTGTAAGGAGTTGAAAATCGAACATAGGCATACCTGAGCCAAACATGAACAAAGAACGGGGCAGGTTGAGGCAGACAACAAAACCGTTCTAAATGTATTAAAGAAGATGCTAGACGCCTTACAGGGAAAATGGACTGAGGAAATGTAAAATTTTCTTTGGGCGCTTCGAACAACACCAAACAAGCGACGGGGGAGACACCTTTTGGATTAGTGTATGGTTCTAAAGCAGTTGCCCCAACGGAAATAGCGGTAGTTTCTCACTTAGTCAAACACTTCGATGCAATGACCAATGATGACCAAAGACGTTTTGAAATAGATTTGGTTGATGATAAGAGATGGGTGTATGAACAAGTTCAAGGAAGGATGTGCCTCGCTACTGCACGATATTATAATAGGTGAGTCTCCACTCGCCAATTTTTTGTGGGGGAGAGAGTATGGAGAAAGAACGAATTCACCCATCATGATAAGATAAACAAGTTATCACCAAAATGGGAAGGACCATACAAGGTCATCGATATCCCCTATCCAAACGCCTACGTGCTAAAAGACGAAGAAGAAAAGAACTTGAAGAAAACCTTCAATGCGTAGCATTTGAAAAAGTTCTATGTTTAATATAACATTGCTAAGGGACGTGTATGTAAATTGTACTTAGAAAAATTTACGAAATTTGGTTCGTCATATACAAATGGTGTGTCCTCATTTTATCAATTTAATGGTGATTTAAGTTCAAATTTATTTATCAAAGGCGATGAAAATTTTAGGTGAACGAAGCTAAGGCAAAGAATACACGAAGCTAGGGTGTTCAAAATACTTAGCAAATTGAAGCATGCAAGATGCTAAAGTGTTCAAAACAATTAGTCGATATCGAAAACTGCAAAGGGCTAAGGCGTCTTACACACTTACCCAAATTTAAAGACAAAACATAAGGAAATTGAAGCGCCGAAAAAATTTCATGTCATTAAAATGCCTAATTACAAAATGCCTCGCCTGGAGGACTTAAGGAAAGGAAAAGGGATTAAGTATAAATCTAAGACTAGGTAGAGTCGGCTGGCGGATCCTCCTTTGGAGGAGAAGGTTGGCAAGGCTCTTTCTCAGTAGGTAAAGGTGATAGTTAAGAAGAATTCACCTCAGCCAGGGCGGATTCGGCTACTGGGGTGCGCTTGGAGCGACGAAGATTAGATGGTTCAGGAGATTCACTATCATCCCATGAATCGTACTCAGCCGCCTTCTGTACTTCCGCCTCCCTGGCTTGATACGCCAGGAACTCCTTCAAGGGGAACTGGGTGTCGACATTAAGAATGTCCTTGGACAAATCCTTAACCTCCGCGACCGAGGCATCCCGGCTCCACAGCGCCACCTTAATCTCGAACTGCTCGCTCTTTAGGTGGTCCATCACCGCCTTGTGAGCACTCATCTCAAGGCGTTTGGTAAGCTCTTGCTTAAGTAGCGAAGCCTCCTCTCCAGTCTTGGTGGCACGCTCCTCAGCAGTCACGACGCATGCCTCAAACTTGGCACACTGACTCTTCAGTAGCTCAAGTTGTTTGCAGATAACTTCTACTTGAGAAACTGCCTCCTTCACCTTCACCCTCGCCTGAGCCTCCTGAAGCTCTTTGGCTCGGCGCGACGCCTGTATCTCCAGTTCGTCGCTCCATTTGATGCTCAACCTCTCGAACTCGCTTGAGCTCAGCGGCGGTCGCCTCTCTTTTCTTAGAAAGCTTCACAAGGGCGGCTCCCATTTGGAGTTGCAGGGGGAGCATCTGAAAACCAAGTGTTAGTCGCAATACTTATAAATTTTTTGAAGACTAAGGATGAATGAGTTCTTACCTAAGAATAGAAGGTGAGCCCTTGGAGCACTAAGTTGTCAATGGTGTTGCCGCTTTTGTCAATGAGCGCCCTATCCGCATGAAGACATGCACTAGTGAGGAGATAAAGACCCAGGTTTGAGTTTAAGTCGCTCCTAAGGGGCACAAGGTAAATGGGCAGGAGTGTCGCTTTCCTCGACCTTAAGATCCCGGTGAAGGTCGAAGGCTGGACCAACATAAGGGGCGAATCGCCTATCACCCTCATCCTCTTGAATCGCTATTGGAGATGAAGGCGTCTCCAGAATGGTTGGCTGATGCTCAAGGACTTGGACATCAGGAGACGATGGCGTCTCCTGGATAGCAGCAACAGACGATGGTGTCTCCTTTACAGCAGCAGAAGTAGACTCCCTGGTAGGAGTCTATGGCTTCTTCTTTGAGGGAGCGTTGTAGGGCTTCCCAAAGAAAACTGACCCATCGTCCTTGACACACTTAGCTATGGAACCACCAGGAAATTTTGTGTAAGTCCAAGTAAAAACACAGAATTGTTACTGTCGGACGTTGGATCCGACTTTACCCAATCCTTTTTGAAAAATATTTTATTTGTTTCGCTCGAAAATGTCGGGTATCGGCGAGCGACGGGTCCGGTCGAGCGGGGTTATCAAGCGGACCAAAAAATGAAAGAGTCGCCACCGATTAATTAAATGCTAATCAGAATCCTAAAATTTGCCTAGGGTATATGGAGTTAACATCATAGGGTTAGAATGGTCTACGTCCAGATAATCAAGTTCGGGGGTTTGATTATGTCTTAAAGGCTCGCGAGCCCATAATCCACTCTTTCGGTACTTTAGTTTGCTTTTTTGAAATTATTATTTACCGATTTACCCGAATTGCCCATTTTGATCATTCTTGACCCAAAAGATAACATGCGTTTTCTTTAAATTAAACAAACCATGTGCATATTATTTTTTTTAGGAACTAATTTCAAATAAATAAACAAGAGAGAAAATTAATTGTGCTTGAAAATAAAATGTGGTTTAACTTTGGAGTCACATGAAACGTGTCAAAAATACACGAATGATTTGAAAATATTTAGCACGTTGGACCAATTTGTAACACTTTGACAAGTCATGGATGTCCAGAAAAATTTAGGGACCAAGATACAATTATTTAAAATTTCGAGCTGATTTGGAAATATATTTTAAAAATGACAGAATTGACCCTAAACTATTCTGGACTTATTTGAAACACTTGGTAAAGTTCCCAAATAACCTGAAAACTATTATGAACTTATTTATAACACTTTGAGAAGTCATGAAATGTCCATAAAAGTTTAGGAATCAAAATGTAATTTTTAAAAAATTATAATTGAACATAACATATTTTTTACAAAAAAAATACATAATTGACTCTAAACTATTCTGGACTTATTTGTAACACTTGGTAAAGTTCCAAAATAACCCGAAATTTATTCTAGACTTATTTGTAACATTTTGAAAAGTGATGGGATGTCCAGAAAGGTTCAGGGAATAAAATGTAAGTTTTAAAAAATTAGAGCTGATTTTAAAAAATATTTCAAAAATTGCACAAATGACCTGAAACTTTTCTCGTTTGGTTTATAAGACCCGGTAAAGTTCCAAAATGACCCGAGAATCCAAGGACCGAGTTGTGACCTTCATCAAAGTTTGGGAATGACCTATGTCATTTTTGAAAATATGTTTTTTCACATATACATATATTATACATATATCACATAAACATAATATATATATATATATATTTTTTTTTTTTTTCCACTGATATATATATATATAATATATATTATACATTAAACATAATATCATGTATATATATAGATATATATATTAACAAGTATATTATACATAAATATATAACATATGTATATAAACTTTTTTTTATAACATAAATTTCAATAACATTAGGAAATACAAACACAATATTAAATACGGGAGAGATATACCTAAATCGTTCGGAACTTAATACCGTACGAGAAACCGAGACCGATAATTACGGATATTGTTTTTTACTCACTTTTTTTCTCACTCTCTTTCCAATCACTCTTCTCTTCAATTTTTTCTTCCTTGTAGCTCATGCCTTCACCTTCTATTTATACACAATTTTACTTCTTATTTAATTGATAATTGTTTTTTAATAATAAAAAGAAAAACGGTGGAAAAGATGAAACATGGCCATGTGACCATATTCCACGTTGGAATATTTTTTAATGTTAGTTTTCTTATATATATATATGTATGTATGTATGTATGTACTATATATATTTTTTCAATATCGATTTCTCTCGGCTCGATTCTACGCCCAAAATCAGGTGTTTACAGTTACAATAGCCAGAGAAAGGGACCACACCTTTGAAAGCCTCAACCGCCTCCTGGGCCTCAGGCCTGAAAGTTTCAGGATTCGCCGTCAAAGGATCGCTACTGTCCTTAAGGCGCGCCGCCTTCTTCTCCCTACGCCCTGAGGAGTGGTGCTTTTTCCTTTTCCTCGAGCCTTCAGTGGCGTCGCTTGGGATTTACCCTTGTTTTTCTGTGCAACCGGAAGTGAAAACGCGTAAGCCGTGTGTGAAATAGTGTTATATGCAAAAAGAAAAGGAAAACGTCATTACCTGTGAAGGAGAAGGACGACACACTACCAAGGAAATGATCATTGCACATAAATTTGCTTCAGTAGTCTCCTTTAATATGTATTTGGCGCACCCCACTTGATGATCGAGGTACACTAGTGTAAGCGACTCCAGGTCGGAGGGTGACAACTCTTCCATAAAAGGAAGATGGGCACATATTACCTTGGCGTTTATACACCAAGAAATGCCGCCTTAGAAGAAAAAATAGGAACTCTTCCAATTTGAGTTCCTTGCTCTAAAACCCGTGACTAAGGGTCATTCAGAGAGACAGTTCTGGTTTTTACTATCTAGACTACGTCTGACAAAACTGAAAACGCTGAAACGATTGGAATCTAACCTATAAAAATGGCAAAAGAGGACCAAGGAATACACCCAACACATTTTCTCGCACAAGATGTGGAAAGCTACCCATGTGCGAATGGAATTGCGAAAAAGTTGGGTAGAGGAGATACCATAGTATCGACACGCCTCTTCCAAGTCTGGGCATTGAGAAAACCTTACCCCACATCAATTTGCAGGTGAAAAATGGTTTCCTCGCCAGGGTCTGGAAGGCAGATGGCGCGATGATTTTCTAGATCTGAAGCATCCGGGATAGGAAAACATGAAGAGTAAGCACCGCCTAAACCCGCTTCCTCCACGGCTTTTGTAAAATGGAGCGAGAAATAACGTTTGGTTTTGGATCAGTAAAACCTGTGGGAAAGAAAATTTTGTCTTACCTCGTACCAAGTCGGTCGCCATTGAAGAAGAAAGGCGTTAGCGTCTAGGATAGAGGTTGGGCTCGAAAGTAGAGCAACAAGCTATATTGGCGAATAAAGACGAATGGCGACCGAAAACAGATAGAAAACTAGTCGGAATTCTAGAGAGGATGAGAGAATTCTAGAGAGAGAAAATGTTAAGGAAGGTAAAAATAAAATAATGAAGGGAATGTTGAATTTACAGAGGGACGAAGGAGGGGAGGTGAAAGGTCACATGCAGGCTATCCCTAGGGGTAATTATTTTCTGAAACACATAGGGAAGTCCCAGATTTTTCGCCTTTGAAATTTCAAATTTCGAAAAATGGCTCCATCCATCAGAACTTACACTGATTACGACAACACCATTATGGATATGCCCCTTCATCAGAAATCCATTTTTCCATACATGCGAGGACAAGGCTACACAAAATACATGGAGGTTAAAATCGTTGTAAAACCCACAAAATGCAATGAGTACTCTACGATAGGGGGCACTTCCTATACCGAATATCTTGGAAGAAGGGACAAATCTGACTCCTAGTGAAGGCTAGCCCATGATGTCTGTCACTCCCTTATCAGTTAACCATGGTTGGCTTGCCGGAAATCAAGGGACAACTCTGATAAGAACTTGACCATGCTTAAGTTCAGAAATAAGTCTATAAATACCCATCAGCCATTCACTTTGCATTCAATTCTCTCCAACTTACATCTACTACTCTCACCTACCGTCCCTTCCCTTTATCACCGAACTCCGGTTGACTTTACCATCGGATGGTAAACAACGGGAACACCCTGAAGCTTTCCTTCCGTGCAGGTCTTCAGAGTGCCCCGCAAATTACCCGAGAAGCACCGAAACAACACGAAGTGAAAAATCGTGATCCAACACATTTATCTAATTCGGTAATTATTTTTTCGATTAAGTGATTTGGAAATACATTTACGAACTAGAGGCACCAAATAAATTGTTATATCAACAAGAGTGGAAGAACCGACAGAACCACTTTTGTTGATTTGTAAGATCCGCCACTCTTATGACTAGGAAGGTACTCTACTCTCAATCACCTCTTCCTTCAATGAATTAGAGGATCAATACCCGTTAAATCTAACGCAATAAACATAAAATTGTAAAGTTCATTTCACAACTAATTAGGCACTATCTATTCTATTCAAAAGAATTTATTTTTTAAGACTGGAGACGATGAATCGATGGACTCAATCGACTTGAAGGTTATGAAATTATTCTTGAGAAAACAACTTTTTGAGTTGATAAAACAACTCAATTAGCATAGGAGAATTGTGCAATTTTATATTGAGGAAGTGAGATCCTACCTCATGTGGTTGTCCTACACTTTGAGGTTCTGTTGGACTTGGATTACGAGTTCGAAGGCTTTTTTGGCGAATTGAGTACTGATTTCCTCAACACTAGCATATTTTATTTACTAATTCTTTCTTAATTTTAGTACTCGAGTAAAAAAACATCCTTTTCTATAATATTTTAATTTACGAACTATAATTTAATTTGAAAATATATGTATACGTTAATGCAATAATTTTAATCAAAATTAAAATGCAAGTATTTTATTTATTTTCAAACAAAATTTATATTTTCTCCAAAAGAAAATGTACTTGACAAAATCAATTCGTTTTTGAAGGTATACATTTCTCGATATTTTCTAATAGATTTCAAATCCTCTCAGCTGATATTACTATTACGTATCCAGATGATAAATAGTATTGCCAACTACAAAATAACAACAATAATACATTGTTCTCCTAGATTGAATTTAGTGCATGGGTAAAACACCACTTTGCCCCTTAATATTTGGGCCAAAATAAGTTTCTCCTCTAATGATTAAACAAAAAACTTTTTTAGAAAGATTTCGATGAATGATGTCTTATCTCTGCCACGTTGGTCTTCTGAAAGCTGGTGCAGAGAAAGTCTCTGTATGTATACTAGTGAGGGATAAGGGATTATTCAACGTTTTGTAAGTGTTGTGCCTTTTGCCACAGCTGCTTTCATGCTCTGTGAATCCCTGAAGCAAACAAAGTGAACAAGAGTTGTTCCATTCGGGTATATGCAAACACACTCGTTCCGATCTTCTTATTGCAGAGAGAGCACATGCTCTCCCCTGTCATCTTCAACACTGCCTTCCTTTTGGAGTAAAGTTCATCTTTGACCTGCTTATTATAACATAGAGAATTATCAGCGGCACCACCATTCTCTTTGTTTGCTAGTTATATATTTACATGTCCTGAGGCATAGCTTTTGGACTTAGCAGGTTCAAACTACCTGCAGACTTTCACACTGTCTCAAACTCTTGATTACTGCATAGTTCCTGTATGCCTCACTGGACTTTCTAACAAGGGGTCCAAGGAAAGGAATCAAATTCTGAGGAACAGAAGCAAAAGCATCATTTGCAAGAACATAACTGCTCATACACCCGGTATCTGATTAATCAATGCAGCTCTCAGAGAATACAGTTTGTTGTGGTTTCTCATATAGCTATCTATCTATTTTTATTAAAAATAATAATTCCATTCGCTTTGTTAGATGAAACAGAGGGGTTCAAACTAGTACTAAGCTTGTTTACTTTTTAGCAAATATTTTTTGTATCCATGGAATGATGGAAGGTAAAAAAGAACTTGTGAAGTCAATGATTACATACATCTAAGCAGAATTATGAGTACCTGTAATTTAGTTTCTCTAGGCAAGAGTCTTAGAGCCTGCGCTCCATTAATCCTGTCCCACCGTTTGCTCAACAGATCAAGGGCCTCATCAAGCATAATATTTGATCCTCCTCCATCTTCACTAGGCTCATCCCCATCCCCATCACTTCTGCTGCTATCAGTACCACTTGCACTTACTTTCCAGTCCTCCGCACCTTCTATTGCTGCAATCTTCTTCACTGCACGACCCACTTTTGCTTTTACTGAACTCCCAGAACTAACCACGTTAGGAGTGCTGTTAGTGTTTGACGGTGATGACACTAGATTCGTAATTCGCTTTTCAAAGTTCTTTGTTGTCTTCCGAGGATTTAGATAAATTTGGAGAAGCGTGAGGTATATATTTCCCGATGATTTTCCAGGTTGAGTTTGCACAAGGCTCTCATAGACACGATCGCAATAGGGCAATGCCAGATCAGGGACATGAAGCTGCACAAATTCCTAAAAGGTCAGATAAAACTCAAACCATGGAAAATGATGTGTCCACCTTTTTTTTAATATATGTTTTGTTCTACTCACGAAAAATGTGACTCAAGGACCAGCAATGAGTAGAAAAAGGAACATGGAGAAACTCCCAAGATTGAACATGGATCGATCCTATGTATATCAAGATGAATAGGAACCAAATGTAGAACAATTTCTGAAGCTAAACCAGAAATACACAAAAAATCAAAGTTCTAAGGTCAATCAACTACATACCACGATCTCCGGGAGTAATTACAGAGTTCAAGAATACCAATTTGAAAATACACTCACATACTTCAGGTCTACCTTATGAACGTAAAGAGACAGTGCAAACTCGTGTTGATTCATTTTTCCCAGTAATATTGCTCGTTCTTCATACAAAGCATCTGCAGGAAGACGCTTCAAAAGGGCTTCAGGAATGTGACCTGAAATGCTTTCTAGGGTAGATAGTAACTTCTTCCTCGTTGGAGTATACATTTTCTCTTCCCATTTATTTTGGGAGATTACATCCATGTGCCATTCAAGTACCTCCAAAAGATAGATTTGCACCTAACATTTTAAGAGATATTGAGCATGACTAGATTGGCCATAACAGTACCATCTATGGGAATAAGTGAACTCTGCAGAAAGAGTTGACAGAGGAGCAACAGAGACTAGAAGGCTTCTATCCATCATGTCCAAGGATACGTGCAATATAATATGTATAAACTTAAACTTAGAGATATAGTTAACAATAGAAGTTACCACTAATACATAACACGATTTACCATTTCATTTTGCAGGTTGCCAGAGATACCATTTTCATTCATGGACAACATAAGCTCCAAGTATGTGGCTTGCATGTTTGGAGCATGCTGCTTCAGAAAAGAGTTGACCAAGTCTGCTGGAATATTTTCGGATAAAAAGAGCTCAATCGTCTGTGTTGGGCAGCTCTCAAGTACAGGCATAGCGAATTCTACCACGAGCATTGGGTCTGTGCTGCAGATAGGCTGCACGAGATCATTAGCAAACAATAACTCTTCAGTTGATAAATGGAACTCAGCTTAGACAATTCTGGGGTTTCATTAATTACCAACACGTGCTAGAAACATTCTTCTCTAAGATGGTAAGTGGCTTCTTTCAAATGGAACTAATCACTGAGGGCAGAAAGAAATGATCTTTCAGTAACCTTTTTGAATACAAACTTCTACAACATTGTCATGCATAATGCATGAAGAAAGCACCACAAATAGGGTACTCTAAAATTGAAAACTTACCTTGAGATATTCAATGATGGCCTCCGGTTTAAACTTATGCAGGCCTTGTGATAGATTTGGTGTAGAATCTTCTACTAAATGTTGTAGCATTTTAAGAGCTTCACGATGCATGGAATTCCACTTGTAAAGCTCCAGCATAACTTCATACTGGTTTCTCTTCTGAAGAATCGCTTCACATATTTTAACATCCCAATGGTTGAGGCCCTTCAATAAGTCCAGAGCAGCTGAGGACTGCCCCGTCAAAAGTAGAGCTTGGAATAGAGCTGTGTCTACTATGGTTGCCATATCTCTCGCACCAGAACTAACAGGAATATTACCACGCTAAGGAATCAAAAATGGGAAGAAAAAAAAAATTAACAGACTTATGGCATGCATATGAACTGGCAACATAGGGTATTACCAAAATCAACCGTTATCAATACATACTTAAATGTTGCATCCATGCATGTTTTAATAATTTATCTTAGGTAGCGCGGCTCTACCTTGTTTGATTTCTTAAACCTACTAGATTTGTATGGAGCATAATTATCACTCACGGCAGCAAAGACAACTTCTTCTGTACCCTCAGCAGCAGCCCTCTCAATTATGCTGTATCTCTTCTTCTGCAGATACTTGATGAGAGCCATGAGGGTGTTATAGTTTATTTTTATGGATTCAAGAGCAGCGTGCTCGTCAGATTCCTGTAAATGTGGGGGAGGTGGGGATTCCATATCATCCAATAATCCAGACGAATCTCTTGAAAAGCGTGGACCATCATCCCAAGAGTTGTCCATAAGCTTCTCAGAGTCATGAAAAAGTGCTGTTTTTGGAAAAAACAATTGATGGATAAAGAGAAAGGACATAAGTGATTTCCAATAATCCATTGCATCCTCATAGCTTGCATTCTCGAAAAGATGGTGTGCATATCTGTAAAGATAAAATGAACTTTTGTTACTGCATGTTTTCATCTGGATGGCCTTTCTTGTCAGAAACATTGGCGAGTATAAAAGTAAATAAGAAGATGCCCTTGGTTATATTAAAGTAGGCTCTATTTACAAATTAGATAGAACACTACACTGGAGAAGTGCTAATACTAGTTCCCCCATATAAAAAATAGATTTAGAAGTTAGAACTTGTGTATTAAATCTTGAACCAACAACCAATTGCTTAGACCATATAGGGAGGCACAAACTCTCATATTTAAGTAATGATGATAATGAATACCTTATATGGATTGAACTTTCCTTTGCAGCTCTAAGGCTTGAATCTTCTGGTGGAAGCAGCTTGCATAATGCCAATGCTTCTTTAAAATTGCCAGATGCGGTCAACTGTACGATCTGCAAATAAGGAACTATTGAATTGAGATCACTAAACTCTGAGATGTAAGCAGCAATATTTCTATGATAGGAAAATGAGACACAGATGATGCGTCTTTTCAGGAATTGTCCTGTTTAAGTGGAGTACCTGCACACCAAGTGGAACTGGAAAAAGTGCCTGAACAGAATTATCTAATGCAACAAGTCAACAACTACTGCATTGGTACTTTCAGAGAGATGACGAGCATTTCGAAGAACAACAGTCTGAATCAGTCAGTGGACAAGGAACATCGGATCTGCATTCAACGAAAGGAGATTTGATTAAATAACGAAATGGATGCGGAAATATAAAAGCAGTCACTCTTGGCATTTTTGCTCAAATGCAAGATCACCTCAATATATCTTGGTAACAACGCAATCGCATATGGCTTATGAATAATAACTTCCAGTGGAGCCTCTGACCAACAAATCTGACCCTCTGGAAGGAGCTTACCCATTTGATCAACAAAAAATCCAATATTATCCTACAAACATAAGAAACACGATGAAGCAAGCAGGCACTATGTAGTATGTACACTTGGACAATATGAAAATACTCATGGTGATAGAAGTAACTAGGAATGGGATGTTTCATTATTCTTTTCAGAATTAACACTCAAAACAGAAAACGGTAAAGCAACAATACACATCTACTAAGGCTTTTATATGCTAGGTGTCAAAACTCAAAACACACATGGCAAATACTATTGCATTTCCTTTCTCCAAATTGGCTATCCTCTTTTGCTGTTAGGACACTTTTATTTGCCTTTAGCAGTAAACTAAATGAAATTCTTTTCACAATCTAGATTACGCAATTATTATAATTGTTCTGATTTATACTAAAACAGAAATGAAGAGCCACCATCTACCATAAAATCTGAAAACAGTAAAATGCCATTTGTCGTCCTCCAGGGAACTTTTTCTAAGTATGTTCAGTATCAAAACCAAACATATCCCCTCATAGTGAGGAATAGGATCGTTAATTTAGATTTAGTATTCAGAAAACTAGAACCACCAATAATAGGTAAGGACTAGAGGTGGTCCTCCTAACATGTAAAACTATTCAAATTCTAGTTCTCCATGTTTTAATTTCATTAATTAATATCAACAGAAGGCTTATATGAATGGCTGAAGTGCATGTTCCGAATGTGCATATTTGCTCACTTCAATTAATACTATTACAGATAAAAGAATGGGAAACTAAACTCTAACCTATGAACCCTATCTCGAGAAAGACATCTTTCTTTTTCTTTTGCTATGTTGGGACCTTTTGTATTCAAGGAAGGTTGCTCTCCACTAAGCCAACACTCCAGGACAGATATCCTTTTGAAACATAAGAAAATAACAATTGATTAACAAAATAAAGAAAGAAGCAGTAAGAAGTGAAATTAAGAAAAGAAATAAAAAAGAAGCTGGGGTCATGGCTCTTAGCCATGGTACATCCATTGGTCATTCCATTTGCAAATAAGCAGCATTTTGACCATCCAATATGAGGATTGCCTTGCTGGACGAATGGACCTACCGCTATGGGAGAGTGATGAAAAGCCAAAAACTTTAAGTTCCATAGGTCAACCAACTCAACCCTTACTATCCCAAAAACAAGTGGCAAGAAGATATGAAACCACGAGGCAGAACTCCAATCGCATCTTCTTCTACAAATGATACAATCATGAAAGGCAAGACAATTCAGCATCATGCCCCCTCCGCCTGATCTATTTTTCAAGATCATAGTTGCACATCCGTTACCATAAGCTTGAGGATTTAAATACCATAACCGTTTAAGAAGCTTCTAAAACCATAAATAAGCATTGAATAGATGAAATTAGAACTTTAATTAGCAATTGTTTTGATGTCAGTGCCTAGACCTTCAGCCCGACTATTCCCTCGGGGCTGACAAAGAGACCCTTCCACTTAGCCCAAACCATATATGTCTAATTAACATTTTGAAGGTCGAATGTTTTAAAGGTTCAATGAAATTGCACAGGCATAAAAAAGTAGGTAAAGTTAGCGCCACAGATATTTTGTTACGGCACTAGGAAATGATAATACCTTCCCGAGTATAAGCTCTCCAGAGGGAAGTAAAACCACCAAAGGCGGAACCAGCCTCCCAGATGGGAATATACCTCAGACAGAGCACCATTTGTAGAATTCATGATCATGTACTCTCTTCTAATTCCTAAGCAAATGTTTTCACCGCACCATGACATTGACTTCACAGTGTCTGGCAAGCCAAATTCTTTTACTTCCACAAATCCTCTTCCCCCTTTGATAGACAAAAAGAAAATATTAGGTTCACCGTTCATGTAACAGAAAATGTCAGTAAGAAGATACTAATAATAAGGAGTCATCATTTCACCATTCTTTAACAAAACTATCATTAAAAAAAGGTGAATGGCTTTCAAAATAATCGATGAAAAACTGGATGTAATCTTAATCAAACGCATATGACGTAAAGTAACATGACAAGCCACACTTTTTTGGTTGAAACTGGATTAGATAATTCACTATGCTGAGAAGTTATCTCTTCAGGAAGGATGATGAATCATATTCATGATGCTGCAACTCCGACTGAGATCAGCAGAGCAGCATCTATAAATTAATCATATATTTCTTGCTTTTCTGAAATTCCAGGTCCATTCAGAGCTCAACAATTCCAAAGCACCTTTTAACAAGAATTCCACAAGTTAGGATTTTGAGTTTGATCACAGCTGAAACAAGTAGGTTCCAGCTCGTAGAACGGAAAAGATCCTAAATTAACTAAAAACAATGAAATAAAATGTCAAGACAGAATCTAGATAGTTTGGAATTACCATCGTGTCTGAAAATGAAAACCCTCTTTTGCCTCGCAAAGCACAGGAACCCTCTCCGGTCATCCCAAGAGAACACATTTGCACCTTTAGCCTTGGAAACAACTGCGACGGTCTCCAAGTTAGGGAGTCTATGAAACGCAATCGACTCAGAGAGCGAGAGAAGCAGCTCTCTCGACTCCAGCACTTTCATGGACAGCAATGCCCCGTGACGTTCCTCTCCAGAACGTACGGAACCTTGAGAATGTCCGAAGCTTGCGAGTGGATTTCGGACGGAGTAGTACAGTCGGAAGAGGGAGAGGAGGTAGAGTAATCAGGTCCGTAGATCCTGAGGGATCCATCTGAGCAGCCTAGGATGAGCTTGGCGCCGTAAGACTCGACGGTCTCGATCTTGGCAGGGTAGCTGCTGAGGAGCTCGAAAGAATCATAGGCACTGTGCACCATTGTTCCTCGTCCCAGCGATCTCTCGCTCTCGAGGGTTAGCGTGAGAGTTCCCCAAATCAGCCAGTTTATTGGCTTGTCCCTAGCATTTAGTTGCTAGATTCCAAAACCGCAAGACAGCTACAATCCAAAGCAAGGAATTCCTCAGCACAGAACCAATTGACAGACAAGCACAGGAGGAGATTCCTTCGCAGAAGAAAGCAACAATACAAACGGAGGCAACCAATCCCGAAGCTCCGCAGCAGCTCCAGCAGCCGAGCCAACCGAAACTCGCACAGCAGGATCCAATCGGCCCCACGCATCCACGCAAGCGGTCCAGACTGAGCTGTCAAAGCAGAACCTTCTGCCAATTGTCTTCATTCTTGTCAAACAGTACCTGTAGGCTCAAAAATCTTGTTCTGCACCAATGCTTCTGCTGCAATTGTAGACACATGTGAACTTGTTCTAATTGTGATCTAAAAAAATGCAACAACGTTAAAATCACAAAATGCAGGAACTGCTGTTCCATTATATTCTCCTTACTCAATCTTAAACCAACTATTTTTCTTTAAATATAATTATCAAAAAAACTATTTCCTTAAATACAGCATTCCCATAACTCCTAAACTAATGCACCACTAAATCACTAGTTAACAACATCCTACAATTGTGCGGAAACAGAAAATCAACTGCCCACATCGTGAGCTATGATTCCAAACCAGAAACTTGGTTCAATAACACTACTCGACTTGTTCAATTACTAAATAATAAAACAACAACTAACTTAACTAAAAAACTGACTCAACAATCCCTCCCTTAAGCTGATAATTTGCAAAATATCAGCTTAGTCGAGTGTGCATACGCCTAAAGCTGCTCTTAGACTCTCAAACGTGGCCTTCTTTAGAGGTTTTGTGCAGATGTCAGCCAACTGATTTTCACTTCTGCAGAATTTGAGTTGTATTTCTTCCTCCTTGCACAAATCTCTCAGGAAGTATTGCTTGACATCAATATGTTTGCTTCTCCCATGCATCACTGAATTTTTCGACAACTTTATTGTTGAGGTGTTATCACAATAAATCATCGTGGGTGTTTTCTGTTCAAAATTCAGCTCCTTCATTAATCTTCGCATCCAGACTGCATGATAAGCACATCATGTTGCTGCAATGAACTCAGCCTCTGTACTGGATAAGCTGACCACACTCTGTTTTTTCGAAGACCGGCATATTGCAGCCTCACTCAGCATAAACACGTATCCGGATGTGCTTTTTCGATCGTCTCTGTCTCCTGCATAATCACTGTCAGTATAAGCAAACATATTTCTGATATTTGCTCGTTTGCAAAGCAACCCGAAGTCCTTAGTTCCCTGCAAATATCTCAATATTCTTTTTGCTGCAAGTAAGTGCATTTCAGTCGGGGTTTCCATGTACCTGCTGACTAATCCTACAACATATTGAATTCCAGTCTGAGTCGCAGTTAAGTACATCAAACTCCCAATGATTTGTTTGAAAAAAGTTTTATCAATGATTCAGCCTTCTCCTTCCTTGGTTAGTTTAGTTCCAGCTTCTGTGGGTGTACTTGTCGCATTGCAATGCTCAAGTTTAAAACGTTTTAATACATCTCTAACATACTTCTTTTGTGAGACAAACACAAATTGATCATGCTGTTCAATTTCAAGCCCCAAAAAATATCTCATGTTTCCTAAGTCACTCATTTCAAATTCGGACATCATTGTGTGTTTAAACTCACTGAACATTGTTTGTGTTGTCCCTGTGTATATAATATCATCCACATAAATGCAAACAGTTAAGAACTCTCCACTTTTCATATGGACACTTTGTAAAACCTTGATGCAGAAGGTATGTTTCAAGACGACTATACCAGGCCCTTGGGGCTTGTTTCAGTCCGTACAAGGCTCTTTTCAGCTTATACACTTTATCTTCTTTCCCTTTTACTACAAAACCAAGGGGTTGATCCACATACACTTGTTCATCAAGTTTTCCATATAAAAATGCAGAGTTTACATCTAGTTGTCGCAACTCCCATGAATTTTGAGCTGCAAGTGCTATGATTAGCCTAATTGTGTCTAATCTAGCTACCGGGGCAAAAACTTCATTGTGATCTATACCAGCTTCTTGCTTGTACCCTTTCACTACCAGCCTAGCCTTGAATTTATATACACTCCCATTTTTTTTCAGATTCGTTTTGTATACCCATTTAACTCCTATGGTTTTATGGCCTTGAGGTAAATCAACTAAATCCCAAGTTTGATTCCTCTCAATTGATGCTATTTTTTCTATCATGGCTTTCCTCCATTTAGGTTCCTTACTAGAAGTTTCATAGTCTATAGGATCATATTCAGCCAGCAAACACATAGGATTCAAAAATTCCGAACCTTCTCCTAACATATTGAAATTTGTTACCTCATAGTCATTCATCCAAGCTGGTCTTTTTATTGATCATTTTCCTGATCTTCGTGTGGGTGAAACAACTTCTGTTTCTCCAGCAACTGCAGTTGAGGATTCGACAGAGTCTTCATGTTCCATGATCACTTTGTGTCTTCCAAAATCTTCTTCCAATTCTGGACATTCGCTATCTTGAACATACGGTTTGTTTTCCTTCTTGATGTCCCAATTCCAGCTAGCCCACTCATCAAATATAACATCCCTGCTTATAATTATTCTTTTTGACAGAGGATTAAACAGCTTGTAGGCCTTGGTATTTTCACTTAAGCCTAGAAAAATGCATTTTTCACTCCTGTCTTCCCGTTTCTTCCTCTTTTCTGCAGGTATGTGAGAGAATGCGATACAACCAAAGATTCTAAAGTATTCAACTCGAGTGTTTTATTTCTCACGGCATATGTGGGACACCTGTTTAAGACATGGAAACTCCAAAGAACAGCTTCCGGCCAAAATTCTTTGGGAATGTTTCTTGTAGATAGCATGCTTCTCACCATGTTCAGCACTGTTCGATTCTTTCTCTCAGCCACCCCATTTTGCTGAGGTGTATACGGTGTTGTCTTTTCTCTTTTTATGCCGTGATATTGACAGTATTGTTCAAATTCAGTTGAGCAGAACTCACCTCCCCTGTATGTCCTTAACACCTTTATGAATCTGCATGTTTCCTTTTCTACTGCAGCCTTGAAAATCTTAAAGTATTTGAATGCTTATGATTTTTCATGAAGCAAATAAATCCACCCTTTCCTAGTGAAATCATCTATGAATGAGATACAGTATTTTTTACCTTCATTCAAAATTGGTCTGAGTGGTCCACAGATGTCAGAATGCACTAGACCAAGAGCTTCCTTTGCCTTCCAAGCTCTCCCTTTTGGAAAATGAGTCCTTGGGTGTTTGCCAACAACACAAGGCTTACATATTCCTTTCGGGTCTTCGATTTGGGGCAGACCTGTTACCATAGAGTTCTTGTAAAGTGTCTTCAGCCCTCCAAAATTCAGATGGCCGAATCTGATATGCCACAGCCAAGCATCTCCTTCTATCTTCTCGTTTTCCTTCGCCACCAAGCTAACCTGCACGTCATCAAGTTTTACAGGAAAGAGTCTTTTAGAGTTCATCTTAATATTTATGATGGAGCCACGTTTCTCATCATACAACTCACAAATCCCATCCTCTATGGATATCATATACCCTTTCTCTTGAAGTTGTCTGACACTCAAGAGATTTGTTTTCAGTGCAGGTACGTAAAAGACATCTGAAATAGTTTCAACAAACCCGTTCCTTGCATTGATCTTGATGCTGCCTTTTCCTTTTACTTCCACAGATGAATTGTCTCCAAAAGTCACTGTTGATTTGTAGCTTTCGTCTAGTGTTGTGAATGACTCTTTGCAGCCACTCATATGATTGCTGCAACCGGTATCTATGAACCAGATATCAGGTTCAGTCTTCTTGTCCCTTTCGCAAGCCATGAGGAGTGTTTCACCCTTTGTGTTCTCCACGAAATGGTCTTGTTCTTGCTTGTTCTCTTCGGGTAGTCTTGTCCAGCAATCCACCTTGTAGTGTCCAAATCTGTGGCACCTAAAACACTCGACATTTGATTTGTCGAAGTTTCTTCCTCTACCTCTTCCTCTCACATGTCCTCTTCCTCTGTTGTAGTGATGTCCACCTCTTGAATTACTAGCCTCATTTCTGGGCTGAGGTGTTGGTTCATACGCTTGTGCACGAACAGACCTCCTTCGGCCTCGGCCTCTGTTGGTTCTTCCCCTTCCTCTGTTGCTAGCACTGGATGACTGAAAACAAGTTGTCTCTGCTGAGGTTTTCAGTGCTTGTTCTTCAGTATTTGGGCTGCGATTCAGTTTCTGTTCGTGCAGGACCAACGAACTTTGAAGTTCATCCAAGCTTAAGCGTTCGGTATCCTTCGATTCCTCGATAGAGCAGACCACGTAATTGAATTTCGGGCTTAGTGATCTTAATAATTTTTCCACTATCGCAACATCGGACATTGTTTCTCCATAGAACCTCATCTTGCTGCAGATCTCCATGGTTCTTGAGCAGTACGGAACAACCTTATCCCCTTCTGTCATTTGGAGCAGCTCGAACACCCTTCGTAGTGCCTGTAATTATGCTCGTTTTACTCGAGCAGAACCAGAAAATTTCTTCTTCATGGAATCCCAGATGTCCTTGGACGTATCTTTGCAAAGAATTGTCTCAAGGACTCCTTTGTCTATTGTTTGGAACAAATAGTTCTTCGCCTTTAGGTCGATTAGTTTTCTTGCTATAAACTCGGCTTTCTCTTCCTTGCCGATTCCGTTTTCTACAACATCCCCAAACTCCTTTGATCTCAAGAAATTTTCCATCAACAAGCTCCAATATTCGTACTTCCTATCATATCTGGGAATTGCAGGTGCTACGTGACTCAAATTTTCTCCCATATTTCGAGTTCCTCTAGTGCTGGTTCTCAAATTGGTTTTGTCGTCACTTCTTGAACCGTTGGCTCAGGTACCACTTGTAGGCTCAAATATCTTGTTATGCAGCAATGCTTCTGCTGCAATTGTAGACACCTGTGAACTTGTTCTAATTGTGATCTCAAAAAATGCAACAACGTTAAAATCACAAAATGCAGGAACTGCTGTTACACTATATTCTTCTTATTCAATCTTAAACCAACCGTTTCCTTAAATACAGCATACCTATAACTCCTAAATTAATGCACCACTAAATCACTAGTTAACAACCTCCTACAATTGTGCGGAAACAGAAAATCAACTGCCTACATCGTGAGCTATGATTCTGAACCAGAAACTTGGTTCAATAACACTACTCGACTGGTTCAATTACTAAACAATAAAACATCAACTAACTTAACTAAAAAACTGACTCAACAGTACCATCCAGACTGATTTGTGATTTGGGGGAAACCACGTCAATTTGAAATCAGCTTTGGTCCATAAACCCTAAGACCGTTTTTTTTTCAGGTCTGGAAGAAGCGGCGACGTGTTGATGACATGTGGACCAACAAAAACCATATGCGGGGGAGGGGGCCATGAGACGCTGGGGCAAAGCGGAGAGAAAGACATGGTACAATATAATGTCCGAAGCTAGAAGTGATGAAAGGAATGAGAGACCGAACCAAGAAGGTCAGGGTGCTGATCGGTCTACAAGTGAACCGAGGGAAGGCGCAGGGAAGCAAACAAGGAGGGACGAGATAGAGGTTGAGATGGAGGCAGCCAGATACACGAAATGGGGTAGCAAACCGGGGGAGACGTTAGACAAAGGAACCGAGTTCGACCTCACTGAATACCCGGGGGGCACGACAATGGTAATCCATACCCACCTACGACCACAACACCAGCCACAACCAACCCAAGCTGAGAAAACTAGCCACTACATAACCGACCAACCCAAACCAAACCATGCAACCTCACCCACGCTGATTAGCTTCACGGCAACCTACCCACACAACCCCTACTAGCTCCACCCCCACCCCCAACTCCAAAGACCCTACATAGCACCAACAACCCAACCCACAGTAGCCCCCACAAAACACCACGAGCCGACCACCCGATGTTAACCCACTTACCAGATAGACCGACAGAGGCTCAACCAAGTAACCACCCAAACATTCCCAAGCCCTATACCGTCGAGAACCCACCAGAAACACTCGCCCAACCGCCCAACCCCGATCAAGCAAAGATGGAATCGGGTCTCATTCCATTTATGACCCTAAAACGATCCAATGAGGACCCGGACGAAGAGCTTCCTCGAGCGAAGAGAACAAAAACAATAGAAGAGAGGGCAACACCACAGAACCCGGGAAGGAGACCGAAAGGAAGGGGTAAAACAAGCCCACAAAGGAAAGTGACTCGATCAAAAACACCAAGGAAGAATGAGGATGTGACGCAAAACAAGAATGCCTTGATGAGGGGCGAGCAGGGTATGAATGAACCGGGTTCTGGTAGCTGTCCCGAAACAGCTACACGGACCCAATAATTCTACTCTCGTGGAATTGTCAAAGGGGTATTGGAGACAACAATCACGGGTCAAATGGATCATGGACGGAGACCGGAACACCACTTTATTCCACCTCACCACCACATCAAGGAGGCGTAGGAATAATATATGTCGGCTTCTAGGGAGGGATGGCATATGGATCACCAACGAAACAGGTGTCGCAATGGAATTGAGGCGGTATTTTGGAGACATATTCAGATCTGATATACCCCAACCGAATGCATCGATCCTCGAATGCGTCCTAACTCAAATAACACCGAAAATGAACCAACAGTTGACATGCACGGTAACGGATGCAGATATCTGAAGGGCTACATACCAACTGGGAGGTTCGAGAGCTACAGGTCTGGATGGCTTCCCGAGTCAGTTTTATCAAATGAGCTGGCAAACCTTGGGACCAGATGTCATCAACACAGTCAAAGCTTTCTTCAGGTCAGGTAAACTTCTACCTCCTTAAAGCAAACAGATCTCATATTAATCCCAAAAGTTTCAAACCCAACCACGCCCACTGATTTCAGACTGATAAGCTGTTGCAATTTCCTATATAAAATCATATCAAAAGTTATGGTGAATAGACTCAAAAACTATTTGCCAAAACTTATCACCCCTTATCAGAGTGCATTGTAGCAGGTCATGCAATCCAGGATAACATCCTAGTAGCCCATGAGGCGCTCCACTACCTCAAGTCGAAAAGCACAACAAACAAGGTCGAATGTGCCCTCAAGGTGAATATGCAAAAAACATATGATCGGGTGGAATGGGAGTTCTTATTGGCAAGCTTGAAAAAGAGGCGGCTCGATGATAAATGGATCGAATGGATAAGGGAGTGCTTAGTGACAACTACCTATTGAGTGGTGGTGAACGGGGAGAGGTCAGCCACACTATACCCATCGAGAGGAATTCGACAAAGTGACCCTTTATCACCTTACTTGTTCATACTCTTAGCTGACGCACTATCTAGGAGAATTGAACAGGAAGCACATGAGGAAACGCTAGTCGGGATAACTCTCGGAAGGAGGTGTCCTGAAATATATCACATGCTCTTTGCGGATGACTCAGTGTTCTTTTTAAAGGGAACGACCACTAATGCCCACAGGTTAAAAAACATCCTAGAGGAATACTGTCAGGCATCATGCCAAAGGATTAATGAAGCCAAATCGACCCTATACTTCAACAGAGGAGCGAATCCGGGGAAGAAAAAGGAAGTGGAAGAAACCCTAAACATCAAAAGCACAAGGGATCTAGGGAAATACTTAGGAATGCCAACAATATGGGGTCGGTCAAAGAAGAAGGCAATGGGATACCTAAAGAACAAAATTCAAGAAAAACTAGAGGCATGGAGACCAAAGGCACTGAACCAGGCGGGAAAGGAAGTGTTGATAAAAGCAGTAATCATGGTCATACTCACATATGTGATGAGCATTTTCAACCAATCAAAGACGTGGTGCTCGGAAATCAACTCCATGATAGAAATTTTTTGGTGGGGCACCACATCGGATAGGAGGAGGACACATTGGAAGATATGGGAGATATTGACCACCTCAAAGAGCGCGGGAGGACTAGGGTTCCGAGAGCTCCAAGCGTTCAATAAAGCACTTCTCACCAAGATGGCAGAACGAGTACTCCAAGAACCAACGACATTATGAGTGCGGGTAATAAAGGGATTGTATTATCCAAATTGTAGTTTCCTAGAGGCGCGTAAGGGTAGAAGAGCTTCATGGGGGATAGAGTAGCCTCATAGAAGGTCGGGATGTGCTCAAACAAAAGGGGTTATGGAAAATTGGAACGGGCGAAGGGATCCGGATATACACGGACCCGTGGGTATACACGGACCCGTGGGTATACACGGACCCGTGGGTATACACGAAACCAGGGTTTAGAGTTGAGGGAAGACCACCGGACGAGCCCAGTCCGGAACCCCGAGTTTGCGACTTCATTGGACAAGGAGGGAGATGGAAAGAACAAACGGTCCGGGACGCGGTGGAGAGTGGGGACGCCGAGCTCATAATCAATATGCCACTCCCACGGGATCAAAAGGAAGACGAGTTCATTTGGCCACATTCGAAGGACGGGAAACCAAGCAAAATCGGTTTACCATCGACTACGGGAGCTGCAGACAGGTGAAGCTGGTCACAGTTAGGGTTGTCGATGGTTAGGGTATGACAAATACCATAACCATACCATATTTTTAAATCATATACCATAACCATAACCATTATGGGTATAATTTTCAATACCATAACCATTAAAATAACCGTGGTTATTAACCATGGTTTTACCTATATACCCATATTCATTCAACACATGTAATATAATAAAAGATCGAAAATTTTATTTTAAAAAATACATCAATCTATATTACCATTGTTGGACTTTGGCGCCTTCAATCTTCAACAATTTAAAATTTTCAATTAAATAATTTATATTTAGTATATTATATAAATTAGTTTATTAATAATAAATAAATATTTTATTCATATAATAACTATGGGTATAACTCAAATACCATAACCATAACCATTATGGGTAGAAAATTCATCACCATAACCGCACCGCACCATAATGGTACGGTTAACCATATTAAATAGTAACAGTTATAACCATGGTTATGGGTTTTTCACCGAACCATTGCCGGCCCTAGTCATGGTGGCTGGGACAACCAATAGAACCACCTGTGGAAGGGCATATGGGGGGCGCGCATTCTCCCGAAGGCCAAGAACTACGTTTGGAGGCTAGTGTCGAATGCAGTGGCCGTGAAGAAGAACATGATTCGACGCGACATGCTAGTCGATCCGGTCTGTCCAATATGTGAGGATGAAGAGACAACAGAGCACATGGTGTTCGGATGCAAGTGGACGGAGCCGATGTGGGTCGAGCTGTTGGGGATCAGAAAGGATGGTGTACAACCAATGGACGTCACCAGCTGGATGGACCAACGACGTCGGGAGGGGACTGGAGCGGCATCGCAATGGGCTACGACATGGGAGACTTGCATGCCCACGCTTGGTTAAACTGGAAAGCGCGATGCAAGGCTGATTTCGAGGGAGTACAACCGGACCCAGCCAGCGTAATTGTGGAGATCAAAAAGGTGGTGGCTTAGCAGAAACATAAGGAACAGACCCAGCCAGCTCCTTAGACGAGATTGCACCAGAGATGAACAAAGCCGAACCCGGGAATGATCAAGCTCAATTGCGATGCCTCGTGGTGTGCCCGGACCAACATGGGAGGGAACAGGGTGATAGCACGAGATGGGCAAGGCAAGGTCATGGGGGCCTGGGGGGCATTAATAGAAGAATTCAGAGCGACAACACCACGACACTAGAAGCAATAGCAATACAAGAGGGGCTCCGCCTAACGCATGAGAAGACATGGAGTAATATCACCCTCGAGTCTGAATCCCAAGTGGTAATCAAACAAATCCTAAAGGGGCAACCGAATGGCGTCTATCGACGATAATATCGAATATCCGAGCTCTAGCCAATGAGATAGAGCATGTGCAATGGCGAGCAATTACAAGGACAACAAATGAATGCGCGAATTGGATAGCGAAGCAAGCACGAATTGGGAGTGTGAATTAATGATTGGGTCTCCCGACCCCCACTCCCTTTTATTTTTTTATTAGCAAATAATTGTAACATTGAACTCCTGTGACACTATGTCACGCCGTTTTATTTCATCAAATGAAACGAGTATTTTGGCAAAACAAAATCTCTCGCTCTCTCTAGTATGTCGATAGTTAGGGTATGCTACTGGTATGCCAAATACCATAACCATACCATATTTTTAAACCACATACCATAATCATAACCATGATGGGTACACATTTCAATACCATAACCATGAAAATAACTGAGGTTATTAACCATAGTGTTACCCGTATACCCATATTTATTCCACGTATATAATATAATAAAAGGCCGAAAATTTTGTTTGAAAAATACATAAATATATATTGCTAACAATAAAAATATATAAAACTAACATTATGGTTATTTATTACTTGTATGTACAGTAACTTCCATTATTTAGTATATATTAGTTTATTAATAATAAATAATTTTTATATAATAACCACGATTATAACCATGGGTATTACTCAAATATCATAACCATAACCATTATGGGTAGAAAATTCATCATCATAATGGTACAGTTAACCATATTAAACAGTAACGGTTATACCCATGGTTATAGATTTTTTACCGCACCATTGTCGCCCCTACTCTCTCCCTCTCAGTTTTGTTGGGTATTAATCTGACATCTTCTGACCCGGTGTAACAAGATCCAACCCGAAATAAATGATGGCGCCGCCCTTGCTCCCAATAAGGGCGCGCCCACCCCAAATCCAGAATACTGTATCCGCTGCAGGGTAGCGACACCTCAAAGTCACGACCTGGGATGCTGCTATATACGTATGCGCCACCTAGGCACGCCATAGAGGCGCGCCCAATTGGAAGTCCATCTTCCCTTATTCCTCCTACAACATAAGCTCTATGTCAAACAGAGGGTAATGTGACACAGGCATGCGGGACGAGGGTCCAGGAAATAAGGGCACTATGCATAGTACACCTAGCAGCACGGGACTCGAGACATAACCATGGTCAGTTAACTAGGTGACACATGGGATGACCATGGTTAGGATTAACTCTGGTCAGGTTAGAGGAGGGTTATAAATACCCTTACCCCTCTTCATTCTAGACTAATATAACATTACCTACTTGAACATCATACTTATTTCATCCATAAACGAACCTTCTACTGACTTGATCGTCGGAGGGGAAACAACGGTAATACCCAGGATTTCCTTCTGTGCAGGTTAATGGAGCGGCACAGGAATCAATTCGGAAAGCACCAGAGAAAGTCCTACCGGAAAACGTGATTCAACATCTGGCGTCGTCTGTGGGAACCCTTGAGCAAATTAGACTTGGCTCCGCCCAACACTAGAGCAAAGAGTAACCAAGTCGAAGCTACGGAAAATGACACCCTCCATCACCTCCAGCAACACTTAGGGTCCTCAGCGTACTTACCGCCACCGGCTTGGCAACCGGAGGGACAGACTTCCCAGCTACCAGCCTACCAGGCGTCGCCCACACCCCAACCAGCGGTGACAATCGAACCTGAGTTGCACAAACCGGTCGAGTCAACAATAGCCTCATCAGGTAAGGCGCCACCCCGGGTGGAGGCAGGCTCTGAGGCACTCCTAACATCTGCCTTCATGGCAGCGTTGGACGAGATCATTGCACACAACATCCGAACAGCTTTGCAGAATGCCCCCTCGAGTAGAGGAAGCGATGTCCCGACATCTCCGTCATATGGCGCTGCCTCGAAGCTCCCAGACTCCCCTGAGCGCCGCCACACCTTCTATAGAGGCGACAATGGTTCATCCCCCTGACACAATGACCAGGGAGGAAATCGACGAACTTGTCGCCCTAAAAGTTAAAGAGAAAAATAATGGGATCATGCCTATCCTTCGAGACAGGTCTTCACATCCTCTAACTCCCGAAATACTGGTGGTGACCGTGCCTAAGCACGTGCATAACCCGCGAATCGACTATTACTGAGGTGAAGGCGACCTGGTCGAGCACATACAAAAACATGAGTCCTCATTCTTGGGGCGGACTAGCGGTGACAATCACTTCGCTTTGGGGAGGATTAGCGATGACAATCACCTAGGAGGTGTCACGTCACACTGATTCTTCGGACTTCCCAAAGCCTCCATTCGGTCTTGGGTGGACTTGAAGGAAAAATTCATTGTGCAGTACATGGGGGGAGACAACTTCTTAAAAGCGTAGGAACGCTGGACCACCTCAAGCAAAGAAATGAGGAAAGCATGGGGGATTTCTACATCAGGTTCAACAAAGAATTGGCAGGAATCGACCAGGTCATCACGGGAGGTGAGACCATACGGGCATTCGACAGGGCGCTTGGTCCGCGAGGATCGACTTTATACGAAAACCTGAGTAACATCCTAGTCAACACCATGGAGGATTTAGCGGCGCGTGTGAAATCATATGTCGATTTGAAAATAGCCAAGGAAGGGAGGAGGTTGCCCAAGGAATCGAAGAAACAAATCCAGGAAGGCAAGAAGCCCGAGCACCATCCATCGAAGGCATCACATGAACAACGCCTCCCCTTCCTGGTGCGCCCTACTCGCGAAGTGTACGAAACATCGTATACTCCTCTAAGCAGGGACGTCTCTGTGGTACTGACAGAAATGGAAAGGAAGGACTTGGCAACGCCTCCCGCTCCAAAGAAGAATGGCGCGACCATGGGCAATGACTTGAGCAAGTACTGCCACTATCATCGATGTAAAGGCCATGACACAGATGACTGTTATACCCTGAAGAAGTATATAGAAAGGTTAATCCAGTAGGCCTACCTGAAAAAATTCGGGGCGCGCCAAGAGAGAAGTTGGAGCCATCGCCGAGAGAGGAGGACGTCGCCAAAAAGAGGATTCGAATTGTCAAAGGGCAGGCACAGCAATGTCAACGTTATTGGCGGAGGTTATGCGGCAGGAGGGGAAACAGGCGCCACTCGTGAAGTGTATGCAGAACAACTCTTAGGAACGGCAAAGGCAGGAAAGCGTTCCCGGGAGGAAGACGACGTCACCATCTCCTTCTCAGAGTCTGAAATGCGTCACGTGACGTGCTCACACTAATATGCGCTGGTCATCACTATAGACATTGACGTCTACACAGTGAAAAGAGTGATGATAGACTCGGAGAGCTCCACCGATGCTCTCTTCTTAGAGGCGGTGCAGAAGATGGAAAAGTCGGTAAAAGACTTGAAGAAGGTAAACTTCCCCTGATGGGATTCACATCAAACGCCACATACTCGGCAAGGGCCTTCACCCTACCCGTAGAAATTGGTGACGGGTGGAAGTCATGAAGATTTGACGTCAATTTCATTGTGGTGGACGCCCCAGCATCATACAATGCGATACTGGGACGTTCCACGCTCAACCAACACAGGATGGTGCACTCTACCTATCACCAGATGGCGAAGTTCCTAACCCCTCATGGTATAGGGGTAGTGAGAGATGATCAGCATGCGACGCTCACCTGTTATGTACACGCGACACAACGCCACGTATTGAAGAAAAAAGAAACGGTCGCCATTCAAACAGAAGAGAACCCCAGGGAAGAATGAAGCCGCCCCAGCCAGTTGAAGGAATGAAAAAGGTCCAGATCGAAGGAGTAGAAAATACCGTCCAGATTGGAGCGATGCTACCACAAGGGGAGGCAAAGGTGCTCTCACTGCTCCATGTAGAATTCAAGGAACTGTTCGCTTGGAAACCATGTGATATGCCTGGGATAAGTCGAGAAGTAATCGACCATGAGCTCAATATTGACCTGAGCATCAGGCGCGCCGTAGGAGATGAGAAATCTGTTTCGAGGCGCCAATTGGAATTCCGGGTTTTAAAATCTTAGACGATGGGACGAGAAGTGTCTTGAAGAGAATGAAGATGAGAGGGCTTTCATTAGGGAAAACATTGTATTGCTCAAGTTGAATTCAATACAAAGAGATTAGGCTCTTATATAGAGCAACATAGATAAAACCCTAGACTAACCTAGGTAACATGATAAGAAAACACTTAGACTAATATTGATTAAACTAGAAAACATTAGACTAATCCATATAGTGTTCTCACATACACCCAAGTTCTTTGGTTTCTTGATGTTGTATGCTCTGACATTCATCAACGGTCTTTGCTTTTATTGATTTGTTGAATTTTGCCCCAAAACTTCCAATGCTCTTTTGCTCGTAACGAATCCCAAGTTCAATCTTAGCAATATCGTCACGTTACCAAACCAGCAATTCAGCACAAATAAACCAACATTGGTTGCAGGGGTATTGACTCAACAAATCTCAGCATGAACCAGCAAATAACCGAGCAAATAATCCAATAAATTCAGGAAAGAACTAGGGTAAAATTCAGCACAAACCTCAGCAGATAGTATATCAGCAAAAAAGGCACATATTATAAAGATGCTGAAGCTCGAAAATTTACCAGACGTTGCTGCTTATCTCCATTCAATCATCGAAGTTTTGCAGAATGGCAGTGTCATCTTCTTGCTGCATTAAAAATCTCCAATTCTCGGCATTTTCATCTTTCTTCAATCTAAAGCTGAAAAGGAGTAATTGTTTTGTGCATTTATTCCAAATCTGTGACAGCCCTGCAATTGAAGGTGAACGCCTATTTGGGTTGTTTTTACTTTCAGCAATTGTAGTACAATACTCCGATTCTTTTGCTTCAATCTCAGGAGTTAGTGCTCTGTATTTTGAATCTCCATTTGCAGTTGCATCAGCAAAAGAACTAGGGTACTGAGTTGGCACATGTTAAATCCACTTCGTTGCAGCATAAAAGATTTCAGAGCACGGCGTTTGCAGCTCACGTTCATACATTGTTTATAGCATTGTTTAATGCAACCCAGCATTGTTTAATGCAGCCCAGCATTGTTTAATCATCATTTTTTTTAATAAGCAAAACCACACTTTTAAGCAGCATTCCACGACAGCATCTGATTCCAGCATCAACATTGTTTAATGCAGCCGCTAAAACATTGTTTAGTCCATTTTCACGCTCAACAGCATTGTTTAATCACCACAGCATTGTTTATTCAGCCTCTAACAACATTGTTTAATCACCACAGCATTGTTTATTCAGCCTCTAACAACATTGTTTAATCACCACATCATTGTTTATTCAGCCTTTAACAACATTGTTTAATCACCACAACATTGTTTATTCAGCCTTTAACACAACAGCATTGCAGGATATGGTCATCACCGACAACATTGTTTGAACCGCACCAACATTGTTTAATCAGCATTTTGATCAAGTTCCTCGGCATTGTTTAATCAGCTTCTTGTGTTTTCCACAGATTCCAACCCAACGGATTAAAAATTTAAGCACAGATTCCATGGATGTCGGGCACAAACAGCATATCAACATATTAGCATTTATAAACATCACCTTTGAAGATGATGTCGAGATGTTTTGATGTTGTGGCTGGAATCAGTGAAGACGCTTCTTGAAGATGAATATGCTGGATGGATTAAAGCTGCAATCGGCTTCTTGAAGATGAAGATGCTGGACTGATTTAAGCTGTAGTAGGTTGCGTTGGGTCTGTCCAAGATTATTGAAAAACAAAGAAGAACAGATTTGGCGGAAATGATGAGGAGATTAAGAACCGAGTGGCTCTGATACCATGTTACGTTTCTTGAATATGTGGAGAGAATGAAGATGAGAGGGCTTTCATTAGGGAAATCATTGTATTGCTCAAGTTAAATTCAATACAAAGAGATTAGGCTCTTATATAGATCAACATAGATAAAACCCTAGACTAACCTAGGTAACATGATAAGAAAACACTTAGACTAATATTGATTAAACTAGAAAACATTAGACTAATCCATATAGTGTTCTCACATACACCCAAGTTCATTGTTTTCTTGATGTTGTATGCTCTGACATTCATCCACGATCTTTGCTTTTCTTGATTTGTTGAATTTTGCCCCAAAACTTCCAATGCTCTTTTGCTCGTGACGAATCCCAAGTTCAATCTCGATCAACTTGGGACAATAAGGGGAACCTTAAACCCGTATCAATTTGAAGCGGGAAAATAGTCTCCTCGCACGGTTGAGGCACACTCACGGGATGGGGATTTTGAGGGTCCGTCTCATCGGGAATAGGATACCGAGGACAAAAACTCTCGTCCATGCCCGACTCCTCGACAACTCTTTCAAAAAAGGGTCCAGAAAGCGTATTTGGTTTTGGGTCAGAAAACCAAGAGGGAAGAAAACATGGTCCTCACCTGAAAATCAAGAGTTCCCGTATTCCTTCGACATGACTAGATGTAGGAGTTGAAGGCGCCAACGAATACGATCCGAAGAGAAGGGAGCAATCTTGGTCTCGAATAAGGAAGGCGCTGCTAAAGAAGGGTGTCGAAGGAAAGGTCGGGTGAAGGTTAGGATTGCTAGAGAGAAGGAGGAGAATTTTCTAGAGACAGAAAGCTTGAACGTCAGGTGTGGGACCTCAAATGGCTGAAAGAGGGTATTTATAGGAGGAGAAGTGCCGGTTCGGATGACTGGTTCAACAAAAAATGACAGTTCAAGTGCAAACGGTTCAGTCTCTCTGAAATCGTACCGTAGAAGCCAAAAGATTGCCTCGAAAAGACAAAAGATCTTCAGCCACATGGCACGATCCAAATCGAACAAAATTCAAATTCAAAATAAAGTATTTATGACTACACCTCCACGTGTCATCCTCTGATTCAACGGTTTCAGAATTCGAAAAGATTGTAACATAGAAGCCTAACCACCAAAGTGTCCTCCTCTCATATGGCGCGTCACACCCTGCTTCAGTGTATCAAACGACGCGCCATACCCGGGAGAAGTAGGAAGCTCAGCCCTAGGAGGGTCATAACTCGTTTAAGCATTTAAACCCAAGGGCGAGCGCTACTCATCCTTGGCTTGAGGGGCATGATGTCAGGTATTAATCCGACATCTTCTGACCCGGTGTAACAAGACCCGACACGAAATAAGCGATGGCGCCGCCCTTGCTCCCAATAAAGGCGCGCCCACCCCAAATCCAGAATACTGTATCCGCTGCAGGGCAGCAACACCTCAAAGTCATAACCCAGGATGCTGCTATATAGGTATGCGCCACCTAGGCACGCCATAGAGACGCGCCCAATTGGAAGTCCATCTTCCCTTATTCCTCCTACAACATAAGGCTCTATGTCAAACAGAGGGTAATAGGACGCAGGCGTGCAGGACGAGAGTCCAGAAAACAAGGGCCCTATGCACAGGACACTAGGGCCTTATGCACAGTACACCAAGCAGCATGGGATTCGAAACATAACCATGGTTAGTTAACTAACTGACATATGAGATGACCATGCTCAAGATTAACTCCGGTCAGGTTATAGGTGAGGGTTATAAATACCCTCACCCCTCTTCATTCTAGACTAATGTAACATTACCTACTTGAACTTCATACTTATTTCTTCCATAAACGAACCTTCGACTAGCTTGATCGTCGGAGGGGAAACAACGGGAATACCAGAGGTTTTCTTCTGTGCGGGTTAACAGAACAACACGTGAATTAATTCGGAAAGCACCGGAGAAAGCCCTACCAGAAAACTTGATTCAACAAGTTTAACAGTTCGATTGCCATGGTTGAGAGCTAACTGTGGACTTTGTGGACACGTCGGTTTTTAAAAATAAAAAGTCTAAAATTTCAGGTTTCTTAAAAAACTCATGAAAATGTATGAAATTGCATCCAGATGTTTGTGTTTTTATGTCAGTGCATCCGAATGTTTTTTGTCGCAAATAATTACACTCATATGTTATAATTTGTATGTCATTGCATCTTCCATTAAATTTACACGTTAAGTGTCAAATGTAAGGCACGTACAATAGTTAATATCGAACAAATGCAAATGGAAAGCCGATTATACCTTTCCTAACATCCCATAACCTTTTGAAGACCCTCTTACTTCTTCCCCCCAAAATCATCGATCGATTACATCACTAGTTACGTCAAGGAGAAACAATGCAGCAACCTCAGCCGATGATTCTGTTTATGCCTTTGTGTCCATCAAACATCACTACCGAACAGATTCAAAGTGTGTCAACTTCTCTCTTCTACTATTATCAGTCCAAATCACTTATTGCTACATTGCCTTCCAGACGTCTTCGATAATGTTAGTTATTACAAAAAAAGTTAACCTTTTTTTCTTGATGAACTATTCGAGAGAGTTATGTAATGTTAATTGGGCGGCTAGTTCTACTATTCATTACCTTGAAGTGGTAGTTGTTGAAAGACACTTCTTTGACTTATTTGCAGTGATGAAACTATATTTTGGGGATTGATAGTGGGCTCTCCATATAGATCACTAGTTTGACCTTTCATTTTTGGCACAAACATTTAATGGTTTTAGCAAATCTCTAATATAGGTCGATATCTGGTCATTTTTTGAGGTGTACGGATTGGGAAATGAAAAAAGTTCTCTTTTCTTGTTATGAGAATCCATATTATCATTAAACCAGGGGGAAGTTTGTGGCTCGAGGTCCTACAAGATGGCTTAGAAAAAGTCTTTCTCTCAGTCCAAGTATTGTCAAAACCATTGAAGATAGATTCTTTAGGGTCACTCAAAGAACAACGACATGCCTTTCAACCTAATTCGTCTCAGACACAATCCTTCTTTCGGTTTTAGCGAGTTACTTTGTTCCTGACCTTCTTCTATCGAGTAAATTAGACTCTTCCATAGTTATTAGGAAAGAGTTAATCCTTGTTGTGTTAGTTGCCTTTTTAATTTTTGTCTTGTAAGTTAGTTATGTCTTTCAAAAACTATTCCATCCCCCTTGTAGTTTCCTACTATCATTCATTACAAATCATTTCCTGCATAAACTTGGAGAAATGGATTTGTATTTTGAAGACAACAGAACAGTGGGAGCTTTCTATTTGTCATCGAAACAGTCATGTTACGTAACAGAATTGCTTCCTTTCAAAAGGTCTTGGATGATACTTTGCTACCATAAATCAACAAACTAAATTGTAAGAAATGATAATTAACCCTTTATTTTATTGGTATTGGGCCATTCAATGCAATACCAGCATCACTTATATTGTAGAAAATATATAGATGAGATTACTATAGTCTGTTGATAAGATTGTCTATTTTGTGGGCTAAAGGGATCTTTGGGGGAGATATCAATGAAGCTTTATTTAATAATTAAATGGGGAGATAGTCAATATGAAACATTTGGACTAATTATGTTTTTGTTTTGCTGTTCTTGGTTTGGTCCCACAATAATCACTACGGGAGAAGGGTGATTTAACGGCTCAAAGGGACGGCTCAAACAGTATTGAGCCGTTAATAATTTATTTATCTGATTATTCACGGCTCAAATACTATTGACTCGTCATTTATTTTTTAAATATATTTATCACGGCTCAAATGTTAGAGATGCGAAAATATATATATATTTTTAACGTTTTTTTTGTTGAGCCATCATTTTTTTAAGAAATTAATATTTTTTTTTCGATATTTTTCACGGCTCATTGAGCCGTGACAAAAAAAATTTAACACAATAAAAAATTCAAAAAAATTTACTTTCCCCCGCTTCCCGCCGCTTAGCAATTCAAACAATTCCTATTATAAAACAATTCCTATTATAAACAATTACAATGCTATCCACGTCACTTTGTCTCTTCTTTTGTGTCCTAGTGCTCTTCTTCAAGTTGTGCTCCACGCCTGTTCATCTTCAGGTTGTGCTCCAAGCCATTTCTTCTCCTTCAAGCTTCACGCCAGTTGTACGAAAGCTCAACTTCTCTTCATGCATCTTCGACTTCTGTACCATGCATCTTCGACTTCTCTTCATTCACGGAGCTGGAGACGAAGCTAGAAGGATGACGAAGAAGAAGAATGACAAAGAAGAAGGAGCTGGAGCCGTCCGTAGCTGAAGCAGGAGCCGTCCGTAGCTGAAGCAGGAGCCGTCCGAAGCTGGAGTTTGCGTGTGACCTCCTCCCGACATGGTTGTCGACGAGCTGGAGCTGAATCTTCGCTGTCGCCGGAGAAGAAAAACGGTGGACGCTGCACCTTTGAAGAAGAAGATGAGATGGGGACGAAGAACACGTACGGGGCGAAGACAACACAAACAATTTTTTTTTTTTTAAATATACCTATTTTTCGTGGCTCAATATATTGAGCCGCCATAAATAAAAAAATAAAAATCTTTTCCGCGACTCAAATTTTGTTGGGCCGGGAATTATCACGGCTCATTTTATATTGAGCCGTGATAATTGTCCCGACGCTTCATATCACGGCTCAACTTCATTTGAGCCGTGATAATTTAATGACTGGATTTTTGAGCCGTTAAAAAACCTTACCTGAGCCGGTAAAAACTGCTTCTCCCGTAGTGAATGTCCATGTGATGCAACATGATACTATCAGGTACTAAGAACTGCTACAAAAGAATTTGATGTATTTGTCTGCAATTGTCTATGCCTAACCTTTGATTCCATAAATGTCACAACAAGTGGGGAGTGTTTATCTTATGGCTTTGTCCTATCTTCTATTGATAATTTGTTTTTCATAAAATAAAATAAATAAAACTTTGGAGATGGCTTCACACCCATCGATACAACAAGGTGGGTTTTTCATGCAGCGACAATCAGGTCTCTTCCCACAAATGGCGCTAATGCAGTTCAACAGTCCACATCAGCTTCAGTCACATGACCCTCAAATGCACCACTGCCAAGTTGTCCAAGGAAAAATAGGTAGTGGCCTGATACCAAACAGTAGTGGTCTCTACCACCAAATACGACAGCACAGTGATGCCACCCTTGGTGGCGAAGGTAAGCATGACCTCTCAACATATTTTGATAATCACCATGGCCAAGGCAACTCTGCAGCTAACAGGTCTGAAGAGCCAAAATGATAATTGCAAACATATGAAAACATTCGGGTGTACCAATAATCAATATGTGTGCAATTACCAACGGAGGCAAATATTTGGGTACAATTTCAGACTTTTCCCAAAAAGATTACGACTGTACCAGTTGCCAAAATTAGATGTGTTAATGGCGTCGTGTTTAATCGTATGTTGTATCATTAATCATGTCGTGTCTAAACGGATATGTCTTAAATGTGTATCAAAACTTCAAACAGGAATACGACACAATTAACAAATAGATTACATACAATACGATACGCAAACACGATTAGCTTTACTAAACATAAAAAAATAGAAAACATGTAGGGTCACACGATACGAAACAAATTCTTTTATTTCATAAGTAATTTATATTAATTCTATTAATATACTTAAATGTGTCACAGATATACACACAATTTTTTCAACATTTTAGATTGTAGTTTGGTAACTACGAAAATATGGGGTTGATTTGATAATTAATTTTCTTTAAATTAGTAATGACAAATATGTAAAAACAATATTAGGTAATTTTAGTTTTTAACAAACTTGGTCTGTATAAAGTAATAATGGTTTGCAAATAAAATGTTTGCTAAAGAAAATATGTATAATGGATCAAATAGGTCGACGGGGTCTAGCCCATAGCTCGACTCTAGGGCAACGTTTAGAGGCCCGTAGTAAAACCTCTGCTATCAGTCTTTTTCTTTTCAATCTAAAGGTGTCCAGTGTTCTGCCGTGGTGATTATTTGTACTCTCTTCGTTAATAATCTATGAGAGATTCTATTTGTAAACCATCGACTACTATATACAAACCACTTTTGTCAAAACACTAAAATACCCAATAGCTTTTTACATATTTGCCCTTACCTATTTTAAAAATAAAATAAAATTTATAAACAAAGACCACTTAATTTTTTCCACTCATTTTACCTTCATATTCAAAATTACTATCTCACTCTTTCACTCTCAACAATCTTTCAACATATCTACACTAATATCCATAACTTCCACTCTCATTCTCCACCGTCACTTGCCGCTGTCAGTCTTCGTCATCATCTCTGACGCATCTACAACCTGCCACCAACAAATCAACAACCGTGTTTCTTCCTTCAACTTTTTGTGGAAGAATCGGTAAGGTCTTACCGATTTTTTGTGGTTGAATTGGCAAGCTCTTGTCAATTTTTACTTGTTGAAACGGCACGACATTGTCGTTTCGTCCATGAAATTTCTGTAAAACTCAACTAATTTAAGTTGTACCGGCATCGATCAATTGAGTGTAAGCGAACGTACCGACACGAAAGTGTTTGGGGGAAGAAACACGATTATTGATTTGCTAGCGGCGGGTTGCAGATACTGCGAAGACATGTTATAGATGCAGCGGAGATGGGGGAAGGCAAGCTGGTTGAAATGCGATGCGACGGAGACGATGATGACGGTGATCTGCTGTTTGGCAGAGGTGATGGCGTCGACTGGCAGCTACAAGTGGTAGTGACGACAAAAAGTGAGTGGTGAGTGATGGAGAATGAGAGGGGAAGTGATGAAGAGTAGTGTGGATATGTTGAAAGTTTGAGTGTTGAGAGCGAAATAGTGGGATAATAACTTTGAATATGAAGATAAAAGGGGTGAAAAACTAAATGGTCTATGTTTAAATAGGTAAAGATAAATATTTAAAAAGTTATTAGGGCATTTTAGTATTTTGACAAATGTGATTTGTACATTGTGTTGGATATCGATAGTGACAGCCCAGTAAGGAAAAAGGCCTCGAAGGCCCAATAACTATAGAGGGGGTAAACCCATAACATTAGAACCGGATCGGCCTCCATAGAATGGCCCAGAACCGAGCCCAAAGCCTCGGAGGACACCATGAGTACTCGCCATTCTTTACCAGGCCGTGACCTCTCATTGCTCGCCATGAGAGTGATCGCCCCGAAGAGAGCCCTGCCTCTCTACTCTGGTCCCACTAAACCGTTAATAACAGAATGGCCATGATATCCCGCGTATCTCGGTCACATATTCACTAAAGATTAGATTTGGTAACTGCAATATCTCGCAATAACTGCCATATCCCACAATCCGAATCTTCAGCAACTCAATATACACTAAGATATTCAGTTGCCTTTATACGGTTCTATCTCTCTTACCCTATAAATACCCTTGCTTTACATACGTTCTTTACGTTTTGAGTTTTAAACACACATATACTCATTTAAGCATCAGAGAGGGACCCAGAGACACCCCCTCTGTTGCGCTCCCCTACCTGCAGGTTCACCGGAGTTGGAGCAGAAGCGTCTTCCCAACCTTGTCTGGCATTCAATTCACTGCCAGATCAGCATCCAGGATTTCACGATCCAACATTTGGCGCCGTCTGTGGGAACGAGCAATTCAGCCATGAGAACTCGATCCCAAAGCAACCGTCGGAACCAGACTAGGGAGCGATCCTCAGATAGCTCTGATTCCGCCGCCGCTTCACCGCTTCAACAGGAACCTGCCAGCCGAGCAGGAGTTAATGTCGTTCCTCTACGAACAGCTCGAGAGCATGTCGGTGATTTAAGACCGACCCCCGCCGCTGATCAAAACGGAGCACCGGCACCGCAGACAGTCCACATCGCTAGGCAGGATATTAATTTAACCCCAGAGATGGTCTCTCTGCTGGAAGCCATCCTAGGACAGGCGCGCTGCCAAGCCCCTGCTCCTCAAGAAAACAATCCCTCTGCTCCTAAGGAAAACCACCGCCCTGCTGCCACAGGGCCCTCACCTTCGGAAGCGGCAAATCCTGGTCCCACTGCGCCTCAGGAGGATCAGGAGATGATGTCAGGTCAGCAGTCCCTACCTCCGGCATACACCAAGGAGCCAGCAGCCGCGTATACTGCCAATCCTTCCGGTCCTCCTCCACTCGGAACCTCGCCTATGTACTGCACTGTGAATCAGATAGATGACCTCCTCAACAAAAGGCTTCAGGAAAGACAGCTGACAGTCGTAGCTCCCTTCAAGGAGCAGTCCTCTCATCCTTTTATCGACGGGCTCGTCGCCATCAAAATCCTGAAGGATGTAGTTGCTCGGGCCATACCTGAGTATAGCGGTGGAAGAGATCCCACCGTACATGTCAACAAACATGAGGCCTCCCTTCTGGGTAAGTCAAATGATCCCAATCACTTGGCTTTGTTATTTCCATCTACTCTTTCGGGTTCGGCCTCGTCCTGGTTCTTCGGCCTTCCTGCAGGATCAATCGGAACTTGGGCAGAGTTAAGAAGCAAGTTCATGGAGAGATATATGGGCGAGCGCCAGTTGCTGCAGAGCGTGGTCGCCCTTGACTCAATCAAACAGCAGCCTGGAGAGTCGCTGTCCAACTTCTACGGGCGTTTTCATCAAAACGTCACAGAATTAGATCGCCGAATCTCGGATGGGGAGATCATTCGAGCCTTCTACAGAGGTCTGGATATGGCCAACAAGGCCTCATCCAGAGCTGCGAAACAGCTATCACGTTAAGGAGATTGAGACGTTGGAGGAACTGGCATCCAGAGCAAAAGGTTTCATAGACCTTGAACGGGTGAACACCGAGGCTAACCTCCTGACGACCTCGCTAAGGGTGGTCCATGAACCCCGACGCGATGGTAAAAAGGAGGTAAAAAAGGAGAAGAAGGGAAAGGAAAGCAAGCCCCGAGTCGAGTCTCTTCCAGCACCTCGCCATCCAGAGGTCCCTGAGTACTTCATGCCTTTAAATAGGCAGATCTCAGCGGTACTAGTCGAGATGGAGAGGAGATCCTTGGCGAGGCCACCGATGCCTCGTCGAGGTGGGCTGACCATGGGAAAGGATGTCGAGAACTACTGCAGATACCACAAGTGCAAGGGCCACAAGACAGATGACTGCAAAATTTTGAAGCGGGACATAGAGAGGCTGATTCAGGGGGGAATGTTGAAAGAATTTGTTGCAGGGCGAGACCGAAGTCGAATGCCCCCAGGAGGCATCGTTCGCCAGCCCCTGCAGAACAAGCTGAGCCATCTGGAAGCAAGAGGAGAGTGAATCTGATTGCAGGAGGATTCGGTGCACGCGGCAAGAGGTCAAGCGCCAGGGAGGTCTACGCCACTCAGATCTCTACAGCAGTTCAGTTGGGGATGCGGCCCCGACCTGAAGAGAACATTGTTATCTCATTCTTCGAAGATGATTTGGCACATGTCACCACTCCCCACAACGATGCTCTGGTCATTACGGCAGATATTGATGGCTGTGATGTTGCAAGGATTCTGGTCGACGGAGGCAGCTCGACAGACATCCTATTTCTAGACGCTTTTGAGAAGATGGGCAAGTCCAAACGCGACCTGAAGAGGGTCGACTTTCCGCTGATCGGGTTTGCGGGAAGAACAACTTATCCACTGGGGGCTATAACCATGCCAGTAATTTTTGGCGAGGGATGGAAGAGCATCAAGGTGTCGGTCACTTTCCTGGTGGTCGATTCACCTACATCCTACAACGCCATCATAGGGAGGACCACGATCAACCCAAACAAGATTGTGGCCTCCACTGTCCACCAGAAGATGAAGTTCCCTACTCCTAACGGGATTGGAGAGGTGCTCAGAGATCATCCTTCCTCGCGGCAATGATATGTGAACTGTTTACGCAGGAAGAACCAAAGGGAGGCGCTCACCATCGAAACAGAGGCCGACCCCCGCGAGGACTTGGCTCGGCCAGCACCCATGGAGGAATTAGAAGAGGTCGAGATCGATGGTCCAGACAAAAAGGTGCGCATTGAGACCACCTTGAAAGAGGATCAGAAGGAGGCCATGACCGCCCTCCTCAAGGAACTTAAAGAGCTCTTCGCCTGGCAGCCGAGCGACATGCTAGGAATCAGCACAGATATCATCTCCCACGAGCTCAGAATAGACCCCTCCATCAAGCCGATCGCCTAATAGAGAAGATCATTCGGGACGGATAAGCGTTTGGCGATCAGGCAGGAAGTCGGCAGGTTGATTGAAGATGACTTCGTCAGAGAGGTAAGATTCTAGAGTTGGGTCGCCAACCCAGTTTTGGTCAGGAAATCAAACGGTAAGTGGAGGATGTGCGTCGACTTCCGCGACTTGAACAAGGCTTGCCCCAAGGATTCATATCCCCTTCCGAGGATTGATCAGCTGGTCGATGCTACCTCGGGTCATGAGATGCTGAGCTTCATGGACGCCTACTCAGGCTACAACCAGATCAGAATGCATCCCGACGATGAGGCTCACACCGCTTTTTATGCTGATGGGGACATTCTGTGCTATAGGGTGATGCCCTTTGGCCTTATCAATGCTGGGGCAACTTATCAACGGATGGTGAACCGACTGTTCCAGGACATGCTGGGAAGGAACATGGAGGCCTACATGGATGATATGCTCGTCAAAACCATTAAGGGCAATCCTCACACGGCGGACCTCCGCGAAACTTTTGAATGCATGAGAAGACACAGTGTTCGCCTGAATTCTGCCAAATGCGCCTTCGGGGTCAAGTCCGGTAAATTTCTGGGTTTTATGGTCAGTTAAAGAGGAATTGAAGCAAACCCAGAAAAGCTAAAGGCCATAGAGGAAATGAAGTCGCCAACCTTCCACAAGGAAGTCCAGTGCCTGAATGGACGCCTAGCTGCTCTCAACCGCTTCCTCTCTAAAGCGAGCGACAGGTCCCTCCCATTCTTCAAAACCCCGAGGGCCAACCGCAAGTTCGAGTGGACGCCAGACTGCGAGGAAGCGTTCCAGTCCTTGAAGAGGCATATCCAAACACTCCCAGCCCTGGCAAAGCCCGTTCCAGGCGAGCAGCTTTTCCTTTATCTAGGCATTAGCGATGTGGCAGCCAGTGCTGTCTTAATAAGGGAGGAAAATAATGTTCAGAGTCCAGTGTATTTCATTAGCAAAATGTTCAACTCAGCAGAAATAAAATATGTCCAGATTGAGAAGTATCTCTATGCCTTAGTTATTGCTGCTCGGAAGCTAAGACCTTACTTTCATGCGCACGACATCACGGTCCTCACCAATCAACCTCTCAAAAACTTCCTGATGAAGCCAGATTCTTCAGGAAGAATGGTCAAGTGGGCGATCGAGCTCAGCGAGTTTAAGATCAAATTTGCGCCAAAAACGGCCATCAAAGGTCAAGCACTAGCTGATTTTATAGTGGAAAGAACAAGTAACGGTCAAACAGAAGCAGAAAACAGGCCAAGTCAGTTAGCAGACGACAATCAAATCTGAGAACTCTATACGGATGGGTCTTCATCAAAGGAAGGCTCGGGGGCAGGTTTAATTCTTATTCCTCCTGAGGGCGAGCCTCTGAAGTACGCAATCGCCTTGACATTTCTGGCGACCAATAATGAAGCAGAATATGAGGCTCTTATCACTGGACTCAGACTAGCAAAAGGAATGGGTATAACTGCGCTTAAGGTAAAAAGTGACTCAGAGCTTATTGTCAATCAGGTTAATGGCGCCTACGAGGCAAGGGGAGAAAAGATGAAGAAATATCTCAGCATTGCCAAAAAGCTGGTCGCGGAAATCCCAAATTTCGGGATTGAGTCTATTCCTCGCCAAGAAAACCGGATGGCAGATTCTTTGAGTAAACTGGCCTTCGGAGGGGCGACAGTCCAGGATGTACAATTTCTGGAGAAAGCTCTATGTTCAGTCCTGGAAAGCAGAGCAGAGGTCTTCAACATCCAAGGATAGGTCACATGGATGACCCCGTTCCAGAGTTATTTAAAAGAAGGAATCCTCCCGGAGGACGAAGGCGAATCCACGAGGATTAGAAGACTCGCAGACAGTTATCTAATCATCGATGGAGAACTCTACAGAAGAGGCTATTCGACACCTTACTTGAGGTGTGTTGCTCATCCTGAAACAGGAAAGGTTCTTCGAGAAGCTCACGAAGGGGCAGCAGCATGTCATGAAGGTGCTCGATCACTAACCAGGAAAATATTCAGATTGGGATATTAATGGCCGACCTTGGGAAAAGATGCAGCCGAGTTAACACAAAAGTGTTAGATCTGCCAGCAGTTTGCACCACGATCGGGTCGACCATCGACACTATTATCCCCAATGGCGGGTGCCTGGCCTTTCGCTCAATGGGGAATCGATATATTGGGTCCTTTTCCCATTAGCACTGGTCAGCATACTCACATTATAGTGGCAATCGACTACTTCACTAAGTGGGTAGAGGCGAAAGCTCTAGCTTCGACAACAGAATTCCAGGTCATCAAGTTCCTGTAGGTCAACATATTCTCCAGGTTTGGCATTCCTAAGATACTCATCAGTGATAATGCTCCGCAATTTGTTGGAAAGGAGCTGAAATGGCTCTGTGAGGAATATCATGTGGACCATCGTTTCAGCTCAGTACATCATCCTCAAACGAATGGGCAAGCTGAAGCAGCCAACAAGGTTGTCTTAGCAGGACTCAAGAAAAGGGTTCGAGCATCCAAAGGGAACTGGGCAGATGAACTGGAAAACGTATTATGGTCAATCAGAACGATGCCTAAGGCGGCCACAGGATAAACGCCTTTCAGTTTAGTGTACGGATCAGAAGCAGCAGCGCCAGCCGAATTAGCAGTGCCTACCCACAGAGTCTTACACTTTAACGCGGAGGCAAATGAGATCGAGCGCAGAACTGACCTCGACTTAACAGAGGAAAAGAGATGACTCTCGGAAAAGACACAAGCAAAGATGCGCTTGGCGACCGCTCGGTATTTCAACAGAAAAGTCAGCGCTCGCCAATTTTTCGTGGGGGAGATGGTTATGAGAAGGAATGAATTCACAAGGCTGGACAGTAAAAATAAACTTTCAGCCAAATGGGAAGGACCGTACAAAGTAGTAGAGATCACCGCACCAGGATCCTACTATTTAGAAACCACCGAAGGTGAGAGGTTACCCCGTCCATTTAATTCTGAGCATTTAAGAAGATTTTATACATAGCTTGTAATCAAACTGTTATGTCAATAAAAGAAAGCCATTCCTTCATAAAGCGTGTCCACTCGAAGCAAGCCCGAAGCCAAAATCCCTAGCAACAAAGCTAGGCCAAAAAGCCTTGACGCCAAAGTCAGGCCAAAAAGCCCTGACGCCAAAGTCAGGCCAAAAGCCCTATCGCCAAAGATAGGCCAAAAGCCCTAGCAACAAAGCTAGGCCAAAAAGCCCTAACAACAAAGTTATGCCAAAAAGCCCTATCGCCAAAGATAGGCCAAAAGCCCTAGCAACAAAGCTAGGCCAAAAAGCCCTATCGCCAAAGATAGGCCAAAAGCCCTAGCAACAAAGTTAGGCAAAAAAAGCCCTAGTAACAAGGCTAGGCCAAAAGCCCTGACGCCAAAGTCAGGCCAAAAGACCTAGCAATAAAGTTAGGAAAAACAAAAAACCCCTGACGCCAAAGTCAGGCCAAAAGACCTAGTAATAAAGTTAGGCAAAACAAAAAAGCCCTGACGCCAAAGTCAGGCCAAAAGACCTAGCAAAACGTTAGGCAAAATAAAATCCCTAACGCCAAAGTGAGGCCAAATAAATTTTAGGCGATCACTATGGATGATAAAGCCTGAAAAATTACAAATTCCCTGTTATTATGCCAACACCTCAAAGGTTTAAACTTCAAAGAAGGTAATATCTCTTTGAACTTAGAAGTTTATGCTTTTAAGTGTCAGAAGTATTATCCTTAGAAAGTTCGACTTATGCTTGGTCTAAGGCTTTAAGGGTCGACGACATTACAAAGCAAGAAAAAGTGGAGAGTAATTATGATTAAGACATTGGATGAATAGCCAAACATGTTCAAAAAGGCTCATGAATACAAAAGGCATTCAATATAAAAACCCAAGTCTTAAGAAAGTAATTACAAACCAAAACAAAAATTACAAAGACAGCTATCTACAAAAGATAAAAATAAATACGGTCGCCAAAGAGTTGGAGGCTTCAAGCTTTGGGATTCTCGGGGGCAAGGGTGCTCTGCTCGCCTTCGGGGGCAGGAGTACTGGGCTCGCCTCCGGGAGCAGCCTCTTCAGCAACAGCGTGCCGAGAAGGGCGACTCCGCAAGAATCTCTTCAAGGATGCAACTTCCCCAAGGGGAAAGTTGGGGTCAACCGCCTGGACCTCCTCCACCAGGTCTTGAAGAAAATCGGCAATCGCCGACTTCATCACCTTCAAGGCCTGGTCCTCAAAGTCTTCGGAGGCCTTGAACTCCTCAACCACGGCTTGGGGTGAAGGAACCGCCTTCAGCTGATCAGACAGCCGGTTCTTCTCCTCCTCCAGGGCGATCCCCCTGGCTTCAGCAGCATCCCTCTGGGCGTCAGCAGCGGCCCTTTGCGCCTCAGCGGCGACCCGAAGAACGTCCGACTCGGCCAGCTGAGCGCGAACCTCCTTCAACTCAGCCTCTAGGCGAGCCCGGACCGCTTCTCCTTCATCAAGGCACCGATGAAGGGCTTCAAAATCCTGAAGGGCAGCCGCCACATCGGCCTCCCTCCGCTTGATATCAGCAAGGAGGCGCTGCTCCTTGCTGAAATACTCTGACCGGACATTGTCTACCAAGGCGATCGCCGCGTTAGCAGTCGTCTTGATAGCCTCCAGCTGCCCAGGGGAGATCCCCGTGCTCCGGTATTGCTCCAGCTCGACAAGCAGGTCTGAATGCTTGCCGGCGAGCTCGCCGAAGACACAGCCGATCATCACCTCTTCCCGAACGAGCTGACAACAAAAGAAAAATGAGAATTGTCAGGACACGAACAAAAGTGAACGACTATGGAAAAAGGAAAAGAAACGAGGCCTTACCAGAACGACTCGTTCGTAGTGAGACCGAAGGAACCCCTCGATCTGAGAAAGCTCCGTGGGGACGGACGAACGGTCCTTGGGGGGAATTATCCCATCAAGGAGCCGCATGCACAAGTCCGGGCTACCCCGGAGGCTCTTCTGGGCAGGGCACCCCTTCTTCGAAAGGTCCCCACAAGGGAACCAAGCACCCCGAGAGTTCGCAGCCTTGAGTTGCTGGAACAAGCTCGCCATGGAGCAATACTCCTCCCCAGGAACCCTTGAGGAGCTGGGGGCATCGGAACCCTTCTTATGGGTCCCAGACTCCTTCGGGGGGACCGCGGACGCCGTAGGAGATGGGGGCGCCAAAGATAAAACCTTCCCCTGGCCAGCCGTAGGGCCCTGAGGGGAAGGAGGGTTGACCGCCTAAGCAGGAGCCTTCCCTTTGCCAGTGGAAGGACCCTCAGGAGGAGGAGGATGCTGTTCAACAGCCGGCTGCTCCTCACTCCTGACCTTCTTGGCAGGTGGAGGAGAAGGGTCTCAGACCACGTCAACCGTGGACTCTTCTGCAAAACAAAAAGAAGAAACTTGTGTCAAACAAATGCAGGAAATTTAGAAACAAGGCGGAATATGGAAATAATGCAATGTGAAACAACATACCTCGCTGGCAAGGGCCAGCAGGGGCCGAAGGAAGGGCCTCATCTGGTTTCCTCTTGGACGATCGCCTAGAGGGGGGAGGAGGAGAGCTCAGCAGCACCTGGTCGGGGGACAACCCCGCCGATTCCTGGTTATCAAAGAGACCTATCAGTTTTCGGCTCTTGCTTACGACCTTGCCTACAAGTGATAAAACAAGATAAGAGTTAGAGAATTACCCAATCATCAAAGATTGGCGTGGCTTGATGAATGCCCGCCATCTCAAGGGCATTCTCAGTAGTCTCCGCCACTGTGCGGATGGACTTGAACTGGGATGACCGATGAAGCCGGTATAGGTCGTCGATGGCATTCCGGTCACTCCCTGACAATTCTTCAAAGGAGGGAGGAAAATCCTTGTCCGGAGCAAACAATTTTCAGGGTACACCCCCCTTGTACAAGAAGTAAAACTTCTTGTAGTTGGAGTTAGTGGCCCGGAAATCATCGACCAGGCGGACATGGACGTTCCAAACCCATCCCTGAGGGCCTCCCCACTCTGAAAACTTCGGCAAGCGGGATTGGAAGTGGTGGAGGTGGTTTGCCCCTGCTGCCAGTCGGAAGAAACACCGGAACAAGGCCAGTGAATACACCCATTCCTGGCGTATGCACAGGAACTTGAAACCGACCCACATCCTGAGGGCATTCGGAACAAGCTGCGTGGGGTGAATCCCGTAAAACTGACACAAGGTCTGTAAATCCTCACAGAGAGGAAAACGCAACCCAGCATCGATCTGGGCCGTATAAATGTAAACCTCTCCGTCGTGAGGAAAATGCAGACCTAAGCTAGGATACCTAGGAGCATCCTCCACGCTGAAGCCACCGAGCGCCACCACGGTCTTAAAGTAAGCCGACTTCAATTCATTAGGCTTGACGTCTACTCGAACAAATTCAAATATTGCAATGATAAACATAAAAAGCAAAGAACAGCAGGGGATATCACCAAAACAGAGCATTGAAAGAACAAGGATTTACCTTTCGGAGAAAAGATGGGCGTTTGAAGCACGGGCCCATCTACCACCACTGGGGTGGCCGCAGACCTCCCCACGTCAGGCTGTTTCCCCGCTGAGGAGGGCACAACTTCATCCCTAATGGTCAAGGGAACACTGGCATTCTGAGGGGCGCTGGCTTTGTTAGCACCTTTGATGGCCATATTTTTGACTCTCTGACTTCTGGGGGCCATGGAAATGGTCGAAAGGAGAACTGAAGAGGATTGAAAGAGAAAGAAGAAGGATTCGCAAAGAGGCTCTGGAAACTTGGAGGAGTGAATAAGCGTAAAGAACAAAACAGAGAAACTGACGTTTCTTATATAAGCCCAAAAAGGAGTAACCGCCACGGACGAATCGAAGCGACACAGAGAATAATTGCACCTTTTTGGAAAAAACCGAAGCAATGTCAGAATTCCAAGAGACACCTCGGGTAGACAAACGGTTGGCTGGTGCAGATAGCTGTCAGACTACCCTAGGTTTACGGAAAAGTAAATGTCAGGCGTGCCTCAAGTGACCGTTCGATTTCTGGACAACTGTGCAGTTATTAAATGCTAACAAGTCCACTAAGGAGACAAGAGGGTCGCCAACGCACTAGTAAGCGCTATCAGAAGTACCCCGGGCAGGTAGTCATCGCCTAGTCAAGAAAGATAGACTTTCATAAACCTAGATTACCTCGAGTGATCGCCAAAGGGGAATAAAAGGAAGGATATCTTTTCAGCTTTGAACGAAGAAAAAACTGCTCGCCAAACAGGCTCAAAATGCCTCAAAGGTCATGAACCAGTACAAGAAACGAAGAAAACCGAATTTGAGACGTCACTATCTAAAACCCTACCAGGAAATAAAGCTCGACTGAAGAGACTTCAATCAAGCTTCGGGGGCAAATGTTGGATATCGATAGTGACAGCCCAGTAAGGAAAAATGCCTCGAAGGCCCAATAACTATAGAGGGGGTAAACCCATAACATTCGAACCGGACCGGCCTCCATAGAATGGCCCAGAACCGAGCCCAAAGCCTCGGAGGACACCATGAGTGCTCGCCATTCTTTACCAGGCCATGACCTCTCACTGCTCGCCATGAGAGTGCTCGCCCCGAAGAGAGCCCTGCCTCTCTCCTCTGGTCCCACTAAACCGTTAATAACAGAATGGCCATGATATCCCGCGTATCTCGGTCACATATTCACTAAAGATTAGATTTGGTAACTGCAATATCTCGCAATAACTGCCATATCCCACGATCCGAATCTTCAGCAACTCAATATACACTAAGATATTCAGTTGCCTTTATACGGTTTTATCTCTCTTACCCTATAAATACCCTTGCTTTACATACGTTCTTTACGTTTTGAGTTTTATACACACATATACTCATTTAAGCATCGGAGAGGGACCCAGAGACACCCCCTCTGTTACGCTCCCCTACCTGCAGGTTCACCGGAGTTGGAGCAGAAGCGTCTTCCCAACCTTGTCTGGCATTCAATTCACTGCCAGATCAGCATCCAGGATTTCACGATCCAACACATTGTAGTTGATAGTCAACGATAAAATCTCCAATAATCTATATGTATATTAGCATTTATAGGCCTTCCAGAAAACTCATAGGAAGGGAAGGAGAGTTTCGTCGTCGCAACATGGCTTCAATGGCATCAACGAGTAGCTACTGCTGTTGCAAGAACAAGATTCATGATGGTTATAAATATTGGACGGGGCTATGGTTAGCATTTGGCCCAATAAGCTATTTGGACTTCATTTGTTTAAAGCCCGATTATGTAGAGGTGTCGCCCATGTCAGGATTATGTAGGCGTCGCCCTTGACATGAACCCCATAAAGGCATCGCCCGTAAGGGATGCACCAAAAGGGAAAATGATCCAGTTTTAGTGCGTGACATCGCATCCACTGACCACCTCAGATGGTGCGCCTGCACTCCTATGAATTAGGCCGGTTGCTTTCAGCATGCCTAGGATTAAACAAATACAAATGATAGTCTACAGTGGAGTAGCCACTACAAGAGAATATTCAGTAAAGTAACTAGGGTCAGCTCGCCTGAGGACAACTAGGATGACCAGGGTAAGCTTTGACTCAACTATGGTTACAAGTATGAAATGTTATAAATAGTTCAATATCACCTTCATTAGAGGGTAAGTATTCTCTGATACCAGAGCATTCCATACAAATATTACAAACGAACCTACGACTTACTTTGTCATCGGAGGGGAAACAACGGGACATCCCGGGCTTTCCTTTGTGCAGGTCAACGGAGCAAACACCTGGAAGGAGAATACGGTGTATGTGATCCAACACATTGGCGCCGTCTGTGGGAACCTTTGAACAAAATTCAGCCATGGTTCCACCTGCAACACGAGCAAAGACCATTCAGGAAGTGAATGATGAGGATTCGCTCCAAAACCTGCAACAACACTTGGGACAGACATCGTACATACCAGTACAAATGGTGCCGCCCCGATCTGCTCAAGAAGAGTGTGTTCCTAAGGAACAAGCAATTCCTGAGGAGCAAAGATACGATAATGACATGCCAATACCCGCGCAGTCTCGTATAGACTCGTTTGTGGTAAGGGCGCCGCCTCGTCGTGTAGAAGTAGCTACAGAGTTTATATTGACACCAGCGTTCATAATGGCTCTCGACGAGCTTTTGGACAGAAGGGATCAAAGGGCAGCTGCTCGTGTACCTCAAAGAGCAAGCGCTCAGGCAACGCATGAAGATACATCAATACCACGAGACATACCAGGAAACCCACCAGGAGTATTTCCTACAAGTGCTGTCACGGCAGGTGCTATTGTAACAACAGCTCCTGCTCCGGGGGCATTAACCGAAGAGAAGGTCAAAGATCTCATTGCTCAAACACTAAAGGAGCAAAAGAATCGAACCATGCCTCACCTACGAGATAGGTCGACACATCCGTTCACTCCAGAAATATTGTCAGTTGCATTGCCAACACACGTGCAACCGACTTTTCTGATAGATACATACAATGGAGATAGTGATCCTATTTTCCATATACAAAGGCATGAAAATTATTTGTTGGGAAGGACAGTTGAGGAGATGCATCTGGCATTGCTCTTTCCTGCTACCTTAGGGGATGTTCCTGCGCATTGGTTATTCAATCTCCCTAAGGCATTAATAAAGTCATGGGGGGAGTTGAAGGACAAATTCATCGTGCAATACATGGGAGGGCGTCGCCTACTAAAAGGTGTGGGAACGCTCGATCATATAAGGCAAAAGGGGGAGGAAAGTTTGAGCGACTTTTATTCTCGATTCAATAGAGAGCTAGCTGGAATCGACCAAACATCACGGAGGGGGAGACCATTCGCGCCTTTATTAGGGGATTGGGTCCAAAGGGTTCAACTTTGTATGACAGCTTAAGCGTTATACCGGTCAACACCGTTGAAGAAATGGCTGATAGAGTCAAGTCTTAACAAAGAGGCGTCAAAAAACGATAATGCGGAAGGGAAAAGACCGGAGCAGAGCCTCTTAAAGACAGCACAGGATGACCGGCGACATGATGATAGGCGTCGCTCTTTTGGACCTCGACCTCCAAGAGAAGCTTTTCAAAGCTACACTCCCATAAATAGGGAAATCTCCATTATCTTGACAGAAATGGAGAAGAAGAATTGGGCAACGCCCCTACCACCTCGAAAGCCTGATACGGTTATGGGAAGTAATCCTAACCAGTATTGCAGATATTATTGATGTAAGGGTCACCACACGGATGACTGTCATATCTTGAAGAAGGATATTGAGAGGTTGATCCAGCAGGGGTACTTGAGAAACTTCTTGGCCCGACGCCAGAGGAGTAGGAGTCCAGGGAAGGTGTCGCCTAAGAATGTTCAAAATGGAGCAGGACCCAGCAGGCAAGAGGACTTGAACATGATAAGTGGAGGTTTCACCTCAGGAGGAGAAACATGTGCAGCAAGAGAGGGATATACCTCAGGGAGTTCAACCGATATCCTATTTCTGGACGCCTACAAAAGGATGGGAAGAAAGGAAAAGGACTTGAAAAAGGTCAATTTTCCATTGATGGGCTTCGCCTCGCATACCACCTACCCAGTAAGGGCTGTGACTTTGCCAGTTAGTTTGTGCGAAGGATAGAAGGCATTGATCTTTGAGATTACTTTCATCGTTGTGGATGCGCCTGCATCTTACAATGCCATTTTGGGGCGTTCGACATTAAACGCAAACAAAATGGTACATTCCACATATCACCAATTGCTGAAATTTTCTACGCCACATGGTGTAGGAATTGTTAAGGGTCCCCCTTCAACGGTTAGGATTACTTCCCATACATCAGCTCAAGGAAAGCATTGTGGAAGATTATAGAAGTCTATAGAATCTTCAAGAATGTTTCGATTATGTATAGGTTGTGTTTAGTTGTTTAGTATAAATAGGATCAAGGTGTAATGATTTCTTTAACTCAAATGAATAGAAAGATTTCTGTTTTCAATTCTGTTATTCAGTTAGTTGCTTAGTTCTTAAGCTTTTTTCTCTTTCATTTCATCTTCATCTTCTTCTCCTTCTTATACTTCTCGATTGATCTCAGTTCACTAAAATGGTATCAAAGCTTGTTCGATTCGCCTTTGCTGCTTCATCCAAGAAGATCCAGTGAGTTTCGTCTTCCAATTTCATTTTCTGTTATTTGTCTGATTGGATTCTTTGCAACTCTGTGGCATTGTTCATCTGCATTGTTCTCTGCAATCGACTGAAATCATGGAAGAAGACATTCCAGCATTCTTTAACAAAAGAATCTGTCAACTATCGGGTGAAGACAACTTTCAAGCGTGGAAACATCAGGTTCTTCTAGCAGTTCGAGGTCTGGATCTTGAAGGTTACTTGTTTGGAACTTTGCAAGATCCTCAGATGATTGACGATGATGAAGGTAATAAGGTTCCAAATTCTGATTTTCCTAAATATTATCAGCAAGATTCTTCACTCGCATCATGGTTGCTGTCTTCAATTGCATCTCCTATAAGGAAAGGATTAGTAGGCTGTATGACTGCTTCATCCATCTGGAACAAGTTGCATCAAAATTTTTCTTCTTCTTCAACAACACATATCATGAGTTTGTACGATTTACTGAAAGTTAGGAAACTGATAACTCAATCGATGAGAGACTACTTGACAGAGATTTAGCTTACCTGTGATAGCTTGGCCTGTTGTGGCCACCCTATAGAGGAAATGCAGCAGATCTCTATCATTCTAAACGGTGTCAAAGGTCAATACGACAGTGTCATTGTAGTGATTCATGCGAGTAGGAATCCGTATGATCTGTGGTCAATTTCATCGGTTCTGTTAGATGCTGAGGCGAGGCAGCGAAATGTGTTGTTTGACACTTCATTAGTCACAGCTAATGTTGCTATAAAAAGCACGGATCAGTTCATCAAATCAGGAGAAGATACCAATCAATCCACTGCAGTTGACACAGGTCAGTCACAACAAAAGATCAACACCTATGAGTATCAGCAACCAAGCTCTAATGGATATAGACGAGGAAGAGGTAGAGGACGAGGACGAGGCTATGGAAACAACAAGCCTCAGTGCCAACTTTGCGGAAAGTTTGGTCACTTGGTTCATCGATGCTATCAGAGATTCAACACCAACTTCCAAGGAGTGACGGCTCAGCCTCAACATAATGACAGCATGAGTGCCAATTTATCAAATGTGCAGTGGAATGATGATGATTCCATGTATGTAAACTCCATGGTTTCCAAGCCTGTTCACTCCTCCTCCTACAAATCAACTAACCAAATGCCAACTGCTCAAATGCCTGCCTCGTCAATGAATCCCTTTCAGTCCATTGGCTCTGTTATGATAAATCATTGCATACCTCAATCTCCTGTGTACTATACATCTTCATTTCCCACTATGTTCATCCCCCGCCTCAATCACCTCATATCAACAATCAGTTTCCTCATACCAACAGTCAGTTTCCGATGATTAACAACAACTCATCATACTATTCTATACCTTATTTTAGTCTACCCTCTGCACCTGCTCAACCTGTTAATCCTACCATTGCCTCAGACAATGCTCATCAAGTTCATCTCACTACTGCATCTGTAAGTGGTTCTACTGCAATAGACAAGGCGTGGTACCCAAATTCAGGAGCTACAAACCATCTTTCTCATGGAACTCCCACAGGTGCTCAATCATACACTGGATCTGGTAAGGTTCAGGTTGCTAATGTCCATTATTTAGATATCACAAGTATTGGTACTTCAGTCATTAATACTTCTTCAAAACCATTGATTCTACACAACTTGCTTTATATTCCTCAAATCACTAAGAATCTGGTTTCTGTATCGTAGTTTACCAAGGATAACAACGTTTATTTTGAGTTCCATTCCACTCACTGCATGGTGAAAGACTCACAAACTCATCGAGTTCAAAGCATTATCGACTCTGTTCATTCAGCATGGTATAAAGCATAGATTAACTTGTCCATATACGTCTGAACAAAATGGTGTTGTTGATAGAAAACATCGCCACATTGTTGAGATGGGTTTGACATTACTTAATCAAGCTTCCTTACCTATGCAATACTGGAGTGGTGCGTTCGTTACTTCAGTATTCTTAATCAACAGGTTACCTACTAGAGTGTTGGAGAATGTATCACCACATGAGAAATTATTTTGTAAACCTCCGGACTATGATTTCTTACGTGTTTTTGGGTGCTTGTGTTTTCCTTTTATCAGGCCCTTTAACAAACACAAACTTAAATTCAGGTCTACACCATGTGTGTTTATAGGATACTGTGCAAATCAGCATGGTTACAGATGCATGGATGATTCGGGTAGAGTGTATATATCTAGAGATGTCAAGTTTAACGAATCTGTTTTTCCTTTTGCTTTGAAATCAGGCTCTTTTATGCAATCAGGTGCAGCAAAAAATACTTCAACACCTCTTCCTTTCTTTCTTCCTTTTAATTCATCAATTTGTGAACCTATTGATGATTCTGCAGATAGCATACATGTTCTCTCTCAGGTGCTTCCAAGGATGCATCCCACTTCTAGTCGACCAAGGTATGATACATCATCTCCTGATGATCCTCCCCCTGTTAACACTGAATCCTCCCTAGAGGATCAGGTTATCAATCATTATTTCTTTCTTGCTAAAAATGTTGTTACTTCTGGGATTGAAACGATGTTGTTTTAGCTGTTATTAGGTATGGCCTCTCTGACTCATCTCTTGTTCCGTTTACAACTTCTCAGGCTGATGTTTTAAGTGATAACAGAATCACATTACCTTTTGGTTTAGAATCATCTAATGCAACTCCCTCTGTTGAACATTCTCATGCTAAATCCAGAACTAACATTCATTCCATGCAGACTAGGTCCAAATCACGAAATTTAGCTGCCTTAACTACTTCTCTGGTTGCATCTACAGACTTTACTCAAACTGCTCCGAATGATGTACATACAACTATGCAATATCCTGAGTGGTCCAAAGCTGTTAAAGATAAACTGCAGGCATTGGATGATAATCACACGTTCAGTCCAGTAGTGAAGGCTCCCATTGTAAGGATCATTCTTACTCTTGCATTGACACACAAGTGGCAGCTTAGACAAGTTGATGTCAATAATGCTTTCTTACATGGTAAGTTGTGTGAGGATGTCTATATGAATCATCCACCTGGATTTGAAAAATCAGATGATCAAGGTAATGTGCTTGTATGCAAACTGCACAAGGCTCTCTATGGACTCAAGCAAGCTCCTCGGGCTTGGTTTGAACGTCTCAAACCTTTATGATTCATTCACTGCAGATCTCTATTTCTCTAGCCGATAGTTGTCTCTTTATTAAGAAGTCTAATACAGGTATGGTTTTTCTTTATTAAGAAGTCTAATGTAGACAATGATAATAGATAAGTTTTCGTCTGGAAGATTGACAAATCATATGTGAATATCAGTAGTATGCAATGATACTGCTGATATATCTGGTTATGCAAGTGTGTTCAGTAATTGCACATGAACAGCTTATATAGATGAAGTGAAAGATTGATCGAGTCATGGCTGTCAGAATTCAACAGAAATAAGAACTATGATTGAGAATCGGATGATCAAATTAGAGTTGAAAAGAAAACTTCGCAAGGGAATGTTAGGATGTATGATATACATCAGTACCTTGCATCTCAAGTAATGTAGCTTGCAGCTCAAGGAAAGCATTGTGGAAGTGTTTAGAAGATTATAGAAGTCTATAGAATGTTCAAGAATGTTTCGATTATGTATAGGCTGTGTATAGTTGTTTAGTATAAATAGGATCAAGGTGTAATTCTGTTATTCAGTTAGAAAGATTTCTATTTTCAATTCTGTTATTCAGTTAGTTGTTTAGCTCTTAAGCTTTCTTCTCTTTCATTTCATCTTCATATTATTCTCCTTCTTCTACTTCTCGATTGATCTCAGTTCACTAAAATGGATTACCATTGTCGTGTCCCCCAGGGGTTCATTGAGGTCGAGCTCGGTGTCTTTGTCTAGCAACTCCTTCGGTGTGCTGTCCCAAGTCGTGACATTTGCCATCTCCCTTTCCACCTCCATCGCATCCCCCTAGTATGGGTCCCTGCTCCTGCCCTCTGCTCATTTACAGACCGATCGAAACCCTCCCCTTGATGGTTTAGTTTCTCATTTCTTTCATCACTTCTAGCTTCATACATGATGTCATACCTTGTCTTTCTCTCCCTCGGCTTAGCCCCCAACGTTCGGTGGCCCCCATCTCCCTCATGTGGTTCCTTGTTAGTCCATTGCTTCGGTCTGTTACCGACCAGCCATGGTCCATACGCGGGTGCTATTGGGTTTGGTTCCGACCTTTGCACTTCTTCCTTAAATGTTAGGGTGGTATGGCCCAATGTACCGCAGCCATAGCAAAAGTCGGAAAGCCTCTCGTATTTTACTGACGCTCATTTCTCGTTCTCTTGTGAGTTCGTCCACCAAAACCCCGCCATCAAAGGGTTATTCACATCTACTTCCACTTTCATTTTGAGAAAGCTTCTCTTCCTCACTACATCTCTCAATGCATCTACCGATGCGTTCAACAATTGTTCTCGCATTATCATTGCTGAATTTTTCAAATCCCAAGTCATGAATTTGAACCCAGGATTGCACTTTGTGGAACTCAATCTCATTTAAGCTTATGCTCGGGTCCCATCTCTTAATGCTAAGTATATGTCCTTTTATCGCCCATGGCGACATATAAATAATCTCGTGTCTATCCTCATCCTTAGCAAAGTCAAATATCAATATTCCCGGGTCAGTCTTTGATATCTTAACAGTGCTAAACCTATCCCAAGCTTTATCCAGCACGCTATGTATTACGTTCACTTTGATCGGCCTTTGAGATATGATCTTACTGACATATCGATCAGATTCCTCCTATGGCGGGTTCGAGTTTAGTTCTAGGACATCCCGGGGTCTGTTCATCCTGTCGGCGCTGGTGCTAGGACTCGTCATCCTATCTGTGGTCTACATGACGTCAATATCGTCGCCACCTCCTCCAGACCTGAAATGAAAACATGGGACGGGTTTAAGGTTTGTGGACCAAAGTTGGACTCAGTTCAGCGTGGTTTGCCTTCCAACAGTATGCATGGTACTGTTTGATAAGCAAAGCTGCGATTGGCTAAGGTTCCCGATTTGACAGTTGAGATTGCACCGCTTGCGTGGGTGCTTGGGGCCTATTGGAGCCTATTGGCCGAGGTTCGGTTGGCTCGGTTGTTGGGCGTGGGTTTGCTGCAGAGGAGCTTCGGGATTGATTGCCTGCTTGTATTGTAGCTGACTATATTGGCTCGCCGATTGAATTTGTTGCTGTCTTCTCTGAAGAATCTTCTCCTCATGCGAGCTGTCTGGTTATACTTGCTGAGGGATTCCTTTGTTTGGACTGATGTTGTCTTTCTGATTTGGGCGATAGCAATTGAATGCTAGGGGACAAGCCAAGAGCTGGCTGTTTTAGGGGAATCTCATGATTAACCCTAGACTAGAGACGATTCAAGGCGCAAGGAAGACCTAACTTCGTTGTGAATGAGTACAATGACTTTATAGAAAAATGATATGTATTAACTAACACTATGTATTAGCTAATGCACAATTATAATGTTAATTGTGTGTTAACTCATACATTATTTAACCATGATATTATTTAATACATAATAAAAGTTTACTTAACTACGCTTAGTCTGTTAACCATACTTTTAAAACTTTGCAAATTTTAAAATAAAATATTTTAAATTTATTATTTACTCGGATTATCTAATAATAATTAACAAAAAAAGTAATATATTAAATGAAAAATAAAATGATGTGATACTGTTTATAAATTTCCATAATTAATTCTTCCAAATATGTTTTATTTTACAAAAAAATGAATTATTAAATCACTACGTGAGATGATTATGTTAACAACTGAGAGTAGGTTCATTAACGACTCATTTTTTGAGTCGTTAATGAAAGACAACTCAATTAAAAACGAGTCATCAAAATAAGTGTCGTCCTATTTATTACAGCTCAAATAGGTAGGAGCTGCAAAAGGAACGACGCAATAAGAATGAGTCGTCAAAAGGACGTCTCAATAAAAAGTGTCGGAGAAAATACAAATATATTTAATATTATGTATTTTTCGCGACTCAATGAAATGAGGCGTCAAAATTAATTATATATTAATAAAAAGTTATTTGAGCTACCAAAAATATGTTTTACTTTTAAAAAAAAAAAAATATTTGAAGCTCACAGCTTCTTGAAGCTTCATCCCGTTCAACCTTCCCGTTCTTGAAGCTCCACCACCGTTGGCCACCTTCCCGTTCAGCCTTCGTCTCGGAGCCTTCGTCCCCAGCCTTTATCTCGCTGGCTTCGTCCCCAGCCTTCCCGTTCGACCCTCTTCTTCTTCTTCTTCTTCTTCTTCTTCTTCTTCTTCTTCTTCTTCTTCTTCTTCTTCTTCTTCTTCTTCTTCTTCTTCTTCTTCTTCTTCTTCTTCCTCTTCTTCTTCTTCTTCCTCTTCGCCGGTGGTGGAGTTGTCAAGCTTTCCTCCCAGGGAAGACCAATCTTTACGCGTTGAGAGCTTTCCTCCCATGTTGAGTTTTCTTCTTCGTCGGACGTTGAGGGCTCTAGCTCCGAAGATCCACCGTCCACTTGAGCTCAGTGGTCGTAGGTCATAAAGGAGAAGGCTGGAGAAGACGTTGGGAAGAACTAAGAGATAGACGTGAAGGCCAGTCCGGAGGTTCTTCAACACTAGACCCAGCCTAAGTCCCAGTCCCAGCCGAGTCCAGTCGATTCCGTGAGTGAAGATTCGAAGGTGCGACGTGCGGCGTAAGGGATGAAGGCGTGAACATGAAGACATGAAGATGGAGGCCTGAAGATGGAGATGGAGGGGTGAAGATGAAGATGAGGGCGTGAAGATGGAGACGTGTGTGAAGCAGAGGGATGGAGACAGTGAATTGGAGAGGTTTTGAAACGAGAGGGTAGTGAAATTTTTTTAAGAGGGAAGACGAGGAAAAGGGAAGGTGTGAACGAGAAATTATTTTGAATGACAGCTCAATAGTATTGAGCCGTCAAAAAACATTTTGCTCAATTTTTTTAATCAAAATTATTTTTGACGACTCGAATACGGTAGAGCCGTTATTCAAAATAAATTTTTTAATCAAAATTATTTTTGACGTCTTGAATACAGTAGAGTCTTCATTCAAAATAATTTTTTTAATCAATATTAATTCTGACGGCTCAATACTATTGAGATGTCAGAATTATTTTTGATTAAAAAAATTATTTTGAAGGACGACTCTGCCGTATTTGAGCCGTCAAAAATAATGTTGATAAAAAAAATAGTTTTTTCGGCTCAGTACAAAGATGAGCCATAAAAAAGAATTCAATAAATATGACGTCTCTAAAATTTGAGTCGTTAATTCAACAATGGACGACTCATCATCCATTGAGTCGTTAATAATTGTAAAAGTAAAATTTTCACGGCTCAACCATGTTTGAGCCGTGACTTTGAGCCTTTAACAATACCCTCTCCCATAGTGAATCAAACAGACCAATAATTGTTGGGTACCATTCAAATTCAAAAATAATTTATGAGTTCATTTCGACGATGATATATGTAATATAGTCAATATTTTAAAACAATTAATGAATAATTTTCTCAATAATATTTTAATATTTACTCATCCATTTGGTATTTGTTTAAGAAAATATATTAAAAATAACATTAAACAAACATATATCATCCACTCTATTTTTTCTGATTCTTTATGTGCATATATCACGAGGAAAAAAACCCTTAGAAGTAGTTATTTAACTTATAATATTTTGAAACTTTATGCATGTTAGTAACTTTTTAAGGATGAATTGCAAAGATGAAAAGAGGAGTCGAAGTGGATTGCAACAATTATGACTCAAAGGGGATACTATCCCATTTTTGTGTGTGTTAGTGATTGTTTTTCTCCAAATTTCATGATTATGAATATATTTTATTTTAAAAAATAACTCAATTCATGTTTTGAACATATTTACATTGCAACATAAATTGAGGGCAAAAATTTGAAATTGCACACGGATGTTTGAGTTTTTTTGTAAGTGCACCCACATGTTTTTCGTCGCAAATAAGTACACCCGTATGTTTGAATATGTATATCGTTGCACCTTTCATTAAGTATCACTTGTAGGGTACGTGTACCATTTGATATCGAAAAGATCAAAACGTAAAAGACGATTATACCCTTCTTAATCCCATAACCTTTTGAAGACATTGTAAGTTCTTCCCAAAAACCGATCTGTGAGTTTTCACCATCTTCAACACTCTCACCTATTGTGAGGTTTCGTCCATTTATTACTTAGTCGACGCTGTCTGCTTTTGATTCCACTTCCTCTTCTGCAGATTCCTGCTCTCATGAGAACTCTTTCTTTTCTATTTTGCATCTCTCCCACATTTTGTACTCTTCTTCCACTAAATCATATTCCTTGTGTTTACCTTCATCTTCTTCTGTCTTTTCCATTTTAGTTGCACTCTCCATTTTGGCCATGGCAACTTAGGTAGAGTCATCATAAAACACAATGTTGCTTTCCTCTTCCGAAGATTCATCCGTTTTAGGATCATCTTCATGTGTAGACGGCAACATCTCCACTATGTTCTTATCTTCTCCACCATGGACACTCTCTTCAGAGAACTCAACCACTTTGGGTAGCAGATCGTATTTTTTCTCACTATATGTGAGATCGCCATTTTCAACCACGGTTTGATGGGTCTGAGTTTTGGTTTCTTCAAGCTACTTGGATAAATCCTCAATCGTTTTTAGAGTTGGTGCTTCCCTTGCACGGATCTCCTCATTTTCTTGAGTAACACTCTTCAATTCGTTTTCTTTGTCACGTAAAGTTTCTTTGAGTTTCATGGACTTGACCTTCGCCTCTCCAAGAGATTGCTGCAGGAACGTTACATCAGCTTCAATCTTCTTCACATTATCCCTCTGCTGAAATTCTTCCACCATAGGTGCCTGAGCTTCCTTCTCGGCGTGTCTAAGAAAATTAATCAATCTGTCATTCTCCTTCTGCAAGGCACTGCTCTCACCTTCGATTCCCTTGCTTCAGTTGAAGCTTCATGCAAGGCTGAAGCTAACCTATCCATTGCCTATTGTCTCCTTTCCTCTTCTTCCTTGGCGGTTTTCAAATCATTCATGAGCTTATTTTTCTCTTCACTGTTCAAAGTGGAAGCTTTCTCCTCCTTTGTATTTTCAAGCTTAATCTTAAGAGACTCAATGGTTCTATCCAGCTCTGCATTTTCTTCTTCAATGACTCATAATATTTGTTCTGAATCATGAAGATTGCTATTTTGTGTTGCCACAGTCATCTCCAACATCCCAACATTTTCATTAAGCGTAACAATATCATATTTGGTATCGTGGAGGAGCAGATCAATTTTTTGTTCAAATTGTTGAAGAACAAAATTCAGAGACTTTGATGTTGTTCTCTCATATTTATTAGCCTCCTCCACATGAACCTCCAACTCCTCAACCCTGTTCAAATAACTAATAAGGGATGAAGAAAAGATAAGGCTAGGGGAATTTAGGGTATATCTGTTTAGTTTCAGGTCACATGAGAGGCACATGGGGTGTATTTAACAAAACTAGAACGATAATTGATGAAAAAATGTAATTACAAACATATGAAAAATTCAGGTGTACCAACAAATTTTATGTCTGCAATTACTAACAGAGACAAACATATGGGTGTAGTTTCAAACTTTTCCCTAAATTTAATGGTATTTATGGGTTTTTTCCACTTTACGTATAATTTTATACTAAATCAAACACTCTAATAGGTTATGTATATATATAAGTATATCTTAATAGATGTCACATCCAAACATAGTATTAATAACTAATATGTGTATTACCTAATACATGTATTGATTAATACGAGTATTAAATAATACATCCAATCAAACACCCACTTAAAGTTTGTAGCAGAAAAGGGCAATGCGTAATCGTGCTTTTCAATCTCCATAAATTTGATTTTAGCGTTATTAAAAGTTTTCTTATATAATATATAAAAGTTTTCACTTTCTCAACCTCGTTTACTAGTATAGAACTAACAACAAATAAACTAACACTTAAGTGAAGATGCACTACCTCGACAAGTGCAGGCTTTGCCAAAACAAGTAGAGTTTGAAGGTGTAGCTTCAACTACTTGAAGGTCTCTTTTCACTCAAGCATCCACAACACCTTAAGCCCAACCGTACCCATACATGGTGATCTTATCCCTCATGAGACTAAACTTGTTATTCATTTTCTATAAATTTTGCTTAAAGATAGAGAAACTCGATAAGAAGTAGATAAATAAACCTAATATACATATAAGAAGATAGAGCAATTTACCCCACGTAGTATTCAGACCTTCAATATCGCTGGTGAAAATCGCCTTATTCACATAAGAAATAACAATTACGTTATATAAAAAAAATTACTTAACCTACAAATAGTTCTGAACTTTTTATATAAATGAGAGTCCATTCCACTAGCAATAACAATAAATATACACCTTTCGTTGGTCCGCCCGCCTCTAGAAAGTCAATCCCCATTTCAACGATAATGCCCAACAATTCCTCAGAAAATCAATGGTCACCTTCTGACCCTTTCGTGCTCACTCAAAGAAAAGAAATATTGAAGTGTCTCCTCTGCTTTCATGGGTGTAAGTGATGGATCCCCAAGGTGCATATGTCTAAGGTCCGGACTTCTCCTAGTGCAAAGCTCATTTGAAGTGGAGTTAACTGTTTCCATTGCCACTCGGTTTAGAATGTAGGTGACAATCTTTAAAGCGTGTCCCCAAAAGTAATTTGTCAATAGAGCTCACGCTAGCATTGGCTGAACCATTTTAAGGAGCGTTCTATTACACCTCTTTGCAATAATATGTTACTGAGGGGTGTAGGGAACCGTCAATTCATTAATGATCCCTTTTTCATGATCGAAAGCAACTTCTTGGCTCTTATTTATGAAAAATCAAATATACGAATCCATAATGTGTGTAACCATCTAGAAATGTACTGATGTACTGTGCTCCGTGCCGAGTCCTAGCACTAAGAGGGCCACATACGTCAGAACAAACTAATTCCAAGGCAAATTCAACTCTAGGTGCCTTATCGAAAGGATTTTAGGTGGATTTTCTGCTAGACAAGTAACACAAGTAGACAACTTCACTTGTGGAATGTTAAACAACATGCCTAACATTCTATGCTGACCTATGTGGCATAATCTATTGTGTCATCTATTCACATCGTAAACATATCCATGAGTAGAAGAAATCATGCAATTATTATTATATAATATCAAATCCAAAAAGTTATTCTACTAGAAACAATACTAAAGCCATACATAATTGATCCTAAAGTCATCTGGATGAAAATATCATGAAAATATAATCTAAAACCAAGTTTCACTAATCTTAAGACTGAAATAATATTCCGACAAATTTATGGAGCATAGTACATCACACAAGACTATGACGCAACCACTATGCATACGCAACTCACAAGTTTTAATCCCTTCGACTCTAACATGAGAGTTGCTACATGACTCTGCAATACTCAACAAAAGTCTATCGATCCCTCACTATGTGGTCTGTCTATCCAGAATCCAATATCCTCAAAAGACATGCCTCGCCCAACATAACTGTACTAGAAACACTTAGTTCATTAGGATATCCAACTAGATGTACCTGTCGCACAAGTTCATGGCAATGAATTCACAAAGTGTCCTTTCTGGAAATATTTGAAGCATATCGTAAACTCGGGCTTCTTGGCTCGGGCAAAGGCAGGAGAATATAAGGCAGAGGAAATATACAGTAGGACAATCACTGTTGCCTCAACTTACAGGCCACTAACAGAACCACTCATGGGACAGAAAACGTATTCCCCATACTAAGCCCCGAATATCAATTGGAACAAGTAGGTGAACAACTTTGTCCTTTCACGAACAACAACTCAGGACAAGGGTCGCATCATTGCAACCTAATATGTGGAACCTGCCAATAGCAGGATAGACGCAATGAGTACTACTAGTACTACCAGACGACATTGGGTTATACACTAATGTCATCTCACGTTCGGAATCTATCACCACAAACCTGATAGGATACCCAAGCAAGACGTGGCCCTTAAATAGGGTCAAGATGCATTACATTGAGAACCTACTAGGAGAGGATGAAAAGAAGATATACCTACAGTGGAAGGGAGTGTATCCAAATGATTACACAACTGTTGAAGGAATTGCTGAGGACACCCAGAACGTTCTCTCCTAGATAAGAAGAATTTTTATACTGGAGGATCCCTACCAAGGGAGCACAGAAGAAGAAAACATGGGCATACAAACGTTTCCTCGACACTTATTTAGTAAGAGCCCTTGGCTTCACTTTAGTGCTTGCCTTCTTCGCCCCTGGTGCATCTGTGTCATTGTGCCATACACAATTCCCTTGCGCACAATAACAATTTTTAGGTCCAGAGGATGATGCCATGTGCATCTCAAACTTAGGCCCTGTGAGAACACCACATAGATTAGCTTAATGTTTTCTAGTTTAATCATTATTAGTTTAAGTGTTTTATCTAGTCTCTTGTCTAGGGTTTTACTCTAGTTGCTCTATATATAGAGCCTTACCTTGTATTGAACAAGTTAACCTAATATCAAAGATGTTCTCTTTAATCAAAGCCTTGTCTTCATCCTTTTCTCCTCATTGCTCATTGTTTCACCGTTTGTTACCTCGTTTGATTTCAACCAAGCTAACATGGTATCAGAGCTTGTCGATTAGGGCTCCTAGTTCATTTCTCTGCTGCAAATCTGGTCTCACTGGTGTTCATTCTTCGTTTATCCGCTGCAAATCCACGTTTTCAGCTCAGCATCTTCTCACATTCATCTCGAATCGAGCTGAACAGAACTGACGAAAGGAGCTGCTGCACCAGAAGCATTTTTCAGGTCTCTTCAGCAAACATTTACCCACGCTCAGCATCAACAAATTCACGCTCAAGCTGTCTTAAGACGTCCATGCTCAGGTCCTGCTCTTCGACTAAATCCTAAATCCGTCCATGCTCAGGTAATGAAGTCTGGTCTTCATCTGGGTGTATTCTTGATGAACATCCTGATGAATTACTACGCCAAAACTGGGCATGTTCGAGATGCACAAGACGTGTTCGACGAAATGCCTGACAGATGCAGCTGAAATTTACTGAAATATACTGATATGCTGAGTTGAAATATGCTGAAATGGGCTGAAATTTACTGATTAATGTGCTGATTGTTGATGCTGAAATGCTGAATTGTGCTGAATTATTACTGAAATACTGAATTGTGCTGAATTGGAAAGCTGATATGCTGATATGTGCTGAATTGGAAAGCTGATATGCTGAAATTTGCTGATTGTTGTTGCTGATGCTGAAATGCTGAAGTTTACCCCGGTTCATGCTGAAATTTGCTGAGATTTGTGGATTAAAACCCCTGCATCCAACGCTGAATTACTTGTTCTCGAATTGCTGGATTAGTAACGTGAAGATGTGTAATCCCGTTGAGTTTGGACAACCAAGTTTTGATGACTACAATAGATTTGATACAAGTTTGAAGTGTTGAAGTCAGATTTTAGTAGTAGTTTCTTCTTTAACGGCATGACCACGACGAGATGACCAAGATGGCACCGCGATGGCATGACCGATTCCTCCCTCTTCTCGTCTAGATATCAACTTGAAGATCTTGTGTTTGAATGTGGAGTATCTCATTGAAGATGAAGGTGTGCAAGCTCAATTAGGTTAGAGGTTTGATCGGGATTAAACTTGGGATTCGTCACGAGCAAAGAGCATTGGAAGTTTGGGGTCGAAAATTCAGCAAATCAAGAGAAAACACAAAGACCGTGAACGAAACTGTCAAATTTCAGGGAATTTGAAGATTTGGCGACCACAGTGCATTTGGCGACCACAATGACAAGATTAAGTTCATTTGGCGACCACAATAACAAGATCAAGTTCAGTTGGTGAAACAATGAGCAATGAGGAGAAAATGATTTTACTCTTGTCTAGGGTTTTACTCTAGTTGCTCTATATATAGAGCCTTACCTTGTATTGAACAAGTTAACCTAATATCAAAGATGTTCTCTTTAATCAAAGTTGCTCTATATATAGAGCCTTACCTTGTATTGAACAAGTTAACCTAATATCAAAGATGTTCTCTTTAATCAAAGCCTTGTCTTCATCCTTTTCTCCTCATTGCTCATTGTTTCACCAACTGAACTTGATCTTGTTATTGTGGTCGCCAAATGAACTTAATCTTGTCATTGTGGTCGCCAAATGCACTGTGGTCGCCAAATCTTCAAATTCCCTGAAATTCCCTGAATGTTAGGATACAAGTGTGTCTAATGTCAGAGCATACAACATGAAGAAAACGAAGAACTAGGGTGTATGTGAGAACACCACATAGATTAGCTTAATGTTTTCTAGTTTAATCATTAATAGTTTAAGTGTTTTATCTAGTCTCTTGTCTAGGGTTTTACTCTAGTTGCTCTATATATAGAGCCTTACCTTGTATTGAACAAGTTAACCTAATATCAAAGATGTTCTCTTTAATCAAAGCCTTGTCTTCATCCTTTTCTCCTCATTGCTCATTGTTTCACCGTTTGTTACCTCGTTTGATTTCAACCAAGCTAACAGGCCCAATAACCTTGGGTTAGTTCTCTCCTAACTCAATTTGACTTTGAATGTGTTTAAAGGGGTTGATGCCCTCAGAAAGGATCATTTGAATTTTTATTTGTTCCCAGGAGTTAGACAATGAGTGGATTATGACCTCGATGTACTGCTCATCGGTCAATGGTTGACCGACCTCCTTGAGTTTCGCGATCATTTTTGGCTATAGGCCTCAAATGCTGCCTCACAGAGTTTTGAGGATTCATAATGTATGAATAGAACTTGTTGTTGAGCAAGCAAAGTTGAGCAGTCGTGTACACACAAAATCTAAGTTACAAAGCATCCCACATCCTATTTTGTTATGTATTGCCTCTCAAATTAAAAAAAAAAATGTCATCATCCACCGTACTCAACATTGTAGTGCATGTCGTACCATCATTGGTACCAACTCATAATGAAATGCTGTCTCCTTATTCATCAATACAAAAACGAGTCTCTTCATGATCTTCTTGATGTGGTCGAGCGATTTCTGCTCAACCAGGAGCATCTACATATGTTTGCTTAAGATTTTATAACTGTCATAGTTAAGTCTAAGACCTTTTTCCAACTCAACGATAATGTTCTTAGTGGAGGTCAAACTCCTTTATCTAAAGAATTCCTTTCAAAAGTTGAGGGACCAAAGTTATCGTAAACAAAAGAATTTACTGGAGGACCATTTTACACACACAGTATGTCGAGATATCACTGAGGCATAACCTAGTCGTGTCTAAGAGTAATGGAGTCAAGAGTCAATTGAATAAAGTAAGGCAAGACTATCAACCTTGATGAAAAAACAAAGTAATCTAGTGATTTCAAGAAACCATTGCGTAACGATCTATATATCCAGTCCTGCTTCGTAAAAAGCAAAATCCGCTCTCCTAACATTTAAATTGGTCTACTAGTTCATTTACTTAGCCCCCAAAACTATTAAGTGAAAAGGTCAAGTCATAATTACCCGATGATGATTAACTATTAGAACCCACATTGTCTAAGTTTTTTTTTTTTACGAACACAGGGTTTATGATTAGAAATAATATTTTTTCGGGACCAACTCAGCCAACCTCGAGTTTCTAAATCAGCACAGATGGGTCTAGACAAGCTCAACCATTTAAATTCGTTTAGTCAATCTCAAATTACTGGTCCAGATGATCTTTGCCAACCAGATCCACCTTAAATCGATTTAATCGGTCTCAACAAACTAGTCTGACCTAATCTGTATTAGTTCATACAGAACCAGTCTAAGGTCCCCTTCTTCCCCAATTTGAAGGGTTTCTTCTAGGATTTTGAAAACCCTAGTAATCGCCACCAGTGGAGTAACCAACCGTGATTGCTGACCGAAAGGAAGTCAAACACCACAGCCGACCTCGACACTTCCCTTCTATTTGTGCCCCTCGCGTCATGAAATGAAGACATGGAAGCTGCATATACCAGTTGTTGTGTCACAACCACGAAGGTTGTAGCTCGTTGCAGGCATGGTCCCGGACATAGAGCTTGTAATTGCCTTATATGGTATAACCCATACATAAAGGTTTCTTAAATCAAAGAGAATTGAATAGAGAAAAGTTACTTGTATTCATATTGTTTTATTTAAAATAAGTACAATGGTATATATATATATATATAAAGTATAGCCCTACTGTAGAAACCCTACTATAGATATACATATAACACCCTACTGTAGATATATTATTCTTATTACAAAACGGTCCTTTTACTTGAAGTATACTAAATGTTGACCACATAACTTCAATCTAAACTATATCCTCTAACATTCTCCAATGCTCTTCACTTTCTTGAGTTTTTGCCATTCTCATTTTGAGTAAAAATTCAGCTTTGCTTGATGATTTGCCACTTGAGCTTAGACATCATGTTCATCAAAGTGATAAAGATAACACCATGTATACCACATATAGTTTAGGCGGTGAGAGATCAAGTTAAAGATTTTCTAACTTCAACCACATCTTATCATACAACCACGAATCGTTTCAGCATTCAATGAACAAGTTATACTTGTACACACGTATAAATATTTTCTTGTTCAAGTCAGTGCCAGTCTACACAAAGTTGACTGGGTTTGTGCCCAATTTCTTATTTTGGCTTTTGGTATCCATGTGCTTGTATTGAATAATTGTGCTGCCTGAGTCATCATTCAATTGTTTTTGCTCCTTGATGGCTGGTTGGGTTTGTGCCCAACATCTTCTTTTGGGTTTTGTTACAAAACATAGGATAAGTGATAAATGCTTGAATCAGAGGTTACTTATCCCTTCTCCTTCTTAATATTTTGATAGATTTTTCAATCCAATATAACCTGTGATTGGCTGGGTTTGTGCCCAACATATTCTTTTAGCTTTTGTTATATGAATGTATAAAATTTTGTGTATAATCGCTTGGCACAAGCTGAACAATAATCAATCTCATTTTATCATATGAGTATAACAAATCACAAATGTGAAAGATATGTACTTTGTAAAGCAAGATATAGAAACTTTGATATTTCAACATATTCTCAACATGATAAACATATGACAATATAGCATTGTGAGTATCTAAATTCTAACACATTGAGACCACTCCATCCTCATGCTCAAAGTACTTATCATCATCAAACAACTCATCAACATCGTTATCATTCAGAAGAAGATCATGAAAACCATTTGAAAGTGAGATTAATTAGGAGAGATTAGAGGATACTTGTTATTGAACATTTTCAGAGGTCAACTGATGAGTAGAAGTAGGGTAAGCCAAGTGAGAAGTCACACTTGATAATTCAAATAGATATTCAGGTAAGGAAAAGACACCTAACTTTCGGCGAAGAGGAATGGAAGTCTTATCAGTTACATGTTTGGTAAGTGCATCGGCAAGTTGTTATGTACAAGGAACAAGGTTGACCTGGATCAGCCCCTGTGAAACCTTCTCCCGCACAAAGAAAAGATCCAATTCTACATGTTTCATCTTAGCATGTTGAACTGGGTTAGCCGCAATAGAAATAGTACTAGTGTTGTCACACCAAAGCACATGAGCAGATGGTAATGATAAACCAAGCTCAGTTAGTAAAGAGGTTACCCAAATGATATCACACATAACATTAGCTAATCCGTGAAACTCTTCCTCAGTCGTTGAGCTAGATACAACGACTTGCTTTATCAAACACCAAACAATTGGATTTCGTCCCAAGAACAAGCAATGTTCACTAGTAGATCTTCTATCATCAGTGTCACCTCCCCAGTCTGAATCTGTGAAACCAACAAGATCAAGGGATGACGATGGTTTGAATATTAATCCATGATAAAATACCATTTTAAGTATCGTAACACCCTTTTAACAGCTACCCAATGAGCCTCTGTAGGTCTATGAAGAAACTGACTAAGCCTATTCATACTATAGCGGATATCTGGACAAGTATAACAAACATGTTGTAAGGCTCCGACCATGTTTCTGTATATAGAAGGATCTGACAGAGCCATACCTGATCCAGAGGTAGATGTAAGGAGAGGAAAACAAACCAGTGGGGTAGGACAAGGTTTACAATTTGACATGTTGACACGCGATAATAGGTCACAGATGTTCTTCCTTTGGCTTAACACCTTAAAATCAGGTCCTGACTGAATTTCCATTCCAAGGAAGTAGTTGAGTTTCCCCAAATATTTTCAAGAGAAATGCGTGTTCAAGCTGGATATGGTTTATTCGATGAGATCATCACATGATCCTGTCACAACCATGTCATCCACATAAACTAGGAGATAAACAAATTTGTTAGACACCTTCTTAAGGAACAAGTAGTTATCAGGCTGAGAACTTGAAAAAGAGAGATGTGTAAGCAAACATTCTCAGAGTTTCTCAAACCAAGCTCTTGGAGCTTGTTTGAGGCCATATAATGCCTTGGTGAATTTTTAAACAAGCAGGACACCTAGGGCATCTGTGACTTCAAAATGTGGAGGCTGAGACATGTATACTTCTTCAAGCAAACTTCCATTTCGAAAATCATTATTCACATCTATTTGTTGCAATGTCCAATTAAAAGATAAAGTTATGGATTGAATGATTCTGACTGTGACATGCTTTGAAACTGGACTGAAGGTATCTAGATAATCGAACCCCAACCTCTAGGAGAATCCTTTGGCCACTAGTCTGACCTTGTACCTTTCCACAGTGCCATGTGATTTTCTTTTAATCTTGAATATCCGTTTTCATCCCACACACGTTCTACCAGGGGCAAGGAAGTGTGAGTCCAAGTGTCTTTCTCATCGAGTGCTTGGATCTCTCTCAGTATCACTTATCTCCATTATGGATATTGAATTGCTATGTATACATTCAGAGGCTCACTCACATCAGTTGTGGTTGTTATCAAATCATTTGAATAAAACTTGGATTTATACCTGGTGAACATGTCGTGTGTAGATGGTTGTGACGCATCTTGATTGTGGTGGATCATTGCGCATGTATGATGGTGGAGGTGGACCTTTAGGTCCTGAAACAGTTACGGTATTCTCATTAGTACACTGAGGTATATTAGATATGCATAAGATTATATCTAAGACAGGTGAGGACGCATTAGGTAAAAAATTTGGGTTGTAAGTTAAAACAGTTGACATTCTGTTATCGTTCGAAGTTTGAGTTTGTGAACCATTGGCATCAGTTGGTCTTTAAGTCGAGGAGATTATGTTGGGATCCAGAGTTTCCCATTGAGAACATACAACTGGAGAATCTGAGTTCCTGATTTGAGACTGTGAAGAAGGAAATTCTCTTATATCCGCTTGTGCCTGTGATAAAGATTTAGCATCATTGCTTGGAGCAATTCAAGTGGGCATGGGAATTTCTATCAATCCTGAGTTGAGCCATGAATATGTGTAGGATGATTTAACTGGGAAGTAGTCATGAGCATTAAAAGAGATAGTAGAAACATATTGTTTAATGCAGTGAGTAAACACAGACTCTTCGAAATGAACATGTCTAGACATGTAAACTCTTCCAATTCGATCAAAGCACTTGTAGCCTTAATGAGTTGAAGAATATCCAAGAAACATACATGGCCTAGATATGTAATAGAACTTATCTTTATTAAAGTCACGAACATGAGGAAAACATAGACATCCAAAAACACGTAGTAGATTATATGCCGGGAGTTTATTGAACAATTTTTCAAAAGGTGATTTATTATTCAGCACATGCGTGGGTAACCTATTAATCAGATAAACAACAAATGCAAATGAATCTGTCCAGAATTTGAATGGGACTTATTCTTGGGCAAATAAGGTAAGACCAAGTTCAACTCTATGTATGTGCTTCCTCTCAACAATCCCATTTGTTGAGAGGTGTAATGACATGTAAACCGATGTTGAATACCTGCAAAGACTAAATAAAAGTGAAATAACCCTAGAAATTCACCTCCATTATCGGTCTGAACAACTTTTATTTGATGATTTAATTGTTTTTCGGCAAACAAATGGAAGGATTTAAAAACAAAATGTTTTTAAATCCTTCCATTTGTTTGCCGAAAAACAATTAAATTATCAAATAAAAGTTGTTCAAAAAACAAATGTAATTTCAACTAGCAAGAGAATTTTCAAAACTAGGAGTATAATTTCAAGTTGTAGAGTAAACATTCACTTTATCGAGATCACTTGAATTATTCATATACAAAGGCAGAATATTAAACTTTTCTAAGGCAATAGGATACAAACCACGAACAACAGTTGGGTTACTACTGCTCAAAGTTGAACCAATACTATTACTAGGTACTGAACTAACATAAGAGGTATTTCCTAAACTACCTGCATTATTACTGCAATTACCATTTTATTGAGGTCTACATTCTTATTACTACTAGAGAGAAATGAATAACATACAGGAACATCAAAATAACCAGACTGAAAACATTCATTGGTAGATAAAAGCAACTTGTAGTGTCTACCAGACTCACATCCCTGTAGGAGTACTTGGTGCGTTTTCTGATCCTTTGCAACACACACATTCAGAAAGAAAACAAAGTAAGCATCATTGTCTTTAACAAATTGAGACACGTATAAGATAGTCTTAGTAATATGAGGGGCTACAAGAACGTTACAAAGAATAACAGAGCAATTGCTAACCTGAAGTTGAGATGTACATTTATGAGTAATTTGAATTGTATTACCATTGCCATCACTAATTTTACCTTGTCCTGTATAAGAGGATGCATTAGGAACATTCAAGGCGGAATTGGTAAGATGATGTGATACTCCAGAATCAGGAAACCACGCCAAATTTGACCCTCAAATGTGAGAAGATGTGCTGATTTTGGGATTTTGTAATGGGAATTCCTGAGCAGGACTGATCAAATCTGTACCAGCGACGAGCCACAAGGTGCCCAATTCTCCCGCACAACTAACATTGTGGTCGCTTGTTGTTGAGGTATTATTATGTCCTTTTCTTCTACCATATGGACCATGAGTTTTATTCTGATGATTGTACATGTAGGCTGAGTTTAAGGAATGTTATGGAGATCCTTGTCAAGATGGATATGTAGCATGAAGCTCGGATGGAGTTGACTGTCCCAGAGTCGGTCTAGAGGTGGTGTGAGCATTGAATGTTGGCGAGTGATTGGTGAGCTGCATAATGTTGTCCTGTTTGCGTGCCTCAACATCAATAAGTACATTGGACACTCTTTCAAGATCATAAGGTTGACGGTTGGCTGTGATTATGGCAACAACATGCTCAAATTCAGGTGTAAGGCCATCTAAAATTGTATTGATTTGCATTTGTCGGATATGGGATGATCCGAACTTCTGAGGGTGTCACAGAGGAGCTGAATTCTACCAAGGTATTCCCTCATAGATATATCACATTTTGTTTGTGATTGAAGAGAACACAAAATTCGCATCACACGAGTAGTAGAAGCAACCGAAAATAACTGATACAGCACATTCCAAATTTCGAAGGATGATCAACATTGCACAAGATTACGAATTAAAGATGATGATACTGATGTTAGAAGCCATGAGGCCATAGCACTATCCTGTTCTTTGAATGTACTATAAGATGGATTAACATTCTTGGTTCCCTCGACGTTTGTTATGGACTCATCTACACGGGTAAATCCGTCAAGGTATCCTTCTAGCCTATGGCTAGCTATTTTCAATTTGATTTGTTGTTTCCACATTAAGTAGTTGGTCTCATCCAGTTTTAGGTGAATCATCTTATTAGTGAAGTGCTTATGATTGGAGTCCATGCTAGGGTTTGTAGACGTGGGGCTGTGTGGTGGTGGTTGAGGCGGTGCGTAGCTAAGGTGGTGCGGCTAGGGTTGGTGCAGCTTGGGTTCGCAGCCGTGGGGCTGTGTGGCGGTAGTTGAGGTGGTGTTGCTAGGGTTGGTTTGGCTAGGGTTGAGGTGGTGTGTCTAAGGTTGGTTTGGCTAGGGTTTGGAGTTAAGGGGATGAGCAACGGATGGTTATGCCCTGACTTACCGCGGTGGCTGACTTGTGCAAGTTATACGATAAACCTAATTTTGAAAGCTATGATATCATGAAAGGTTTCTTAAATCTAAGAGATTTGACTATAGAAAAGTTACTTGTATTCTTATTGTATCTTTTTGAATAAGTACAATGGTATATATATAGGGTTAATGGTCAATGTGCCCCCTAAAGTTTCGACAAAATTTAAGAATCCCCCTTAATGTTTAAAATTTTAAATTTTAGTCTTAATGTTTGGACGAAATCAAAAATTCCCCCATTCCGTCCAATTACCGTTTAACACTAACAGAAATGTCATCATGTGCAGATCACGTGACTTATTTTATATTAAATGGACAAAAATGCCCTCCATGGAACTTCAAGCTATTTTTCAAGCTTTCGCCCAGAAATTGGACTTCCGTAGAACATATCCTTCCCCATCTCTCGCTCTCTTCCTTCTCCCTTCCGTAGAACATATCCTTCTGTAGAAATTGTTCTTCTCCCGCCACCATCCTTCCCCATCTCTCTCTCTTTCTAGTTAACCATGGTAGTACTCAGATTAAGGATGAGTTAGATGGGCGTTTGCCTTTGGTAGTTCGATCGGTTGATATTCAATTGGTATAGTGTATTTGTAATGATTCATGTAACAAATACGTTATGAAGTATGTAATGTTGCTGTATAAAACTGGTTTTTGGTCTGCAATGAAGATTCAATGTTCTTGAAATTTCCCAGGTTGATTAACTATCCCCCTTAATGTATTGAACTTGTTTAATATTCCCCCTAAAGTTTGTCAAAGTAAGGGTAGTTGTGTCTTTTCAACTTAAGTAAAGGCATGTGCATGTCACATGTTCGGTTTACCGTCTCAAATAAACAGTCTTATGACGGAATGGGGGGATTTTTGATTTCGTCCAAACATTAGGACTAAAATTTAAGATTTTAAACATTAAGGGGGATTCTTAAATTTTGTCCAAACTTTAGGGGGCACATTGACCATTAACCCTATATATATGGTGGCAACCATCGTGATTGGTGTCACAGCAATGAGGGTTGCAACCATCAAAGAGGGATGCGCTAGTATCGCTGCCACAGAGATAGGGACAATTAGGGGCTAAGCCATAGCCACGAAGGTTTTGTCCATCCCTGGTCTTGTTGTGGTTGTGGGTCCTTGCACCAACGTCAGTTTGCGGTTGAGGGAGCTCATCGTGGTTGGGGCGGACCGCGATGAAAGTTTTGACTATTTGAAAACCAACCAACGAAGGGTCTGATCCCAATTTTGAAATATAAACATGTAGTCATTAAGTGCACAACATAAATACACATATTTAAGTTACCTCCTCTGACGACACACTTGGCAAAACTGGAAGGTGATTTAACTGAGGTTGAGATCATAGTCATAGTCTCTTGGTCGGAGGACACGTCACGTGTTAACAGACAGTGAACTAAGTTCCGTTAGCTAATGATCTCTGTCTCAACTATAGGTGACCAGGCTATTATTAGAAGCTTTATTAGAAAAGTGTTAGTTTTTTCCTCTGGGCACCGTATTGTACAATGAGGCATTATATTATGAGGTATGACACTAAAGCTAAAACAACCACTCTGACCCATGGGTGTAAGACTACATAGAACAAAGTCGACTTATAAGTCATTTGAAAGATGGTAAAAAAGGTTGTTGAAAGAAGGAAAAATTAGAAATTTACTAACATGGGTCGACTGTTAAGGGTTCAAGTAGATACCAGAAAACTAAGCAAACCATTAGGATGGCATAGTTGACTCACAATGATAAAGTATACTTCCTGAAGAGATATTTCAAAGTTCGTTTCAATTTCCCACTCATGATATGTTAACCAAATTCAGTTACAAACATTAGATTGTTCGCCAAAGACTATAAAAGGAGTGTACACTTGCCTAAATATAAATATTATTCACGGCATTCTAAAGAGTCATAATTTTCATCCAAAAGTGATGAAATTCTTAATCGTACTCCATAAGAACTGAAAAGTGACTATGTTTTTAAATTATCTTCTTATTTCTTCTTCACTTGAAGGGTAAACTCTGCCGAGAGTTAGACGTGTTTTTGGGGGATTCGACCAATTGGTCTTGAAAAGGCATTTTCTTGATGTTTCAAGGTAGATTTGTATATAAGTTGTTGGTCCCAAACACCGAATTTACCTAATAAAAAAAAGAAAAATTGTTCTGCATCGAAGTCGAACACCGTTAGGGACAGGACAAGTCACATGTTAGAATCGTGGGGAAGTCAGTTTGTCTTCAAACAACAAAGCTGAGTACTCGGTGCTTACTCTCACAAGATAGAGAAAGGTGAGGCCCATAAAGTTACCCTGTTTGTTAGGATATATGCGTAATCACATATATAGTTTCAGGATATTTTTGTAATTACCTCTTTTGCATTACTATACATATAATACTTTGTTAACAAATTTAACTAACTTGAATGAAAGCTCAAAAAACATAGTATTGATAATTTCTTCACTCTTAAGCTTCGTCTTCTTTTTCTTCATCTTCCTGTCATTGTTATAGATCCTAACATGGTATTAGAGATAGAGTAATTTTGATCAGTTTCAATCATTTCTATCATCAATTCAGTCAACTTCACTATATCATATGAATCATTGGATGAAAGTTCACTGACGTTTTCCAACAAAAAGGTATCGCAGCTTGTTAGCAAAGAAAACTTTCTAACATGGAGGTAACATGTATTGTTATATGTTTGTGGCTACAATCTTGATGTTCATCTGGATAGAAAATGTGACAATACCTATGTATATACCTGGACCTGATGGAGTTAAGAGAGTTAATCCTAACTATTCAAAGAGATAGTTTGCTTGCTTCCTCGATGTTAGCCTCCGTGTCATCTCAGGTTAGTAGATGTCTTATAGGATGCATGACTGCAACATGTATATGGCATAAGCTTCATTACGATTTTTTTCGTCTTCCACAACACCAATTATACATTTGTATGGTCATTTAAAATTTTGAAAACTACCGCACCAATCAACGTGTGATTATCCGACCACCATTAAATCATTGTGTGACAGTCTAGCCAGTTGTGGTCATTTTATTGAGAAAATGCAGCAAATCTCTATTGTTCTTAATGGTGTTAAAGGACAATATGATAATGTCATTGTTGTTATACGTGCTAGTAGAAATCCATATGACATTTCTTTTATCAGTTCTGTTTTACTTGATGTTGAAGCAGAGTGATTTGTTGTTTGGTGAAAGTATTTCGACCAATGTTTTTGTGAATCAAGATTTCTGGAAAAAAGACATACTGGATTTGTATCTGATACTCGTGCTGAAAGTCAAAATGAAGGTAATCAAAGTAATGACAACTCATTTTCTGATGGACTTTTGCGTACTCCTTCTGCTAATGAGGATCATAATTTCAACCATGGTCGTAGTCGTGGTTGGGGTCATGGCTATGGCAATAATAAGGTAATGTGGTAGTTTGTGATGCAAGTTTCTTTTCTGATTCTGGTGCTACAAATCATCTTACTAATGCTCCTCCTCCTCCACAACATCATCATTATGTTCCTTATGATCAGGTAAAGTGGTAGTTGCTGATGATTCCTTCTCTCAATATTTCTGCTATTAGATCTGCTATGATTACATCTACTTCCAGACAACTATACTTTAACAATATGTTATATACTCTCTCTGTTACTAAAATTCTACTTTTTGTGTCTCAATTCGCCAAGGATAACGATGTCTATTTTGAGTTTCATGCATGTCATTGTGAGGTTCGAAACTCATGCTTCTTTAAGAAGGAGAATGTTCTGGTTTATACAACGTTGATCTATCAAAATTTCCTAGTTCTCAGTTATCTTCTGCTTTCTCTGTTGAGTCTTATAGTCTTCCTAATAAAAAGTATGTGTTCTATAGTTAGTTCAACACCTATAGCTTTTTATAAATGTGTTAGTAGTTCCACTTGTATTCTGAATATGAATAAACTCAATTGCAGTAGTTATGTTGTTGATAGAAGTGATGATAATGAATTTGAACCTAGTAATATTACTAAATGTGTTTCACACATTTCTTCTCCTTATCCACTCACTGATTTGCATTTTGAATGATTTTTTCTACTTTAGAGTTAAAGGACTCATCATCACTTTGGCACATGAGTCTTGACCATCCATCCTTCAAACTTCTCACAACTTTTCTTAGGCTTCATAATCTTGATGTCAAGCATGTTTATGTACAATGGAGTGTATGTGCCATTGAAAAGGGCAAGAAACAACCTTTTCTCAGTTCCACTACTGTTTACACTCATTGCTTGGTACTTGTCCAAGTTGATTTGTCGGATCCTTCTCCCTGTTCATCCAACAATCATCGTTATTATTTAAGGATAGTGTATGCCTACAATAGGTATACTTAGATATATTTTTTGAATAAAAGGAATCATCTGGCACAGTTATTTAGGGAATTTCACAAATTGACTGAAAATAATCGTGGATATACCTTAAGGGAAAGGTATGAAAAAAATGTAATATGTTTGCCTATTATTGGAACTGTGTAGAACTTGTTTGTTTTTTATGAAACATGTTTTCTTTTGTTGGTGTTAGATGAAGTATGTTATGTTTCGTCAAAAAATTCTGTTAACTAATCATGTGCAAAGGGCGTGACCAGAAGAGGGTGTGAAATATCTTTAATCCTCCTTTGTTCATTCGTAAACTTCTTCCCACACCGAAGTATTTCTTTCCTCGTTCCCTCGATCTCGTTCTCTGTTCTACCAACATCGATGGCACAATATTACTCAACTAACTCTTCACAAAGCTGCAATACCATGTAGAGTACCAATCGTTGATTTGTTACTGTGGGCTCATCACTCATGCTAAGCCAGCATCAACATGGAAGAATTTATTTGGGTGCCCCAACTATAAGGTATGTTTGTCGATTTCTTTGGGTTCGAGCCCTAATTGTAGTATCAACTTGAAAATCGCCCAATTGGACTCTTTGAAACCCTAATTTTCACAATGAAATAACTTGATTGCAGTGTAACAGTTGTCATCTTTTGAGTGGTGTGAACCCCTAATGTGCATTTACGGAAGGATGGTCGTAGTAATATTTCGACAAATGCATGCCAAGATCGAAGCCGAAATTGTTGTTCTCCGTCGAAGGGAAATGATCTTGATAACTGTTGTTGGAGTGTTTATGGTACTGCTGTTTGCTGTAATCTTAAAATTGATTATTAGTTGAAGTGTTTTAGCATAAGTTATGTTTGCGGATTGGTTGTAGGAAACAACACCAAACTATAAAGCCTACCAGATGACTTTTTTATGTCCAGGAAAGAATCTTCAGATAAACATGCCCCACATGTAGGGAATCACCAATAAATTCCAAAAGTAATAATATCCACTATAAACTGATCTCCCAATAGCTAGTTAATGTTAGATAGTGCAAGAACTCAACTTATTCATAACAAATTCAAACTTCGGCAGTATCTATTGTTCATTACAGATAAGTAACGTCTCAGGTTCATTGGGTTGAACAGTTTAATACTTTTCGAAAAGAGAGATTGAGAGACCTATTAAAGGGGCGGGTACATATGCCTTGGACGCAATGCAGATCGAACGGGGAAAGTTTCACGCAGAGGATTACGGCAGGGAAGGTTAGGGTTTCGCTGTTAACGGGGGTCCATCATTATTGATGTTGATGAAGAGCTTGTCGGTGCAGAAGGTAACTTGATTCCCTAATTTTCACAATGAAATAACTTGATTGCAGTGTAACAGTTGTCATCTTTTGAGTGGTGTGAACCCCTAATGTGCATTTACGGAAGGATGGTCGTAGTAATATTTCGACAAATGCATGCCAAGATCGAAGCCGAAATTGTTGTTCTCCGTCGAAGGGAAATGATCTTGATAACTGTTGTTGGAGTGTTTATGGTACTGCTGTTTGCTGTAATCTTAAAATTGATTATTAGTTGAAGTGTTTTAGCATAAGTTATGTTTGCGGATTGGTTGTAGGAAACAACACCAAACTATAAAGCCTACCAGATGACTTTTTTATGTCCAGGAAAGAATCTTCAGATAAACATGCCCCACATGTAGGGAATCACCAATAAATTCCAAAAGTAATAATATCCACTATAAACTGATCTCCCAATAGCTAGTTAATGTTAGATAGTGCAAGAACTCAACTTATTCATAACAAATTCAAACTTCGGCAGTATCTATTGTTCATTACAGATAAGTAACGTCTCAGGTTCATTGGGTTGAACAGTTTAATACTTTTCGAAAAGAGAGATTGAGAGACCTATTAAAGGGGCGGGTACATATGCCTTGGACGCAATGCAGATCGAACGGGGAAAGTTTCACGCAGAGGATTACGGCAGGGAAGGTTAGGGTTTCGCTGTTAACGGGGGTCCATCATTATTGATGTTGATGAAGAGCTTGTCGGTGCAGAAGGTAGGACGGCGTAATACTGAGGCATAGTATGATGAAATTGAGTCATAGCAGGATGAGTAGTTATCGTAGGAGGTATAGTGAACATGGGAGGCATGACAGGATAGGATTGATAAGGAACAAGAGATGGGAGGTAAACAAGGATTGTAAGGAGGCGTGGGCCATAACCAGACAAGTATATAGGACCATAACCATCATTACCAGAAGCACCGGTATTTGTAGAACCAGAAGCATAGTTGGAAGAAACAACATGATTAGCATTGCAGTTTTGACCCTTGGAGTAGCCAGAACTGGAGTATGACGCAGCATCTTCATCATTCCACTGAAGAGAAGACAGATTTGCACTCATGTTCTCATTCGTCTGAGCTGTAACACCTTGGAAATGAACATTAAATCTCTGATAACATCTGTGCACTAACTGGCCGAATTTTCCACAGAGTTGACATTGTTAAAGGAATGTCAAGCAACATATCTCTTTGCTTAGCTTCAGCATCAAGAAGAACAGACGAGATAGAGGCTAAGTCATATGGATTACGGCTGACATGAATACCAACAACAATAATATCATATTGACCCTTAACTCCATTCAGTATGAACGATATTTGTTGCATTTCCTCTATAGGATGACCACAGCTTGCCAAATTATCACATGGCAGCTGAATATATGGTAGATAATCACGCATAGCTTGAGTAGGATGTTTCCGAACCTTTAGATTGTCATACAAGCTCATGATGAGAGTTGTAGATGAAGAAGAAAAGTTTTGATGAAGTATGTTCCACATTGAAGCCGATGACATGCAGCCAACTAAGTCTTTGTTGATTGGCGATGAAATGAAACCTAATAGCCATGATGCCAAGGAAGAGTCTTGTTACGAAAATTTCACATATTCAAGATTCGGTATTCTGTTGCCATCTTCATCCTCAACATGTCGAGAAATCTCCAAAGTACCGAATAGCTATCCTTCTAGATTTAGACCTCTAACAGCAAGCAGAACCTGCTGCTTCCATGACTGGAAATTGTCTTCTCCAGTCAGTTCACAGATTCTCTTGTTGAAGAAAGGTGGTCCAAGTTCATCCATTTCAACAGAATGAAATAGAACAGATATATGAAGCAGAGAAGCAGAAAAAGAAGATACCTCGAATTACCGAAGAGATGACCAGAGAATCACAGTGCATCAAATCTTGATGAATGAAATGACAGATCAGAATAGCTCTGATACAATTTCAGTGATTTGAGAGAAACCTAGATGAAAATGTAGAGCAAAGAATCCTGGAGAAGAATAAATGAAACTAACCGAAATAACAACTTCATTTATGAAACTTATAATCCAAGTTACCTTCAACAATATTACCTCTACCTATTTATACAAGATTTTTAACTTGAATACAATAACAATAAATTGAACTAGACTCATCTATAACAATCTACAACCTTCTCAAGCATTATTGAATCCTACGGAGCCTTCACCTTCAATAACTCGCAACACAAGTAACCTATATACATACATCCTAACAGAATGAAGGGGTGAGGGAACGAAGCAGACAGGTGAAACGACGTGGAGAAAATAGAAAGAGAGATATGGATGGAAACATAACTAAGGGCAATTCCGGTATTTCATTTTTTTTTTCTTTTTAATAACGTTAAAATTAGATGTCACGTGTATTGCACATGATTGATTTTAACGGAACAAATGACGAAAAATTCACATTTCATCTAAAACCTACAAATTGAAACATAGTATATCATAAACTAGCGGCCCAAAACAAGTTACATCACTTAGGAATTTTGGCAAACATATTACCTCTTTTTCATACTTTTCCCTATACCTTAACGGTTGTTCAATCTGATAGTGGTGAGGAAATTCAATTTTTCTCCATGTACCTTCCTTAGTTCGGTGTCTGTCATCGTATTACTTGTCCCTAATCCTCATAGCAGAATGGTATGGTGAAAAGGGAACAGTGTCACATTGTGGAACTTGGTCTTATACTTTTGGCTCAGTCTTCTATTCCTTTTCACTATTGGTCGGATGCTCTTTTTATTGCTGTTTATATTATTAAATGTTTGTCTTCATATAATTTTTCTAAATTATTTCCTCATGAAAAACTGCATTACTCCTTTATTCGAATCTTTGTTTGTTTGTGCTTTATATATCTTCATCCATTCCACACTACTAAATTGCCTTTTAGGTCTGAACCATGTGTCTTTCTTGGTTATTTTTGTAAGTATCATGGTTATAGATGTCAAGATTACAAAAGGTCAACAAGTACAAGATGGAATATTACACGCAAATGAACCAGATGAGATGGAGGACTCTTCGAAGCCTCACCTACATGTGACCCGATTTCACCTTAACGACACTGTTTTATCCTGGGAGGTAATTTTCATATTTTCCTATTACACGAACCTAGTACAGTGAGGAGGGAGGGGGCGAAATTGCCTTAAGGAGACCGTGTTTTTCGAGGGACTCGGTATTTATAACAAAAAACATTTTTAAGGGGAAGTTTCGTCATTTTGTTAATTTGCATATTATTCTAAATTTTTATGCCATTTTAATCCAATAATATTATTAAATTACAAATTTAGTTCTCTTATATTACTAACATAGGACACCACACACGGACCATGGTTAGTTGGGGTTAGGCCAAAACCAATCACGACCCGACACCATGTTGATGAGAAAGCTGGGGAAGAAACGAGCCCCAAACCGACCATAAGAAAGACATGGTTTGATGTCATGGCAGAAGCAAGGAAAGCGAGCAACGATAAGGGTGCAAAGAAACCTTCCCCGAGTAGACAAGATGGGGGGGAAAAGGCTGACCCAAAGGGGATAGATAAAGGGGATACAATGTACACGAAAGGGTACCAAATGGATGGGGAGCAAGCGGATGGCGAGGACGAGTTGAACTGGATGGCAGACTTGGACATGGAGATAGATAACACCATGGCCATCACCATACATACCAACCCCACCGAAACACCAACCTACACCCTTAACCGATCAGTGAGCCCACACCCCTACCCAAGAACCAATCTGAGACAACCAACATGGACAAGTAAGGAACCAAATGGAAAAGACCAACCTAACCCTAGCCGAGCCCTACCACACATAAAACCGCAGCCCCACCCGAATACATTAAGTTGAACCACAGACATGGAGATAATACTGAACCCACCACAAGCCAAGGCCACACACGCTGAGCCACCAACCAACCCAACCCACCATCACCTACCTACCTAACGCCCATACAAGCCACATCACAACCGAAAGCATAACCCCAATCCATTACTACATAGTAGAGAACCCACCGGACACCCCACCTACATCGCCAAACCCACAAAACCACAACCAACTGACCGGTCTAAGTCTGTATCTCAACAAAATGACATTGAAAAGGAAAGTGGAGGAAATGGAAGACCAACCCAAACCTAAGCATCTCAAGAAACAGGAAGAAGAGCATGTTGAAGGTGATGTTAAACGATCACCAAGGAGGAGAACCATCCCAAAAAAAGAGCTAGTAGAACACCCCAAAACCGAAGGAGGAAGTCCAAAACTAGCAAAAAGAAGGGATGTGACAAGGAGTACTCATAGGAGATGATAAAGGGTTATGGTGGTTGTCCCGGAACAACCACACGGGATCAATGAGCACAATGTCTTGGAATTGTGAGGGTTTGGGGTCTGCCCTGACAATTCAACATCTCCAAGACCTCAATAAAAGGTATCGCCCGAAAATTATATTTCTAATGGAGACGAAGAACGGGGATACCTACTGCAAGAAAATACGAAAAAAATATGAAAATGGATGGAAGTTCTTATGTTAGCTCGACCGGCGCATCGGGAGGGTTAGCATTATGGTGGAGGGAGGAGACGAAGGTAAAAATCAAGTATGCGGACCGAAATTGCATTGACTGTGAATTCAAGATCAAGTAACATGGGGACACCATGCACATAACGTGGGTATATGCGAGTACGAATGCAAATGAGCGGTCCCAAAACTGGGACCTATTGAGACATGTGGGGCGGAACCGAAGGGGTACCTGGATGGTGGTGGGAAGTTCCAACATGATAAGTAACCATCACGAGAAGGAGGGTGGAAGAAGAAAGTCTTCAAGGCAAATGGAGGAGTTCAAACAACTAATAGATGACTTGAACTTCGAAGACCTAGAAGCAAACGGTAATCCTTTCACGTGGTGCAATAATTGGAGCGGGATTCATAGAATTAGCGAACGGTTAGACCGGGTACTAATCAATGCGGAATGGGCAACAAAAAACCAACAAGGTAAATGCATAAACGAACTAGCAATAGGATCGGAGCACACACCACTCGTGGTCTAGTCCGAGCGGACACAAAGGAGGAAACCACGCCGGTTCAAGTTTGAAGCGATGTGCCGACATGTAAGGAGGTCATTCGAAAGGCATGGGAGACTCCAACCCATCGTCTTGAGATGCATGGAGTTCAAACCAAGCTTCGTAAGTGCCGCACGAAACTTCTGGCTTGGAGCCGAACTGATTTTGGGAACAATATGAGAGAAATAGAAAATGCCAAGGATGAGTTGCGACAACATATGCAAAGCCCACTGAACCAAGAGGCAGTGGACAAAGAGAGAACTCTAAAAAGTAAAATCAATGGATTGTGGACAAGGGAAGAAACATATTGGAGACAGAGGTCTTGAGTGAAGTGGCTATGGGAGGGGGGACCGATACACGACGTTCTTCCACCAAAACAACCATAGCTAGAAAGAGGAGGAATCAGATATGTCGCCTAAGAGGTATGAATGGGGAAGGGATGATTGCAAATGAGTTACGCACTTATTTTGGGGATATGTTCACATCGGAGGAAACGGCCTCGGGGGAGGGTTTCTTCCAATGGATACCACACCAGATCACGGATGAGATGAACTAGGGCTTGACGTAGGAGGTGACGGACATTCATATTAGAATGGCGACATACCAGTTAGGAGGATCACGTGCACCTGGACCTCGGGGCTATTTTATCAAAGGGACTGGACAATCCTGGCAGCGGACGTCATCACTGCGGTCAAGGCTTTCTTTAGAATAGGTAACCTCCTAAATACCCTAAACAACACTGATATTGTCTTAATACCTAAAGTGTTGAACCCCATGCATCCAACATACTTTAGACCCATAAGCTGCTGTAATTTCCTATATAAAATCATCTCCAAGGTGTTGGTTAACCGCCTAAAACGACACCTAGAAGATCTTATCACCCCCTTCAGAGTGCCTTTGTTTCAAGGAGACACATAAAGGATAACATCATGGTGGCACATGAAGTTTTCCATAATCTCCACATAAGCAACAACGAAAGCAGGGTTGAATGTGCACTAAAAATCGACATGCAAAAGGCATACGACAGGGTCGAATGGGACTTTCTCCTGGACACACTTAGGAAGAGAGGCTTTGCAGAACAATGGGTCTGGTGGATAAGAGAATGTATAACGACAACCACATACCAGGTGGTGGTGAATGGAGACAGAACCGATACCATCAAACCGACACGGGGGATAAGACAAGGTGATCCCCTGTCACCCTACCTCTTTATCTTGCTGGCGGATGTACTCTCAAGGCGACTAGAGGGGGCGGCGAGGGAAAGGACACTACAGAGTATCAAGATGAGGAAACATTGCCCGGAACTGCACCACATGTTCTTTGCATACTACTCACTTTTCTTCATCCAATCCAGAACTGCAAATGCGAAAGGGCTAAGGAACATATTGGAGGCATACTGCAGTGCATCAGGACAGAGGATGAATGTAAACAAGTTGACCCTCTATTTTAATAAGGGGCGAGCCGATTCACCAGGAAGGAGATGGAGACAACACTCAATATCCAGGCAAATACCTAGAGCTACCATCGATATAGGGACGATCCAAGAAGGATGCACTAGGGTCACTCAAAACAAAGATAAAGGAAAAACTCGCGAGATGGAGGCCAAAGACCTTGAACCAAGCCGGGAAGGAGGTCCTCATAAAGGCAATTATCACGTCAATCCCCACGTACGTAATGAGTGTGTTCTGTCTACCAAAAGCATGGTGCGCGGAGATCAATGCACTCATTGCGGACTTTTGGTGGGGTCAAACTATGGGGGGAAAATGTACACATTGGAGAAAATGGGAGGTGCTTACAAAGTCCAAAGACACGTGTGGATTGGGGTTCCGGGAACTCCAAACTTTCAACTCAGCATTACTCGCGAAGATGGCATCAAGAGTCATAGCGGAACCGAACACATTATGCGCACGAGTCCTAAAAGGCATGTACTACCCACAGTCGACTTTCTTTGAGGCAAGACGAGGTGGTAGAGCATCGTGGAGATGGAGTAGACTACTACATGGATGAGATATCATGAATTAGGAGGGAGTATGGTTACTAGACTCGGGTGGTGAGATACGAGTTTTTGAGGACCCCTGGATATATACCAAGGAGGGGATGCAAGTGAGCACCGACACAACCGTGGAGCATGGAAGCGAGCTAAGGGTGAGTCATTCGATTAACCACGACCACCAATGGAACAAAACCATGGTTCGAGGCATAATGAACCAAGGGGATGCCGAACACATATTGCGCATGGTAATACAAAAGGAGGGTGAGAGAGATAGATACATATGGCCTCACACAAAGGATGGCTCAACCCAAGTTCGATCGGTCTACCACAAGTTGCGAAAACCCAAGATGGGTTATGGAAGGAAATATGGAAAACCAAGGTGTTTCCTAAGGTAAAGAATTTTATTTGGAGACTTGCCACCAATGCAATAGCGGTGATGGCCAACATATTGAAGAGAGGAATGAATGTAAAACCGGCTTGCCCAATATGCGATGGTTTGGAAACACAGGAACACATGATCCTAGAATGCCGATGGACAGAATCGATCTGGTTCAGTATACTAGGGATGCAAGTAGACCGAACCACGCCAACGGATGTGGTCCCTTGGCTAGAGACACGACGAGCCGAACCTGGTGACACGAGAGAGACGAGGTGGACCCTAACACTCCTAACATGTTGGCATATATGGAAGACAAGATGTTAGGCAGATTTCGAGTCACTGAAACCGAAACCGAGAGTCGTTATATCGGAAATACAATGATCCCTAGTCGAACAAAAGGAGTACGAACACAGAATTAGACCGAACCAACCGTGCAGACCGAGGGAGGCGTGGAGAGCTCCAATGGGGACCAACATCAAGATAAATTGTGACGCATCGTGGTGTAGCCAAACAAGACGAGCCGGAATTGGGGTGATAGCACGGGATAGCGACGAGAAGATGGAAGGCGGTACGAATCGAAGGGAATGGAGCGACGACATCGATACCATGGAGGCAAAAGCAGCACAAGAAGGAGTCCGTTTAGCGATCGAACGTGGGTGGCAACACATGATCATTGAAACGGATTCACAAACGGTCTATCGACAGATTGGGGGCGTGGAAGTGCATTGGAGGTTGTCAACCAGGATACAGAACATGAGAGTACTAGTCGCACAAGTTGAGCAAGTACAATGGAGAGCTATATTAAGGACCACAAACGAGTGCGTGAATTGGATAGCAAAACAAGCAAGAAAGGGAATATCCTTAACATCACCTATCATAAGACACCTCCCGAATATCCTAAAACCCATGAAGTCTTTCTCAGATTCTCAACACTTCATACCTTACAAATGGAATGTCTACTTAGGATAGGTCACCATAGAAAACTAGAGTAAAACGAACAACAAAGTACGAATTAAGCCCCCTATATGAGGAAGATGTCATTGAAAAGACAAGTAAACTAAATGGAGAAAATAAATGAAGAGAAGATGATCAAATAGACTAAGGAGCTATATGATAAGGAAGTAAAGACCTCGATGGGAATACCCATGCATACAGAATTCCAGGCTAAGAAGGAACATGTGATGAAACTAATCAATAAAGACATAAGGTTCATAGGATTAGTAGAGGTGAATATGAGGAACTAGGGGAAAATCTCGAAAACAAGGATTGTGGTGCATGTCTCGAAGTAGCCGCGCAATCTCAATTAATTTACTAAGATGGAATTGTCAGGGTCTGGGATCCTCCTTGATAGTTAGTTGCTTGAACGAACTCATGCGGAGGTATCACGCTTCAATCATGTTCATCATGGAAATAAGAAACTGAGATGTCGTCTGCGAGTGAATCAGAAGAACAACAGATATGGAAGAGTCGAGTTATGTTCATGTGAATGGTGTGGTTGGGGGCTTACAATTATTGTGGATAAGAGAGGTTAACATGGGAATACACTATATGGACCCGCAATTCATTGATTGTTCTGCTTTGTTGAAAGTATTCGATGAATTGATTAACTTAACGTGGGTGTATGACGAATCAACATTCGAAAAAATGAGTATAATCTGATAATGTATGAAAGAACCGACATAAGTAAAAGGAGGTAGTGGATATGTCTTGGTGATTTGATTAATATTTGATACCATCATGAAAAAGTTGGATAACGAATGAAGAATCAAAGAATTATGGACGACTTTAACAAACTGATCATTAAGTTGCAACTTCAATACCACAGGTACAATGACCAAATGTACACATGGTGCAATAACACAAGGGGCATTGCAAGAGTGAAAGAACGCCTTGATCGAGCCATAACTAATACGGACGGGTTGGCTAGCCCTGTTCCCGTGAGCACAAATAATTAATGAACTTAGTTGTTGGATCAGGTCATTGTCCCATACGTCTCAAGATTGAATATGTCAATGGTAGGGGTCGAAAATTATTTTGCTTTGAGGAGATGTGCTTGGATAACTCAGAGTGTAAATAGGTCATCAAGAAATAATGGAATAGAGTTAATGGAGAGGAGAACGAGGGGAGCTTCTTGACTATGATCAACCAATGCCACGGTGATCTAAATTGGTGGAGTGAAGCAATATTTGAAAATAACCAAAGAGAGATAATAAAGACTATAGATAGGTTGCAAGCAATAGCTGCTACGGGGAAGAATATCACAAATCATTAGGAAAAGAAACAACTCATAGTGCCCATGAAATAATTGTGGAAAAGGGAGGAAAAATATTGACACTAGATATGAAGAATTAAATAGCTCCACCATAGAGACACAAATTCCTATATCTTTCACTTAACTACAATTAACACACAAAGAAAGAATAAAATTTATATGGAATGTTGTGTTTATTTGGTATGGGTGTATGAACTTAGAGTTCTGTTGCAATGAATCTACGCTTCCAATTCTAATGTTACGTTAAGGTATGTATGGATTTTTGTGATGTTGCATTCAGGTACCTCAAATTTTTTAGTAGTTACAGTCAGATATATTTACCTTTATAATATCATACTGCAATATATATATAATATGTATAAGTAAATTGTATCTAGCTAGAAGTATCTTAAATACATAAGCATCCATGTTTATTTCCAAAAGTGTATTATTTCAACACCGATTAAAATGGGATTGTATTTTCCCTTATATAACCCACAAGCTCACTAAGTTAAACGTAAAGCTAAAACTTGTTTCAAGATAATTCAAAATGAAAATGTCGTACTCCCTTCCAGAATAACGGAATATAAACATAAACACATTTTCCACATGTAATGTCTACAACCAGTTATACCAAAATAGAAAATTCATCTATCCTTTTGTTTTTTTGCTTAGGACTTCTTTTCAAGCATCTTGTACTTAACCTTTCTAGGGTTGTTTTTCTCTACTATAACTTGGACAACTTGAGTATAAGGTTGAGCTCCACTTGTCTCCTTTGTGACACTTGCTTTTGTTCCTACATTACATGCAAATAACTTGATTCGCGAGTAGAAAATCAAACATGCAACGAAAACTCAAAACTCATGGCTACAATCTACAACGAAACTAAGACCCGATTCACGAGTAGAAACTTACTTGTTTTCGTCTAAAGTGCTTATCCCCCCCCCCCCCCCTTTAAGCAATGTTTGTTGCTCAATCAACTAAAACTTGTCGACAAAGTATGAACGAACAAAGAGTCAAACACTTGGAAGTCGAATCTCTATGACAGAATAATCTCTTTGAACTATGGAAACCTAATTTCATAGTGGAGAGGAAGAGGAAGGAGCAGTGACATCAAACTGTCAGATAAAAGAGAGGAAGGTGACATGAGTAGGGAAGAGAGGGCTCAGGGGTATTTCAGTCTTTGCAATAATTGTTTTTCTCAATTGACCGCCAAATTGCACACGTGACAATCACATGTAACATTTTCCATCCAAAATGAAAGTCAAAATAAAGCAGAAACATTTATGACGTATGGGGTACCCAAAGTAACAAAACAAATTTGGGGTATCTATTCTTAAAAATGTGACTTTTCGGTAGCTATAGATCATTTATCCCTATTTTTTTAGTAACCAACCTGTATGTAACATACACTATCCAATTTGTTGCTTCCTCTCTTAATTGTGATAACGAGTTGCCAAACCTGATCTAGCAGTAGTATATATTGGATTGAAATTTTCATACCCTTTTTACTGGTGTGATTTTCAACTGTTCAGTCACATGTTCCTACATAAGTAAGGTACCTTAATGAGTATTGGTCATTTCGTTTACTTATAATTTGATTGCTTTTCCAGTTAAAAGAAGGTGAAAACGTGAATATGGATCGGCGAGAAGGCTGGTAATGATTTGTACAATAAAATTATAAGAAACAGTTTGCTCCCTTTAGGCCTGGTTATCGTGACCAGTTACCCATCCATTCTAAAATAAGGTGTCATTTTATCACAGATTGATGCTTATGAAGTGAAAAATGAAGAGTTGGTGGCAAAGAATAATGATTTGAGAGCACTGTTTTGATGAATACGGGTACTCAATTATCCATCATGTTTTACTTGTGATATTTATGACAAAAGTTTATCTCCTTACATATAAGGCGTGACAACCGGAGTTTTATTAATGTTAAGTCCTTGCAAGAGCAGTATTCTTGTAAGCATTGCAACACCTACTTTTTAAAGTGCTAAAAATAAAAGTTCTGTAAATTCTTACATATGGCTCCTAATTAAATATGCTTAACTGCAGTGTTAAAGTGCTTACCTATGCAGCTAGATTAGAAACATCTGATGCAAATAATGCAAGCGTGAAAGCAAGAGAGCTGACATAATAAGTATAAAATTGCATTTCAACTTTGGAAAATGGGTACCCCATTTTCAATTTTGCATTCATAATGTTTATTTTACCGATTGAACACATTATTGTTAGTAATTTGTTGCTTTTCTTTGCCTTTATAAAATCCAACATTATTAGTGGAAAGGCCTAAGAGATTGTTGTACGAGTTAGACCTCTGATTTCATTTTTGGGCATTATGTATTTACTTTTATTATTTTCTGAAAATATTTGTATGGTTATGTTTCTATTAAGATTTACTAGATGATTTAACAGCTAATATTATATATATGTATATATATATATTAATATAATGACAATGTTCAATTTTATAGCTAGTGACATGATAGTAAATATACACTACAAAAGTTTGTATTTAGTAACGACTAACAATTGTTGGCACAAAAAGATCGGGTTTAGGTATGACATTAAGTTACACCATCATGTGTTTTTAATGACAAATTGCAACACTTGTTGGCACTAAAAAACAATATGTAGTCGGGTTGAGCAGAAAAGATTGACTGGACCGAATTCCCGACAGAACCGGTCTGAGACAGGCCTGAATAGCCCAACCCGAGGTTAAGACCGAGACCAAACATGCGCGTTTTTTCTTGTAGGTCGGGCTCGGGGTCATTTTTCTGTCTTTCCAGAAGTCCGACTGGAACGTCCCGACTGCATTAAAAAAAACCTACATTTCTCTCACAATATTCAATAAGTCACAGACCTGTGGTCTCAGTTTTAGTCGATTGGATTTAGGATTGACAGGGAGAAGATGAAGAAATGATAGCTTGGAACCGAAGGAATCAAAGCTTGCAATGGAAGAAACTAGAATTCTGTTATAACAGGAAACAAAGGAGAAACAGATTTCACATTGATTCAAAAGGATAAATCATTACAAAATGATATGTACCTATTTATAGTCTAGGATAGAAACTAATAGAAAGGTTACAAACAAGACTCTAGAAGACTCATGAAGATCACTAGAAGACTCAAGACACAACTAGAAAACATGGAGAACACTAAGAAGATTACAACACTTGACTCTTCATCATACAAAACACAAGACCAATATGCATGCTTTTCATAATCCCTAACATTCCCTATCCAATATCGTTTTTACACAATCTTATTTAATCTTGTTTTGTTTGTCTTCTCCTCATCATCTTTATGTTTGTTCAATTTTCAATTTGAAAATACGCTACTTCCATTGTTCACTCACAACTGACTTGAGGATAAACTAATCTTGATTTCACTTCTCCTGTTCTTCATCATATCATCACAATCCAAACAAGAGATTATATAATTTCATCACAATTCAACAGCCAAGGTGCATAAGTCATAAACCAAAGTCAAACAGGGATGGTATTGATTGATACTCGGGTTTTCACACAACTTTCTCAACTCTTCAACAATCATTACAATTGTTAGTTTCAACCTTGTGAGATGTAAATGTGAAACCAACTTCTAAAGTCCCATGATACATATCAGAACTTGATATATATAAATCATTGTAATGATTCAGTTTATTATTTTCTTTCTTTTCTTTTCATTATTTTCATCAATGAATCATCTTTTGAGTCTCTATATTTTTTTTCATGACAGGAAGGTTTGAGCCTTCATCTTTTCATTAGGATTGGAAGTGTTGAGCCTTCATCTTTTCTTTCTCAAACGAATGAATAAGTATCTTTTATGTTGTCTTCTTCATTGATTATTTTTGAAATCAAACCCCATGATTTGCCATATACATTATCCATGGATGACTTAAGATCAATCTGAGATCAATGGGGACAGAAGAAGAACAATTTCCCCAATACATGATCACAAAGAAAACATACAATATAAGATAAAAGAAAGAAGAGAAAAAGACGAAGCCCGGAGTAACCAGACAATACAAAGACCTATTTGATGAATGAGTTATGACACGAACCAAAGGAGACAAAGAATGATAGGTATAGATCAAAAGTTTTGAGAATGCGATGATAGTACAGAAACACATAATGGAATGTCCAGATTAGAACAGAACAAGCCAAATGAGAACTTCAAACAGAGCACTCAAATGTATAGAACATAACATCAACTGAACTCAGACATATACAAGAGTGATGAAAAGAAGACAGAAAAACAACAATCAAACAAATTATACACCCTCAACAAGATACTTGGAAAGAACATCAACCTACTCAAGGGAATACACACCAAGCTTTTGACGAAGAGGAACAAAAAACTTTTCAGTTAGTGGTTTCGTAAGAATATCCGCGAACTGATCATGGGATGGTACAAAGTTAACAAGCACATGATCACTACTAACTTTCTCACTCATAAAACTTAAATCAATCTCTACATGTTTCTTCTTAGAATGATGGATGAGATTTACAGTTAATCCTATAGCACTAGTGTTGTCACGCCAGATCACAGGAATGGATGAGAGAAGAACATCAAGTTCCTGGAGTAGAGACTTGACCCAAAGTACCTCACATATAGCATTGGTTTTAGCTATATATTCAGATTTAGCAGATAAACGTTAAATGACAGGTTGCTTCTTAGAACTCCACACAATTGGATTACCATTAAGCAAGAGAAAGTGACCAGAAATTGACTTCCGATCTCTTGGATCACATCCCCAATCTGCATATGCATACGATACCAGTGAAACTTCATTAGAAGGAGACGAAGAAGCTTGAAACAATAAGCCATGGAACAAAGTGTCTTTGAGATATTTTAAAACATGAACTAGAGCATTCCAATTACACAGGGTAAGGCACTGAACAAATTGACTTAATTTGTTCAAATCAAAGGCAATATCAGGACGATTTGCACAGATGTGTTGAAGAGCACCAACTATACTTCTATAAAGATCATAAATAGGACATGGAGAGTTGTCCTTTTCAGACACGACTTTGGTTGAGAAGTTACATGTCATTAGAGTAGGCATAGGGCAAGTATCAGACAAACCTGTTCGATGTAGAAGCTCAGAAATGTACTTGTGCTGACTAAGAAGAAAACACTCATTCTTCACCTGAACATCCATTCCTAAGAAGTAGTTAAGTGTTCCTAAATCTTTCAGTCGAAAATCAGTCTTAATATGACTAATGATTGCCTCAACTTCATGAGAATTACTACTTGTGACAACATGACTTTTCTACTTAGTACCTATTAATCTATGTATAAAGAGTATCACCCCTTGTCTAATCATCTGAAGTTAATACAATGGTCAACATTAGTAAAGGTTTGATCTCAAATTTCTCTCCACATTCTAACTCATATACTTTCATGTTAGGAAAATAGAGAGTGAGTAGAGAATTGTGAGCTCAATGCAATAACAATAGAGAATATCATCTTTGTATTGATTGAACATAAATATTACAATGAGAGTTGAATTTCTAAATTTTGTTTCTTCATGCTGATAACATGGTGTTTGATCATTTGCCAAGGAGAAATCCCAGTTTGCTGATGTTACTGGGCTAACTTGCACAATGCAGGGATGTGAGCGGCTACGAGACATGGCGCAACCAATCTCATCAATCTAGCAATCAAAGATTCTCAGGCATGTGTAGCGTTAATACCGACTATACAACAACTTAGCCATATGTTTCTAATTCATCTATGCAGTTGAAGTCGAGACGAACTATCACATCGAACTTGCTAAGGTTATATAATAGACTTATTGATTAGCTTCGTTCGCTGATTTCGGTTTAGGGTTTCAAATTCAACCAAAATAAAAAAAAGGTGAGCTACTTGTAGCCGAAATGGCAATTTATTTTCTTTATGAAATTCAACAAGGAAAGGTGAAGTCAGTCAAGTGCATCATCAAGCAATGGCAACTGAAGTTCTATAAAGTTCATATTCGACTAATGAAGATCAATATCCAAAAAGTAAGTTTGAGGATCACAATGAAGTTCATTAAAGATGAAAGGAAGATAACATATGTAAATGTTAGAGGTCTATATTTCAATAGTTTAGAAGTAGACCTACTTAGTTACTCTTGCATGTTAGTCTGAATGTTTAGGACGTTGCTACTTAGTACCTATTAATCCATGTATAAGGAGTATCACCCTTGTATTTCTAATCATCTCAAGCTAATACAGTCTTCATTATTAGTAAAGCTTTGATCTCAAATTTCTCTCCACATTTCAACTCAAATACTTCCATGTTAGGAAAATAGAAAGTGGGGAGAGAATTATGAACTCAATGCAATAACAATAGAGAATATCATATTTGTATTGATTGCCCACAAAGATTACAATGAGAGTTGAATTGCTAAATTTTGTTCCTTCATGTTGATAACGTGGTGTTTAATAATTTGCCAAGCAGAAATTCCATATTGTTGTTGTTACTAGGATAACTTGCACTTTGTAGGGACGTGAGTGGCTACAAGACATAGGGCAACCAATATCATAAATCGAGCAATCAGAGAGTCTCAGACATATGTAGCTTCAAAAATGACTACACCGCAACTTAGCTACCTATTTCGAATTCATTTATGCAGTTGAAGTCGAGACGAACTATCACATCGAAGTTGCTAAGGTTATATCATGGAGTTATTCATTTGGCTTTTATGACAATGAGAAAATAACTCACCGAAAGCTTTGGCTTCTTTATACTGAATATATATTGCTGATAAGATTTTTTAGAAGTGTAAACAAAAAAAAAAACGTTCTGGTGTATTGAATCTTTGATTGAAAGTTTTCTCTCCCTCTGGTGAGAGATTTTGGTCGTCCATCACATCAGAACGCCCTACATTAGACTCATGCAATTCAGCATCACAATCCCACATATAGGTGTGTACTGTATGGAACTTGTTTCCTTATTGGATGCATCAAAACCTTAAACAATTACCCAATCTGACACTAAAACCCTAATTATGCAACACCCTAACTCTACCATTTTAGATTTTTATTGTCATTTCTCTTCTTTTCTTTTCTTTTATTTCCTAACATGATCTTTTCGTACTATTTTTTACAGGAGGAGGAGATTGTTGTGAACGCTTCTGGTACTCGGTCGCCATGACTGGACTACATGCAAGCTCTGGCGATGAGGTTATATCCGGGAAAACCAATTTGAATCTGACCTCAAATCCCTACTTGTATATCATTGGTCACTATGTGAGGATGGTGATATCACAAAAATCGATCAAACCAGCGGTAATGCGAAACGTGTTGAAAATATCATGCGTGGCGTATGAAAATATTAACATCATAGATAGAATCACGCGCTTTGAATTTGAGACTGAAGAAGATATACATAAAATAATGGATCAATCCTCTTAGATTGTGCAGGGTGACATTCTATCTTTGAAACGGTGAAAGTCGTGCATAGGACTAGATGCGATTGACTTCAACAAAATCCATTTTTTGACTCGTGACTAAAAATCGTGCATACAACTAGAAGCGATAGACTTCAGCATAATCCAGTTGTGGACTCAGGTTCACAAACTAGGACTTCAAAAATTCAGTCTTGATAACGCTTGAATAATCGACAATAATATTGGTTGTTGTATTGAGGTCAACGAAGAGGTGGAGCAAGCCAAACGTAGATACTATAGAGTGAAAGTGAAATTTTTTAACATAGATATATCACTACTAGAGGGCGTCTGGTGGACGACCTCGCAAGGAGAGGATAGACGGAAATCCATAAACTATGAATGTCTATCTAATTTTGGTTATGCGAGCGGAAAAATGGGGCATAGGACCCAGAGTTACAATGATGATGTCCACATGTCTGAAGTTAATCCAAAACTACTGATGTGTGGACTATGGCTAATCAGAACTCGACCACGCGGACATCAAAGTAGCTACAATTTTGGGGGAGATAGATTCACAACAACAAGGCTAGGAATGCATTACGCCGGACCTATTTTGATATTATGAAAGAAGCAAAGGATGGTGGAAAAACAAAACCAGAAATGGTTACTCATGACCCATCATCTGAGCCTGACACACGCAAAGAATAAGGTAAATGTGAAAGTGTCGAACCACCTACCACGACCAAACATTTCTCCCATACATTAACTCCGCCCCCTTCGCACAGACCATCTCATCCCAACCAAGTCATGAAATTCCACAAGTCATACGAAACTTAGACCTATGGCATACCTCCAACTCATTATTCTTAGCCAACCCTACCCAAAAGCAAAGCATATCCCATTAATCTCAATCAGTCACTTACGCCAAACTTTCATTGCCAACCCGCTATATACATCCCTCCCAACTACCGTATAAATTATCCCTACCCACCTAGACATCCCTCCGGAATATGTAACTTATACCTTTGAAGAAAACTCTACCACTTATTTTGTGGAAAATCATTCAGATACCTCAACCCCAAGTTGAACCAACACTCATTCACAAACCAACTCCGGCCTAAGCTCGAACATGAAGAATATGTCCCTCGAGAGGTCACTTGAAGTTGAGTGGGACATTGTATAAATGAAGCCCAATACTCGGTCGGAACGAAACAACTCTTCATAATACTATCATGTCGAAGAAAAATCTATGTACGTGCATGACAAACAAAGGAAATAAACCAAATAGAAATAGAGGGTCTGGAGCATACCATTGAATTGAAATGTCTAAAGAAATAGGTTATGGTGGCTATATTGAAGCAGATAGACGGTCCTAATGAGTGCATTATGTTGGAATTGTCAAGGTATGGGGTCTTACGTAGCAATTCTCTTCTGAAGAACCTCAACGAAAGGTATCAACCACTCCCCATCTTCTTAATGGAATCCAAAAACATTGGTACCTTCTATGAGAAAAAAGGAAGCAAGTTGGGATGGATAAACCGGAGTACATCGGGCTAAGGGGAAACGCTAGGGGTTTGGCACTATGGTGGTGGAAAAACGTTGATGTGAACGTAATGTACTATAATTTCATATATGTATCCATATCGTTAGTCGTAAACACTGATAGGGTTTCCTTAATATACTGTTTGTAGACTCGGATAAACAAAGGCATAATCGCAACTGGGAGAAGTTCAAACAAATCGGTATAAGTAGGCGACAATTGTGGGCATGAGCTAACGACTTTAATGAAATTAACAACTACCATGAAAATAAGGTAGGAGACGCAAGGACCAGAGACGCATAGACGCGTTCAGTGCACACTAAATGATCTGCGAGTGAAGGATCTTGGTTTCAAAGGTTAGCCTTTTATTTGGTGTAATAACATACGAGGAGTAGATAGAAGGAAAGAACGCTTAGATAGAGTTTTCACAAACTCTGAGTTGGTGACCATGTTCCCGGATTCTCAACATGTAAATGAACTTGTTGTGGGCTTGTACCTCGTGCCGATTATATTACACACTAAACATGCAGATTCAAGGGGAATAAGGTGGTTCAAATTTGAAGAGATGTTGTTGGAGAACTCTAAATTTAAGTAGGTGAATGACAACTTGGCATGATCCAGTTGAAGTAGGGGTTTATACCGAGAGTAATGTTCAGCCAAAGATAAACAATTCTAGACATAGCCTCCTCAAATGGAGCAAAGAAAGGTTTAGAGACAACCTTAAGGATATTAAGAAAACAATGGAACAGTTTCACATTATCTCTAACCTAGTACCAAATTCCAGTGACCCATAAGATGAATCTCGCCTAAAATCAAGTTTGGCCGATATTTAAAAAAGAGAACAAATTTTTTGGAAGTAAAGGACGCAAGTTAAATGGCTCACCCCCACGGTCCCCAAAACTCAAAATTTTTATGTATGACAGTGATATCAAGGAGATGACGAAACAAAATTCTTTATCTTTAATGCCCAAATGGTCCATTGATCTCGTGTGAAAGTCAAATAATGCGGGAATTAGACTCTCATTTCACGAAACTGTATTTTTCAGACGACCATGTGGAAGATACTGAAATTTTGAATTCTATGCTGCGACAAATTACCGAAAAAATGAATGAAGATTTAGACTGGGAGGTCTCAAAGGAGAGGGTTCAATCGACTTATCAGACGAGGGAATAAGAGCTCTGAGTTGAAATGTTTTTTCGGGTTTGTTGTATCAAAGGATCTGGCACACAGTGGGGCCAAATGTTTTAATTGCTGACAAATCCTTCCTCAGAACATGTATTAGTTCTCCCATCTTAAACCAACCTGATGTTACCCTTATTCCTAAGAAAATTGATCCAATTTCTACTTTAGATATTTGAGTGATAAGCCTTTGTAAATTTTTATATAATATTATCTCAATGGTTTTGGTGAATAGATTTATACTTTTTTTGCTAGAATTTATCATCCCATTTCAGAGTGCTTTTATGGAAGGTCTAATATTCAGAATAATATACTGGTGGATCATGAGACATTTCACTATTTACAAACCAGGCAAAACAATAACAAAGTTACTGAAGTGTGCATTGAAGATAAGCATGCAAAATGTGTACGATTGCATCAAATACAGTGGATCACATCTTCCATATCATCAAAATCTTACCAAATTTTGGTGAACGGGAAAAAACGAACAAGATAAGGCCCTCACGAGGAATTCTGCAAGGAAACCTTTTGTCCCCGCACTTGCTTATCATGTTGAAGGTTGTACTCTATTGAAAGGTGAAATTTGAGGTTGATTTTCACTGATTGAAATGAATCAAGCTCCAACGTGACTATGTAGAATTACATCATCCGTTCTTTGTAGATGACTCACTTTTTTTTAATATGGGTCTTAGTGGACAACTTGAGCGGACTAAAGTCCATCCTCTTGGCATACTGAAATGTATGAAGGCAGAAAATTAATGTGGGAAAGTTGAGCCTCGTATTTAGTGCGCACAAACTGAGAACACTCAAGGCAAGAGGAAGAGCTTCAAATCTCGAATAGTACTGATCTGAGAAAGTATCTCGGTTTATCATCAATATGGGGGAGATTGAAGAAAGAGGCTTAGAGATAGTTGAAGGATAGAATAAAGGATAAATTATTTGGGTGGAAGTCAAAAAACCTCAACCATGCACGAAAAGAGGGACTAATCAAAGAGATCATAATAACTGTGACTACGTACTCGTTGAGTGTTTTCAAACTCCCAAAAACATGTTGTTCGAAAGTAATTCGATGATCGCAAATTTGTGGTGGGGTGAATGAAATGAACGAAAGAAGTATACATTTATGAGGGAAAACGCTAATGGAGGATTAGGATTCTGTGAGATCGAAACATTCAATGTAATACTTTAAACAAAGTGGGAGGACCGAATTCTATCGGAACTGAATGCCTTATGGTTCGTTTTCTCAAAGGTCAATATTTTCCCAACCGTGACTTCATGGAGGCAACTAGAGGTGGTCGAGCATCATGGTGATGAACAATCTTGTTGCTATCAAAGACACATGGATCCATACGTTCAGAAGTTTCAGTTTCTCTCAACACCATAGAATGATATTATGGCTGACACCATGGTTGATTCCTTCATAAAACGCAAAGACCGAAGGTGAGACGTATTGGAGCTCCGACGACTAAATCGATGTTAATGTAATCTAGGTAATCGTTTTCCCTTTGAAGGATCAGACTAATAAGCTAATACGGACTCACACCAAAGAATGCAAGGTGTCTACCAGATTAACATATCATCGACCATGCAAAATGGAGAATGTAGAGAGTCACCCCCACCCCCACCCTACCACCCCACCTCATAATGAATGCCCACGTTAACAGGTCTGTTTGGACTGTCTATGGAAAACAAACACTCTCCCAAAACTCAAGTTGTACATGTAGAAGTTACTATCGAATGCCATTATGATGAAGGAAAATCCCAATCGACATAGAATAAATACACCCCACCCCTCACCCCCTGAATATATCATCTGCAAGAGGATAGAAACTCGTGAACACATGAAATATGGGTGAACATGGACAAAACTTGTCTAGTTTGACCTACTTGGCATTCGTCCTGAACTATCCGGTGTCGACAGAGCCCCCTAAGAGAAGATATGAATCCTATATATGCTAACATGTAGGTTTATTTGGAAAGTTTGATGTAAAGCCACTTTTTTGGATAAACAAACAGATTCGGGATCACTGATCAGGGTGTTCAGAGCTTAGGTGTCTGAACCCAATAACCTCTCAACATCGAAAGAAAGTGTGTTCATGACAAACCCTATCGAGAGATGACTATGTCTGAATCGAGAGGTGGTCAGGTTAAACCTTGATGCATCATGGTGTGCGATGACAAAGATGGGAGGAATATATCGACATTATAGCGCGAGATCATAATGGAAGAGTGGTTGGCAGGATGAATTGACGTTTACGGGGTGACGATGTCGAAATGCTAGAAGCTACAACAATATACGAAGGTACAAGACTTTCCCTAGAGATGAATTGTAGAAGGTGGATATCAAATCAGGCTGTGAAATTATAATCAACCACATTCGAGGGGTGAACTACAATTGGAGAAGCGCAATGCTAGTAACGAATACCTTAAACCTAGCTAGACTGCTACGGGAGATCAATTGGAGGGTCATTCCAAAGTCATACGATGAATGAAAAAATTCAATTGCGAAACAAGCTAGATTGGGTGTCTTAGTCATTTGGTGTCTAGACCCCACTCTCATTATTGAGTTTACTTTCTTATGACATTAATTTTGAACTTTTGCTATTAACTATCATGTTTTTAAAATTAATAAATGTTATGCACTATGTTGGATCTTTCTTTGTGCCTTTAAGGTGATGTTGCCTTATGCTCCACAAGACTTACAATAACGAATGCCCCGGTTTGGCCCGCTTGTTTCCTCTTCGATTATTAAATCAGTGCCAAGTTTTTTAGAAGCAATTAATATATGAGAGTAAAATTGCATGTGTTTAAAAGCAGATAATGTAAGGATATTTATTGATAGCTTAACACGTTGTTCGGGTTATCTTTTTATCTTAGTTAATTGGCCTCTGACTGCGGTAACTTTTTATCGATCATATGATACAGAGGGATTGATGTTTTGTCATGTGTCAGGTGATAAGTGAATGATGACAAAGGCGGCGCCAAATTTATACAGAGGGAGTACCAAGGCTTCGATTCAGGACTAAGCCTTCATTCAATCTCAGACGAAGCTTTCCCGAGCGAAGCTTTTCTTCTAATGGTTCTAGAGTGAATCCGTCCTTCGGGGCACCATGTGAAACATCCTTTGTCCGGCGAAACACCCGCAATGTGTCTAGGCTAGACGCTCCTAACCTTGAGGGTACTTGGTCATCGCCAAGTATCCATTATCTGCCATCAAGCCAAGCAAAAGGGTGATCCTTGTATTATGTGCGACTTTTTCTATTGGCAGCGATTATTTATGAAATTTGGAAGGATTCGTGTTTTGTCATGTGATAGGTGATAGCTGAATGATGACGAAGGCGACGCCAGATTTATTCAAAGGGGGTACCAAGGCTTCGATTCGGGAGTAAGACTTCATTCATTCTCGAACGAAGCTTTCCCGGGCGAAGCTTTCCTTCTAAGGTTTCCAGAGCAAAGCCTTCTTTCCGGGGCACCATGTGAAACATCTCTTGTTCGGTCGAAACACACACAATGTGTATAGGGTAGACATTCCTCACCTTGAGGGTACTTGGTCATCACCCAGTATCCATCATCTGCCCCCAAGACAAGAAGAAGCGTGATCCTTGTTGGATTAACAATATTGTATGGTCGTAAAATATTTCTATTGGTGGCGTTTATTTATGAAATTTTGAATTTTATCCTTTTGGCAGAAAATTCAAAAATTCTCTAATGGCTCATTCGTTTCACGGAAAACTTATGGATTTCGGCTTACGGATTCCGTAAGAAGTAGTTCTTTTCGTGGAATTGACAAAATTCAGCTTACGGATTTCGAGTGGGGTAGGCTTATGGATTCTGTCCCAAAACTTCGGAATTCCTAAGTCAGATACGCTATGAATGAGGAATAGGTGGCAAAATGACTGAAATGCCCTCATAAACAATTATTAAGGTCGGAACTACCTTCCCCTCTCCTTCAATCTCACTAAAGCCTCCCTGTTCCTTCTCCCCGTCTTCATGAAGCTCCTTGATTCCTTGATTCTTCTCCTTCGGTTTGCTGCCTGCTCGGATACATCAGGTATGCGCCCAAACAATTCTTCTCGTTCGATTCTTCCCCTTTTCCTTCCATTCGTATGTTTAAATGCTAGCGAATGTATTATCTTTGTTTTGTCTGTGAGGGACTGATTCAAGAAGTTCTACCAACTCTGTTGTACCTGTTGTAGGCATTGATCGAGCAGCTAAGGTCTAGAATTTTTCCTACTATGAATTGTGATGCACCTCGTCCGTGAGAATCTCTTCATTGGGAACATTACTGATGCAGCATAATTCTTCAAAATGATAGCACTGAGCTAATTCACATTCTTTTTGTCGTAAGCTCATCATCGATATCATTTTTCTCAGATTGTGCTGTTTTTTGTTGTTCCTGCGTTGATTATGTGTTGGTTATGGGCGCATTCTTGTGCTGTTTTTTTTCTTGTGATTATGTGTTGTTTTTATGCTGATTATATATACATTTGTTTTGGTTGTGGATGTACTTTCTCTGATTTTTGGGTTCCACTATGTATATTGTACATATACATTTTGGGTTCATTGATTCTTTGATTAGACTTTCTCTTCTTTGTTTATGTTGATTATATATACATTGGTGAGCTTTGGTGTAAAGTATTGCTATCAATTAATTGTGTGTTTTGGTCGGTGTATTGTCTTGTTGTAATGGAATATTATATTTCGGATAATGTAGTTACTAATATTATGGCTCAGATAAATATAAATTGACGAGTCATGGGGAAAAGAATGGAATTAGATTAAAATTAAAATTAATTAAAATATTTTGTCTAAAAGAATTAAAAGAATTTTCCTTTAAAATTAATTAAATAAATTATTTTTAAAGTGTGTTTTAATTATTAATTAATTATATTATAAGTTTTTATTATTCATAATTTTTAAAGTTAATTAATACAAATTAATTGTATTATATAATATACATATAAAGGGTGGCGCAAATATGTCATTTTACCATATTCCATTCTCATCCCATATACAATTCCACCAAAAAAACAACAGAATTCATTGTGATCCAACGGTTAGGAAAACATATCATTTTGTTTCCCTAGGAAGTTACCATTTTTGTTTCGTACCCCACTACAAATTGGGTTATCCTTCTCACTTTCGACACACTTTTCTCTTTGTTTGCACTGCCTTCTCTCTAAAATTCCGAAGAGAGTTTCCTTTTCAAAATTTTGCCTATGTTGTACAGTTATAGGGGATGAGCGACATTCAGTGTCCTCGATATTCTATACCCCACGATCGGTCTGGAGACACCCCTCATACTATATGTTAATCTAAGGAAGCTAAATCAACTATATTTGTGGCCGAAATAAGTGGGGCTTCGCTTCCCTCTGCGACTCTCTTCAAGAGTTATGTAGTTAATATGGTAACGCCCTTACCAAACTCACCTCCAACGCTTTATGCATGTGGGTACATTTTAGGGTCAAGTGCTTCAATGGAGGTCGGTTTACTCTTTCACCCTCTTTCTCATTTTTTTTCGTCTATAATCAAATGATTTTTGTATTTTTCTTTTTCATACTCATTTTCTCAAACTTAAAGATTAGAACGCTCAACACCTTGGCTAGGACGGTAGATCCTAGAATCCAAGGCATCCATTGGTTAGTGGATTCAAATCCACTAACTCTAATTTCAAGAGCAAGTATTTATTTTTTAGAGGGGCCATCGCGTAGCGTGTAAGGATGCCCAGGGCGGACCATGATCCCATTATTTCGGAGTACTCCGAATAACACCAAAGGTTGTTGGGTTTGATTTACTTGGATCATTCGAGGGACCTTCTGCCATATATTTCTAAGAACGCCATAGAGGCATCGCTTTTTAGTGCAGCCATTAAGTCCTCTTAGCATTCCCTTCCAATTGATTGGATATTTTTTTTCGCTTTCTTTCTTTATGAAGGTTTTGATTACCTATTTTTACCTGACCCTGAATCTCCTCAGGCAGCGATCGGGGTCATCCCCCTCGAAAACGAACTATTAAGCAAGAGGAAGCATCGCTCCAAGAAGGAGAAGTCACAGCCAATACATACTTTTATCGTTGATCCATTGTACTTTGCTGATGAAACCAATGTCGTCATGGTAATATATAAAGGTTCAATACCCTACTCTCTTTATAAAAATAATGGACTTTTCTGTAAGATATCTTCAATCTTAGCAACAAAGGGATACTGCGCGGACCTTTTTTTTTACGTGTTGACTGATGCTCGTACTATTGGAAGAAGACTTATATATAGTCCCTGACCCCCAGATCCTAGAAATATGGCGCCTGAATATACTGCTCATGTTCAGACACCTTTAAGGTGTCCTTCTCTCTTGAAACATCCATCGTTCTGATGGATGTGTCACTCATCCATTTGGCTTCGCCTGCGATTCCTCTTGAGGAGTCTCTAGGTCCTTATTAAGGGCCCCCCTTCGATATACAGAAGCACCATCACGAGTCATACATTAAGGAGAACCAGCGCCAGCCCTGGTTTAGGGCAAATCTTGTTGACGGAAAAATCTAGTTGAAGGCCTCAACCTCTGCCACACCAACCTTTCTCTCCATCTTCTGAGTGACATCGTTCCCCCTTTGAAGCGTCGACCTACTTCACTAATTCGTGGATAAATACTAATTTTTGCATTTGAAAAATGTTCCAGATGTGATCCCTGAAGTATATGGTAAACATTACGACCCAAGGTGGGTTGAAAGGGCGGTGAAACGCCATTTCACTTTCTTAGATTCAGTAATTTTTTTATTAAACTCTTGCATTTTTTACAAAACTTTTTATATAAATTTCGTCAACTAACTCATAAGATACTTTAGTTCATCGCTTCTTTGACTGAGGTTGGAGCGTTGGCGGTCAACCTAGCGCACAAATGTGTCGCCCTGGAGGAAGCCTCCCAATCTTATCGGGTATCCAAGCTCGAGAAAGAAATATCCTTCCTTAGTGAGGATGTTGCCGAGAAACGACGCTTGAAGGATGGGGACATTGCCAAGGTTATGGATGTTGTGACCAAGGGAGGCCAATTTTGGAAGATGTGGTGAGGCATTCTAAAGAGGATGCTTGCAATGCAAAAAAGAGGGATGTGGCATCGGCCAAGGAGGCTACCGCACGGAAGACTCCATTGGAGGCAGAGCTCCAAGAGAGCGATCAGGTGAAGGCTGTTGTAATCTCCAGATTAAGAGAAGAAGAGAATGAAGTTTGAAGATCAAGAATAAGAAGATCAATCAGACTAATCTTTCAAGTTAGTTAGTTTGATTACAACGGTCTTCTACTTCTAGAAGTTGACTTCTATTTTATTACAGAATGGTCCCTCAATCTATATGCATAAATGCACGTATATCCTAGCATTCTCCATACTTGTTTTGTTCTTGTGATTCCTTAATAGCTGATCCTTGACACATGCATTTGAAATCATTGAACTCATCATGATCTTGAACTCGAAATAAACAACTAACATAGTTTCTCTCATCATCTACCATGATGTTATAATCTCCAGATTATGAGAAAAAGAGAATGAAAATTGAAGATCAAGAAGAAGAAGATCAATCAGACTAATCTTTCAAGTTAGTTAATTTGATTACAATGGTCTTTTATTTATAGAAATTGACTTCTATTTTATTACACAATGGTCATTCAATCTACATGCATAAATGCACATATATTCTAACAAAGGCTGATTCTGCTGGGACAGAGGAAGCCGTCCAAAAAAGCTTCGATTTTGCTTGAGACACAGAGAAACACTGTCTGGCCAAGTTCATCAAGATTTATGGTGACTTGGTCACACAAATTCGAGAAGTTCTACCAGAATATCTAGTTGACCAGGTCAAAGGGCTTCGGGGCTTCCTTGTTATTCACAAGCGGGAGGTTGAGAAGGAGGCAACTTAGAATGCGAAGGCATTGCAGGAAACCAGCAGTTCCAGCGGATACTTTGAGGATGAGATCTCTCTGTTTATAAATATTCAGTGTTTAATGAAGTCCACCTTTCGAACTCTATTGTTTCTGTTGTTGAAATTGTGAGTAGCGAAGCTTAATAAACGCGAGTGTGATATGGTGGAAGCAACGCATAATCGACACAAGCATTACAAATTGTGTACTTATGTTTCTTCAAGCATTAAATTTTATAATTTGACAGTGGCGATGCTTGGTGAAACAACCCTGAGAATTTACACTTAAGTTTTTCAACCATTCAATTTTCTAATTTGACAGTGGTGACACCTAACAGACACAACCCTAAGAATTTGCACTTACGTTTTTCAACCATTATGTTTTCGTAAATAGCTTTGAAGTAAGATGTGCCCCTTTCATTGTCGTCTCCTTCAAGTGAGTTTATGCACAGATTTTTTTCAAGTGCTCAACATTGAATGTGTTCTTCAACTTCTTTACCTCTTCATCCTCTAAGACGTAGGCGTTATGTTGAAAATGGCGACTGACGTGTATGGATCTTCCCATTTGGGGGATAACGTGTTCACCATATCTCCCATGAAAAATTGGCGACAGGAAACTTGTCGACTATAGTATCAGGCGGTGGTGAGCTGCATATTCTTTTGGAGCCTATCTGAATACCACCTCTATGCCTCTACAAAATCCAATTGAACACGGCTTTGTTCATTGCTGAGTGTCACTTTAAAATACTGAACTCGATTAGAGCGACTGCAATTTTCGTAGGAGCGAGAACTTCTTAGTCATACACTAATCTGAAAGGCGTTACATATGATGCATTTTTAGGTGCCCTTCGTACAACTCAAAGTACATTGTCTAGCTCGTTTGTCCATCTCCATTTCAGGGCATCGAGCCTTTACTTCAGTCCGTTAAGAATTATTTTATTTGTTGTCTCCACTTTCTCATTAGTCTGGACATGTTTTACTGAAGCATCACAATGCTTAATATTCAATTCTTCACAGAACTATTTTAGTTCTTTTTCGACGAATTGTGGACCGTTGTCACTGATCAATAAACTTGGGCTTTCGTATCTAGAAATAATTATATACTTTAGGAATTTGATCACTTGGAACACGGTAGTTGACATCAAGATTTTTGCTTCAATCCATTTTTAAAAGTAATTGTCAAAATAATGTAGCTATTCTTCTTTGATTTGGGTAATGGCCCCACAAAATAGATCCCCCATTGTTAAAAGGGCTAGGCAATACGAATGGGGAACAACTCTGAGGGAGGATGCTTTATTTGTGGTGTATACTTTTGGCATGATTCACATTTTAACACTAGATGTGCCGCTTCCAAGCTCAATGTAGGCTAATAATAATACCCTTGGCTTTAGCGCTTTTCGAACAGTTGATCTTGCTCCTTCTCGTGGCAAGTGGCATAGCGTTCATGCAACTCTCTCAATATTATCATCAATTTGAGGGAACGACGCATTTGAGAAAAGGTGTCGAGAAGAACTTTTTGTAAAGGATTCTGTCTATTATAGTGTAACTGGCCTCTAGATGCCTTATCGTTTTGGCTTCAGCTTCGTCCTGGGGTTCATTACTCGTGTCGATTAACTCTCTAATAGGTGACACCTACTAAATTGAGGAGTTTATGTTGAAACATTCATAAGTACAATGTCGTGTGATGATTTCGATGAAATGAATGTTTCAACGTAAACTCCACAATTGAGTGGGTGTTTATGTTGAAGTCGGTGAAGCTTTCTGCCAGTGCCTTCGCTTCCTCGAGATACTTCTTCATCTATTCACCCTTCGCCAGATACTCTCTTTTAACATGATTGACCATAAGTGGGGAATTACAATAGACTTTAAAGAGATGCGACGCCAATCCTTTTGGAATTTTGAATGTTAGAACCTAGGCATATCTCAAGGGTTCTCCCCTATCTGGGGGAGCTAATACTAGTCCTGCCCCTGAGTCCTCAATGGATGAAGATCCATCAATGTATAGATTTCATGTGGAGTTGGGTATATGTGGCGTTGCTTCGATCGTTGGTGTTGTTATATTCGATGGCGACGCTACTGCCTGACAGGTGGATTCAACTATGAAATTTGTTAGTGCTTGTCGCTTGATCGCATTTCATGGAGAACATTTTATTTGAAAGTCGCTTAACTAAATCACCCACTTTATCATTCTTCCCAAAGCGCCAGGTTTTTTCAGAAATATTTTAGTGGTTTATTTGTTAAGACAATGATTTCATGTATATGGAAATACGTGTGAAGCTTCTTGGAGAAGACCGATAATGAATAAATATATTTTCAACCTCCAAGTAATTCATTTTAGTCTTTGTAAGGACATTTGATACAAAGTAGACCGGAACCTGACCCTTAGCCATTTCTATCACTAGTATAGACCTTACAGACACAAGGTTGATGCTTTTGTTAAGGAAAAGGGTGTCACCCTAGGCTGGCTTGGCCAGTGGTGGGAGCATTCTGAGGTGTTCTTTGAGGTTTTGAAATGTTTCCTCTAGGCTTGTTCGTGAACCGGTTCGACCCCGAACCGGTTATGAACTGAACTGGTCTGGTTTGAAAAAAAACATTACTTTTTTCTGTTTCTAAAAAAACTGATCTGGTTTAAGGAAAAAAGAACTGATCTGGTTCGAACCGATTCTGAATCGGTTCGAACTGTTCGGCCTGTTTTTTAATAACAATTTTGGTTCGGAAATAATCTGGTTCAAACCGAACCTAAACCAGCTGAAAATCCTATCCAACACACTGAACCGTCTGAAAAAATACTGAACCAACTGAAAAACACTTAACCGACTGAAAAATACAGTGAATCAGCAGAAAAAACACTGAACCGACTCGAAAATACACTGAATCGACTGAAAAACACACTAAACCGATTGAAAATCTGTTCCACAACTGACTAAAATCATGTGGTTTGGTTTATTAAAGACATCTCTAGGTTTGGTTTAATTTCAGATCGGTTTACTTGATTTTGCTTCAAACCGGTTCTAAAATTATATAGGTTTAAAGTGGTTTGATTTAAATTTAAGTATAAACCAGTATCAAAAAACGAGTCGAGTCGAACCGATTCGAACTGGATTTTTGGTACTATTTTGAACTGGTCTATTTGAAGCCTTAAAACACTGGTTTGGTTTTGGAACTTGTTCGGCTGAACCGGTTCGAACCAAACTAGTTCCAGACTAGACCAGTTCATCTGAACCGATTAATTTGAACAAGCCTAGTTTCCTCGCACTCGGGCGTCCATTCAAACTTCTTGTTAGCCCTAAGAACTTGAAAGAAAGATAGTGATTTGTCTCCAAATTTGGCGAGGAATCGACTAAGCACCGCCAACCTTTCATTCAAGCTCTGCACCTCCTGTGACAGGTCAAACTGTTCATCCCCTCGATGACGTCGAGCTTATCTAGGTTTACCTCTATTCCCATGTGACTGACTATAAAGCCCTAATATTTTCCAAACTGCACGTTGAAGGCATAATTTGATTGATTCAAGCGGACTTGATGAAGATGCTTTCACTCAAGTGTTGGATCATTCTTTGTGTCTTTAAGGCGATGTTGCCTTATGCTCTTCAAGACATACAAGAAGGAACACCCCGGGTTGGTCCATTTGTTTCGGCTCCGATGATTGAGTCAGTATCCGGTCTTTGGGGAGTAGATAATGATATGAGAGTAAAAGTGCATGTGTTTAAAAGCGGTAATTGCAAGGGTATTTATAGAGGAGGTTAACTCGTTGACTGAGTTAACTTTTTACCATGGTTAAATGGTCTATGACCGTGGAAAACTTTTAGCGATAGAGAAGTGATAAGATGTCAAATCATATAATATGAATGGAGTGTTATCTTGTCATGTATGCGACTGATGATGGAGGTGAAGCCTTATTTATACTGAGCGGGTGCCAAGGCTTCGATGCGGGACGAAGCTTTCATTCATTCTCAAACGAAGTTTTCCTTCTAAGGGTTCCAAGGCGAAGCCTTCTTTCGGAACATCAGGCGAAGCACCCGCAATGCATTGAGGTTAGATGCTCCTCACCTTGAGGGTACTTGGTCGTTGCTCGTAAAAAGAATGTCATTGCTAAAGTTTATCGTTGAATATTTGGACTGGAAAGAGGGAAAATAGATTGATTCCACGACAGAAGGGGTGTGTCCAGAGAGGGACTACAAGCTTTAAACTTTGGGCTTTATTCGGCGAGGGAAAAGCGGAGCAGACAAAACATCCTAATTCAAAGTACCAGACAAATTTCCTACTTCAAAGTAAATAAAATAAAAAAATATACTGTCATTCTTTAACTTGAACCACAAGAGATTAGGGATTCGTAGATTTTGGTTCCAATCAGTCTGGTTCAGTCCTTTGATCCAATTTTGTTTTTGTTTATTTGTTTTTAATTTCAGTTTTGAAACTAAAACTAATACCATTAAGACTTTTTAATATGGTTTGGTTAAAATAATCAGGTTTCAATCTAGACTAAACTAGATCGTTTAGAGAAATAAAGAATATATTTTTTTTTGAATATTTTGTTCTCTAAAATGGTTGTTTTTCTTTATAAATATGTAATATAATAAATAAACTTTTATTTAATCAGCCTGATTTCATTCTAAATCGAAATGGACCGATTGAGTCGTCCTTTTCTAAATTTGTAAGACGAATCAGCTATATGTCACAATCGCAATTTTAAGACGAAAAAGAAAAAGACCTACAGTTGTATTTGATTACTTTTATTTGAAATCGCAATCCAATAATTATTAATTCTTCTACGATACTTTGATTTACGAAAAACACTTTTTAACGTGAAGAGTTTTTCAATAACACATAATATCATATTTTTTTAATTTATGCACAATAATATTAAAAAAAAATCATGCAATTTCATATATTTAGATTCTTTGGAATATTAAATAAAAAAAATTAGCACAACACACGAATTAACAACTTACTATAACATAACCTTTCGCTTAGGATAAATTATCTGCTTGCCCTCCTTTAACGTTTGAACACAATTGGAAATACCTAAAGTATTTTTTTTTTCAAATTTACATACTTCAAGTTTGTACAGATTTTGAATTTCTCCCTTTCGTCCAATTTTACATTCAAACTTAACGAAAAATGTTTTAATAAGTGTAAAAAATGAAATACTTTTCAAATGCCACAAATAAAATCTTGGTAACCTTTTTATATGTTATACTGAGTCTAAATTCAATAGGAACTCAATTAATTTCCAACCAAGGGGGTTACGACATGGGTCCTTACCCACACCCGCTTAGGCTTGTTCATGAACCGGTTTGGGGTTGAACCGGTTCAGAACTGAACAAGTCTGGTTTGAAAAAAAAATAGTATTTTTTCTGTTTCTAAAAAAATCGGTCTGGTTTAAGGAAAAAAGAACCGGTCTGGTTCGAACCGATTTAGAATTGGTTCGAACTGTTCTGGTCTGTATTTTTTAATAACAATTTTGGTTCGAAAATAATCTGGTTCAAACCGAACCTAAACCAGTTGAAAATCATATTCAACACACTGAACCGTTTGAAAAAATACTGAACCAACTTAAAAACACTTAACTGAATGGAAAAACACTGAACCGATTGAAAAAACACTGAACCGACTAAAAAATACACTGAATCGACTGAAAACCACACTGAACCGATTGAAAATCTGTTCCACAACCAACTGAAATCCTTTCCAACACCAACATATGAGAGTCCAATATATCTCTAGGTTTGGTTTATTGAAGACATCTCTAGGTTTGGTTTAGTTTCAGACCGGTTTAGTTGATTTTGCTTCAAATCGGTTCTAAATTTATATAGGTTTAAAGTGGTTTGATTTAAATTTAAGTATAAACCAGTATCAAAAAACGAGTCGAGTCGATACGATTCGAACTGGATTTTTGGTACTATTTTGAACTGGTCTATTTGAAGCATAAAAACACGGGTGTTGGGTATCGATAGTGATAGCCTAGTAAAGAAAAGGCATCAAAGGCCCAATAACCATAGAAGGGAGTAAACCCATGATATTCGAACTGGATCGGCCTAAGTACAAGTCAAACTTGGCCTATCATCGAGTGGCCCAGAACCGAGCTCAAAGTCTCCAGGGACGCCAAAGACTCCCAGACTGCTCGCCATTCTTCACCAGGTCGCGACCTCTCACTGCTCGCCATAAGAGTGCTCGCCCCGAAGAGAGTCTTGCCTCTCTCCTCTGGTCCCACTAAACCGTCAATAAGGAAGTAGCCACGATATCCCGCGTATCTCGGTCACATATTCACTAAAGATTAGATATTGTAACTGCAATATCTCGCAGTAACTGCCATATCCCATGATCCGAATCTTCAGCAACACAATATACACTAAGATATTCAGCTGCCTTATACGGTTTGATCTCTTCTACCCTATAAATACCCTTGCTTTACATACGTTCCTTACGTTTTGAGTTTTATACACACATATACTAATTTAAGCATCGGAGAGGGACCCAGAGACACCCCCTCTGTTGCCCTCCCCTACCTGCAGGTTCACCGGAGTTGGAGCGAAAGCGTCTTTCCGTCCTTGTCTGGCATTTAATTCACTGTCAGATCAGCATCCAGGATTTCACGATCCAACATTTGGCGCCGTCTGTGGGAAACGAGCAATTCAGCCATGAGAACTCGATCCCAAAACAACCGTCGGAACCAGACTCGCGAGCGATCTTCAGATAGCTCTGATTCCGCCGCCGCTTTTCCGCTTCAAAAAGAACCTACCAGCCAGGCAGGAGCCAATGTCGTCCCCCTGCGGACAGCTAGAGAGCATGTCGGTAATTCCAGACCGACCCCAGCTACTAACCACGTCGAGACTCCAGCTCCGCAAACCGTCCACATCGCCGGGGAAAACATCCAGTTAACCCCGGAGATGATTTCACTGCTGGAGGCCATCCTAGGACAGGCACGCCGTCAAGCCCATGCTCCTCAAGAAAACAACCGCCCTGCTGCCACAGGGCCCTTGCCTTCTGAAGCCGCAAATCCTGGCACCACCGCACCTCAGGATATGACATCAGGACAACAGTCCATACCTCCGGCATACACCAAAGAGCCCAAAGCTGCGTACACTGCCAACCCTTCCGGTCATCCTCCATCAGGGACCTCGCCCCGGTACTGTACTGTGGACCAGATGGACGATCTCCTCAATAAACGGCTCCAAGAAAGGCGGCTGACAGTCGTAGCTCCCTTCAAGGAGCAATCTGCTCACCCCTTCTCCGACGAGCTCGTCTCCATCAAGATCCCCAAAGACGTGGTTGCTCGGGCCATACCTGAGTACAGTGGCGGAGGAGACCCCACCGTACACGTCAACAAGCACGAGGCTTCTTTCCTGGGTAAGTCGAATGATCCCAATCACTTGGCTTTGTTATTTCCATCCACTCTTTCGGGTTCGGCTTCGTCCTGGTTCTTCGGCCTCACTGCAGGATCTATCAGAACTTGGGCAGAATTAAGGAGCAAGTTCCTGGAGAGGTATATGGGCGAGCGTCAATTGTTGAAGAGCATGGTCGCCCTGGATGCGGTCAAACAGCAGCCTGGAGAGTCGCTGGCCAACTTTTATGGACGTTTCCATCAGAACGTCACAAAGATAGATCGCCGAATCTCGGATGGGGAGATCATTCGAGAATTTTACAGGGTTTTGGATGTGGCCAACAAGGCATCGAGGAAGCTGCGAAACAACTACCATGTGAAGGAGATCGAAAAGCTGAAGGAGCTGGCATCCAGAGCAAAAGGTTTCATAGACCTTGAAAGGGCGAACACAGAGGCTGACTTCCTTACGACCTAGTTAAGGGTGGTTCATGAACCCCGACGCGATGGTAAGAAGGAGACGAAGGGAAAAGACAGCAGGCCCCGGGTCGAGTCTAATCCAGCGCCTCGCCATCCAGAGGTCCCTGAGTACTTCACGCCTTTAAAGAGGCAGATCTCAATGGTACTAGTCGAGATGAAGAATAGATCATTGGCGAGGCCACCGATGCCTCGTCGAGGTGATCAGCCCATGTGGAAGGATGTCGAGAGCTATTGCAGATACCACATGTGCAAGGGCCACAAGACAGATGACTGCCGCATTCTGAAGCGAGACATAGAGAAGTTGATTCAGGGGGGAATGCTGAAGGAATTCGTGGCAGGGCGAGACAGAAGTCGAACGCCCCCTAGGAGACATCGTTCGCCAGCCCCTGCTGAGCAAACTGATCCGTCGGGAAGCAAGAGGAGAGTAAATCTGATTGCAGGAGGATTCGGTACAGGCGGCGAGGGGTCGCACGCCAGGTAGGTCTACGCCACTCAGATCTCCACAGTAGTTCAGTTGGGAAAGCGACTCTGACCTGAGGAGAACATTGTCATCTCATTCTCTGAAGATGATTTGGCACATGTCACCACCACCCACAACGATGCTTTGGTTATCACAGCAGATATTGACGGCTGTGACGTTGCTAGGATTCTGGTCGACGGAGGCAGCTCGATAGACATCCTATTTCTGGACGCTTTCGAGAAGATGGGAAAGTCCAAGCGTGACCTGAAGAGGGTCGACTTTCCGTTGATTTGGTTTGCAGGAAGGACAACTTATCCACTGGAGGCTATAACCATGCCAGTGATTTTTGGCGAGGGATGGAAGAGCATCAAGGTATCGGTCACTTTCCTGGTGGGCGATTCACCTACATCCTACAACGCCATCATAGGGAGGACCACGATCAATCCGAACAATATTGTGTCCTCCACATTCCACCAGAAGATGAAGTTCCCCACTCCCAACAGGATCGGAGAGGTGCTCGGTGACCAGCCTTCCTCGAGGCAATGCTATGTGAACTGTTTGCACAGGAAGAACCAAAGGGAGGCCCTCGCCATTGAAACAGAGGTTGACCCTCGCGAGGACTTGGCTCGGCCAGCACCCATGGAGGAATTGGAAGAGGTCGAGATCGATGGTCCAGACAAGAAGGTGCGCATTGGGACCACCTTAAAAGAGGATCAGAAGGAGTCCATGACCGCCCTCCTCAAGGAGTTTAAGGAGATCTTCGCCAGGCAGCCAAGCGATATGCCGGGAATCAGCACAGACATAATCTCCCACGAGCTCAGGATAGACCCTTCCATCAAGCCGATCGCCCAAAAGAGAAGATCGTTCGGGACGGACAAGCGTCTGGCGATCAGACAGGAAGTCGGCAGATTGATTGACGCTGACTTCGTCAGAGAGGTGAGATTCCAGAGCTGGGTCGCCAACCCAGTTTTGGTCAAGAAATCAAACGTCAAGTGGAGGATGTGCGTCGATTTCCGCGACTTGAACAAGGCTTGCCCTAAGGACTCATATCCCCTACCAAGGATTGATCAGCGGGTCGATGCCACCTCTGGTCACGAGATGCTGAGCTTCATGGACGCCTATTCAGGCTACAACCAAATCAGAATGCATCCAGACGATGAGGCTCATACCACTTTTTATGCCGATGGGGAAATTCTGTGCTACAAGGTGATGCCCTTTGGCCTTATCAATGTCCGGGTAACGTATCAGCGGATGGTGAACCCCCTGTTGCAGGACATGCTGGGGAGAAACATGGAGGCTTATGTGGATGATATGCTCGTCAAAACCATCAAGGGCAATCCGCACACAACAGACCTCCGCGAGGCTTTCGAATGCATGAGGAGACACAGCGTTCGCCTGAACCCTGCCAAGTGCGCCTTTGGAGTCAAGTCCGGGAAATTTATGGGTTTCATGGTCAGCGAAAGGGGAATCGAAGCAAACCCAGAAAAACTAAAGGCCATAGAGGAAATGAAGTCGCCAACCTGCCACAAGGAGGTCCAATGCCTGAATGGACGCCTAGCTGCTCTCAACCGCTTCCTCTCCAAAGCGAGCGACAGGTCCCTCCCATTTTTCAAAACGCTGAGGGTCAACCGCAAGTTCGAGTGGACGCCAAACTGCTAGTAGACCTGTCAAAATATGACCCGACCCGAAAATGACCGGAATCGACCCAGGGTCGGGTCGGGTTCGGGTCACAAAATAAGTGTGACGGGTCATATTCGGGTTGACCCGTCTGACCCACCACAAGAGACGGGTCGAGTCCGGGTTGACTCATATGACCCGGACCCGACCCGAAAAAACTAAACATAAATACATTACACAATATTATATATGATCTTCGTATGCTATTCTTGATCTAATGACTATCCATCCATTCATCAAATGTCTAAGAACATTGATAATTATACAGTATTATATATGATGCACGATTGCACGTTATCCCAATAAAAAATAATATATAAACAACATCAAAGCATGCTAAATTTATCCTAATAGCTGTCAACTTTATGAAAACACACAAAATGATTACTTTAAGGGCATATCTCTCTCTTTTCAAACCCACTAGATATAGATTAAGCTCAGAATGAAGCTGCTGATGTTGCTTTGGAGAAGGAACTCATCTTATTTTATGTTTAATTCATCTGGGTTTGCTTCCTCCTGTCATGAAGCAATATTGTTTCTCCACGGCAGGTCAGGCGGGTCGACCCGCCAACCCGTCAGGTCGGGTCGTAAAACCTGACTCGTGCAGTTCCGCGGGTCGGGTTCGGGTTGACCCGAACAGTGTGATGGGTCAATCCGGGTCGGGTCGAACCCAGCGGGTTGACCCGAATTGACACCTCTAACTACGAGGAAGCGTTCCAATCCTTGAAGAGGCATATCCAAACACTCCCAGCTCTGGCAAAGCCCGTTCCAGGCGAGCAGCTCTTCCTTTATTTAGGCATTAGCGAAGTGGCAGACAGTGCTGTCTTAATAAGGGAGGAAAATAATATTCAGAGTCCAGTGTATTTCATTAGCAAAATGTTCAACTCAGCTGAAATAAAATATGTCCAGATTGAGAAGTATCTCTATGCCTTAGTTATTGCTGCTCGGAAGCTGAGACCTTACTTTCATGCGCACGACATCACGGTCATCACTAATCAACCACTCAAAAACTTCTTGATCAAGCCAGACTCTTCAGGAAGAATGGTCAAGTGGGCGATCGAGCTCAGCGAGTTCAGGATCAAATTTGCGCCAAAAACGGCCATCAAAGGTCAAGCACTAGCTGATTTCATTGTGGAAAGCACGAGTAACGGTCAAACAGAAGCAGAAAATAGGCCAAGTCAGTCAGCAGACAGCAATCAAATCTGGGAACTCTACACAGACGGGTCTTCATCAAAAGAAGGCTCGGGGGCAGGTTTAATTCTTATTCCTCGTTGACAAGAAAAATCTTCAGGTTGGGATACTATTGGCCAACCTTAGGAAAAGATGCGGCTGAATTAACGCGGAAGTGTGAGACTTGCCAGCAGTTTGCACCACGATCAGGTCGACCATCAACACTATTATCCCCAATGGCGGGTGCTTGGCCTTTCGTTCAATGGGGGATTGATATATTAGGTCCTTTCCCTATTAGCACTGGTCAACGCACCCACATTATAGTGGCGATCGACTACTTCACTAAGTGGATAGAGGCGAAAGCTCTAGCTTCTACAACGGAATTTCAGGTTATCAAGTTCCTAAAGATCAACATATTCTCCAGGTTTGGAATTTCCAAAATACTCATCAGTGATAATGGTCCGCAATTCATTGGAAAGGAGCTAAAATGGCACTGTGAAGAATATCATGTCGACCATCGTTTCAGCTCGGTGCATCATCCTCAAACGAATGGGCAAGCTGAAGCGGCCAACAAAGTTGTTTTAGTAGGACTCAAGAAAAGGGTTCGAGCATTCAAAGGGAATTGGGCAGAAGAGCTGGAAAACGTATTATGGGCCATCAGAACAACGCCTAAGTCAGCCACAGGAGAAACACCTTTCAGCTTAGTGTATGGATCAGAAGCAGTAGCACCCGCTGAAATAGCAATGCCTACCCATAGAATCCTACATTTTAATGCTAAGGCAAACGAGGTCGAGCGCAGAACTGACCTCGACTTGGTAGAAGAAAAGAGATGGTTATCAGAAAAAGCACAAGCAAAGATGCGCCTGGCGACCGCTCGATATTTCAACAGAAAAAGTCAGCGCTCGCCAATTTTTCGTGGGGGAGATGGTTATGAGAAGGAATGAATTCACAAGGCTGGACAGTAAAAATAAACTTTCAGCCAAATGGGAAGGACCGTACAAGGTAATAGAGATCGCCGCACCAGGATCCTACTATTTGTAAACCACCGAAGGCGAAAGGTTACCCCGTCCATTCAATGCTGAGCATCTAAGGAAATTTCATACATAGCTTGCAATCAAACTGTTATGTTAATAAAAGAAAGTCATTCCTTCATAAAGTGTGTCCACTTGAAGCAAGTCGAAGAAAAAAGACCTGACGCCAAAAGTCAGGCGAAGACCTGATAACCGAATCGGGCACAAAAGCCCTAGCAACAAGGCTAGGCCAAAAGCCCTATCGCCAAAGATAGGCCAAAAGCCCTAGCAACAAGGCTAGACCAAAAGCCCTAACAACAAAGTTAGGCCAAAAACCCTATCGCCAAAGATAGGCCAAAAGCCCTAGCAACAAGGCTAGGTCAAAAGCCCTATCGCCAAAGATAAGCCAAAAGCCCTAGCAACAAAGCTAGGCCAAAAGCCCTATCGCCAAAGATAGGCCAAAAGCCCTAGCAACAAGGCTAGGCCAAAAGCCCTAACAACAAAGTTAGGCCAAAAGCCCTATCGCCAAAGATAGGCCAAAAAGCCCTGACACCAAAGTCAGGCCAAAAGTCCTAGCAACAAAGCTAGGCCAAAAGCCCTAACAACAAAGTTAGGCCAAAAAGCCCTGACGCCAAAGTCAGGCCAAAAGACCTAGCAATAAAGTTAGGCAAAATGAAATCCCTGACACCAAAGTCAGGCCAAAAAGTCCTAACAATTAGGCAAAAACAGGTGAGCAGACGCCAAAGCCAGACAAGGAGATCTGCTATCAACTCATTAAACAGCGGATAAGAGATTTTAGGCGATCACTATGGGTGATGAAACCTTATGTTAACAAATTCCTTGTTACTATAAAAACAAGTCAAAGGTTTAAACTTCGAAAAGGTAATATCTCTTGGAACTTAGAAGTCTATGCTTTTAAGTGTTAGAGTATTGTCCTTAGAAAGTACATACAGACTTATGCTTGGTCCAAGGCTTTAAAAGTCGAGCCCATTACAAAGCAAGAAAAAGTCTGGAGTAATTACGATTACGCGATCAAGATATCGGAAAGGATAGCCAACACATTCAAAGTCAAATAAACATAAAGGCTTGTGAATATAGAAGGCATCCAATATTATAAAGAAAAATAATAACCGAGTCTGAATTCAAAAAATAATTACAAGGAATGATAAAAATTATTATCTAAAACAGAAATCTAGAAACAAAAACAGCATGTGATCGACGGAAAGGTGGAGACTTCAAGCTTTTGGGTCCTGAGGGGCAGAAGCGTTTGGATCGCCTTCGGGGGCAGGAAGGCTCGGCTCGCCTTCGGGGGCAACCTCTTCAGGCGCAGATGGGTCAATCTTTTCAGCAGTAGTGGTAGGCTGCGGAAGGGTTTGACTTCGGAGGAAGCCCTTCAGGGACTCAACTTCACCAACAGGGAAGTTGGTGTCAAACGTCTGGACGTCCTCGACCAGGATATGGAGGAAGTCAGCAATCTCTGACTTCATCACCGCCAAAGCGCAGTCAACGAAATCATCAGACTCTTTGAATTCGTTGACAACACTCTGGGGTGAAGGAACAGACTTCAGCTGTTCAGCCAGCTGTTCCTTCTCCAGGGCGACCCCCTGGCTTCAGCAGCATCCCGTTGTGCCTCAGCGGCGACCCGTCGAGCTTCTGACTCCACCCCTTGGGCTCGGGCCTCCTTCAGATCCGCCTCCAGGCGAGCCCTGACAGCCTCCCCCTCATCTAAGCACCGATGAAGGGCTTCAGAATCCTGAAGGGCGGCCGCAGCGTCAGCCTCCCTCTTCTTAACATCAGCAAGGAGACGCTGCTCCTTCCTGAAGTACTCCTCCCGGGCACCGTCCACCAAGGCGATCGCCACGTCAGCGGTCTTCTTGATGGCCTCCAATTGCCCGGGGGTGACCCCCGTACTTTGGTACTGCTCCAGCTCGACAAGCAGGTCAGAATGCTTATCGGCAAGCTCTCCAAAGACGCGGCCAAGAATCACCTCTTCCCGAACGAGCTGGCAACAAAAACAGAGTGAAAATTGTCAGGACATCAAACAAAAATGGAATGACAAGGAAAAAAGAAAAATTTACGGAAAAGAGGCAAGATCATACCAGAGCGACTCGTTCGAAGTGGGTCCGCAGGAACCCCTCGATCTGAAGTAGCTCCGTGGGAACAATCGAGCGGTCCTTAGGGGGAATTATCCCATCAAGAAGTCGCATGCACATGTCTGGGCTACCCCGAAGGCTCTTCTGGGCAGGGTACCCCTTCTTCGCAAGGTTCCCGCAAGGGACCCAAGGCCCCCGAGGGTTCGCAGCCTTAAGTGGCTGGAATAAGCTCGCCATGGAGCAGTACTCCTCTGCCGGAGCCTTCGAGGATCTGGAAGCGTCGGGCCCCTTCTTCTGGGTCCCAGACTCCTTGGGAGGAACCGTGGGCACAGTAGGAGCAGGGGGTGACAAGGCCAAAACCTTCTGCTTGGTGGCAGAAGGACCCTGAGGAGATGGAGAAGGAGGCACCACGTCCAGACCCTTCCCCTTTCTGGCAGAAGGGCCCTTAGGAGGGGAGGAGGAGGATGCTGGTCGACTTCTGGGTTCTCCTCACTCCTGACCTTCTTGGAGGGAGGAGGAGGAGGGTCCCGGGCCACGTCAGCCGAGGACTTCTCTGCAAAACAACAAGGCAAGATGTCAGAACCCAAAAACTACAAAGCATGAAAACGTCAAATCTACAAATGGCGAGGCAACATACCCGATTGGCGAAGGCCAGCAGTGGCCGAGGGAAGCACCTCCTCAGACTTCCTCTTGGACGAACGCCTAGAAGGGGGAGGATGAGAGTTCAGCAATGCCTGGTCGGAGGACAACCCCGCCAATCCCTGGTCATCAAAGAGACCTATCAGTTTTCGGCTCTTGCCTACGGCCTTGCCTACAAACGATAAAACAAGAAAGAGTTAGAAGGGGTTACCCAATCATCAAAGATTGGCGTGGCCTGATGGATTCCCGCCATCTCAAGCATGTTCTCTGTGGTCTCTGCCACAGAGTGGATGGAGCGGAATGAATTTGATCGATGTATCCGGAACAGATCATCGATGGCGTTCCGGTCGCCCCCGAATAGGTCATCAAACTCAGGAGGAAGATCCCTATCAGGGGTAGATAACTTCCAAGGCACACACACACCCTTGTAAAAGAAGTAGAACTTCTTATAGTTGGAGTTGGTGGCCCGGAAGTCATCAACCAGACGGACATGGACATTCCAAACCCATGCTTGAAGGCCCCTCCATTCAGCAAACTTTGGCCATCAAGACTGGAAATGGTGGAGATGATTCGTCCCAACCGCCAACCGGAACAAGGCTAGTGAATACGTCCATTCTTGACGTATGCACCGGAACTTGAATCCAGCCCAGATCCTAATGGCGTTGGGAACGAGCTGCGTGGGAATCATGTAGAACCGGCACAAGTCTTGTAAATCCTCGCAGAGAGGAAAACGCAACCCATCATCAATCTGGGCCGCATATAAGTAAACCTCTCCTTGACAAGGGTAATGCAGACCCGTGCCCGGATATCTAGGGACATCCCCCGCACCAAGACCACCAAGTACCACCATCGTCTTGAAATACGCTGCTTCAACTTGTTGGGCTTGACATCTACTCAGAACGGTTCAAATATAGCACAACAAGTATAAAAAACAAAGAAAAACAGAGGATATTCCCAAAACAGAGCAGTAAAAGGACGAAGGTTTACCTTTTGGAGAAAAAACATGCGTCTGAAGCTCAGGCCCATCCACCACCACCGGGGTGGCTGCGGAACTCCCCGCGTCAGTTTGTTCCCCGTTGAAGGGGGTACAGCACCTTCCCTAATGGTTAAGGGGGGATTCGCGTTCCTGGACGCATTGGCATTCTTGGGCCCCTTGGTGGCTGTGTGCTTGACTCTTTGACTTCGGGTGCCCATGGAAATAGTTGAAAGGAAAGTTGAAGAAGAAAGAAGAAGGATTCGCACAAGAAGCTCTGGAAATCTGAAGGAGTGAATGAGTGTAAAAAACAAAACAGAGAAACTGGCGTCTCTTATATAGGCCCAAAAAGGAGTAACCGCCACGGACGAATCGAAGCGACGTAGGAGAATAATTGCACCTTTTTGGAAAAAACCGAAGCAATGTCAGAATTCCAAGAGACTCCTCGGGGAGACAAACGGTCGGCCAGTACAGACAGTTGTCAGACTGCCCTTGGTTTACGGAATAATAAATGACAGGCGTGCCCCAAGCGACCGTTCGATTTCCAGATAACTGTGTAGTCATTAAATGCTAAAGTCCACTGAGCAGACAAAGTGGTCGTCAGCGCATTAATAAGCTCTATCAGAAACACTTTTGGTAGGTAATGATCGCCTATCAAAGAAAGATAAAATTCCTCAGACCAAGGCACCTCGAGTGATCACCAAAAGGGAATAAAAGGAAGAATATTCCTTCAGCTTTGAACAGTGGAGGAACTGCTCGCCAAACGAGCCTGAAGTGCCTCAAAGGTCATGAACCATTATAAGGGACGAGGAAAACCGAATTTAAGACGTCACTCTCCAAAACCCTACCAAGAAATCAAGCTCGACTGAAGAAACTTCAATCAAGCTTCGGGGGCAAATGTTGGGTATTGATAGTGACAGTCCAGTAAAGAAAAGGCCTCGAAGGCCCAATAACCATAGAGGGGGTAAACCCATGATATTCGAACTGGATCGGCCTAAGTACGAGTCAAACTTGGCCTATCATCGAGTGGCCCAGAACCGAGCCCAAAGTCTCCAGGGACGCCAAAGACTCCCAGACTGCTCGTCATTCTTCACCAGGCCGCGACCTCTCACTGCTCGCCATGAGAGTGCTCGCCCCGAAGAGAGCCTTGCCTCTCTCCTCTGGTCCCACTAAACCGTCAATAAGGAAGTGTCCACGATATCCTGCGTATCTCGGTCACATATTCACTAAAGATTAGATATGGTAACTGCAATATCTCGCAGTAACTGCCATATCCCATGATCTGAATCTTCAGCAACACAATATACACTAAGATATTCAGCTGCCTTATACGGTTTGATCTCTCCTACCCTATAAATACCCTTGCTTTACATACGTTCCTTACGTTTTGAGTTTTATACACACATATACTCATTTAAGCATCAGAGAGGGACCCAGAGACACCCCCTCTGTTGCGCTCCCCTACCTGCAGGTTCACCGGAGTTAGAGCAGAAGCGTCTTTCCGTCCTTGTCTGGCATTTAATTCACTGCCAGATCAGTATCCAGGATTTCACGATCCAACAACGGGTTTGGTTTTAGAACTAGTTCGGCCGAACCGGTTCGAACCAAACTAGTTCCAGACCAGACAAGTTCATTCGAACCGGTTAATTTGAACAAGCCTACACCAGCTCACCCATGGGTGAGAGGTTGGTTTGGGTCAAAAACCAAACGTAAGTTCTCTTTACTTGGACTCAATCAATCTCTAATTGAATTTGAGTTTGGTAAAGGCGCTATTCAATTGGGATTTTATGTAGCCTCAATTAGACTAGGCTTCGTGGCAACCTCAATTCTATTTAAACTCGATTGAGCCATAATCGAGAGATCTCAGATCTAGGTCTTCCGCATACAATGCACTCACCCAAGAGCGAGTTGGTCTAGTTCAAGACCTAAACCTGATTCGCGGTCATATCAGACATTAATTGTAACATATGAAAATATTAGAAGAGTTTAATGGTATCATTTTAAAAAATGTTTTATATTCAATTTTTAAAATGTAATCAATTAAATTTGAAATGGTAAATTGGACGGAAGGGAGACACTTCAAATTTTAAGTGTGAAAAGTTGAGAAAAAATCTACTTAATTTTTAAATTGTATCCAAATATTAGGAGGGAAAAAGAAAAATCACCTTTGTACAAGTATAATTCAATTGAACATGCGGGTGAATGACTAATATGCATATATAGTTAGCTAGTTAGCTGATTAGTTAGGTACTAGTTAGTTTGTGACACCTTAAAAAAATTCACATTAGAATTAAGAAGTGATTTGATCTCCTTATAATTAGAGGTATCCTAATTTATCTCATATCAGAATGAAAGTAGTGACAGTAAACTCATATAATCAACCAGTGTACTACTCAAATACAATAAGAATTTCTTATTTTCTAGTCCACAAATAGAACAATGTGCTCATTTAGGCTGTGTTAGAGCATTATATAGGTAGTCATTCTATTTACAAATTAATAAATTTGAATAACATAAACTGTCATTTAAATAAAAAAATTCAAAAAGTGTGAGTCATGTAAATATCCACATTTGGTAGATAAACTCTGATTCTAAAAATTAAGAAATTGTTAAAGCAATTAATAGTCCAGTTAATTATATAAAAACATCTATTAGAATATTAATTACTTTACTAAAATCTATGAATACTTTATTTTAAAAAGAATTTAGTTACATATACTTTCCGAGATGAGGCAATAAGCTACCTTCATAGTGTTCTCGTCATATATATATAAACTCTATTATTTTTACATAATATAAGTAAAAGCATAAAAAAGGGGAAATCATGAAAATGAGGTGGAAAGTTGGATTATTTAATATATATTTTTTCTTAGAAATATGTTTGTTTATTTTTTAAAATCCCACATTTGAACTTCTTTAAAAAAAACTAATATAACTTTTATGTTATGGATCAATTATCTATTATCGCAGCAATTTCTGTTCAAATTTAATAGAAAATAAACACAAATAGATTTTGTATTTGATTTTCAAATTAGGTATTATTGAGGAATTTCAAAATGTAAGTATAATGAAAAAATATTTAAAATAAATAAATACATCAAAATAATATTTAAAATTTTGAGTATAAGCACAACAAACGGGTAGTGTATTGAGCAATTTTTTGCTCAACATGCACCCACCTGCTACCATAGGTGTGTTGAGCTTTACTCAACAATGCTGCCACTTTTACTCTATTTTTTTTGTTAACGTCTGTAATATATATATATATAATATATACATATAAATATTATTTGTATAACGTTTAATCAAATCTTTCGTACGGTCAATTCGAAAGTCGAAACTTAACAAGAATAGTGTCATTTATGTTGTAAATTCAATTATCTACCTATAATATTTTTTTAATTTTTTTTTGAGTCAGTATACAATTAAATTTCCGGGCTAAACCATTTTGTCTTTCGGTCAAATTATAGAACAAATTGATGTTAGGTTAAAAATTTAATTATATACCTATTCAAAAATATCCAAAAAATTAGAGTAAAAAGATAATTGAATTTCACCATAAATGACGCTAACAGATGTTGACCAAAAAAATAAAGTAAAGTGGCAGCATTATTGAGCAAACGTCCCTAGATTGGCAGAGTGTTCAGCAATTTGTTCAACATGGTGAATATGGTAGCGAGTTGAGCAATTATTTGCTCAACTCGCTAATTGGGGGTGCGTGCTGAACAAAAAATTGCTCAACATACTACCCGTTCATTGCGCATACACCTAATTTTTTAAATATAATTTATTAAGTATTTTTTTCATTATACTTACTTTTCGAAATTTCTCGGTATTATTTGAAAAAATATTCCTACTTTTGCATTAGGGTTATTAACGAAGGAGAAAGAAGATGAGAAAAATAAAGAAAGTAAAAGGGATGAAGTAAGGGCAAATCAGTCAATTTCTATTTACTATTGAACTAAGACATGATGTGCTATTCACTTGATCAATTAAATAAATGGACGAACAATTTAATGGGATGATTAATTAGCCATACTCTTAAAACTAAATAACCATTTAATAACGTAAAAAAAAAATTACCAAAATATTTTATGGAATTTGTTAGGATTCTAGACATTGATGTGGAGACAATTTAGAACTCAAAGCTTTTACTAATGAAAACATTGTATTGCTTCAAGTTGATTTGAATACAAACACTAGTACTCCTTATATAAGTAGTACTTCAGAACTAACAAACAATCATCTAGACTAATATTGAATGTATTAGACTAATCTTGATTATTCTAGACTACATATTACTCTAACATTCACTCATGTTCTTTGCTTTTCTTGTTTTATATTACTATAACATGCACTCATGTTCTTTGCTCTTCTTGATTTTGATCCTCAAACTTTAAAATTTGTTGTGCCTGATCAAAAGTTCAATCTCAATCAAATCTCCAATTGAATTGAGCTCGCACACCTTCATCATCGATGAGATACTCCAAATTCGATTACAAGTTTTTCAAGCTAAAAGACTCGGTCATGCCATCGTGATGCCATCTCGGTCATCTCGTCGTGGTCATGTCGTGAAAGAAAAGAAAGGGACATCCCAGTCATGCAATCGCGGGGCCATCTCGGTCATCTCGTCGTGGTCATGTCATCGCAACTAAAAAACTAATCTAAAATATGAATTTCAACACTCCAATCTTGTGAAGAATCCATTGTAAATCATCAAAAATCTTGTTTGTGCAAAATCAATGTGATCACACATCTTCATGATATCAAACCGGGATTTTAGCAACAAGTAAGTCATCATTGTTGTAAAGACATTGGATCAGCAAATCAGTTATTAAATTCAAACTATATCGAGGAAAGAATCGTAGCCATCAATCGTAAGTCCAACAACACACAACATAGTTGTGCCATAGCTGTTGGACGTCGGATCCGAATTTCCCCGACCCTCTTTGAAAAATATTTTTATTTTTTTGTTTGCTCGAAAAATGTCGGGTCTTGGAGAGCAACGGGTCTGGTCGAGTGGGTCATCAACCGGACCGAAAAATGAAAGAGTCGCCACCGATGAATTAAAGGCTAATCGGAATCCTAAAATTTGTCTAGGGTACATGGTGTTAACAGTCTAGGGCTTGGAAAGGTCTACATCCAGAGAATTCAGATTAAGGGTTTGATTACGTCTTAAGAGCTCGCGGGCCCATAATCTACCATTTCGGTAATTTAGTTTGGTTTTGAATTTTTATTTTTCCAATTTACCTGAATTGCTCGTTTTGATCATGTTTGGCCAATATTACATGCATTTTCTTTAAATTAAATAAATCATGTACACTCATTTTTATTTACGAGTTAATCTCATATAAATAAACAAGAGAGGATAGAACTAATCGTGCTAAAAAAGGGTGGTTTAACTTTGTAGCCATTTTAAACGTGTCAAAACTACCCGAATGATTTTGAAGATATTAAGCACGTTGTACAAATTTGTAACACTTTAACAAGTCATGGGATGTCCAGAAAAGTTTAGGGATCAAAATACAAGATTTTAGAAATTCGAGTTGTATTCATTTTTTTTAAAATTGCATAAATGCCCAAAATGTTTCTAGTTTGGTTTATAACACTCGATAAAGTCTCAGATTGACCCGAGAGTCCAACGACCGAGTTGTAACCTTCATCAAAGTTTAGGAATGACCTAAGTCAGTTTTGAAAATATTTTTTATTTCATATATATATATATATATTATACATTATACATATAGTATCACATATACATAATATATATATATATATATATATATATATATATATATATTATACATATACTATCCTGTATATACATAAAAGTGATACATAATATATATATATATATATATATATATATATTAATATATTATATATATCTATGTGCACCGAAAGTTTATATATATTAATACATAATATATATATATATTAATAATATTACATATCACTTTTGAAAGTGATATGTAATATATATATATATGTGTGTAATTTTTCTATCTCGATTTTTCTCGGTTCGGTTTCTCGTGTACAGTATTTTGATCCAGAGGTGTTTACAGTTGTCATTCTTTGAACATGCGCACATAGAAGTGATCTCATGAGTATGTGTTCAAAGATAAACATTTCATTTTGGCTCATCTCGATTCATTATTTACAAAGAAGACAAACATTATCGTGCAACTTTCGGAAGTTGGACATCTACAAGCCCCGATTGTTGACGATGATTTGCGGAGACCGAGCGCCTAAACGCTCATCATCTTGTGACTCCCAGAAGCTGGACACCTACATGTCCTGGTTGTCGAGGATTTTTTTGGTCATCAACGAGCAGGAGGTTGAGAATTCTTTTGGCTAGAAGCATCGTTGAGGATGACTTACGGGGGTTGAGCACCTCAAAACCCCGTTCGTCGGCTTGTGACTCCCAGAAACTGGATAACTACATGTCCTAGTTGTTGAGGATGACTTGCGGAATCTGAACACATAAAGGCTTAACTCGTTGGCTTGTGACTTCCAGAAACTGGATAATTACATGTCCAGGTCGTCGAGAATGACTTGCGGAGGTTGAACACCTAAAGGCTCCGCTCGTTGGCTTGTGACTTCTAGAAGCTGGATAAATAAAAGTCCTGGTTGTCGATGATGACTTGTGGAGGTTGAGTACCTAAAGACTCCGCTTGTCGTCTTGTAATTCAGTTTAGAACTAAAAAACTCTATCGAGATGTATGACTGCTTGTGCGGATTTTTCGGCCTATTTTCTCATTAATTGACTTTGGAGTCCTTCTTAATGGAGTTACCTAAACCGATTCATGTTATGTTCACAAGGTGTATCCATGCAAGTTGTCGAGGCAACTCAAATTAATGACGATCATAGTTTATCTTTATTGCTATTGTGCGAAACACTATCGTCCACTTTTTTTATTTTTTTAATCTCTCGATTTTGTTTCCTTTCACTACAGTACTTTTTTTACCACACCACTCGATTCCCTTAATGTTTTTTTGTCTAGGTCTCCCTTTTGGGTTTTCAACCAAGAAGAGATTTGATTCATATCCTTTTGCCATGATCACTCTTTTTAGGGATTTTTAATCATGCCCCTCTTCCCTAAATTTTGCTTAAACTGCCCTTTTAGGTTTTCGATTTAGCGGGAATTTCCCCTCATTTTTGGAGGCTCGCTTTCTAGTTACAAGCTCTTTAAGTTTTTGATTGGACTGGCGGGTTCTTTGTTGTCCATGTCAATGATGATCATGTCTCCTCCACTGAAAATCTCTTTGAAGACATAAGACCATTAATATTTAGGCCCAAACTTGCATTGAGAGTCTGAATTGATTTGAATGAATTTTTTTTATCTCTCGATTTTCTATCCTTTTTCTACAGTATTGTTTTTTACCGCACCTCTCGGTTCCATTAATTTTTGCATAGGTTGCCCTTTCGAGTTTTCAACCTAGCAGGGAATTCATTCCTCTTCTTTTGCCATGATCGCCTTTTTTAGGAATTTTTAATCATGCACATCTTCCCTAAATTTTGCCTAAATCACCCTTTCAGATTTTCAATTTAGCGGGAATTTTCTCACTTTGGGGGGCTCGCTTTCTAGTTACGAGTTATTTAAGATTTTGGTTGGAGTGGGAGTTCTTTGTTGTTCATATCAGTGATGATCATGTCTCCTCCGCTGAAAATCGCTTTGATGATATAAGACCCTTCATATTTAGGCCCAAACTTACCCCGAGAGTCTGGATTAACTCAAATTTTTTTTTTTGAGAATTAGATCGCTCGCTTGTATTTCTCTCGGGCACATCTTTTTGTTAAATGCATGAGTCATGCATTGTTGGCACATCGCGATGAGCCGCCTTTCATCATGAGGTTCAATTGCTCGTATCTGTATCTAGCCTGCTCTGACTCTTCCATCTCTGCCTCAGCGAGGATCCTAGTGGACGAAAATTCTACTTCAATTAGCAACACGACTTCTGTCCCGTAAACAAGGGAGAATGGGGTTGCCCCAGTTGATGTCTGTATTATGGTTCTGTATGTCATGAGTGCCTAAGGCAGCTTGTCGTGTCAATCATCTATTTGCTGCTTCCACTGCGCCATTCATTTGTTGGCGATATGGAGATGAATTTTGATGCTTGATCCTTAATTGGGCATACAACCTATTGACCAATTTTTTATTTAGTTTTCTCGCATTGTCGGTGATGATTGACTTCAGCATCCCATGTCGCACATGATGTCTTGCCTAATGAAAAGTTAAATGACCTTTGTCGTTATTGACACCGGGGTAATAACCTCTACCTCGTTGGTGAAGTAATCAATCGCCACCAATATAAATTGTTGACCCTTGGGCACCTTTGGGGAAATCATGTTGATTACATCGATGGCACCACCTTGAGAAAGGCCATGGGGAAGTCATGAGATAGAGTTCCTGCAGTAAAACGGCGTGGTGTGTGTAAAACGAGAATTTAAATCGTTTTGAATTTATTACATTTACATCGGCTTTCAGACAAAATTTAAAACTGCAAGTATGAGCAAACAGACAAAATGAATAGAAAAAATATAATATGGAAAAGCAAACATGACAAAGCCTAACCATCAAATCAGGTAAATCCCCAGCAGAGTCGCCAAATTGTCGGACGTCGGATCCGACTTCCCCCGACCCTTTTTGAAAAATACTTTTATTTTTTTGTTCGCTCGAAATATGTCGAGTCTTGGCGAGCTACGGGTCCGGTCGAGCGGGGTCATCAACCGGAACGAAAAATGAAAGAGTCTCCACCGATTAATTAAAGACTAATCGGAAAGGTCTTAGAAAGGTTTACGTCTAGAGAATTGAGTTCGGGGGTTTGATTACGTCTTAAAAACTCGCGAGCCCATAATTTGACATTTTGGTACTTTAGTTTGCTTTTGAATTTTTATTATTCCAATTTACCTGAATTGCTCGTTTTGATCATGCTTTACCAATATTACATGCATTTTCTTTAAATTAAATAAACCATGTACAATCCTTTTTATTTACAAGTTGATCTCATATAAATAAACAAGAGAGGATAAAACTAATTGTGCTAAAATATGCTGGTTTAACTTTGGGATCATTTTAAATGTGTCAAAAATACCTGAATGATTTTGAAGATATTAATCACGTTTGACCAATTTGTAACACTTTGACAAGTCATGGGATGTCCAGAAAAGTTTAGGGATCAAAATGCAAGATTTTAAAAATTCGAGCTGTATTGAATTTTTGTAAAAAAAATTGCATAAATGACCCAAAATTTTTATGGTTTGGTTTATAACACTCGATAAAGTACCAGAATGACCCGAGAGTTCATGGACCGAGTTGTAACCTTCATCAAAGTTTAGGAATGACCTAAGTCAGTTTTGAATTTTTTTTTTATTTCATAAACATTATATATATATATATATAGTATCACATATATATTATACATATATATATAGTATCACGTATATTGTACATAAATATATAATATATGTATCTAAAACCCTTTTTCGATAAGATAAATTCCATTCAAATTGGGAAATACAAATACAATATTGAATATGAGGGAGATATACTAAATCATTTGGAGTTTAAATACCGCACGAGAAACCGTGACCGATAATTACCGATATTTTTTACTCGCTCTCACTCTTTTTTTTTTGTTCTCTTCCTCAAACCGAAGCTCTCGACTTGCTTAACTCTCATCCCGAAGCCTTCGGTCATCCCCCTCTTCGGCCTCCCTCCCTTCGTTTTGTGGAAGCCTTCTCTTTTATATAGAATTTTAAATTGTTTTATAAAGAAAATCAAACAATGTTAGGTGGATTGAGATGACTATGTTGGCCGAAAGTGGATGAGATGAGTAGTGAGTGGTCAAATGGTGTCCAAGTGGCACCGAAAGTTTATATATATATATATATATATATATATATATATATATATTATGTATTAATATATATATCAGTTTCGAAAGTGATATGTAATATATATATATATATGTGTGTGTGTGTGTAATTTTTCTATCTCAATTTTTCTCGGTTCGGTTCCTCGCGTACGTTAGTTTGATCCAGAGCCAAAATCAAGTGTTTACAATAGCAACAATAACATATCCTCAAACGGAGGAATCAGCTCAACAGATCAGTTGGAATGCAGAGCATGAATGGAGAGCATAGTGAATTCAGCAGAGCATGGACACCAATCAGCAGAACCAATCTAATATCCAAGACAAGTTAGATCAATGATTCGATGAACAGAATCAATGGTAGTATGCAGCAACACATGAAAAATAAACCAAATTTTAATAAGGATAGATCACGAGCTACTTTGTGATGATCAGCAACTTCGGTAGCATCTCCAAGCGGTTGAATCAGATAATCATTGGACAGTAGCATATCCTGTGAATTCCTAATTGATTGGTTGTAGGTTGTAGGTGGCAGCAACACATATGAGTTACAACAACATGAGGCGTCAAAGCAAATATGAAGATCGCTGAATCGGTAATGAATCAGTGAATTAAATTGCAACTGCTTTCGGTGGAGCTGCTGCATTTGGTGATTTCGGTGGACATGGGACTTGCTGCTGGATTCAGTGCTTTTGATGAACAGAGGAGATGCGGCTGGATTAAGTGATTTCGATGAACAGAGGAGCGCTGATGATGAATCGTAAGAAAGCAGGAGGTGACAATGAAGTAAAACTGTTAAGAATCACTGATGACGAATCACAACGAAGTTGTAATCGCAACAAAGTTGTAGTAATCAGATCACCGAATGAAGTGAAGTTACACGATGGATGGAGCTGAGAAGTGAATTTGAAGCTGACAACTGGTACTAAACTCTCGGACTCAGCAAAATGAGCTGAAGAACTAAAGAACTGAAGAAAGCTGAAGAACTGCAGGAATGATTCGACCATTGGAAAGAAAACTCTGATACCATGTTAGGATTCTAGACATTGATGTGGAGAGAATTTAGAACTCAAAACCTTTACTAAGGAAAACATTGTATTTCTTACAGTTGATTTGAATACAAACAATAGTACTACTTATATATGAAGTACTTAGGAACTAACAAACAATCATTTAGACTAATCTTGAATGTAATAGACTAATCTTGATTATTCTAGACTAGACTACATGTTACTCTAACAAAATTAAAATAAGTAATCATATAAATAATTAAACTTATATATACAGTATTCATTACCAAAAATTATCTTAGAATACCAACTTCACTTAACGTATTCATCAATATGTCTGCCTTGATTAGTTCTTTGGTTTTGCGGTTGATGATCTATTTAACTGTTATACCATTATTAAAATATAATCCTCAAAAGATTTTTTAAGTAATCTAAAAATTCAAACTTTTTAACAGCATAAAAATATTAATAATTGATCAATAATATATGTATGTATATATGTATGTATATATGTATGTATGTATATATATAAAGAGATATTATACATATATATGATCACATCATTATTAATGTATCACTATATAATAATAATAATAATAATAATAAGTACTTAGTATTATTATTGTTTTTCTATACATGTGTAATTAATTTTAACATTAATATTTAAGTAGTTTCAATATATATATTTATTATGATATTTTTCTTTTAAATTAATTGTCAATCAATACTTTGGTAATTCTTTTTAATCTAAATACCTAATTTATATTGAGCAATTATTTTTATAATTATTAATTTTTCATTATATATATTCATTATCAACTTTTTATTATTTTTCATTAATTATATTTCATGTCATGCTTATTTTATGAAACGACAAATAGTAGTGTGATATAATATTAACGAATATTAAATTTAGATTATAATAATTATTATAGTGACATAACTTTAAATTAATAATAGTTTGATATTGACTTTTATAATTAATTCAATTTTAATATATATATATATATTAATTTGGCTAGAATTACAATTATGAGACATAAGTTTTTTGTGCATTTTCTTTCTAACTTGAAATGTTAAATTAATCTATTTTAATATGTCATTATTAAGTATGCAATTCTTTTTTGTAAGTCGTATGTCGTATTGGTCATTTTAGAAGTCTCTAAATGTTCTCATTCATTCTAAAGATAAGTTACAAAACCTTAATCATTTCTATTTATTTCACGTGTATATTTATAATTTTAACTTATTATAAACAGTTTAAACTCTGTAATATTAAAAACAAATGTATGTTTTTGTAATCTATATTTATTTAAAATCTAAAGTAAATAAATTTTATAATATACATTATGAAAAATAAATTTATTACATACTACGCAAAGCGGTGTTAGATATCTAATAATAAAATTATTAATCATTAAAATGTAATAAAGAATGAAAAGATCAATACATATTATTTATAATATATATATATATATATATATATAGGTACAACTTCTATAATTATGACACATAAGCTTTTGAGTTGCTTAGTCGTCAAAAACAAACATTTTCATTGGTTGATTAATATTTTTTGTAATCGACGATGACATGGACTCACCACGTGTACCTCAAGAAACTCTACAATTCCTCCGGAGCTTCTCATCGCTTCTCACGGCATGTTTCACATTTTACCTCACCTCCATATTTATTGTGTTAATGTTTTTTATTTGTTTAATCAATTTATTACTATTATTCTTATTAGAATTTGTTTATATTTGTTTATTCTATTTTTAAAAGTTTATATTATAATTAGATATTTTTTTTAAAGAAGGTATATATTTATATTTTTTTAAATTTATTAAAATTTACAATTTATATTATAATACTATAAACTACTATTCTATTTTATGAAAGAATAGATGTATCATGTATGTTAGATTTCTTATATTAGCACGAACAGTTGTAAAAAATACATTGATGATACATTTTCTAAATATTATATATAATTTCCATTTTTTTAATAAGTCTCAAAATAACTCAAAATAAGTAATAACTACTATCAAAGTAGCTACAATTATAAAAATACGTATATTTAATATAATGTTCATGATAAATATATGATAAAAAATAAGTTAAAAAATATGCATTAATATTATATTAGTAAATATTTTTATCATTTTTATTACCAACCCAAGTTATTATTCATTATATTATTAATATATATATTATAATTATGAAATTTAAAAAAGATCATACTCCCTTGCACTTTTCATTGTAGTATTTATTAATTTAATTTTCACTTTTAATCATTTTGATATTTTTATTATACTCATAATTATGGTATAATGTAAATAATAATGTTTAATTTTTATAACAACTTATAATTATTTATCATAAACCATTTAAGCTTTATAATAGTAAGTTTTTCTTAATTTTTTTAATCTATATTTAATTTAATAATATTTATTACTATTAAGAATAAATTAAAAAATAAAAATTTATAAATTAAATCTATTACTTACCGCGCAAAGGCACGGAAGACACCTAGTATATATATTATGTAGTTGTCCCATTTAATTCCACAAATGTTTCATTTATCAAGTCGTTTTCCTTTTTAAGCCAAATCATTTAAAAAGAACATTTAATACTCAGGAACCATTCAACTGCCCCCTTCCCGTCATTTTCTCAGCATGTTTTATTCTATTCCAAATTTCCTTTTACATTCTTTTTTCTTTCAAATTGGGAGTATAATTATTATTATTTTTCCCTTTCCTCTTTTCTTTTTGTCCGTCATCGTCTTCTCTTCCTCCTCTCGTCTAGTACTTACTATGAGCCTATCATGACTCTGTCTCCCTTTCTCTCTGTGCACTCTGCACGACAGCAAAGAAAGCGAGCACACGCAGAGAGGTAAAGCTACAGACGCGCTACCCCGCGCATGCCCTAACGAACCCTAAATCTTTCTGCATTCCTCAGCAATGGAGCACCTCTCGCACTCACACCACCCAACCAAGCTCTCCAAGAGATCTGCGCACGCAAATGCTGCGACCAAGGGAATTTACGACGACGTCTTCGGGGGTCCGCCAAAGTTCGGGGTCCCCACTCTGTCTCCGCGCATCGAAGACTATAGCGAAATTTTCGGTGGCTTTCACGCGCCCCGCATCTCTTCGATTCCAGTCCTGGATCTCCCCGCCGTTGACGATCAGGAGGCGTTCTTCGACCCCCGGAACCCTGCTTTCGACTACGCTGAGGTGTTCGGCGATTTCAACGGCTTGGATTTTGCGGATGGGTTCGAGGAGTTGGTTGCTGACCAGCAGCGCAGCGGTTCCATCTGCGGCTCCAGTGAAGAAGCATGGTACCAATTTTGAGAATCTCAATTTTCATTTAGCATATGTATCTTCTTTCTTATTTTAGCTACATTCGGAGTTCAAGTATAGAAAGAATATCTGTCTTCTGTAGATGTTTGATTATTCATTTTCTGTGAAGTATTTCTATGGAGGTTGCTTGAGCTGTAACCTCTTGATTTTTTAAGCTTTCTGGTTGACTTGATATGCATCTTGCAGTCTCTCTCTCCATAAATCCTTGGAAAATGACACTTTCTTGTGGCCAAAGACTTTCCTTTTTAAACACTGTCCTTGTAAATTGGGATTGGGTAGATATGTAGGAATCATTTACTTTGTTCAATTGTCTTGTAATTTGATTGATATGCATTTAGCCAAATTATTTTGAGCTGAGTGAATGAGCAAAGTATCAGAATCTACAGCCGCTTGGGAATGTTGGAGTGAACTGGAAGCTATGGCCATGCGTTTTGTATGTTCATTAAATATTAGTTGTGGGTGTGCTTACAATTGATGTGAAAGAAATGATTGTGCTGTTTTGACACCTGCAGGACTCCAGCAGCATCTGAAAGTCTTTCAGACGAAACAGATCATTCTGGGAGTAATCAATGCCCGTCAAATGGAGATTCTCACCATTCATATGATGGGAACATAGAGTATACCATATCATACCACAAAACAAATCCCAGCAGCGATTCAGATATGTCAAATGGGTTAAGACATGCTTCTCAGATGCACGCTGTTCCTGTTTTTTCTTACATTGTTGATCAAACAAACTCCTCCGAGGCCACTGAAAATGTGCATCAATTCTATCAGCGAGGAAGTGGTGATGATGGTTGTCTTGATGTTGGCTACAATCAGAAAATGGTGAAGGAGAAGCACCTTAAGAAGACTAGGTCAGACACCTTGAACGGTAGCATTTCAAGTCAAGGTTTCTCAGATGATGTTGGAAAACGGAGAGAGTATGACAGAGTCGGTTCTTGCCCAGATAAGGGCTTTGTAACAATTTCTGAACTCAATCTTAGGACTGTGCCCTCACATCTGCCACCACCTTCACGGCCACCCCCTGTATTAGACACCAAAATGGATTATTCCAGTGGATCAGGATCAAGCAAGAAAAGTGCATCTCTAGAAGGCACTGAAGGTGATAGCTCACCATCTTTCTTTGACGTGGAGGCGGATGCAAGTTCATCTGCAGCTGCTGCTGCTTCTTCTGCTGCCATGAAAGAGACAGTGGCCAAAGCTCGAGCACAACTTAGAAATGCTAAAGAGTTGATGGAGAGAAAGCAAGATGGCTTTCAAAGTCGTGCAAAAATGACTTCCAACAGCGATTTACAAGAGGCTAGAAGGAAACATTGTGAGGATGAAATCGCAAAAGGCTCTTGTCAAAGAGATAGCAATGGGGTGAAAATTCCCCTGTTGGGGGAGAAGCAAATTCTTGCGAATGCAGGCCAGACAAACCCTGCTAAAACCCAAGGGAAGGAACTATCGTCGCCGAAGGTAGCCGTGGGCCTTGAGGATGCTGGAGTATGGAAAGAAGCAATCCAGATCTTTGAATTGGTGAAGAACGAGAGGCCGAAAGTAGCCAATAGTGAGATGGACACAGAAAAACAATCGAGTGAGAGTTCAAATAATCATGACAATGGATTGGAGGAAGTAAAGTTAAGTGAGGAACTGTACCGGAGGCATGAAAATTTTAAGCAAAAAGCTGTCAAAGAAGCGCAAATAATTGATGTAAAGGAGCCTAGAGAATATCAAGAAGCAGAATATGGAAAACCAAGTGAACCTCAAGAAGCAAATATTCAGGAAGATCAGGAGAAAAAGGATAAAGTATCTCAGGTCGTTTGTGAGCAGGAAGAGGTTCACAAGAAGTTGAATGCCTTTTGGCATGGTGAAACATTGAACAAGTTAAATAATTCTGTTGATTCGTATAACCGTGAGAGGCTGAATGATGTTCAGATTGATGTTTGCGAATTTGAGGTAAGACAGTTGATGGGGGTGAAGAAACATTATCCAAATCTGACTGAATCCAGTGAAAAGATGACGGACGAGGGTAATTTCTGGAAGCGGCATGGAGGGAAAGGCACCATAAATAGAGAAACTGTGGTTTCTGAGATGGAAGAGGAACTTGGAATATTCATAACTGTATTAGGGAAAAGCGAAAAGGAGAAAGGGCAGCAGAAATTGTCTGAGCAGGATCAAACTGAGAGGAGACACAAATTAATACAGAAATCAGTGGGGGAGACTGCCACTATAACAGAAACTAACGTTCCAGAAGTAACAAATGCGAAAGAAGACAATGATGGAAGAACATTGAATATGATTAGTGAGCAGGAACAAAGAGAGGGAATTACAGAAACTCGTGACAGGGAAGAGCATGAGTGGAGACTGAATTTTGATCTTGATTTAGCAGAAGAGCCAAAGGGACAAGAAGCTTCTGTAAGAGAAGAGACAGAAAAGAGAATACAAGAAGGACTTGTGAGAGAAGAGGCTGAGCAGAGGCTGAAACAGGTCCACACGCAAGAACATCGAAAGAAATTAAGCGAAGAGAATGAAAGGCAGGAAACTGGCAAGAGAGAAACAGAAGCTTTTCAGCTGGGAGATTTAAAGAGAAAAGAGGAAACTTCTGATCATGAAGAGAAGAAGAGAAGACAATGGCAAGCTCTTGAAAAAGAAGAGAAAGAAAAGGTGCTAAAAGAAGTTCGTAAGCTGGAAGAGAAAGAGAAGAGACAGCACAAAGCCTATGTAGGACAAGAAGATAAGAACAGGCTACAAGAAGCATGGTGGCTGGAAGAAAGAGTCAGGGAAGCATATGAGAGAGAGGGTACTGGAAAGGTTCCTAAGACAAAAGAGAATGAGAAGAATATTAAAGAGGATTCTGAGATTGATTTTTACCATAGACAGGTTGAAGCTTCTGCGACACATGAAGTGAAAGCAAACTATGGACAGGAATATGAGCAAGAAATCGATGATGCACTCAAGGAAACATTTGAGCTGGAACAAATAGATTTTGAGCTCAGTGAAGGCACCTATTTTGGAGAATCTGGTGTTTTTGGTGAAGATCATAAGAAAGATGAGTGCAAGCAGAACAATATTGTAGGTTTGCAGTCAGATGATTTAACTGCAGAAATTCCCAGAAAACAATTAGAAACAATTGGTGCTTTTATTGATGCGGACAATGGGATGAGTAGGAATCAATCTCATGGTGGTGGTAGCGGAGAACCAGCAGTTGATGAAAAGACAATTGATGGAAGAACAGGATTAATAGTCTCTGCTGGAGAGGTCTTAGAAAATAGGAAGGAAGGATTTGGAATTGGAGATTCAATTAAGCCTCTTACTGCTAATGGATTGGAGGCTGCACCTGCAACTGGAATTGTCATAGAAGGAACAAAGTGTCAGAAAAGTAGTGAGTCTGAGCATCAGCAAGGAAAAGCTTCTGTAGACCAGGGAGATAAAGAAAAGAGTATTAGACAGGTGGAGGTTTGCATCAATGAAGAGACAAAGGAGGACAATTTTGCATCCTCGCAGTCCATTGATGGAGAGTTGAAGAAGAGGAACAGAATGGACCTCCTTCAGTCTGCTGCATGTAATACACAGAGGACATTTCAGTCGAATGCTAGTGAGACAGAATCAAGGAAAGAGAATGTAAATAGAACTGTTACTCCAGAAGAGAAAGATGCTGAGAGGGTAAGGAAAGATCAAGAATTGGAAAAGGACCGCCTCAGAAAAATTGAAGAAGAGCGGGAGAGGGAAAGAGAACGGGAAAAGGATAGGATGGCTGTTGACAGAGCAATCCTTGAAGCGCAGGAAAGGGCATTTTCCGAAGCACGTGAAAGACCAGAGAGAGCTGCTGTGGAGAGAGCTGCTGCTGGAGCCAGGCAAAGATCATTGATTGAGGCACGGGAAAGATTGGAGAAGTTGTGTGCTGAAGCCAAGGAAAGATCATTACCTGACAAGGATGCCAAAACCAGAGCAGAGCGTGCTGTTGTAGAGAGAGCTATGGCTGAGGCTCGACAACGTGCTGCTGAAAAGACTGCTTATGAGGGCAGAGAACGAGTTGACAGGTCCTTCTCAGACAATTTTTCTGCTCCAAGATATAATGGGATGCGGCAGAGCTCTTTGCCTTCGGTGTGTAGACACATTTGTTTTCTTCTTTTTGGAATAACTTTCATGGCGTCACCCTGAAATGTTCTTTTAATATTGTTGAAGAGTAAAATACTGTATGTTATGGTGTTTGCAGGATCTTCAAAATTCTCAAGATCAAGCTGTTGGTTCTTCCGTCACTTCAAGACAGCAGTATTCGTCCGGATTTGTTGGTATGTAGTAGCACAGTCTCTCTCTCTCTCTCTTTCATTCTTGTATAATTTCTTATCACTTTCAAAACTTGTACATTTCAATTAATGTTTTTGATTGGGGTGGGTATTTTTCTTAAAGCGTCATCTTCCATGGAAAAGCCCGAAGGAGATGAAGGAGAATCAGCTCAAAGATGTAGAGCACGTCTAGAGAGACATCGGCGAACAGCTGAACGCGCGGTATCAAACTTTTTTCTGTAGACTTTGCAAATTTTCCATGTACGTTGTAATTGTATATTGACTAAGATACTCTGGCATACTCAGGCAAAAGCTCTTGCCGAGAAGAACATGCGTGACTTACTTGCTCAACGTGAGCAAGCAGAGAGAAATGTAATTTATTCTTCTTTCAATATTTTGATTGTGGTTTCCCATTCACTTCGTATCCTGGATTAACTGTCATCTACATACAGAGGTTGGCTGAAACTCTTGATAGTGAAGTTAAAAGGTGGTCAAGTGGGAAGGAAGGAAATCTCCGTGCTTTGCTTTCAACACTGCAATATGTATGCTCCTAATGCTGTATCTGATTTTCTGAAAATAATGTTTTTGTTTGTTATAGAATGTTTGATACTACTGTGAAAAGTTGTTTGATTATTGTGTTTGATGATGATCCTCAGATCCTTGGGCCTGGCAGCGGTTGGCAGCCCATCCCTTTAACGGAGGTGATAACTTCTGTAGCAGTGAAGAAGGCCTATAGAAAGGCTACCCTTTGTGTCCACCCAGACAAACTGCAACAGCGAGGTGCAAGCATTCAGCAGAAGTACATATGTGAGAAGGTTTTTGACCTTCTGAAGGTTTGGTTTTCTTATCTCTTTTATTTTTCTCCCAGTTATCCTATCTTCATTTGTCCTGAATAACCTTTTGTTTTCCTTTATTTTTTGGATATTTAACATTTTCCTTATTGTGATTTCGTTTTCATTTTGAATGTGGACTCTGAGATTCTTATAGTTGTGTTTTGTATCATGTTATTTTGATTTTCAGGAAGCTTGGAGCAAATTCAACAACGAGGAGCGATAGGAGAGGGTAGAGAGAGTTTTGTTCCTGTGTCTGCTGCTTCCGTTTTTCATTTTGTGTCGTCGTTTTTGAATGTATATAGACCGTGGAGTGATAGAAGAAGAGGAACAACATTCTCTCTTTCAATGGACTCCAGGTTGTGTTTCAGAACTTTCATTCTATCCTCATTCCTTGTGTGTGGCTGGCTCATAAACCCGAATCCAGTAGGATAAAATTAAAGTATAGGTATATACCTACTGAGCGTCAGTTACGAATGAAATGATGAGGACTAATTGAACAGTCAGAATGATCCAAAGGAAAGGTTAGGTGAGGGTGCGTGTAGGCAAGGTGAAGGATCCATCCACCTAACTCCCATGTAAATGATAGGGTGCAAATGAGGTTATTGTTATTGGATACTTTTCACCCTATAATACATACATTCAGCATTAAAAATGTTCTATAAGTAAAAACTATGAGGTAGCAGCTCTACAAATGATCGTTGTAGAGGAGCATGACCATTACTTCTTCTTCTTCTTTTTTTTTTTTTTTTTTTTTTTTTAAATTTGAATATGTAAAGAATTAAGAATTTTTTACCTAGGGGAAAGTCTGAAAAATGTCTATCATGTTTGACGAAAATGATTTTTCAACCCTCACGAATGATTTTTCAACATGTTTGAAAACGATTGTTTTTGGTACCTCCGTCTAACTGTCGTTCAGTTTGTAAGTTTAATTATCACGTGATTGGTCACGTGACCAACTCTGGAAAAGTTATAACTGCTCTGTTGCTTATATTTAGGATCCCGCCATAACGTTGGTGTGTTGGAATTTTTGAAGAGCTCCTCCTCGGTGAAGTCGGGTTGTTCCTCATCTCGTAATAGCTCCCCTGCAGCGTCTGAAGTTCTTCATGGCTCATGGTAAGTACTCTCACTGTTCATCTTCCTCTTCCAATCCGAAGTACGTAGCGAACTCATCCCCGGAGTATGATTGCCGATTATGCCACTGTGGGTTGCTGTCACATGCAATTCCAGCTAGGACGTCGAAGAACTTCGACCCGATGTTTTATGGATGCCCAAGATACTCGGTAATTTGATGTTAATTTGACTGATTTTTCTAAAACCCTAATTCACCCTATTTCGTTCGATTTTTCTATTTTCGGTAGTGGAAAACGTCCACAAGTGGTAGTTATTGCAATTATTTTGAATGGGCAGACCCTTCAATGTGTGCTTATGGAAGGAGGACTTTGAAGAAGTTCAAGACAATCCAGACGGAATTGAATGACGAAATTGTGTCCCTGCGTCGGAGGGAGTAATATCTTAAAAAAGTTGTAATTTCAATCACGATTGTGATCTTTAGGTCTTCTTGTTTGTGTCAATATGTAATATACTTGAGTCTATGTTTTAGGTTGTCTAAGACGAGTACAAATGTAATGTTGAACATGTTGCAAATCAGTTTGTGTATGTTGTTTTACTCAGTTAAAAGATTTTATTCGACATTGTACATTCTGTCAATTTTTCCTAACAGCACACAAAAAGTGAACTTGTTGTACTTACTGAACTTGTTGGCTTAAGTAATACCAAAAATAAAACATGAAGTCCTATTATCCATCAAAATTTTGATGACTCCACCAGCATGTAAACCAAAACAGAACTGAAACACCACTAAAGTGAACCATTAAACTGAACATGCACCAACATATAACAGAACTGAAACACCAGTGTCATTAAACATACCATTGTCACTAAACATACCATTGTCAATAAACCAACACTAAACATACCAATGTCGCTAAACCAACCCAAAATGGTATCATCCACAAAATGTTACCACACAAAATGAACACCAAACAAACAGAACATCACTGAGTAGATCTATCTTTGGTAGCCTTCGGTAGTTTCACTTTCCTCGTTGATTTTCTAAAACCTGCCCGAAATACTTTGGTCTTCTTAGTCTTCAGGGGTTGTGGTAACAACACAAGGTTCCTACAACTTGACATCACTGGTGGAGCGCTTGAAGCAGACACGAAATCATCGTAACTTTCAACGTTGAATGGGTGGGCTGGTGGTTCCCGAGTTGGCTGTGGTGGTGGTTCCATAGGTGGTTCTGGAGTTGGCTATGCTGTGTCCTCCATTTTTTACTTCTTTTTCTGCTGCACTGGAGCTGTACTTCTGGGTGGACCTCGTCTAGTCTGCGATGATTCAGCAGTCGCTCTAGTCTTCCTCTTTCGCTGTCCAAAATACAGAAATTACAGAAATCACGGAGTACCAATAAATACAGAAAATACAGAAATCACGGAGTACCAATAATACCTGTGACAGTTGCGTGGGTTGAGAGGTTTGAGTGCTGGGGTTCCCGTGGGTAGTCTGAGATGCTGCTTCCTTCACCAATGGACAACCCCTCTTGTTATGTCCCGTTTGTCCACATCTTGAGCAGTATTGTCTCAACCCGTGCTTTGTCAAAGACGTAGACGCCTTATTAACCTTTTCATAGGCAACCTTAGTCTGTTTTTTCTTAGGTCTTCCAGAGCACTTTATAAACACGGGAGGGTCAATTGGCAACGCATCTACCGTGATCCAATCTTCACTACTCGACAATGGGTGTATCACGGGTGCATATATCCTCCTCATTGTCTCAACATGATAACAACGGTCAACGTATTGATCAAATTCAACTCGGGCATTCATCAGACAAGCCGAGGCAAGGGCACAAGGTATGCCAAACAGGTCCCACTCAACACAACTACAAGTCTTATTTGTAAGGTCAACTTTGTACTGGTAAGCACTTCCAACTTTCACCTCATACTCACCTTGACCCACATATAATATGTTCATTCCTCTTGCAGATGCCTTGTTTTTCTTGATCTTCTCAAGCACATTTGACATCAGAGAGCCTTCATGTTTTGCAGCCTCGTGCCTCCAGTCCTGAAAATCTTTCATAATTTTCCGTCTCAAAGTCTCCATAAGCGTGACAAGAGGCTTATCCCTGGCTTCTAGTATCTTTGCATTCCAAGATTCACTGCAATTATTCACCACCAAATCATTCTTCGAATCTGAGTGGAATTCATACCTGCACCAAGTTTTGGTGTCAATCTTAGATAGGTACTCCCAAGCACCCCTGAAGTGTTGCTTTAGCCATTCCAGATGGGATTTGTGTCGATGGTAGTTGTACGCACACGCAGCTCCCCAAAAGCGCGACTTAATCCCTGCATCCGTATGGTTTTGGACTAACATATTCTGGTGAATATGTCTTGCACAAAACCTATGGTCATGCTTTGGCATGACATCCTCAACTGCTGATATCAACCCCTGAAACATACATTTTAGGTCAGATGAGTGTTAACAAAATGAGTGTTAATAAAACCATTCATACCTTCTGCCTGTCCGACATAAGAACCAAATGTTTATCGTCTCCAACATCACTTTTGACCAATTCAAGGAACCATGTCCAGGATTCCCTAGTTTCTGCCTCTACCCATGCGTAAGCAACAAGTAATACTCTATTATCTGCATCCCTGGTCACAACACTCAACATTTGATTCCCGTCCAGGCCCTTCAAGTGACAACCACCTAGACCGATGAATGGTCTACATGCCTTAAACCCATCTACACATGCCCTAAGACACATGTACAATCTCTCAAATTTGGGTCTTAGCGGGTTTGGGATTGGGTCAACTTGGATGAAAACTGAGCTCCCAGGGTTGTGCATGATGACAGTTGCTGCGTAGTCCCTCAATCTCTCAAACTGCCACACTCTATCTACTCGTAGCTTCTCTCTAGCAATTTGGATGCCTTCTTGGATGTTCCATCTCTTAACATCAAAATTATATGCTTTTTATATCTCATCTACAATGGTCATGCTTCTAACCCTGAGTTCATTCCTTATCAGCTCAATATAGTTCTTCGCTTTCCACTTCGCACCAAGCTTTCTACTTTTATACGCCTTCAGATAATTATGCTCGACAGTCAGGTGACGAAGTTGAAACGTTTTTTTTCCTAATCTAGTTTGACACCCACAACCCTGAAGGGACAATTGTGTACCCTGCAGTAAACAACCACCCTTTCAGCCAAATTTTTCTTGTTGAAATCCGGTTCATATCCCTCGTTGATGCTGTGGTCGACCATGTACTCACGGAATGCATGGGCATCCACGAACAATATCCCCAGCCTAAGTTCCTTCTTGGTCTTACCACAGGAATTCTCACCCTCCAATTCTTGGTCCACTATTTTATTTCTTCTCTCACTTGTCGCTTAATCCTCAACATCCGAGTTGGGTGGAGTTCTTAGTGTATCACTCGAGTACTGAGCCTCATTGAAGTTACTTGCATCCACCGCTTGAACAAAAGGAAAATTTTGCTCAGCGTCCATTCCAAGACAAGCTTCGACACCACTTAGATCATCGTATTCCTCATCCCTGTTATCGTTGTTGCTTTGTTCTGTCATTTGAAATTTCCCTTTTGACTTCACTGATTTACGTACGTTCCTATCGCCAGATTTGTAATCAGTCGACTCATCGTCCATTTGGGCATGCTTTCCTAGCTTAAAGGTTGGATCTGACACCAACGCAGAATCATAATCATCATCCTATGTTTTATCATCCAACTCATCGTCCCTTAAACCAGACAATTCGTCATCCATTGGTCTCTTCCCTTTGTCTTTCGACATTACTGATACAGGAAAATCACAGCATTGTCAGAACCGAACACACCAAATTAAGCATTGTCACACACCTAAACCGAACATTGGAACATCAAAATTAACATCTTTTCACCTAATAACCGAACATTGGCACATAAAAATAAGCAAAATCCACCAAATTCAACATCTTTTAGCATAATAACCGAACATTGGCACAGACAAATCCAGCAAAACCGCAATACAAACAACATTCTCAAACACATAACTCTATAAACAGCATACTCAAACACATAAACCACACAAAGGACCCGACTTTCGGCCATAAACCCAAAGAAAACAGTAAGCCGAAAGGTTTTCACGAAGCCACAACACCGAAAAGCGGATGATCGGGTCTCCTTTCTTACAGAGGAAGATGGACTTACCGAAGGAAGATGGAGCATTGCAAACACTGCTGTAACTTCGACCGTGTACGGGCTGGACCTTCATCAGAAGGGATTTGGAGGCTGGAACTTCAACTTACCGAAGTCGAAATTGAAAACCCCTGTTGCTAGGAACTCCAAATCTCCACACGGTCTTCAACTCTGCACCAGTTACAAAGGGATGACAAGACTTCCTTTCACAAAAACCGAATATTAAGTAGAAAGGAACAAGAAACATCCTAGAGGTATTTAGGTCATTTCAGATTTTTTTTTCATTAAAAAATTAAAGGGTGAAGGTCTCATGCAAAAAATGTGACCAACTAACGGGACAATCAAACGGTAACTGGACGGAAGGTTCAATTACCACCATTTTGCAATATATTATACAAAATACAATCACCAAAAAACAAGTTATACCAAGAACCATTTTCGTCAAACATGATGAACGTTTTTCAGACTTTTCCTTTTTACCTACATATACCTGAAATAAATAAATAAATATGGAATTGTCCTCGGTTTTTTAAAAGGAAAAAGTTTGAAAATGATCTAACATGATTGCACAAAATGGTTTTTCAAACCAAAATGTTTTGAATGGTTCAAGATGTTTGAAAATGATGTTAATTGGTACCTCTGTTATTTTTCTGTTAAAAATTTCGTTAAATATTTTTTATATTTACAAAATTAACTAAATATTTTTCTAAATGTTACAATTAAACTCTACAAACTTATAGTAATGTTACAAATAAGTCCCGACTCGATTCGAGCTACACCGAGGGTCCCCTAGCCAGGGTCTGAACCTAGACCAGGTCACCCAACCCTTGAGATCTGGTCTAGACTCGGACCCAGACCATAGGATCCCCGATTGGATCACAATTTGGTTAAGCGACCTGATCTAGGTTCGGAACCAGACCATTGAACCCCTGATTGGGGCCAATCGGGGGTCCTATGGTGTGGGTCCGAGCATAGACCAGGTACCCAAGGTTTAGCGACCTGGTCTGGGTTTGAGCCCTAGCTAGGGACCCCTGGTGTGGCTCGAATCGTGTCTAGACGTTTTTGTAACATTAATATAAGTTTGTAGGTTTTAGTTGTAACTGTTAGAAAACTACTTGGTAAATTTTGCAAATATAAAAATTATTTAACGAAAGTTTTTAACAGAAAAGTAACGGAGTTACCAATTACCATCATTTTATAACATGTTGGATCATTAACTATTACAAAAAAACATGTTGGACCAATTACCATTTTGTGCAAACATGTTAGACCATTTTCAGACTTTTCTTTTAAAAAAATACGAAAGTATACCTACTCGTGAATGAGATTCGCGAGTGAACATAAAAAGCATCACACGTGAATGTCATTCATGGGTGTCTTTGGTCGATGATCTCTCTCCTCCTTTTGTTATTCAAAGCCGGTAAAACTTTCTCCTTTTGTCATTTTGTGCTTCCTTTTTTTTTGTCGTTTCTCATGTTTTCTCTCTCTCTCTTTTATCTTTTGTGAAGCCTTTACCTCCACCCGCAAATACGACTTATAAGTTCACCCGCGAATGGTATTCACGTGTGGTAAAAAAAAAGCTCCTACTTTCGTATTTTTAAAAAATTGAGAACATTTTCGTCTTTATTTATTTATTCAGGTATATGTGGGTAAGAAAATTCGAAGGGTAGCTCGTTGCAAAATGTTCAAAGTTCAGGTAGCTCCTTGGTAATTAACCCATATTTCTTTTACATTGTACAATATACAAAAGGATAAAATACGACATCACCACCTAATGTTTGACCAAATTTTCAATTTCTCCAATAAAGTTTAAATCGTAAAATTTCATTAACTCATGTGTTGACTAAAGTGTAAGTTTGCCCCATCCGTCAACCTTTCCTTCCAAATTGAACAGAATAAGTTTTGAAAATTGAAAAATAACAAAAATGTCACAATTTAACTAGTCCAATCTTTTTCAAATGTTACAATTGAGTCTTGATTCAATCGGGACCCGATTGAACACCAATCGAGGGGGCTCGGGTCTGGATCTTGACCCAGACTAACCACCGAGAGTAACATTTGAAAAAAGTTTGAAAGGGTTAAATTGTGATATTTTTAAAATTTTACATTATTTTTGCATTTATTTTCAAAACTATTTCTGTTAAATTTGGATGAAAAAGTTGACGGAGGAGGCAAACTTACAATTTGACTAAACATGAGGGAAGAGAAAGTTACGATATAAACTTTAGGAGGGAAAACTGAAAATTTGGTCAAACATTATGGGGAATGTGATATTTTACCCATATCAAAATATATAACCAAAGTCAAAAAATTTCTCTAATTATAATAGTACTTTTTGAAAGTAGAAGCAATAAAATATTTAAAATTTTCTTATGGTAATAAATAATATACTATAATAATAAATAAATAAAATAATGACAATAATTGAGAAGATGAGATAAAATGTGAAACGTGTTGTAAGGGGAGATGAAGAGATCCATAAGAATTCTAGAGCTTGTGGAAGTACACGTGGCTAATCCATATCATTGATGGTTACAAAATAAATTCAACCACCACTAAAAATATTTATTTTTGAGAACTAAGCAACTCAAAATCTTATGTGTTGTAATTATACAAGTTTTAACCAATATATATATATATATATATATATATATATATAAATTCTTATTTGTTTTGTTGTATAGAAACACAAAAATATGTTCATGTTGGATATTAGGCGATACAGTGGTGTTCCGATACTTATCCCGAAAAATACAAATAAGCACTCAGACAAATGACGAACACTCAAACAGAAGGTGAGTGTGTAAGTTAATATCCTCCAGCCCTCGTCTAGCTCAAGTCTTAACGTCTAGAGAACTCAGGTCCATCCTTCCATCACAATGCATAAATCTTGTGTAACGGCTTTCCACATAATTCTCTTATTAAAGATAAAATATTATTTATTACCTATAAAGATATATCAAATTAAGATATTGTATACAAATATATATCTTATCACTAAGTGATAATGACCTATCTAATATCCAAATATAGAACAAGATATACAAAATATATCTGTAAGGTAAAATGGTCTAATGTTGATTTGGATGTTAGGGATCACAAGTATATAAACCCCTTCCATCTTTTACATTTGGTAACTTTCGCATCCATTATTATTTTCATATACACACCTCATTTAAGCATCAGAGACGGACTCGAATGAACACCTCTACTCGTTCCCTTTTGTAAGGGATGGAATCAACTAACATCGGATAAGATCAATCTCAAATTCACAGAACCAACTCCGAACAAGTATCATGGTTGATCATGGTACTTTGTACCAACATTTGACATTGTTAATGAGAATCAAACAAAAGGTTATTGAAAACTTGTGTAGCAGTAAGCATGAGCAAACATGTGAGGAAGGAACCCAAGGAACTTCTGAACCTACCCCCGTGTGCATTCTGGCCACCGCAGAGCCCGTTTGCGACCCCTCACCACCAAACAGCCCTGCCGCTAACTATAGACCCAATGCATCCACATCCAACAGAACCCTCAAAGAAGATAAGTATGGATTTTTCACAACCACCTATGCAACAATTGTCAGGCATTATCATTCAATCTTGATATCTCAGTCTAATCACACCAAAAATGTTTGCTACTTTGGAGATGTTCATCGAATAGACCAAACGTCAAGCATCTACCTATCAAGAGACCGCGACACAGTATCCAAACGACTTACAAAAATAACTCTATTCATCGACCCAAGTGGGAGGCAACCTCTAGTATCTGGATAGGTGCACTGACGCACTCCGCTCTCCCAAACATACCGACAAAACAAGGATCAAACACAACATTCAAATCAATAAGTTCTCAATTTTATCCTCTAAGATGACTGATCAACCACTCTTTAACCTCAACAAAATTGAAGTATTAATAAACAAGAAGCCGAAGAGACAAAAAGACAATAATGACAACCTTAAGAGTCAAGGTACCCCATCAGTGCATCCCTTTCTTAGTTGCGATCAAAACCCCTAAGGATGAGGTGATAAGAGAGATCCTCGAATACAGGGGAGTACACAACCCAATTTTGCACAAAGCCTCCCTTCTAGGAAGAATTCACGACCACAACTATATCACGTTGTTGTTCCCATCAACATTGTAAGGCATAATTTCCTCAGGGTTCTTCAAATTACCGCCAACGTTTATCAACTTGTGGGAGGACCTCAAACTAAAATTCAAGCATATGGGTGAGTGTCAATTAGTGAGAAATGTGGTTTCCCTAAACGATGAAAAGAAAATTTTTGGAGAGGTTCTGACTTATTTTTACAAAACATTCTACATGAGTGTTGACCTCTAGAACTAGGCCACTAAAAGGGTAAGAAATGTCTATCGTGTTAAATCCATCAAAACACTAAAAGAGATCACTATCAAACCAAGGGACATATAGACATAGATAAGGCAGACAAGGCAACAAACCTTCCCACACCAGTGCAAGAGCTAAAGCAGGAAGAAAGAAGAAAAAGAGTCAAAGACCTGAGCACTCTCACAAACAGAGAAGTCTTGATAGTTTTAGCCAGGATGAAGAAGCAAGCAATATTAAGTCTTGATAGTTCCAAGAAACAAAAACACATCATTGGGTTGCAACTTGAACAATTTTGACCGATTCCACAGGTCGAAAGGCTACAACGCCAATGACTGCAAAATCCTGAGAGAGACATGATACAAAGGGGCCTCCTAAAGAATGTGGTTGCTGAAAAAGAATGCATCCACTCACTAACCCTACAACTAAACACTCCACAAACAGATAAGGTATAACCGATTTCCTCCCATTAATGTCATATCGGTAGGATTCACGACATAAGGCAAATGAAACAGAGCACGAGAAGTTTACGCCCCAAACTCTCCACGACAGTATAACTTGGAAAAAAGGCAATAGGCCATAATATGATGCGTGATGTCCTTCTCGAAATATGATATCATTCATGTTACAACACCCCACGAAAACGCCATTGCCATTAGGTCTAGCAATGGTGCGTGTATGATAAATACCATCTTTAACCAGATAGCATAATCCTAACCATAACCACGATTTTACCCTGTACCTATATTCAAAGTATTCATATTTTATTATAGTATTTGTAAAACAAAGTTTGATGTTTCTAGTCGTAGAAATAACTTAACAATTAGAACACTCTAATGTCAATACATTCGATTTAAACCAAATTTGACATACATATTGAACTCTCTTTACTTGATATGTATATATATATATACGGATATGGTTATAACCATGATTATGAATCAAATACCATAACCATTATGGCTAGAAAAATTATTATCAGAACTGCAATCCACCATAATGGTGCAGTTAATAACATAAATATATGGTGCAAAAAACCACGACTTTTTGGATTTTCACGGCACCATTACTGAACCTAATTGTCATAGCCGACAAAATAAATGAATTCGACATAAAGAGAATTTTGGTGGACGGAGGGAGACCAACATATTATTTTACTAGACACCTTCAAGAGTATGGGACGCAACAAGAAAGAGCTCAAGAACATGAAGTCACTGACATGCCACAAAGAAGTCCAATGCCTGAACGATCGACTAGGTGCATTAAATGCTTCTCATCCAAGCTTTTCATTAATGATGGCGAAGTAGATAGTAAAGTTAAGTGATTTCAAAATCACTAGCACCAAAGGCTACCCTAAAAGGAAAATCGCTTGCAGACTTCGTATTAGACAATTGTAAAAATGGACTAACAAACGTAGTACATGAACAACCATTGGACGCAACAGAAATGTGGGAGATGCATATATACAAGTTATCCTCCAAAGATGGATTATTTTCCCTATTAATGTTGACTCCACCAACATGCAAGTCCTTAATATATGCAATCATCCTTACGTTCAAAGCGACCGACAACAAAATCTAATATGAAGCCTGAATCACTGACCTACAACTAGCAAAAGAGTTGGCCATAAAATCACTCTAAATAAAATGTGACTCCCAGATAGTGTTCAATCAAATCAAACCTAAATACGCGATGAAAGGAAAAAAAAAAGTGATGAGAAAGTACTTGAGCACTGCACAAAAGTTGATTAGAGGAATCAAAAACTTCTCAATTGAAGATGTATCAAGGGTGAAGCCTAAAACCGTGTGCCAGCAACCAAAGTCCAAGTCATCAAATTTTTAAGAATAAACATATTCTCTAGGTATGGCCTCCCTAGGCTTAAAATTGGAAATGGTCCTCAGTTTTGCGGAAAATAAACTTCAAATAAAATGGCATTGCAAAGAAGTGCACATCGAGCATCGCTTTGAGTCGGTTCATCATCGGGTAATGTCCCTACAAGGAGCGCAGAAAATCCAAAACTCCCCTGGGGAAAAGAAGTACCGCCTCTTGTAGTTGGAGTTGGTCAACGAAAATTTGTCCACCAACAAAGCACTAGTGTCTGAATCCCACGACTCTCGCACTCGCCATTCTTTGAAACTAGTTGACCTCACCTAAAAAGGATGAATAACTTGCTCTTCGTTATGGGGGCCGAAGAATCATCAAAATAGATTCAAGGAATACCCCCACTCACAATGCGGACACAAAATTCAAAAACATACCCACATTTTGAGGGCACTAGGAGCCAACTACAATGAGTAGAAGATGTAGTACTAATAGATCTCCTTACGGTCAAACCTGTAGGCAAATAGCAAACCAACATTGATTTGGGCGTAGTAAATATACACCTCACCCTCCTTAGAGTACTACAGTCGCATGCAAGGGTACCTAGGACGCTCTACGTTGCATTTGACCCTCTATAGTCATAATACTTTAAACTAGTCTGGCCCAACTCATTCAACTTCACATCTACAAAAAAAAATAGATATAACAAAAGTCGTGGAAGGTTTAAAACCAAGATTTTACCTGCAAAAAGGCTACCTATAATAGAAAACGGGGGCACGTTGTTAATGAGCCTTTATGAGACCGACGCTTATGAGGATAAGCTGACAGCAGACAAAGTAAACACGACCAGGGGAGTGGAAGAAGATTATACTTTGTGGGAATGCTTTTATGATCAAACAAAGTCTCGAATGTAAAGGCAAAGAGCTTTCAGCAAAATTGTGAACACAAAAATCTCTGAAAGTTTGGGACAAATGAAAGGGCAAAAGGCCTGCAACTCCAGTCAAAAGAGTATTTATACTCGGAAGGATAAATAAAACCTAAACTAATTTCATTGTGTAAAATGGGTAGACGTGAAAATTTGTGTAAAAATGTAACTACCCATTATTCAGCAATAGACAACTGTCATTAAAACGACAACCCCTTACTGATGATATCTTGGGGAAGAATGAAGAGCATAAAGCATGAGAGACATTAAATAGCAAGGAAGAGCAGAGGCTTGGGTGCACCCATCCGTATTATAGACAAACCCTTGTAGCCATATGTGAGCATTCTAATGGGTACATCTAATGAGGAGAGAAGAACTGACGATTAAAATACGTATGTGAGGGATTATCCTAAACAGATTATGAAGAGTCCCAATGAATCAGAGTGGCCAAGATAAACGGAGACCACCTTTACCCTCCAATATATAAGGAGGCATAAACAGGAACCATCGCAACAAGTTCCTTACTCTAAACCCATACAAATTATGTTGAGGAAATGGTAGATAAGAGTTACTAGGAATATTGCCTAGATCGAGACCCTTCTTAATTACAGCCCTTGCAAGGTTGGATTCAAGGACTGATCCTGGACCAAGCTTCATTCCTTCTAACAATTATCACCAAATAAAAGTACTTTCCAAGGAAAGGCCGAAAACTATACTTTGAGAATTTTTACGAACACTAGAAGTTTGGCAAAAGGAAGCTTGGGACGATCAGAAGGTTTGCTAAAGGCAGTCCCAAACCTATAAAAAAGTCTCACCAAAAAGTAACACAAAAGCGGCAGGAAGAGTTCATATAAGATTATAAAGGACGAAAGTGACCTAGTGATTACAAAAAGCTTCTTTGACGAAACAAAGAACAATTCCAAATTATCGGTGTAGTACACAAATACACTGGTAGTTATCGCTAAAACAAGATACCTGTAACTCGAGATCTAACTTTACGCCTTGATTGTCACGACACAAATACTTCCACTTTCACATGCGCACGGTGCTAACCAACGAACTCCTTACACTTCCTAAAAAAACCTAACCCCTTAGGAAGAATGATGAAGTGTACAATTGAACTTAACAAGTTCAAAATTCATTTAAACAAAAGATTACAGTAATAGGACATGAATTAGCCGACTTCGTGACGGATAGTACAGGTAACAACCTCCCTAACACGGCAGAGGCCACGCCAAAAGAAACACCACCTTTTTGGGAACTTTACATCGATAAGTCCTCATCCATAGGGTAAGCCTACGTGATACACTATTGTCTTGACATTTCAAGTGACCAAAATCGAGGCCAAGTGTGAAACTCTTGTCATGGAACGGTGTATGGCAAAAGGAATAAACATAAGCTTGCTCATAGTAAAATGTGACACTGAACTGGTCGTCAACCAAGTCAAGGGTGAAGTCTATAGACTACTTCTCCAGGTGGATCCAAGCAAAGGCAATGACCTCCATCACCGAATTCCAAGTAATAAAATTTCTAAGGGATGACATCTTTTCATGATATAGGGTGACCCGAATCCTCATAAGCGACAATGAACCTCAATTTGTGGGAAAATAACTAAATTGGTTGTGTTGTGTTCGTAGAGATGGGAAAGCATAAGTTGCCAACAAGGTCTTCTTAGTTTGACTAAGAAAGAGTGTCATAGCCCTAATGAACAACTAAGTCGATGAATTCGACAACGTACTTTGGGCGTTTAGAACAACGGCTAAAATCGGCACAGGTGAAATGCCTTTCTGGCTAATTATGGTACCGAAGCAGTCCTCCCAATAAAAATTGTGATTACCCTCCCACAAGGTACAACACTTCGACCAAGGACCCAACCATATCGAAAGATGAACAGATCTCAACTTAACAGATGGCAAGCGCTAGAGGTAGGAGGAAACCCAAGCAAAAATGAGTTTCGACACAAATTTATACTTCAACGAGAAAGTATGGGTCTAACACTTCTTCGAGGGTGAGATGGTTATGAGGCGAGACGAACTCAACAACCTGGATCAATGCGATAAACTCTCCGCAAAATGAGAAAGATGGTATAAAATTATTAAAATTGTGTCACCTGACTCTAACTACATAGCGGATATGGATGGAATAAAATAACCTTGCGTTTTAAAGTCGAGCACTTCAAAAGATTGCTTGCGTGATCATTATAGATTCCTTGCATGATCAGTATTACATGATTGTATTTCTTACATTTGTGATTCAAATAACGAAATACCACTCAATTATACAATAACAACTACCGAGAGCAAGGATCCCAAAAACCTAGTGCTGGAGAGCAAACTAAAAGTCACCTTATAACGAAGTGTATCAACAAGAACTTCATTATAACTATCGACTAAAGTCATCCCAGGACCGAGCGTAGTAAAAAATTGTTGTAGCGGTTGACCTATCACATTATAACCAAGCAAGAAAAAAAAATTATAGTCGTCGACTTAAATTCACCATGTAACCATGCAACTAAATATAAGATTATATTAATGCAACATTTTATGAATATAATTATTTTATCAATATATTTCTAATTTTTTTCATAAGTTTAGTTCTCTATATTTTTTTTAATTAAAAATATCTATTAATAGGTTTTAGTATGTATAATTAATTAAAAATACATTGATTATACCTTTTTAAATAGTGTTATGAAATTATAATCATTGTGCACATAACTATGATAGTGCTGTAAATTAAAGTCAAAATACATCTCCAACTGTGAACTCATATTGAGGGTTTTTGTTGCGCCGTTTTCTGAATTGAGGAGCATCCTTCAGTATATCTATTGCCTTGGTCTCAGCATCCTTATCATTGATATATCTGACCAATGCATCATATGCTTTTGCTGATATATAACGATTGCCCTGAAGAGATACCAGAAGTTGCTTAGCTTCATCCATGCCCCCCTTCTGCTTCAAGTAATCGATGCAAGAACCTAAGGTAACACAATTTGGCCTCCATCCAACAGAACCTGCTGCTATCGCGTTCTTTAGGGTTTCCAATGCCTTCGAAGTATACTTCTTTAAACAATACCCATACGCTAAACGATCCCACAGACTCGAATGTGGCTTCTTTCCCATAGCCAATATTTTTTGTAAATACGATTCAGCTTTCTTCAACATGCCTTTGTCGCAATAAGCTTCAACCATAACTCTTGGAAGTCTAATATCATGATATGTTTTACCGTAATCCCATTCCGTTAAGATTTTCTCTGCACCTTCAATATCATCCAATCTCAAGAGCGACGTTATCATGGTGAAATAACATGTGCTAGAGATATGTCCCATCCTCTTATACAAATTCCAGAGGCGATAAACTTCATCCTTATTACCGATTCCTGCACATAGAGTGATAAGGATTTTATACCCATGCTTCTCTTTGTTTTGTTGAATGAGCCACTCTGCTTTCTTGAGCATACTCGATGCTTTCTCGGTTAACCCACATTTAGAATACCCATTTGCTACAGAAACATAAGAATTCCACTGCACAGAAATAATTGGGTCAATTTCCATCTCCACTAAGAGCTTCTCCATTCCTTCCATGTCAGATGCCTCTGCATAAGCACTTAAACGAATGTTATATGTGTAGCAGTCCCAATTCATGCCACTTTCTATCATCTCTTCCATCAAGGTGTCCATTTTGTCATGCTGTTTAGTTTGTGAATAAAGCTTTAGCATAACATTATAGTAAAGTGCAATCATTCTGAACCCAGATTCCCTCATCTTCTTCATGAGAGTCTCTGCCTGTTCTATGTTGCGATCTCGTGCGTAGCTTGCTAACAGAGCACCATACACTTTGAAATCTTTTTGATGTGCAGGGATTGCATTGAAGAAATTGAGTGCCACTTGTAAACCGCGGACTTGTGAAATTAAATCCAACCGAACCGCCATATCAGCAGGTAAAAATTCATAATTCATTGTTTCTGCCATCCAATCTGATACCTGATCCACAGAGAAAACAAAGATATTGGGTTTAGTCAAATCTAAAAGACTAAAACTCATCTGATCTGTTGAGTAATGAGTCTATTGGTCTCCATATTTCTTTCACCAATGCATACCAAGTTCCCCTATAACATATGTAGAATGAAAACTCTGAACCCGTGTATACAAATAATTTTTATTCCCCGTAGTTTGAAATTCATAAGAATTCAGCAAACAATTTGGACTTATTGCTAACATGAACTGCCTTCTCATTCGAAAGTTAATCCTCTTCTCCAAATGGAAGAAAGCAAACAGCCCTACAGATAGAATCCATTCACAGTTCATCGCTTTTGGTTTCAGCATTCTCTACTGTATAGTTTCCTCAAATATTCACAAACAAAGCATGTAATGCTATCACTATAAATGAAAATTTGATTCCAATCACCAATTTGCAGCTAACATTCGACAACACTACTTCAATTTTTTCATAAATAGAACCGTAGCAGCAGCATCAATCAGAACTGTATGAAGAACCAAACAATGAAATTCATATCGGTATCAGAGACACAACCTGGAGAGCGTGCTTCCAGCGTTTGGCCTTTCTGAGGCGCATGATGATCAATTTGAGCTCCGAATCTGTAATCGGTTTCCCGTCTTCTTGCCATTTTCGCAGAGATCTTACAACTGAAGAATCCCCACGGTCACCGTCACGGATAATCCTCTGGCAAAGTGTATAATCACCTGAAGCGCGTGAGGGTATTACAGCATCTGCAGAGTAGAAAATGGCCTTGTAAGACCTAGGAATGATGCTTCTCTTGGCCAAATTCAAACGAAGAAAATTCATCTAGCGTGGGTCTTCTAACTCGATGCTATCAAAGATCAAACCATTTTTTCCCGTCTAGGGTTCTGGCAGAGAGGGGCTTAAGGACCATTGTCGTTTATTTAAAATTGAATCAAAAATATTATTATATTCAATTTAATCTCAAAATTAAATATGTTTGTTCTATATTAGACTCTCATTATCATACACATCCAAGATAAAATCTAGCGCTTGGCATACAGGCAAAGAACAATCTCCCCGCAAGTCTTTTTTTTTTTTTTTTGGCCAAAGGATAATTTGATAAATTAAACACAGCCCCATAAGGGGCAAACCGAGTTAGATACATCATGGTTAAGAAGAAATAACAAAGGGGATGGGGGGGTGGACACCCAAACATGGTTAGTCATCCTCGTGATAGCTTGTTTCGCCGCCCAGTCTGCGCACTGGTTTGCTGATCTCGGAACGTACTTCCAAGAGACTTCCCCGATCGAGCATGCAAGGTTTCAAATATTTGATATAATAGTGCTGGTTCGCCAAGCCCTCTGCAGCCCCTTTAGCTGATCAATGACACCTTTGGCATCAGACTCCACTTCCACAGAGGGCCAGCTGTTCTCGATCGTGAGCTGGACCCCGAGGAGTATCGCCTTTGCCTCAAGGCATTCTACGTTGTCCGCCAATTCAGAGCCTAGGCTGCCCCCAACAAGAGACCCCGCTGAGTCCCGAGCCAAAGCTGCCAGACCTCCCCTTCCTGAGTCGCGAGACCAGGCTGCATCGCAGCTGATCTTGATCACCGTTGGGGGTGGCCTAACCCAGTGGATATGAGAGGCTTCGATGCTCGGGACAGGCTGGTGATGAACGTCTTCATTTGTGCCTCCGTGAGCCAACGTCTGCTTCGCGAGCCTGCAGTCCTCCAACAGCAGTCTGACACGCCGAACCACAGCAGCAGGGTCCAGATGTCTTTGCTGAAAAACAAGCTCACATCTGGCCCTCCAGATCTCCCAACATGCGATAAGTATAGTTGCCCACCTGGAACCAGTTCTTTGTCTGGATGGCAGACCATCCTTGCTCCTGCGCATCAGCCAAAGGTCTATCGAGCTGCACCCTTCCTGAGGGTCGTCCAGGCCTAGTAAGTCCCTCCATACCTGAGTGGTCCAGCTACAACCAAAAATGAGGTGCTCGTAGGACTCCCTTGCATCACAGGACGGGCATTTTGGCTCCACCTGAACTCCTCTTCTGGCCAAGACGTCTCGAACAACGATCGCACCCTTAGCCAGCTTCCAGGCAAACACCCTGATCTTAGGAAGTGTCGATGAATTCCAGATTTCCTTCCATAGCCCCTGCACCTGTGGATCCACCTGGCCAACCGAAGGCTGCATGCTATACATGTCCTTCCCTCGAATGAAGTGGTATGCAGATTTCACCGAATATTGTCCACCTCTCTCGAACGGCTAGCACCATTCATCTTCTCTTTGCACCAGAGGGATGGGTACCTGTAAAATCGCAGTGGCCTCCTCCTCGGTCACCTGGTTCCTTACAGTAGCTTCGTTCCAGTTTCTGGTTGAAGGGTCAATCCAGTCGACAAGCCTAGTGTTAGCTTGCACCTCCGTGATCGGTTGCGCTCCAAGCCTGCAGTGGAACCTACCCGGGATCCATGGATCGACAAAGGGTCTGATAACCCTTCCATCTCCCACGTTCCAAACCGCTCCATGCATGACAGCGTCCCTACCCGCAAGCAGACTATGCCACGCCCACGATGAGTTGTTTCCTTTGGAGGCCTGAGAGAATGGCACGGATGGAAAGTACAGGGCTTTAAGAACCTTAGCCCACAGAGTAGCTGGTTCCTCAAGGAGTCGAGTCGCCATCTTACCGAGTAGAGCGAGGTTGAAGACCTCCAATTCCCGGAAACCAAAACCCCCGGCCTGTTTTGACATCGTCATCGAGTCCCATCTTGCCCAATGAATTCTCCGGTCTTCGTTCGCCGCTCCCCACCAAAAACGGGCTATTTGTGCATTAACCTTCGTGCACCAAGTCTTAGGGAGCTTGAAGACACTCATGGCATACGTCGGGATAGACGTGATGACCGCCTTAATAAGAACCTCTTTCCCGGCATTGTTGAGGAGACGATGTTTCCACCCTGAAATCTTAGAAGTAATCCGGTCTTGGAGGAAAGTTAGGGCTTCTACCTTTGACCTACCCCAAATAGAAGGTAGGCCTAGGTATTTCCCCGGGTTTGATGCAATCCTCATACCAAAGACGTTTGCAATCTCCTCATGATGAACATTCAAATCGTCTCCTCTACAGTAAATCGTGGATTTTGAGAAGTTTACCTTTTGGCCCGAGGCAAGGCAATACTCCTCAAGTGTCTCCTTTAAGACTCTAGCATTCTCGACCTCCCCTTTGATGAAAAATAACGAGTCATCTGCAAATAGCAAGTGGTGGATCTCTGGACTGCTCCTTCTAGGTTTAATCCCTTGAAGCTCCTTAAGAAGGACCTTCTGTTCGACTCTCCTGGATAAGACATCAGATACAAGAATGAATAGGTAAGGAGAAAGTGGATCTCCTTGCCTTATACCTCTTGTTGGCTTGATTTCTCTGGTAGCTTTCCCATTGACTCCCACCCGGTATGAAACAGTTGAGATACACTCCTTTATCCAATTCACCCAAGTGCCCTGGAACCCTCTCCTTTCAAGAACCGCAAGGAGGAAGTCCCATTCAATCCTGTCATAGGCCTTTTGCATATCTATCTTTAGGGCACAATCATGCAAAGTCCTTCTTTGATCTCGCCTCCTATCAGTCCTCATGTAATGAAGCATCTCATGCGCTATCAAGATATTATCCTGAATATGTCTACCTGCAAAGAATGCACTCTGATAGGGGGTGATAAGTTCTTTTAAACAGGGTTTTAATCTGTTTGCTAGAACTTTAGAGACAATCTTATAACCAAAGTTACATAAGCTAATAGGTCGAAAATAAGAAGCTGACTCAGGATTAGTAACTTTGGGAATCAGGGTAATAGCGGTTTGGTTTAAAAAATGGGGGAGTTTACCTGAATGAAGGAAGGCTTTGACCATGGTGATGATGTCTGGGCCTAGCACCTTCCAGTTCCTTTGGTAGAAAGATCCCGTGAAACCGTCTGGACCCGGAGCCCTAGACCCCCCCAATTGAAAAACCGCCAACCTGACCTCCTCACCCGTGACCTCTTTTGTAAGCTCCTCATTGACCACCTGTGATATGTCCCTAGGAAGACACCCCAAGAGGTCCGAATTCAGTTCATTCCAAGTTGCAGCCCCTTGAAGCCGATCCTGGCTCTGATCAGATGTGAACAAAGTCGAGAAGAAGGAGTGGACTTCCCGCATGATCTCCCTCTCCTCCTCAATCCACCGGCCATCCGCATCCCTGATTCTAACAATCTTGTTCCTCCTCCTTCTATCGAGAGTTGTTTGGTGAAAGAACTTGGAGTTGCGGTACCCGTGATTTAACCACCTAACCCTCGATCTTTGTTTCAATAGATCTCCTCGAGCTTCCAAAGTGCGTTCAGATTTGACTTGAGAACACGACTCTCAATTATGGAAACCTGGTTCGGTGGTGCATCTCCAAGGATAGCAAGTTGTCTTTTGATCCTATCAATTTCCCTTTTATTGTTTCCAAAGCTCCTTCTACTCCAACTAAGAAGGTCCGATCTGCATTCATCAAGTTTGATTTTGAGGTCATCCACCCCTTGCAAGCGACCACTGCCCATCCAAGCCTTCTTGATGACTTCGAAGCACTCGGGTTTCTCAAGCCACATATTCTCGAATTTAAAACTTTTCCTTCCTGTAGATTCTGATCGGTCCAAGATCAACGTAATGGGAGCATGATCCGAACCGATGAGAACCCCGTTGATGCATTGGGCACATTTGAAGACCAAGCCACATTTGCAATGACTTGGTCCAACCTCTCAACAATACGCGCATTCCCGACTCGGTTATTTGACCACGTATGCATTTGGCCTTTGAAACCGATATCCCCCATCTCAATGTCATCAAGAAGATTAGTAAAACCGTCAATTTTCCTTTGCTCTTTTCTACGACCTCCGATCTTTTCCCCGTGGTTTGCAATATCATTGAAATCGCTGAAGCAAACCCACGGATCCGACCGACCCCTACCAATCATCCTGAGCCGATTCCAAACATGACTCCTTCGGTGAAAATCAGCATCACCATACACCCAAGAAACATACAAGATCACGCCTGACTCAAGTAAAGTAACCACAGAATCAATAATGTTTTTGCTAATGTGATTACATTGAATAGAAACATCGTCATTCCACCACAAAGCTAATCCTCCACTAGACCCAATCGGGTCAACATACACGCCATGATCCATTCTAACCTCTCTCCGCACCCGCTCACAAGAACTATCCGGTTGTTTTGTCTCCATCAAGAAAACAATAGAGGGTCGGATAGTCCTTATGTGGTCTTTTAGCTGGCGAACCATCAAGGGAGACCCCAACCCTTGACAGTTCCAACTTAGGAAGCTCATTGGTTCCGTGTGGCTGTTTTGGGACAGCCACCAGAACCTCTCTTTGTCGGGGTAGATGAAGTAGAACCTGGACCTGCACTGGAGGTACGGGTCAGTTGTTTCCTGGCAGGATCGGGCCTATAGACTCTCCTGGTCTTCAGAGGGACATTTGATATCCCTTCCTTAGTCGGTTTGGTCCTAGTCGGAAGGGGGGGGGGGGTTGGGCTTCACAGCTTGGGAGTTTGGATGTTATCTTCCTCTTCTTTGCTCGGTTTGGGACCTGATCAGACTCTTCGGAGACGATGTCCTCCCCCAAAGTAAGCAAGGGGAAGGACTGTGCCTCTTCAAGTTGGCGTGAATGCATCAGTGGCGGTTGAGCGATCGGGGACGGGGTTGTTATCGGAGCCAGGTTCAGGTCCACCAGCAAACTTATCTGAGGGAAGGGAGCCATTGAAAGATGCAGGTCAGGATCCGGGTGATAAGGTAAGCACAAGGTAGGTTTGGGGGAAGAGGGTGGGGGGAGAGCTAGCACAGTATGGTCAGGGTGGCAGGCCGAGGGAAGAGGGGGGCCAACAACCGGAGAGGGGAGGGAGGGGGGTTGCCTAAGGGGGTGGGCCAGCAGGGAGCTCAGGCTGGGGGCTACACAAGGTTGGGGGGTATGTGGCTTAGGGGTGGCGGATGTGGATGGGGCAAAGTTGCTAGGGCAGGGGGTGGTGATGAGGTGGTTTGGAATGGCATTGGTTGGGGGATAGGCAGGATTCATAGGCACGCTAGGTCCGAAACTGGGCTTGTGGTTTATGGAAGTGGGGTGATGGGGTAAGGGGTTCCTAGGCTCAGCTGTGACCGGCTCGACCCGAACAGTAGAGGCACCACTGGGTGGCAAAGTGCACGGGACCTCCAGATGCTCGGTTTTTATGACAAATCCCCTACTCCCTTGTTCGCTGGACCCTCCCTTCATGAGGTCCCTCCACGAGGTCCTACTGCTGTTCCTTTTCATCACCTGGGCTCCATTTCCTCCCCCAAGTTGGTGCCAAGCCACATTTCGCTTTGGCCTGACACCCACAAGCCAGGGGCCGAACATGGGGGTTCCTGGTGACACCTCTGACATAACGATCTCTGCATGACAGAATTGCGAATTATGACCCAGTTTCCCGCATCCGTAACAAAAGTCCGATAGCCGCTCGTACTTGATGGAGGCCCATCTGTCGACACCCATATCATCCGACCACCAGAAGCCAGGGAACAGAGGACATCTTACTTTGAGCTCAGTCTTGATACGCATGAAACCTCTGCTCTGCATATCAGCATCCTTTTCTAATTCCTGACAGACACCCAGGCTTGTGGCAATATGGCGAGCATTATCGGCATTCAACATGTTTAAACTAAGGCCATGGACCTGAGCCCAAATCTTGACCAGGTCGAAGTCAACATCAGATGCATTAAGGCTAACCTGGCTCGGTCGGAGATTGAGGCAGTGACCGTGTATCATCCACGGACCCATGTCCAAGATTATGTCCCTGTCTTTCTCACAGGCGAACTCAAATGCCATTATTCCTTCCTCAACATCAGACATCTTCACCGAAGTGATGCTTGCCCATGCAAGCTTCAGGACGCTACAGACAGCAGCATTCTTGACGTGCCTTTGGGCAATCATCTTCCCAAAAACTCTGAAACCATTATGTTGGAGGGGGGGGGGGGGGGTCGGGTAACCAGGCTCATCTTGTTTCTACGGAGGATCTCTCCACCAGCAGGAAGCGTAGGATCGCTCATCTTGAAGACAGCCCAGACACCTTCACTATCGCCTCCACCAACCTGCAAAACAGTATAGAAAAGAAACATAGAAAAATGAAGAAGCTAGAGTGGGACAGAAGGCAGCGTAAGCTGGGGATGGCTGGGAAGGTATATTGGAGCAAAAGTTGGCAAGTGAACAGGAGCATGCAGCTGAGGTACCAGCTGAGGTGTGGTGTATGATACGAGATCAATTCCAAAGGTGAATGATTTGCCAATCAGAAGCTGCCATTAAAGCTTTGGCACTTTCTGCGGCGGCTTCTATGGTAAGAAGCAGAGAAAAGTCTCTCACAGGTTTGGAACCCTGGAGAGAGGAGAGAGGAGCGCGTGTCCTATACGCGCCCTCCAAAACATTTGCAAATACCCTTGCAAGTCTAGGGTTTGACTCCTGTGATTTCCTGACCTCCAATTGGAAGTATTCCCCTTGGCATTTATTGCCTTCTGTCCACAAACCAATCAGACGCTGTCAAGGAAGCCTCTGACTGTTTACAGATTGGAAATCCTCATGCAGAAGAAAACTGAGCTACGTTAGGCGAGAAACAGAGATACGCTGCCGATTTCGACGGAATTTGCTGACGCCGGTGACCTGACAACTTGGGCTCCAGTCACCAACGGCCGGGGAAGCAGAGTTTCGACTGGCCCTAGCCACACGAACCTGGAGGAACTCTGAACCAAGGAAATCGAGCCACAGACACAGTTTCGGCTGAAACACTGAGACAGAACTGCAGAATGTAGTCTCGTGATACTGACGAACCCATCACAATACCAATTATGTTCTATCTAGTGATACAGAATAATCATTTCCATTACCCCTCAGCTGGCACCATGTATCCACCCCCAGGATTCGACGATAGCACAACGTGTTCATTCATCCAAGCTATATCCGTTTTTCCTAACCCCAACCTTGTTTTCTCCTTTTCAGCTTGCTTCGAGGAGATGACTGCCAGCTGCGGTGACGATGACTGCACCCACGGAAACACATTGCAGTCCAGTTCTAGTCCTGGAGATAAAAACAGACCCGGGGGTCATGCGGTGGATCTCGACTCAAACATGTTCGAGACAGATGAAGTGTGTTACGTGGGCAAGGTGCTTGTCCAAAAATAGATCAAACAAAATGTGATACTAGGAGTGCTCCGGGCTGCATGGGCCCAGTATGGAAAAGTCACTACGTCGGAAGGCGGAGTCGGGAATGAAGAGTCAATGGACAGTCAATGGCCATATACTCAACATAAAGAGTTGGGACCCAAAAGTGGGAGTAAAGGAGGTCGATTTCAATAAGGTAAACTTCTGAATCCAAGTACATGACCTAGGGCCGGAAAAGTTTAGTGATGCCAATGCTTGGAAGATAGGGAACACGGTAGGAAAGTGCTTAGAAATTGACAAGCCTTATGGGAGAATATGTAGAAGCTATTTGAGGATGCAAGTAGAATTGAATGTTGAAATAGCAATGATGCCGGGGTTTTGTTGGAAAAACTCTATAGGGGAAGAAAAATGGGCAACCATAAAGTATGAGCGATTATCTGAGTTTTGCTATGGTTGCGGTTTATTGGGACACACGACACAAACATGCAAACATGAAGTGCTAAGGGCCGAACATGACCCAGATACCCCGGCGTATGGACCATGGCCTATAGGTGTGAGACCAAAACAGGGTTCACCTCGAAAGCACGTGGTAGGGGAAGAGAACCGGGGCACAAAACCGAACCAAACCGCGAAGAAGTCGTGGTTTGGCATCATGGTCGAGGCCAAAGCTAAGGCCACGCAAAGGACACCAAAACAGAGTAGACCAGGGACATCATGCAACGAAACAAGGGAAGGGGAGGATAGTGAGGGGACTCAGACCAAAACACAAAAGGAAGCAGATCCAATGGAGACCGAACAAACGGGCATGGGAGGGAATCGACCCTCTTATGAGTATTTGACGGATGAATTGACGATTCATGAGCCCCCTAACTCCAAAGCCATCACCATACATTCCACATCATACCACCCCCAACCAACACTAAGCCAACCCGACCATACCGACCCATAACAATCGAACAAACACAGACCACCCAAACATCTGCACCCACCACCTGTACCCACACCCCCAGGCCAACCCTAACATCACCTGCAAGGACAACAATCCCATCCAACCACCGCCTACATAACCTGAAACCAAAGACCCACATACGCACCACATACATAACCCACCCCATGATTACCTTCCTACCCGACAACTCAAGCCAACCATACCCGATCGAGCTCACTATACCGTTCCAAAACTACATTGTTGAAAACCCACCAGATACACCTCCCACATCCCCGACTATGATGGCACAAACCACCACATCAGTTCTAAGCCTTTATCTCGACAAAATGACGCTCAAAAGGTTATGTGAGGACATGGAGGACCAACCCGTTGGGAAGAGGCAAAGGGGTCCGAATGTGGCCATCACCAACAAATAGACAAGGGTCCGCACGAGCCCAAGGCATCGAGCAGGCATGGCAAACCCAAAACGAAAGAAGAGAGTGATAAGGAAACCGAAGGGTGTAGAGTTCTAAGGAGAAGGTGAGACAAAAACAAGCTGTTCCGGTAGCTGTCCCAAAATAGCCACGGGTGATCAATGAGTTCAATCTCATGGAATTGTCAGGGCTTGGGGTCGACCTTGACAATTCACCACCTACTATACCTTAACAAAAGGTATCGCGCAAACATCATCTTCTTAATGGAAACAAAAAATGGGGATACCTACTGCGAGAAGATACGAAAAAGGATGGGAATGGATAATAAGCACTATGTGAACCCCAATGGTTCGTCCGGAGGGCTAACATTATGGTGGAAGATTGATACGAGAGTCACGATTTTACATGCTGATCCAAACCATATGGATTGCGAGGTGTATATGGATAAGAATTGCGAACCAACGTATGTAACATGGGTCTATGGAAGTACGGAGGCCCAAGAACGAATACAACTTTGGACCCTCCTAAAAACATTAGGAAGGGGCCGAAGAGGAGCTTGGATGGTACTTGGGGATTTCAATACAATTTGCCACCCACATGAAAAACAAGGTGGAAGACGAAAGTCCCAAAGACAAATGGACGAATTCAAGCAATTCATTGATGACCTTGGAATGGAGGATTTGGGAGCGAAAGGGCACCCTTTCACATGGTGCAACAACCGGAATGGGACAGAAAGGGTAATTGAGCGCCTAGACCGTGTGTTAATAAACATGGTTTGGGCATCACGGTTCGAGAAGGGGAGCTGCATTAATGAGCTAGCAATTGGGTCGGATCATGCACTAATGGTGGTCCAACTAAAGCAACTGAGACAAAGGGCTAGGAAAAGGTTTAAGTTTGAGGCGATGTGGCTCGAAAAACCGGAATGTCAAGAGATAATAAGAGATGCATGGGTGAGACCGACTGGGGAAGTGCAATACAAGGGGTGTACAAGAAATTGCATAAGTTTTGAGTTCAACTCACGGCATGGAGTAAGGCATGTTTCGGCCATAATATGAAGGAAATTGCAAAAACGAGGGAGGCAATGAGAAGGAATATACAAAGGGGTCTGAATGACAATGGGGTACAAGAAGAAAACCGATTGGAGGGGGAACTCCAAAAACTGTGGACGAGGGAGGAGAAATATTGGAAATAAAGGTCAATGCTAAAATGGCTTAGGGATGGTGATAGGAACACAACGTTCTTCCACCATAATGCAATAGCGAGGCGGCGACGAAAACAAATATGTAGACTAAGGGGAGAGAATGGGGAGTGGATAGAAGAGGAAGGAAGGATAACGGATGAGATACATCGTTATTTCAGGTACATGTTTATCGTGGAACGAACTGATCCGGGGGAGGGTTTCTTGAGATATATACCGAACCAAATAACACCCTAGATGAATGCAAACTTGACTAGGGAGGTGAAGGATGCCGAGATAAGGTCAACCACGTTTCAGTTAGGCGGGTCACGAGCTCACGGTCCCGATGGTGTCCTGGGTCTGTTTTATCAAAGGAACTGGAACATTGTGGGGGCAGACGTCATCACCGCGGTCAAGGTCTTCTTCCGAACAGGTATCCTTTTAAACACCCTAAATAATATGGATATAGTTTAGATTCCAAAGGTGCCGATCCCGATGAAACCCGCTGACTTTAGGCCAATAAGTTGTTGTAACTTTCTGTATAAGATTATTTCCAAAGTGTCCGTGTTCCGTTTGTAATGTTACCTATCAGAGCTTATCACTCATTTCCAGAGTGCATTTGTATTAGGTCGACACATCTAGGATAACATCATGGTGGCACATGAGGTCTTCCACCATCTGAGCATGAATAGGGCCGAAAACAAAGTGTAGTGTGCCATGAAGATTGATATGCAAAAAGCGTATGATAGAGTGGAATGGGAGTTCGTAATCACCACACTACGGAAACGGGGATTTGATGAGAAATGGTTGGGGTGCATAAGGGAATGTATAGCGACAACAACATACCAAGTAGTGGTGAGTGGGGAAAGAACAAACCTCATATCACCAACACGGGGTATCAGATAAGGCGACCCCTTATCACCCTTCCTGTTTATACTTCTTACGAATGTTCTATTAAGGAAAATGGAAGGGGCAGCCAGGGGCGACACTATACAGGGGATCACACTAATGAGACAATGGCCAGAGCTCCATCACCTATTCTTCGCAGATGATTCCCTGTTCTTCATACAAGGTACGCTCGCGAATGCTAGAGGGCTATGGAGCATACTAGATGAATATTGCAAAGTATCAGGACAACGGATAAACAGAGACAAATCCACCCTATTTTTTAACAAGGGGCCAAACTAACTGATAAGAGGGCATTTGAGGAAGCCCTTCATATACGAGGCACAGGTGATCCAGGCAAATACCTAGGGTTACCATCGATTTAGGGACGATCAAAGAAGGGACAAGTTGGGAGGATGGAGGCCGAAAACACTAAACCAAGCCATTAAGGAGTTGCTCATCAAGGCAATCATCACAGCGATACCCACATATGTCATGAGTGTTTTCCGACTTCCAAAGACATGGTGCTCGGAAATCGATGCCCTCATTGCAGACTTTTGGTAAGGGCAAACAACGGAAGGAAAGAGAATGCAATGGAGGTGATGTGAGGTCCTAACAAGAGCGAAACAGGTGGAGGGCTTGGATTTAGGGAACTCCAAATTTTCAACACGACCCTACTAACGAAGATGACAAGCCGACTTATAACCGAATCGGATACCCTATGCGCGCAAGTGCTAAAAGGACTATACTACCCATGAGGTTCTTTACTTGAGGCTAGGAAGGGATGCCGAGCATCGTGAGGATGGACGAGTATCTTACATGGCCGAGAAGTCATCCAACGAGAAGGATTGTGGATGATTGGTACGGGAGAAAACGTAAGAGTTTTTGCGGACCCATGGATATACACAAAGGAAATCAAAAGAGTGAATGGGCACATCATTGTGGAGCACGGCGGAAACCTAAGGGTAAGCGAGCTCATCCTACCAAATGGCACATGGAATGAGCATCTCGTGAGGAGCATGGTGGACGAAGAAGACGCAGCCTACATCATGAACATGTCGTTGCCACAGAATGGGGGACGAGACCGGTTCATATGGCCACACTTGAAGGACTGAAGCCCCCAAGTTCGATCGGTCTACCACAAGATCGGCCCCCAAGTTCGATCGGCACATTTGGAAAGCGAGATGCAAGACGGCCTTTGAAGCGCAACAACCAAACCCAGGGAGCGTGATCATAGAAACCAAGCAAGCATACGAGGAGCAATGGGGAGTCAACTGATCAGCCCAACCAGCACCTCGTCCAGTGGAAGAGCCGAACCAACAATGGAATCCCCCGACGGGTGACACGATCAAGATAAATTGTGATGTATCATGGTGCAAGGAAAACCGAAGAGCCAGCATAAGAGTGGTAGCATGGGACAAGAACGGGAAAGTCATGGGCGGAATGAACCGGAGGCAAATGAGCGACGACATTGACACGATGGAAGCTCTAGCAATACATGAAGGAGTACGACTAGAAATAGAAGCGGGAGATTGTCAAACATAATACCGAATATCCGAGTACTAGCAACACAAGTTAAGCAAGTGCAATGGGGAGCTATTCCAAGAACGAGCAACAAATGTGCGAATTGGATAGCAAAGCAAGCAAGATTGATGATTGGGTCGAGAGACCACCACCACCCTTTGTATGTTTAATAGCGAATGATTTGATGTACTAACATACGTGACCAAAAGTCACGGCGTTTTATATCTTAAAGTAAAGCGACTAATTCGATAAAAATAAATCATACACATTTTTGTTTTTACCATTTTCTACCGCCAATCCGAAAAACCCCAAATTGGTTTCTAGGGTTTCTGTGCGAGCTTTTGTCATCAAGTTGTCGGATTCGCTTGGCTTCTCGCATTAATTGCCAAAATCGGAACAACCAATCAGGAGAGGAGTAAGGGGAGAAGACACAGGGCCAATTATGACGTTTCCATGCAGGGCAAAGCGAAGAACGAAGCTTCGGTCATGCACGAAATCCACACAAATACAAACCAGACGAACACCTAGCCCAAAAATCCTTCAAACCAATTCTAATTTCTGTTTTCTTTTTCGTTTTCCTCTGTCTCTGCAGGAGAATTGCCAGCCACGGTGAAGGCTGTTAGGATTTATGTATAATTACATATGAATGTTTAGGGATTATTCTACAATATTCTAGAATTAGTAAGTAAGGTCTATATTGTAATATCTCAAGACTTATCTAAACCTTAAACCCTACATATAGCCGTAGGTTGTAACATATGGAACTTAAGTTTTGATTGAATGGATTAGTGCCGTTGGCTGCAAGTAAGCCTTGTTCATCTTCTTTCTTTGATTTTTCTGTTTATGTTTAAGTTCCTAACATGGTATCAGAGCAAGAACGATTCTGCTCAAGTCGGTTCAAACGCAATTACGGTGTCTGCTGATCGATTGAAGTGATCAATCTCTTCGACTCCATGGAATAAATATCTGTTGCATTCTTCAACAAGAAATTCTCACAGCTAATTGGCGAGGAGAATTTCCAATCATGGCGACAACAAGTGCTGCTATTTGTAAGATGATACAATCTGTAAAGTCATCTCTACGACAATGTCACAATTCCAGCTCGAATTTCTGGACCAGGTGGAGATGATGAACCGAATCCAGAATACCAGAAGTATGTTCAAAAGGATAGTTCACTAGCTTTCTGGTTGCTCGCCTCAGTGTCGTCGCAAGTTAGCAGAGGTCTCATAGGATGCATGACCGCTGCATCAATATGGCAGAAGCTTCACAGAGATTTTTATGCATCATTAACAACAAGGATCATGCATTTGTATGATCGACTGAAGGTTCATAAACTACCTCATCAATCAATGCGTGATTACTTGACAACAATTCAAACTGCCTGTGATAGCTTAGCCTCTTGTGGTCATCCAATTGAGGAAATGCAACAAATATCAATCATTCTTAATGGAGTCAAAGGATAGTATGACAATATAATTTCGGTTATTCACGCAAGTCGTAATCCTTATGATATTACCTCGGTGAGTTCTGTCCTGTTAGATGCGGAAGCTAGGCATAGTGATTTGTTGTTTGATTTTGATCTGTCTGCTCATATGGCTATAAATCCAGGTTCTGGTGGTAAGAAGGATGAGATGGAGTCAGCTATGCCTAAGACTAATAATCGAGGCGGATCATCTGATGGAAATTTACCAACACCTGTCAATGAAGGTCCGAATCAATCCTTTGTCAATTCCACTACTGTTCAACATCAACAATCCCCCCCAATATGGCCGTGGTAGAGTTCGTGGCAGAGGTTATGGACACAACAAACCATAATGCCAATTGTGTGGTAAGTTTGGTCATTTGGTTCACAGCTGGTACCAGAGGTTCAATGTAAACTTTACAGGTGTTACTAATCCAAACAATGCGAATTCTGCAAGTGTCAATCTGTGTTATGCTCAATGGGAAGATGCCTCAGCAGGATCTAATCTACCACAACAACAACAGCAGTTTCAAGCACAAAATCAGCCATTTCAAGCACTGAATCTGTTTCAAGCACCAAATCAGTTTCAAGCACCGAATCAGCCTTTTCAAGCACTGAATCAGTTTCAAGCACCAAATCAACCATTTCAAGCACCGAATCAGCCCTTTCAAGCACCGAATCAACCCTTTCAATCACTGAATCAGTTTTATTCATATATGTACTCTCCTTCTGGTCCGATGCAATTCAATCCCTTCTCAGCTTCTCAAGCAAACATTGCCTCTGTTGCTCCGATAGTTCAAGCAGATACAAATTGGTTTCCAGATTCAGGTGCCACAAATCATCTGACTAATGCATCTCTAGTCGGACAGCATACCTTCGTACCATATACTGGGCATGGTAAAGTAATGGTTGGTAATGGATCTTCTTTGAATATTTCTGCAATAGGCTCTGCGTTAATTTCAACTAATTCTAGAATGTTGAGATTACAAAATATGCTTTATACTCCAAATGTGACTAAAAATTTGCTTTCTGTGTCTCAGTTCGGAAAGGATATTCATGTCTACTTTGAATTTCATGCAAATCATTGTGTGGTTCGTGATGCTTCTACTCATTCAGTGCTGCTCCAAGGATATGAATACTCTGGGTTGTATAAGCTTGATATGACAAAATTAAGTAGTAATAAGCATGTAATTCATTCTAGTGATGCTTACAGGTCTGAGTCTAGGAATATGGGTCCAAATAGTTGTCTTGAGTGTTGTAATTCATCGATGTCTGATAATAATGAAGATTTTCATAATAAAACAACTTTTTCTCGTTCTTTAGAACCATAAGACATTATTTGTTTAGGCATAATTCAACTGCTAAGATATCTGAAGATGTACCAGGTAATATACATATTGCTCCACCTGATGCTATTGATGATGGTGAGTTTTTGTGTTTTGTTTCTAAGCTGAATTCTAAAGACACATCATCAACTTGCCACATGAGACTTGGTCATCCGTCTAATAAGATTCTTCAAAAAAAAAATCGAATTCAAAATCTTCCAACACCTCATAACACCGATCAGTGTATAGCTTGTGCAGTTGACAAAAGCAAAAAACAGTCGTATCATTCTTCTCCTAGTGTATATTCTCATCCCCTTAAATTAGTTCAAATTGATGTGTGGGGTCTTGCTGCATGTTCTTCTAATGGTCATCATTATTATCTTAGTATCATAGATGCATATAGTAGGTACACTTGGATATATTTTATGCAGAAAATAAAGTGATGCAACTCGGTTATTTGTTGAGTTTCACAGGTTAGCTGAGAAACAACTGGGATACAAGCTTAAGGCAGTCCAGTCTGATCGGGGAGGTGAGTTTCAGTTTTTATCCACGTATCTACCTCAATATGGTATAAATCATTGTGTTACTTGTCCTTACTCTTCTGAACAAAATGACATAGTTGTGAGGAAGCATAGACATTTTGTTGAGTTAGGATTAAATCTTCTTGCTCAAGCCTCGGTACCATTACATTACTGGTTTGATGCATTTTTTACTTTAGTGTTTTTGATCAACAGGTTACCTTCATCTGCTTTGTCCAAGGTTTCTCCACATGAAAAACTCTTTGGATTGTCGCCTGACTATTCCTTTATTCGTGTTTCTGGATGCTTGTGCTTTCCTCATCTGCGTCCTTTTCATAAACACAAATTGTCTTTCAGATCTGAGCCATGTGTTTTTCTAGGCTATTGATCCAAATATCATGGATATAAATGTCTTGAAGCATCAGGGCGTGTGCACACTAAGAGGAATGTGGTTCTAATCCCATTACTTCTGTAACTAATGCTGTTACTTATGTTTGTCCAACTTCTGTCTTAGATTCATCTTTACCTAATGTCACTTTCGGTACTGATGATCAGGTAATTCCTTCCCCTATATCTTACAGATTACAAGGTTCAATGTTAGTTCATGAAGCAACTAGTATTGTTGATTCTCGTAATAATGAAGTTTCGGTTAATAGTCATTCTATGCAAACAAGGTCTAAAACCAGATCTCTTCAGGCTCTTCTGACTACTAATGACAATTTTTCAGATCTCAGTGATTCTGAACCGAAATCGATTCATCAGGCTTTACTCAATCCATATTGGAAAAATGTTGTAAATGAAGAACTATCTGCTCTTTATGCTAACAATACCTAGACCGTTGTTCCTCTTCCTTATGGAAGGATTCCTATAGGTTGCAAGTGGATCTTTAAAATAAAAAAGAATGTTGATGGGTCCGTTGCGAGATATAAAGCCAGACTGATTGCTAAAGGATTCTCTCAGAAAGCAGGTTTTGATTTCCAAGATACCTTTAGTCCAGTTGTGAAGTCAGCCACGGTTAGAATTGTATTGTCTCTTGCATTATCTCATAAATGGAGTCTTAGGCAAATTGATATTAATAATGCTTTCTTACATGGGGATTTGACAGAAGAGGTATATATGATTCAACCTCCAGAATTTGAGCAAATGTCTTCTTCTAAAACTGATTCTCATTTGGTTTGCACACTGCAAAATGCGTTGTATGGCCTTAAACAAGCACCTCGTGCATGGTTTGAAAAATTAAAGGCTTTTCTTATTCATAAACCTCAGTTTTGTGCATCTGTTGCAGATAGTTGTTTGTTTATCAAACAGGAAAAAGGGTTTTATGTGTTTCTATTGGTTTATGTCGATGCTATTGTTGTTACAGGAAATTCTTCTTCTGTTATTTTAGAAGTCTTTCATTCGATTAATCAGGAGTTTCAGTTAAAGGATTTAGGAAGTTTGAACTATTTTCTTGGTATGGAAGTTACTGCATCTGACAATTATTTATTGTTAAATCAGAGAAAATATATTCAGAAGCTGATAGAGAAGCTTTGTCTCACCGAAGCTTCAAGCTTTCCTACTCCGATGACTAGAACTTGTCTAACCAAGTCAGGTATGAATAATTGTACTGAATTGTTTGAAGATGATCATCTGTTTCGCAGTACTATTGGAGCACTTCAGCATATTTGCATCACAAGGCCAGATATTCAGTTCTTTGTCAACAAACTTAGTCAGTTTATGCAAAGACCAAGTATCAGTAATTGGCAAGCAGTGTTACATATTGTTAGATACTTAAAAAGATGAATCAAATATGTTTTTCGAATATTTACCTTGTAATTTGACTATGGTTAGATGAAAATACTCATCATAAAATAGTTAAAGAGGTCAACTATTTGGATGTAATTCAGATTGATTGGTAAGGAACTGTGACTAGATATGTGAATATATGTATGCTGTGATTGATTTGTGTGCATATGATATATGTGTGTTAGGTTGATGGGATAAGTGTTAATCGTTTAGTATAATTCAATCATGTTCGAAAAAGAGCTCATATATACATCTGATGAAAAGACTGCTGAAGTTTAACTGGTGAGTATACTAAAAAGGATTTGGTTAATGATTATGGATGAATCTTGATTGTTGTGCATAGTTTAATAACAATCAGATGGTTGTCAAGTAAGTGTTTTTTCAATAGAAAGGTATTAGGTGGGGATTATCAATCAGGTGTTGGCTATCAACTGAGTTTTGATTGTCAGGATTGACAAAGATGTTGAAGAGCAATGGATGGCTGTTTTTTGAGAATTCAAGAAGTTCATTCATGCTGATCTTCATGGGAGAATGTTAGGATATATGTATAATTACATATGAATGTTTAGGGATTATTCTGCAATATTCTAGAATTAGTAAGTAAGGACTAGATTGTAATATCTCAAGACTTATCTAAACCCTAAACCCTACATATAGTCGTAGGTTGTAACATATGGAACTTAAGTTTTGATTGAATGGATTAGTGTCGTTGGCTGCAAGTAAGCCTTGTTCATTTTCTTTCTTTGTTTTTTCTATTTATGTTTAAGTTCCTAACAAAGGCGCCGAAGCCACGACTAGGAGATGGCCAACTCCTCCAGCTCCGACGAAAATAATAGACCCGACCGACCTGTGATGGAACTGGACTCGAACCACTAGCTGCAGCAGGACTCGTGGTACGTGGGCAAGATACTAGCTCAGAAAATGGTTAAAATGAGCACAATTCACAGCGTACTTCGGACGGTGTGGGCTTGATATGGCAAGGTTGCTATATCGGAGGTGGAAGCTGGAATTGTCTTGTTAGAATTCAACAAAGAAGAAGATGCTCCACAGGTCCTTGATTTTTCACCATGGGAACCGAGCAAGAGTGCCAAGGAGGTTGAATTCAACAAGATAACCTTCTGGACCCAAATACATGACTTAGGATTGGAGAAGTTCAGTGATGGTAATGTCTGGAAGATAAGGAATATGATAGGTAGATTCCTGCATATTGAAAGCACGGTTGGTAAGATAAGTAGGAGTTATATGCGAATCCGTGTAGAAGTGGATGGGGATAAACCGTTGATGGCAGAGTTTTGGTGGAAGAATTAACAGGGGATAGATAGGTGGGCTGCAATAAAGTATGAGAGCCTATCATATTACTTCTATGGTTGTGGCATGTTGGGTCACACGACCCAAGCATGCAAGGAGGCAATACAGATGTCAGAGCATGATCCGAAGATACCTACATACGGCCCATGACTAGTAGGGGTGAGACCAAGGCAGACCACGGGTAGACAACATGTGGGGGGCGATGAGGCCAGGGATCGAATACGAAACATGGAGCGAGGAGGTCGTGGTTTGACATAATGGCAGTGGCACGACAATCGGCTAAGAACGAGACAAACAAAGGAAAGCATAGGGAGGAGGTTTATAAGGGCAATGGGGAGACCAGCCCCAAAGGAGGCACGACTGATCCGATGAATGTTGACCCAGAGGAAGTGGCATCCTACGGGGTCCAAGCGGAGGTAGGCCTGAATGAAAGTCATAAGAACAAGCAAAGGAGGAGCGACTTGGATCCTATGATAGAACCGACCGGGGAGAGGGCACTTACCATACATAAACCTACCCAACATACCCAACTTAGAGCCCACCTGAACCGACCATACCTCAGCTAGATGACCCAAGCACCTGAACGAACCATCAACCCAAACCAGAAGCAGAACAAACTAGCTCTAAACCCTACCTATTCTGGCCAAATTGCCAAAGTGGATGCTACCCGAACCGAGTCATAACCCAGCCGAACCACGAGAAACTGAGCAGCCCCAAAACCCAAACATACCAATGATCACATACCTACCCGACCCAACCACCCAACCACCAATAAATGACAGCATAACACCCATCCAAACCTATATCGTGGAAAACCCGTCGAATACACCACCCATATCACCTACCCTAAACTGACCATACCTAGCATCCGGCCTAAGTCCGTACCTCGATAAGATGACACTAAAACGAACAGGGGAGGAGATGGAGGACCAACCAATGGGAAAAAGAAGGAAACAATATGAGGGAGAAACGATGTGGGAGGGAGGAGAAGACTGCCCGAGGACTAGAACAAGTCCGAGGACGAGAGGAGGAAAGACAAACCCTATGAGGAAGAGAAAAATGGAGAGGAAAAGAGAGGTGAACCTTAGACAAATGGAAGCCATCGAGCAAGGAAAGGGGCGATGAGTCCACGTTGTGGTCTCTGTCCGTGCGGAAAACCAAAGCTCCAAGGTTTCCATCCTGTGGCAGCTTCTTCATTCCCGACTGGTGAACTTCTGTTTTGCAATCAATTGCTAGAGCACAAGAAAGGAGAATGTTAGTGTGAATCCAAATACTGCAGATTCGATTGGACAGATTCATGCAAGCCAAATTGCAGTACAAAAACATCAATCCCACGCAGTGATAAAACCAGCTGACTACGGGGCCGATTCAATTTGCGATTGAACAGTAGAGACACGCTGGGTTAGGCGACCAGATCTCACCTGGGAGAAAGTGAATAGGGACCCAGGCACGCAGAAGAAGTCGGGGACAGGGCAGGGGAACACCAACCAGGCCCTCGCCAGTAGCAACATCCATCTTCCGTTACAGCACTGCCCATTTCGCCAGAGCAACACCCAACCTTGGGGAAGGCCAAGTCGGCCCGACCACCGAACCACTTAACCACCGGAGAGACGAGAGGAAAGCTTGAGGGAAGCACGCATAATATCTGTTTTTACTTAACCTAACCATTACATTTCTTGTTTTTCACCGTGTTGTAGGAGTCGGTAACCGTGGTGAAGGCTCGACCCCCCGAGATAAACATCAATTCCAATTCCGATGGTTTGAGCAACAACGGGAAACCCGCGGTCGACCTAGACTCGAATGAGGAAGTGCAAAGCGGGACATGGTATGTGGGCAAGCTTATAGCCCAAAACCCGATGAAGCTGAACGTGATCAATGGGGTATTAACGTCGGAATGGGCGAGATATGGTCAATTCACGATCTCTGAAACATGAATTCTGTTATTCGACTTTCGAACACAAGAGGTGGGCGACCAAATCTTGGACCGCTCACCGTGGGCGTTCCATGGCCACATACTGAACATCAAAAGATGAGACCCGAGAATGGGAGTCAAGGAGGTTGAATTTGATAAGGTAACATTCTGGACTCAAGTGCATGATGTAGGACTTGAGAAGTTTAGTGATGCCAATGCCTAGAGGATAGAGAATATGATAGGGAAGTGCATTGAAATTAAGAAACATGTGGGGAGGATACGTAGAGGCTATATGAGAATAAAAGTTGAGGTTAATGGAGATGCACCACTAATGGCGGTGGTCCGGTGGAAGAACTCACAGGGAGAGAATAGATGGGCATCAATGAAGTATGAAAGACTCCCAGATTATTGTTTTGGGTGTGGAATACTAGGCCACACGACGCTATCATGTAAGTCAGAGGTCCAGAGGGCAGAATATGATCAGGAGGTACCCATGTATAGCCCGTGGGTAGTAGGGATTCGCCCCAAACAAGTCACGGCAAGGAAACACGAAGATGAGGAGGAGGGACATGGATTGCACCATAACCGTGGAGTAAGAAAATCATGGTTTGACATCATGGCCGAGGTGAGGAGCAAGGAACCGTCTGAAGCCAATGATCAAGGGAGACCAATGCCGAAGAGAAATACTGCGGGAAGATAGGGATCCCGAACCCCACTTGGTCCATAGGAGTGAAATGAAGTGGTTGATATGGACTTGGACAAGGCACAGACCGAGGGAGAGGCCAGCACCGAGACACACGTCCTAGCGAAACTAGAGGAGGTCCAGCCGAGACTAGCCCTAACCATACATATCCCAGCATTTCATGCTCACTGATACTCCCTTCCACAAACACAACCACTCACACAGAACCGAGCCCCAAAGATTGACGTACATACCAACATCCTAAACCCTAAACCACATGACCGAGCCGCACGACAAACCACAAATACCGAACCACCAGATGACCAATACCGAACCAAAAAACAAGCCAAACCGTGCCAACTATTGATCACGTACCTTCCCGATAACTCGACACCCATGCACCTAACCGATACATCCACAAATCTCCCCACATACATAGTGGAAAATCCACCCGACACGCCGCAACCCCCAACCCAATCACCTAACCGTAATCCTACATCCGGACGGAGCCCCTTCCTCAACAAGATGACTTTAAAGAGGACGGGGGAGGACATGAAGGACCAACCGGCGATAAAAAAATTGAGGAGCCAAGAGGAGGCTAGTACCCAATCGGCCCCAAAGGCAAGGAGGAGCCCAAGGAGAAGGACAAGTAAGCTGAACACGAATAAACCAAAGAGGGTCGAGAGGAAAAAGGGTGGAGACTAGCACTAAGGAGGAAACGTATGACCTGAACAAGGGTTCTGGTGGCTGTCCAGAAACAGCCACGGGTTCCCAATGAATACAATCTCATGGAAGTGTCAAGGTCTGGGTCTGCTCTGACGGTTCAACACCTCCAAGACGTCAATAAAAGGTATCGCCCGATCATTATTTTTCTAATGGAAACAAAGAATGGGGAGACCTACTGCGAGAGGATAAGGAAGCGAATGGGGTTGGGAAACAAATTCTATGTAAACCCGTGTGGGATAGCGAGTGGACTAGCTCTATGGTGGACATCAGAGACAAATGTATCAATACTATATGCCGATCGGTACATGATTTATTTTGAGGTACAATTGGAAGGGAAAACCGAACCAATGTATGCCACATGGGTATATGCGAGCACGGAAAGGCACGAGCGTACCCAAAATTGGCAACAAATCCGAACACTAAGAACAAATAGAAGAGGAGGTTGGATTGTACTTTATGATTTCAACACGATTTGTCACCAACACGAGAAACAAGGTGGAAGAAGGAAGTCACAAAGGAAAATGGATGAATTTAAACTATTGATCGAGGACATAAATATGGAACACTTGGGAGCACACGGCTGCCCCTATACATGGTGCAACAATAGTAGCGGTCTGAACCGGATAAGTGAGCGCCTAGACCGGGTTCTCACAAATGCTGAGTGGAGTATGAGACACCAACACGGACGATATATCAATGAGATGGTGATTGGCTCGGACCATTCACCAATGGTGGTCCAACTCAAGAGACAGACGAAAAGCAAAAGAGGCGATTTAAGTTTGAGGCGATGTGGCTAGAGAACTCGACATGTAAGGAGATTATATGAAACGCATGGAACCGGCCGACCTCGAGGAGAGAAACACAAGGGGTGTATGTCAAATTAATAAAGTGCCGAAAGTACCTCACATCATGGAGCAAACAAGAATTCGGGAACAATATGCATGAAATTGACATCCTCAAAACATCACTAAGGAGGAACACACAAGGAGATATGGATGAAGAGGCGGTCCGGGAGGAGAATAGGTTGAAAAGGAAACTAAAATCCATATGGACAAGGGAGGAGACATACTGGAGGCAAAGGTCGAGGGTAAAGTGGCTAACGGAAGGGGACCGAAACACAACATATTTCCACCAAACCACAATCGCAAGAAGGAGACGAAATCACATATGCTGAATCAAAGATGACAATGGGGTTTGGATTGAGAACGAGGGAAGGATAGCTGATGAGCTCCATAGGTATTATGGGCACATGTTCAATTCGGAATGTACTGAACCGGGTGGGGATTTCCTTCGGTTCATTCCAAGACAAGTGACAACTAAGATGAACAACAAGTTGACGGGGGAGGTCACGGACCAGGAGATACGTACGACGACTTTTCAACTTGGGGGATCCCGAGCTTGAGGTTCGTACTGTTTCCCGGGGTTGTTCTACCAACGGAACTGGAATGTTGTGGGGGCGAATGTCATCACCGCGGTCAAGGCTTTATTTAACATAGGTATCCTCCAAAACAGCCTAAATAATACAGATATTGTGCTTATACTGAAAATCCAAACTCGACATAACCGAGTGAGTTTCGGCCCATAAGTTGCTGTAATTTTATTTACAAAATAATCTCCAAAGTGTTGGTAAATCGCTTGATAATTTATCTATCAGATCTTATCACTCCTTTGCATAGTGCATTTGTATCAGGTAGAAACATACAGGACAACATCATGGTAGTGCATGAAGTGTTCCATCATCTTCAAGCGGTCCAAAATGGGAATAAGATCGAGTGCGCGCTAAAGATTGACATGCAAAAGGCGTATGATAGAGTCGAATGAGGATTCCTTTTGGATACATTGAGAACTCGAGGGTTTACGGAGAAGTGGGTGGAATGGATCGGTCTTGCATATCTACAACTACATACCAAGTCGTGGTTAACGGAAACCGAACGGACATCATTCGGCCATCACGAGGTATACGCCAAGGTGACCCACTCTCACCTTATTTGTTCATATTGCTTGCGGATGTGCTCTCGAGGAGGATAGTAGGGGCGGCAAGAGGAAATAAAAGGGATCACACTTCGACGACAATGCCCCGAATTACACCACTTATTCTTTGCCGATGAATCACTATTCTTCATGGGAGGAACAATAACATAGGGCGAGAACATGATAAGGATCTTGGACAACTATTGCAACATATCGAGACAACACATCAATAGGACCAAATCAGCCTTATACTTCAACAAGGGCGCGGATGCAGACGAAAGGGTAAGGATTGAAGGGGTCCTCAACATACATGGCACGTGCAATCCGAGATCGTACTTGGGGTTACCCTCAATTTGGGGTCGCTCGAAGAAAGAGGCGCTAGGGTTCCTAAAAAAAAAAGTCAATGACAAGTTGAATGGGTATAGACCGAAGTGTTTGACCCAAGCGGGTAAGGAGGTCCTCATCAAGGCGATCATCACGGCGATTCCTACGTACGTAATGAGTGTGTTCCGGTTACCAAAAACATGGTGCTCAGAGATAAACGCCCTCATTTCGAACTTTTGGTGGGGGAAAACGGGCGAAGGAAATAGGACACATTGAAGGAGATGAGAGGTTCTAACATTGGCAAAGAAGGCGGGGGGCCTTGGGTTCCGAGAGCTACAAACATTTAATACGGCGCTACTCACGAAGATGGCGAGTAGATTGATGATCGAACCGAACACTCTCTACGCGTAGGTCCTAAAGGGACTATATTTCCCAAGATGCAAGTTCCTAGAAGCGAGGAAAGGGGGCCGAGCATCATGGGGATGGAGTAGCCTTATCCACGGTCAAGAGGTCTTGAAGCGAGAAGGTGTATGGGTGATAGGAGCGGGGCAAAGTGTTCGAGAATTCGACGACCCATGGATATATACTAAGGAATCAAAGAAGGTGTGTGTGTAGAAACACACGTGGAGAACGGGGGTGATTTGCGCGTGCGGGACCTTATACAACCAAATGGAAAATGGAACACGGAAATGGTCAAGAGCATTGTCAATCGGGAAGATGCCGGGAATATCCTCAATATACCATTACCACGAGAGGGTGGGGAGGACCGGTATGTGTGGCACCACACGAGGAATGGTGCACCCATGGTTCGGTCGGTTTAGCATAGGATCCGCGAGACATCCGAGGCGAACAATAGACCGAGTGACACAAAGGATGGCGAAATTTGGAAAGGAATGTGGGCGACAAAGGTAATACCAAAGGTTAAAAATTTCATATGGCGACTAACCACGAACTCTTTAGCCGTAAAGGAAAACATGGTTGGGAGGGGTATGAATGTGTGCCCCATATGTGGAGAAGTGGAAACGAGGGAACACATGATTCTAGGATGCGAATGGAATGAACAAGTGTGGTACGAGGTTCTAGGGCTGCGAGATAGCCGTCCAAACAATGTAAACATGGTAGAATGGCTCGAGGAAAGACGTAAGGAACCGAGAGGACAAGGAGGGGCGCATGATAGGAGATGGGATATCACGATGATAACGTGTTGGCAAATATTGAAGACACGGTGTAAGGCGGCCTTTGAAGCAACAACCAAGTTCAAGGGTAGTCATTGAAGAGATCAAGCGAGCCTACGAGGAACAAACACAACAACACCGACCGGTGCATGCCCTGATAGCCGAAGGTTCGGCCACACAAGACCAAAGAGATCACGAGTAGAGACCGCTGACATCGAACACTATAAAGATCAATTGTGATGCATCGTGGTGCCAACAAACGAAAAGAGCGGGGATAGGGGTGGTGGCACGGGACAAGTATGGGAAACTCGTGGGAGGGCTTAATAGGAGGTACCAGAGTGAAGATGTCGACTCGATGGAAGCTATGGCGATACATGAAGGTGTGAGACTAGCGATGCAATCGGGATGGCAAAGCATCATCATAGAGACGGATTCACAAACGGTACACCAACAACTAGAACAGGGACCGACACAATGGAGGGTGGCTAGCATTATCACCAACACACGAGCACTAGCGGGGCAACTCGAGCAAGTGCAATGGAGAGAGATACCAAGATCGACTAATGAATGTGCGAATTGGATTAGGAATGATTCTGAATGGGATTGCGACAATGGGAGTGATTATGAATGATTGGGTCGAGAGACCTCCACTTCCAATTGTATGCTTAGTTGTGAATGATTGTATGTACGAACAACCGTGATCTCCGATCAAGACGTTTATTCGACCAAAAAATAAAAAATCATACATGTCGGACGTCGAATCTGACTTTCCCCTGTTAGGTCATAAGTGTATCACAGACTTATGTTTATGTATAAGTTTGCAATTATCGTTAGTTATCGGGATCATCTTGCAATTATGTATTTCTTTGCTCTGTTGCTTTATCTATATATGTCTACAGTGTAAGGGACAAGCATCATCTTATTCTGAATACAATTTCGTAGTGTTTATCTTTGTCTGTTCATCGTTCTTCATCTTCTCCTTTCTTCTTCTTCTTCTCCCTAAAATCCAACTTAATCTCTAAATGTCGACATGGTATCAGAGCTAAATCGAGCCTTAATCCTAAACCCAGTCCTGTTTCTTGCTCGATTTCATGGAAGAAACATCACCTGCCTTCGCCAACAAGAAAGTAGCTCAGCTGGTCAGTGAAGAAAATTTCAAGTCATGGAAGCAGCAGGTCTTGCTGTCAGTTCGAGGCTACAACCTCGAAAATCATCTCCATGGGATGAACATACCTCAGTTCCTGGAGGATGAAACAGGAGCTGCCATACCAAACCCTGCGTATGCAAAGTTTCTTCAGCAAGACAGCTCTCTGACTTCATGGCTTCTGGCATAAGTATCCTCACAGGTCAGTACAGGTTTAATAGGCTGTGTGACAGCTGCTGCTATATGGCAAAAACTGCACCGTGATTTTTCATCATCCTCAACTACTAGAATTATGCATCTGTATGATAGACTCAAAGTTACGAAGCACTTCCATCAGTCCATGCGTGACTATCTCACTGAGATACAAACCACATGTGATAGTCTAGCTAGCTGTGGTCACCAATTAGAAGAAATGCAGTAGATATCGATAGTCTTTAAATGGTGTTAAGGGTCAGTATGACAATGTGATAGCTGTTATTCTTGCCAATCAAAACCCCTACACCATTGCCTCTCTGAGTTCTGTTATGCTTGATGTTGAGTCTAGGCAGTCAGATTTGTTGTTTGATGCGAATGTTTCTATTAATGTTGCTGCTGCTAAGACACCCACTGCTGCCAAACCTATCATTGCTTATGAAGAAAGTGGTTCAGGGGTAAAGGACAGTATGTCTGTGATGCCTGCCAATACTGGCCTGTTACCCACACCACAACACCACCCTCCTACATTGGCAGTCAGCAGCCTGGTAGGGGTAGGGTTTGTGGTTTTGGTAATAACCAGTTTCAGTGCCAGTTATGTGGTAAGTTTGGCCACCTGGTGCACAGATGCTTCCACAGGTTTAATGTGCATTTCACAGGAGTCACAAACCCAAATTCCACATCCTCAGCACCCTCTGCTAACCTTGCCTCTTATGACTATGAACCTGACCCTTTCTCGCACCAACAACCATCATCACCACAATCCCATTACCCACAGCCTCAAGTGAACAAATCTCAAGCTCATCCTCAATCTGCTCATACCAACACCATATCCCTTCCTACTGTTTAGTCTCACCAAATGCTGCAATACTCACCATATCCTCATCCTGCACCACCCATCTATCCTTATATGATGTATCCTCCCTGCTTTGTTAATCCAGCTCCTCCATACCCTGCATTCCCTAACCCACAACTCCCAGCAGTCAATGCCTCACCTCAGCCTTCATCCCAGGCACCCTTCAAGGCAAACCTGGCGAGTGGCTCAAACACAGCTTCAACTTATGGAGGCTGGTTCTCTGACTCTAAAGCTACGAACCACCTGACTAATGCCAAACCTGATCCACACATGTCATCTCCATACTCTGGCCCAGGTAAGGTTCTAGTTGGTAATGGCTCTTCACTTAAAATTTCTGCAATTGGTTCTTCATCCTTACCTTCCTCTGGAAAACAACTTGTTCTTAATAACATGCTTTATACACCTGCTGTTACTAAAAATCTTCTTTCTGTATCTCAGTTTTCAAAGGATAATCAGGTTTATTTTGAGTTTCATGCGACACACTGCTTGGTTAAGGACTCCATCTCCAACTGTGTGCTGCTCAAGGGGTTTGAATCAGGAGGTCTATATCGTCTTGATCTATCTAGTTTTCAGTCTAGCAATAATAGAGTAGTAGATTTTTCTGATGTCTGTCCAAACCAGTGTCTGAGTCTTCAAAATGACTTTCAGTCCTGGGGTAATAATACGGTTTTACCTGCAGAAACTACAAATTTTCAAGTGAATGATAATGAGAAATCTCAGTTTATGATTACTCCTGTTTCTTTTTAATTTGTTACTGATGTCTTTGATGAATGTCCTTCTACTATTTGCTCTACCAATCAGTACACCTCTGTTTTACCTGACTTTGAGTTCAGCTGCTTCATTTCCACACTTAAGAGCACTGACTCATCTAATCTGTGGCACAGGCGATTGGGTCACCCCTCTAAACACATTCTTGTTTATTTCCTTAGGCTTCAAAATCTTCCCACTAACCATGTTTCTTCTGAGTGTGCTGCCTATGTAGTTGGGAAGAGCAAATCCCAGCCCTACTCTTCCTCGGACACCATCTACTCTCATCATCTGGAACTGGTACATGTAGACTTATGGAGACCTGCTCCTTTTTCCTCTAGCAACAACAATTACTATTTAAGTATTGTTGATGCTTTCAGTCGTTATACCTGGATTTATTTCTTACATCGCAAAGCTGATGCTGCTAAGGTATTTTGTGAGTTTCATGTGTTGGCAGAAAAACAGCTTGGAACTAAACTTAAGGCTGTTCAATCCGATGGAGGAGGTGAGTTTCATTTTCTTACTTCATATCTTCCTCAATTTGGCATAGTTCATAGGGTGAATTGTCCATACTCAAGTCAGCAAAATGGTATGGTGAAGCGTAAGCACCGCCATATTGTTGAGCTTGGACTCATCCTCCTTGCTCAATCATCTGTCCCACTTCACTACTGGACAGATGCATTTTTCACTGCTGTTTTCCTTATTAACAGACTACCCTCCAAAATCCTGAACAATTGTTCTCCTCATTAACTCATTTTTCGGTCCAAGCCTGACTATTCCTTTATCAGAGTCTTTGGATGTATGTGCTTATCACACCTGAGACCGTATCGTTCTCACAAACTGTCCTTCAGGTCAGAACCTTGTGTCTTCCTTGGGTTTTGTTCTGATCATCATGGGTATAGGTGTCTTTCCTCTTCTGGTAGAGTCTATGTCTCTCGAAATGTAGTTTTTCATGAAACTACATTTCCCTTTGCTGACACCACGTGCCATTTCTTTGCCTCTCACACCCAAAAAATCTCTGCACCTTCAAAGCTTTTCTTCATTCCTTGTGACCTTTTCTTCCAACAACCCACATTTGTTCCTTCTACTGTTTCTCACTCTTCTGGTCCTCCTACTCCAGCTCACACATCTGGTGAGTCCAGTCTCCCTTCCACCACACCTACTCAGACACAAGTGACACTTCCTATTCAGGTACCCGTCTCTTATTTACCCGTCTCAGCTCCAGACCTATCTTCACCTACTAATGTATGTAGGTATGTCCCTTCTGGATCCACCCTAGTTCCCATTGCTTCTTCTGGACCCTCCCCATTTACTCCACCACCTGCTCATTCTGATCAATCCTTCCTCACTTCTCAATCATCTCACCCTTCTCGCCCAAAATCTTCTAACAATGTGCATCCGATGCAAACCGGATCAAAAACCTCCCTTCAAGGGCTCACTGTGTCTCTTGAGATTTCTGATGACCTCACTAACTCTGAGCCTCGCACCATTCATGATGCTCTTCAATCTCCCTACTGGCTCCAGGCTGTACAGGAAGAGCTCACTACTCTTTCTTCCAGCAACACGTGGAGCCTTGTCCCTCTCCCTGCAGGGGGAATTCCTATAGGTGGTAAGTGGATCTTCCGTATCAAGAGAAATACTGATGGGAAAGTTGTCAGGTACAAGGCTCGCCTTGTGGCCAAAGAATTCTCTCAAAAACCAGGTTTTGACTTCCAGGAAACTTTTAGTTCGGTTATCAAATCGGCAACAGTTCGTATAGTTTTATCCTTGGCTCTAACTCACAAATGGTGTATTAGACAGGTGGATATAAACAATGCCTTCCTTCACGGGGATCTTCATGAGGAATTATACATGGTGCAGCATCCAGGCTTTGAAATTCAGTCCTCTACTTCACCTAATATGGTATGCAAACTTCAAAAGGCACTATTCGGTCTTAAGCAGGCTCCCAGAGCATGGTTTGAAAAACTCAAATTCTTTCTTCTTAACTCACTTGGTTTCAAAGTTTCTACATCTGATAGTTGTTTGTTCATCATATTTAACTCAGATTCCTTTGTTCTATTACTCGTTTATGTTGACGATATAGTCATAACAGGTACTTCTTCACTACTTGTTTCTAACATTGTTGATTCCATCAATGTGCAGTTTCAGCTCAAGCATTTGGGCAGCCTAAACTACTTTCTTGGCATGTAAGTAGTATCTGGGGATGATTTCATTCTTCTCAACCATAAGAAATACATTTGGATCTCCTGGACAAGGTTGGCCTCAATGATCAAACCAGCTTCCCCACACCTATGACAGGTACGTGTCTGTCCAGATATGGTATGTGTATTTGCGATGAACCCTTCCAGGATGAAACTCTTATAGAAGCACAATAGGTGCTCTTCAGCATGTTTGTGTCACAAGACCAGATATTCACTTTGCTGTGAACAAGCTTAGCCACTTCATGCAGGCCCCTAATACCAGCAACTGGAAAGATATCATTCACATACTTAGATACCTCAAGGGTACTCTTAATCATGGTCTTTTGTTTAGAACTACTCATTCTCCTATTAATGATATTTCTCTTACCTCATATTCTGATGCTGAGTGGGGGATGATTACCTGCTAATAAATGGTAATCAAATAGTGTGGAGCTCCAAGAAATAGTCAGTTGTGTCCAGGTCCAGTGCGGAGGCTGAATTCTGAGCCATTGCAAATGCAATGTGTGAGATCATGTGGGTCCAGTCCCTACTCAAAGAAATCGGTCTGAACACGCGCACTGCACCTGTGATATGGACAGACAACACAAGTGCAGTTGCACTTTCAGAGAATCCCATTCACCACTCAAAGATGAAACACGTCGAGATCAACCTATTCTTTATCAGGGAAAAATTCCATTCAGAGGACGTCTTAGTTAACTTCATTCTAGCATCTGAAGAAACAGCTGACATCTTAACAAAACCCCTAACAGAAAAACATTTCATCCCTTGCAGGAAGAAACTTGGAGTTTTTTCACTCGAAGAACTGGAAGACCACAGTGTCTCATCCTTCCTACAAGGCACAGCCAGCTCTGTCTAGAGCTTCAGACTAGTCTGTAAGCTCATCTTCTCCCTCTGACTGGTGCTTCTCTTTATCTCTCACATCCTTAGTGTAGTTCTGTGGATATATGTTGGTTTTGCTGTTTGCCTCTTGTTTATTGATTGCAGCCTATCTCCTCACACTCTTGTTCATCTTACTCATTGGTCTGATCTTCTTCTGCTCATCCTGGTATGCATATGCTCAACTTATCCTGTTTAGCAAATAAGCAAGATTAACATGTCATTCTGTTTATCCTCTTATACATGAATCTAGTCATTGCCTCTGTGTATCATCTCAGCCTTATCATTGGGTATGCTAACTGTTAGCTTAATTATGGATTCCATAGGGCATGATTTGAGTCCAAAAATAGGGTGATTCCGCAAGAAAATGTCAAGATACTTTCGGGTTTCACCCTTGAGGATGAAAAGATCAATGCTTAAACCTTGCAATCATGCTGGTAAGATAGGAGCTCAAACTCATCTATCAGAATCAAATAAAAACAAAAAAAAAAAAAAGGAGAAAAGTAGAACAAATACAGATCGTATCTTAATTTTTGTCATATTGCAAATGCTGGTGTCATACCTTAATGCAAAGAAATTCTGAAATATGGCTGTGTATGATGCACTTTGGCAAGCATAAAATAATCAGGTATAGGGAGATTTATACATATGCTTGTGTTATCTTCTAGTATTGCTGGACTGTTAGTTTTTTCATATGCCTTACTAAGATGTCAGGTGAAGATCAACGCCATGAGCACAGATGATTCTATGATATGTGAAGTAGCTAGTGCTGCAGTTGTAACCAATTGTGCATTGCAGTGAAACCTGTCATTCACTACAGAACAACTTAATGGATGTGCTGAGAAGGTAAGAAAGTTCTCAATTTGTAGGAAAAAGACTGTCACCTAAGACTACTCTGGCTGTTGCAAACTCAAGGCGAAAGGATGGACAACTTAAATCAAGATCAAGTATGGTGAATGTTAGGTTATAAGTGTATCACACACTTATGTTTATGTGTCAGTTTGCAATTATCGTTAGTTATAGGGATCATCTTGCAATTATGTATTTATTTGTTTTGTTGCTTTATCTATATATGTCTACAGTGTAAGGGACAAGCATCATCTTATTGTGAATACAATTCCGTAGTGTTTATCTTTGTCTGTTCATCGTTCTTCATCTTCTCCTTTCTTCTTCTTCTTCTTCTCCCTAAAATCCAACCTAATCTCTAAATGTCGACATCCCCGACCCTTTTTTAAAATATTTTTAATTTTGTTTGAAAATGTCGGGTCTTGGAAAGTGACGGGTTCGGTCGAGTGGGGTCATCAACCAGCCCAAAAAATGAAAGAGTCGCCACCAATTAATTAAAGGCTAATCGGAATCCTAAAATTTGCCTAGGATACATGGAGTTAGCATCCTAGGGCTTGGAAAGGTCTACGTCTAGAGAATCGAGTTCGGGGGTTTGATTACGTCTTAAAAGCTCGCAAGCTCATAATCCGCTTTTTCAGTACTTTAGTTTGCTCTTGATTTTTTTTTAATTTACCCGAATTTCCCGTTTTGATCATGCTTGGCCCCAAAAGACTACATGCATTTTCTTTAAATTAAACAAATCATGTACAAACATTTTTTTTTTTATGAGATAATTTCAAATAAACAAGAGAGAACTAAAATTAATCGTGTTCGAAAAAAAAATGGTTTAACTCTTGAGCCATTCTAAACGTGTCAGAACATGCACGAATGATTTTTGAAGATATTAAGCTCGTTGGACTAATTTGTCACTTTTTGAGAAGTTAAAGGATGTCCAAAAAAAAAACTATGGACCAAAATGCAATTTATTAAAATTTGAACTGAAATGGAAAAATATTTAGAAAATTGCAGAACTAACCCTAAACTATTCTGGACTTATTTGTAACACTTGTAAAAGTTCTAAAATAACCCGAAAATTATTCTAGACTTAGTTGTAACACTTTTAAAAGTAATGGAATGTCCAGAAAAGTTTAGAAAATCAAAATGCAAATTTAAAAAAATTTGAGCTGAATTAAACAAAATATTTCAAAAATTGCACAAATGGCCCAAAACCTTTCGGGTTTGGTTTATAACACTCGATAAAGTCCCAGAATGACTCGAGAGTCCAAGGACCGAGTTATAACCTTCATCAAAGTTTGGGAATGTCCCATATACATATAGGGTTAATGGCCAATGTCCCCCCTAAAGTTTGGACCAAATTTAAGATTCCCCCTTAATGTTTAAAATTTTAAATTTTAGTCCTAATGTTTGGACAAAATGAAAAATTCCCCCTTTCCGTCCAATTTCCGTTTAGTTCAGACAGAAACCCATCATGTGCTTGACATGTGTTTTTTTTAAGCTTAAAATTACAAATTTATCCTCCAGTACCCATACTTCTTATTCCTTATATGCTTGGATTCATTTCATCTCATCTGTTGTAGAACAAATGACCAACATGTTCAAAGACATGGGGTTCTGGAACGAGGTGGAAGTGGTCAACGCATTGGTCAAAATGGGCAAAGACGCCGTCCATGAGATAGAGGCAGAGCAGCTGCTCCTGTGAGATTCGACAGTCTTGGAGTCAGACCGGAGAATGACCCCGGCCCTAGACCCAGAGACCTCGGGAGGCGCTCGACTTCCTTACGGTGACGTGGAGCTTTCCGTCGACTCCGATCTCGGCATCTGTCTCGAGGAAGTCACGTCCGTCGAGTGGCATGACGTCGAGGAAGTCACGTCCTACAGCACCCAGCTTCTCCATCTTGGACACCTGCTTCAACCTTAGTTCCTACCAACAAGTTGATATCCCCGACATCACCCTGCACTTCTTGGGGGATGCTGACATGTCAGTAGATGTTAATGGAGTCTTGTATTTCGCAAAGTCGGATGCTTCTCAGGTGTGTGTTGCTATCGCTAGCCTCACCTATGAGGATGATATCAGCATTATCGGGAATTACCAGCAGAATAACCAGAGGGTTGTTTATGATACTAAGGCATCTAGGTTGGGATTTGCTAGAGAGACCTGCACTTTCAATTAGTACTACTGCAAGGGCAAGCCATAATCACATTGTGAATATATGTGTTTCCTAGCTAGCTAGATAGCCAAGAGAAGAGAAGAGAAGAAAGTCTCATTGGCAGACAAGCCATGCCATGCATATGATGAGGCCAGCAGCTGCTACACAACATATGCTGCTCTAAGTAGTTTGATGGAATTCAATGTCATTTTCAAGAAGTGAATCCGTTTTGACAAAAAATGAATGAATGAACTTAGAAGCCAGGCCATTAAAATTCAAAGATAAATAAATCGCCACAACTAAAATGAAGCTCCAGTTCAGTTCCCTAACTAAAGACAAGACCCAGTGCTAAGAATTTATGAAAGGGAAAGATTTTAACTTGTCATACAAAGAGTTGTCTTATAGACGATGGATATAATCATGGAGGCAGAGAAGAGGGAGGAGGACCTATGGTATCCTAGCTGTCGTACGTGAACAACTAACTGAAATGGATGCGGAAAGTCTGCTAGCTAAGCTACGAAGGTGGACAACCTCTCTGTGATCAAAGACAGAAAGAACGTGCGTGTGTATTGATCAAGCGTTTGCTGCAACCTCTGGTAGTAGAGATTCGATGGTGCTCCGACCTCTGGTAGTTGAGATTCGATGGTGCTCCGACCTCTGGTAGTATGCCTTCTTGGTCTTCTGTATCCTCACCATCTTGATTCATGCTCGTGACCAGGATGAGCAGGAGGAAGAAGGTGAAGCGGTTTGTTTTTTGAAACGAGGGCAATTTGCTCATTTCCTAATTAGAAACCGCACGTGACCCACCTATGTTTCATAAAACAGTCTGAAATAAATGGCTAAGTGACGGAAAGGGGGGATTTCTCATTTTGTCCAAACATTAGAACTAAAATTTAAAATTTTAAACATTAAGGGGGAATCTTAAATTTGGTCTAAATTTTAGGGGGACATTGATCATTAACCCTATATATATATTATACATAGAGATAAATAGATAACATATACATAACATATATATATATATTATACATATACATATATAGTATTACATAGATATAATATAAATATATATTATACGATAGATAGATAACATATACATAATATATATATACATATACATAATAAATATATGGGAAAAGTATGAAAAAGATGTAACATGTTTGCCTAAAGTGGTAATCGATGTAATTTGTTTTGGGCCGCGGGTATTTGACGTAGGATGTTTCATTCTGTTGGTTTTTGAAGAAACGTTAACTTTTCTGTTAATTTATCCGTTAAAAGTTGACACGTGCTGCTCACGTGATATATAATTTAAACGTTGAAAGACCAAAAAACGAAAATACCAAAACTACCCTCTATATGTATTCCCTCCTTTATACTTTGGCAACCGAACCGGTTCCCTCACAAAAACCGAATCGGTCCCTTCGAAGCTTACCTCGCGAAGCAATACGGCGTGGATAAGCTCCTGAAGATATCCAGGTACTCCACCAAGATCATCCTTGCCTCCTCCGCCCTTCCCGGAGATAGTGATCTGAATCTTCGGCTTCGGAGCTTCGAGTCCAGCTTGGACTCAGCCGCAAGGCTTTCCGGCTCGGTAAGTTCGTTCAGGATGTGAACTCGCTGTGAGCTTCGCATTTCGACTCCAACCACGATATCGTGCTGTCCTTCCTCGCCTACGGCGGCGAAGGTACTTCTTCGTGGAGCAATTCGTTTGGCTAGCGAAATCAGGGCTGATCGACAAGAAACTGCTGCCTAACCTGCTACTTCCATGATCCAACGCACCAGAACTTAGTAAGTTTACACACAAATGCACATCAAATATTGAGGGAGAACAATAATATTTACTTTGATCCCAACGGAAAAACAAGAGACTCTCTTCTACCTTCCTTTGACATATGAAATTATCACCTTTCCTTCATGGAGCTGCTGGTGTTGGACCTTTTTAATTCCCACGGCGGGGGGCAGCCTAGCACGCAATTCCACCTAGCATGTTGTTAGCAGAGGTCCAAATGACAACTGACACTATTCGTAACAGGCCCTAATAGACTGTGGTGAGAAATGAAGGGAATAACTTCAATAAACTTATGAAATATATGCTACAAGATAAAGTCTTTGCAAGAGACATTATTCACAAGTAATCTAGCACATTAACTAGGAAAAATCATGTTACCTTCACTATAGCTAAGGCTGCAGAAATTGGATCACGAACCCCAAGAACAGTCCAAACTAGATTATCAGATCAAGCTGGAATAATTCCTAGTGGGATAGAAATTCCTTTTTTCTGGTTGTCCCTATGGAGTAAACCATTTAGAACTTGTAAATCATAATGGGGCGTTTCTTTCATGGAATTCGGAATAAGGAATACGGAATAGGGAATAGGAATAGGGAATAAGGAATAGGAGATAAAAATATGAAGTTGTTTCTTTGGTGGAATGGAATAAGGAATTCTGTTGTTTCTTTGGTGGAATTGTATATGGAAAGGGAATGGAATGTGGCAAAATGACATATTTGCCCCTTCTTGTATATGTATAGTATATAATATATATAATTTGTATTAATTAATTTTAAAATTAAGAATAATAAAAACTTATAATATAATTAATTAATAATTAAAAAAATAAAATAACTTATTTAATTAATTATTAATTAAGATAAAATTGTTGAATTAATATAAATTTTAAAGTAAGGGCATTTCAGTCATTTCGCCTCCTATTCCTCATTCCTAGCGCGCCTGGCTTAGGAATTCCGAGCTTTTCACACGGAATGTCTAAGCCTACCCCGCCCGGAATCCGTAAGCCAAATTTTTGCAATTCCGCGAAAAGAACAACTTCTTACGGAATCCGTAAGCCGAATTCCTTTTCCATTCCGTGAAAAAATGAGATTTCCGGAATGCCAAATGTTACAGGAGAGATTTAAAATGATTAAGGAAGCACCATTGCATATCATGCATGCAATTACATCTTCCTTGTCATCATTAAAAAATTAAGATGATAACAAATTTACTAATTCAAATATGCGAAGAATACCACCTGCAGCATGATTTTTTATTTATTTATGATAATTTAATCAATGGAAGATCAGAGTTTACAGAAGGAAAAAAAAAAAGTCGGACTTTGAAGGTACTCACTGACCTCATTGACAATTCCATCACCTCAACACATATGATTCCTGAAAGTATATTGATCGAATATTAAAACCAGGGACTTTACAAACAAAGCCAAAATGAAGGAAAAAATTGTATTGTTGATCAAATGTTTTGGAACAATACCATCTGGGCATGTGCTGATGTCTACAGTAGATGCTAGTTTTTTGGCATGACCAGCAGATGTTGTCCTCACAACTTCTAATTGAAACCCAGCAAGCTGTCAAATTGAGTAGCAGTTTTTTGACAAGGGTGAAAACCTCATTAATGGTAACTCTGGTTTGGCATGCATAAGTGAATGGTCAGAGACCAATACAATTAAGAGAAATTGAGAAAAATAGTGACAATCATATCATTTGCTCAAAAAGAGTGACATGGGTCAAAACACTCAGATTTTTGGGGCAAGAAAAAGTTACTCATTGATTTTAATGCAGAAGTAAAGCATGTTGGAGCTTATCCAATTGACCTAAAGCCGATCAAGGTGAAAGAATAACAGATTGCCGAAGCTATTGGATCAGGCTATATATCTTTGCTACTTCTGTTTACAACTACCTCCAAAAGATTTATACAAAATCATCATTCACTTTTTGATATCAAAATCAACATGGTTCTCTATGCTCGATGTACAATGCTTCACCAGTTTGCACTTTGCAATGCTCCATATAAGGCAAATAATTGAAGGCATCTCCATTTTACATCTTTTGATCCGGAAATCAGAATTATAACTAAAAGCAGTACCAGGGAAGAAGTAGATAACTGCTTCTGCCTCATAGAGATCGAAGATAGGCAACTCAAACCACTCGTGAGCTGTCTCTTCTCACTATCAAATGATTGGGAATTAGGGCTGTCTTCTACTCGTGAGCCTGAGTAATGCGATCCCATTCTTCCTCGGCGACCAGGAAATCCGACAATGACGGGTCGAAGACTTGGGGAAGCTACGGACAAACACCTTAGAGAAGAATGTTGAAGAAGACACTGAATGCTTCAATGTGGGAGAAAGACTGAATATAATAAGTGAAGAAGTCAGGGTCATCTTTGTCTTTTCACACACACAAAAAGTCACGTGCAAGACATGGATGCTGTTCATGGAATTTTTAAACGGACACAATCGGACACTACAAGAATATGTTGCAACAACAACGAAACTTCCGTGTTGACGTTAACAGTTGTAGTTAAATATATGTATATTGTGTCGACAGATTTTGCTGTCGTTATTATTACTTATTAGGCACAATATGTTTTCCATCGTTATAAGATACATTTAGTGATAATTTTTGCCGTTACTTTATATTTTACATGGATGAATGTGTAATGTCGACCAACACTTGATGTTAAATAACTCCATCAGTCGCAGGTGAATTTTTCATTACAAATGTACATATTCAAATGTGAAACGTTCTGTCGTAAATATGGTGATATCAACAACGGTTGTTTGCCGTAACTAATCAATTTTTGTCGTCGTTAAAACATAAGTACCGGGAAAATGTAAGAATAGGTTTACGTGTCAATATATTGTCGACATTAGTATAGTCAGTCAACAACAGATTTAATTATTGTTGTAAAATAGTCTATTTAGTGACGACTATTGTTGTTGTTAAAAAATCAAAATTTCAATTTTTTTTCCCGCTTTGATTTAAAAATTCAAAATTTTTTCATTCAACAACTTATTTACACGTTTTACATAACAACTTCCTCTTATCTTCCCTTCCTTCCCTTCACCCTCTCTTCATTCAAAACGTTTTCCAAAGAATTGAAGCTCACCCTCCCTTCCTTTCACCCTCTCGGCTTCTTCACGGCGAGTTGAAGCTTGACCTCGAGCTGGAGGCGAGTTGAAGCTCGACCGACCTGTCATGGATGAAGTGTTGGAGCTGCTCAAAGTTCCATGGATGAAGGCTTGTTGGAGCTGGAGCTGGAGAAGGCGACTTGGAGCTGAAGAAGTCGAGCTGGACCTGGAGAAGTTGAGCTGGACCTCTAGAAGGCGAGTTGGAGCTCGAGAAGTGCTGGTTCTCCGATGCCTCACCGTGGATGAAGCCATAGATGATGAAGTCAGGATATATGAATGAAGAAGCCACAGATGAAGAAGCCATGAATGAACACAAATAATTTAAAATCGGACAAAAAATCGCAGAAAAAAAATCGACCAACAACAACCTGAGTCCGCTCTAACATCGGAAAAGTGTTGTCGCCGTTCATCTGTGTTTAACAACAACCTGATTCCGCTGTAAAGTTGACGTTGGGAGCCACATGCTAACAGCAGCAAGCCTTTTACAACGGCAAAATGTCGACGTATAGACCTTTAACGACGGGGGCTACCGCGACGAAGATTTTGTCGATGTTCAGACTTAACAACGGTATTTATGCAGTTAGCAACGCATTTTTGCCGATGTGTATGCTCGAGTTTCTTATAGTGGGAATTCATCAAAAACCTACACCACCAAACATACTACATCAAAACACAAACAATGGGCCGCATTTACCACTTTAGGCAAACATGTTACATCTTTTTCATACTTTTCCCTAAATATATTATACATATACATAGTATTACATAGATGTAATATAAAAATATATTATACATATATATATATATATATATTAACAAGTATATTATACATAAATATATAATATATGTATATAAATTCTCAATTTTATTTCACAATTAGGAAATACAAATATGATATTGAATATGAGAGAAATATACCTAACTCATTGGAGGTTAAAATACCGTACGAGAAACCGAGACTGATAATCACCACTATTTTTCACTTTTCTTTTCTATTTTTTTCTCCTTTTTTCACTATTTCCTCCCCATTTATTTTTACCATCCTTCCTTCTTCAATCCTCCCTTATTTATACACAAAATATTTGTAGATATTTGTAGATATTTTTTAATTTATTTATTTTTATATCGATTTCTCTTGGCTCGATTGCTTGCGTACGGTATTTTGACCCTGATACAAAATCAGGTGTTTACAGTTGCCCTTCTTTGGACACGCGCTCATGGAAGTGATCTCATGAGTGTTGTTCAAAGACAAACAACTGATTTTGGCTCCTCTTTATTCATTAATTACATAGTAGACAAACATCATTACGCAACTTTCGGAAGCTAGACACCTATAGGTCCCGATCGTTGACGATGATTTGTGGATACTGGGCCTCTAAACGCTCATCAAGTTGTGATTCTCAGACGTTGGACACCTACATGTCCTGGTCGTCGTGGATGACTTGCGGAGGTTGAACAACTAAAGGCTTCGCTCGTGGGCTTGTGACTCGTTGGATGTGGTTTGTGGAGGCTGAACACCTAAAGGTTCCGCTTGTAGGCATGTGACTCCCAAAAGTTGGATAACTACAGGTCCTGGTCATCGAGGATGACCTGCGGAAGCTGAACACCTAAAGGCTCCGTTCGTCTTTTTTTTTCTTCAGAAGCTGGATAACTACAGGTCCTGGTCGTCGAGGATGACTTGCGGAGGTTGAACACCTAAAGGCTCCGTTCGTTTTTTTTTCTTCAGAAGCTGGATAACTACACGTCCTGGTCTTCACGGATGACTTGCGGAGGCTGAACATCTAAAGGCTCTGCTCATCGTTTTTTTTTCCATCAATAAGTTGGAAGTTGAGTATTTTTCTGGCCAGAAGCATCGTTGATGATGATTTGCAAGGTTTGAGCACCTCAAAGCCCCGTTCGTCGGCCTGTAACTTTCAGAAGCTGGACATCTACAGGTTCTGATCGTTGGGGATGACTTATAGAGGCTGAGCACCTAAAGGCTCCGTTTGTCGGCTTGTAACGTTCAGAAGTTGGACATCTATAGGTTATGATCGTTGGGGATGGCTTGCGGAGGCTTAGCACCTAAAGACTCTGTTTGTCGGCTTGAGACTCCCAGAAGCTAGACATCTACAAGTTCTAAACGTTGGGGTTGACTTGCGGAGGCTGAGCACCTAAAGACTCCATTTGTTGGCTTGTATCTCCCAGAAGCTGGATAACTACATGTCCTAGTCGTCGAGAATGACTTGCGGAGGTTGAACACCTAAAGACTCCGCTCATCAGCTTGTAATTCACTTTGGAGGTAAAAATCTGTCCGGCTGCTTGTGCGGACTTCTCGACTTGTTTACTCATTAATCGACTTTGGAGTCCTTCTTGATGGAGTTCCCTAAATCCATTAATGCTATGTTCACAAGGTGTATCCATGCAAGTTGTCGAGGCAGCTCAAATTAATGACGATCACAACTTCTTTTTATTGTTACTGTGGGAAAAACTATCGTCCACGTTTGAGCATTTTTTTTTATTTATCTCTTGATTTTCTTTCCTTTTGATACGGTATTTTTTTCTTTTTACCGTACCTCTCGATTCCCTTAATTTTTTTCCTAGGTCACCCTTTCAGGTTTTCAACCTAGGAGGGATTTGATTCCTTTCCTTTTGCCATGATCGCCCTTTTTAGGGATTTTTAATCATGCTCTCTTCCCTACATTTTGCCTAAACCGTCCTTTCAGGTTTTCGATTTAGCGGGAATTTCACTCATTTTGGGAGGCTCGCTTTCTGGTTACGAGCTTTTTATAGATTGTTTTTTTACTGCGTCCATAATGATTGGACTGAAAGTTCTTGGTCGTCTACGTTGGTGACGATCATGACTCATCTGCTGAAAACTTCTTTGACGACAAAATAACCTTCATATTTAGGCACAAAGTTGTCCCGAGAGCCTGGATTGACTCGAAAGAGATTTTCTTTTTCGAGAATTTGATCGCCTTCTTGCAATTCTCTCAAGGAAATCTTCCTGTTAAATGCACGAGTCATGTGTTGCTGGTACAATTGCTCGTAGTACAGCGCAATGAGCGGCCTTTTGTTATGAGGTTCAAATTGCATGTATTTGCATCTCGCCTACTCTGACTCGTCCTTTTCTGCCTCGGCGAGGATCCTAGATGAAGAAATTCTACTTCAATTGGCAACACAACTTCGATCCCGTAAACAAAGGAGAATGGGGTTGCCCATACTGAGGTCCATTTTGAGGTCTTGTATGCCCTGAGTGCCCCAAAGTAGCTTATCGTGCCAGCCCTTTAATTGCTGCTTCCACTGCACCATTCATTTATGGGTGATATGGAGATGAATTTTTATGCTTGATCACAACCTATCGACCAATTTAGATTTCTGGCATTGCCGGTGATGATTGAATTTGGCATCCCATGACGCACGATGATGTCCTGGACAATGAAAAATTCAATGGTCTTTGCCGTTATTGATGTTAGGGTGATATCCTTTACCCACTTGGTGAAGTAATTGATCGTCGTTAATATGAATTGATAACCATTGGGCGCCTTTGGGAGAAATCATGTTGAGTACATCAATTCCCCATTTTGAGAAAAGTCATGGGATAAAGCTCGTGCAGTGGCGCGTGGATTTGGTCTGCGTACTCTTGATAGAGGTGACATTGTTGTACGTGTCTCACATAGTCAGCCAAAAATATCCATGTCTCGCACGCTCACGTGTGCTCCACAACAACCTTCATGAATTTCTTCCATTAGACGCTCAAGTTTTTTAACATTCACGCATCTCAAACGGGTATCATCGAATGATTATTTTTATAGAGTCGAATCCGGCAAGGGTCTCCCACTAGCGAGTGGACGGAAAAAAAACTAAGGGGTCTCTATCGAGCAAAGCTCCAATGGTGATATCGGTTGAAAATAAGCTTGACAAACCCTTGTGAACATCAATGTGATCGAGTTGGATCACTTGTGGTGGGCCTGGGAATGAAACGACAAGGAGAGGAAACAACAATGTCCCTGAACTTTCGGCTAAATGTTTCCTCCGGGCGACTTCATAATCTTTGAAATTAGGACAAAAACCCAGTCCTAATAGTGTCTTTGTCCTTCCGGGTGTGGGAAGGTGGGCCTTGGTAAGGATGGTCATATGTGGGAGGTGGAGCTTGGTCAGGATGCCAAAAGTGCCTGAAATGGATTGATGAGGTGCCATGACAGCAGTGTTCATCGGGAAGATGAGGTTAGGGATACCGTGGTAGTCACGACTGCCTGGAGCTTAGAAAAGCAAAAGTCTGCTCGACCTAGGAGGTCATGCCACTGAACTGTGCGGGAACTCATGGCGTGCATGGTCTGTTCTAGTTGGATGATTCTTTCCTCGTGTTATAGAGGTGCTGGAGTCATTGAATGCCGCATGGATTCCCGAAAACCTAAATCCACAATACCGTAGTAATAAGGACAAATACACAATTGATCATGCATGATTGATTTTGAAAATTTTATGTTCCATTCATTCCATTCGTAGACTTTGATTGCATGTATGACAATAGTTTTTTTTCAAAAATACTTTTAAAGGTTTTGACTAATCGAAGTCTAGTCCTTAAGACGTTTCACACGACGGCGCAGCTCGTTTAATGCATTTGTTGATTGTTCCTTGGTTCGAACGAAGGTCGAGGACGAGTATTTTGAAAATCTTTTTATTTGCCTCGTTCTTCGTATGAACTATTCAAGGGTGTCATTCAACTTAGCTACGTTGCCCCCACATTTTTCCAAAGTGCCCCCACATTGCTAGAATGACCGTGGTTGTTCAGATCTATCCTTGATTATTTCATTCGGGTTGAAAGACGGACTTGTTTGTGTCGAATGGAACTTGTGAACGTATTCCGTTGTTGTTAATCACACAGACGCGTTTTCCATATTCTAGAATTCAAACAAGGCTTAGGAGAATCCAATTGACTTTGTAGTTGACGAGCTCGTGAACCTCGTCAATCTTCTTCTTCACGTATTTCTGATTCCCTTTTGTCATGACTTTCCATTTTCGGGAAATTTTAACCGTAGGGGGCTGTATGGCCTTAATGTAAGGGCAATGAATACTTTTTTTTTTGCTTCATCCTTACCAAAGATGGTGCGTGAAACGTCTTAAGGATGCAAGATAACGGAACTTACATTTTTTTATTTTTTTTTTGAAAAATGCAATGCAAGTGCAATAGTGTAAATTTCATTAGTAAAGTTCGCATTACATTTACAACACTCTGGAATATATAATACAAAAGACCCAATCATATACATGTCATGATCTAGGGCCAAAACAAAACACATTTACATAATGGGTCGAACTCCCCGTTACAGTTGTTGGTTGTTGGACTGACTTATAATTCACAACAGTTGGGCTGAAACTTCTTCATGAATTGTGGGTCAATCTCGTATCCAAATACTTGGGCCGAATTCTCATTTACATTAGTTGGGCCTAAAAAATGGAAATACACACAAAACTGGTAAATGTTAAGCACGGTGTAGAGCTTTTGTTCTAAATGGATGGAATCACGACCCATTCCGATCATCGATTTGAGTTGTTTGGATGCGTGTCGGCGGTCCAAACCTCTACGGGCGCATTCCCATAATAAACTCCCTAAGCTCTTAATGTGCTCCAGGTCCAAGCGGGTAATGGTAACCAGCGTGGTGTGTGCAAAACACGAATTTAAATCTTTGTTTTTTGACTTATTACAATTACATCGCCTTTTGGACAAAATTTGAAAGTGCTAGCATGAACAAACAGTCAAAACAGATATGGCAAAGCAAACATGACAAAGCCTAAACCCTCTAAAAGAGGTTCATAGCTGAGTCCTGAATTGCGTGTTTTGATCATGCTTGGCCCCAAAAGACTACATGCATTTTCTTTAAATTAAACAAATCATGTACAAACATTTTTTTTATGAGATAATTTCAAATAAACAAGAGAGAACTAAAATTAATCGTGTTCGAAAAAAAATGGTTTAACTCTTGAGCCATTCTTAACGTGTCAAAACATGCACGAATGATTTTTGAAGATATTAAGCTCGTTGGACTAATTTGTCACATTTTGAGAAGTTATAAGATGTCCAAAATGCAATTTATTAAAATTTGAGCTGAAATGGAAAAATATTTCAAAAATTGCAGAACTGGCCCTAAACTATTCTGGACTTATTCGTAACACTTGTTAAAGTTCTAAAATAACCCGAAAATTATTCTAGACTTATTTGTAACACTTTTAAAAGTCATGGAATGTCCAGAAAAGTTTAGAATATCAAAATGGAAATTTATAAAAATTCGAGCTGAATTAAAGAAAATATTTCAAAAATTGCACAAATGGCCCAAATTTTTTCGTGTTTGGTTTATAACACTCGATAAATTCCCATAATGACCCGATAGTCCAAGGACCGAGTTATAACCTTCATCAAAGTTTGAGAATGACCTAAGTCAATTTTGAAAATATTTGTTTTCACATATACATAATATACATATAGATAATATATATATATTATACATATAGATAAATAGATAACATATACATAACATATATATATTGTACATATAGATAAATAGATAACATATACATAACATATATATATTATACATATATATATATATATTAACAAGTATATTATGCATAAATATATACTATATGTATATAAATTCTCTATTTATTTCACATTTAGAAAATACAAATATGATATTGAATATGAGAGAAATATACATAACTCATTGGAGGTTAAAATACCGTACTAGAAACCGAGACTGATAATCACCAATATTTTTCACTTTTTTTCCTATTTTTTTTCTTTCCTTTTCTTTACTATTTCCTCCCTATTTTTATACCATCCTTCCTTCTTCAATCCTCCCTTATTTATACACAAAATATTTTTAGATATTTTGTTATATTTTTAGATATTTTTTAATTTAATTATTTATTTATTTTTATATCGATTTCTCTTGGCTCGATTCCTTGCGTACGGTATTATTACCCTGAGCCAAAATCAGGTGTTTACAATACACATATTATTTTTACCATTTTCTCCCGCCAATCCGAAAACCCCCAAATTGGTTTCTAGGGTTTCTGTGCGAGCTTTTGTCATCAAGCTGTCAGATTAGTTTGGCTTCTCGCATTAATTTCCAAAATCGGAACAACCAATCAGGAGAGGAGTAAGGGAGAGAAGACACAGGGACGATTGTGACGTTTCCATGCAGGCCAAAGCAAAGAACGAAGCTTTGGTCCTGCACGAAAGCCACACAAATACAAACCAAACGAACACCTAGCCCAAAAAATCCTTCAAACCAATTCTAATCTCTGTTTTCGTTTTCGTTTTCATCTGTCTATGCAGGAGAGTTTCCATCCACGATGAAGGCGCCGAAGCCACGACTAGGAGGCTGGTGGTACGTGGGTAAGATACTAGCTCAGAAAACGCTTAAAATGAGCACAATTCACAGCGTACTTCGGACGGCGTGGGCTTGATATGGCAACGTTGCTATATCGGAGGCGGAAGCTGGAATTGTCTTGTTGGAATTCGACAAAGAAGAAGATGTTGCACAGGTCCTTGATTTGTCACCATGGGCGATCAACAGGCATATACTGAATATCAAGAATTGGAACCGAGCAAGAGTGTCAAGGAGGTTGAATTCAACAAGGTAACCTTCTGGACCCAAATACATGACTTAGGATTGGAGAAGTTCAGTGATGGAAATGCCTGGAAGATAAGGAATATGATAGGTAGATGCCTGGATATTGAAGGCACGGTTGGTAAGATAAGTAGGAGTTATATGCGAATCTGTGTAGAAGTGGATGGGGATAAACCGTTGATGGCAGAGTTTTGGTGGAAGAATTCACAGGGGATAGATAGGAGGCCTAAAATAAAGTATGAGAGGCTATCAGATTATTGCTATGGTTGTGGCATGTTGGGTCACACGACCCAAGCATGCAAGGAGGCAATACAGATGTCAGAGCATGATCCGAAAATACCTACATATGACCCATGGCTAGTAGGGCTGAGACCAAGGCAGACCACGCGTAGACAGCATGTGGAGGGCGATGAGGCCAGGGATCGAATACGAAACAGGGAGCGAGGAGGTCGTTGTTTGACATAATGGCAGAGGCACGACAATCGGCTAAGAACGAGACAAACACTAGTAGAATGTTAGTCTACTGTCACAGATCAAATTCGTTGTCACTAAATATGATCACTACAAAATATATTTTGTGTCGACATTTAATGTTGTAGTTTTACAACATATTTAGTGTCAAATAATTTGTCACAGCTAAAACTCATGTTTTGTGTGGATTTTCTCCGTCGTAGAATAGTTTAACTCAAATTTTTTTTAATGTCAAACCACTATCGACAGTAATTCAGATAATTAGTAACAGACCTTAGTATTACTGTAAAAACATATGTTTAGTGTCCAATGTACTGGTTGTAAATTGTATATAAACAACATCGATTTCTAGCCGTCACAATTATCAATATGTTGCCACTAAAATACATTATTTAGTAACATTCTTGGTCGTGGCGAATCGAGGTATAGGTTTAGGTTAGATCTTGTTGCGAATTCATAAAAGTCCCAATTTTGGCGTACATTCTCCGTTAAAGAACACACTTTTACATTTAGGTTCGATCTTGTTGCGAATTCGTGCAATTTGTCGGAATGATTTTAATTTCTTTATCAAATCCATGTTAAGGTCTGCAAGTTGATTCATTTTAGGGTAGAATCGAGGTGTAGGGTAGATAAACAGCATATGCTGCAAATTCATGCAACTTGACATATGCTGGAGTTGGAAATAAGATTTCAGTTGTGTGGTTTACTAGAACTTGATTCTTTTGAACATTCATGTTTAATCATTACCTCCATCGAACTGTTTACAGAAGTTAGTAATATTGAACTTCAAATTCAAATTTCTAAGTTTGGGAAGAAACATTTTTCAAAGCAAAGAATGATTATATTACAAACTAAATGAAACACGTGACTATTTTGATTGTTCTAAATTAAAATTATCTGAGATACTAGCTCGATCCCATATGTGTGCTGGCAATATACTTTGCAGTGAGATGATGTAGGAAATATTGAAGTATTGTTACTTGAGCCCTTGGAGGTATGTATGAATCCCACACGTAAAAGTTTCTTACACTTCTCTTATCTGCCAATGGTTTAGGATTGAATCGATTGGACCATTGGAAATTCAGGGAGACATGAACTATTTGAAAAAGAAACAAATCATCCTTGTTGATAATGATGGTTTCAAATTGAAATTTCTTTTGTGGGGAGAACAAGTAGTCCTTGCTAACCTTCTCAGGTAATTAATTATCAACTGTGCTACTGCTTTAACCACTTTTGGGTGTATACTCACATGCCCTTTTTTCAGTGTTGGAAGTATGGTAGCGCTGGATAGACCATACATTGCAAATTTTTCTGCAGAGAGTACACCTGATCCCTTGGATGAACTATGTCTTGAATGTGGTAGGGTGACACAGCTATATGTAGTGCCTTTCATCCCACATGGGGAGCAAGTAAGTTTTTGCGGGCTTGGTAAAGAGTAGTAGTTTCCCTTCACGGATTATATGAGAGTAATTCTTTTGTTTTATAGGTATACATTACACTGTCTCAAACCCGGTGTCAAGAATCAAGAATGCTGCCTTCAGTGGAGCCTAGTCAGGAAGCTCTAGCAGTTTCTCAAGTTATATTTCCTTGTGATTCTCAGGGTTTAGTTGACTTCACACATTATCCGTTTCGAGTGAGTTTTGTTTTTAGATCTTCAGTATATTGCATCAGATGTCACTGATGTTGATGTCTAAACCCTAACCTTAGTATTTACTTGATTGCTGTTGATGAACCTCTGTACTGAATTGCTGCTGCAGCCTTTTGTGGTTGACCTGCGTGACAAGATGAAAGGCATCGGCCTGTACGGTGTTATCAGGGACTTGTACAGGGAAGACAACTCTTTGGAGGTTGTCTTCTGTCTGAGAATCAAAGATACAAGTGGATATGTTTGTGTAAAACTTCATTTTTGCAAATTCTGGTAAATTAATGTCTGACAGTGGCAGGTAAATTAATGTATCAAATCGTAGAGTTGATCATAAATCAGTATATTCTAATGTTCAGGACTTTGAAAAGATTTAATCTGGGTCACACTGTGTACATCTCAGGGCTGACATGCTCGGCAACAGAAACTAAATGGTGAGAAGCTCATTTTTCTTACTAGTGATTATTTGGAGGAGACTTGATGTTGTAATCGCACTGTGTTAAATTTGTTTACTAAATCATCTAAAGTTGATATGATAATGTTGATACGTAGTGATTGATAATGCTAACTAGGGTACCAAGACTGACCAGTTTGTGTAGCCTTGAACTAGTGTGGTATGAGAACAACCCTGAAGCTTCACTTGTAAATAACAGCAGCCTGCCCGCGATTCTGAATTCCCCGTGTCTGCGTCATTGGTCTAGCCTTTCCGAATTATGTTTGGGAGGCAGCAGCAGCAGCAGCAGCAGCTCTACATATGCAAAGATTTCACATCTCAACTTATGATCATCATTACTGTATGCAAATTTGATAATTCATGTTCCTTTATCTGGTTTTTGTTTTTGGAAGAAGCAGATATGCAGAGTGTGGATTGACCAAATAGAACACTGCCAAGTGGATACGAGATACTCACACACTCGGTGTGGCCATTATGTGTTTCCTTTATATATGATTACATGATATTGTTGGAGCTTGTAGGGGATCGTGAATTGGAGACAGAGATCAAGTTCGTATTTCCGACATTCCGAATTCATAACCATCTCAAGTATAAAAGCATATTTGTTTTAGGTCTTCTTTTGATTTAGAAAACTATGTGTTTACATTAAAATTTATTGTAAGTTTGTGGATGTTTATTAAGATGTATATATATACTTTGATAAATAATATACTGTTTTTTAAAATGTATTGTGTAGTTCATATCATATAGGAATAACTAGATGATTAATAAAAACACAATACAAAAGTTTGTATTTAGCAATGATTAGTGGTTGCCACGAAAAGCATGTCTTTAGCAACGACATAAACTAATATTATCAAGTGTGGACTTGTTATCATTAAAAACATGAGTTTAGCAACAATATTAGTTGATAGTATCAAGTGCTTTTAATGGTGGGTATGTAGTCACTAAATATATGTATTTAGTAACAACATATTATGATGTTGATAGCATTATATAGTGACAAATGTTGTCGTAGTTAATATAGTGTATATAGTAGCGACAATTTTTGTCACTGAATGTCATCGACCTATTAGTGGCGGCAAGGTTTTAGTGGAGGCACTTTACCGTCGGAGTGACCTTTAGCCACGGGACCTACCATGACGAGACTTAGGCCGCTGCTAAAGGTTAGTGACGGCAAATACACCTTTAGCAACTATTTAACGCCGATGTTATAGAGCAACATTCTTCTAGTGAAACAAGGGAAAGCATAGGGAGGAGGTTTATAAGGGCAATGGGGATGGGGAGACCAACCCAAAATGGGGCACGACTGATCCGATGAATGCTGACCCAGAGGAAGTGGCATCCTACGGGGTCCAAGCGGAGGTACGCCCGAATGAAAGTCATAACAATAAGCAAAGGAGGAGCGACTTGGATCCGATGATAGAACCGACCGGGGAAAGGGCATATACCATACATAAACCTACCAAACCTACCCAACTAAGAGCCCACCTAACCCGACCATACCTCAGCCAGACGAGGCAAGCACCTGACCGAACCGAACCATCAACCCAAACCAGAAGCAGAAAAAACCATCCCCCAACCCTACCTATTCTGGCCAAATTGCCAAAGTGCATGCTACCCGAACTGAGTCATAACCCAGCCGAACCACGAGAAACTGAGCAGCCCCAAAACGCAAACATACCAATAATCACATACCTACCCGACCAAACCACCCAACCACCAATAAATGACAACATAACACCCATCCAAATCTATATCGTGGAAAACCCGTCGGATACACCACCCACATCACCTACCCTAGACCGACCAAACCTAGCATCCGGCCTAAGCCCGTACCTCGATAAGATGACAGTAAAACAAACAGGGGAGGAGATGGAGGACCAACCGATGGGAAAAAGAAGGAAATAATATGAGGGAGAACCGATGGGGGAGGGAGAAGAAGAGCGTCCGAGGACTAGAACGAGTCTGCGGACGAGAGGAGGAAAGACAAACCCGATGAGGAAGAGGAAAATGGAGAGGAAAAGAGAGGTGAACCACAGACAAATGGAACCGACCGAGCAAGGAAAGAATTATGGTGGCTGTGTCGAAACAGACACACGGGATCAATGAGTGCAATCGCATGGAACTATCAGGGTTTGGGGTCGGCCTTGACAATTCAACAGCTACACGACCTCAATAAAAGGTATCGCCCAAACATCATTTCTTAATGGAAAAAAGAATGGTGATACCTACTGCGAGAGGATAAGAGCACGAATGGGGATGGATCACAAGTATTATATAGGACCGAATGGAATAGCGAGGGGGGCTCGCATTGTGGTGGTCGACCGAGACTAAGGTTCAAATTATACATGACGACTCGATGTGCATTGATTGTGAAGTATTGTTCAAACCACATGATGAGCCAATGTTTGTGATGTGGATATACGCGAGTACAGAAGCCCAAGGAAGAACACAAAACTAGAATCTACTACGAACACTAAGAAGGGACCGAAGGGGCCAATGGATGATACTAGTAGATTTCAATGTAATATGCCACCCACATGAAAAACAAGGAGGAAGGAGGAAATCACAACGACAAATGGATGAGTTTAAACAACTCATTAGTGACCTCCATATGGAAGACTTGGGAGAAACCTAGAATCAATATACTTGGAGCAATAATAGGAGGAGGAGTGAACGAATAAGCGAAAGATTGGACCGGGTATTCGCGAATGGAGAGTGGGCGGCGAGAAACCAAGACAGGAGGTGTATAAGCGAGCTCGCCATCGGATCGGATCACACGCCATTGGTGATCCAACTAAACTGACCGAAGAGAAGGGCTCGGCGTAGGTTCATGTTTGAGGCGATGTGGCTTGAGCACCCGACATGTAAAGAGGTTATAAGTGAGGCATGGGTAGGGCCGAACCGAAGGGGAGTGGGAGAAGAATTGCATAAATGCCGAAGGAGACTAGCCACATGGAGCTGGAAGCACTTTAGAAATAACCTAAGAGAAATAGCGAAGACAAAGGAGACCTTAAGGAGGCACATACAAGGGGGTATGGACCAAGATGCAATACGAGAGGAGAAAAGGTTGAAAGGCAAACTCCAAGGGTTATGGACGAAACCAAGTAGCGAGGTTGATGGGAGTGAACGGGGAATGGATAACAAAGAAGGAGGACATAACCGAAGAGCTAGGGAGGTATTTCGGGGAGATATTCACGACGAAGGAAACATAACCGGGGGAGGATCTCCTGGGATGGGTGTCGAAACATATATCAGAGGAGATGAATGGAAACCTAACTCGGGAGGTGACAGACGAAGAAACCAAAAATACGATATACGAACTTGGGGGATCACAAGCACCGGGTCTGGATGGGTTCCCGGGTCTATTATATCAAAGGAACTGGAAAGTCGTGGGAGCGGACGTCATCACTGCGGTCAAGACTTTCTGCAGAACATGTACCATTCAAAACTCTCTGAACCATACTGATATTGTATTGATACCAAAAGTGGCAATCCCAACATTACCAACTGAGTTTAGGCCTATTAGTTGCTGTAACTTCCTTTACAAGATTATATCAAAAGTTCTGGTGAATCACCTAAAGGTGTATTTATCACCCGTACCAAAGTGCATTTATGCCAGGAAGGAACATACAGGACAAGGAACCGAAGGTGTATATGATCTTCCATATTGCAAATCCAACTTGCATCTGAATATCCTTCAAGAACCGAAGGGAATCCAGTATAAGTCAGACCATAATCCATGGTTCCTTTCAAGTACTTGAATACTCGATTTAAGGCTTGCCAAAGATGAGAACTAGGATTGCTAGTATATCTGCAACACCTTTATTAGGTTGAGATAACCAATCGCTCTTGAGTATTCAAGTTGAGATACTGCAACACCTTTATTAGGTAGAAGCTTAGGACTAGGATTTATGGGAGTGCTAACTGAAGAACAATCTCTAAAATTAACTTTATTCAGAATCTTAGGGATTGAGAGATTGAAATACCATTGTTCTTTAGCTTGATCTTTATACCATGAATCACCTGAGTCTCCCCCAAATCCTTCATGTCAAAATTAAATGACAAGAATTTCATGGTTTTATCAACTTGATTTTGGTTAGTACTAAAAATCAACATGTCATTTACATATAGACAAATGATAACTCCTTTACCAGAAGTATCAAATTTGCTATATACACACTTGTCTGCTTGGTTAAGAAGAAAACCATTAGACAACACCACATCATCAAATGTTTTATGCCATTGTTTTGGTGCTTGTTTAAGACCATACACTGATTTCTTCAACTTGTACACCTTTTTTGATATCCAGTCATACAAATCCTTCCGGTTGATTCATATAAATCTTCTCATGCAAATCACCATTCAAGAATTCAGTTTTCGCATCTCTTGACCCTTCAACCAAATAAAGTTGAAAATCAGATCCAAAAGATTTGGCTTTTCTAGTTCTAGTGCTTCTCCTTGGTTCAGTTTGTCCAGGTACATAAACACTACCACCAGAAGCATCTGAACTTAAAGAATTCCGAATCATATTTTTTGGTATAGGTATAGATATAAATCTATCTTCATCAAAGTTAGCATCTCTTGATTCTATAACTGTGTTAACAGACACATAGTCATTAGATTCTAATACATAGAACATATATGCATAGGAATGCTCAGCATACCCAATGAAAATACAATCTATACCTCTTTAACCCCAGTTTATTTTTTTGGGTTCAGTGAGACTTACAATTGCTCTACATCCCCAAACTCGCAGAAATTTAATTTTGGTGGCTTACCACAATTCATATGGGGTAATCTTATTCCTTTTATTAGGAATTCTATTCAATAAATAACAGGCTGTTAACATAGCCTCACCCCAAAAACTTTCACTTAAACCTAAATAGGACAACATGGAATTAACCATCTCTTTCAAAGTCCTATTCTTCCTTTCTGCTACACCATTTTGTTGTGGTGTATAAGGAGTTGTAGTTTGATGTATTATACTAGTATGTTGAAAATATACTGGATCATAATGCACACCTCCTCTATTAGTACGATATTTTTTAATCAAGTTACTTTGATGTAGCTCAACTTCTTCTTTATAAATTTTAAATTTATCAAGAGCTTCATCCTTAGCATGCAACAAATAAACATAGCAATATCTAGAAGCATCAACAATAAAAGTAATGACTTACTTTTTATTTCCTAATGAAGGAGTAGCATGAAATTCACATAAATCACTATGTATCAGTTCCAATACTTTGGATACTCTAGTTACATCCTTGAAAGGTTTTCTGGTTATCTTAGTTAACATGCAAGTTTTACATTTCTCATTGTTTATATCAATGGCAGGCATGAGACTCATTTTAGACATATCTTTCATTCTTTTATACTGAACATGTCCTAGTCTTGCATGCCATAAATCTGATTTATTAATATTATTGCTAGTACTAATAGAAGTCATACAAGCAGATTCATTATCAAATGAAACCTTAACATTCAACATAAACATACCATTACTTAAATAACCAAATCTTACAAAAGTACCATGTTTCGACAAGATATACTTGTCACTTTCATACACTTGTTTATAACCACAATTATTTAAAAGAACACCCGATAACAGATTCTTTTGAATCCTGGGAACATACAATACATTGTTTAAAGATACACATTTTCCTGAAGTAAATACAAACTTAACATTTCCTAGTCCTTTGATTGGTTCAGTCGCAACATTTCCCATCTTTAAGACACATCCATCTTCAATTGGTTGAAAGTCTTTGAACCAACGAAGATCTTTACACACATGAGTTGTTGCTCCTGAATTAATCCACCATGCAACATGATCATCGTGCACATAAAATGCCTCAGATATTACTGATACATAATTTTGACCCGAATTATTATTTTGTATTAAAATATGACCTTGTTGCTTTTCATGATCGTTAGATCCTCTTGGACCAGCGTCATACTTGTCTTTTCCAACCCGACAATCCTTCTTGAAATGACCAGGTTTGCCACACTTCCAACATGCCACCTTAGGCTTCTTGTTGGAAAATTTGTTGTCATCTTCTTTAAACTTTCGTTTGTTCTCCCTGTCTTTGTTCGAGTTTGAAAATCCACCCTCTTCAATCATGTTGACAGAAGAGTTACCAACTTGGTTCTTACCCTTAGGGTTATTGTCGACTTCCTGAGCCCTTAAAGACTCCTCAATCCAGAAGTGACTTCCAAGTTGAACAAGAGACATATCTTCATTATTGTATTTCAAGGTATGTTTGAAATCTTTCCATGATGGTGGCAGTTTGTCTATAACACTAGAAACTGAGATGGATTCATCCATCTTCATATTATGTTGAGCAAATTGTCCCAAAATCCTTAACAGTTTATTGTATTGTTCCATGACCAGTCTAGTATCAACCATTTTGTAATTGTTAAAATTACTAACAAGAAACTTCTTTCTTGGTCCATCTTCGGCCATGTACTTGGATTCAAGGGAATCCCACAACTCTTTTGCTGAATCGACACTTTGGTATATATCAAATAGGGAATTAGACATACCGTTCAGTATGTGACCACGACAAATGTAGTCATCGTTCTCCCATTTGTAGCGGCGTCTAGTGTGTTCCACTTTTTCATTGTCGAACAGTTCTGACATGGGAGTACTTAGCACGTACACAACCTTTAGGGTCATTAAAAGGAAGTGCATCTTCTTCTGCCATCTTCGAAAGTCATTGCTTCAAACTTATATAACTTTGCAAACTTACTCGTCATATCCCTAGCAGATTCTCCGTTCGTCATCTTCAGAGAAATTGTTTCAATCTTTGTTGAACTTTCGATGGATTTCTTGGATTGATCTGAAGTCGTGACGACACTTTCAGATTGAAACAATTTAGAGGCACCCAAACTTTCAATCGGATAAAATCAGAATCTGTTTGAACTAGAACTTGAGAAGGAATGTGAATATTTTTGGATGAAATTTTCGGACCTCCCCTATGACCAATTTATAGTGTTTGTCACACCCTTTGAAAGAGACACCACACCCTTTGGAACCCATTGGAACCATTTGGCTAAACATGAAACATTCATTTGAAATTTTTGCTCCAAAGCAAAGGGACCCCTTGGGAAGATGACTTGGTGCCGAAATCACTGCACCATTTCGGCCTAAACTTGGGTCCAAAGCAGGTGTCCAAAAAACCAGGAATTTTGAGCTAAAATGTTAAGTCATTAATTCAAAAAATTCAAAGTTTTAATGAATTTTTAGAATAGTAACTTTATCAAAAATAGCTCGACCCCAGCGAGGGGCTCTGCCCCTGGGACCCAACCCAGGGGTGCTGCCCCCGGACCCCTACAAAGGGGACCCTTTGATCCTCATTATTCGTCCCTAAGCAACTGATGAATCTCTGATACATTGAATCATAAGCAAGCGCACTCCGCACTCTTCTAACTTGTTTAATGAAATACTATGATCATATTGGTCAACTAGTTAATCCAATTACACAAAATACCTAATAATCCTTCCCCATTTTAGTGTAATCCTTGATTAACTAAAACAAGATCACAACAAACAACACATCAAACTTATGCATAAATGAAATATCATGACGATTGAATTTCATCTTAGTGTATTACACATTTCAAATATTCGAATATGAAGGTGTCACTATGGATTGAACCTTTTGTATTCATTGTGAATACATGAAGATAATATAAACAAATTAACATTCTCAAATGTTCTATATTAACACTATCTTTTACTAGCCTTGTGTCATAATCCTTCATAAACATATCAAAGCCAAGTCCTAGCCTCTTGCAGCGGCTAAACTTCATGTTTATAGGTAGCTCTTTTACTCTTGCACCTGCATATGCAATTTTTCAAAAGAACTATTAAGAAGTTTAACTTCAACCTCCTCTACTTGCAGGTCTGGACACATACCTTGGGATAATATAACCAATGTGTTCCAATCTCTAGATGTTAAGCTTTCCACATTGAATTCAACACCTAGTGTCATATTAGGTGGGAATTGGGTATCTCAACATGAGAGATTTCAAATGGACTTTAATCCTATCCCCACAGCCGATTTGTGCACAATGATCGGCTAAATTATGTTGAGTTTTTATAAACTCCACTGATATAACACCATGCATGATAAGCTCACGAACCATGCCATGTCTGACACCTAAGTGTCTAGACTTTCCTTTGTATACTTGCCTATATGCATTAGCCAAGGCAGATTCACTATCACATCTGATAGATATAAAAGATATCGGTTTAGGCCGCAATGGAATTTCATAAATCAGATTTCTTATCCACTCGGCTTCTTTACCAGTCGATGCTAATGCAACAAACTCAGACTCCATGTTTGAGCGAGTAATGCAACTTTGTTTCTTTGATACCCAAGAGATGTTACCTCCCCCAAGAAGGAATAACCATCCACTTGTAGAAGAATGATATTCCATATTGCAAATCCAACTTGCATCTGAATATCCTTAAATAACTGAAGGGAATCCAGTATAAGTCAAACCATAATCCATGGTTCCTTTCAAGTACTTGAATACTCGATTTAAGGCTTGCCAAGGATGAGAACTAGGATATCTAGTATATCTACTAAGCTTTCCAACAACATATGCAATATCTGGCCTAGTGCTAATCATGGCATACATAAGACAATCAATTGCTCTTGAGTATTCAAGTTGATACTGCAACGCCTTTATTAGGTAGAAGCTTAAGACTAGGATCTATGGGAGTGTTAACTGGAGAACAATCTTTAAAATTAAGTTTATTCAAAATCTTCTCAATATAAATGGGATTGAGAGATTGAAATACCATGAATCACCCGAGCCTCCCCCAAATCCTTCATGTCAAAATTAGATGACAAGAATTTCTTGGTTTTATCAACTTGATTTTGGTTAATACCAAAAATCAACATGTCATCTACATATAGACAAATGATAACTCCTTTACCATAAGTATCAAATTTGCTATATACACACTTGTTTGCTTGGTTAAGAACAAAACCATTAGACAATACCACATCATCAAATAGTTTATGCATTGTTTTGGTGCTTGTTTAAGACCATACAATGATTTCTTCAACTTGTACACCTTGTTTTCACATCCAGGCATAACAAATCCTTCCGGTTGATTCATATAAATCTCCTCATCCAAATCACGATTCAAGAATGTAGTTTTCACATCCATTTGATGAATTACAAGGTTATGTATAACTGCAAGTGCTATTAATAACCTAATAGTTGAGGTCCTACCAACATGAGCACAAGTATCAAAGTAATCAATCCCTTCCTTTTGCCTGAAGCCTTGGATTACCAATCTTGCTTTATACTTATCTATGCTACCATCCACTTTTATTTTCCTTTTGAAGATCCATCTGTTTGCCAAAGCTTTACAACCAGGAGGTAGATCAGTCAATTCCCATGTATTATTATTCATGATCGAATCCATTTCATCCGGGATAGCTTCTTTCCAAAATGCAACATCTCTTGAGGCCATAGCTTCACTAAATGTTCTTGGATTCTCTCCAATCATAAAATAGTATTGATACTGATACTCAATATCATCTCTTGACCCTTCAACCAAATAAAGTTGAAAATCAGATCCAAAAGATTTGGCTTTTCTAGTTCTAGTGTTTCTCCTTGGTTCAGTCGGTCCAGGTACAGAAACAGTAGCACCAGAAGCATTTGAACTTAACGAATTCTGAATCATATCTTTTGGTCTAGGTATAGATGTAAATCTATCTTAATCAAAGTTAGCATCTGTTGATTCTTTAACTGTGTTAAAAGACACATAGTCAATAGATTCTAATACATAGAACCTATATGCATAAAAATGGTCAGCATATCCAATGAAGATAAAATCTATACCTCTTTCACCAAAGTTTATTCTTTTGGGTTCAGTGATCCTTACAAAAATAAATCAAATCAAATTACTTTTTAATTATATTATTATTTTGATATGATTAACTCAACTTACAGAATGAAAATATTTTTATTTTTGTTATTAATATAATATTATGAAAATTACTTTTTTGTATAACGTTTATTATTTATAGTATATTCATTACATAATATATTAAATTCATTTAGTAATAACACTATAAAAAAGGTTTTTTATGAACATTTTATTTAGTAATACTTATTTGTTTCTTATTTTTTATGTGTTTTCTTAGTTAAAAATATGTAAAAATTATATACACAAACATAACTTAATAAATTATATATGCATATACACTATTCATAATACTATTAGTTTTACTTTTTATGTATGTAAATATTTACTTCAACTATAATAATAATTGCTAAATAGCAATATTAAATAATTATTTTACAAAAGTTTATGAAAAGCATCATTTTAATTTAATTTTATAATTATAAATACATAAATGAAAATCTAACATGTGTATTTATATACTTAATTTTAAAAAAATAAATATTATTGCATTATAATTCCTTTTCAATTTTGTTTTTCAACAAACATGGTTCTGTACACACTTAGAAGTTTTGTTTAAAATTTGATTTTTTTTTAACGTTGTTTTGTTTTAAATTTAGATATCAAATAAATAGTTATATATTTTAATTCTTGGTGGAAAACAAATATACATTTACTATCTATTTAGTTCAGTTTTTAATTAACTTAGTTACTATTGCTTATCATTTTTTCCATTATAAATATTATGTACTTTCAACACTTAATTAATTGTTACAGTTAATTAAGCTAAACTATAATTATAAATTAGGCTTAAATATCTATTAAATATAATTTATATATCATAAGTCTTGTTTATCATTTATTTATTTCAAATTATTTAATAATTGTTTTTTATATTGTGTTTTCATTCGATTTTATTTATTTCACTCTTAATTTTTGTGTAATTTTCCAAAGTAAATTATAGGATACTTAGTCAAATTAATATATATATATATATATAGATAGATAGATAGATAGATAGATAGATAGATAGATATAATTGGAGTTTGGTGAAGGTAAGAACCATATAATCTAATTTGGTTTGCATTTTTTTAAATAATTTATTGATAATAATAGAAATGATAAGTATCCTATAATTTTGACAAGTAATATTTTAACACAATTTTCTCTATGATAGTGTTAAAAATAGTTTAATTTGATTGGTCCATGTAAAAAAAAGAAGTTCATCCATGTCATCATTCTCTCACATCCACATGGATATTCTAAATTTAATCAAAAGTTTCACATTCAAGTTCATAAGATGTTACATTTATATGTATGTCAAATTAAATTTTGCCTTCAAACAATAGTAAATTGCAAGTTTTGGCATAAGGGTGAGCGAAAAAGTCTAGCTGGACCGAATAACCGACAAAACCGGACTGAGACCAGCCCGAATAGGACTGAGACCGACTAGGACCGAGACCTAGCGGGCGTTTTTTTTTTCCAAGGTCGGACTCGGTCTCGGTCTCGGCATCAAAATGACCACCAGCAAACCGAAGAACCTGGTTTGACATTATGAACTAGGTAAGGAAGGGATTAAGCGAATTGGGGAAGGTGAAGAGAATAATGCGGTGGACCCATTGGAGCAGGAACCACCACACTGAACCGAAACAGAGGATACCAACATGAATGCAAACATCCTGTGTGTGAACGAATGTAGAACGGGAACCCCAAACCTGCAAAAAGACATCCCTCAATCATTACATCACCCATCCCACTCGCTATGTCTGAACCATTATCCCACACCCCATATATCAGAACATGATGAACAAAATCCAATGTACAACACATGACAGCTTGCTAAACAACATAACTTTTCCCCCGAACAGTGAGAGAAGGAGACACCGGTTCTACCTCAACAGAACCGATGCAGGGGACGAGGGCCTCCTATTAGAGTACGGTTGTGCACAAGCCCCACACAAACCCCAACCTACCCATAAATTGTCCAACTACCTGATGATCCCCACCACATACAAGATAAAGCACTCAAGGAGAAAACCCCATCATACCAAGTAGAAACTCCTCTGGAGTCACCCACATCAGAGCCGGGTACGGGAAATAAAGGAAAAGAGACGGGACTAAGCCCCTACCTATACAAGATGTCACTTAAAAGACCGAGGGAGGACAATGAGAAATAGATGGACCGAAAAAAGGTTAAGACAAGGGAGAAGGAATCACCAAAGGGTGTAAGGATGGGAAGATGAAAGTGAAACAAAATCTTAGAAGGAAAAGAAAAGAACTGTCCGAAAAAAAGAAGGGAATGGAAGATGATTCGAGGGAGAAAAAACCGAGTGCCAAAACCATGGACGAAGAAACTGGTTCTAGTGGTTGTCCTAAAACAGCCACACGGGTCCAATGAACACACTCTGTTGGAATTGTCAGGGTTTGGGGTCTTCCCTGACAATTCGACACTTAAAATACCTCAAGGGGAGGCACCGTCCGAAGATAATATGCTTCATGGAAACAGAAAATGAGGGGTGCCTTCTGTGTGTTGATAAGAGATCAAGTCGGTATGGACTATGCCTATTATGTGGAGCCGAGAGGAACGTCATGGGGATTTGCCCTATGGTGGAGGAAGGGCACTCAAATTCAGATCATAAGTGCTAGCCCAAACATACTTGACACAAGCATAACCTTCAGAGGTCAGGGAATGCCGATGTATATCACATGAATTCACGCGGATACGAATGACCGAAGTAGGAGCCGAAACTAGGAGACAATAAAGGTGATTTCGTGAGGACAAAATGATGCATGGGTATGTCAGGGGGATTTCAATGCGATAACCCACCACCATGAGAAGGAAGGAGGTCGTCGGAAACCACAATGACAAATCGATGAGTTCAATAACTTCATAAACGACATAGGCATGGAAGACACGAGATCAAAAGGTCAAAAATTTACGTGGTGTAATAACCAAAGGGGTGAGGATCGGGTGTATGAAAGGCTCGCTAGGGTACTAGGAAATGCGAGATGGGCGTCTCAATTCCCTAACACTCAATGCCTAAACGAAGTCGAAGTGGGCTCACTCTCCGCTAATTCTAACGATGGAAAGGGGGATGAAAAGGATGAGAAGAGGTTTCCAGTTTGAAGAAACGTGGCTAAAAAACCTAGAGTATAACGAGGTAATCAGTCAGGCATGGTCGGGAAACCTGGATTGGGAACCAGGCCGAAGGCTGTGGCCGAAACTGGGAGGATGTATAAGAAGGTTAATGCATGGAGTAAGGAGTTCAGGAATAATATGGTGGAAATGAAGAAGATGAATGGCAGATTAACAATAATAGGCCAAAACCAACCGACCCAAGCAACTCAAGAAGAAGAAACAACTCTGAGGGACTGAATCAAGGATCTATGGAGGAAAGAAGAGATCTATTGAAAACAAAGCTCAACAGTCAAATGGCTCACAATGTGGTACCGGAAGACAACTATCTTTCACTTGACAACAAGTTCCAGAATAAGAAGTTACCAAATTTCTCGAATAAAAAAGGCTAGTGGAATGTGGATGACAAAGGAACAAGACATAAACCGTGAGATATGCAATCACTTCAATCAGGTGTTTGAGTCTGAAAATACTATGGTGGATGACAAGGTGCTGGAGTGTATGCTAAGGCAGATCACTAATGAGATAAATTTCAAACTCGAGCGGGGAGTTACGATGGAGGAGGTTAAATCAGTTGTTTACAACCTGGGTGGCTCAAGGGCGCCGGGGCCAGACAGATATCCAGGGGTATTTTATCAAAGGAATTGGGAGGTTGTGGGGCCAGAAGTCTTCACTGCAGTCAAAGCTTTCCTCGAAACAGGTACCTTTCCTTCTACCCTCACCCAAATAGACATAACCTAAATTCCAAAGATACCTAACCCAAACTATGCATCCAATTATAGACCTACCCGTTTATGTAACTTTATTTATAAGGTTATATCGAAGGTGTTGGTAAACAGGATCAAGGGATATCTCACAGACTTGATTACTCCATTCCAGAGTGCATTTGTGGCTAGTAGGCTCATACAGGATAATATCATGGTGGCGCACGAGGTATTCCACCACCTGCGATCTAGGAATAATGCGAATAAACTGGAATGTGCACTCAAACTCGACATGAAGAAAGTGTATGCCTGGGTGGAGTGGGACTTTCTGCGAAGGAGCCTAGAAAAGAAGGGGTTTAGGGCAAAGTGGATATCGTGGATGAGAGCAACAATGGAGTTAAGACAAGGATTCTCTCTCACCATATCTATTTATTCTTATGGCGGTTGTGTTATCGAGACAGGTGGAAAAGGAAGTGAGGGAAAAATGACTACATGGGATCATCCATAAAAGGGGTTGCCCGGAGTTGCATCACTTACTATTTGCAGACGACTCCCTCTTCTTCATTCAGGGAACAGTGGACAATGCCCGCCATCTAAAGGAGATGATAACGAAGTACTGTAGGAACTCGGGGTATAAATTAAACGATGTCAAATCAAGCCTCATGTTCAATCAAAGGACTGATGGACCCATTGTAGGGCCATAGAGAACACGCTTCGCATATCAAGCACAAGAGAACTAGGAAAGTATTTGGGATTACTGACAGTTTGGGGAAGATCAAATGAGAGGCCTTGGGGTATTTAAAGACAAGAATCTGGGACAAACTGCAGGGGTGGAGAACAAAGACCCTAAACTAGGCGGGAAAGGAAGTGCTTATTAAATTTGTCAGAACAGCTAGACCGACGTATATGATGAGCATTTTTAAACTACCAAAATCTAGTGCAAAGAGATCAATGCAATAATAGCGGGCTTCTGGTGGGGACAAACGGGTGAGAGCCGAAAAATACATTGGAAGAAATGCGATGATCTAGAAAAAACGAAAGAAGATGGAGGCTTGGGGTTTCGAGAGCTGGAAATATTCAATATATCCCTACTAACAAAGATGGGGGATGGAGTGAACACGGAGCCAGACTCGCTTTTGGTGAAAGTGCTAAAATGACTACTACTCGAGATGTGATTTTAGGTTGGCCGGCAAATGCGGGAGAGCGTCATGGAGATGGGCTAGCATGTTGAAGGGGATATATGCCTTAGTTCGGGAGCGACTGTGGGCAATAGGGGATTGAGCCACGATAAGTGCTGCAACCGACCCGTGGATCTACACAAAAGCAGGATTCTGAGTCGAACCGACAGCAGGGTGGGTAGCAAACCCGGAGGTGAAGGTCGGTTCCCTCTATGACAGTACCAATTGCAGGTGGAATGAGGTACTGATATGCGATTTCGCCACACCAAATGACGTTGATCAAATCTTGAAAATTTCGTTACCCACACATTCAAGACCAGACCAACTCATTTTTCCATACACGGATAACGGTAGGGTGTCGGTTAAAACTGGCTATCACCCACTAAAGGAACCTGAGATGATGAGGGTGCCAGATATTGAACACAATAGGAACATGCCTACGACTATATGGAGTGTTGTGTGGATTACCAACACAATTCCGAAGATTAAACACTTCATGTGGAAGCTCTTCACCAATTCTTTACCAGTAATGAAAAACCTAAGGCTTCGTAGGATGAATGTCTTGCCGAACTGTCCGGTGTATGGATGGGAAGAGGACATCGAGCACATGATATACAAGTACGGATGGACGGAGATAGTATTGATGGGAAGCCTAGGACTGGGTGCTTCTCAGCACGATCGCAAAAATGTCGGAGACTGGATCTAAGACAGGAGAGACGAGCCTAGCACATCCCAGGAAACGAAGGAAACTAACTGGTGGATATGTTTAATGAAGTGTTGGAACATCTAGAAAGCCAGGTGTCAAATGCGTTCGAGCATAAGATGCTCAATCTGATGGAGGTGGTCGAGAAAACGAGGAATGCCTATGACGAATTTCGATGAGCAAGAACAGTGCATGGAGTGGTTCGAAACCCTAGGGTGTCGCAAACATGGTGGAGGCCGAACCGAGGATGTATTAAGATAAACTGTGACGCTTCATGGTGTAGCCTTACAAAGATGGGTGGAATTGGTGTGATTGCTAGAAATGTTGATGGATGTTTAGTTGGAGGAGCGAACCAGAGTTTAAGGAGATGGAATGCTGAAGCTTTGGAAGCAGAGGCTATCCTCCTCGGAGTGAGATTGACAATGGATAGAGGGTGGTGCAATATCACATTCGAATCTGGCTCGAAGAAGGTGATGGACCAGTTACAAGGAAGAATACAAAACTGGAGACATGAAGCTGTGTGCTCAAATATCTTAGAGCTATTTTAAGTATTGATTGTAATATGTTTTCTGTAAACGTTATTGATGAATGAAATGATTTACGCTTTTGACAAAATAACAATAATATTAATAATAATAATCAGTCCACCATCTCTACTCACACCTTCTCTATATTTTGTTTTTGGTTCTCACACAAAAGAAAGAGAGGAGAGGAAGTTCTAAAATCACAATGATGGCTAATTTTTTTATTCCCATTTTAGCCCTCACTCTCCTAGTTTAGTCGCTCTTCTCCTATTTGACAGCTGCCGAAGATGACTTCGCCGACAGCTTCATCCGTCCAGTGTCCAAGAAACTGGTTGGCCTGAAAAAAGAGAAGTTTGGTCACTTCCGATTTTACTGGCACGACATCCCCACCGGCCAGAACCGTTTTGTCTCTACGGTGATCCCGTCGGTGAACACCTCAAACCACAGCCTTCGGTACGGTGAACATGATTGACAACGCCCTGACTCTAGTCCCAGCTCTGAGTTTGAAGCTGGTGGGGCGGGCACAAGGATTCTATGATCGACGACAGCGGTATCTTCCGATTTGGTAGTGGGTATGCAAAGCTCACGACCTGCTCGTTCGATCTTCCGACCGGAAACGCCGTTGTCGAGTACAATGTCTAATTGAAGCATTACTAAGTATGAGAATACTTATTAATAAAGTTCATCTTTTGATTTCTAGTTGATAATGATGTGCATCATTCAATCGTAATCAAGTAAGGTTTCATGATAAAATTAACCTTAAATTAATATACTTTAATTTATTTTTACAAAATTCCTAATCGGAGATTAAGAAAATTAAATTTGAAAAAACGTAGTTATAAAAACAGTTATCTTAAAATTCTCAGGTAGTAGATAAATGGTATTTTTAACATGAAATGAACACATGAACTAATAATAATATCAAAGTAAATTTTAACAATCTTACAAAAATTATGTACATAATAACTTTTAATATAATATAATATTATTGACTTTAATATATATATATATATATTAAAATTATAAATTTATATAAACAAATTACCTACATCTTTGTATATAAAAATAATAATATTATAATATGTAATATGCTACTAAAATAATTAGAGTGATTAGGTTATAAGCAATTAATTTTGTTAAAAGTGAGACTTAAAACAAACATATAAATTGAAGCAGTTTAAATTAAGTTAGATGGAAAGCCACATAGAAGTGATTACTAGAGTTTTGACATTAACAAATTAGAGAAAGTTATTTTTAATAATAACATGGATAAAATATAACAAAAATCTTATTTCTCCAAATTATAAGGTATTAAGCCAAATCAATATATACAATCAATATATACGTATATAAATAGAAAATACATATATAACTTCTTAACATAACTTTCCAGTAGTGTAACAAATATTATTATAATATGTTAAATTCAAAATATGGGGAGTGAAAAAAAAATATAATATATAAATATTAATATAAATGTCATACATCTTATAAATTGAGTTGAAAAACATAATATCATATTAATAATAGTTGGTATTTTTTTAAGGATTTTATCCTGCTAAATTATTATAATTTATTTGAACAACAATACATGCAAATTTTATCTACGCAAAGCGTATATCATAATCCTAGTTTATATATAACGTAAATGGTACATGATTATAATGCATGCAAAAAAAACGTGTTTTAAGATGTTAAAACACTACCAAATTTAATATGTATAACTCAAATCCACTAATCATATGTACGTATCAAGAGGTCATATGAATTAACTCGCTGTAAAAAATGTTGTAGTCACGTAAAAGGTAATCATCTATTCCAAGAGTTATTGCCGCCAAAAAGGTTGTCGCCACCTAAAAGGTCATCGGCGCCTTAAAGGTCGTCGCCATCTCAAACGTTGTCGCCACCTAAAGAGACGTCTCCATCTCTGTTGTATAAAAGACCATCACTACAAAAAAACTATCGCCTGCAAAGGTTGTCGCCGGCTAAAAGTCTGACACCGCTTATAAGTTTAAGGGTGGTTTCTCTTACATAAAACCCGAGAAGGGGACATAAAGTAAATAATGCACTAAATGTATAACCGTAGTACAAATTATACGAATACTTCTATAGACTGTTTTGTCAGGATAGAAAGTTAGCGTGATTTATTGTGTTAGCCTCACAGAGCACTTACCATGGTAAGGAACTAATCTTGGACCTAGGTTAAGAATCCCTATAAATACCCCACTATTACATCCTTTAAATGATATATGATTTTGTATATGGTGGATCCTTTATTTTCTGTCAAAATCCCCAATTTACTTTATCATCAAAATGGAAAGAACAGATAAAACCCACGTATTCCTTCATGCAGGTTTAGAAGCTTCACTCGAATTCATATCAAGCCATCGAAATTAAACCTTGGAATTGACTTTGGGAACTGACATCAAGTCATGGCTCCACGAAACTCACGTTCAAACAAGCGAAGGATACCGCTCCTAAAGACTAAGTCTGGCGACTTCTACCAAGGTGCGGATAATGCCCCTAATCATGCTGCAACAAAAGGTTAGCAAATACGTTTCCCTATGATGCATCAACCACCTAATGCGTTACGCTTGGAGTCTTGACCAATTCAAGGTGTCCGTCGCCCAAGGGTAGGAAACCCTTAAGCGTTTTCGGTGAGCTCGTCTAGGCTACAATTAAATTACTGCACCCCAGAAGATCAACAAGCACTACCCCAAAGGGAGTTATCGGTGTTTATCTCTTATGCATCATCCACCTAAGTCATTTCCCTCAGAGACGTCAACAACTCCAGTCATCTACCGCCCGAGGGTAGAAAACCCTTCTACTTTTCCAGCGAGCTTATCTAGGCTAGATTTAAATGACTACGCCACAGAAGATAAACATGTGCCACCCCAAAGGGTGTCAAAAGTGTTACTCTCTCAGGCGTCAAACTACGTAAGGTGTTACCCTAAGAGTCGTGAACAATTGAAGGCGTCTTCCGCCCAAGGGTAGAAAACAGTCCAGTTTTCCTGGCGATCTCATCCAGGCTACATTTAGATGATTACGCCCTAGAAGATTAACAAGTTATGACCCAAAGGGTAACAAAAGTGTTTCTCTCTAGGGCATGAAACGTCTATGGAGTTTCGCTCGGAGGCATCAAAGCCTCATGGCATCCATTGTCAAGGATAGGAAACACTCCAAATTTTTTGGCGAGCTCATCTAGACTAAAACTAGATGAATGCACTCCAGAAGATCAAAAAATGCAGCCCCAAATGATATCAAGGGCGCTGCTCATCGAGGAATCAACCACCTAAGGTGTTTCTCTCGGCGACATCGACAACTAAAGGCGCGACTCTGGATGAGATGAAGTCTATAAGGAACAATGTTGTTTCAACATTAATCGACCTTACGAGAGGAGGCAGAGAAATCAGAGGTCAATGGGATATTAAGATGAAGCTCAAGAAGTTCGTCGCGATGACAAGAAAAGATTGTGTCCAGAACAGTCTAATAATGCACGACGACGGACTATGATTTGTTGAGCCACTTATGGGTTTGATGGGACTCTGTCTGACTTTTGGTTCGTGTGCTTTATGTGTCTGATGAACATTTCTATAATATTTGGACATATGATCCATGAGAGAGGTAATATGTTGTAATGTGCGTTCCATACAGTGGCACACCCAAAGCTTGCCATGGGGAAGGCCTCAGATGTGATCTTAATTTAGAGTCGTGTGAGACCCTGATTTTTTCATGAAAGAGCTACGTATGTACACTCATTACTCTAAACAGAGATTTGACGTTCAGTTCAACGTTTGTTATCTTAGTCTGTGTTTGATGCGTGCGCTTACAGGTACCTTGGTTTCAGTTGTAGAAAAGCGAGTTGGATCGGGTTGGTGTTTCATGAGACGAGGATGATCATTATGGGATTTTATCGATGTTGTGTACACTAGGTGACCACCAACCGCGACATCGACCTCTGTTGTGTATGCAATGCATATATAGGTCTGAAAGATCCTTGTGTGGTCAGACCTGGAAAAAGATTACATGAACAAGGGTGCAAGACGCAATTCCACTGCTGGTGTGAGATCAGCGAGTTGCTGACACTCCTAAAAGATGCGCAACACCTTACTTATTGTGTATGTCGATTACACGTCTGCATCCTTATATTTTACTTTAATTTATAAAGGAAATTTGTTCTCATGATATTGACTTAATAAATTAGTTTGCACTTTGTCGGAGTGGGAGGTGTTAGTTTTGGGGGGGATTTGGTCACCTATTAGTGACATGCCATTTTAATAGGTTCAATACTGGATACTATCCCAAATCATTTTCTCTATGCGTGGCTATACATAAGAGTACTCAGGTTTGGAAAAATTGATGATGTTCTCACTCTCGCCAAGAACAGAGAAAATCTATCTCCCTACAGTTCAGATTGGGGTAAGTTCTACTGTAGAGACCTAGACCAGTGCATGTTAACCCATCGCATGTCCTCCCGTCCGACATACCGTGATCTCATTCTCATGCATATTCGCTTTCGCTTTTGCTAAATCAATTGGATTGCATATTTAGATATACCAACATTCGAAAGGGATGATGCTTGTTGGGACAGGAATTCCCAGGTGTTGACTGGATGCTAAGTAAGCGCTGACTGATTGATGATCAAGCACTTAGTCGAAGCTCCAATGAACCTGCAAGAAGGGGAGCGCAACAGAGGGGGTTCCGTTGGGTCCCACTCCGATAAATGAATATACTGAATTGTATGAACTCGCAATGTGTAATTTAATAAATGTAAAACAAGAGTATTTACGGGGGTAAAAGATCAAACCGTTATAGACAAACAAATCTCTATGTATATTTGTCATTGTGGCTTTAAGGATAACGTATATTATGATTATTGCGTAATATTGTGGTTGTCCTACACGAACTTCGTTGAATATGTGCCCGAGATTTGCGGGACAATATTGCCGAATATTTGGAGTCGGTTAAGAGACCAGAGATGAGAGACTGGACTCTTTTGGCGAGCGCTCCCAGAGCGACCACCTGAGACGCGTTGACTCCAGTCTTGGCGACAATTGGAAGCTTAGGGGACCACTTCGATTCTGGGTTGATATTGAACCACATTGTGAGTTCCAGTTTTCCGAGAGTGTTGGTCGGCCTAGTCTTGAAATGTTTGAGTGTAACCCGCTCTGTGATTATATTGGGCCGAGAAGACCTGGTGATCTTTGTGCCAAACTGAGTCGTCACTACCAATACCTAACAGTGCTCACTTACGCAACAACATGGATAATCCTACTAAAAGGAAAATGAGTCTAGATTCATCTGTTACCAAATCATAGAGTGGTTATATAGACATGTCTTAATACCTTCATCTAAAAGGGCATTATTGGGTGTGTCCCTTGTACATCATTGCCACAATACATGTCAAGAAGTAGCTAACGTCCTCCAAAGAGTCCATCCTGATGGATGGTACACGGGCACACCAACTCTTTTCGAAAAATAGTGTTGCTTCGAATTTGATATTTTGGACTTAGAAGAGAGAAGTAGAAAGTTTCTTCTCTTCACACTCATATTTCCTTCTCATGACAGGTGTGCTGGTACTTGTAGGCCACCTAGGTTTAAAAAGGTATATGCCATTCCCATTGACCAAGGTCGACATCAAAAAGTAGATCACGTCTCCTGAGGATCATGCACCCTCGCCTCATACCGGATGGCCCAAACAAACCCAGTCTGCAGGCAAAAAAATAATAATGTTGCTCCAAGTTAGAGAGTTTCCGACTAGTGGAGAATCTACCCATTGGCGATACATTCGATAGTGTTTTGGAGTATCTATACACCAAGAAACCTATGAAATATGGAGAAAGACAGACGAATATGTTGGAATTATAAGTGTGGACTAAATTGAGAAGATAATGATTTGATAAGGGAAAACATTATATTGGATTGAATTCCTTAAGATTACAATAACTACTCTATTTATAGGAGAAACAACGACCACTAATAAACATAAGGAAAGTATGTGTAGTGGAATAATAGTTGTGAATGTATGTATCCCATTTTGATGAGTTGTTCCACCACATGTTGTGAGTTGTAAAGGCTTTTCTAACACTCTACCTCAAGTTGAACACTGGGATATCCAATGTTTAACTTGACAAGGATATTGTTAAAAATTCTTCCATTGATTGTTTTGGTTTGTCGGTCCACCATTGGGCTGATCTGATTTTTGTTGAACCCTATCGTATTTAAGGATGCTCTGAATTTTTATTGTACCCTATCGTAGCTAAGGTGATTTTGAATTTGTTGTTGGACCCTATCGGAGCTAGGGCATCTCTGAATTGATGTTGAACCCTATCGGAGCTAGGGCAATTATGGATTTGTTGTTGTACCCTATCGGAGCTAGGGTAACTAGAGATTTTCTATTGGGCCCTATTGGAGCTAGGGCAACTCTGGATTTGTTGTTGTACCGTATCGGAGCTAGGGCAACTCTGAATTGTTGTTGTTGACAGTCCCCTTCAAGTTGAGCGGTGGGATCTTCAATGCTCAACTTGCACAGTATTAAAACGAGTGCCTTTTTTTCATTTTGTTTATTACATATATATATTGCTTACAAGTTGTCTCCTTTCTTCATTTTATTTCGTGGGTCATTTTATTTATTTTTTGTTTTCTCTACTAGTGCTCACCTTTTGCTTTTTTACTTTTCTTTTCTCTTTTTCTTTTTTTGTTTTAGTTTTTTTCTTTCTCTTATTCATCGACATTTATTCCTTACCCTTCCCGTCAGCTTCTTCTTCACCTAGTAGGTTTCAGATGGTTCCGGCGGTCTTCTGAGCTATACAAGGTCTTCGGTTTCAGCCTCATCGTTGGAGGTGGATGGAGAGCTGTCGCGGAAGCTGGCAGTAGCAGCTTTGAGGATTCATGTTGGTGGTTGGTCCGCTGCCTTTTCCACCTTGCAGAGTCCGCTTCCTCTGCTCGTCGTCGTCTGAAGAGGTCATCATGTAGTCTGGAAGAGGCTACACACAGAAAGCTACTGTCTTCGGCTGAGGTTGAGGTTGGTGTTAGAATTTTCACTAAATTCTGACATATTTTCGGTTGTTCCTGAGGTTGAGGCTGAGGAGGTGGCTTCGAAGATCTATTCGGCAATTTGGATGCCCTCAGATCGACAAGGCCTTCAAAGCTTGGAAGAAGCCACTGGATTGGCTTTCAATTTTGTTATTTGGAGAACCAAAAATCTAACACTGCTCTGATACCATGTTGGAATTATAAGTGTGGACTAAATTGAGAAGATAATGATTTGATAAGGGGAAACATTGTATTGGATTGAATTCCTTATGATTACAATAACTACTCTATTTATAGAAGAAAGAATGACAACTAAAAAACATTACGATAGCATGTGTAGTGGAATAATAGTTGTGAAAGTATGTATCACACGTTGATGAGTTGTTCCACCACATGTTGTGAGTTGTAAAGACTTTTCTAACAGGATAGTGGGAATTACTAATGCTTGATGCCTCATGTATTGAGCATTATATGGAATTGGAGTAAGTTTTTCAGAGGATCATGAGTAGACTTGTTCATTTAAACTGGTTCGTCTAAACTGGATGGTATGGTTTGGTTAGAACCGGTCTGATTGAACTAGTATTAAAACCAGGCCAGTGTTTTTAGACTTCAAGTAGACCAGTTCAAAATAGTACCAAAAATTCAGTTCGAATCGGTTTGAATCGACTCGCTTTTTTATATTGGGTTATACTTAAATTTAAATTAAACCACTTTAAAACTATATAATTTTATAACCGGTTTGAAGCAAAATCAACTAAACCGGTCTAAAATTAAACCAAACCTAGAGATGTCTTTATTAAACCAAACCTAGAGATGTACTGGACGCTCGTATGTTGATGTTGGACATGATTTCAGTTGGTTGTGGAACATAATTTTAATCGGTTCAGTGTGTTTTTCAGTCGGTTTAGTGTATTTTTCAGTCAGTTCAGTGTTTTTTCAGTTGCTTCAGTATTTTTTCAGTCGGTTCAGTGTGTTGGACAGGATTTTCAGCCGGTTCAGTTTCAGGTTGAACCAAATTATTTCTGAACCGAAATTGTTATTAAAAAACCAGACCAAACCAGTTCGAACCGGTTCTGAAACGGTTCGAACTAGATCAATTTGTTTTTTACCTAAACCAGACCATTGTTTTAGAAACATAAAAAAATATTTTTTTTTACAAATCAGACCAGTTCAGTTCTGAATCGGTTCAGGATCGAACCAGTTCAGTTCTGAATCGGTTCAGGATCGAACCAGTTCAGTTCTGAATCGGTTCAGGATCGAACCAGTTCAGTTCTGAATCGGTTCAGGATCGAACCGGTTCATGAACAAGCCTAATCACAAGATCTTTGTGATTTTGCCTATCTAATGAATGGATAGTTCATCTTAGAATTGTTCGCCTTATATTCACCCTTTGAGTATATATTTCATTAAGACTCACGCAAGGGTAAATTGGTAGCTTATATACAAGCCTTAGTAGCATTTCTTGTATCTACGCCATTACTCTAAGGATACATTTTTAGTTTGTGAGTGGTAAATTAGCATTGGACATGAAAAGGCCACTCCACTATATAGGAGCCAAAGTTAAACTCTGTTCCTTATAAACATATAAATTATATGAATATACTAATATAAATTATAAATAATATAATAAAATATATAATATGCATCCAGATATTCCATGGAATGATACGACTTTGTCTAATTTTTGGATCAAATATAAGGGATTTTTTCTAAAATATTTTGTTTCCAAAACTTCATTCCTTATTGTTTGGTTATCACACAAGTTTACGCCTTCCATTATATTTTTCATCCAAACATGGAGAATATGTTTTGAAAATTACAAACTTTATTATATAGACCCGATCAAATCGGAACTCAACTGAGATCTAATCGAGCGGGTTAGGTTTTGGGTCTTGATCTAGAAGAGCTCTCCCATGGGTGTGGGGCTATTTGGGGTCAAGACCATTACCCCTTCAATTTGGGTTAATCGAGTCCAATCGAATTGGAGTTCAGCTTAGCCCCAAATGAAGGGGCTAAGGTTAATTCGTCACATCCACCATCCCCACACAAGGCAAATTTGGTCTATATCAAGACCCTCTCCCCTTCTATTTATGCTAAATTGATCCCAATTATATTTGCAATTTTCAAAATATAATATGCTAAATTTGGATGGAAAATCAAGCGGGGGGTTGTTAACTCTATCGATAACAAAATATGAAATAATAAAATTTTAAAAAATAAACTTTAAGGAAAAACTTTATTGTAGAGGTAAGCAAAAATTGTTCTGGTTCGGTAAGGTCCGATCTTCAGATCGGGACCGAATATTTTGGTCTATTAATTTTGATCTTGAGACCGAGACCGCTTGGGCCGTTTATATGGTCTTGGTTTTTTCGGTTCTGGTTCGGTCTAGACCATTTGGACCATTAGACATAAGTTTTTTATATAAATTTTATTTTACCAAAAATATTAATCAAATAAAAGTTAATTTAATTAATCAACAAAAAAAAATATAACAAAAACGATACTTATCTCATACTTCATCAAAACACCATCTCATTTTCAATTTTTGCCTATTCTTTCTCGAATTTGAAAATAATCACGCATATATATACTAACATTCCAACAAAATGGTACTACCACTACAAAAAAACTCAAGAATCTACGCATATAAGTACTAACAATCCAACAAAATGCTACTACTAATCATGTATGTTATAGATTATTTTTACTGATGAAAATACTTCATCATTGAATTACTTTGTTAGCAGTGACTTTTAGAGGCTGTTTTTTCTGCGAAATATTAACTTATTGTTAATATGTGTATTTAGTGACTACAAATCCACCATTAAAAACACTTGATACTGTCAGGTAATGTTGCTGCTAAATACATGTTTTTAATGATAACTACCACTAATATCAGTTTATGTCGCTGCAAAACACAAGCTTTTTGTGTCAACAGCCACTAATCATTGTTAACGACAAACTTTTGTGATGTATTTTTAATAATTATCTAGTTATTTCTATATGAGATGAACTACACAATACATTTTATAAACTATAATATATTATTTATCCAAGTATATATATACATTTTAATAAACATTCAAACTACAAACTTACAATAATAATCTAAAATGTAAATACATAGTTTTCTAAAATGTAAATACATAATCTAAAAGCACATTTACTGATTTTGCTACGTATCGAAGTGCATCCGCATCCAATTCAGAGTTAGCTTGATAGGCACACAACTCCTACATTTACAAGAAGAGTAGTAAAGCGTAAATTAGGAAGAGTTACATTTAGCCATGGACCCCCCCCCCCAAAAAAAAAAAAAAGGTATGTGGACTTAAACACCATATTCAGTTACACACTAAACAAGTCTTGCACTTCGTATAAGGGGTATATGCATTATCAATAATTGACTATTAAGAGTTGGCCCATGGATACACAGATCTTAATTTGAGGTCAGGACACCAGATTTTGACATGGTACCTGTACGTCAGAATGAGATTGAAACCAAGCTCTAAAACCATGTTAATTTAACCATGGATTTACAAAATGACTGTGACCTCAACACAACCTAAGGCTTAAGTTCATAGGTAAGTTGAACCTACATACTTATATGGCGCTATGAGTTCAACAGAGAGAAATTCTATAAACAAAACGTTTAAGACCATAAGAAAACAAAAGTGTAGAAGATAAAGCAAAAGGAAACATAAGATACAACTAGTAGGTGTTACATCTAGAATTCTACAAAAGGACATCAGATGGACAATAAACATAAAGAACAGTCCTTTTCACATATCCACATACATTGATTGCCACTTTCTTATAAGATCTTTTAAGCTTGCCACAAGCAATGAAGCTATAAACCTTATAGTTTGTCGAAAATTTCAACATATTTGAGCAATTTCTCAGCATATTTATGGTCATGCTACTGGGGAGGTTCTTAGCATATCTAGAAGAGCATGTGCTTAAAATTTTAGGTTTTAGGAACTTTCATAAGAGGTTACAATGTTCCTACTTAGCACTTAGCTCAATCCAGTTACATAGTTTTACCAAAGGACAACAGATGTACAATAAGTAAACCAATGTTTTGTTTTGCTACTCGCATGAAAAAGATACCTATTCTATATGAACATAAAAACTGTAGTCAAGACCAAGTAAGACATCAGAAGAAATAGATTAACTTGGGAATTCACCTCAAGGGCTTTCTCTGCATTAGTTTATGTTATTACTCCAACAGCTGCATTGGCAGCCAATATCATAAGAATAACCTGTTCATGAAATTTAGTTAATGCTGGTTTTGATGTGAATTTAAACAATAAGGAAACATTAAGTACCAAAAAACAGGCATTTTGGGTTGAAAGGGGAGGATTGTCCCAGCCATTATTAAGAGCACCGAACATATTGAAAGAACAAGCATGGGACACTTAATAGTCACTCATATGCCCATAGTGGAACTTAGAAACAACGATTATGGGTTCTGACATAACCCAGATTCTGTGATTCTAGGTTCCGACAGCACCAAGATTCGGTGATTCTGGGTTTTGACAGAACCCAGATTCGTTGATTCTGGGTTCAGTCGAACCCAGAATCATCGAATCTGGGTGCTTTCGGAACACAGACACTTGATTCTGGGGTCATTCGAACCTGAAACAACGATTCTAGGTTTGACAAAACCTAGAAACGACGATTATGGGGTCGACAGAACCTAGAAACGACGATTCTGGGGTCGACGGAACCTAGAAACAATGAATCTGGGTTTTGTTGGAACTGAGACACTTGATTCTGGGTTTTGTCAGAACATAGATTCAGTGATTCTGGGTTCGTCTGAACCCAGAATCGTTCATTCTAGGTTCAGACGAACCCTGAATCGTTGTTTCTAGGTTCGCCTGAACCTAGAAACAAAGAAGTGAGAGATTGAAGGATACTTACTTGCTTTTTTTCGTCGATTGAACGAGGGAGGCCGAGATGGGAAAATGATTTGGTAGGGAGGAAGATAAGAGAAGGGAGTGGAGGCGTGAGTGGAAGTGTGAGTAGAGTGAATAGGTCGTTGATACCGTGATAATACTTCGGTTTAGTGGTTGGGTTAATATTTTTTTAAATTAAATGGTGGTTCAATTCGGTTTGGTGGCAGTTCGGTTTAGTGGGAGTTCTTAACATTTAGTGACTACAACGACTAATGTTAGTCGACAATATGTAGTAGTTGTGTATGCATTATTGACATTAACAATAGTCGTCACTAAATAACCTATTTTACCAAATTAATTGAATCTGTTATTGAATGACTATACTAATGTCGATAATATATTGACACACAAACAAATTCTTACATTTTCTCAACTACTTATGTTTTAATGATGACAAAATTGAGTAGTTACGGCAAACAACTGTTGCTGATATTACTATATTTACGACAAAACGTTTCACATTTGAATATGTAAATTTACAACGGAAAATTCATTTGCTACTGATGGAGTTATTTAACATCAAGTGTTTGTCGACATTACATATTCATCCATGTAAAGAATAAAGTGACGGAAAAAATTAACACTAAATGAATCTTATAACGGTGGAAAACATATTGTGCCTAATAAGTAATAATAACGACAACACAAACTGTCGACACAATATACATATATTTAACTACAACTGGTAGCATAAACACGAAAGTTTCATCGTTGTTGCAGCAAATTCTTGTAGTGTACATTCCAACAAAACAAAACTACTCCAATATTCTAATAAAATACTCGAGACTCTCAATTTGATGATAGTTTCTTCCATTGTCTTTTTTGTGTTACAACTTAGCATGACGAGAAACATCATCAACCTAATTAAAAAAAACATCACATTCAAGAGTTAGTTAACTCACAAACTTTAAAGTTTATATTAATATTGAAAATAATAATTACTTACACATTTATGTTAGCTCATCATCAATGAACATTGTTGGTAAAATTTCCTCCAATTCCCTTATGTCATATGTGGACTCTAAAAATATTAAACATAAATATATATAAAATAAATATTTAGAATAAGAGTATTAACAAACTATAAAAATGTGGTCATTTACCTTTACATTCTTCATCACATCGATGTTTTGAAGATTTTAACCAATCTTGTAAGCAAACTAATGTCTCTACCATACCTGTACTTCGATACTTATTCAATACACGTCTTTTAGTGCTAAAAGCACTTTCATATGCCACAGTAGACACGAGAATAGCCAACACATCTCTCGTTATGATCGCAACAATGGGGTACCTTGAACCGTGCTTCTTCCATCAAGATAAAATCTCAAAATCTGGAGTATTATTGAGAGCTTCTTCGAAATACCTTTCTATATCATACATTTCGCAGAGATCATAAGTTTGTATCCCTGTTTTACGCTTAAATATCAAATTAAAACAATCGTCTTGATTGTTAACGACTGTATTAGTTCAAACTACCGTAGTTGAATCTTGAATAATGTCACATGTGCTCGACATATTTAAAGATCTCTCATATTGCTCAAACATTAATTGCATTGTTGAATGCAATTATTTTTTTTAGCTCAGATGTAGTGTTAGTATCATAACATTCTTCAATGATATACTCAACAAATCTAATTTTCCGGTAAGGATCAAGCACAAGAGCTACGTAAAACAAGAAGTTCACCTTCTTCACATTTCCCCAATATTTATCATGCATTGCCTTCATTAGTATCTGCAGATATTCGGTAATCTAAATTGCGATCTTACAAATCTCAAACATGCAATCATTACTTGTAGCATAGTAGTATCCAGACATACAAACAGTGGCATCATAAAATATTTTTAAGAAAGGCAAAATAGCACTAGCCTCCTCCCAATCATTCTCAGTTGGCAATCGTGTACTGTCTCTAAGCTTAGACTCATATTTAGAATTCCGCTTGCACTTCTCTAGAAACTTAAAAGCTTTTCTGTACTTATTAGCTGAGTCTATCATAAGAAAAGTAGAATTCAATCTAGTTTCAACATACAAGCATGGGTCGCCTGTCCAAATCAGTCTCTCTTGTTCCACAACATACAAGCATGGGTCGACGTTAGGAAATGTTTGATCTTGCGCCTTATTTATAGTCATTTCAAAACTAAGATGCACCGAAAACTGTTTTCGTGTCATCTGGAAAGGCAAGCGAACGTCTTCCGTCAGCTTCATTAATATTCTTGGAATGAAAGCTTTTGTTTCTTTAAATAGTCCACCAAGAACGTCAGCATAAAATCCAAACATATTAGTCTTGTCTTATTACAAAGTGTGAGTGGGCATGGTTTTGTAAATATATTTTGTATTTCTACCACTTTTTTAAATAAATACAAATAGAATACTGGCTTACTTGTAAATGTATTCATGGAATTCATAACTCTGAGCCCCTTGTTATGTTTATCCTATTTTCTCTTCCTCGCCTTTTTCTTTTTTCAGAACAAAAAAAGTCTGATCACATCTACTAATTACATTTAAGCCACTGACCGCTGAGCTGTAGCTGTTGATTTATATAAATCATTCAATTGTAGTAGTGGATTCAACTGCTATAATGTTTATCTATCGATTCTACATATAATATACAACATCATAGGGAAAGTCTGTTTTAGTGTTTGGTACTGTGGATTTGCATTGGAATGCACGAATATTATCTCCTCTGCAGATAGTTGAGGAAGGACATAGCTTGATTAGTTTGTTCTTCTTTGAAATTTTGTTAACTTTTATTGGCTTTGGCTTTATGTTGACATAAAGCTGACTGTTTACCCGTATAAACTACTCAAGAGGATATGAAAATTTCACACTGGATTGTTTATGTGGATTCTACTGAAGTTTTGGTGCATCCTTGCATGGCTTGTTTGTTTGAAGGTATCGAATGGGCTAAAGAAGATTTCCAATAAGGGTTGAATTTATTGTGAAATTAATGAAGAAGTTTAATAATTTCATGTGTGTTTCATCTTTCATAATACATTATTACCTACAAAGCTGTAACCTCAACAATAATATCATCACTTTTGAGTACACCTCAATTCTGTGGCTGACAGCTGGACTATAGACTTGATTTTGCATGAACTGGGAGATTTTACTTATTTAGGTATAACTTGTGTGTTAAAAAGAGACAATTTCTTTAATTCTCTTTGCTCCAAATATTGACCAGAAGTTATTGGTTTTAGGTGAGGTTAATGTTAATTCAGGGATATAATGTGCTGGAGAATGTGATTTATACTTCTCCCACACAGTATCATTTTAACTTGGCCAATTTGGTCCTATGTACGGTGGTTGACGATATTCATCTCCTTCACTGTAAAATTTTTATTTATTTTCAGACAAATAATACAGTGAGACAAATAATGCATTTGATCCTTACAAAATGCTGTTGCTGCAGCATTACTATACTGTTTGATTTCTTTTGGCTAGTAGTCTTTGTAAACATCTGGTAGACATGGTTTAGGTATCTGGACTGAGAACAACACAACTATGGAGAGGAACAAAAACTCTTCAATAATGAATACTTCAAAAAAATCAACACGCAATCTCTATATGTTCGCCCACACAATCTTGATTGGGATTAAAGACAGAGACAATCTGCAATTATACAGTAAAAATCTAAATCTTCACATTGGCATGCTATGCAAGGGTAACAAACCTGGAATAATATCTGTCTAGAAAAATCAGAAGATAACTCACCTGGAATGCCGAACAGAAAAAGTGATAGTCACTTCAGCCGATGCCAATAGAATTTGCAAGAACTGAAATCACAAAAGAGAGATAAAGAGACGTAGATAACTGATCAGGAGTGATATGTATATAACCTAGCGGGAACTATTTTGATCGGAAGCAACTAATTATTTAGCAAGATAATTAGCCACATAATTATTTGCCTTTAGTTGTATTCCTTCTCACGATCAAAGAACTGATGCATCTACACTATGCAATTCAACCTGTAAAAAAATAAATTAAATCAGTTTGCTTCATGCAACGAAAATAGCAATAGAAAAATACGGAAACAATAAAATGAAGAGTCAGATGCAATAGCAATAGCAAGCAAGCATGACAGAAATTTCCAGAATGACTGAATTTTCCATAACAACAATAACATAACAATAACAAAGGAAGAGGAGAGTTACCCAACAGCTGCATTGGAGTAATAACATGGGTAACAAAAACATGGGTCGTCTGATCATGTATTTAGTCATGATCAATTATATGTTGCTTTATCACACGGTACGATTCAATCAACAACAACGGTTTTGGTTAAAAAATGAGAACTCGAGGCAGTTACTGGTATACATACTCGAAATGTTGTCTATAAAAATGTTTTATTACCTTGATCAATGGTGATTATGGCAATTGGTAATATTAAGGGCGTAGTTGTGCATCTTAATTTCTTATAATTGTATTTGCTATTTTGAATTAATTCTTTTCATATAAGGTTCATGTTATTCTAACTCAATATATATAGTTACGTCGCATGTTTAGTACCTCCTTTCACTCAACGATTTACATCCATAATATGTATATATGTGTTGCGTATATATAGAGATATATCTAATTAAATACTAAATTATATTGAAATTTTTGTAATCCACTTAAGTGTATTTCCCTAATGGTTATACTAGACTCCGGCACGCGCTACGCGCGTGCACGTTGTCGTCGTTGGTCGTGCGTGAGATCTTACGAGAACATGATCAACCCGACTCCTAGGATAATACAAGAATAGTACAAGAATTGATCACTTCATAAAAATATTATTAATGTAAAACTAAACTTAATTTGCATAAGATAATGAAATAATAAAATTTAAAAACTCTTAAATATTTTTAAAAAATTACTCGAGCGACCGGGATTCCTTTTGATAGTGTTATATGCTCCCGGTCGCTCGAGCAATTTTTTAAAAATATTTAAGAGTTTTTAAAATTTTATTATTTCATTATCTTATGCAAATTAAGTTTAGTTTTACATTAATAATATTTTTATGAAGTGATCAATTCTTGTACTATTCTTGTATTATCCTAGGAGTCGGGTTGATCATGTTCTCGTAAGATCTCACGCACGACCAACGACGACAACGTGCACGCGCGTAGGTATACTTACAATAATTGTAATATTATAATACAAATATGTTACTAATTTATTATGTATTACTATATTATTAAGGCATAAGTGGTTTTTGTAACCGGCGCTTGTAAATATACAAGAATACCCTTTAATAATCTAATTAGTTTACATTTATCATGACTATTTTGGTCATTTAAATGTCTTCTCAAAATATTTATAAAAAATAATATACGGAGACTCGAACCTATAACCTTATAATTGGAGACATACGTATTAACCAACTACACCCTTATCACTATATCTTTCTTTTTTCTCATGCACCATTTTTTTTTAGATCGCTAACAAATGAAATAATATTTTCACTTTATTGCACATTAAGAGAACAGTGAATCTAAAGACTTAAATCACTTATAAAAGTTATAATATCATCTACAATTGAGAAAATTTAGATTGAATTAATATTTCAAATATGCATTATCTATTATTTGAAATTTAAAATGTACAATATAATCAAGTTTGAAATTTAAAATGAACAATATAATCAAGTGTGAAATTTAAATTCGAGTAGAATAAGAAAACCCATTTATTATTTATCCAATTGTTTTTAAAATATTTTATTTAACTTTACAATTTTAAATAATAATGATAATTATATATTATTTTCTCAAGTCGTCACATTTTTCTTTTGGTAATTGTGACTTTTTTTAATGTTTCTACAATTAATTATATATTTTTTTCTTCAAAACATTCTATCTTCTTTCCAAGAAGTTAAAATAAAATTGAATTATGAGCATTGTCGTTATAAAAATACATTTCATCTATAAATTAAAACAGAATTATAATCGATCAAAATTTACTATATTTATATGTTGAATATACATAATCTATCGCGTGAAACAATAAATACAAAAAATTAAATTAAATTTGATTAATGTATATATTTTTTATATTGATAATTATAAATTATATAGTATTTTCAAATAATGATATTATTAAAATGTTTAAAAAGTTATACTTTTTTTAATATTATTAATATTAATGCATAAATGATTTCAGGTGTCCAAAGTTGTTAATATGTTATTACTCCAAACTAATATTATCCAAAATTTAGGTATTACATGTCGAGAAAAAAGTAACAAAAATATTTTACTACAAAATTAAAATAACTCCAGTGATGTGAATATTTTACGAAATACTGAAATATATAAATCAATATTAATTTTCAGTGTTTATTATTTATTATATTTACAAAATATTTTTGGGATTGGTCAAATTTAGATTCTATGAGTATTTCTTTACTTAACTCTACATTTCAAATATATCTAAAATTAAGATATGAATTTACCTAAATCTCAACCCTACTTTATGAACTCGGGAAATATTAAAGTAAAATAACTCTGAAAATATCAAAATAAAAAAATAAGGAAAAAGTTAATCAAATATATCTAATTTTATTTTTCGGGTAAATTTTTCTAGTAATTTCTTGATGTTGTTACAGTAGATTTTTAATAATCATCGTTTCATAGACATGGTAGTGAGTTTGTTAAGAGATCTTAATAGTATATAAATGTATTCACTGACATGTTCGAACTTATGAGACAGTTGGTTAAGGTGTGCGTCTTAAATTATAGATACTGACAGCGCCCAGGTTCAAATCCCAGAGATATCGACAGTATAATAACCAAAAAAAGGTTGGATGTCGGGAGTATAATACTCAAAGAAAGGTCTGATGTCGGGACTATAATACTCAAACGAAGGTCGGACGGATGTTGGGAGTAAAATACTCAAAGAAAGGCTGGTTGGTTGGATGCCGAAAGTAAAATACGTATTTTATCCAAATATCGACATATTTGATCATATTATTTGAAACAAATATGATAAATATTTATCATGCTTAAGATGTTGATATGAGAATTATACATTTGATAAATATATATGAAATTAAAATATAATTAAACTTAACTATTAAAATATCAAAGTAATAAAACAAGAAATAAATTGATCAAATATATAATTTTATTTTTTTATGCAAATTAGTGGGAATTTCTTGATGTTGTCATGGTAGATTTGTAATAGTCATTATTTTATAGACATGGTAGTGAACGTGTTAAGATACCTTAAGAGTATATTGAATGCATTCATTGACGAGTTCTGACTTATAAGCGTACGTCTTAAATCTCAAATAGTATGAGAGCATATGACTGAATCCTACGAATGTTGTCTGAGTGAAAATACTCATAGAAAGTTCGAGGTTGGTATGAATACTCATAGAAAGTTCGAGGTCGAGCATTAGCGATAGTTGGTATGAGATAAGATAGTATGACATGATACATGAGTGAAAATTACTCATAGAATGTTCAAGATTGAGTATTATACGATAGTTGATATTATCATGATAGATTTGTAATAGTCGTTGTAATAACCTGTATGAATACGCATAGAAATTAGTTCGAGATCGGGCATTACGCGATAGTTGATATGAGATGAGATATTATGACATGGTATGTGAGTGAAAATACTCATAGTATGATTATAAACAATGCGCAATGTCAACTTTATCAAATATCGACATATATTTGTTTGATCATATTCTTAGTAGCAAATATTTTTAAAAAATTGCTCGAGCAACCGGGACCAAGAACCTCTACTAAAGAGGCTCCCGGTTGCTCAAATAATTTTTTAAAAATATTTAAAACAAAATTATTTTTAATTAATTATATTAGGTAATTTAAGTTTAGTTTTACAATTCAAATAATATTTTTAATCAAGTGTTTAGAGTAAAATTGGAATAAACTCAACGATGTACATTCATAATATGTAGATATGTGTTGCGTATATATATAGATATATCTAATTAACTACTAAACTATACTGAAATTTTTGTAATCCACTTAAGTGTATTTCCCTAATGGTTATACTAGACCCCGGCACGCGCTACGCGCGTGCACGTTGTCGTCGTTGGTCGTGTGTGAAATCTTACGAGAACATGATCAACCCGACTCCTAGGATAATACAAGAGTTGATTACTTCATAAAAATATTATTAATGTAAAACTAAACTTAATTTGCATAAGATAATGAAATAATAAAATGTATAAACTGTTAAATATTTTTAAAAACTTGCTCGAGCGACCGGGATTCCTTTTGATAGTGTTATATGTTCCCGGTCGCTCGAGCAATTTTTTAAAAATATTTAAGAGTTTTTAAATTTTATTATTTCATTATCTTATGCAAATTAAGTTTAGTTTTACATTAATAATATTTTTATGAAGTGATCAACTCTTGTATTATCCTAGGAGTCGGGTTGATCATGTTCTCGTAAGATTTCACGCACGACCAACGACGACAACGTGCACGCGCGTAGCGCGTGCCGGGGTCTAGTAAATGGTAAAACACCATCTTCTCCAAAATCAATAAACATTGTTTCACAAGTTACACAACTCTCTTCTCTTCCCCTTCCTTACTTCAACTAGTACTTCTGCTATGTGATGTTTTGTTCTCTACCATCACCAATATCACTTTTCAAGACACTAATTCTTCCCAACAATTATCAATGTATAACTAGAATTCAAGTGTCATGAAAAATAAACAAAAATAAAAATAAATTATTACTATTATTATTAGATTATGACATCTGTTATTGTTATCTAATCATCTACTGTTGTTACTTCAAGTTCAAGTTGTTTTGTTCTTTCGTTTCGTCATTTCATCGAACATTTTATGTGCATACATATATATAGACTCATGGCCATGTAATTTTTATCAAAAGAACTTAATTTTATAGAATTTTGACAAGATATACAACATTATTCAACAAATGAATACAAATTTCGACATGAGATTACCATGGTGAGGAGGAGAAGACGTGGGTTTTCAGCACCCGATACGAAGGCGGAGATGGAGGCGAGAGCCAGAGACGACGGAAGCCATGAAGCCGTCATCTGCAGTTATCCTCGTCCTCTGTACTATGTTCTGTGTGTGCCTACGTGGGGATGCCATGAAGATTGAAGAATGCTAGAGGAGATAAACAACAAAGCAGGAACAACATTGTTTTTAACAAACCGGTTCGGTTGGTCTAAATGGTCTAAGACCGAAATTTAGACCAGAACCGATAAGACGGTTAAAGTAAAACTGTTGATTTCAGTCCTCAAACGGTCTGGTCTTTTTGGTTCGGTCTCGGTCGGTCGTGGTCTGCTCGTTGTCCAAACGTTTTTTTTTTCACCCCTACTTTACTGTAATCCAAATATTTTAGGGAAGAATTATATATTACCCTGCATTTAAATAAATATGATTGATCCACCAATTATGTATCATTATCCCTTGCTGGAAATAAACATGTACTCGAGTTTGACGACTATCCAAGTTATAATTAAAATTTAGAATCAAAGTAAGGAGGATTGTCTGTTACATTAAATTTCTTGGACATATACCCACATTAATCTTCTACAACACCTGATACGCTCCATAGATATTTTATTGTAGCTTAGAATATTAGCAAATTGGAAATCGTTCCTTCCTTAAGAACACTATAATTATATATTTTTCCTTACAAAGTAGATCTTTTTAACTTAATAATTTCTAATGCTCCAACATGTTTGAAAACAATCATAATTCTTACTTCCGTTAATTCTCCATTAAATATATTTTAAAAAATATTTTTCAAATTTATAAACGAACATTTTTCCAAATTTAGTAACTAAATCCTAATTACTAACACTAGTATTATAATTGAGTTTCAATACGATCGAGACCTAACAATGGGTACTTGATTTGTGGCCCAAGGGTGGTGGGTAGGTCTGAGTGGGGACTCATACTAATGATCCCTCTATGGAGTGTCATGTAGATTAGGTTCGATCATAGAACCAATATATGGGGACTCCAATTGAGCCCCTTTCGAGGGCCCATGAGGTACCCATCTATAGCAGGTCCTAAACCTTGTGTGACATTGTCTAGCTGGGAAAGCATAAAAGGAACATGTCACACCCCTAAAAGTCAATTATGATTGGTGGTGTGGATTTGATATGATAGCCATACCAGCCAATGCTGAAAATTCGAATGGAGGGCAAAACAAAATGATTGTAGCTAAGTGTTAGGGATGGGCATAAAAAACTGATTCGGTTGAACCGAACCGTACTATTTGTGAACTGAACCAGTTCAGCCGAACCGATTCACAAACCAAATGTTTTGTTTTTGCAAAAATATGGAGTGGTTCAAAAGAGGTACAAAAAATGATTCTAAAACGGTAAACCGAACCACTTCTTGTACTGATTTTAATATAATGTTCTATTTAATTATTAAAATACATACTCTTAAACCACTAAACCAGAGTTCTGAGACGGTTCAGACCGCACGATTTGAACTTGTGAGTCTCTACTCTTCTCTTCGTTCTTCTTCTTCACTAAACTGGCCTAATTTGTTTTTTGTGGCGCTCTTCTTCTTCGTCTTCGTCTCGTAAGAGTTGTGACTTGTGAGGATCTTTACTTGATCACTTCTTATTCCTTAAAGTTGTGAGGCTCTTCCGTCGTGTTCGTCGGCATCGACAATCAACGTGATGACGCCTCTCGGACTCTGGTTCTGCCTTCGTCCAGTCCGGCAATCGACAATCCATCTCAGCTGGTTCTTCCTTCGTCAGACTTTGTGTGCAAAAGAAAGTGAGTTATATTCTCTGAACCCTAAATCCATGATCTTCGTTGAATCACTATGAACTTATGGTTTATGGGTCGGCCAATTGCTAATTGTGATAGCCGATAGGAAGATTGCTGAAATTAGAAGTGATAGCCGATAGGAGGATGTCAAATGTCTTTGAATTGTACTTCATTCAGGATTAATATGAACACGAGAAGAAACAAAATTGGTGTTGAGATTTCTAGTTATTAAAAAAATATTGTTATATAAATGTTTGTTTGTAATAATGTGATTCATTGGTTTTATTTGAACTGGCGTGATTCTGAAATTGCAAACGCAATCTTACATACAAAACAAACAGTACGCGCACGATTTTATTAACAAATGTTTCTTTTAGATAACAACATAGTACAACTTGTCACAAAATAACAAAGTACAAAATCTAGTTTTGGGAGGCGAAGAGAACAATGCATAGGAGACTTTTAAGTTTTAGATAACTTCTTTAAGAGGACAAAAACTTCTAACAAAATAGATAATCTTTTAATCGACTGAATCGTCTTCAGTAATTGGATGTTGCACATTGGTGTTTATCTACATGTGTTTGGTTCGGTGATAATTTACAATCTATATTAGTATAATGGATTATGTATTATCGACTTATGGTTTATGGATTAGGATTATGTATTATGGTGTATGTATTATGGTTTATGTATTATGTATTATGGATAATTGTTTATAGATTGGTACATCCACTTAGCCAGCAAATTGCAATTGCACAACACATTAGTTTTTTTGTTTTTTAAATATATATAAAGTGGTTCGGCCGAACCGGTATGGTAAATCGTCTAAAAACTGGAGCGGTAAACTGTACCTCTTTAAAATGTGGCAAAGGTACGGTTTTGAACCGGTTCAACCCCGAACCGTTTCATGCTCAGACCTACTAAGTATTGGTGTTTCGTGAAGGATCAGAATACTTACGAAAGGGGGAATTCTTAGGGCAGCTTGGCTGGTGCAGCGGGTGTCCCTTGAGAGTGCATTGTGTGTCCCTTGGCAAGGAAGGCACGCAATCAGAAGTGTAATGCAAGAGCGAAACGTGGGAAAGACGCAAAGCGAAGCATGAAGAATGCGTACCTTTGCAAGAAGGCAAGCATTCAAAGCGAACATACGGAACACGAGCATTGGCATAGAGGTCAGGCATTCGAGACGACGTGCGAGCAAACATCCCATGAACGAAAGCCCTTGGTGAGAAGTCCCAGAGTAGGGAATGCGCAATGAACGTCCCGTGAACATGCCTTGGTAAGAAGTCATAGTGAATGCATATTGAATGTGCAGTGAACGTGCCTAGCAGTGTAACAGGTACATTGAGCGCGCAAAAGTGCTTTGAGTAGCAAGCGTAGTTTCAGCCAGAACTTTAGTTGCTCGAAGGAAGAGAGAATTTATACAAGGGGCTGAATTACGGAGTTGTGGCGAACTCCTAATTCGAATATTGTTATCTTGGCCCTCTCGAGTATGCTTGTAACCTCCTTGAGGATATGAATCTATCCGTTGGTGATCAAATCATATCCTCAACATATCTGCTGGAGCTAACGATGTGGGCTTACGAGTAGATTTGTTGTACATGTATCTTAGGGATAGATGTGGATAGAATCTTATCCCTAAGCAAGATTTGATACTCATTTTTGAAATCCTTATAAGTTGTAGATAAGGTAGGATTTTATGCTTATAAAAGGGCATTGAACCTTAGTGATGTAATCAGATTTTGTCCACCCTTATAGACAAAACTGAGAGTGATTGTGAGGAGCTAAATCATGAGGGTGTAATCTGACTTCTAGCATTTACTATTAATAAAAGCAATGGTTCGAGGTTCATCTTTGCGTGCGATTGTGTGCGGACTGATTCAAAGTGCGTTGCAATTCTGACCGGGCTGTTGGTTGGTCGTGTAATTACGTAGTAGGTCCTTTACTTAGGTGAAAAAATGCCCCTAATGAAACCCCCTGGGACAGTGGTATCAAAGCTGCATTCTCCCTAAGAAACTACTCAATTGAAGATCGAACCCCCTTGGAGGCATTTTCCGAATGCATGTGTGAGGACAAGCTCTTGATGAAAAAGTTGAGTAGTGCCCCACCAATGCAGATGCATGAACCTAACCCTTTCACGGGTGTGCGAGATTCACAAGCCCATGAAGATTATCTTTGGGGGATGGAGAGATACTTCTTTGGTGTAGAAGTCCCTAAGTCCAAACAAGTTAGGTGAACAACCATGTACTTCAAATGTGATGATATTGCTTGGTGGCGGAGCTACCTAACATCGTGTGAAGTCGCAACGAGGGAGCCTCTGTCGACTTAGGCAGAATTGAAGGACGAGTTCAAAGGTATGTACATGCCTAACAATAGCGCGTGGATGACGTGAGAGGAACTCTACAACATGAAACAAACGGGACCCATACGAGATTATATCAAGCAGTTTACTGTTATTATGACTACAATTCCGGACATGGAGGAGGTTGATTGATTGTTCAACTTCATGAAAGGATTGGAGAGTTGGGATCAAGTGGAGATTCAGAGCAGATGATTGAAATACTTGAAGAGTGCTATCATTGCGGCGGATGGACTAATCGAGCTTCGTGCGGTTTGTCAGGACGATGTTAGGGACGCGAGTAATGAAGGTGAGGCTTATGTGCAGTTCAAACCTCATGATAAAGAGAAGGGAAAAGTGAAGTACCAACCCAAACGTGTTAAGAATGATAAGGGTGGATCAAAGCCAAAAGGAAGCTGGAAGAAAGACCTGAAGACCCATCCAGGGTGTTTTATCTGTAACAGATCCCACAAGTCTCGGGAGTGCCCAAGGTAAGAATTATTGAATGAAGTCAGAAAGACCAGTGATTCATTGGATGAAGAGGAGGGTGAACCATCGAGAATAACTCCAATGCAAGTGCTAGGAGCAATGAAAGCAAACGTGGGTGCAAAGCTTGGTCTGACCTATGTAAGCGCTTGTCTTAACGGAAAGGATATTGTGGTGATGGTGGATACTAGAGCTACACATTCGTTTTTTTCAGACAAGGTAGCTAAGCAATTGAATTTGAAGGTGGAGAAATACTAAACTCGAGTAAAGGCAATGAATGCGGAAAGTTGTGTTGTCAAAGGCAGGATACAAGTGCAAGTCATGATAAGTCAGTGGGAATGTTTGATTGATTTCTTATTTGTCCCTATGGATGAATTCGGCTTTATCCTTGGGAATGGCGTTTTTGTGAAGGCAATGGTTGCGGTAATGCCTTATGCGTGCGAAATGATGATATACGACCCTGAGAAGCCATGTTTTGTGCAAGCATTTTCGAGAGCTCTGAAGAATGCTAGGTGAGTGAGTATGTTTCAACCATACATTGTCGTGTGGGTTGAAAGATAAAACTCCTTCCTATTTGTGTGCTCTTCAAGAAGTAGATGAGATAAGTGAAGTGATTGCGGACGTGTTACCTGGTGTTCTATCATCAAAGAAGACAGTCGACGAGTGTAACGACACGTTGGAAAATAGAGTTTCAGCAAAGACCCCTTTCAAAGTGTCCCCGAAGGAGTCGACTAAGCTAAGCGATGTGCGATACGCAACAAAGATTTAGTTGTCCCAGGTACCATCTGGTGCCAAAGTGTTGTTTGCATTGAAACGTGATGAATCAATGTGCACGTATGTGGATTACCGCGAACAGAGTAATGGTAACGTTCAAGTGAAGTGTCCAATCCCAACGAATATGGACTTGTACGTGTTGAACCTGACTTCAGGCCATGAAAGTGGCATGTTCATGCGTCTTCAATAAGGAATGCCAAGACGACTACGAAAAAACTGTTACGGTCATCAGTGTGTAATGAATTGGTGAAACGTAGTGCGTGCCTTTGACAAGTTCTTGGATTGCAGTCTTATGCTCCTTAAGTGAAGAAGTAGAAGTGTGCGTCTAACTTGCTAGTGGTTGGATGTGTGGGGCGCATTGGTGGGACGCTTAGCCCAAAGCCAAACTTGTTGAAGAACTACGTATGGGATCAAAAATGTTCGAGTATGGCTCCAACTGAAGGAGAAAGTCCCTCAGAACCAATGAGAAAGTCCCTCATAACCAATGAGAAAGTCGTCCATAAATGAAGTGAAGAACGATGTGAGTTGCCAAATGATTGGCGACATGACAACTAATGTGAAAACCGTTGTCTCGGGTTATACCGAAAGGATTCGACGGGCCGATAGAGTGGCATGCCAGCAAAACAAAACAACACGAAGAAGATTTGTGTAGCTGCTTCATACCTTGGAAGTGAGTCGTGTGTTTTGTTTGCATAAAAATTCTGATGTGGTTTCGAAGTGTTTAGTACTTGCGCCAAGGATGTGTTCAGCTTGGGGAGTATCTAGTGTGTTCCTCGTGGGGAATAGCTTTGAAACCTCAGTTAGAAAATGGAGTGTTCGTGATGCTCATCCACCGAGCAGAGTCAAATGTATGGCAACATGGATCTAGTGTCTTTTGCGTTGGAAGTATGGGCTTCTAGAGCAGGAGTACCTTGATGAGGGCGTCGACTTTGCGTGGTAGGGGAAATTTGTCACACCCCTAAAAGTCGATTATGATTGGTGGTGTGGATTTGCTAGGATAGAAACACCAACCAATGTTCAACATGAGAATGAATGGAAATACAAAGTGATCGTAGCAAAGTGTTTATGTTTTGCGAATGGTCAGAATACTTACGGATGGGGAAATGCATGGGGAAACATGTTTGGTGCAGCGGGTATTCCTTGGTAGTGCATTGCGTGTCCCTTGGCAAAGAAGGCAGACAATTAGAAGTGAAACGTGGGAAAGACGCAAAGAGAAGCGTGAAGAATGCGTACCTTTGCAAGAAGGAAAGGATTCAAAGCGAGCGGGCGGAACATGAGCATTCTCATAGAGGTCAAGCCTTTGAGACGACATGCGAGCAATAGTCCCATGAACAAAGTATATTGATGAGAAGTTCCAGCGTAGCTAATGTGCAGTGAAAGTCCCATGAACGTGTCTTGGTGAGAAGTCATAGCGAACGCACAGTGAAGGGGCAGTGGACGTGCCTAGCAGTGCAGCGGGAATATTAATTGAGCGCAACAAAGTTCTTCGAGACGCAAGCGCGTTTTCGGCCAAAATCATAGTTGATCGATGGAAGCAAGAATTTATACACTTGGATGAATTGTGGAGCTGTGTCGAACTCCCAATCCGAAGATGGTGTTTCAGTCCCTCTCGAGTATGCTTGTGATCTCTTTGAGGATATGAATCTATCCGCAAAAGAGGTGGTGATCAAATCATATCTACTGGAGCTAAAGATGTGGGCTTACAGACACGTTTATTGCAAATGTATCTTAGGGATAAATGTGGATAGAATCTTATCTCTAAGATATATTTGATAATGATTTTCGATGTCCTTGTAAATTATAGCTAAGATAGGATTTAAACCCTAGCGATGTAATCAAATTAGACAAAACTGAGAGTGATTGTGAGGAGCTAAATAGTGAGAGTGTAATGTGGCTTCTAGCCTTTGCGATTAATAAAGGCAAGTGTTCCACATCCATATGTGTGTACGATCTTAAGTGCGGAGTGATTCGAAGTGCGTTACGTTTTTGTTCGGGCTGTTGGTTGGTTGTGCAATCACGTTAGCAAGTCCTTTACTTAGGTGACAAATTGCCCCTAAGGAAAACCCTTATGACAAAAATCCTGTTTGGAGATCGAAATGAGGCCAATTGGAGGACCCACAAAGACTAAGTCGCCCACGGGTTAGAACGCAAAACTAAGGACCCTTGATTGGGGCTTAGTTCAGTCTGAGTTGTTTGTGGCTATAATTGATCCCAATTGAGGATAGCCTAGTTTGGGTATACACCCATTCCTCTAATTTATTAATACTTGTTATTTGGAATGATTAAGGTTTAAGAAATGGTTGATACGACTAAAGATTCACAATAAGGGAAACATCATGTTGGATCAAATTAATATGAGTGACATCAGCAAGTCGGATTTACCATATCTAGTCATTGATTGGATGATTTTCCTGATTACAACTATGTGGAAGACTCGATCATAGAAACTCGATGAATCGAAAATTGATAATCCTGATTGTGATACTCAAATAACAGGGTAGTATTCTAGCCTCAAGGCTTCTATTTTTGATCTCGCGGAGTTTGTTTTCAAGCTTAATGAGGTGCAAATCAACAAGTGAGATTTGGAATACCTTGCAACAATTGTTTTTGTATCGTCAACAACTTGAATTATGAGAGTTCTCTGTTCACTGCATTCGTAGAAAAAAGTGAGATTCGTCGATGCAAAGTTTGTAGAAAGAATCTAGATGATCAATTATAACCAGGGAACGCTAGACGATCTAATCTGGGAGACTACGCAAATACAATTTTAGTTGACATAAGTTCTGATTATAAACATATAGTTGTTGTGATTACTTCTAGTAGATAGTTGAATGAACTTGCTGGTGTTACCAGTGTTCTCCTAGTCACTAGACGTTGTTATCGATTTGATCATACTTTCAATGAGCCATCACATGGTGTTACTCCATCCAACACACTATGTAGTTTCTCACACAAAAGAATTCTAATAGGATGATGAAGCTTAATCCTAACACATATGGAACATATTTACTTACACAAGGTCATCATTAAAAGTTGTATATGTCCTCTTCACCACCTGAATATATCTTTCCATTTTCCTTCCGGTGGCTACCAAATTCATGGACCATTTTCTATTGCAAGCACTCTTACTCATACATACTATGCTTAGATTGCTACTCCAACACCAATTGGTGATCCAACTTGGTTCCATGACTGAAGAGCCATATATCATATTACCAACTCATTAGCCATAATGACTCAGTCTTCCACCTCACTTTTGAATGATGTTTTTCGCGTGGATTACTAAAATTTAATTTATGATTCACATTTACAAAATGATAATCATGTGTGTTTTTTGCCTTTCATTCCACTTGTTGTGTTGTGAAGAATACAAACACGCATTAGGTTTTCCAAGAGAAACCTTGTAGGAAAATGCACCCATAAGGAATGCTCATGTAAATTACGAAAACTTCAGCGACCAAAGTGGACAGTTAGGAAACGTCGTAACTGCCCTCGAGTCTATAAATAGACCCGTAATACAAATCTACACACTAATACTTTCATAGACATATTCTCTCCAATTTGTCGTAGGGAATCGACTGTGGAAACACGAGGGATGTTCCGAACCGCCGGCGATCTAGCACGCTTTCGCTACCGCACGTTGATATATTGACCAGCGTAAGTATAGTTCTGGTATTACACTGTTTGTCTTACTAACGTGCTATTTCTCGTGCATGTGTATCTTGAATTCCAACATTGGTATCAGAGGTGTAGGTTCGGTCTCCAACATCGTCTTTGTGATGGTTGTTTTAATTTCCCCACTGATGAGTGTTCGTCGCTTGATGAGCAATTATCTATGAAGATCTCACTCGGGTCTGGTCGATACTTCGCATGACTCAATCTCTTTGGGCAGTAGCATGATTCCTATGTTACAATATGTGTTGTCGTGGTCAATATGTATGGCTTGTGTGGCCGGAATGACCTAAGCATGTCCAATTCCCATATTTTGACTTAAGGCCCCAGTTTTGCATGTCGGCGAAACCACTCAACATTCTCAGTTTTGCAAATTATCTAGACCTCCTTTTACATGTGGCAGTGGCCACTAACCCACTCTAGAGTCTAGATGACAGTGGTCACTGTAGGCATGATAGTAGTAAGAAAAGAGGTGGCTGGAGGAGTCGTGCAAATCGTTAAATTCGTCGGATATGTGAATCTAAAGGACTTGAGGTCGAAGTACGTCGTTGACGAAGGTGGGGGCAGCGGTCGATAATTTACAACTTTGTGGCATGATACACGGTTGTAGTGGAAGAGTACACGAAATTCTCCGGTAACTTCAACACTGTCGATTTCCAGTGCCGCCAGAAACTTCTGGTTGTTAACAACATGTACACTTACAACTGCGATGGACACACCTTCAACTTCCTTGTCGATAACGGCTTCTGTAAATGCTAACTGTGTAGTTGCAGTTGTAAACGAGTTTCCGGAGACTCGTCGGAAAAGAGTTTTCGTCGACGATTACCACTAAAGTGTCGTTCCCTGTTTCTTTTATCGAAAATGAATTTTCGTTGAAAGTTACCGGCTTTCGTTGAAGTCTTCGGTGCTATGTTCTTCGACGGTTACTCGGGAAGTTGAAGACGGTTACCAGAATACTAGAAAAAGATGGGATTAAATAGAAGAAATCGTCGATGAAAGTTGGATAGAGAAGATGGTCATGGTGGAAATCGTCGTGGGTGAGAGGTTGAAAAATGAGTTAAATTGGATATAGAAATTGTTTATTTTTTCATATTAAAACCAAAAAATCCAAACCGGTTTGGGCAACCAGCCAAACCAGTTTGGGTAAGTACCCATTTCAGTTGGGCTATGACCCAACCATTCAGTAGGGTTGCGACCCAACTGGAAATTGGGTTGTGGCCTAATTGTCTTGGGTTGCAGCCTAACCAGTAGTGGGTTGTGTGGCCCAGTCGGAGTGGGTCGTGACTCGATCCGTGAATAAACATTTTTTGGGAGGAACCCTTACTTTTTGAAAATGTTCCATTAAGTCCTCAATCTTTATTTAAGGGATAAAATATTTTTTTTAAAATGGTCCCTAATCTTTTCAAAGTAATTTGTTATTTATATTTATTAGTATCATGCTTAGGAGACTATAATCTAAAATAATTTATTTTTGTTAAATTGCATGATGACCCTTATAGTTTAATTTGTTTGAACTATACATGAATTTGTTTTGCTAAAGACTTAAGGAATTCAATAGTGATATTATTGAGGTTAAATTAAGTAAAAATTCTATCTAGAAAGATCGATCTAGACGTGGAAACTTGGCACCGTGCCCCTTCCTCCCTGGGCTAGAAACCTACGGTTCTGTCTAAAAAATGGGAGAGTTTGGGACCGTCAAGCAAACCCTTCGGTCCACCTGGGAATTTTTGCGCTAAACGTAACTTTTGAGAATATTACATTTTGGTCACTATCGTTTGTGAAAGTAGAATTTTGTGCAAGTTAGTCTTGTCTAATTCGAAAAAAGCACATGATGTTTGTTTAGTACATATTATGTTGCATGGTGTTTTGTTATTTATCAAGCATGATACATGTTAATGTATGTTATTTTCATGTATACAAACATCATGTGTGCTTGCTCAATTTTTATTACACGTTATACCTGTTGATTTGATTTAGTATCTAATATCCATGTATATGGACATATGATAAAATAAGCAAGTATGATGATACATATTGAACCATTTCATGTTTATTGTGTGTCCTGACATGAAAAATTATTGATTATTTGTTTCAACTCCATGTGTTGATAAATAATGAGCATCATTACTTTACAAATAGTTATAATATTTGTGATTATTAATGTAGACTCCATTTATAAATCAATCATAAATATGTTTACTTGTTTTGATAATTATGTAAATTAAGTATGATACATGTTTTGCTATGCCTTCATGTGTAGATTGGATCATGATTGCTTGTATTTGTGAATGGAGTACTTAACGTAATTATTAGCAAAATTAATTTTTCTTAAGCATATACGTTGGACGATGATTAGGAACATAGTGAACTTTTGACTCTGGGATATGCTTGCATTAATTGATTTGTTAATAAGAGAGTTAGGTAAGACATGTGTATGAATGTTGAGCAATATGTATTGCATGCCTTGTTTGTATATGTTGATCCTGACACGATGATCCTTTTTATGTATAAATGATGACATCAATCCTCCAGAACATTGTTGTTGAACGCAACTATGTGTTGAAGTTGATGGTGACAACTATGCAGTCTAATAGGAGAAAGTTAAGTACGTACTCCAAAAGCTAGTAATTCTGGAGACCATATCTAATGACATGGCAAAGCCTCTAGGCAGAAATATGACCTAGCAAAGGAAAGACATGAAAGTTTATCAAACTTAGAAAGATGAGAACCGAACAATGTGCAACATTTTGGTAAGTGCGATAAATGATGATTTGTTTAAGTGCAAATAGTGATTCGTTCATTACACATTTTGTGGATGCATTTTAAAATATTTATATCCCGCTCAAATATGGCTACCGCTCTAGAAGAAGCATAGAGGCTTCTAAAATATGGAGAAGAAAAGCATAAGAGTAAACATACTCTAGTTGAGTTGCATGTAGGAACTTTCTCCAAGACCTAATAGAGACCTAAAAGGAGGGATGATAGAAAGAAAAATGAGCTTGTTGATTCTAGTTAGATACAAAGGATCAATTAAATTGGCAAGTGCAGATGTCCACATCGTGTCCAGGTGGTTAAAATGAAGTGTTATAGTTGTAACCGGAAGGGTGAAAAGACACAAGATTGCACTGCTCCGAAGTGTCGGATTAAGCCACAACGCGAAGCATTATCATTGAACTTTGAAATCCATCCTCAGCATGATGAGGTGGAAAACTCGAGAGTTGTCGCCGAAGGAGTCGTTGTTCGCAAGCTATGTCTATGTGACAACCAAGTCATTAACGCCTAGTCGATTAGTTAATGAGGTTATTTTAAATTTATGTTTCTATTAGGCCCAAGTTATTTCATTTACAATGTTCATGACATTGAGTTTTGTAATATATGGTTAGTTCCGGTGAATTTATTGTATATCGTACTTGTATAATTTGTTCTTGTCATGATATAAATATATTCGCACATTTTTCTTTGCATTATTTTGTAAATGATGTGACCGGAAGCCTTCACGTAAGCAACCAAAATTAGTTTACTTAGACACTTATAATTTAATATTTGTTGTGGAATAGTCTATTTTGATCCGTATCAGATATATTTATTAAATTATTTACAATGGCTATGCGAGTATTGTGGATAAATTTAATAAATAATTAACTTACAGTTTGCAAGTATGATGAGACGTTGATTAGTTTATTGATTCAACTTAGCGAGATACTTGATAAAGATGATAACTCATTCGTTGACTATATTTGCACTAAGCAACTTAATGTTCTTGTTAGAAGTTGTAAGAGGAACGTTTCTAAAGCAGGTTAAGTGACAACATTGTCCAATTGCACATTGTCCACGATCATGTGTGGATCGCTCCATTACCAATACCCACTATGTTCGGGACGAATGTCTATCGACTTAACCAAGTGCTTGTTAATCAACCACCAACCAATTCATATGAGCTATGAACCAGAAAAGTCCAAATGTGGGTGTGAGATTGTTCCTCAAAATAAATATGTCAAAGTGAAATATTTTGATAAGGGTAAAAATTGGATTACGATATATTTTCGAGTGCTAAGGTGCACCAAGATAAATTGATTCGAGTGAGATGATTTTAATGGATGATGAATTCGGTTCTCGTCTTGATCCATCCACCTAGATAACTTGATTTGAGTGGGAGGATTTTAGCGGATGTTGAATTAGTTTCTCATCACGGCTCACCTTCTTCATTGTCAGTTGCAAATACAAATGATCTTGGTTAAACCCTTAGTTCTAGTGGGAGCAAGAAGTTGATACTCTAAGTGAGAACTGAAAATGTATCGTTCCAGTGAGAGCATATACAATATTCTTAATCCCAGTGGGAGTCTATTGTGACTTCTTATACTTCACCATTTTAAGGCAAAATGGATGATAAGATAAAATAAAATGTCAAGCCTAAATGGGTCAAATGGATCCTAGAATTTATGACTCATCTTGAGAATTGTGTCTCGACTGATTACGAATAGCAGTTTTGTATAAACCCATAAAGGTAGATCTTGAATATAAATGTTGCTTAAGAAGTATTGGACTATAAATCAAGGCGCTTCTCTATATTGCGTATGAGAATGCAACATAAGGACTAAGTTGTCCCTTAGAACTCTATGTTTTCTCTTGAGACATAATTATAAATGTTAAACGTGATTAATTAATGTTAAATAGGATAATCACTATGGATTAAGTCTGATACTGAAATATCTGCAAGATCTTGCAACAAAGTGTTTGTCACATAGAATGGCTTGGGTAGGTGTCGGACGTCAAATCCGACTTTCCCTGACCCGTTTTGAAAAATATTTATTAATTTTCGTTTGAAAATGTCGGGACTTGGCGGGCGATGGGTCCGGTCGAGCGGGGTCATCAATTGGACCGAAAAAATTGAAAGAGTCGCCACCGATTAATTAAAGGCTAATCGGAATCCTAAAATTTTGCCTAGGGTACATGAAATTAACATCCTAGGGCTTAGAAAGGTCTACGTCCAGAGAATCGAGTTCGGGGGTTTGATTACATCTTAAAAGCTCGCAATCTCATAATCCGCCCTTTCTGTACTTTAGTTTGCTTTAAAATGTTTTTTAATTTACTCGAATTGTCCGTTTTGATCATGTTTGGCCCAAAAAAAAAAGACTACATGCATTTTCTTTAAATTAAACAATTCATTTACAAACATTTTTTTTGAGTTAATTTCAAATAAACAAGAGAGAACTAAAGTTAATCGTGCTCGGAAAAAATGGTTTAACTCTCGAGCCATTTTAAACATGTCAAAACATGCACGAATGATTTTTGAAGATATTAAGCTCATTGGACTAATTTGTCCCATTTTAAGAAGTTATAGGATGTCCAAAAATAATATAGGGACCAAAAAGCAATTTATTAAAATTTGAGCTGAACTGGACAAATATTTTCGAAAATTGCAGAAATGACCCTAAACTATTCTGGACTTATTCGTAACATTTGGTTAAGCTCCAAAATAACCCAAAAATTATTCTGGACTTATTTGTAACATTTTGAGAAATCATGGAATATCCAGAAAAAATTACGAATCAAAATGTAATTTTCGAAAATATTATAACTGAACTGAAAATATTTTTTAAAAAAATTACAGAATTGACCCTAAACTATTCTAGATTTATTTGTAACACTTGGTAAAATTCCAAAAAATAAACCGAAAATTATTCTAGACTTATTTGTAACATTTTGAGAAATCATGGAGTGTCTAGAAAAGTTTAGAAATCAAAATGTAATTTTTTTTTTAAACGAGCTGAATAAAAAATTGCACAAATGGCCCAACACGTTTCCGGTTTGGTTTATAACACTCGATAACGTCCCAGAAATGACCCGAGAGTCCAAGGACCGAGTTGTAACATTCATCAAAGTTTGGGAAAGACCTAAGTCTTTTTTTTTTTTTTTAAAATTTCACATATACATATATATATTATACATATAGATAGATAGATAACATATACATAATATATATATATATATATTATACATATACATATATAGTATTACATAGACATAATATAAATATATATTATACATATTGATATAATATCACATATATATTATACATACACACACATATATATATATATATATATATATATTAACAAGAATATTATACATAAATATATATATTATATGTATATAAACTCCTTTTTTTATAACATGAATAATAACATTTGGAAATACAAATACAATATTAAATGCGAGAGAAATATACCTAAATCGTTTGGAACTTAAACACCGTCCGAGAAACCGAGACCGATAATTACCGATATATATTTTTCACTCTTTTTTTCTCTCCAATCAATCTTCTCTTCTTCAATTCTTTCACTCTTCTTTCATTCCACCCAAAACACCATATCATTCCACTTGTATTTATAGAAGAAATCTACTACTTATTTAATTAGTTTTAATAAAAACATTTTTTTTAATATTAAAAAAATAAAATCGGTGGAAAAGTGGAAATTTTCCACCGTTTAATATTAACAAAAACTTTTTTTTGTTTCCAAATATATATATGTATATTCATATATATATATACTATATATATATATTTTTCCAATCTCGATTACTCGCATACGTTATTTTGATCCCGAGCCAAAATCAGGTGTTTACAGTTGCCCCTCTTTGAGCACGCGCTCATGGAAGTGATCTCATGAGTGTGTGTTCAAAGACAAACAAGTGATTTTGGCTTCTCTTGCTTCATAGTAAACAAACATTATCGTGCAACTTTCGGAAGTTGGACATCTACAAGTCCCGATTGTTGACGATAATATGCGGAGACTGGGCGCTTAAATGTTCATCACCTTGTGACTCCTAGAAGCCGGAGACCTACAGGTCCTGGTCGTTGAGGATGAATTGCGGAGGCTGAACACCTAAAGGCTCCGCCCGTCGGTCGGCTTGTGACTCGTTGGGGATGACATGCAGAGGCTGAACACTTAAAGACTCCGTTTATCGGCTTGTGACTCCTAGAAGCTGGATAACTACAGGTCCTGGTCGTCGAGGATGACTTGCGGAGGCTGATGTGATCATGGAAGAAATGCGGCCCACACTTGAAGACAGGGGTGAGATAACCGTGCCGAGTGGACCAATGACACGATCAAGGGCTAGGAAGCTTGGACATACAATCACCACACTACTGGACCGCATAGGACCAACTATCATTCCGTCCGGAGACATGGAGCCTAAGAACCTCTTGGTTGCTCGAATGGACTAAGTCAAGAGGGACTCGTTTGTACTCTTTTTCCCGACCTTTGGTTTTGTCCCACTGGGTTTTACAAAGGGGGGTTTTAATGAGGCAAACGGTCCACAAGACAACCAAGCCCAATAAGAGGAGGAGAATAAAATTCGGCCCATAGGAGAGCTTTCCTTAGGCCCAAATTAGTTTAGGGTTTTACTTCTTTTAGGATAAGTAGCTAGGGTGGCCGAAATTAGAGATAACCTACCTTTTTACAAACTTGTGTGCTAGCCACATTTTTCTTCTTGTTCATTGAATGAGAAATTGATTGTTGGTGTGTCATATCCGGCAATTGAATCTTGGTGCGTCATATCCAAGGTTCAAGCTTTGGAATCTTCGAGTGCGTCATATCTTGGAGAATCCATTGTGGAGGTATCAAGGGCTTGTCGCTGCCTTTGTGTGATCCAATCGATCCATCATTCATCCATCATCTATCCTCGTATATTCTGGTCTCGGCAGAATCGTATCCAGGAGGACCGACCTTACCAAAATTGGTCTAGAAGACGGAATACATATTGGAATTCGACGAGACCACCCATTCCAGAAAGAGTACTCAATTATCTGCGACTTTCGTATTCATAACACGGATCAATTCGGAGCAGAGCTTCGCGGAAAAGGGAACCCTTTACAGAGTCGGAATTCTGACAGCAATATTACGAGCCTTGGGAGAATCGTATCACCACCTACCCTCGAAAGTGCCGACTCCTGGAAGATCGTATCAAGTGGTATCAGAGCACACTTTCGAGACTTAATTTTGCTGATTTGTGTTGTGTGATAATCAGGTCCTTGCGCATTATAATGTCAAACCACGCAAGTAATGGAGAGGAGAGCACCAATCAAGCTCAAGGGGCAAGGAACGAACCCCCGGATTTGCGAATTCTTCGCAATGAGATTCGGCGAATGATGAAGCAATAATTAGGACTTATCATACAAGAGTCCATTAATCGATCCATGCCGCCACCTATGGGGAACCTTCCAAGAAGAGCTCAACCTCAAGCAGACGATGAAGAGGTTCAATCGTCCAACTATTATAGTAGGGGCAGCCGCCACTCCTATCGGGACCAAAGGAGACCACGGCGGGAAAGAGGTCGGCTTGAAGATCAACTTGGTGGTCTCAAGTTAAAAATCCCACCTTTCCACGGGAAGAATGATCCGGATGCTTATTTGGAGTGGGAAAAGAAGATCGAACTTGTGTTCGACTGTCAAAATCTTTCGGAGCTTAGAAAGGTACAAGTAGCCGCAATTGAATTTTGTGATTATGCTATCAATTGGTGGGATCAAATCGTGACGAGTAGACGACGTAATCGTGATCCACCCGTAGATACTTGGGATGAACTGAAAAATCTTTTGAGGAAGAGGTTTGTTCCTAACCATTACCATAGGGAACTACATCAAAAGCTTAGACGATTGTCTCAAGGAAGTAAGAGTGTTGAGGATTACTTTCAAGAGATGGAGTTTAAGGGCCGAAAGACCACACTTGCTCCCATGCCGCAGCATGAGATACACCTAGATCAACTTCGACTTCGACAACACGAAGGAACTAATGTGAGTGAACACACAAGTACCCTTACCCAAAATGAGTGTGAGAGTTTGAGGAAATCCAAAGCCGAGAGATGTGAGTTTACACCCGTGAGTGAACCCGTGAGGCAGTCCAATTTTGTGGTGAGGTCTAGCGTTGTAAAGAGGGCTTTGTCCTCTAAACAACCCGTTATACTACTTATGTACAAAGAAACGTTGTTGAGTATCACTAATCCCGTGCCGGATTTGCCGAGCAACATCGTTTCCCTTTTGCAGGATTTTGAAGACGTCTTGCCGGATGAAACTCCCCACGCATTACCGCCCCTTCGGGGTATCGAACACCAAATCGATTTTGTACCGGGAGGTTCACTACCTAACCGACCTGCATATCGAACTAATCCTATGGAGACCAAGGAGCTTCAACGACAAGTGAACGACTTGATGGACAAAGGATACATCCGCGAAAGCATGAGCCCATGCGCGGTACCGGTCCTACTCGTTCCTAAGAAGGATGGGACTTGGAGGATGTGCGTCGATTGCCGAGCCATCAACAATATCACTGTAAAGTATCGCCATCCTATTCCTCGATTAGATGACATGTTAGATGAGCTGCATGGATCCACGATATTTTCTAAAATAGATCTTAAGAGTGGTTATCATCAAATTAGGATGAAAGAAGGTGATGAATGGAAAACAGCTTTTAAAACTAAACATGGCTTATATGAGTGGTTAGTCATGCCCTTTGGATTAACTAATGCACCTAGCACTTTCATGAAATTGATGAATCATGTACTGCGTAACTACATTGGAATTTTTGTGGTTGTTTACTTCGATGACATTTTAGTCTATAGTCGAAGCTTAGAAGAGCATGTTGGGCACTTAAAATCTGTTTTGATGGTTCTTCGAAAGGAGAAGCTTTATGCTAACCTTAAGAAGTGCACTTTTTGTACGGATCACCTTGTGTTTTTGGGTTTTGTTATAAGTGCAGATGGTATTAAGGTGGACGAAGAGAAGGTTAAGGTCATCCGCGATTGGCCGACGCCAACTACCATAGGCGAAGTGCGGAGCTTTCATGGACTTGCGGGTTTCTATCAGAGATTCGTGAGGGATTTTAGTACCATAGCCGCACCTCTCACCGAAGTGATCAAGAAGAGTGTTGGGTTTAAGTGGGAGGACGCACAAGAAAAAGCATTCCAAGCTTTGAAGGACAAACTCACCAATGCACCCCTTTTATCGTTACCGAACTTTCTTAAAACCTTTGAAATTGAGTGTGATGCTTCGGGTGTAGGTATTGGAGCTGTTTTGACACAAGAGAAGAGGCCCATAGCCTTCTTTAGTGAGAAGCTTGGAGGAGCTGCCCTAAACTACCCGACCTATGACAAGGAGTTGTATGCGCTAGTTCGAGCCTTGCAAACATGGCCACACTATCTATGGCCCAAGGAGTTCGTCATTCACACCGACCATGAATCCTTGAAGCATTTGAAGGGTCAACAAAATCTCCACAAACGACATGCTAGGTGGATGGAGTTCATCGAAACCTTCCCTTATGTGATCAAGTATAAGCAAGGTAATGAAAATATTGTTGTCGATGCTCTATCAAGAAGGTATGCCTTGATCTCTACTTTGGATGCTAAGCTTTTAGGCTTTGAATACATAAAGGAGCTCTATGAAACTTACTCGGATTTCCAAGATATCTTTAAAGCATGTGCTAAATTCGCTCATGGAAAGTATGTAAGGCACGACGGGTTTCTTTTGTTTGAAAATAGATTATGCGTACCTAACTGTTCGATGCGAGAATTGTTAGTTAGGGAAGCCCATGGCGGAGGATTGATGGGACATTTTGGGATCACTAAGACATTGAAGGTGATGCAAGAACACTTCTATTGGCCGCAAATGAAAAGGGATGTCGAGCGGATATGTGGAGGATGTGTCACTTGCAAACAAGCCAAAGCAAAGAAAGCTGAAATTGTCAAACAGATCCATGAAAAGGCCAAGCGCAACATCGAGGAAAGGACGAAGTCGTATGCAAAGCAAGCCAACAAGGGCCGACGTAAGGTGACCTTTGAGGAAGGAGACCTCGTGTGGGTGCACTTGAGGAAGGATAGGTTTCCAGTCGAGAGGAAATCCAAGTTGATGCCTAGAGTGGATGGCCCATTCCGAGTCCTAAAGAAGATCAACGACAATGCTTATCAACTAGACCTTGAAGGGAAGTATAATGTTAGTTCAAGTTTTAACATTACTGATTTGCTTCCTTTTGTTGCAGATGATCCGGATTTGAGGACAAATCCTTTTGAAGAGGGAGGGGATGATGTGATCATGGAAGAAATGCGGCCCACACTTGAAGACAGGGGTGAGATAACCGTGCCGAGTGGACCAATGACACGATCAAGGGCTAGGAAGCTTGGACATACAATCACCACACTACTGGACCACATAGGACCAACTATCATTCCGTCCGGAGACATGGAGCCTAAGAACCTCTTGGTTGCTCGAATGGACTAAGTCAAGAGGGACTCGTTTGTACTCTTTTTCCCGACCTTTGGTTTTGTCCCACTGGGTTTTACAAAGGGGGGTTTTAATGAGGCAAACGGTCCACAAGACAACTAAGCCCAATAAGAGGAGGAGAATAAAATTCGGCCCATAGGAGAGCTTTCCTTAGGCCCAAATTAGTTTAGGGTTTTACTTCTTTTAGGATAAGTAGCTAGGGTGGCCGAAATTAGAGATAACCTACCTTTTTACAAACTTGTGTGCTAGCCACATTGTTCTTCTTGTTCATTGAATGAGAAATTGATTGTTGGTGTGTCATATCCGGCAATTGAATCTTGGTGCGTCATATCCAAGGTTCAAGCTTTGGAATCTTCGAGGAGAATCCATTGTGGAGGTATCAAGGGCTTGTCGCTGCCTTTGTGTGATCCAATCGATCCATCATTCATCCATCATCTATCCTCGTATATTCTGGTCTCGGCAGAATCGTATCCAGGAGGACCGACCTTACCAAAATTGGTATAGAAGACGGAATACATATCGGAATTCGACGAGCCCACCCATTCCAGAAAGAGAAATCGATTATGTGCGACTTTCGTATTCATCACTCGGATCAATTCGGAGCAGAGATTCGCGAAAAAGGGAACCATTTACAGAGTCGGAATTCTGACAGCAATATTACGAGCCTTGGGAGAATCGTATCACCACCTACCCTCGAAAGTGCCGACTCCTGGAAGATCGTATCAGAGGCTGAACACCTAAAGGCTCCACTCATCGGCTTTGTGATTCCCAGAAGCTGGATAACTACAAGTCCTGGTCGTCGATGATGACTTGCAAAGGTTGAACACCTAAAGGCTCCGCTCTTTTTTTTTGTGTGACTCCAAGAAGCTGGATAAATACAGGTTTTGGTCGTCGATGATTTTTTTATTTTTATTTTTTTCTCTCGATTTTCTTTCCTTTTGCTACGATTTTATTTTTACCGCACCTCTCGGTTCCCTTAATTTTTGCATAGGTCGCCCTTTCGGGTTTTCAACCTAGCAGGAATTTGATTCCTCTCCTTTTGCCATGATTGTCCTTTTGGGGATTTTCAATTATGCCCCTCTTCTCTAACTTTTGCATAAACCGCCCTTTTGGGTTTTCGATTTAGCGGGAATTTTCTCACTTTTGGAATTTCGTATTCTAGTTACGAAGTCCTTAAGGATAGTATTTCATGACTACGTCCATATTGATTGGACTGGGGAGCTCCTGGTTGTCGATATCGGTGATGATCATGGCTCCTCCACTGAAAACCTCTTTGACGACATAAGGCCCTTCATATTTAGGCATGAACTTGCCCCGAGAGTCTGGATTGACTCGCATAATTTTTCTGAGAACTAGATCGCCTGCTTGTAATTCTCTTGGACGTACCTTCCTGTTAAATGCACGAGTCATGCGTTGCTGGTACAATTGCACATGACACAACGCGATGAACCGTCTTTCATCTATGAGATTTAATTGCTCGTATCTGCATCTCACCCATTCTGATTCGTCCATCTCTGCTTCAGCGAGGATCCGTGCTGACGAGATTTCTACTTCAATTGGCAGCACGACTTCAGTCACGTAAATAAGGGAAAATGGGGTTGCCCCTGTTGATGTCCGTATTGAGGTCCTGTATGCCATGAGTGCCCAAAGCAGCTTGTCGTGCCAGTCCTTATAATTGACAGTCATTTTCTCTATGATGTTCTTGATATTCTTATTCGTTTCTTCCACTGCGCCATTCATTTGTGGGCGATATGGAGACGAATTTCTATGCTTGATCTTAAATTGGTCACACAACCCATCAACCAATTTATTATTCAGATTTTTGGCATTATCTGTGATGATTGACTCTGACACCTCATAACGCGCGATGATATTCTGCCTAATGAAACGCTCGACCGCTTTTGCCGTTACTGACGCTAGGCTGATAACCTCTATCCACTTGGTGAAATAATCGATCACTACCAATATGAATTGATGACCATTGGACGTCTTTGGAGAGATCATACCGATTACATCGATACCCCACATTAAGAAAGGCCACGTGGAAGTCATAGGATAGAGCTCGTATAGCGGCACGTGGATTTGATCTGCGTACACTTGACAGAGGTGACAATGTTGGACGTGTCTCATACAATCAGACGTCATGGTAAACCAAAAGTATCCAAGTCTCATTATCCTTTTTGATAGCATTCGCCCGCCCATTGTGGGCCACAACAACCTTTGTGAATTTATTCCATTAAGCGCTCAGCTTCTCTGGCATTCATGCATCTCAAAAGGGTATCATCAAATGATCTTTTGTATAAGGTCAGGCCACTGAGAAAATAATTTCAATCCATCCTTCGTACGACCTTCCGGTCATTTCTTGTGGCACCTTCTGGGAACTCTCTGGACTCCAAGTATTTTTTTATGTCAGTGAACCACGGCTGACCGTCTGACTCTTCGACTGCACAACAATAGGTTGGAACCTCTTTGATCTTGATCTCCACTGGTAGTACCTGATTTCCTGGTGAAATTTTACTCATTGATGCGAGTATTTCCAATGCGTCTGCAAATTGGTTCTTATTTCTCGGCATATGAGTGAAAGTGATGTCTTCAAATTCTGCAGTTAAATACTCAAGGTGCCCGTGGTATGGCTGAAGTTTGGCATCCCTCGTCTTCCATTCCCCTGTCGTTTGGAGGATGATTAACATTGAATCTCTGAACACTTCTAGTTTCTTCACTTCGAGGTCTAGTGCAGCGCGAATGCCGAGAACACATGCCTCGTATTCTGCGATATTGGCGGTGCAGTGGAAGATGACCTTGGCTTCCGCTGGAAAATGTTGCCCCTTTAGTGAGATGAGCACTGCTTCGATACCCCCTCCGACTGAATTCACAGCACCGTCGAAGTACATCCTCCAATTTTCCTTCGACATCCCTTCTTCTTCTACTTGCATAATCTCCCCATCTGGGAATTCGGAGTTGATCAAGTGATCGTCGTCTATGGGAAACTCCGCTAAATGATCGGCGATTGCTTGCCCCTTCACTGAAATTCGAGGCACAAATTCTATGTCATACTCAGATAATTGAACTTGCTACTTGGGGATATTTTTTGTCCATGCTGGTCTAAGAGGTATCTCACGGGATCCATCTTCGAATACAGACATATGGTGTAGTACAACGTATACTCGCGAAGTCGCTGCATTACCCACACGAGTGCGCAACATATCATTTCCACCTCTTGATACTTTGTTTCACCCTCTGTGAACTTTTTACTCACGTAGTATATGGCATGTTCATTCTTTCCAGTCACATCGAGTTGTCCCAACATGCACCCCAACGAGTCTTGGCGCACTGTTAAATACATAATGAGCGGTTGTCCTGGAGTTGGCGGCATCAGGACTGGTGGGCTCATCAGGTATTTTTTTATGGACTCTAAGGCGTTTTGGCATATTCATCCCAAATTATCCGAGTGTTCTTACGTAAAAGACGAAATAAAGGTTGACACTTGGTTGTCATATTTGTGATGAAACGCGCAATGTAATTCAAACGTCCTAAAAGGCTTCGGACCTACTTGACGATCGATGGTGGGGGTAACCCTTGTATCGCCTTGACTTTGTCAGAGTCTACTTCAATTCCATTCTCACTGACTATGAAGCCCAATAACTTGCCTGATGTGGCTCCAAAAGTGTATTTAGTCGGGTTTAAACGCAACTTGTACTTCTTGAGCCTTTCAAATAACATGCGTAAATTGATCAAATGATCTTCACCTTCTTGAGACTTTGCAATCATATCATCTACGTACACCTCGATCTGTTTGTGCATCATGTCGTGGAACAGTGTCACCATTGCCATTTGGTAGGTTGTCCCTGCATTTTTTAAACCGAAACACATAACTCTGTAACAAAATGTTCCTCACATTGTGACAAATGCAGTTTTTGACTTATCTGTCTCAGACATCTTGATCTGGTTGTATCCTGAGAACCCTTCCATGAACGAGAACATCGTATGACGTGCTGTGTTGTCGGCCAAAATATCGATATGAGGCAGAGGAAAATTATCCTTCGGACTGGCTTTGTTAAGATCTCAATAGTCGACACAGACGCGGACGCGACCGTCCTTCTTGGGTACTGGAACAATATTTCCTACCCATTCAGAATAGCTGCAAACTTTTAAGAATCCAGCGTCGATTTGCTTGATGATCTCTTCCTTAATTTTAAGGATTTGATCAGGACTTTGTCTCCTCAGGTGTTATCTCTTGGGTCGAAAGTTCTCAGTGTCTAATTGCAGAACGTGCTCCACGATTGACAAATCAAGGCATGGGATGTCAGCATATGACTAGGCGAAAATCTCCTGGTACTCTTTTAGCAAATCCATCATGTGAGCTCTTTGGTTAGGACTCACACTTGTCCCAATCTTCAATTCGCGTGGTTCCTCGGGAGTGCCAATGTTTTTGACCTCAGTGACTTTTGTTGTTAGGAGTTTGTATCTCTCATACCTGTCCCAACTTTCTTCAATTTCTTTCGTGACATCCTCCTCACCGGATCCTTCTCCGTAATGTACAGAGTCAGATTCGGCGAGGGTGTCCTTGTACGAGATTGAATCATGGTTCCCCTTGTGTTCTCTAGAGGTATTGTTCCTAAAGAAGGAAGCAGAAAAGAATGGATATTGATGTCAGAAGTAGGTAGAAGGAGATATAATATTAATAATATAATGAATTAACAGAAGAAGGGATTCATTTGATGTAGTCATGACAAATTTCCCCTAATCCAAAACGTGAGCCTCATACATATGTCCTACGCGGAATACATACATTTTCAAAAGGTCTTACTCATTATTACTAAGAGAAAACGCATAAGCAGGTAATGTCATCCAGTTTGTGATATTCTCCCCACTAACAAGTGGATGGGCGAAAAGGCCTGAGGGAGCTTCATCAAGCAGGGCTCCAATGGTGACACCGATCGAAAACAAGCCTGATAAGCCTTCGTGAGAAGCAAATTCGTCGGGTTGAATCATTTGTGGTAGGCCAGGAAATGAAGCAGTGAGGGGAGGAAATAGCAATGCCCGTGAATTTCCGGTTAAACGTTTCCTTCGGGCGACTTCGTAATCTTTGAAATTAGGATGGAAACCCAGTCCAAAAGTGCCTTTGTTCTTCCTTGGATCTATTGGGTGTATGATTCCCTGACCGTGGATTCCCAGTTCACGTCCTAAGATGAAGTTGTTTCCCAACATGATCTTCCCCACCATTAGCTCGGCTCTATCTGGTGCTGGCTCTCCCCAATCCCTAATCACATAAATGAGATCGAAGGCATGGAAAGACAATGCATCTTGGGTCTCGATTTTGATGAAAGGTACGGAAGTCTCCTTATAGATGTTGTAATCTTCCTCCCCATCGATCACAACCAGGCGATCCTCAGATATAAATTTTACTTTCTGATACAGGGTAGAAGGCACTGCACTAGCGGCGTGTATCCAAGGTCTTCCCAAAAGTAGACTGTAGACCCCTGGAATGTCCAAGACTTTGAAATCTACGCTAAACACGCATTGACCAATCTCCAATGGTAATTCAATTTCTCCTTCTACCTCCCTTATATTGCCATCAAAAGCTCGAACAAAACTCTTGGTTGGACGGATGAATGACGGATCTATATTCATATGTTGGAGAGTGGACATCGGGAATACATTTAAAGTTGAGCCATTATCAATCATTACTCTTGAGAGTATGTATCCCTTGCTCTTGCACACGATGTGGAGGGCCTTGACATGTTGTTGTCCCTCAGAACCCAACATTTCATCCCCGAAGGCGACTTGGCTAGCAAAAACCGAATTGATGATATTCTCCACTTGGCGGGTTGAAATTTCCTTTGGTACCAGGGATTCCTTCAAAACGTTCATTAATGCATCTCAGTGTGGTTCATAACTCAACAACAGAGTCAACAAAGATATCTGTGTTAGGGTTCTGCGCAACTGGTCCACGACCTTGTACTCAGCATCCTTTACAATCTTCATGAAATTGCCTGCTTCTTCTTGAGTTACCTTCTTCTTTTGGGCTCCCTCCACCTCCTTCTCCTTGGGCGGGTTTTCTGGTTGGATATAGCAACGTCCATATCGAGTCATAATGAAAATGTCTTCATTTTTCGCTAATCCTTCCGCGTGCCCCCCATAGTTCCAAGGTACCCTTTGTTTCTCTCGTACTTAAATGGTGTTGGTCCTTGCAGTACGTAGTCAATGATTAGTGGGGTGATCATCGAAACATAAATTTTTAGCATTTCCCGACCCATGGGGCTGACCAAAGGGGTTAGTCCTTCTTCTAAGAAGATCATGTTGACTGAGCATGAAGCATAGTTGGGTAGCGTATTGGTATTGACATTCGGTGGCGAAATGGGATTTAAGACCAGGTACTTATGATTGATAAGGTCTTGTATTCTGTGCTTCAGGCGAGGGAAATTGTTAGTGGTGTACCCAGGTGCTCCCATGTGGAACTCACATTTTGAATTTGGTTCATTAACCAGAATTCTCGTTTCGAGACTCAGAACCTCATGACCTATAATCCTTTGAGCCAAAGCCTTCTTATACAATTCAACCAACGGTATTGGAAGCGGGGTAAATTGTCGGGGCTCTCGAAATATCCTTTGTTTCCCACCTCGGTTGACAGAATCTTGTGGGTTAGGCAGAGAGGTTGATCCTTGTGGGGCTCTAGGAGCCTGAAGCATCGGGACCACCAGTGATGGTTGGTATTGTTGATACGGACCCGAGTAAGAAGCCTGGTAAGAGTTCAGATAGACCGCGCCTATGGTCGGGGTAGGCTTCTTTGTTCTAGTTTTCTTAAGATCCGCTGCACTTTTGTATGGGTCTTCAATATTTCCGGACCGAAGCCCTCGCTCGATCAATTCGCCCATCATGATGAGATTTTAAAATCCGATGCGGATTGACTCATCATTTGGGTATAATATATACCCTTAAGAGTTCTGATAAAAATTGGGACCGCCTCGTTCTGCTCGAGAGGCGGGTCCATGCAGTTAGCCTTTTCCCTCCATTCAGTCACATAATCTTTGAAAGATTGTCCCTCTTTCATCTCCATAGCTTGAAGATCAAGGGGAGTAGGAGTGTTATCCATATTTTGCTTATATCGGCGGTGGAAAAGCTTGGCCAGGTCCTCCATATTTGGCACTTGCTCCGTTCATAACCCTGCGAACCAGACCAGCGCCTCCCCTTTCAAACTTTCCTGGAAGGTCTGGACCATCAACTTGGTATACTGCTGATATGGAGTCATTTTCGCTATGTAGATCTTGAGTTGATCAATCAGACGCCCTGTTCCATCGAACCTTTCAAAGTCTGGCACCTTGAATTTATCGGGCATCAGGATTTCCTGAAATAGAGCCAGATCAGAGAAGTTCAGGTCTCACAATCGATCTACTCCTTGAATAGACCTTATCTTTTCTTCAATCTGCTTCAACCGCTTGTCTTGTTCGGTCTCGACCAGGACAACTGTGACCGAGTAATTGGGGAGACCAAACGCGGGTCGTGCGACCTGGTTGGGGTAAGCAGGTACCGGAGGTGCAACCCGATCATGCTGAAGAGGAAAAGCTTGTTCATGAGGGTCATGTACGGGTAGTGGAACTTGATTAGGACAGTCGTATGTAGCAGGTGGAGCTTGGTTGGGATGGCCATATGTGGGAGGTGGAGCTTGGACAGGATGACCATAAGTGGGAGGTGGAGCTTGGTTAGGATGACCATATGTGGGAGGTGGAGTTTGCTCGGGGTGACCATATGTGGTAGGTGGAGCTTGGTCGGGTAAGACCAAAGTACTTGGCATGGATTGATGAGGTACTACGGGCGGAGGTGTTGCTTGAGAAGACGAGGTGGCTGCCTGGGCGTTTAGAAAAACCAACATTTGCTCGAACCAGGATGTCATGCCAGCATTCATGGTGTGTATAGTCTGTTCTAGCTGGATGATCCTCTCTTCATATTCTTGAGGTACCGGATTTGTCAACTGTCGCATGGGTTCCGAAAAACCTGGTGGAGGGCTTAGATTTGGTTGCTCCATTCATTCCCGTTGAACGAAACCGCGTGTGCGTATTGGGCTTGTTCTTGCCAGATGTGCCTAAATCATTCAAATATCATAGTAAGAATGATAAATACACAATTGATCATGCATGTTTGTTTGATTTAAATATGCATGTTCCGTTCATTCCATTCGTAGGCTTTAATGACATATACGACAAAAGATTTCTCAAACAATACCAATCAAAGTCTAATTCTTAAGACATTTCACACGACGGTGCAGCTCGTTGAGTGCATTTATCGCTTGCTCCTTGGTTCGAAGGAAGGTCGGGGACATGCATTTCGAAAATCTTTTTATTTGCCTCGCTCTTCGTCTGGACTGTTCAAGGGTGCCATTCAACTCAGCTATTTTGCCCTCACATTTCACCAAGGTGCGATCTCGACTGCTCACTTCATTTCGCACACACCGTAACTCATTGCGGAGGCGTTGGATCTCTTTCTTGGATCTCGTTCCTCCCATTCCGGATATGTTGGATCGGTTGGGGTTGGTGGTAATGGCACCCCGGTAATGTGGTTGAGTCGTCGCCACCCTCCAATTGTTGCCTTCATGACAATTGCCCATAGTAGGTAATTGGACTCGTTTAACTTAACTGATGCGGTCAAGTTTTCTGATGTATGTTGATGTTGCTGGCTGATGGTTGTCGTGGCTGAGTTTTCCATACCACTTCTCAAAATTTTGAGAAGTGTTGTGGCTAAATCATCCGTCCCTTCTGTGGTTCCCGATTTGCCTGTTTCTGGTGTAGACATGGCGAATCCGGTTCCTGATGAAACAAATTAGTCAGGAAAGACCTGCTCTGATACCATGTTGAATAGAGGGTAGAACAATAGAAACACTAATATTTGATAAAAAAAATTCACTTGTCATATTTCATTCCAGTACATTGTCTATTATAGATATTACAATAACTTTCTACTGTAAATACTAATTATGACATTTGACAATCTGGTACTCTATATTTGACAATCTAGTGCTCTACAGCTGCACCTTTCTGCTCCTTATTGACTGGTAAAGGATGTCACTTTGTTGACATTTCAATAGTTTTGTTGACAGGTGTATCCCACCATGATCAGCAGCAACCACAGAAACTAGGCAGATTGCTTCATCGCTCTGGGAGCCCGTCCAGTTCTAGTTCGGTGAGGGATCTTATAAATCAATATAATAATCTCCTCTTTAATAATATGAAATCCATTTAAAACATAAAAATGAAGAAAAAAAACTGTCACTGGTTTTGATTTTGATTGAGGCTATGCAGTCGGAGGAGGATGGCCATGGAGGAAGGAGGAAGGAGGAAGGAGGAAGAAGAGGCGTATGAAGGAGAAGATCAAAGAGAAGCTTTCAGGGGGAGACAAAGAAGACCATCAGTCTTCAACCATCAACCACCGCAACCAGCGATCATAAATAAATAAATCATATATAAACTAGGTATTACTCTTAGTTTTCTAGAATAATATGAAATAATAATAATAATAAATGATAGGGAAGAGAGATTAATAGGTATAAAATAACTATTATAATTTTTAAACGGGAAAAGTATGTTAGCAGCGACACATTATTCATTTTGTATGAAACAATAAACATGTTTGTTTTGATTTTCGATGACCTCGTGTGCTGAATTTTCCGTTTAAGTACGTCCCATAAAAAATAAGAAAAACACAAATTTTCCGTTAAGTACGTCCCATAAAATATAAGAAAAAAAATACTAGAGACCGTTAGTTGTCCCCCATGTGCCGTCTGAATTTACCGTGTGCAAGTCGTGATCCAAAAAAATACAAGAGACCATCATTATTGCCCCCATCATTAATGCTTCCTCTTCTCAATCTCATATTGCCCCCTCATTAATGCGAATTATTTTAAGCATCGTTTTTCATAAAACGCCACTAGAGTTTTTCACAACGTACGCTGTTTTGAGTAGCGTTTTTCACAAAACGACACTAGGGGTAGCGTTTTTATGAATTTCGCTACCCCTAGTGGTGTTTGTTTTTACGTTTTTTTTTACGATTCGATGTTTAATTAAAACTAAAATTATGTATTTATTAAAAAACTTTTACAAATTATAGTAAGTAGATATTTTAATTGTGATTCAAATGATACAAAAAGTATTAAATTTGGACTTACGGATTGACTATAGGCTCCGCCGTAAGTTGAGATATGAAAATTTAACTTAAAAACATATAAATCATACCTTATAAGTCCAAACTGACCACGGTGAACGTCATTTATGTCGTAATTCAATTATCTACCTAAGGTAATTTTTTTGATTAGAAATACAGTGATTTTGTAACCTAACACACCGCTTGTCTTAAAATTTGACCGAAATAATTAAATGCATTATGTGAGCAATTAAATTATGTACTTACTCAAAAAAAATTAAAAAAAATTAAAAGGAGTAGATATTTTAATTACGAATTAAATGGCGCTAACTAGATATTAATATTTTATTTTTAGACTGGCTATATAATACGATACGTAATTTACTTCATATTATACGGCCAGTCTAAAAGTAAAAAAATTAACGTCTAGTTAGCCTCATTTAATTGGTAATGAGATTATCTACGCACTTTAATTTATTTTGATTTTTTGAGTAAGTACATAATTAAATTGCTCACCTAATGCATTTAATTATTTCGGTCAAATTTTAAGACAAGCGTTGTTAAGTTACAAAATCACTGTATTTCTAATCAAAAATATTACCCTAGGTAGATAATTGAATTACGACATAAATCACGTTCACCGTGGTCAGTTTGGACTTACAGGGTATGAGTTATATGTTTTTAAGTCAATTTTTAATATCTCAACTTACGGCAGAGTCTACAGTCAATCCGTAAGTCCAAATTTAATATTGTTTGCATCATTTGAATCGCAATTAAAATATCTACTTACTATATTTTTTAAATATTTTTTAATAAATACATAATATTATTTTTAATTAAACATTGAATCGTCAAAAAAACGTAAAAAAAACGTCGCTAGGGGTAGCGAAATTCATAAAAACGCTACGTGGGTAGCGTTTTATGAAAAACGCTACCTCTAGTGGTGTTTTGTGAAAAACGCTAAAAAACGCTAACCCTAGTAACGATTATATACATTTTGCTAAATAGTTTGTCAGTATACTTACTTTTTTTAATATTTTTTGCACAGTAGATACTTTTTAAAGAACTTCCATTAATGCTTCCTCTTCTTAATCTCGTCACCAGTTCACGCGAGAAGGAAGAAGCGCTAAACTGTCGCCGATGCGAACCACTGACCCATGTCGTGTCGATGGATTCTGGGTTTAAGGAGGAGCTAAGAGGGTTGATGGGGACCAAGCAGGTGAAGGTCCCTCTGATTTTCATGAAGGGGAGACTGATGGGAGTCGCGGAGGAGGATGGGAAATTGGAGGGATGAGGTTTGTGAGGTGTGTGGAGTGTAATGGCAGCTGCAAGGTATTAGATGAGAAGAAGAGGGAGGTTTTGAAGTGCGGCGAGTGTAATGAGAATGGACTAATTCACTGTCCAATTTGCTGCTAATTTCGAGATTCTGTCGGATCGTGTTATTCGGTTGATGGTTCTAAAGAGGGTTTTAGTTCCTCTTCCTAGGTTTATAGTTTGATTGGGAAGGAATTCTATTAATTCAGAACACCATTGGATTGTTTTGTTTTAACATAAAAACTGCATCTGCAGTGCATATCTTTAACTTTATTTCTTGTATTTCTTCATAGTTGTCTGTTTCTGAATTTAGGAGTGGAGTAGATGATGTTTCTTAGTGTATTTATTGTATCTCTTTGATTTAGGATAAGTAAAATATCTAAAAATAAGAAACATTTTTAGGGATTAGAAAACTTTGTAAAAATACATATCTCTCTCTCATGTTTTGACACAAAATGTGGAATCAAAAGCATCCTTATATTTGCAGCAATATTCCTTTCACTAACATAATAACCAAAAGCAGAATTACATGTGTTGCATTGTAGTTCCGCTTGGACACATCACTGCCTTCTTCGGAGACCCGAGTTGAATCGTTCTTAATGGAGTAAAATACTGTCTATACTGTTGTGTATGACTAAGTTGTGCAATTAATTCAAATAACAAGTCCTTATTCTTGATTCAAATCAGAGAAATGACTATTTCTTGATTCTTGATTCTCCTGCACTCCTTTCCTAGTTTAAAGCCTTCCATGAATGAAGGAGTCGGACCCGAATGTTTCATCTTTTTCCCTAAAACCAGCAGTAACGTTCTTCTTCAACAGAGATTTCATTGAAGGTGAAAGGTTAAACCTCTTAGGGTACTCAATCTCAGGAGAAATCTCAATACTGGGAATTCCAGAACCCCGCCATTGCCAAACCCCCAACCTCCATGGAATCTGCACAATGGTGGGGAAGGAACAGCAACATCAGAACCATTGTTGCAGATAGTCTCAACATTATTTTTCGTATTGAAACTCTCAGTAGTTACCCGAGCAAAGGCAAGAAAGGGAAACTCAATGGTGCTCGCTCGACCCACATGGAGATCAGACATGAGGAGGCACCACATTGCATCCCCTTTGCCCAACTGAGGTCGAACCTGCTGTAACAAGGACACCATACATTTCAAAGAGTACACCTGCAACTGTCTCAAATCCGAGAAGGCAAGCTCATTTTGACCTGAACTGACCACTGGGACACCACAACCCACACCGATTCCACCACTTCCAGAACTGCTAACGCTAGTTCCACCCTATTCAAATTAGCTAACGCGTTGTGCAATATATTGGTCATCACATCCATACTTCGATGCCTTTTTCTCGTGGAAGAAGGATCACGTAGGGAGGTTAGGGTTTCACAAACAATGGGGGTCTGCAAGTAAGGGAGGAGACTTCAATCAAGTTTGGTAAAGGGATGGAAGATAGAGGGTCTGCAATTTAAGAGAAATAGAGGTAAGGGGAATTTCGAAATTTCAATTTTTTTTTTAACGTTCAAATTAGATGTCACGTGCAATGCACTTAACAGATTTTAACGGAACAAATAACGGAAAACACAGGTTTCATCTAAATTCTACAAATTGAAACATAGTATATCATAAACCAGCAACCCAAAACAAGTTGCATCACTTACCAATTTCGGTAATCATATTATATTTTTTTTCTTCATATTTTTCCCTTTTTAAACGAAACAATTATTAATAATATTTTCATTTTTAATAGTAAGTTAAGAGGATGATCTAATTTTAGTGAGATAATTTATATATAGGTCCATACACTAATTAAATGTTGGTAGTATTTATATAATTAATTTTGCTAAAATAATTTTTTATAAGAAAATTAGAAATTTGTAATATAAAAATATAAATTTACGAAATAAAAATAATATAGAGATGGAGACTATCAATGTACATTCTTAAATGTAATGAGGAGAAAGCCTATTAAAAAGATGGTGTGATTGTAGGGGTGAAGGGGAAAATTGGTTGGTCCAAAAATACAGTGAAAACCGAACCGGTCCGTACCGAAAAAAACAATCTGAAAATGTACAGTTCAGTTTATGGTTGGATTTTTTTGTTTGAAACAATTTTTTAGACCGTTCGGTCTACAATTCTAAAAGACTGTGGAGTCCGGTCCGACCGTTTATTCATATAAAATTTTATATATTATATTAATTAGTATTAATTAATATAATTAATCAATGAATACAAACAAATAATAATTTTGTTATTTAATAATTATTTTAGTTGTTTAATCGGTTTAGTAGAAATCTGTGTAAATATTGTTAAATTGAGTTATTTTGTTGTTTAATTTGATTTTGAATACTTATTTTGGTTTTGAATGTGTATTTGTTTTGTTTTTACGGTTTAAACCAAAAAAATCGGTCCGAAAATCCGAATGGACGGTTTATTTTCCCTTATACTGTCTTTTCGTCAGACTTTTTTTTAAAGAAAAAACGGTCCGAAAATATAGGTACCCGACCGAAATAGTAAAAACAAATCGGCCCGACCGGTCCGGTTTCACCCTAGTGTCATGTTTATGGAATAAGAATTGAGAAATAATGAAAAATAATGAAAATTTCTACCAAGTAATTTGGTTTGTTGTATAACATAAAATGGAATTTCAATTACAAGATTCAATATATGAAATTAAATACAGAGTGAGAATGGAATAAATACAAATGATTTAGATTGTATATATTAACAAAGTACAAAAGTTAAATTAAACCAAATTGCTTGGATTAAATTTAAATTAATCAAGTTAAGCTAATTAAATTCAATTAATATACTGTCAAACTAAACAAAATATATTGAATATATATATATAATATAGGGTAAAATACGGGTTTCCCCCCTAAAGTTTAAGTTGAATTTAAGATACCCCTTAATGTTTGAAATTTGAAATTTTAGTCCTAATGTTTGTACACGAATAAAAATTCTCTATTACCGTCCAAACACCGTTTATTTGTGACGAAAGCTTAGTCACGTGTCAAGCACGTGACTTTTATACATTTTGAATGGACAAAATTGTCCTTCATTCTCTCCGTTCCCGTTCAAGCACTCCGTCGTAGCAGTTCTTGACCACGTCGCAGTTGTCCTCTTCATTTTTCTATTGGATTCAACCCCAAAGGAGAAGTCGATGCATATGAAGTGTGAGATATCACAAACAAACTCTACATGGAGTTGGTTGGAGAGATGGATGTCTGTTTCAACAGCCGCACCATGTTAGGGATTATTGTTTAGATAAGTGTTGATATAATCCAAATGTTTAAGAAACTTACATTCAAGTCCACATGTTTAGGACATTTGCTATCATATCTCTAGCTTCACCTATAAATAGATGTCCACCCCTATTGTATTTCTTAAGTTTAGTGTTAACAAGATGAAGTTTTCATTAATTGTAGCACTAAACTAAGATTTCTCTCCACATTTGGATATACTTTCCTAACACACCATCACCCGAGCCATCACATGATTCCGAGCCAATGATACACGAGTAGAAATTCGATAATATTCCTTTTCATGAAGTAGAAATTGAAGATTTACCCCCAAACCCTTTCAAAATTTGTTGATCTGTCGCCCTATGTCACTGACTCAGTGGGAGATGATAATATTGTCACCGACAGTATTGAAATATGTGAAAGTCAGTCCGAGAATGTCGGAACCTTGAAAGAACAGGACAGTCCTTTTGTGTTAAGTTATGTTTCAAATCAAATTGTTGTTCTGTCTGAATCTCCCATGGAGGAGGGGGAGAGAAAACTGAAGAGACAATGAGCTCGATGAAGAGATCGACCTATGGCAAATTAGAATCGATGAAGAGATCATAACTTCAAAAGTAGTAGAGACATGGGCTTGGTTGGCGTAAAGAAGAAGATGGGAATGGAGGGCAGTTTGATCACTTCAAAATATTAAACAAATATGTGCTTAGCACATGATCTTCAATTCGTTAGAATAAACGACAAATAGATGGAAATTAGGAATTTTTCATCCGGTCCAAACCTTAAGACTAAAATTTTAAACATTAAGGGGGAATCTTAAACTTTAGGTGAAAACTCGTATTTTACCCTATAATATAATATAAATATATACATAGAAGACAAAAAAAATACAATCCAAAACATTATAACTATTTCAGAAGTATTAATACACTTAAGAACTATCCATTAACTATGGATTGCATAAGACATACCCATGATTTACACATCTATCATCTCCAACATATTGCTTTCGCATCTTAGCGTCTTTGTATCATCTTCGTTCTCGTGGTGTACTTCCATTACAAGAAATTTGTCTTTTGGTGAGGGTCAAATTTTTAAGGATATAAAAAATCACTTAGAAATGTCCCTTTGTAAAGAATTTTATAAGGGATCTACCCTTAACAAATAAGCTTGCCAAAAAATATCAGTTTGAAAGGAAAATTCCTTGTAAAACTTTTGAGCAAATTTTCGATACAAAATCCCTAGCAAACGTTTAAAAAACCATTCCTTCACAAATTTATATAGGGAATTTTGTGAGAATTTACCATGAGTCAATTATAAGGGAATTTTATAAGGATTTATGTTTCAACAATTCTAAGGGAAATAGTGAGTGTTTTTAATTAGTAAATTTACAAAAGAATTTTTGTGTATTAGTCTTTTCAAGGGAAATCACTAATAAATAACACAGTCAAAATATATCTAAATACAACAAATGATGCAATAATATAGTTTAAGTCATTTTCTTCCAAAAAAACAAATAATATGAGCAAACAGTCCACTCATCTTCAAAGCAAGATCGATTGACACTAAACATTTTCCATCATGAACTCTCCTTTTTCACAGTTTGATACTCTTTGGCAACCTACATAAATAGTCAAATTCGGTCGTTACCTTATATAAGAAACCGGTTAATACTCAAGTTCAACCTTTCTTGCAGATCATGTAATAGTGTATCGTTTACTTGAATAATCCATCTACGAATGATAAAACTTAGCATGCATTAGTACCTCGTTGTGAATTCCCCCATGCACGAGCCTTGTTTTGTAGTGCTTGAACTCAACCAGTAACTAATCTAACAGAGCTACATCCACATATATAGTAAAAGTGAGATAAACGAAAATCAGAACAAAGATGAAAGGTCAGTAAGAGTATTGCCTCAGCTAGGCTACTACCCAATTCACTTAGTAATAGTACTCCTAGTCCTAGCACTTGTAAACACAACACGTTCTAGGTACACAGATACATGTCTCAACATCGTGAATAGTAAATGTAATGGTAGGGTGCAAGAACTTAATTGAGTTCCCATTGATGGTTGAATTAAGCTATCACATTTTGTATAGAATTAAGATTAATAGAATTCTTTTTGTATTCAACAAATTCATGTCTCTCTATTTCTTGAAAACAGTCTTGAAATGATGAGAACAAATGACACACCTTCCAATTTCTGATGTTCATGAACCAACATACCTTTCCTAATAGGTTTTCAAGATAGAGGACAACTGCACTTCTCATTGCTGCGGAGCAAACAAACGATTTCTTCACCTACACTTTAAACTGCCAAGAATTATGAACTTAGTTGCTACTACAATTCCTGGTATATATGAAATAGCTTAATCAATAGCCTTTTCAAGTAAAATTGGATCAATTATTTTATCGATAAATATGATAGTTCAGTAGCAGGATAAAGTAATTGCATTTAGGGTAGTGTATCATGTTCAAATACTTTCGAATCTAAGCAACATCATGCACCGAATGTAAGAATTGAAACCTCAATCAAGTAAAGAAGAGAAATTATACCTTTGAATCATTAAAGATGGGATAACCACGTCGACTTCATCCAATTCAAGCGAACCTGCAAAAAATAAGAGGAACAAAGCAAAAATTAGTCCAGAATAAACTATAAGCGCAATCAGTCAATCTCATAAGTTAGCCTCGACACTCATCGATTGGCTAAAAAGAAAAGGAGAATCTCCCTCGTGCAAAGTGGAGTTACCAGGTTATTCCTCGATTCGAGGCCAAAGGAAATCAACTTTGGTAGAGAGGCAAGCTCCAGAGGAGATAGCGAGGGCGGTACAACGACATGAGTGATTGCAGAAGTGACAGCACCGTGGAGGTGTGGAGGTAGACGGATCTCCTAGTGGCAACAACGATGACGTTGGCTGAGGTGAAGACGGAAGATACAGAGGACAAGTTAGAAGCGAAAATTTGATCCAAGAGGCAACAACACATGTGGAGGATTTATGGAGGAATGCTCATATGCAATTTATGAAGACATCGCCCTGCTGGTGCTACTGCTCCGGGGGAGCACAGAATGAGGGAGTCACTCTTCCCTTCGTTTTTCTGTATTTGTTTTTATGATTTAGTACAAATTTACATCAATTAGGAGGAACAGCCGTAGAGGGTGATGCCACTGCGGACAATAACTGTGGTAGCCTTAAAATTGTTGCTTGAAACTGTAGGGGGTTAGGAAGCAATCTCGCCATTAACGCAGTTAAGGATTTGATTGGCAGATACAACCCGGATTTGATTGGCAGATACAACCCGGAGATGCTCATCCTAACTGAGACGATGATCAGTGGGGAGAAGATCATTGCCCAAACCAATAAGCTGAGGTTCGATAGATTCGAAAGTGTGGATGCTAGGGGTCTTAGTGGTGAAATTCTAATCCTTTGCAATTCAAACGCGTTGGATATCCAGGCCCTGGGATCTACTGAGCAGGAGATTCACGTATCGGTTAAGGTACACAACACAAATCTGACCTAGTTGTTGTCTGCTATTTATGCTAGTGTTAGGATTGATGAAAAGCAGTGCCTTTGGAATAACCTGAAAGCTATGTCGGATGCCATGAATATGGCTTGGGTAGTATTAGGTGATTTTAATGATGTGGTTAGCCAGGATGAGAAGAAAGGTGGTAGACCGATTGATTGGACCCGTGCGAATAGATTCAAGGATATGCTAGATTATTGTAGTCTGATTGATCTGGGGTTCTCTGGACCCCAGTTTACCTGGGCTAAAATGTGCAAGAACAACACTTTTGTCCAACAACGGCTTGATAGAATTGTATCTAACCCTGATTGGATTGTGAAATTCCCCAATGCTAAGGTGTCCCACCTTACTAGAGTTAAGTCGGATCACTGCCCTTTGTTGCTTCAGTTAAACAAGGAGGACCTGAATAGAGTTGTTAGACCATTTAGATGTGAGCCTATGTGGTTAGAGCACCCGGACTTTAAGAATTTGGTGTCCAAAACCTGGGAGAGGGCGACTAATAATCATCAGGAAGCGACTAGGATGTTCCCTGCTAGGGCCAAAGTGTGGAATAGGAGGGTGTTTGGTGATGTGTTTAAAAGAAAAGCTCAAATCCTCGAGCAGCTTAATTTTACCCAAAAGAGAATCACCATTCGCCCCTCTGCCTCCGATATCACCAGAGAGAAAGTTTTGAGTGCGGAGTTTGCCTCCATAATCAATCAGGAGGAGCTGTTTTAGGCGTCGAAATCCAGAGCAAAATGGATTGAGGATGGTGATAGGAACACAAAATTCTATCATGTCACCACCTTAGTGAAAAGAAACCGGTCTAAGATTAGAGCAATCAAGGACTCTTGGGAGCAATGGGTGGTTGACCCTAACAGGATTAAGGGCATTTTCTTAAGTTTTTTCACTAACATGTTTACCTCGGGTAAGGGTGAGGTTCAGATTGACCCGGGGCTGGAGTTTAATCCCCCCGTGACTCTGGCTATGGCTATGGTTAACTCCATGAATCGCGTGGTCACTAAGAGTGAGATGTTGGGAGCTCTTAAGACGATGGGGCCCTTGAAAGCCCCGGGTCCTGATGGGCTCCATCCCATTTTTTATCAAAACAATTGGGACATTGTGGGTAGCTCGGTTTCTGGTCTTATCAAGAGCATATTTGCAGGTAACCACCTACACATTAATATGAATGATACACTTCTGTGTTTGATCCCGAAAATGGGAAACCCAGAGATGGTCAAGCATTTCAGACCGATTAGCCTCTGTAACACATCATATAAGCAGCTATCTAAAGTCATTGTCAATAGAATCCGGCCATTCATGCATCACCTGATTTCCCCCTTTCAGGCTAGTTTTATTCTGAGTAGACGGGCTAGTGATAATGTGGTGATCCTTAGGGAGGCGTTGAGGTATGTGGCTAATAAGAAGGGTAAATCGGGCCTCATGGTGCTTAAGTTGGACCTCGAAAAAGCTTACGACAGATTGGAGTGGGATTTCATCCGCCAAACCTTGATTCATTTTAATTTCCCTAGGAAGATGATAGCCATTATCATGAACTGTGTGTGCTCCACCTCTGTTTCCATTCTGTTGAATGGAGGTAAGCTGGAGCCGTTCTCCCTTTCTAGGGGACTTAGGCAAGGGGCTCCGTTATCCCCGTATCTCTTCATCATGTGTATGGACTTTCTTAGCTTCCTCATTGAGGAGGATGTTAAGAAAGGCCAGTGGAAACCCCTGAAACTTGGTAGGCAATCCATCCAGCTATCTCACCTGCTATTTGCCGATGATCTGATCCTTATGGGTGAAGCGACTTTGGCAAACTGTCAGTCGATGAGAAGGGTCCTACAGATATTCTGTGATACCTCTGGTCAAAAGATAAACTTTGAGAAATCTCAAGTAGTATTCTCAAAAAATCTGACCATGGAGTCTACCAATCAGTTGGCGGGGTTCTTAGGTCTGAATAAGGTGGATAACCTGTCGAATTACTTGGGCTTCCCTATGAATCTGTTGAGTAAGGAGGTGAAGTCTTTCACCTTCATTCTCGACAAAGTCAGGACGAAGCTTGCGGGCTGGCGTGCCAAATTGTTATCTGCGATAGGGAGGGGGATCCTTATTAACTCTGTTATGACTTCGATTCATGCTTATTTTATGCAATGTACTAACCTTCCGTCTTATACTTGCAAAGAGTTGGATAAACTGAACATGAATTTTTTGTGGGGTACCTCGGAGGAGAAAAAGAAAATGCATCATCTGAGTTGGGAGGTTGTGACCCTCCCAAAAGACAAAGGGGGGTTGGGAATGCCTCTGACCAGGGAAAGAAACAATGCGATGATAGCCAACCTGGCTTGGAGAATGGAGAGTTCGAAGGCGCCGTGGGCGAACATTCTAAAGATGCGGTATTTCAACCCGAACAGGATGGAGATGAAGGGTGGGTCGGTCACCTGGAAAGCCCTGAAACAAGGGATGAGCTGTTTGAAGGAAGGAGAAGGGTGGATTGTGGGGGACGGTTCCAACATCAACCTTTGGTCCGACAAATGGTTTGGTACGCATTCTTTGCGTGGTATGGTGCAGGGACCTCTGGCATTAGGGGAGCAGGATCTTAAGCTGCAGGAACTCATGGCAAATAATGGGGAGTGGGACGTGTCGAATATGTCCTTCCAGATCCCCGATTCCATTGTGGAGATGATTAGAGCGACACCGAGGAGTATTGTGCAGGGCAGTCAGGATAAGAAGGTATGGTTGGGGTCTCCGACTGGGATCCCGTCCGTGGCCCTGGTCCACAGGAGTATCAGCCAGAAAAGGCACTGCCACATTGAGCATGAACCGGGTAAGTGGAACTGGATCTGGAAAGGTAATAACATGCCTAGAACCAAACATTTTATGTGGTTGTGCAATCATGATCGTATTCCTACCGCATGCATGCTTAGGAAAAGAGGGATGGACATTGATCCCACATGTAAAATCTGTGGCCTATTCGAAGAGGACACCCTGCATGTCCTGCGGGACGGTCAGTTTGCTAAACAGGTTTGGGTGGAGATTGGTTTTCCAGCTGGCCTCGAGTTCTATGAGAGTCAGTTAGTCCAGTGGTTGAAGGCTAACACTCAAAATAAGATGAAGGATGATGAGGGGTTGGAATGGGGTTTAATATTCTCCTCTGCGGTGTGGTTAATTTGGAAAAATAGAAATTCATTCATTTTCAATAATAGATTTCTAGATAGAGATATTGTGAGTCTAACCATATTGCAGGTAAAGGAGGTCACAGCCATTCTGGAGAAGTCAAATCTCACACGGAGTGAGACGGAGATTGAAGTTCTGTGGAGTCCACCAGAATTTGGGTGGACCAAGCTGAAAGAGGCGATAGGTATGATTCTGGACCTCTATGTGGAGTCAGATGCAAAAGAGGCGATAGGTATGATTCTGGAAGACAACTCGGAGAATAGACCTTTAACTCCCATTATCCTTGATTGCAGGAGACTGATATTGGATCTTAGGAGAGTGAAGCTAAGACATGTGTTCAGAGAAGGAAACGGAGCAGCAAACATTTTGGCTAAGGAAGCGGTCGAGTTGGATACAACCTTTGTTATGCTGGATTACCCTCTGAGGAGTGTTGTTTGGAATATTAGAATGGATACTATGGGTGTGATTAAGACTAGACGTGTCACACTAGAGTAGTTAGTTTGTATTTTGTTCCTCTTTTTACCACAAAAAAAATATATTATATAATTTTTTTAGGTTATTCCTTACAAATAGAATATTTGTTAAGTAGATATAAATATCTTGTAAAATGAATATATTTTCTGAAGAGTTATAATTTCTTTACAAACTTTAGGATTTGAAAAGGTTATTAGTGAGGAATTATCCTAAAAAATATTTATTAGGAAAATCTGTCACAAAATATCTTCATTATTCGATTAAAACATTTTCCTTACAAATCTGTTAGTAATGAAGTAAGGAAAACATATTTTGTGAAGAGATTTCCTAATTATTATTCTCCTCACTTAGCCCTAACAAATTCCTTACAAATAGTTCTAACTTTAAATGAATTATTTCCCTTGCAAATTTCCTTCACAAACTACTAATTTTCATTGTGTTCACTATCAACATCGTGATCATGATTCTAAGTCTCCAATGATCTCGCACACTTCTGCCATGGCACGTCATTATACTGAATTAGTAAATATAGTTTCATATTACGTTATTTGCATATCGTACTAATATATGTATTTTTCGTGTTCTGAATTTCAACATTATTATTAGAGGTATTTTGGTTTCCGATAACATATTTAGGACGGTCGCTCGTTTATATTTCAACGATTTGTGATAACAAGAACTGCAAACCCCACAAAACATTTTACCAATTGTTCAATGTTTTATTTTTTCACGGTGTAGCCACCTTCTTTTTTGTCATGGCTTCCTCCCCTGTTTATGGGTGTGTGCCCCTTATTGTTTTTACAATGGATTCATTATTGCATGTGATTCCTGTAAACCTCCACGCAATAGCTATTTTTACAAATCGTCGTAGCTATTTTGTTTTATGGTTCCATATCGAATAGCTATATTTCATGGTTCTTGCCATAGACTTAAAAATTATTCCTTTCATTAGAGTATGGAAATTCACGGCACGAACAATAATGTTTGCCATCTCAAGAAACTTTTCCTTTAATCATAGAAACTTGTTTAATTTTTTACTTAACGGAGAACCTTAATTAATAGGTTCGTGTTGCCAAAAATGAATGTCGAACATAGTTATCAGAACTAGACCGGTCCTCGAACCGGTGAGAGGGTCGGTTCTCGATTCGACCAATCGAATCGTCGATTCACCTGTTGGACCGACCAATTCATATCCTTAGTATTAAAAAAATGGTTATTTTCATCATGAATCTATCCCTGCACGGCATTTATCCTTGAAGTTGGTTATTTTCTTGTTTTCCTTTCCAGATCGTACGCTATAATAAATTAGTGTTTAGCGTTTGATGTTCCCGAGGACCTCCATCTGAGCTTCGAACTCCTTCTTCGTCACTGTAACGTCCTTCAACCTCTTCACCATCACAGTGAAAATATGAGTAATATCATAAAGATATGGTCTATCACTAAGGATATAAGCCTATTTGTTACATCGATATAGAACGCGACATATCTCCAACCACCGTAATGTAACACAACTTTATATACACCAAGATAATAGGGTTTGGAAAATATAAATACTATTTACCTTTATCGCTTACGTAAAGGCTTTTTGAATATATATTGAATATTAATTTGACTAACACATACTCGTTTAGGCATAAGAGAGGGGCCTGAAGGACCATCTTCACTGGTTCAGTTTTGGAGGTGCTCGAATCAACTACGACGGTTACACTACAAGAATTTGCATCAACAACCACGAAACAAATGTGTTGTCACAAGGATCTCGTTGGTAAAAATACTATTATGTTTCAACAATATATTACGAAGGAATACCCCGTTGTTTTAATGTGTAATTTTGCCATAGCTGAAACGTTGTTTTAGTGTGTACTTTTGCCGCAACAATTTGTGTAAGTCCCCAAAAAATATGTGTCAACTAAATATCCGATGGTAATATACATAATAAGCAATAGGAATTGAGGATATTGCAGATGCATTGGTTTACTGTTAACATGTATTGATGCTATATAAGTGTAAACAATATCGACGTTAAATCGTAGTTAATACTAAATTGGATACACATGTCTAAAACTAACAGAACCAACAGGATTTCACAAGAAGCTAAAACGTAGGAACAAAAAACTAAAAAAAATCGACAATTTTTGGATTTTAAAAAAAACTCCATTTTTTTCGTTTGTCCAAAAAACGAAAAAGAACTGCTGAAGCGGCAAAATTTTCCCTTCAAACATTTAAAAAAATTGAAGATCCCACGGAATACCTCTATCCCTCTACAACTCTCACATATTTCCTTCAAACATTTCAAACAATCGCATAAGTGTTTCTCCTCACCAACCCTAATTTCCTCCACCCCTAGCCTTGGCCTCACTCTATGAGGATTTGCTCAATTCTTCCCACGCGCCCCTGCCTTGGTTTACCTATTTACGATTTTCAGGTTTAATCATCTTGTGCGATAAGAAGCGCAAGTCGATCGATTCTAGAGCCAGCGAGCGACCTAGCAAGCGGACCCTAGTTGACCCTTCAGAGGTTGCGGCAGATGGGATGGCGGAAGAGGAGATTGAGTTCTTTAAGCAGTCTCTACGATTGTAAATGCACGTGAAAATCGATCGTGTTGGCCTCCTCTTTTTCTAGCACCAATTGTTCATCTTCGATATCTTTCAATAACCTCTTCATGGTCAGTTTTGGCTAGTTCCGGTCAATCAGGCCCTTGTTAAGAGCATGCTTAAGGGTAGTTAGTTCTAGGAGTGTCAATGCTAGAACCAATAGGCACAGTGTTGTGAGCGCAAAAATGTTTGGGCAGCTAAGTAGCGGCCTTGAATCAGCTTGGACCAAGCTTAGAGGCAAAGGTTCGGCTTCGTTATTCCTTTTACTCTTCTCTCATTTTTGGTTAATGTGTCGTGGATTGCAGCATGATCAAATTTTAAGTGGAGATTAACACTAGTAAGAGGAATAGAATGTAATTTTGTGACATTTTATAAGACTGATGTACTCCGGTGTATTCCAAATTCTGAACCGTCCTTTGTTGGGTATGATTATGATTTAGAGATTTTGACAAAAGAGAACATTATGATTGATTCTGTGTTGATTATGGGGAAAAGTAGGTAAACACACCCGAATTTTTTTTTTTGTAATTGGACCCATATGTTTTTTGGCGTATGTTATGACACCCGTATGTTTCAATTTGTTGGTAATTGGACCAAACGTTAATTATACCCGTTAATTGTCACGTGCTAATCATGTGCGACGTTTATTTTGAAAAAATGAAATGTAAAAAGACAAGTTTGCCCTTTAGACATCTCCTGATCGTAGTCACCATGGTTTGCACCTCTGTATTTGTTGTCTTCACCCACTTCCCCTCCGCCTCAAGCACGAAGCTCCTTCCATGGGTATTTGCACTGCTTGTGGCTCTCTTCCCTGTCACATATCTGCTAGAGGGTCAGATGAGGATCAAAAACATGCTAGAAAACAATTTTGACATGGAAGAGGAAGACAGGAAACTCTCCACGTTCTTCTTGGCTCTGATTATGTTGCTCCTCAACCAAGACTCCGACTTTGTTGCTGGGTTTGGTGACAAGCAAATGTATTTCCCAGTTTCAGTCGTGATCTCGGGTTTCTTGTTCGTAACATCTATGTACAACATATGGGAGGAGATCTAGCAGGGGAACTCTGGGTGGGTCCTACAGATTGGTGGTCCCGACTGGTTCTTTGCAGTGAAGAACATTGCGCTGCTCATCCTGACGCTTCCCAGCCACATACTGTTCAATCGGTATGTGTGGAGTTACACCAAGCAGTCCGACTCAACCCTGTTGCTAGCTTTACCTCTGAATCTTCCATCTGTGCTGATAACGGATGTGGTGAAGGTGAGGATTCTGGGTTTGCTGGGTATCATCTACTCACTTTCCTAGTATTTGGTATCTCGACAACAATATATTTCCGAACTTAAGTACATTTAGTTAGGTCTTCTTTCATTAGTATACAAAACGAATATCCTTATAACACATGGCTTGACGGTTGATTTCCATATCCGATTAGCTGAGGTAAGTTGTTTCAATTTGCGGAATGCATGTAGTTTACACTTTAAATTGCCTGAAAGAAACAACGAATGTGGAGGCAGAAAACAACCCAGCAGAACTTGCGTATTCACAAATAAATTGCGTATTCACAATAAATTGAGATATAGACAGCATTTTCAACATTTCTAGTTATGTAGGTTGATCGACCATCTTCATCGAAGTGGCACCAAAGTCAGCACCAATCAACATAGAATCGGACGATGATTTTCAGATGGTAAGATCAAGTGCCCCAGAGTTGTCAAGTTGTCGTGCATTAGTGTTATCTCCCCAACCACTTAAAAAGGGAAAAACAAGAAAGCAGACAACGGTACGCGGTTCCCGCACCTCACCCCATTTTGTGCGAAGATCTACTCAGTGAAAGCAAAGTCAACACCATTAGTGAAAGACATGGATGTTAATTATGTTTGTTAACCCGTTGGTTTGTTAGGTTGTGTGACTTCATTTTGTTGGATATTACGTTTGTTGAACCTTTGTGTTGGACACTATCTAAACAGCTTGGTCTCATGGTCTGTGTTGATTGTTCCGGTGGATAATGTGTAAACCTTTGTTTAGGTGGATTTTCTTTAAACAAGTTGGTTTGTGTGTTCTGTTGGATAATGAATGTTCTGTGGGATTTTCATGTCGAAACATATGGGTGCTTTAACTAATTTTTTTCCAAACATAGGGGTGGAAACCCAAAGTATACACCAAACATAAGGTACAATTGAATAACAACGTACATAACTTGTGGGTCCACAATGTATTCATTAAACAATCATCAAGTACAACTGAATGACAACGCACATAACGTACACACTATACAACAAAAGTTTTAAACGTAGCTACATCTTTAACATAAGTCCAACAACAATGAAAAGTAAGAACACTATAACACACAGATGTTGCTGATTTCTGTTGCGCAACACATAAATTTGATTGTTGAGTTCGGATTCCTTTGACACAAATTTGGCCATGGCTCTCCTTCCATACACACACATCGGTGGATCTGCCCAAGCAAAGAAATCACAACCCCTTTTCAATGGCTGCATAATGGTAAACAGAAATTAGGGTTTCCAAAAAATCAGTTTTTTTCGGAATACACTAATCGACTATATCTTCAAAATGAATTCAAGGAATTGACAGCATTACCTAGTATCTCAGACATGAAAAGAACAGACGACCGAAATTTTTCATGGTACAAGCTGTTCTTGCACGAGTTTGTAGATCGCAATAGCAAAGTGGTTCCTCATGGTCCATATCCGGGTGAGATGCGAAAGGGGAAGAAAAATTGGAAGAAGATTCAAAGTACTTACCTTTACCCATCTTGCTAGGAGAAGACGCAGCAAGCCGGCGACAAAGTGAAGACGCAGCAAGACGAACGACGAAGTGAAGAAGGAAGGGAGAAGCCAAATGACAAAGGGAACAAATACACAGACTTAATAAACAGAAATGGATTAGGGTAGTTTAGGTATTATCATTTATGAGTCAGACACATGACAACCACGTGAGCATCAATTTAACAGAAAACGTTCAGAATGGACGGAAAGGTCCAATGACCAACAAACGTAAACATCCAGGTGTAATAACAAACATCATGGGTGCAATTACCAACAGGTGTAAACATCCGGGTGCATTACTTACTTTTCCCTTGATTTTGTGCAAGATGTAAGTGACAAAGCTGTTGGTGTTAGACTTATTCGTGGTGTTAAACCCGATCAACAAATGATCAAGGTACACTACTTTGCTTTCCTAGCAACAAACTGGAGTGATTTGAATTTTGATACAATATGCTCATTGAATTTCAGCTTCATTAATTCTAGTTGACTTCGATCAAACCCACCCGACCTCTATCGACTTCGATTCCGACGTGGACAATGAAGAATCTCTGAGGAAGTTTATCGTTTGGTGTTGTCACCTGAACACTCATGTCTTGCCCGAATACATCGTCAGTTTCAGAATGTCGTGTTACTCCACATGTAAACTTCCCAGAACTTCATCATGATGTTCAATTCATGATGATAATGTGTATTCTTTACTAATCTGGGTTTGGTTTGTTCATGGATGTCAATACATTATGTCGAAGACCAAGCTACTTAAGGTTGGACAACTATTTTTGGACTATTAGCTTGCTATTGGACTTTTAAGTGTTTCAGATGGTGGTCTCTTTCATGGTTGATTAGAAAATTAAAGGACAACAACATCATCAACAACAACAGACAATACAAATTACATCCACTAGCCAACCGTTCAACTATTTTACAAATGCATTCTTGGAGTTTTAGCTTGCTAACAATCATCTCCAATATGATAGAACTGGGTGTTCTTAGCTGGAGACTGGATGATGATAAGTATGAGACAGATGAAGAGTTGAAGAAGATTTGTGAACAGAATGGCTATTCTTACATTGTATGTATACTTTCAAGTTTATATTGCATTCTTACTTAGCAAAACATCTGAATTTTGTGGGGGTCAAAAACATAACTTGGCAATGTCTATGTGTTGTGTTTTGGAACTCCTGTATGATTGCTTAATGTGTGGTCTTAGATGTATGGGTGTACATTTTGTTGTTTGGATATGAGACATTGTAGGAACCGGTGTTATATATATCAATGTTTGAGCATATGTTATATATACCAATTTTTACAACGACGTTTTTGGTTGCTAAAGAAACACAAATAGTGCATTTTTGGTCACACGTGCGCCATGCATCGACCGTTACCTTTGGCTGGTAATACAATGTTCTAGCATTAAAAGAGACTCGCACTAATTACACATGAACACTATTTGCAATATGTTGATGTAAATGCTAAGAAAACTGTTCATTCCAACAACGGCAGACCTTTAGTGTCAACAAATTTTCGATGCTTAACTTTTAGCATCGAGGCCTACGGGCACAAGTCTTAGCATCAACTTTGGAACTTAGCAACGATTTTACTCTGTTACTACATCACAACTTTTTTGTAGTGCTAGGATCGATTTACAGCAACCGAAATTAACTTTCAATGAGGTATTGTATACCAACATTTGATTTCATCTGTGGGGAAAAGACAAAGTCATGGGAACTCGTGCGACAATCAATAAGGAAAAATAGGTTAGCAAAGAGCCCCCTCGAGGAACTTCTGAACCTGTTCCAATGACCACACCAATCGTTGGCATGCCCATCTATGGATTCCTACCAAGGGTTAGTCTCGACACCAACCATACAAACTATCCCTCTAGTGATAAAGGAACCATTAGTCAAAGCAGACACATACCTTCCATGACCACCTCCGCAACAACTGGTCGACACATCCCTTAATCCTGAGGGTCTAAGATTACTCACATAAGAAACACTGACATGCCTCAAAGATATCCTCGAGCGTGCTAATTGTAAGGAAGACTAAATCAAAATTGCCTCAAGACCACCATAGTACCAAAACCGTGTTCCTTCTCCTGAGTACGAGGCCACATTCAACACTCTTTTCGTGCGCCCAAAAATGAGGGTGCAGCAGGGGGTACGATGCCACATTGTATTCAATGAGCACTAAATCTTGTTTCGACTAAGCTTACCGACCAACCCTCATAAACCGGGGACAAGTTGAACAACTAATCAAGAAGAGACTCAGAGGGTAAAAGGGTGGAATGATGACCACTCTGAGAAACAAAAAATCTAAGACTTTTACACCATCCTTGGTTTGTGTGAAAATCCCTAAGGACGTTATAGGCATACCAATCACTGAATATAATGGGGTACAGACGAAATTCGGCACATTAATAAGAATAAATCTCTCATAAGAAGAACTTGCAACAACGATCACATTACTTTTCCCTTCGATGTTGTCTAAAACTACATGCTCATGATTCTTTTGACTACCCCCGACATTTGTTAGCTCCTGGGTAAACTTCAGCAGTTAATCTGTATGGCAACACATGGGTAAGCGCCAACTCCTAAAGAGTATTATTCCAAAATAACATAAAACAAAACCCAGGCGACACTCTGGATGACTTCTAAATTCGGTTCCATAAGGACAATAACAAGCTATACCAAAAAAATAGAGGAAGCGAAATCTATCGTGTGTTTCATGCCCGTCTCCGACCCCCTGAACAAAGCTTCTAAGAAGCTTAAAAACAGTTATCACAGTAAGTTCATCGACAACCTAGAAGAGGTCGTCATCCGGGTCAAGGGGTACATTGACATGAAAAGGCAAACACGTTGACGAAACCTTATATTTTGATTGCAAAGCCCAAAAAAAAGTTGAAAAGGAAAGAGGGGAAGAGGGAAAAAGAGGTCACTTCTACCGTCGAGCTCACAAGCCTCAACCCCGGACGAGGGGAAAGGCACATAGGCGAAGACGAACCATTCCCACATGGAAGGAGGAACCACGTTTAAGGGTTAGAACCACAGAGCCCGCCAAACCAAGACCAGGTTACATAGAATGTTATAGAATCATATTGAGCCTACCCCACTTTATTGATGTAAAAACTCTTAGAAAATTATTACGTCTACTCTGCCTTATCTATGTACTCTAAATAAAAGTTTTATGCATTAATAAACGTTCATTTGTTACAAAATTCTCGTGTACATTCCTCGAAAATACTAAAATATAGGTATAAAAATACACTTCACACACGCGCCAAAACAAAAGATTAAGCCAATGAGTCTCAAAGGACGAGTTGAGTACCACGTCACCATTCTCCCATCTAAACACCAAAACACTTAGGGGAAGTTTAATTGGATGTATTATTTAATACATGTATTACTTAATACTTGTATTAGGTAATGCAAGTATTAGTTAATACTATGTTTGTATGAGACATATATTTAAATATACTTATTTATACATAACTTACTACAGTGTTTGATTCAGTATAAAATTATACGTAAAGTGACAAAAAACCATAAATACCAATAAATTTATGTTGCAATGTAAATATGTTTTTAAACAAATTATATTCATATTTAAAATAAAAAATATAATCACAAATACGCACACACAAAAAAAGAGATAAGATTTTTTTTGAGTCATAACTACTTCAATCCACTTCGACTCTTGTTCTCTGATCTTTATAATTTAATCGCTAAAATGTTACTCTCATGCATAAAACTTCAAAACTTTTATGTTCCCAAGTGATTCTGTGTGATTGATTTCTAAGTGAAAAAAATAGATCATTGCGTTAGTTTTACAAACATGTGGAACAACATGATTTTAAAATACAAGTGGAACTAAACTTAGCAAAATATAGAGACGAAACAGTTAAATAACCACTTTTAAGGGGGGTTTTCCCCTTGACACATGCACATATAAAGTAAAAACAAATATAGCAAACGATATATGTTTGTTTGATGTTATTTTTAATATATTTTTTAAAAACATATCAAATAGACGAGCAAGTATTAAATATTATTGAGTAAATTATTCATTAATTGTTTAACTATTTTTTTAAAATATTGACTATATATCATCTATCATCGTTGAAATGAATTCAAAAATTGACCATCAATTTGATTGGTACCCAATAACCGTTGTTGTGTTTGGCTTAGTGATTCATGTTTTGTAAAATAAAACATATATGGAAGAATTAATGATGGAAATTTATAAATAGTATTACATCATTTTATTTTTATATTGAAATTCACAAAGTTTGATAAATACTAACATGATAAACTATTCTTATATAGGGTTAATTGACTTAGGATAGTTAAGTAAATTATTACTATATATTAAATGATACTATGTTAAGATAATGTATTAGTTAATACACAATTAACACTATAATTGTGTATTAGTTAATTCATAAATATTAATTAATACATACCCTTACTTCTAATTAAATATTGTATTAATTAATTATTAATACATGGTTAATACTCTAATCACACACACCTTTAAGAAAAAAGTCTAAAGGAATGGTAAACTACGTCACAATCCTTCTCTAAACACCAAAATACTTACGCAAAGGGTGTTAAGAGTCTCAATTGACTACCACATCACCATACGCTCAACTATGCACCAAAAGACTTAGGCAAATGACCTAAAAAGATAGGTCGACTACCACATCACCATCGTCACATCTAATCACCAAAAGATTTAGGCAAAGGGTCTAAAAGAATTGATTTGCTACCATATCACTATCCTCCCTTTAAGCACCGAAAGACTTAGACAAAGAGTCTAAAAGGATCGATCGACAACAATGTCATTATTCTCCCATCTAAGCATTGAAAGACTTAAGCAAATGGTCGGCTACCAAGTCAACATTTTTCCATCTAAGCACCAAAAGTCTTAGGCAAATGGCCTACTCATCAAAACACCCAAAGACTTATGCAAATAAACTAAATTGATCAGTCGAGTACCACATCACCATCCTCCCATCTAAGCAAAATAAGAAAACTCCACCTAGGACCCTAACATGGACATTGTGGAGCAACCAAGGACCCTAACAAGGACAATGTGGGGCACTGAAAATAGGATGGTGGGTGGCTTGATGAGAAACCGGAGGTGATGATGAATACAGTAGAACCTCTTAATAAATTGAATAATGTGAATACTACATGTCGATTATCAAGCATGGGGTTCATGCCAAGAGCCAATTGGATCTCTACCAATTGAGGGGGTGATACCAACTGATGTATTGCAGCAGAATGGGAATAGATTAAGGAACGGAAATGTTCAGAATTCACAGAGATGACAATTGCAAAAACTGATCTCCCTATTCTGACAACTACCCTTTATTCTACTGACCCTCTAACAAACTCATTCTAGAAGCAATACGTGGACACATTCTGTTATTTCCTTCTCTTCAAGCTGTTATCCGTTGCTAGGCCTGCTGATGCTGTCATCCAAATGAGCTAGGCTTGATGTGGGCTTCGTGCATTGCTTTGATACCAGACAGCTCTCCTTCCTTATCTTCTGTTGGGCTAAGAAAGCTGGTTGGGTCTGCAACAACTGCCCCCCCTCTTGGGAACCTTGTCCTCAAGGTGAAAGTGAGGGAATCTGTTGATGAAGTCCGGAACAGCTTCCCAAGTAGCATCAGCTGGAGAGGACCCTTCCCAATGGATCAAAACCTGGTGAATACGTCTGTTGCGAGACTTAAGCATCCGAGAATCCAAAACAGCAAGAGGGACTGGTATGACAGGTTCATCAAGGGACGCGGGTAAAGGAATCTGTTGAGGTTGATTACCAAAAGCAAGCTTGAGCAATGAGACATGAAAAACAGGGTGAATGCGGGTAGAAGGAGGTAACTGAAGACGGTAAGCCACTGAACCAATGCGCTGCAAAATGGAGAAGGGACCAAAGTAGCGAGGCAGCAGCTTGTGGCGATTATGAGCTTTTAAGGAGGCACGTTTATACGTATGCAGCTTCAAATACACTCTGTCACCCACATTGAATTGTCGATCCGTCCTTTTCTTATCCGCTTGCTGCTTCATACGGTTCCGAGCACGATTCAACCAAAACTTGAGAGTCTGAATAGCAGTGTCTCTGTTGCGCAAAAGCAAATCAGCAGCACGCACAGGCGAGTCCCTCGGAATATAAGGGATGTGCAATGGGGCCGGGAATCCATACAGAGACTCGAACGGAGTAGTTTTAATAGTTGAATGCGGGGTGGTGTTGTACCACCATTCGGCCAAGGGCAGCCAGTCCGCCCACTTAGCAGGTTCTTCGCTTGTCATGCATCTAAGATAGGTTTCGAGGCATCGGTTTGCAACCTCCGTCTGACCATCCGTTTGCGGGTGATAACCCGAAGACAGCTTCAAAGCCACTCCTTGGTAGGAAAACAGGTGACGCCAAAAGGTGCTGACAAAAATCGAATCTCAGTCAATTACAATAGACCGAGGTAACCCATGTAAACGATAAACGTTGTCCAGAAAAGCCTGAGCTACAGAAGTAGTTGTGTACGGGTGGCTAAGTCCAATGAAATGAGCGTACTTAGTCAGTCTGTCTACCCAACCATGATGACCTCCTTGCCCTTAGACCTTGGTAACCCTGTAATGAAATCCATTGACAAGTCCGTAAAGATGCCTTCAGGTGTAGGCAATGGTTCCAGAAGACCCGGACTGGCCACATTCTCATATTTGTGGGCCTGACAGATGTGGCAATCTCTAATGAACTGTCGTATGTCCCGTTTAGCTCCTCGCCAATACAACAAGGCTAGTACCCTCTGCGTTGTAGCATGAGTGCCAGAATGACCCCCCACAGCCGAAGCATGTAGCAGCTCTAACAGCTCCTTACGCAGTTCCTTGTCAGGACCAACAACCAGCTTCCCTTTTCTCCAAAGTAAGTCATCTTTCCAAGTAAATTTAGCAGAACCCGAACCTGCTTGAGCAAGCTGCAGCAATCTTGAATGGTCGACATCCGATGTCCAACTCGCACGAATACGCTCCAGTAAGGCAGGTGGCATGAACGAGACCGTTAAGGAATGGACTGATGCCTCAAGTAGGCGTGACAGTGCATCAGCAACCACGTTTTCCTTTCCAGCTTTGTAAACAATTTCGTAGTAAAAAACCAACAGCTTAGTGAGCCAAGTATGTTGTAAGGGAGTCGTGATCCGCTGATCTAACAGGTATTTCAGACTTTGTTGATCAGTCCGAATGATTAACCGTCGATCAATCAAGTAGTAATGCCACTTCTTTACTACAAACAATATAGCCAAGAGTTCTTTTTCGTAAGCTGAAAGAACCTGATGGCGTGGGGACAAAGTCTGACTGATGAACGCAATCGGGTGACCCTGTTGCATTAGAACGGCTCCTATACCAACCCCTGAAGCATCAGTTTCGATTTCAAATGTTTTATTGAAATCAGGCAAAGCCAACACTGGAGCAGACTGCAGGGCCAACTTCAGCTTCTCAAATGCTGTATCCGAACAAGGAGTCCAATGAAATGAATCCTTTTTTAGCAAAGTCGTGAGTGGTTTGCTGATAGCACCATAGTTGCTTCAATGTAGAAGGCTTCGGCCAATTGACAATTGCATCTATTTTTTATGGATCAGTGGCAACACCAGAACCTGATATGAAGTGGCCCAAGTACTCCACTTTCGAACCCGCGAAGGAGCACTTTGATTTCTTAGCAAACAACTGATGGTCCCTCATTAATTGGAGAGTCAGTCTGAGGTGTTCCACATGCTGTTGCAAGGAAGAGCTGTATACCAAGATATCGTCAAAAAACACGAGGATGAATTGACGGAGAAACGGTTTAAAGACAACATTCATCAAGTTCTGAAAAGTGGCCGGTGCGTTGGTTAGCCCGAAAGGCATAACCAGAAACTCATATAAGCCCTCATGAGTTCTAAAATCTATTTTGTGCACATCTGAGTCTCTCATTCGGATCTGATGATAACCCGAGCGAAGATCAAGTTTGGAGAAAACTGATGCTCCGTGTAACTCGTCTAGTAATTCTTCCACCAACGGAATGGGAAACTTATTTTTCATGGTGGTCGCATTGAGCTTGCGATAATCCACACACATCCTCCAAGTCCCGTCCTTCTTCTTAACGAGCACAACCGGGAACGAGAAAGCACTCTTGCTAGGCTGGATGATACCATTCTGTAACATTTCCAAAACCAGCTTCTCCAACACTGGCTTTTGAATATTAGGGTAGCGATATGGTCTAGATGAGACCGGAACAGATCCATGATAGAGGTCGATGGCATGATCGAAGGCTCTGTGAGGAGGCAAGGTTGTTGGAGCTGCAAACAGATCATCAAACTCGAGCAGTAGTTTGTTGACAGCATCATTCTCGGAGCTGGAAATGTGCAGGGGCAAAGTAACAGGAACTGCAGCAACACTCATACTACAAAGATGGACAACATCTATGGACTTCGACTTACTGAAGAGTTTATCCAATTTAGAAGATGTCACCAGATCAACTGAATCAGACTTCTTTCCTTTTATAATGCAGAATTCCGATCCATTGTAAAATTTCAGGTATAGTTCATTAAAATTCATGACGACGTCACCAAACTGAGCTAACCATTGGGCCCCTAAGATCAAATCATAGTTGTCCAGAGGAAGTAGCAAAACATCAGCACAATACGGTTTCTCTTGAATCATCCACTGAAAATTACGACAAGCCAAATTACAGTGCATCAAGCTACCATTGGCTACTGTGACCGTGAAAGGCTCTAACTCCAAGCAAACACACCCCAAACGCTTAGCCAAAGATGCATCTAAGAAATTGTGGGTACTACCTGAATCCACTAGAATGTGGAGTTGTTTCTGTCCAACAAACCCATCCACCTTCAACGTTGATGTCCCTAACGAACCAGAAATCGAATGAACAGAAATCTGGGGTTGCTCCTCAACTTGGACTTCTTCCACCGTAGGCTCCTCTGTTTCATTATATCCATCGTCCACTTCCAACATGAATAGCTGATGTTTCTTTCAGGTGTGTCCCGGAGAGTAACGTTCATCACAGCCGAAGCATAAGCCCTTGGCTCTTTTGTCCGCAAATTCAGCAGGGGACAGAATCCTGTTTGTGTGGGGTCGAGTGTGTTTCTCGCCCATGTTTCCCGAGTCCGGTAGAGCAGCTGGCTTAGGAGGAGGCAATGGTGGCGGTGGCCCTGTCTAAAGGAGCTGGTAAGTGACTCCTGCCTGACCATCAAGGTAGACTCCTGCAATTTAGCTAAGAAAAAAGCATCATACAAAGACTTCGGTTGTATCATCCTAACCGGACCCTGCAGCGGAGTTTTCAATCCACCAACAAACAGGCTTAAGACTTGGCGTTCTGTCAATGGGTCAGCTAACTGAGCTATGTGAAATAAGGCCGTGAATTCTTGATAGTAAGCTGTAACCGTACCTGACAGCTTGACATTTTTCAGGTCTAAGATCGGGTCATCAAAAGGGCCATCCCCAAAACGTGCCCTGACTGCTTGACTGTAATCATCCCAAGAAACATGCGTGTTTTGCAGGTGTTTCATCTGCATAAAAGCTTAATGCCATATGAGTGCTTCACCCTCTACATGGATGGTTACTAGGCCCAGCTTGGTTTGTTCAGGAACAGAGTCCACTTTGAAGAAGTGGTTGCAGCGGTATAACCAGCCCACCACATCCTCGCCATGAAACTTAGGAAAATCGATACGTCCCAATCGAAAAGAGCGACTCGAAGAGGTGTTACCATGTTCTGTATGAATCTGGGCTCGGTCACCAGCGAGCTTCTCTCCATCAGCATCACTCATCAATCCTTTCTGACGAATGAAATCAAAATGCTTCAATATACCGTGCATAGTGTCTTTAATCTCCATCATGGTGCTGGAATGCTCATCGACCGTCTGTCTGAGTTCGGTCAAGGCTCGCTCGGTTGTTTGCCATCGTGTCTCTGCCATAACGACGATCAGAGGAAAAAAAATTTGAACGGAGAAGAAGGAATGAAACAGTCGCAGGGAAGGGTAGTGTATGGCTCTTGATACCAAATGATACCAACTGATGTATTGCAGCAGAATGGGAATAGATTAAGGAACGGAAATGTTCAGAATTCACAGAGATGACAATTGCAAAAACTGATCTCCCTATTCTGACAACTACCCTTTATTCTACTGACCCTCTAACAAACTCATTCTAGAAGCAATACGTGGACACATTCTGTTATTTCCTTCTCTTCAAGCTGTTATCCGTTGCTAGGCCTGCTGATGCTGTCATCCAAATGAGCTAGGCTTGATGTGGGCTTCGTGCATTGCTTTGATACCAGACAGCTCTCCTTCCTTATCTTCTGTTGGGCTAAGACAGCTGGTTGGGTCTGCAACAGGGGGAGGGTCTCCAAGGGGTTTTCTTAGTTACATACAATACTCTGGTACTTTCTGTAATACGTTGAGGAGGCTAACAAATGTAGATTCTCAAGCCAAGAAAAGCATATCAAAAGTACGGAATGAAGGACCGATGCCACTGCAGGTTTAACTCATGAAGAAGACGAAGACAAAGACAACTTAAGGCATAGTAAGTTATTACATGGTGACAACAAGAGAGATTATTCCAGTTTGCCTACTTGAGAAACTGTACAAACCAGTCGATCGTGTTGCCATGAGCCTCGTTCGCAGATCTCACAGCCTCTTCGTCCTCAACATTGTACCTCACTGTCCATCCATGCGCTACTTTCGGAAATATCTTGACGAATCCTTCAACCTACAAACCAATTAAGCATCACATTTGAAGTCCCGTGTGGAAAAAATGCATGTTTCGTTCTACCTCTGGTTTGGCAGCAAGAACATCTTCAAACTGATTCAAGAGTTCAGGTGGAGACATTTTATCAATCTCTGCTCCCAGTATGGAAATTGGAACCTTCACCCCTGGAAAGTTGAGAATATATATATAAAACTTTTGCAGCACTCAGTGACTGTTTCATCGACAGGTTTCTTCACTCTAATACAAGCAACAGTCAAACCAACACATACAACAAAACAAGCATAGTATGATGCACGGAACATACCCTTGATATCATCAACAGTGACAAAAGAAGGATGACACAGCACAGCAGTTTGGATAAGGGCACACTTTGCTAGCTCAACCACAACTTTAGCTGATAAAATCATATGAAAAACATGAGGGAAGTCATTCATTCATTCATCATAATATGCAGTCAGTAACATTATGTTGAGAAATGCAAGATAGCAAGGAATTGATCATAGCAGGAGCAAGAGTAATTCACCTCCCCAGCAATAGCCAGCAGCGCCAATTGAAGTAACATCTTGTCTTTTTAAAGCCTCAATAATGGACTTTGAGTTCTCAAATCCCTTATCCTGCACGAAATTATAATTCTCTTTTGGCTTCAGACAAGAAAAATGTTTCTCAAACAACTTTTACAATGTACCGAATTTGTCTACTTCGGATGTTCTAACTATGATATGGTGAAACCCGAAAATCATGATTATAATTGTCATGTTTTATATGGTTAACCGTACCATTATGGTGTGGTACGGTTATAGTAATTAATTTTATATCAGTTATAGTTATAGTATTTTAGTAATACTCATGGTTATAACCATGGTTATTACATAAATATAATAATTATTTAATATTAGTATATACTAATAATAGAAGTAAAATTTTCACTTTTCAAATTTCACGAATTTAGAATTCTAGAAGAAACTCTAAATTAATGGTGTTATTGTTGAATGATGTTAGAGTTAATATTGAATGTTATTAGTGTTGAATATTTTTGTTATTTCTAACATAAAGTTATGTATTTATTAAGATAACGTCCATTGTATTGCATTTCTTTCACATATGGTAATAAGTATGGGTATACGAGTAAAACCGTGGTTAATAACTACAATTATGGATACGGTTATAGTATTGAAAATTGTACCTCTAATGGTTATGGCTCTAATGGTTATGGCTATAAATATGATATTTGTCATACTCATACCATACTCTAACCATTGACCGACCCAATTCAAACCATAGGACTAAGCTTTTCTTTATATTTTTTTTTCTTCTTCTATTTACGCAAAGAAAAATGTTTAAGATACCAATGGGCTATTTCAATCAAATTTAACGACGGGAAGTCACCAACAATAAAGATTGTAGAAGTGAAATTCAAAAACTGCACATGATCACCGCAATAATAGATGGCATTAGCACTGCTAACATCTAAACGACTACAATAACATCGATCAAGCAGATGAAGGAAAAGACGAACTCACAGCTCCATGATCTTTAATCCAAACTGGTATGGGCCTCTCAGAGTTGTCAGGAACATAAGGATCTCCAAAGAAGTAGTCGGGAACAACCACATAGAATCCAGCTGCTGCAACCTTGTCAGCAAGCTTCCTGTAATAAAAAAATAAAAAAATGATAAAGACATCAGCAATGAGTGTCAAACACAGTAATAACAAGCACCGAATATCAAGAGGAGAAATAGACAATACAGTAAGCAGAACTACAATGCGATCTAATATCAAAACCTGCACAAGATTACACCGATTGCATAAATGAAGAATCAACAAATACTCCACCGAACTACACTGAATCTCTAATGCCTAACTTACTGTCATTAAGCTCTAGGCCTCTTACACAAATATTGAATCTTAAGCTATAAAGAATTTCTTTGGTACTGCAACTAAAATTCTCTTGTATTTTGGTTCTTCATATGAAACATGGCCTAGAAGGCTAGAAAGCAGTTGAAGAATTAAAAGAGGACAAAAGTAAGAGAACCACACTAGAGGGGACAGATGAAAAAGACAACTTAGGCAGCACATCCTAACCCGTGCAACGCAAGGTATGGTGTGTGTACAAAATGCATAAACAACATTTTATGCCAGAGGAATTTGACACTTCAAAGCATATAGCTTACCTCAAATTTGGAGCCTCGTATCCTGCAGTATCAAAGCAAAAACAGTCAAGTTGAAGCATTTTTCAATCGTTGGAAAGACTGAAATTGTTCTTACTGAACACAGGAGTTGGAAGGCTACTTTACTCTCGTAGTGAAAGCCGCATATATTCCTATACTAGTAGGTACAATATAGAACATAACCCTTTATAAGTTGCAAGAACCATAAGACAGACTCACAAAGCTTCTAATAACATACAAAATTTTCAGAAAATCATGATGATATAAATCAAATCCGAGAACTATAAATAAATAATGGGATAATTACTTATTTGGTCGCTTACGTTTGAAGATATTACTTTTTGTCTCAAACCTGCGATATGTAGTGAATTATGTTTAACAATGTTACTTTTTAGTTTAAATCACTAACTTCCGTTATTTTTCACTATTAGTATCTGACATGCTAATATTAAAAATTAAAATCTGATGTACCAAAAATACTCCTTTTTCACGCTTCTTTTCCATCTTCTTCCTCGTCCCAATAGACTTAATTCAGTTTTGGAAAGAGGAATAAGAACAAGAACGTGAAGAAAAAGAAGAACCGTGAGAGGAAGAGAAAAAAAAACATTTAGGTATATCAAATTTTAATATTAAGATGTAACGAAAGTTAGTGATTTGAATAAAAAAGTGACATTATCCAATATAAGTGATAAAATAAGACAGTTTTCAATCAATTAGTCATATGTTAAAAAAACATAAATGACCAAAAATAATATTGAACAAATAGAGGCTGACCTACGCCCCCAAACCTAATCATCTTGGTGAAATTATGGCTGGATTGGTTCTACTCAAATTAGTATTACAAAACATGCGTAGATTATCCAAGCCCGAACGACAGACTTATAAAGATCACAAAATAGACACTAAGCATTAAAGGTAGAAAATCTTTCCACATTGATGGAGAAGGAGAATTGTACCGAATACATCAGAAACAAGAAGAACAGCGCGCTTGGAGTCTGGAGAGCCAGAGAAGTAGGTCTTATGGCCCGCCAGCTCACCGACATGACCCGATCCAATGTTTGGGTCGAGAGTTGGAGGATTCTCGCAGCACTGAGGTCCTGACATTTTTCTCTTCTTCCTTCTCTCTGGATTGAAATCTCAAGTTACTGGGGTGATAAATATATAAGGAAAGAAGTTGGAAACGGCAACTGTTAATCTGTCATTGTTTATAGAATAGTATGGAAGCCAACGGAAGCAGGTCTCTTTCCCTCTCGTATGCGTCATCTCAAACGTCATCAGGGATATTTATTCCTCTAATTTGCAAATATAGTCTAGTTTGGTTCCTTCAAACTAGGGGCAATAAAAAAGGAACGGCTTAATTGAATACCCGACAAAATCGGTCTGAGATCACTATGACCGAGACCGGCCGGCCGGATATTTTCCCTTAAGGTCGGGCTCAGAATTTTTTTACCAAAAATCTGACTGGGATCGGACCGGACCGACCTTAGGAAAAACTCTACTACTCTATTCCTTCCACTGAGCTCCATTCTCGTCTCTTCCTTCCTGTTCTTCCCGGAAGAAGAACACACATGAAAGAATCAACTATCTTCTTTCTTCTTCTCCTTCTCTATGTGTGTGTGGGTTTGGTAGGTGCGACTTCTGGAAGATGTTACGGTTTTAGCCTATCTTCAACCTCTCCTCGTGCTTGGAAATGGCAATGCTTCTTCATAAGTCTCTCCTGCTGCTCACCCTCATCTGCTTCCACTTTGCCAGTGGAACGATTATCACAATTCCTTTGGGACAATGGATCAAACACCTTTATAGCAATTGGTGATACCAAAGTGGATGCACGTTAACATAATTTATGTCACTATCATATAATTAACCTATTAACCTATGTTATATGTCGTCCTAGATCTTTATCTATCCTTAGTGTATGTATTAACTTATGGCAATCATCCAATATTATCTCTTTATGAAATGGATTTTCCCCTAAACTGTGACCCCAAGAGTGATCTGACTTAGAGTGGTTGCTTATTCTATGACAATAAACATGATATATTTAAAGGAGAAGTCTTGGAAGCCATCGAACAATCGTTTAACCTTCAAGACATATTTCTTTGTTTTTTTTCTTTCCCTTTAGTGGTGTAGGCTTGATTGATCTGCATCCCGTTCCATTTTACACAAAAACATTTGACGCCTTAGATGATACACAATCTGGTAGTCAATGGCTCGTATTCTTCTCCATTGTTGGTTACCCCATTTGTCAAAGCCAACACATACTTTATGGGTTACCCGTTTAGTTGGGGAAAGGACAAACTGTGTCTATGAGTGTTCAACTAAGGATGATTTATCATTTTATAACACAATATCTCTTAATCCAAGATTTTCTTTAGTGCGGAGCTGCGACCATTATTTTTAGTAATGCATTCTATCAACAATTCCCCTTAGTGTAGTGCGACGAGTGAAATGAATTTGGAACCCACCTATTTCCACTTAACCAAATTTCCTAAAGAGTCAAATTTTGTGTAAGAAGCGTTTGAGCAATATATTAGTGACGATGAGTTTTGTTATTTTGTAGGGCGTAGGCATTTGACATGGTAGATGACTAACGACTCGAGTCGCATTTTATACAAAAATAGTTAATGCCTCGTACGTTCTTTACTCTAGTGATAAACGCCTAATATGATGCTCCGTTGTTGGTTATATGAACATTCAACGCCAAAGCATTCTTCATGGGTTCTCTGTTGGGTTAGGTAAGAATGAACTATGCCCTCAAGCCTTCAGTTGAGGATTATTTGTCATTATATAACACCCATGGCTCTTTATCATCTCATTGATGTTTGTCTTTAGCTTCTCTAGGTGCGACTATACTTTTTTTTAATGAATTCTATCAACATTTTCCCCTTATGTGGTGGGACAAGGCAAAATGGATTTGGAACCCAATAAACTCCATTTTGCCGATTTGCTTGAGGAGTCGGGTTTTGATTGTAGATCACTGATTGCACTTATTTATTCGGTGTGAAAGTAAAGGTGGAAACTCCGAGCGATGATGTCTTAAGTATAAAGGCACTACTTAATTTCCATTTTTCTTGCTTCAACCATTTATAAAAAACCAGTACTTGCACAATATTAGCCTCCTTTGGAAGAACAAAACACACAATGACTAGATGAATGCTTAAATAAAAGTACAATGTGGTGATTTCCTAGGGTTGAGAGAGTTTTGTGGTGACTCTCCAACTTATGGAAAGTTTCTTTGTTGCATCATGGGTCAACTCGAATTTCCTATTGCTCTAAGCATTTGAAGATGAAAAAAAAGGTGAACTCTTATCGCTAGACCTAACCAAGAATATACCTAGGGTAATGAGACAACTTTGGATGCATGGAAGCTCCTTGTGGTTGGTGGAGATTTCATCCCTTCTATAGAAGCCAACTTCTTTGGATTGGTCTTGATCCTTCATTGACTAAGTATAAACTCCACAAACCTCCCTAACTTAACTTAAAAAGTGCACTTAGCCTAGTTAAGGCATATATTATAGAGCCTCGTGCATGCGAAAGATATCTCCAGGTCTTGAGTATTAGAATAGCTCTTCTTCAAATCCATCATCATGTCATCAACATAAGTTTCCATATTCCTCCTCTTCTACTTGTATGTGACTTTACTGTATAAGGGGAATTCGTTCTCCTGGTGCTGGCTTAATGAATGAGCGCCCCCTACTTTGTGCGAGTGGTAGATGTTGGTTTTGGGGGATTGGGTCGCCCATTCTAATAAGCCCAGTATTAGATACTGGCCCAAACCATTCCCTTTATGTATAGGGATGCTCATGGTTGGAAAACCTAAGAATAATGACGATGTCAATGATGCCCTGCCGCACTACAGTTTAGCTTAAGGTAAGTAGTTGTGGAAACTTGGAATATGTACGAAACATGCAATCGTTTAGGGCACAACATTAAACACATATTTAAGTTACCTTCTTGAACGATCGACTTAGCGGAAGCAGATCTGCCTGAGGTTGGGATCACGGTCTGCTGAACGGGAGGTCACGACACGGGTTACTGGGCAGTGACCTAGGTTTCCACAACTACTTACCTTAGGCTAAACTGTAGTGCGGCGGGGCATCATTGACATCGTCATTATTCTTAGGTTTTCCAACCATGAGCATCCCTATACATAAAGGGAATGGTTTGGGCCAGTATCTAATACTGGGCTTATTAGAATGGGCGACCCAATCCCCCAAAACCAACATCTACCACTCGCACAAAGTAGGGGGCGCTCATTCATTAAGCCAGCACCAGGAGAACGAATTCCCCTTATACAGTAAAGTCACATACAAGGTAGCAGCCGTACGACCGGCAGGCACAACGAGCAAGGTGTTGCACATCTGTTAGGAGTTGCAGCGACTCACGGATCTCACACCAGCAGTGGAAATGTGCCATGCACCCTTGATCATGTAATCTTTCTCCAGGTCTGACCGCACAAGGATCTTTAAGACATATATATGTATTGCGCCGACAACCGCAGTCGACGCCGCGGTTGGTGGCCACCTAGTGGACACAATATCGAGAAGATCACATAATGACCATCCCATTCCCACAAAACCATTAGCACAATCCAACTCGGTTTTCTAGAACCGGGTCCAAGGTACTTGTGAGCGCACCCATCGAGCATGGACTAAGATAGCAAACATTGAACCAAACCTCAAGTCTCTGTTAAGAGTAATGAGGGTACGTACGTGGCTCTTACGCAAAGAGCTCCGGGTCTCACAGGAATCCGAGTTAAGATCACATCTCGGGTCATACCCATGGTCGTTTTGGGTGCACCGCGGTATGGAACGCGCGCTACAGCATATCTACTCTCCCACAGAGCATATGTCCTAATGATGTACATATGTCCATCAGGCACACAAAGTACTTGAACCAAAAGTTAGAAAGACTCCCATCTGATCCCTAAGTGGATTGACAAACCATAATCTGTCGTAGTACGAAATCAGATAGTTCCCAACACAAAGCCCTTTCCGGTCATCCCAACAAACTTCCAGAACTAGGAACTATCACCAGCCTCACCTAGCCACAAAGGCATAGAAGCTATCACCCGTGTGAGAGGGTGATCTTATTCACTTTGACATATTTCAATAAACAATCACAGTAAGAACACTCAAAACACTCAAAACACTCAAACTGTGAAACACATGCATACTCAAATATAATTTAAGGTAAAGAACATTGTATGCGAAATAAAATAAATGAAGTACATCACTAAGTCTACACAGTCCTAGAGACTACATATGCCTCACTAAAGACTCCCTATTCAAGGTTGGAGAGACAGTCCACGACTATCTCATCCCTAGACAAGTACTTCAAACTCATCACCTTGTGTCTAACCACGCCTCTAACATACTTTCGCTTGATATCTACTTACAATGACTTGTTATGATACTTGGGTTTCTTTGTCATGGAGATTGCGACTCCAATGACTCAGCAATCAATCCGGAAGTCTCTTCAACCATACAACCTACTAAGTGGTCCCCACATGACCAACAAATTTGGCATCAATGGTGATCAACACAATGCGTGACTGCTTCTTGCTCATCCGCGATATGGCGTCATCGGAGAGCAGAACATAATGTCTGAGGTGGATTTTCTATCATTAAATTCACCACCATGGTCCGCATCATTATACCCAGTCATTCAATGATTCTCGGATCTCTAGCAAGTTTCTAGCAGAGAGCGTGAAGATGCCCTTAATATATCACATGATCCTATTTACTGTCTGCCATTTCTTCAATCCGTGTTCAGCTTGTTACCGACATACCATGCCGACTACGTGACAAATATCATGTTGAGTACACACTATTGCGCACATCAGGCTTCCGACTGTACACATAATTTATTTATCTGGTCCATATATCCATTTTGAGAGGTTGACCAACGTAAACTGGAGTTTCAATTGGTTCGCAGTTGCTCATGTTGAACATTTCCAACACTTTGTTTATGTAGCTTTCCTGTGAAAGCCACAACTACCTCCTACGGCGATCTCTCGAGATCTGAATCCCAAGTATGTGCGCCGCTTCACCCATGTTCTTCATCCTAAACAAAGAAGACAATCAAGCCTTTGCCTGTGTGAAGAACTCCAAACTATTTACGGATATGTGTATGTCATCTACATATAGTATCATAAACACAAAGTTCGGTCCAGACCCTTTTGGTGTACACGCAATGATTCTCATCCATCAAGAGAAATCCATTTTCCATGACCAAAACATGAACTATGCGGTACCACTGCTTAGAGAACTGTTTCAGACCATAGATCAGTTTGTGAAGTTTGCACACTAAGTGATCATGGTCTTTCTGCACAAAGCATTCAAACCGCTCCATATAGATCTCTTCTTCTAACTCACCATTGAGGAAGATGGTCTTAGCGTCTATCTAGTGGAGTTCCAAGTCTAGACTCACTGATTCACCGGTCTTAACTGCTCCCGATCGATCCAAATCAATCTCTACCTTCTTAGGAAATTCTTTCTCTACAAACGTTACATCTCGTGATTCGATCTCGGTAACACTGCCACTGTCCTGCTCGACTATAAAAAAAAATACCCCTTGGAGGTATCAGAGTAACCAAAAATACTATTCTTTCCTCTAGGTCCAATCTTTCCGAAACTTATTTGAGAAAGCATGGGTGTAAGTGGCACACCCCTATGGGCGCATATGGTGAAGGTCCAGAACTTATTCCAGTCCAAAACTCATATGGAGTGGAGTTAACTGTCTTTGTCGGCACATAAGGATGTAGGCAGGAGTCTCCAAAGCGTTTTCCCATAAGAAAATCAGAAATTGAGTCTGCGCCATATCGACCGAACCATTTTAAGGAGAATTCTATTGCGCCTCTCTGCAAAACCATTTTGATGTGGGGTGAACGGGATCGTCAACTGATGAATGATTCCCTTTCCATTACATAAACCGTTAAATTCGATTGAAAGCTACTCTTCTTCCGCGAGTAGAAGAAAATATGAAATTATTATTGTTGCATGAATCCAAATCTGACACAATAAATCCACCATAAATAATACTAAAGCCAAATGAAGTTGAATGTAAAAACAATTGGATGGAAGATTCATGAAAAGATAATCTAAAACTGTGTTTCATTAATACTAAGACTGAAATAACATATCGACGAATCTGCGGAGCATAGAGGATATGAATTCAGACTAAAACTCTACTGTCACGCAAGAGCAACTCACGAGTTCTAATCCCTTCAACTTCACCACGAAAGTTGTTGTCGATGCAACTCACGCGGGATTCTATGGTACTCTACGAAAACATCACGATCCTTGGCTACTTGATGTGTCGATCCTGAATTCAAAATCCACAAAGGACATGACTCAGTCAACATATATGTACTAGGAATACAAAATTCACTAGATTAGCCATTAAGACATTCATGTCAGATCAATTCAGGGCATGCCACAGTTGAAGCATTTTCTGTATTTAGGCTTCTCGGCCTTTCACGAACATTTTCACGCTGTTGTTTTTGGGGGAGTCCTTGTGTTCACCTCAGTCTCTGTCTACTTCGTCATCGCCTTGTGCATTACTCCTTCGCCTTCAGCGACTCTTCTTAGGTCTAGTGGATGGCGCCACACGCACCTTAGCCTTAGGTCCAGCGACCTTGGGTATGTCCTCTTCAACTAAATGTGCCTTCGAACGTCTTCAAAGGTATTGAGGCCCTCAGAATGAGTTATTTAGATTTTCATCAGTTTCTAGGAGTTAGGCAAAGAGCGGATTACGACCTGGATTTGCTGCTCATCGGTCACTGGTTGGCCGTTCTCCTTGAGTTTCACAATCATGTTGGTCATATGCCTCAGATGCTATCTCGCGGAGTGCTGAGGATTCATCATGCATGAATCAAACTTAATGTTGAGTGAGCACTGCTGAGCTGTCGTATAGAACTATTTTTAGCCTGCAAAGTATCCCACAACCCTTTAGCCGTGTGTTAAACTCAAACTCATTAAGGATGTCGTCATCCACCGTACTCAGCATCATGGCGCACGTCTCAGCATCATTAACCTCTCACTCAGATGGAAGCCTTCTACTGATTCGTTATTCCACAATCGGGTCTTTTCATAATCTTCTTGATGCGGTTAATGGACTTCTACTTAGGACCATCTTTATATGCTTTCTCCTGATTTTATAGTGCTCACCATTAAGTCTAAGACCTTTGTCCAACTAAGCGATGATATTCTTCATGGCAGCCTAATTTCTCTAACTAAAGGAAATTCTTATAGGATCATGGAGACACAAGGAACAATGGTTTATTGCATGTAAAAGACAAGTCTCAGACCGATAGGACAGACTTGAGAAAATACTTAAACCCGGAGGACAACCCTAGCTATGCCGAGAAGCACTCCCCGTTTCTAAGCATGCCCTAAAGCCACTACTATCAATCGAAACACAGTCTATACCAACATTCCTTAACGGACCGGAGTCGAACATATCACACTAAACCAAAGTGTTCGACTCTTACACAAAACAATCGTCCTAGCATTATTCAAGGAAATTCGGAGAACCTCGCAGACTAACCGATCGGTTCACACTTAGGAACATTTTCCTAGGTGTAGTTCGTACTCATCCAAATTTCTGAAAGGCTACTAATGACAATCCTAAAGGTTTGCTATCTATATTAAGCGAAAACTAGATCTACCTATCTAGGTAATCTAATACATGCAAGCAAATAACACAAACCATACATGTCAATACACACATATATATATTGATACCTTTCAAAAATAAATTATTTTGAGCTAATTTATAATTTTCAAAACTTTGAGGACTAAAGTCACCTTAACCAAAAATTTGGGGATCAAAATCACCATGAATAAAAATTTGGAGACCAAAGTCTCAACAAATAAACATTCATGGACTAAAGTTTCAACAAACAAAAATAATTAACATGTTAGACCAATTTTCATACACTATGCTGGGATCTCAGCAATCACAAACTAGTCAATTCTATCAGTCATGGAGTCAAGAGTCAATCAAATAAAGTAAGGCAAAACTATCTACCCTGTAGAAAACACAAAGTAAACCAGAGAGCTCAAGGAACCCACGCAGTGTTCTACCTATCTAGTCATGCAGCATAAAGCAATATAAGACCCTCCCAGCAATTTAAATTGGTCCAACAATTAATTAAATTTGCCCAAAAATTATTTATGAAAGGGTCTAGGCACATTTACCGGACTGAAATAAACCACTAGGACCCAGAGAGGATCCATGATCGACACCAAATTTATTTCAAGTCAATTCAGGTGGATCGGGGCCTCTGAATCAGTTTAGACTGGTCCAGACAGCACGAAACCATCTGAACCAGCTCAATCAGTCTGTCTAAACCGAATTGGTTCGGTCGACCCAAACCGACCGAACTAAAATGAACCAGTCTGGTCAAACCGATCAGACCGAACCAAGCTGGAATAGTTCACAGAAAAGAACCATTTCGGTTCGAATAAGGCCAGTTCGGTTCACAAAGAATCGGACCGGTAATGTTCATCTTCCTCAACAGGAAGATGAACCTGCTGCTAGGGATTTCAACCATAGCAGCAGCAGCCATGCTCTGGAAGGTGGCCAGACACCATGGTTGGCCATGAAGAGGGGTCTCGTCCACCAAGGGCCGACCTCGCCCCCTCTTCCTCCCGTCGAGGTCGACCACAGCTGGCCGACCTCCTCCTCTACACCACGTTGCCTGAGGCCATCAGCCCCGCACCGGACTCCTGACCTGGTCGCAACCCTGAAGGGTGCGGTCACCAAGCTGCGTGGTCGCAGCCACGAAGGCTGCGACCACCAAGTTGTCGTGGACACCATGGTTGTGGCCTCCACACCAGGGCTGCGACCACCATAGATGCGGCCACCATGGATGCGGCCTTGGTTTTGGTGTCAGGTTCGTCACGGTGGAAATTTTAACGGGGTTCGACAATTCGAAAACCAACCTACTATGGCTCTGATACCAATGGTAGAATATGTACGAAACATGCAATCGTTTAGGGCACAAGATTAAACACATATTTAAGTTACCTCCTTGAACGATCGACTTAGCGGAAGCGGACCTGCCTGAGGTTGGGATCACGGTCTACCGAACGGGAGGTCACGCCACGGGTTAACGGGCAGTGACCTATGTTTCCACAATTACTTACCTCAGTCTAAACTGTAGAGCATCATTGACATCATCATTATTATTAGGTTTTCCAACCCTGAGCATCCCTATACATAAAGGGAATGGTTTGGGTCACTATATAATACTGACCTTATTAGAATGGACTCCCACTAATGGGCGACCCAATCCCCAAAACCAACAGAGACCGTAAGACTTGTCGTTTCACACTCTTAGTCGGTGATAATGGTGAGGGTTTACGTTATGTTTAAACATCACACGATGTTGACTTAACACTAGACTATTTGTCTCTCCATATGTTGCCCTTTCCATGGGGAGTAGCGAACCTTATACCTTAATAACTGGTTGAGACGACGATTCTATCGGGATTGATAGTAGTTCGCCACGTAATTAATTTTTTTAAAGGAGGAGGCATCATTGACTAGAATAGCACGAAAACCTTTAATGTCTTCCTCTGTGTACTGGAAATAAATAAATGTATAATTGTATCCTTGCGATAGGTGGACCTTCTAACAAACACAATTACTCTGAAGTTTATCTTCTTTATGTTCTTATTTTATGTAATCTTGACCAGTGAATGTGTCTACGTAAAGGATGTCCAATGAGTCACTGTCCTCGACCACTCTCTTGATGTCGTATTTATCAATCTCCGTAATGATGACCAAACCAAAGTGTCTTGCCGCGATAGGGAACATGGACGAGAGCATTTACCAGACAATCTTGTGACAAACTCCTAAAAACAAATAATGTTGCAGAGATGTTCCTCTTCACGCCTTGCCAATTTAAATATCTCTCTAAACCCATTCATATCTTTGCATAAGGCGAAGCGAAAAGATACCACATTGATGGTGCATGCGTTCTGATTAGAGGGTTGAATCTAGTTGCGCAAGTTATTCCCTGCCGATAACATTTAGATCAACGATCTCAATTCTCAATCATTTCTGGCGGTGCTATCATCGCCTTGGTCAATGAAATCCTTTAGGCTTCTCTTTGGATCAAGATATCAATGTCCCACTTTATGACCTTGTAATCGATGATATTAAAAGCATTCACCTTATGATTGTGACACCATTGATCAAGGCATTTCCTCATGGTTTCTTTTCTTTGTTGAGGGCATGTCACCAGTTTCTGCCTCTCCATCGCATTGAGGAAGATTGGCATGTTGCTTGTGAGCGGGATGAAAAATTCATAGACTTCCACGATGAATTGTCGACAACTTCAATTGTTTAGATTTATCTTTCTTCGCCTTCTAGGCATAACCATTGTTGATCGAGCTACCTATGATGTTTCACTCATCATGCTAAGCCTTATATCCTTATAATGGGTGATGATATTTTGGAAGACTAGGATGATCTCTCTGTTCGATATTGTCTCTGTTGGGCCTAAGCGCCGACTTTACCTCGAAACAAGATAAAACTCGCAAACGATACCAGGGAGAATCACCATTGGGGGAAGATAACTCACGTGACTCGCACATGATGATATCTACTTATCCTCATTCTACAAGGCGAACATCTCAAGCTCACCCTAAACAGACATAAAGGCGAGGCCTACAAAAGTTAGGCCCTCCCTCCAATATTTCGAATACTTTATCCTCGCTCTGTCAAGTAAATGAGTGTGTAAGACTATTAAGAGTCAACCTAATCTCCCAAAGGTAAGAAGAGCACCCCATGCTCGCCCACCCCCAAGAAAGATCTAGGAAAAATTATATCTCCAGGTCCCTCCTTTTGCAATGGCGATGCTCGCATAGACCCGATCTCGAGGCCAAATCTAGCAGTTACATTGAATGTTAGCACACAAAATTAGTTAATGATTTCGCAAACGTGTCCACGATTCTCGACAAAATCTTAGACACTAAAAATGAACCACTATGTAATAGGCAGTCAGATACCTCCCCAAGTATAACTAAATTGTTATGCTCTTTACAATAGGACTGAGTTCCGAATTACATGCATTCAAACACTATACTCCCTTAAGCATCAAAGATGGATTCAGAGTAACGACATACACTGTCACTTTCTTGTAGATTAAGGAACTGCAAATTTAGTCATCCAACAATTATTGTCAAGGAATTTGGCACGCTTTCTGATACTCTCAATTAGTTTCTCGAACCAGGTTAAATATAATCTTAACATGGGTGTTGTGTATGGGAACTCAAAAAAAAACCTGTAAACAATGCAAGCTCATTCGACACGGATCCAGATGAATCCATTACGAGTAAAATTGGGAAGCTAATAGTCGGGGGCTTCGCAATAAGCGCGAAAGAAACGACTCCCACTAGGTATATGCCACCTGGTCATCTGCTACCACACGAGTAAGAAAAAGACCATCTCCCCATGGGAACATTATTTTTTTTTGTTCACACAAATTTTTGGCCCACGTTGTGGCACCTCACGCTGATACTTTGTTCATAACCTCCAAAATCAAAGTCGTAAAAATTGAAGTTCTTTTCGATATATCGGACAACCCATCTTCCTTCCACACAACCTAGGACAAACAATGATAAACCCCAACAGAATCATCGCCTCGATGACGCATAAAAAACTAAAATGTCCTACCCCTAACGGGATAGGCTAAGTATTAGGTGACCAATTCTCGTCTAGAAAGTGCTATCCAAGTTATCTCTACCAAATGTAAAACCTTGTCATTGTGACAGAAATAGTCCCAAGGGAAGACGAACATCGTCCCTCACTACTAGGTAAGTAAATTGTGGTCAATGTTGACGGTCCAAGGACGAAACACGTTGTAAGAGAAATGAAAACCATTCTTGACAAATTTGTTCATTGAGTATAAGTTACATGCAGGGAATCAGTACCGATATAATCTCTCATGATATAAAAATCGACCCTACGATAAGGTAGATTGGCCCAACAAAGAGACCACTCAGCAAGGAGAAGAGACTGGCGGTTCATCAAGAAGTCGAAAAACTATCAGAATCAGTATTCATCAGAGGGGTGCTTTCAAACCTAGGTTACCAATTCCATTCCTGGTTCAAAAGGCGAACAAAAAATGGTGAATGTGCGTAGACTTCAGGGATTTGAACAAATGTGCGTAGAATTCTACTCATTACCTAGAATTGATCATTTGGTCGATGCAACCTTCGAACATGATACACTGAGTTTCATGAATGTCTACTCCGGATACAACCAATTAGAAATTCACCCAGGCGATTAAGTGCACAAAAATTTCTTCTGTTATAGGCTAGATTTCTATCCCTAGCTTGTTGAACTCCAAAGGAGTTAACCCACAAACCTTTTAAGCCTCTAGCTTGAGGGTTTAATCACATAGAGCGGTGGACAGATGACCCACCATGCAGACAATGACTATCTCCTCGCGAACAAGCCATGCAAATAGGACATGGATTAGAAATTGATAGAATTACAATAAGAGGAGACAATTATGAATGAAAGGACTTACTAGACGAATTGCGTAAAGTGAGACCTTATAAACTCTTCGACTGCATCGATTTTGACAAGCGCCTCAAGACTATCTTGTGGAGGGATAACCCCGTTTAGCATATGTATACACAGGGCAGGGTTATCATCAAAACTTATCTTATCTGGAATCCAGGTATTCTGTAGGGAGGAGCAGGGCGTCCAAATCCCTTAAGTATCTGCTATCCTGGAAGACCTATTGAAGTTCATCAACCCAAAATATTTGTGAAGGAAGGGCAATGTGGACTTGGTAGACCCTTTTCTCTCAGATCTGTAGTTAGCCCCCACAGTAAAAAAGGGGCAGAGAGGAAGATCGACCCCTTCAAAAATGGGAGCATTCGACATATTCTTAAGGAACCTCGAGGAGTTTGTCAACACCGCGGAAGGCACCTTTTCGTAAATAGAAGCACCCCTAGCCTTTTTCTTGGGGCAAATAGATTCGAAGACAGGAGGCAGATCAACGGACACCTCCGTTGAAGATATCCCTACTTTTGTCTGCTTCAAAAAAAATACCCAAAATCATAGGACCTCGAATAACTAAAAAAGGAGCAAAGGACACTACAAGACGTATCTTTATAGTGACCACCATTTGTTTTTGAATAAATAATTATTTTTACAATAATAAATTTCTTAATCATTGGTAGGTATATATATGTATGATTTGGCAGTTGAAAAATAATTGTTGCTTAAAAGTTTTTCTAATGGTGGTTATGTTTGTCACTGAATTATGTTAATTTAGTCACAATGTTCTTTTGTCACCATTAAAATGATTTTGACTCAGCAAGATGTATCTAAACATTATCAATATAAAATTTTAATCTTCTATGTCGTTGAATGTGAAAGACCTATTAGTGACGATAAACGTCTAATGGTGGCATATTGTCGTAGGGGCAACCTTTAGCCACAAAACCTATTGGGACAAGACTTTGGTTTCCACTAAATGTTAGTGGTGGCAAATGGGAATTTGTGGCAATTTCTTACCGCGGTTGTAGAAGTGTATTTTTGTAGTGGGCGAAAAGAAGTTAGAATTTTACTTAGTCAATAGAGGGAATGACGAAAGAGGTCAGAATGCTAGTCAATCGAAGGTTGGCTTTCGATGTCTCTTCAGTCGAATAGAACGACATAATATCGAGTATTTAATGACAACAAAAAATATCGTCTATGGTGTTCCTATCGCTCTAAGAAATCTCTTCAAAGCTATCGACGACATCCTTGAATAAGTACTACTTCTTATAATGATTGTTGATCGAGCGGAAGTCGTCAACGATCTGGAAACAAGAGACCCAATTCTATCCTAGAGTGCCACTCTGTCAACCTACGACAATAATGTTGAAAATAATGGTAATGGTTGGCACCCACAACAAAGCGATAAAAAAATCTTAAAAGAAGGAAGGAGTATGTCTAGTCGTGGTGCATGCACATGATGCGAGCCATACCATATTGGAAGGGCGTTAGGCACAAATTGCATCGGAACGACATGGTTGTACGCATAGCTCCTCCAAACCTCTGTAGGGACTTTATACTGTGACCAAGTTGGACAATTACACTTATTAGCACATAACAACATTTAATGATATCAGTAATCCAGGGAGAAAACTCAGGCACTAAGTCTAAGCTACCAGGTCATACGTAGTCAAATATCGACCCATGTATAATTACACTGTTATGCTTTATATTGTAGTACCAAATAATGAAGTACATACATCCGAACCCTATACTCATTTAAACATTGAGAGGGATATGAATGAACAACCTCTACTATCCTTTTATTGCAGGTCAAAGAGCTCCCAATTCAACTATTCGACTGGTCCGCTCAGGCGAAATTGACAAGTTTCCTAATACTCCCGACAATTTCTCTGACCAGGTTAAATCTCATCCCAACAACCTCCCTAATAGTTTCAGAGGTTTCAATAAGAACGACCATAAAAGATGGCCAAACTCTAGGGGTGTCATAGGTAAACAAACAATATTAAATGAAATAGTAAATAAGGCTGGCATGGGAGATTGAATGAGTGGAATACATCATTGTAGTATATGTCGATCCTAGGCTCTTACGTAATTTTTTGATGTCTTGTTGATTGATGATGACACATTCTCCCGTACTCGTTGTTCTGGCTCATGTGTCATCACTTTACCCCCGAGATGGGTTTAGCGTTAGGATGGAGGGTTTAAACCGTTGGTTGGGATTGAGACTCGAGTGACAACTCACTTTGACACTTGGGATAATGTGACTTGTAGCGGATGGAGTGGATTTGTTAGGGATCGATTGATCATCTTTGTTACCATTACTACATAGGGAATCCTGGTCAAACGTCTAGTATTCCTTCAATTTCAGGCACTACCAGAGCGGAGGTAGGCACACACGTGATTGTTTGATCCATTAGTCAATGTAGTATTTAATAAGGCAGTGAAGACAAATTCTTATCACCTTAGGTTATATGATGGGTGTTTAGTGATTCCTTTTGATTTTTATGCGATCCTACTCGAACCAATGCCCTTGCTTAGATAAAACTTCAACTCGGGTGGGGGACCGAGACGCAGTTCGTTGCTGAATCACAATGATGATCTCAGAAAACCAAGCAACGCATCAGACAATGACAAAAATCTTCATCAAGATATGGTCATCTGGAAATATCCAAATTGCTTCTCCATGTGACTCCCTGCTTACGTAATTTGGTGTGTCTTCTTTGATGCATTACCCTATAGCCACCGAAAGAACCGCAGAATGTGAGGAGGCCTCCCATGAAATCAAAACACGCATGTAGGCTCGCTCCGCACTAGTCAAACCCTGAGCATTAATTATATAACAACTAAGGTAAGGACATGGACAACATTAATTAACGATATGCTCATATCTTACTAGGGTGAATATCTTACTAGGGTGAAGAGTACTGGTCAAGGTAAATTATGATAAGGTAACCGAAACTTGGATCCTCAATAAACACTTCTACACACTTTTTAGTATAACTCATATACTATCATAAAAACCGTCAACGTTATACTCATTTAAGAATCAAAAGACTGTGGATCAAGCAAGGAAATTCCAACAGGGGTGGTAAAAGTTGGAAATTGATTCACCTATGCACCTTCTAAAACAATAGTGAATTTCCAAGGGTTTATTCTAAAGACTTAAGTATCTAATCACTAGTTGAACTTTGAGGTTCTAAACAATTTGTTAGTTAAAACATTTTTTGAATAAGTGCTAGTTGACTTTTATAATAAAGTTATTATTTGTTAGCTCCGTCAAATTTACCATTAAATTGTTACGAAAACTAGCATTTTTTTCATTTTATGATTCTATTTTTTTTTCAACTCACTAATTGAACTAATGAGAAATTTTGTGAAAATTTGCACTTTACCAACTAAATTTTGACAATGCTAGCCAACACGTGTATATATCATTTGTCAATTAACATCAAATAAGACAAAGCTACTAAATTACAACTTTAATGCAAAATCAACTATAAATTTATTCAAAGTAAAATTTAGCTAATAAATAGTTTGTAATTATAAAGTTCTGTTCCCAAGTAAGAAATTAATATATTCTAAAAATATTTCCCTTGGTTCCTGCGTAAAGCTATTTCTCAAATTAGTCTGCATAACTAATTTTACTTTGTTACATTTTTTAATTATTTTATCGTTTTCACATTTTACTACTATCTTATAATTATTCTAAATTTATTTATAATTTATCTCACATTTTATCTCTCTCTAGATGTTTTTTCATCACCCACTTTTCTTATTTTAACCTTTTTAAGTTGAAATGTTTTTGTGGTTGTTAATTCGTTGTGTATGTTTGTGTTTTACAATTTTGTTTTAATTTCCTTAAATATTTTCAATTTTATCTTCATATTAGAATTTTGTGTGTACGGTTATAAAACTATAACCTTAATATTTTGGAGCAAAATAGAATTTTATGTATAATCACTATGATGTGTAGAATCGAGAATGATTTAAACGGATGTGAAATTTACCTTAAGAAGGCTAAATTAACCACATTGCAAATATATTTTCGCGATGTTGTCGAAGTACCGTCTTTCGGAATGTTTAGAAAAATTGTTGAATAAGCTATATAATACCACGTGACAACGAACGTATTAAATATACATTAAAAAATAAAAATATTTTTGGAATGTATAAAAAAATATAAAGTAAAAATAAATAAACCAAAGAGCTCTATTTTTTCCTTGTTTTGCAGTGACATTTTTTATTTTCTAAACACGTAACAAATAACTATTTTTCATAAATTTTATATTTTGTTAATGTTTTTACTAATTAATTCTAAAGTATCATAAAATATTTCTTAATTCGTAGTGCTTCTGCGTTATTATCTATTTAAGGGCTAATTTCTTTTAAAACATGAAAACACACATTTCACTACAGGAGAGATGGCCATCACCGGCCAGAAATACCATTTCTAACGGCTGGAATATCCAGTCGTTATAATGTCACGGCTCAAATAGATTTGAGCCGTTACAGAAAGTGTCGGCAGCATTATCACGGCTCAAATCCAGTTGAGTCGTGACAATTGCCGACTCAGACTCAAACGAGCCGCGGAATTAATTATCGCAGCTCGTTTAAGTTGAGACGCGATAAGTATTTAATTTTAAAAAAAAAAACTTATTTTTCACGGCTCGTTTGGGTTTGAGCCGTGAAAAATATATATTTTTTTTAAAAACAATTGACGCTCAGATCTCGATTCCATGAAATCGGTCTAGTCTGCTGCCCTGGAAAGCTGCCCTCTCCGGAATGTCTCCCCTTCGCCGCCGACTGCTCCACAGAAAGTAGACAAAATTAATGGAGATGAACAAACCATATATGGAGTAAACATATTTAACATAGAAAGTAGGGAATGGAGATGAACAAACCAAGTTTCCTCGACTCCTTTCGCCGTTTGACGACTACTGGGTTTGACGACGATGACCGTTTCTCAACGGTGCACCGTTATTCGGCGGCAGTGCCCAAACCCTAACTCACCGCCATCCTAGCCATGGAGTCGAGGAAGATCTTGAGTTGTCGTCAAACCCAGATCCAGTCTTTGACGGAGGAAGATCCTGAGTTGTCGAGGAACCATGTTGTTAGCGTCGGAGGTAGCGTCTTTGACGGCTGTGGAGAGTTCGCCCGCCGGAGAGGAATGCAGCTTGCAATGAGACAGACGGCGGCGGAGAGGGCAGACACCAGTTGGGCGGGGGATCGGTAGCGGCAGCGTGCCTCCAATGAGCATGGCTTACGGTGGCGGGGGATCGGCAGCGGCTTGGACAGAGTCCTCCAGCGAGGATCTCAACCTCTTCGGCAACCCGACGTCAACCCCAGGCAGCGGCGGCTGCTACTTCGAATCAGCGGATGGAGCGTCAGAGTGACGAGGAGGTGGAGGGGAAATGTGCAGAGTTTTTTTATTTTAATATCTGCGCAAGGTTGGAGTGAAGAGAGGTCTTACATTGGGCATGGACATTGGTGGGTCAGAGGGACTCCTTTTAGCTGGAAGGCATGACATTGGGCAGTGTATTGGCCAAAAAAAAAAGAAATTGGGCAGTGAGTTATTAAACGTGGGATGTTGGCCACAAAAAAAAGTTATTAAACGTGGGATTGGCCAAAACAAATAATAATTAAACGTGGGATTCAAACATTGGGGAGACATGGACATTGTGCGGGAAAGTTAAATAATTGGGTAATAAGATAATAATGTTTTTATCAAGGCTCAACTCCAATTTGAGCCGTGATAAAGGTAACGGCTCAATGTATTGAGCCGTTAAAATAACGTAATAACGGCTCATTATCATTTGAGCCGTGATATTGAGTTTAATTTCATTTATCACGGCTCAATACACATTGAGCCGTGACGTTTAGCCGCTATTTTGCCCCTCTCCCGTAGTGTTTTCACTACATGAGATTTTTTTTTATTTAACTAGTTAATTTGATATGTGCAATGCACATTCAATAAATTTAATGAATTTTTTCTTCCTCCCGCGTGCAAGAGAGTTCCCGTTAGAGAGAACCCTAGCCACCATGAGTGACCTCCTTCTGACCCGTCGGGAGCCCTACCTGCGAGAGTCTCCAAACTAGTGTGGTCTCCCTCATCTTCGGTTGATGTCTGCGTTACCTGCGAGAGTCTCCAACATTCACAGCAATCTGGTGTTCGACAACCTATTCACCACTGCGACGGCAACCCCTGCGGGAGGGATGGAGGATACAACATACCTACCTGCAAATATTTCCTCTTCGTGTTGAGCGTCCGTCGTGAAAACACCAGACTTCAACTTAGGGTAGTTGCAGACGAGAGGGCATCATCTATCCTTCGCCGACATCCGAAGTTTGTCTGCAGGACAGGAGAGCCACCCCCCATCGAGTCTACAAGCTTCTGTAACCTTTGATGCCGATGAAGCCCACATGAAAGTTCCATGCTTCTACCCTAGCGACCTAAACCCTAAAAACCCTAACCTTAGCTTATATTTGGTCTATATACTGTAAGTTTATTAACAATTACCGTACCTCTACAGGTTGGACGCGGCTAGAGTGAACTATATTGTGCCAATCGTCTCCAAGCATGGAAAATATTCCCAGAGTTAGTACGCAGAAGCCAGACAGAAAACTCGTCTTCAGTCTGACCGCGGAAACGTAGTATCCGGTGCGTGAAAAGTATGTTGGATCTGTTATAGCTCAGAATCTGGTGAGGAATATGGCAATTCATAATGTCTTGAAGGTGGTGTGTGCGAGATATGAGATTGTGAGCATAACAAATTTGGAGGAAAATATGATCATGATTGAAGTTGAGAAAGAGGAGGAAAAAAAAGCTATTCTTGATCAGCTACCATTCTCCATTCAAGGAAACTGTCTCACTATTAAAAAAGTGGGAATATACTTTTAGCCTGAATGACATAAACTTTGAGAGGATTCAGTTATGGATTCAAGTTCATGGATTAGAGCTTGGAGTTTTAAATTCTACAAATACACGTCAAATTGGGGAAGGAATTGGAAGTTTATCGAAATTGAAGAATCCACGTATCAAATTAAGTGTGACTTCCTGCGTATAAAAGTAGAGATTGATGCGAACCAACCCTTGATAGCTGGCTTTTGGTGGAAGAATTCAAGAAGAGAATAACGTTGGGAAGACATGAAATATGAACACCTTTCTGAGATGTGATATGATTGTGGAGGACTAGGACATACGTCCTACCTATGCAAACTGGATACGGTAATGTCAGTGTCCCCCCTATTTTAGGGTTAACGCCGAAATTGTTCTGGTGGTGGTGGTTCTCCTTCGTTGGTGGTGGTTGTTTTTACATAAAAGTTTTTTTTTCGATCTTAACGACCTTATGTCTTGGTGTCTAGGAGAAGACAAGAGGTGAACAGTCACGAAAGTGTCTTGATGTCTAACATACTGGAGAATATTAAGAAGAAAAAAGCTTTAGCAAGAGGAATGCAAGTCCTATATGTTGGTGTTGGTGAATATGAGGTATGAATTAGGAGCATGTACTAACAAAAGGTGAACCTGGATGCAAAAACGTCCAGCTGTTTAGAATGGGATTTATCGGGTATTCCATACTCTCATGCGGCAACATGTTTGATGAGTGCATGTATCATGGACTTTGCTGAATACATTCACCCATGTTATCGTATATCAACCATGACGAAGATTTATGCACCAATAATTCACCCATTATCCAGTATCGATGATTGGGTTCGAGTTGACTTACTACCTATTGATCCACCAGATGTTAAGAGGAGAGGTGCAAGACCGAAGAAGAAACGAACTAGGGCAGCTAATGAACCCACCAACAAGAGCAACACTAAGTTAACAAAGCTTGGATTAAACAATTTTTCTCAATTTGCAACACGACAGGTCATAAAAAGAGAGGATGCCCTAGCACTACAAGAAATTAACTCTACAGTGATGGTAAATCATCGTTGCCGGAAGCACTGTTGGCGCTGCTAAAACCCCTTGCCGATGCTAAGAGTCGTGCCAATAGAACCCGTGGCTAAAGGTATACACGATGACAATATGCCGACACTAAATATTTGCTGTGGCTGGAATGAATAGTTGGTTTGATCATTAGTATCGCTAATATGCCGACTCTGTTTACGCGTAATTACCGTCGACAGGTATTTGAGGTTAATACTAATTTAGAGTGTCTACATATGTCAGATGTAGAATGAGGGTATTAGTATCCGCGTATTTTTGTCCCTATTGGTTCTATATTGCATCCAATTGCTTTGAGGCAATATAGGTTATTCAACAACAACATTTCCTTGAAAGTAATTACACGTACTTAGCGACAGATGCATTTTGATGGAAAACAAGTTAGACCACATCATAAGTAACCTGTCGATGCACATACAACAGTAATAAATATTACCATGTTCATCGTAGTTGATGCTAATATGGAGTTTCAACTACTATGAAAGTTGTTGCTATAGAAAGTGTTTTGTGGCTGCGGGGTTGTCATGGTTAAATTGTACATGAAGCATCAATTACGGATACAAGTACAGTCCGTCGTCAATGGTTTGTTTTGATGCAAATGCTAATGTTTTACTCTTTTCGAATTGTTAATCATGCTAATGCTCGTAGCCAAGCATACCCAAACAGAATACATAAACAGATAATACACAAACAGATACATATGTAGAACCATTTCCAACACATTCGAATTTATATATAGCCAAGCATTTCAAACAAATGTATGACGACAATTGCAAAACAAAAACAGAGATGACATGTTCACATTTACATCATGTCCAAAATATCCATTTACAATCAGTTCCAAATGAAAATAAAAACTGAGAAGCCATAACACCTAGTGTACCACCAGTCAACATAACTACTAAGTAGGAGTACTTACCGCATCTCTCCAAGGTTCATGCATTTGGATCTGCAAACATAGAAATAACAGCAATCATGGTAGCATCATACTATAGAATATACCCTACAATGACTAAATGGGTGGACACAATGCAATTAAATCATTACTATACACACCGTTGGCAAACATTGCACTTTTCATGACAACAATATCACGTTGAGATGCTTCAATGTTAGCCTGGAACTCCTTGAGTTGATCACGGAGTTGCTCACATTCAGCTGTGTTTCTAGCCACCTCCTCCCTTGCTTGCTTTAACTGCTCACTTTCCATCATCCGTGCAATCTTTGACACACGACTTCGACGACGCTCAGGTTGGCAAACTTCCTCATACAAGACATCCTTATCAACTGCAGCCTCCTCCCCCCCAGCAAACTGAGCAGCCCTTTCCTCCACTTGGTCCTATTTTGCAAACGGTGTGACAAGAACATAAGGGAGCAATCAGATACAATATACAACACATGTGACTATATGGGTGGGCAGTACTACTTACCAGTATTGATATGGTTTTATCATCCAGTGGCTGCCCTTTCTTGTCCACATGGTTCTTGTTGAACATATGATACTCCCCGGGATGTTTCCCGTTGTTCTTCTAAATCTGCAAGAGTACCATATATTTGTTCAAGTGTAGCCAACTATTTATTAAACATAACAATTCAATGTTAGGATTACCTCTTCCTGTTCTCTCCTGGCAAAGGACGAAGTGTCAGCGGTGTGCCTCATGGCTTGGTGAGTTTTGTTGGCTTTGTTACGATCACTCTTTAACTTCAAACAATAGGTTACAACCAGTTTACGTTTAAAAAAATGCATCACTCATTAACTGTACAAAAAAATACAGTTGCGATAGGAAGTAAGGCACAAACCTTAAACTCGTCAGAGATGACCAGTTAACAAGCCACACCTAATCCTCTTTCACCACGTCAGGAGGAATGTTTTATAACTTTTCTTCATTCGTAAGGTAATTGTAAAAGTACATTCTCTTGAGATTCGCCTTGTAGTTTCTGTACTTCTCTTTAAGAGTACAGATGATCATCTACTTCAGGTTTTCATCATCCGGTATCACAAACTTCTCCTGCGATGTTGAACAATATGGAAATGCTAGGCTGAGATTTACAACATTTACAAATAGACAGGTGCAATATGTAAGTCCTAGTTCAATTTGAACAATACTGTGTAGGGATTGTCAACAACTGAGACTTACCGCAACCAGCATGAGCATCTTCGCCTCGTAGTCTATGAGAGACTTTGGAATCTTCTTCCAGTCTTTAACCATTAGAGGTGCATTAGTTCGTTTCCAGACAATGCAACCACACCAACTTGCAAACACTGAAGCATTGTTACTGCAGAATTTACCTCGAGAGTTAAACTTCAGAACCTCTTTTTCGTTGACGCAATTTCGAGACAACCTTATCCAACGAGTTCACCCTCTACGTAGTCTGTCCAATGGTGGCCTTACATCTTCCTCTTCTACAGCTGACACGTAAAGCAGGTATCGATTAGATAACCAAGTTGTATAAATGCAAGTTGTATAGTATGGGACAAAGTAGAAGTTACCTATTTGTATACCTGGTGGTTCCTCCACATAGGGGTCCTCCAGCTGGATTTCCTCTTTAGTAGACACCTTCAAAGGAGGTTCGACATGCGAAGGGACTGCATGGATGTTCTCCACAAGCGTAACCCCAAAAAGCAATGCCTAGTGTGTTAGTTACTGAGCACCTAAAACAAAGCAAATACCTAACAAGACGTAGTAGTGAAAAAAAACTTACTTGTGGCAGCCCTGTTTATCTTCCTTGGGGATCTACGTGTCAGTAGCTTTGAAGCTACGGTACTTCCGACGACCATTCTCCGAGTACCCACCATACTAAGAAGATATTGTTAAACACAGTAGCATAACGTGAAATTTGCTCAAGTTTGTGGTGTAAAGTTTCCATCTTTATCTGGTTTTTCAACAATTATCCAAATTTTATTCTCAGCATAAGCACCCTTACTGAACATTCCGTGACATGTTTCGCATAAACGAATAACAACTACATTCATGAAATTACGACTGCTTAGGGAGTTGTTAATCGGCCATGGATCATCGACAAAGGTGAGTCTTCGCTTGCAAGTTATGTTTTTTAGAACGAAAAATCGTGTATAAAATGGTCGCAAATAGACGAGATCCAGGGGGAAAGGAGATTAAACATGTAAGTGAGCACCATAGATGAACAAATGGTTTGTTGAACCATACTTTGCTTAACCATACCTTGCGCTTCCAAGAACAAAATCATCCTACAGGAAGTTAGAACCATACCTTGCTGAGGGAAACTAGGAATATCGTCCTGGAGCACTGGAATATTGTCATGGGGCACTGGTTGGAGGGAAACTTGCAGAGTGTGAAACAAAAGAACTAAATGACAGTGAAAATTAGGCGCGGGAAGAAGAAGAGAAGACCATTGTATGACAGGACTGATCCATCAAATCACAATGTATGTGATGATGAAGCCTACTGCGTTGTGTAGGTACTGAGGCGTCGTAGCTATTTGAACCGAGGTAACGCTTCAACTTCGTCCTCATCCATAGAAACTGTTCATATGAGGCCATATAGATGAAATTGGCCCGGTAACACAAATTGGCCCGGTAGAAAAATTGAAGGAAAGTGACCCGTGTATGCAAGGCTCGTTCCAATGACAGTTCATAAGATGTATAATTCTAACATAATTTGTATAAAGTTTAGATTAATTTTTATAAATTTTTATATACTTATATTATAGCACAATATTTCTAAATCATGTTTAAAATCAAGACCTAATTATCCTTATGTATGCAATTGAAATCATACTCATTTTATGTTGGAAATACAACTTTCTTATGTGTTATATCCATTGATGTGTCAAAGTGTCTTAGTGTATAACATTATAATAATATACTTTATACAAATGTCTACATATTTATACAAATTTAATATCAACTTATACAAATTTTACTTACTTTGATGAAAAATATACTTATTCTTTATATTTAATAATGACATAATATGTATAATAACATAATTTGTATAAATTTCATATTAATTTGTATATACTTATCTTATAGCACAATATTTCTAAACCATGTTTAAAATCAAGACATATGTATCCTTGTGTATGCAATTTAAATCATATTCATTTTATGTTTGAAATACAACTTTGTTATGTGTTATATTAATTGATGTGTCAAAGTGTCCTATTGTTATTCATTATAATATTATCATTTATACAAATGTATACAAATTTTAGTTACTTTGATGAAAAATATAACTTTCAAATATGTTATATTCATTGATGTAATAACGTGTTACCATGTGTCATGGTGTTATAACTATGTGTCAAGGTGTTACCACTATGTGTCAAAGTGTTACTAAGTGTCAAAGTGTTAACATGTGTCAAAATGTTACTACTCATGTTTATGACACATAAAACAATGTGTCACACAATTCGGTCAATATAAAACTCGACACATAGCTATGTGTCTTATTTTCAACCCGACCTCTACATACAACTCGACCTCTGTCTACTGCAGTTCTTAAGCAGGTCGAGTGCAGCTTCCAGTGCATCACAACTCGTTCCATTTGCAACTTCGTTCCAACTTCAGCTTTGTTTCATAAGCAGGATGAACGAGGTTAGTACCTGAATCTAATGCATGAAAAAATAGAACTGTTGCTTCTACTGCGTGGTTGGTGTTAGCAGACCCTTTTGTGTCCATTATTCGGTCATAAGTGGCAAGCATACGTGCATTTTGTTTGATCACTGCATTCAGGAACCTCTCTCCTTCAAAAAGACAGCAATTCAGCTTCTCTAAAGACAGCAACCTCGTTGGAACTCAGAGAATCTGACAAAAGACAGCAATTCCTTTCTGTGACTTCAAATGCATACGGTAGAGTTCTATCACTAGCCTGAAGAAGTGGTCGTGACAATTTTTGCAAACTACTTGATGTTTCTTGTACAGATGCCACACAGTTTCATGTAGAATATGCAGATTTTGAACTTTGGATTGCATCCCTACACTGTCTTCATTGGATTCTGAACTTTGGATTGGATTCTGAACATTTTGACAGCACATGGAACTTGAAAATGAAAAACAACTGACTTACCAACTGAACAACTCCCGTGTTATTAATGTTCAGTTGTTTTCTTCCAACAGAATTTTTATCTATGAAAAGCTGAGAAACGGAGAGAAACACGATAGGAGAATGATATTGAATTGTGTTAGAATGACATAGATGAGGATGAATTGCAGTCGCGGTATGTTGATGATCCATTTGCTGAGGTTGCTGTTGAGAGGGAAAAGCGTGACAGTATTAATGTATGTTTTTATCAGAGAAGTGCAAAACATACATTCGACAACATTAATGTATGAAAGTATTAATGTATGTTTGGTTGTGAAAAACACCTTAATGTATGTTTTTGCCTGAGAAGTGCAAAACTTGAAATATAATGTATTTTTATCAAAAGTTGAATTACTTCTTGCGACAACTAATCCTTCAATCTATATGTATCTTATTTTCATTTTTTTGAAGTATATGTATGTAATATAGATTCCAAGTGCACTGCAATTTTGAAGCACTCCACAGATTCGTCACTTGATCAGCTACAGCAGGAGCTGCATTTGACAACACTCCACAGTTTTGAGTTGCATTTGACAGCACTCCACACTCTACAGCACTCCACATTTTTGAGCTGCATTTGACAGCACGCCACATTTGACAGCATTCCACAGCAGGAGCTGCACAACAACTTACAACACAACAACAACTTACAGCACTGCTACACAACAGCACACCAACTTACAGCACGTGAACCAACAAATTTCAATAAAACCATCTCAATTCGCTATTCGAAACAAATTTCAATAAAACCATCTCAATTCGAACAAAGCATACAAGTCTGTCAAGAAAACCAGCTCACTATTGAACAAAGCAAACAATTCGGACAATGACATAATGAAAATCCTCACTATTGAACAATGACAGAATGAAATTCCTCAGTATTGAACATTCTTCTATTGAACAATTACTTTAAGAAACATACAAACACTCTTCTATTTCACACGAACTTATGATGCATCGTCATCGTCATCCATTGTTCCCTCAAGACCGTCCTCGTCATCGAACAAATCGTCCTCAAATTCTGTATCTCTGTCACTGTCTGTTCCATCATCAGGAATATCCTCCTCCTCTGGATCATAAACTTCTAATTCGTCAAGGCCTTCAATTGCTTCTGGCAAGGCTTGTGTGGTCATTTCCGGGGTGGCATCCTCAACATATATTTCGAGAGCCTCAATGTCATTTCTACACCAATCAACCACATCATCAACAGGAACTACATTCGGTACATCAACAACCAGTGCTGATGTTTCCTGATACGGCTCCCCTCACTCCCCACTCATTTGACCCCCAAGCACAAATCGTTTTTGGACCATGCCCTCAACGCAGTGCTCCAATCAGGGTTAATGTTCTCAGGTAAGTAGAAAACTTGTCTGTCCTGAGCTGCAAGTACGAATGGCTCATCTGTCGATAAATAATTTTTAGTATTGACACACACAAATCCATACTCATCAATTTTCATCCCATTGAAGGATGAAAGTACGTTGTACCAATCGCATTTGAACAACACAACTGATAGGTGACCAAGGTACTGCAGCTCAACCACCTCCCTCAACATTCCGTAATAATCAATTGCACTTTCAATGGGGTTGTTATCGGATGTACTCGCATAGCACGTTGTGTCAGCTTTGCACAACACACCGCTATTGTCAAAACTCCTCATTAGAGAGCGCTCTTTGGTGTGGAAGATGAACCCAGTTTCTTTATAACCATTATATGTCTTAACTCCATATAACGGTCCTCGTGCCAAATGCTTTAGTTAACGACCTCTATTAACCTCAGCCGATCCAACTATTCGACCAACCTGAGAATGCAAATAATTCCACCGTCATTAAAAGGCACATTAAAAGGCATGGATATTCCTATCTGTGTCATAGTATCATCCCCTGCCCTCCAACCATGGTATGAATGTTATGTTGTGCATGACATCGATGTTCCGCCTACTCACCCGTGCGCCTAGTAGTTGCCTCTTGTGTTCACTACGTACATGGTCAAGACAACCAATCAAAGTGTTAAATGTAATGCAATTAATAATTTAAGAATAGACATAACAATAAAGGTGAATGCAATACTCGATGAATGACTTCATTTCTTCAGACTGATTAAGCACGTACAAGTGGCACTGCTCCCATTCTGTGTTTGACAGTTCACGGACTATTGCACGACCTATTGGAGCTCCTACCGGCTGGAAGATCGATAACCCATCTGTCACCCTTGGAGGTACCTCAGTTACTATAATTGACTCATACCTTGTAAATTTGGTCTCAATGTCATGGCGATATCTATAACAAAATGTCAAACACTCCAGAGCAATATAACCCTACGCTATTGACACTTCCGGGCGACTACGATTACGCACAAACGACTTCATTATCCCCATTATTCTACGATAAGAACATGTTATTAGTGAGACACCTCTTATATAAAAGGCTTACTTCATAAACGAGTGTTGAAACTTACATTTCAATTGAATACATCCAACGATATTGCACTGGCCCAACTAGTTTTGCTTCTTCTACTAGATGAGTGATAAGATGGACTGTAATATTGAAGAAACTTTGTGGGAAGATTCTCTCTAGATTGCACATTGTCATGGGTAATTGCGACTCCACCTTCAACAGATCCGACATGTGCAACTCCTTAGAGTATAGAGTCCTGAATGTGTTAGTCATGTCTATCACAGCTTTGCATACATGTTTGGGGAGTAATCCTTTAATAACCACAGATAGGATATGTTGCATGAGAACATGGTAGTCATGACTTTTCAATCCGATCAATTTTCTGTCTTTCACCTTAACGCAACGTGAAATGTTGGATGAATAACCGCTAGGAAGTCTCAAGTTCTTAAGAAACTCACACAGTTTAATCTTCTGTTCCTTTGATAGGGAAAAGTAAGCTGGTGGTAACACCAGTTTTGATCCTCTATGGACTGGATGCAAGCTCGTTCTTATGCCTAAGGCCTGTAAGTCTAGCCGAGCATTAAGGTTGTCATTGGTTTTACCGGCAACACCTAATAACATCCCAATGAGGTTATCATACACGTTTTTCTCAATGTGCATCACATCCAAATTGTGAGGGATTAAAAGGTGGTTCCAATAAGGTAATTGGTAGAATATGCTATTTTTTTCCCAATTTCCAATAGTTGATTCTATTCCAACCTGAATGGGCGGTTGAGTATTACCGAACATGACTGGATCAAGATTCTCTAGCACATGTAACACTTCCTCCCCCGATAGTCTTTGTGGGGCCATCCGTAACTCTTGTTTCCCATCGAACGAACTTTTGTTTCTTCTCCATGGGTGATCGGTGGGGAGGAATCGTTTGTGTCCCTTAAAAGAACATTTCCTCCCATTCTTCAATCGACAATAATGGGTGTCCATTTGGCAGATAGGACATGCCAAATTACTGTAAGTAGCCCAACCGGACAAGTTCGCATAAGCAGGAAAATCATTAATGGTCCAAAGTACGTCTGCGTGCATTTCGAAGTTTTCTTTCTTCTCTGCATCATATGTGAGCACACAATTCGACCATAACTCATTCAGCTCTTCGATCAACGGTTGCAGATACACGTCTATGTCATTTACTGGAGCCTTTGGTCTAGGAATCAACATTGATAGCACGTAGTTTGTATCTTTCAAACACACCTCGGGAGGTACGTTGTATGGAATAAGAACAACTGGCCACATGCTATATGGGTGACTTTTATCTCTGTAAGGATCAAACCCATCCGTAGCTAATCCAAGCCTCACATTCCGTGGGTCTTCCCCAAATGAAGGTAGTACGCTGTCAAGTTTCTACCAGGCGTCTGTATCAACAGGATGACGTAGAATACCATCCTTTAATCGTCGTGTATGGTGCCAGGTCATAGAGGAAGCAATTTTGGGGGACATGAATAATCTTTGCAACCTTGAAGTTAGTGGAAAATATCGAAGTACTTTGACTGGTAGCTTCCCTATTTGTCGCTTCAATTGCTCTAGTATATCCAGTCCTCCAGTGTTGTGTCGAGATTTAATCCATCTTGACTCCCCTCACGTTGGACACACATCCAAATTGGCGTACTCTTTTCTAAATAGTATACAATCATTTACACAAGCATGCATCTTTTGGTAGTACAACCCTAACCCTCCTATAAATTTCTTTACTTCGTAGTAGGACTTATGGACTATGTTCCCTGGTGGCAATACTTTACTTAGCATGCGAAGTAGCTCATCAGCTAACTTGTTAGAAACCTTGTACAGTGCCTTGAGATGCAACAGTTCAACTACAAAATTACATAGCTTGGTGTAGGAGACACAACATGGATATAAGCTCTTTTCATAATTTTCTAATAGCTTATAAAATGTCCTAGCATCTGCATTTGGTTCCTCACCTTCGTCCACCCTCATACCACCGAACCCATCATGCACCATATCCTCCATTTCCCCACGGTAGGATGAGTTCCTACCATTAGAGATAACATCTTCGAATTCCTCCCCATGATCCACCCATGTAGTGTAAGTTGGAAATATTCCCCATTTTTCAAGATGGAATTTAACAGTAGTTCTTCCCACTAAGAAAGCACCAACATAGTTATTGCCCACTTTGCCAGTAAGAAAGCACCAACTTGAACAAGAGTAGGCAAAGTCTAGAAACGAAGCGACCCCTTCCTTATATTCCCCACTTTGCCGAGGTTTGGTCATCCAACTCTTATCCATCGCACTTCTATTTCTGCAAAGAAATATCAACCCAATAAAAAGTTGGCTTGGGATTAAAAAGACAGCACAACAATTTAGTTAATCAAATAACTTCTGAAACATGCAGTACAGGAAGTTTCAAAATCAGTTATTGACAGTTATGCATACCATTTGTAACAGTTCATATATTCATTTTCGTTTATGTGTGGATGGAACCAAACGGAATCAGAGAGTTGTCTGTTGGAACCGTACGAGCTGCAACTAGCGTAATTGCTAGTTAACTGATTGTTATACGCAAGAGTAGAACTCCTTCGATCAAGTTGTCCAATTGGAACTGAACGAGCTACAGCTAGCTTGTAGCAGCACAGTTGTTATTCTCAACAGTACAACTCCTTCGGGTGAGTTGTCCGTTGGAACCGTTGGCTATGTCACACAATTAATCTCATGAAAATTCAATTCGCAATTAGAAGAAGCCAGATTTGACTGCTCATACCACCATACCTGAGGAGAAATGCTTGTCGCGGGATACTGCAGCAAACAGATGAACGATCGGCAGCCGGGACTCTCCTGGAATGTCTGCGAGCGGCCTATTTGCGTCCTGGGAGTCGATTTGCAAGATAATCCATTCTTGGATATGGTAGTTGATGGACCGACGAAGGCTCTGCTCTACACAGGGGAGATTCTGAACTGTACTGGAAAAAACGGTATGTTCTGTTATAATTGCGGGTATACCGTTTAGCAACGGCAACACATATATTACCAATGAAGTTATGTTGATATTGTTTACCGCTTTTATTACATCAAATAATTTTGAAAGTAAACATGCGTTTTTGCAATACCAACATATTCTGTTACTGAATATCAATATTAACCTCAGTTGAGTTTTTGACACATGGATTTGGTCGGCACAGACATATTGCGATGGCAAACGTCAATACAAAAAGATTGTTTGTGCTACGACAAATGTGTTGACACTAAAACTTGTCTACGGGGACGTATTAAACTATTGACACGTATACACCGTTTTAGCAACACACTCATTGTGTCAACAAATTAATTTCGTGGTTGTTGATACAGATTCTTGTAGTGTAGGTCCAAGAGTAGTGGATCAATACAACCAGAGGGGAGTGTAAGTGTTGTATGCTCCACACGAACAATAGGAAATAGTCACGCAACAAAACAGGTTGCAACTCAACAATCTCAGGCTACTGCTACGCAAAGAAATGTAACACGTGTGTCTTGATTTCACAGTATGTTATTATTATTGTGATGTTGTCAAGTTATACGAGTTAATTGTTTTTTGTATCAAAGAAGTGAAAGGGAGTTGCTCGGAGGAAGTTGAACGCCGACCAAGAACCAAGTCAGGCTCAAATGGATGAAGGATAAAGTTGACAATGCAAAGAACCAAACAAAAGCTATGGAAATAGGATAGTTATGATAAATATACGTATGGACATCATTTTTACGATTTTGGGTAATGTAGGTGGGACGACCATCTTAATCGAAATCGGCACCAATCCACCTTGACTCGGAGGAAGAAGTTGATAGGGTGAGATCAAGTGCCCCTGAGTTATCAACTTTCCGGGCATAAGTGTTATCTCCCCAACCACTTAAAATGGAAAAAAAAATCAAGAGGAAGCCTATGCAACGCGATACTCACACTTCACCGCGCTTTGTGCAAAGATCTACTCATTGAAATGACTTTTGTTTGGTTTTGAGGCTTTGCTTTGATGGAACTGTTTAGTCGAAGATGTTTTGTTGGACACAAGGTTTAGTTGTATTGGATGTTTGGTTCAGTTGTTTTGGATGTTTTATCTAAACAGGTCGGCCTGGTTGGTGATTTTTTTTTTATGCTTGTTTTCAGTTGGATTGTTCCTTAACGAAACAGGTCGGTGTGAAGTACGGTTATTACAAACATAATGGTGGAAAAACTGATACACATGCAAACTTAAAGTAACTATACTTAGTATTATATAAACTAGTAGGTGTAGAAAGTATTCATTAAAGAAACATACATGTCCGACAAATTACACAACTTTGACCTTACAACAAACGTTTGTGAACAAACATTTTCAACATAAGGGCAACAACAACAAGCAGTAAGAACGCTATGACACACAACAATTGTTGATTTCTACTACGCAACTCAACAATTTCATTGTTCAAATCGGATTCCTCTGATACAAACTTGGTCATGACTCTCCTTCCATACACACACATCGATGGATCTGCCCAAGCGAAAAAATCACAACCACTCTTCAAAGATGGCTGAATAGTAGCAACAAGAAATTAGGGTTTCAACAAAACCCTAAATTTAGCTTCGTTGCACAATCAACCGTAAATTCAAAATTGACTTCATTACCTGGTATCTCGGACAGGCATAGAACATACAACCGAATTTTTTGATAGTCCAAGATGTTCTCGCACGGGATTGAAGGCAGCAATACCATGGTGGGTCCTCGTAGTGAATGTTCGGGTTAGATGAAGAACAGGAAGAACATTCAGATTACTTACAACCCATACTGTTAAACGAGCTGGAATCAGTGGTTCTTCACCTAGGGAGGATGACGAAGAGCTGACGGGGACCCCCCATGTGACTCGAATCGAGTTGGGACTTGTTTGTAACATTCGTATAAGTTTGCAGCATTTAAATATTCGAGTAATTTTGTACATATAAAAAATATTTAACGGATTTATTTAACAAAAGATTAACGGAAGTGTCAATTACCTTCGTTTTCAAACATGTTGGACCATTCAAAAAATTATTCAAAAAATTTTGGATTGAAAAAATATTTTGAGCAAACTCGTTGAAGTATTTTCGAACTTTTCTCTATAAAAAATTGATTGAAAATGGTAGGGTAGTGGTAAAAGTTTTAACTATTAACTATGAGAAATATGTTCAAAACTTATCAAAACTATAATTTTTTTATTATTTTTAGTTTAGTTAGGCTAACTACGAAAAAATATCACAAATTATTATTTATTTATTTTTCCAATTAGTTCGGAACTGAAAATTGTGAACTCATTGCAAAACCACTCATCGATTTGATCAGCAGTTTCTAGTTTCTGTTTGGAAGTTTTTTTTTTTGGCCAATTTCTGTTTGGAAGTTGAGTTTTAGTTTCAGATACCTTCCCGTTCACCGCCAGGATTGTAGGGTTTTGGCAGGGTTTGTTGATTGGTCTTATCATCCATACCAACCACCACCGAGTCATCGACTCCTCGCTGTTGGTCAGAGAAAGATGAGTTCTCTCAGAAATGAAGTGGGAATGGAAATTGTGACAAAGGAAAATACAGAGGAAGACGAAGAAGAAGAGCCAATTCTGAGAGCGCAAACCCAAAGGTTTTGTATGTTTCCGATTAGGTACAAGAAAGTCTGGGAAATGTATAAGAAGGCTGAAGCTAGTTTCTGGACTGGTATTCTTTCACTGTACTCAATCTTCCTCCTTGGTATGAATAACTAGATGACTTCCAAAATATCTCGTTCCTGTCTGTACGAGTTTGTGTATATTATACAGCGTTTGTTTAATCAATCAATGGTCAAAACCATATCATGATAATTTAATTTCTTCTCTTAATAGTTCCTTCAATTTCCTTACTCTTTAATGGTGTCGTATATATGTTCGTTTATATGCAAACCGTTAAGCTATTCTGTGATCAACGATGGTGATAGTGGATGCTACTGTTTTTCTGCTGTTTGATTTGATAGAGGAAACATTTCAGTTAAGTGGCCAGAGAGAGTAGAGAGAGATTCAGTAGTTAGATTTAGATAAAGAGCATATTTAACTGCACGAACATATCTATCTATCTATCTATATGGTACAATGTACTATGTAGATCATTTTGCTTTGAAGTTGAAAAACGTTTTGTGCATTCTTTTCATGGTGTTGAGGCTGTAGGAAAAATATATTAAGTAAATGTTTAGAAGAAGTTTAGATATTTGACTTTGATGCCGCGCATAAACTTGGTAATGAGGAGTGAATGGGGGATTGCATTTGCAGCTGAGGAAGTGGATCTATCCCAAGATGTACAGCATTGGCAGAGGTTGACTGATTCGGAGAGGCACTTTATAAGCCACGTGCTTGCATTTTTTGCAGCATCTGATGGAATTGTTCTCGAGAATTTGGCTGCAAGGTTTCTAAATGATGTTCAAATCCCTGAGGTAAGCTGATACATTCTATTTTGTCAAGATGCTGAATACAATGTCAGAGAGCACGTACTAATTAATGTTGTTTGCAGGCTCGAGCATTCTATGGATTTCAAATTGCTATTGAGAACATCCATTCTGGTAGAGCTGCTCCATTGTTGTATTTCATAAAAATACCCAACTAATTCACTTATTAGTTCGTTCCAAATACTAGAGATGTATAGCTTGCTACTGGAGACTTATATCAAGGACTCGAAGGAGAAGTACAGATTGTTCAATGCAGTTGAAAGTATCGAATGTGTGGGAAAGAAAGCCAAATGGGCATTTAATTGGATAAATAGGTACTATACCATACCCTCCTCTCTTGATATGTATTTATTGAATAGACAGGCAGGCAAGCATGAAAATCTTCCATCCCATCTGATGTATTTTGAAGCATCTAATACTCCTTCAGTCCTGCTGCAGTAGTTGGTAGGACTATTTTTCTAAATTTTCGTGGCCAAATGCAGTTCAACCTCTTTTGCGGTGCGACTGATTGCATTTGCGTGTGTGGAAGGGATTTTCTTCTCAGGAAGGTCGTCATGAAGAGATTGACTCTGAAAATTTTTCTTGTTTGAATTCACTAATGTTGGTTTTAAGGGTTAATGATGATGGGAGTTCACATTTCAGCTTCTGTGCTATCTTTTGGCTTAAGAAGAGGGGATTGATGCCCGGTCTGACATTCTCGAATGAACTTATTTAAAGAGACGAGGGACTACACTGTGACTTTGCTTGCCTTCTGTATAGGTTCGGTATAGTGACATGATAATAATAATAAATAAGTAAAAAATGTTTTTCCCTCTTTTCAATACAAACTGAACATAACTTTGTGTGGTTTATTGGTTATATATATTAATGATGGTGTAGTTTGCTGAGGAAGCAACTAGAATGGACGAGGGTTGATCAGATTATACATGAAGCAGTAGAAATTGAGATCCAATTTGTGTGCGAGGCTCTCCCCTGTGCATTAATTGGCATGAACTCAGATCTTATGAGTCAGTATATAAAGTTTGTGGCTGACCGTTTATTGGTGCGTAAATCAATCTATCCTCTGTTTTTGGTCATGAACAAGACAATGAGAATAAAAGTAGTAAACTGGTCCATAAGTGCATTCCTTTTTTGTTTCTTGTGTTATGTTGGTGTAGTGTAAGTCAATGCTGATTATTATTAATTAATGATTGCAGGTCTCTTTAGGATGCCAGAAAAAATACAATGTTGAAAATCCATTTGACTGGATGGATTTCATATCGTTGCAGTAAGTATACAAGTAGTAGTATTTCATTGGATGATTGATATCTCTAAATTCAATGGATTGATGAATGGATGGCGTTGCAGAGGAAAAGCCAATTTCTTTGAAAGGAGGGTGGGTGACTACCAGAAGGCGTCGGTCATGTCATCCCTCCAAGATAATGGCAACAAGAATTTTGTCTTCAAGATAGATGAAGATTTCTAATCTTGTAAACCCCAATCCAATCCAAGACAACTCTTCTGGACTTGTTCCAACCAAGAAGAAGAAGAAGAAGAACGTACGGTTACGGATTACGATCCATTTTTACGGTTTTCCTACACATAGCTACGTAGAACAGGCCCATGCGGCTTAGGCATCCAACTAATTATGAAGTAATAGCCCAAGTGACAGCCCAAGAAAGGCATCTATCCTTAGTTTGTATATAATAGGATGGAAGACTATGCTAAAAGAAATACAATATGATTGAATTATAAGCAAACTTTTTTTTCTCTTTTTACACTAATGTCTATTCTGCCTAGCCAACTCGTAAGCCACCCTACTGAGCGTACCATTTGGTATCAGAGCCACCGTGAGTAGGATTTTGAACGCAGCAAGCTGATGGTCACCGTTAATGATATCCGAGAGCAATGAGAAACTCGGGTTGAGAACACCCTGATGGAGAATCAAACAATTTCTGCAGGGCTCTCGAGGACCTGTCGGAGCAGATGAAACCATCAAACAACATTAACTAGGTAACCTTCGACTAGATTAAGCTTATGTTAAGGACTTACGAAACACGCCTGAACGTTTGGAACCACCACTATGAGAGGCTGGGATATTGGGAGCAGGCATAGGTGCATCACACTTTAGCTCCAATTGTTGGTCAAGCCTTCGGTCAACTCACTTCACCGATACAGTTTGGCTCGACAAAGTTCCGAGTACCACATAACGCATACTGAAGCGGGAGAATCGTCTTCCCCCGTTCCGCTGACAGCGAGGATTATTTTGATATTGACGGAACACCGGAAGATGGTAAGATGATGACAGTTGTGATCCATCTTGAAGAAGAAGCATTCCAATGGCACAAAAGTTATATGAGGGTCCAAGATATGCATGGGAAGACACTTACCTGGTCGGAGTATGTGGAGGTGCTACAAGCACGCTTTGGAGACAAGTTATTCATAGACCTGATGTTGGAAATGAAGAACATGCACCAGGGCGAGATGCTAGTTGATTATCTTTGAAAGTTTGACTCGCTGCTCCACAAAGTCCAATTGATAGAAAAGGTGTCGGAAAGAGCGCAGGGAATCAATTCATTGGAGGCCTAGAGTACCGACTACAGGGTTCGGTGCCTTTGCAGCGACCTCAATTCCTTCATGAGGTATACTCTTTGGCAAGGTTTCACGAAATGGTGTTAGCACAAGGCATCAGGGGTAAGCATTCCTTCATACCGTAAGTACAATACTGTTTCAACTCCTCATGTTGCTGCTAGTCCTAGGCCGAATAACTATGTTGGTTCTTATGGTTCACATAACGTTAGAATGCTTAATTCTGCTAGGTCGAATGCTGGGAATATGAGTAGCAAACCGTACAACGAGGGTAGAAATGTTAGGTTCACCACGAGTAAAGAAATAGAGTCTCGACGAGCAAAGCACTTTTTTATTGGTGTCCTGAGAAGTTTATTGTTGACCACAATTGCAAGGGGAGCCAAATTTTCATGATCGAAGTGGGAAATGATAGTCACCCCAAAGATGATACTGAAACCACCGAGGAAGATATAAAGGAAGGTAACCCGAAAAGTTTAATCCACGCCATCACAGGAACCTTAGGATGCATGACTAGGATAGTCACCCCAAAGATGATACTGAAACCACTGAGGAAGATATAAAGGAGGATAACCCAGAAATTTTAATACACGCCATCACGGGAACCTTAGGATGCTCGACTATGAAGGTGAAAGTCCGAATAAAAATTTGAAATTTGTAAATCTTAATTGATTCCGGGAGTACACACAATTTTGTGGATGCGTCAATCACTGAAAAATTGGTCTTTATTACATAGTCGGTACCATTCATACGAGTCATGGTGCTAATGGTAATGAAATTGCGTGCAACCACACATGTAAGGGATTAAAATGGTGGGTGCAAGGGCAGCTCTTCAAGGCGTACATGTTCTTAATACCGTTGGAAAATTACCATATGGTCTTGGAAGTTCAATGGTTGGGTAACTCTTAATGACATACTTTAGAATTCTTAAGAGGTTCAGTCTTTTTTCAGTAGCCCAAGCAAAATAAGTAAGTTACTTGCAAAGAAAGAGGACGTGACTTTAGTGCATGGACCATCTCAGTGTTGAAGGAACCAGGAATGGACCCATTTTCTAGTTGGTGCCCAGGTTCTACACCGAACTGACATGACCAATGAACTGGAGGAACTATTGGATCGCTTTGGGGATATTGTTTGTGAACTGACTGAGTTACTACCAAGAAGAGAGGTCGGCCACCGTAAGTCGTTAAAGTAAGGGACTGTTTTGATTAGTTTGAGACCTTATCGGTACCCAACACCTCAAAAGGACATCGTTGAAAATATGATAAACGAGATGCTTCGAAGTGGAGTTATTCGCCTAAGCTCAAGCCCGTTCTAATCTGCGGTCGTGTTAGTGAATAAGAAGGATCACACAAAGTGTGTTAGATTATAGGCGGTTGAAAGATCTCACCGTCAAGGATAAGTTCCCGGTTCCTCTCGTGGATGAATTGCTTGATGAACTATAAGGAGCGACGATATTCATGAAGATTGATTTAAGACTGGGGTACCACCAAGTTCGTATGGCCGACACCGACATTCACAAAATAGTGTTTCCAACTCATGAGTGACATTACGAACTCATAGTTATGCCATTCGGGCTCACCAATGCACTGGCTAACCAATAAGGTTTTCAAGGAACACTTGACGAAATTCATATTGGTATTCTTCGATGACATACTTATGTATAGTAAGGACCTCGAGCAACACTTGGTGCCATTTGGAAATGGGGTTAGGCTAATTGAGGAAACACACATTATACACGAGGAAGTCGAAATGAAGTTTCGAGGGGTGGGGGAGTAGGTTGAGTATTTGGACCATGTCGTCACTAGTAACGGAGTCTCCACGGATCCACCTAAGGTGGCATCTATCATTGACTACTTGGTGCCACTGTCGGTCAAACAATTTCACGACTTTCTCGGTCTCATCGGTTACTACTCAAAATTTATCAAGGTGTGGAGCAATTAGTAGACCACTCACGGACCTACTGAAAAAGGACTCTTTCAAGTGGTCGTCGTAAGCCACAATCACATTTGAAGCACTCAAGATCGCTATGACTCCAACCCCGGTCTTAACATTGTCGAATATGACTGTCATATTTACCGTCGAGACAGATAAGTTGCACACCGTAATTTGATCCGTTCTCATGCAACGTGTCCTAATAGACTTTATTATCAAGGATTTATCTAACCGGTAACAAGTATTATAGGTCTACGAGAATGAACTCTTAGCTATCCTCTTAGCGATTAAGAACTGACATTTCTATTTGATCGACCGACATTTCATCATTAAGACCGACCATCAGAGCATAAAGTTCTTGTTAGAGCAGTGCCTTACAACACCATTTCAACACACATGGTTAGCGAACTTATTGGCTATGACTACGAGATAGTCTACAAGAAAGGAGCGGACAATACGACGACTGATGCACTATCCTGAGTACAACATTATGAGTTGTTCTCCTTGTCTTTGTAATCAATATGCACTAAGTTGCTCAAAGGGTAAAGTCGAGTTGGAAATTCGATATGTTCTATGCGCAGCTGATGGAACAACTTACAAACGAGTCGAAATCCTCACGATTCATGTTGACCAAAGGGTTACCCATGCGAAAAGGGAAGCTGGTTGTAGGGCATGATGAAGGGCTGCGCTGTGACATCCTATCACTATTCCACACGTCCTTCATAGGCGGTCATTCGGGGGCCATGGTGACACTCTAAAGGATCGAAGCTCTTATCTATTGGAAGGGTTTAAGAACATACGCGAGTGCGTAAGGATGTATGAAGAATACCAAAAATATAAGTATGATCGGGCCGCCTCACCTGGCCTCCTACAGACCTTACCGGTACCGTGCTCGATATTCTCCGAAATTTTCATGGATTTTATCACTGGGTTGCCTAAGTCGTAAGGTAATGAGGTCATATTCATGGTGAACGATAGGTAGACCAAATACGACAACGTTTTGGCCCTTAGGCACCAGTACTCGCCCATGTGTTCTACGGTCAAGTCTACAAGCTACATGGCCTCCCAAGTAGCATAGTGAGGGATAGAGATGTGGTTTTCACCATCTCATTTTGGCGTGAAATACTTGGGTACCTCCTTGTGTTTATCTTCCTCCTATCATCCGCAAACCGAAGTGGTTAACCGATGTTTGGAGTCATACCTAAGATGTATGCCTAACACTTGGAGTAAGTGGTTACTCCTCGCAGAATAGTGGAACAACACGTCTTACCATTTGACAATAGGGATGATACCGTTTGAACACTTGTATGGGTTTGCACAACCCCTCCATGTATTCTACTTCCCTAAGGACTCAAGCAATGAGGAAGTCGACATGCTACTACGATATCGATAGTAGAACATCAAGATGCTCAAGTTCCATCTCACTCGGGCACAAAACTGTATGAAACAAGTGGCAGATAGGAAGAGGTCTAAATGAAGCTTATTTGTGGGAGACTCGATATTCCTAAAACTGCACCTTTATAGTCAGCATACTGAGAGGAAGACGGGGGCATACAAGCTACAACCAAGGTGGTTCAGCCCCTTCACAGTCTTGAAGAATACCGATCTGATCGCCTACAAGCTCGATCTACCAGCCACGACATTTATTCACTCAACAATGCACGTATCCCAATTGAAGTTGGCCCATGGAGAGGCAATACAGTACACTCCACTTTCGGTGGGAGTAGTCCGACCATTTCCGTGCTTCCCTAAGTACCTTCTTGAGAGGAAGATGGTCTGACATTGCAACCGCGCTGCATCTAAGATATTGGTGAAGTGGAAAGATTTGACCAAAGGGGAGGCAACGTGAGAGTTCTTAGAGGATTTTTAAAGGCAGTATTCGGACTTCGACCTTGAGGACAAGGTCGTTGTGTAGGGAGGAGGCACTGTTACGAGCCATTTTTACGATTTTCCTTAGTAATTACATAGAACCGCCCCATGTATCCAACTAATTAGGAAGTAATAGCCCAAGTGACAACCAAAGAAAGCATCTATTCTTAGTTTCTATATAGTTTCATCCTTTGCCCATGACCATTATTAGCTTGATTTCCCTTAGGGATTAGGCGGTTCTTCCCGCGAATTCAATTAAGGGAAAATGTACCTTCTTCAGGTCCCTTTTTGACTTTTCCATGGCTAAGAAAGTCTCCAATTGGAAGATTGGACGAGGATCCTCTTTCTATCGAACCCGTCAATCTTCATTGTGATGACCAGTGTCTTCATGAGGTTTGGCCACATGCTCTAGGCCTTCGTCTATAAAGGACATGACATCGATTTTGATCGGTCGATGCCTCTTTTCTAGCGCTACCCCAGTCGAGATGTTTGCGACATACACCTCCCTGATGCTGTTTGTCTTGCTACCTAAGGTAAACTATACGCTAATGACATTGATTGTCCCCTTTTTCTCATATGGGGCATCCCTCAAACGGTAGCGGTGGGGGATGATGTAATAACTTCCTTTCTGCTGGAGTCCTCAACCTTTTCCTTTTTACCATAAACTTCTTTAAGAAACCTCTCTGAATCAACGCCTCAATATCGCGTCTTAGCATAAACCAATCATCGGTGGATTGGCCTTTGGCCCTGTTCTGATTGCAATAGAGGACCTTGGCCCCTGTCCTTTTGAGGAGTTGGTAACATCGCCAGGTTATTGCGCTCCATTTCTTTTAACGTCGTCGACATCTCTCTTGTCAAAGATGTAAAAGTCGAGGCTTCCATAGCCTGAGTGCAATGCCTGGTGTCTTCTTTTATACTGGGGCGCGGGTCGTTCCTCCAGACATTCTTCATTGAAGGAGGCGACGACCTTGATGGGATGTCACGAGGCGGTGCCTCCCTTTTCCGTTTGGAACCGGTGTATGCCCCGCTCAAACGCTCTTCCGCTCGCTCAAGACCTATGTAGGCCTTAACCCTCTCAGATACCTACCCATACGTGTAGACCAGGGCCACTCTGAAGGTGTTGCCCACTGCTCTTCCTCTACCACCTAAACCTCTTATGAAGGCCCGAACCACCTCGCCATCAGTGATGAACTGTTTGATGTTAGCCTGATTTTTGTTGAAACGACTATAGTAACTCGTCAGAGATTCTTCCTTATGTTGTCGAACATTGTCCAAGCATCCTACGTATTTGAGGAGTTATCGCTTCACCACATATTGTCTGGTGAACTTGACTTTCAAGCCACCCTAAAAAGAGACTGAAGCCTTAGGAAGGCCAAAAAAAAATAGTATGAGGTCGCTCCTGAGAGCGTCGCCGTAAAAAGAAGGGCAAAGTGATTGTCAATACTTGTCTGACCTAGTAACAACGACTCATGGTTTTTTATGTGCTGCAGCGGATCCCCTTCGCCTATATAGTCCGGAATTTGGCGAGCCGTCAAGTCACATGGGACGATGATCAACATTAGCTCAATAGTGAAGGGATGCAACACCCTATCACGAAGAGTAGGCATTATTGGGCCTTTATTTTAGCTATTTCAGATTCTTGTTTATAAGCTCCTCCATTTGGCCCATGGTGAGCGTTGCCTGTGGAAGAGGGGCCTATACGTACATGTAGCTTAGTTCCCCATGGACTGTGCTAGCCAGTTGATGTTGCGCATTGAAATGCGACATCGTATGCTGAGGGGTTGCTTGGGGCTGAGGGAATGCATGTGCTCTCTGTGAGCCACCTGCCTGAGGACTGGAGCTGGCTTTTTCTTCCCTAGGAGAGATTGTGTGAACTGATGAAATTGCTATTGGACCAGTCGAACGTCGTTTGCGTTTGAGGAATTCCTCCAAGGCGGCGATGAAGGATGGGGTGAGGATGGTTTCCTGGGAAGGAGACTGACTGATATGAGCCCTGAAGTTCTCGTCCTTACTGTGGTCCCTATGAGGGTGCCTTGGAAGACGTCGACTTGTTTCCGCCTCGTGGTAGAGCCGGGTTTGGTGGTTGAACTTGGGTGGAGTCATCCCAGTTCATCTCCATGTAGACTTGCTTTCCTACTAAATTATCATATACTCGTTGAAATAATACTGCTCTTTGAATTTAAATGAACCAGTATAAACTAAATTTGAACTTTTTCAAAACTAGAAATATAACGGAATTGGATTTTTTAAACGGATCTAGTTCAATGTCAATCTATGCATGAACATGTCTAACTAAAATTTTTGAGGATTCGATTCAAGAAAACACGAGATACACTATAGGATTAGGTAAGTCATAGTGTATATACGAGAAAAAATGGAGTTGTTTGGTGGATCACTTAAGAGAAATGTAAATTGAGTGATTGTTGTCACTACAAGAATGTTGCTCTACAACGACGGTCTAAAGTCGCTGCTCGGTGGACTTTTATTGCTGCTAATTCCTTGCGTCAACGAAATCTTCGTGCCAATAGGCCTCGTGACTAAAGGTTTCTGCGAGGACAATATGCCTCAACTAAAGGTCTGTCGTTGATGGAATGAACAATTGCTTTCACCTTTAGCATCCACATATTGTCGGTGGTGTTCATTCGTATCGTTGACCTATTTTAACTGTTAAACAATGTCTATTGTTTCGAAAGTGTCTGTTGGTAAATTGGCTACATCTGTGACAGCTAACCGTCGATAACATTGCAGTGTATATTGCATCACTTTCAATTGATACTGTAAACACCTGATTTTGACTCGGGAACAAAATACCGTATGTGAGTAATCGAGATTGGAAAAATATATATAGTATCTATATATATATATACATATATATATTTGAAAACTTAAAAAAACAAATTTAAAAAAATATTATTAAAAAAAACAATTCAACCGTGAAAAAATTCCTACTATCCACCGATTTTTATTTTTTATTATTAATTTTTTTTTTATTAAAATTAATTAAATAAGTAGTATTTTTCTTCTATAAATACAAGGTGAATGTTATGGTGATTAGGGGGGATTCAAGAGAATGAAAGAATTGAAGAAGAGAAGAGTGATTGGAGAGAAAAAAAAAAGAGTGAAAAAAATACGGTAATTATCGATCTCGGTTTCTCGAACGGTGTTTAAGTTCCGAACGATTTAGGTATATTTCTCTTGCATTTACTATTGTATTTGTATTTTCTAATGTTATTATTTATGTTATAAAAAAAAGAGTTTATATACATATATTATATATTTATGTATAATATACTTGTTAATGTATATATATATATATATATGTATGTATGTATAATATATATTTATATTATGTTTATGTATTACTATATATATAATATATATTTATGTTATGTTTATGTAATATTATTATATCTATATGTATAATATATATTTATATTATGTTTATGTAATACTATTATATCTATATGTATAATATATATTTATATTATGTTTATGTATTACTATGTATATATATATGTATATGTATAATATATATGTATATGTATAATATATATTTATATTATGTTTATGTATTAATATATATATATCTATATGTATAATATATATATATATATTATGTATATGTATAATATATGTATATTATGTATATGTGAAAAAAATTCAAAAATAACTTAGGTCATTCCCAAACTTTGATGAAGGTTACAACTCGGTCCTTGGACCCTCGGGTCATTTCTGGGACGTTATCGAGTGTTATAAACCAAACCGGAAAAGTTTTGGGTCATTTGTGCAATTTTTTCTTAATTCAGCTCATTTTTTAAAAAAATACATTTTGATTTCTAAACTTTTCTGGACGTTCCATGATTTCTCAAAATGTTACAAATAAGTCTAGAATAATTTTCGGGTTATTTTTGGAATTTTACCAAGTGTTACAAATAAATCTAGAATAGTTTAGGGTCAATTCTTTAATTTTAAAAAATATTTTTCAGTTCAGTTAAAATTTAAAAGAAAAATTACATTTTGATTTCTAAACTTTTCTAGACATTCCATGATTTCTCAAAATGTTACAAATAAGTCTAGAATAATTTTCGGGTTATTTTTGGAATTTTACCAAGTGTTACAAATAACTCTAGAATAGTTTAGGGTCAATTCTGTAATTTTAAAAAATATTTTTCAGTGCAGTTATAATTTTTTTCGAAAATTACAATTTTGATTCCTAAATTTTTCTGGACATTCCATGACTTTTAAAAATGTTACGAATAAGTCTAGAATAATTTTCGTTTTTTTTTTTGGAACTTTACCAAGTATTACAAATAAGTCCAGAATAGTTTAGGGTCATTTCTGCAATTTTCGAAATATTTGTCTAATTCAGCTCAAATTTTAATAAAATTGCATTTTGGTCCCTAGATATATTGTTTGGACATCCTATAACTTCTCAAAATGGGACAAATTAGTCCAAAGAGCTTAATACCTTCAAAAATCATTCGTGCATGTTTTGACAAGTTTAAAATGACTAAAGAGTTAAACCATTTTTTTTCGAGCACGATTAACTTTAGTTCTCTCTTGTTTATTTGAAAAAAAAAATTGTTTGTACATGGTTTGGTTAATTTAAAGAAAAATGCATATAGCCTTTTTGGGCCAAGCATGATCAAAACGGGTAATTCGAGCAAATTGAAAAAAAAAATTCAAAAGAAAACTAAAGTACCGAAAAGGCGGATTATGAGCTTGCGAGCTTTTAAGACGTAATAAAAACCCCGAACTCGATTCTCTAGACGTAGACCTTCTAAGCCCTAGGATGTTAATTCCATGTACCCTAGGCAATTTTAGGATTCTTATTAGCCTTTAATTAATCGGTGGCGACTCTTTCATTTTTTCAGTCATGTTGATGATCTTGCTCGACCGGACCCGCCGCTCGTCAAGACCCAACATTTTCAAAATCAAAAAAATATTTTCCAAAACGGTTCGGGAAAGTTGGATCCGACGTCCGACAGAGACAATAAATGTTGATTGACACCGATTATATTTAATTTGCATTGAGTTGTTGTAATGCTAAAATACCATTTTTCCCGGCAATGCTTATTTTGCTACCGTCAAATTAGTTGTAATGAACTCTCATATGTGAAGTAATACTTGTTGCAAACAAAGCATTTTCATTTCATAGATCGTTGCAAATGATTATATAGTAGTACAATAGTCAATTGTTACAGTCTTATTTTTTACCAATATATCAACCAAATACATAACTAAACCAAACATACCATATATAAACCAGCTCCAAAGTTCCATATGTACCACATATATCTCCATCCAACTCACAATGCTTGTATGTGTTACATCATCTTCGACTCTAAGACAACCATTATCTCCTCCAACCTTTATGCTATACGGAGGCCTGAAGGAGGCAGACAACGTTCAAGCATTAGGCAAGCATAAAATGATAAAAAATATATACATGGACTTAAAAGCATCAAAACTTCAAAGAGCATGAATCACTCCATGCATGCAGTGGAGATTTTCGTCTATACAAGATGAAAGCAAGTGCACTACACAAAAAGCAGCGACAAATAGGCAAAGGAATAATATAAATGGCATACATATTAAAGAAAATGCTAGTTAAATATTTGCATGTGATCTTGTGTGGTTCCAGGAAGTTGCGCTACATGATATTAGGCTTGTTAAGAGAAATGCTAGAACGATAAACACATTGTCAAAAATGCAGAGATAATTTTGAAAATATCAACATATTGATTATCTAGTATATAATAGAAAAAAGAGATAAATATACTTTGAATCTGGTCACTAACTGGAAAATGCCTACGGAAACACAAAAGGGCTTCACTGAAGCAACTTTATACTGCTAATTACCAGCAGTTGGAAAATAACCAAACATACACAAACAAATTGGTAAGGTAATTTACTTTTTCCTTTTACTAGTAAGGAACCAAATCACTTTAATGACATCCCCGAACATGAAGAAGTTGATTACACATATCTACAAGTAACTAACAACTAGAGTACCTTTCAGTGCCATATTTCTTGAATTCGGGTTCATGAGTAAATGCCATAAACTGCGGATTGATGGCAATGCTTGGAAGCTGCAAAATAAATTAGATCACAAGAATCTAACATCAAATATGTTCAGGCAGACACAAAATTCAGTTTTGACAATAAAATTCAGTTGAATAGAACGACTGAATGTAATCATTTTACATGTTCCACCCTACAATGGATACAAGACCTTAGACATATTCAAGATTTAAACTATATTAGTTGATCAATCCTCAGGAACGCATCACATGAATATCAAGTGCCAAATCCATATTGACATGAAAGAGATCATGAGTTCATTCAACATCACTGTTATTTACTTAAAAAGCATGATGCACCATAAAAACTACTCCATCGTCGAATAGGTTCTCCAAATCTAAGATCAAGTATGAATATAGTCTACGTAGTGCAACTTAACAAGAGCCGAAAACCTTAACCTATCTAACAATATCACAAATGATTTAGATATAATAATTCAGTCGGGAAAGATCCATCACTTGCTTCAAAACTGTGCCATAAGGGTTTGACACACTACAAGAGACAAAGCAAAAAATGAAATGTAGAATGGGCATTCACGCTCTTCCTGATAGAGCCTCCTTCATGGTGATATGGGCGTTGGCAGCTTGTACTGATGTTACATCCTAGTTGGAAAGCCGTAGCACAATCACAGTCGATTGTTAATGAATTGTTGGATATCGAGATACATGCACGAGAAATAACACATTAGAACGACAAACAACGTTATACGGAATTATACTTACATCGTTCGACGTGTGATAGCGGAAGCGTGCGAGATCGACGGCGGTTCGGAGTCACAGCGGGAGCGTGCCAGTCGGAAGGATACGTAACGTAATCAGAGCGCACCTTAGGTTTACACGGAGGATTACCCAAAGATCGGACTAGGGCAACTTCGTAGGGTTTTCGGGAGTGTAACAATCTCTATTGTATATCTTTAAGGTTGTATATGTAGTGATCTATATTTTAATATGTGCAGCGATAAAGATCCTTTTATAGGCACCGGGAAGTTACAATGTTTGTAACTTTACACTTCAGTCCCCGATCTTTTTACGGCTTGCACTTAACACCCCATATGGGTGCCAATTTCCTACATCTCCCACTCACACATAATGTGGGTGCTCATGTGTGCAAGAAGACATACTCCATACACATCGTCCATCTTTCATACAGGGTCTCCTCTGTGCGACCGGCATACTTCATGAGAGCTAGTTGTTGTATATCTGTTAGGAGTATACAACCTCTCATTGGGATCAACCTGCAATAATAAAGTATGCTTGTACCCTAGATAGTCGAACCTCATTTAGGTATCTTTAAAGATCTCATTAGTCATACCTTGTATTCACAATCATAATGCTAAATCATGATTGGTTAACCGGTGAACACAATTCTTAAAAGAGATTCCGTTGACAATCTTCCTCTTTTCACGATCCTTCAAACACTAACTCGACTCGCTTTTCTAGACATGTTCCACCCGGCCGAATCTGTGAACATGACCATCGGGCAACATACTAAGCTAGCGAACATCGTGTCAGGTCTCAAGTCTCTGATCGGAGTCCTGAGGGCACATAATTTGGAACCTTTCAAGGATCCTTAGGTCTCACACTACAACAAGATGAGATCGTGTTTGTGCAAACCTGTGGTCATTTAATAGCACACGTAGTATGAAATACGTGTCACAACACCGTTCTCCTTTTCTCATGGAGTGTATGTCATTTGTCATAAAGACGGTGTTGTGCAGATGTTTGTCTAAATACCGTATGCATCTAAACCAGAGTTCATCAACTCCCATCCTGCTCATAAGTAAAATACTTGGAAATAATATTCCATTAAAATTACCAATGACCTCATATCAATGACCATAAATTTTATCGATGATCTCATTTCAATGGCCGACTTATGAATTCAAGTAGTTAGCTCTCAAATCATCCATTTGACGATTTTCAACTCGAAATCCTGTCTCATCTCCATTTGTCACATAGACACGGCATTACTAAACACGGAGGCGGTTACTCGTTTGAGTGAGTCAACCTAAAATTTACTAGAAATACATTTCTAATACAAATCATGAATTGCACTAAGCAATCATTATAAACATGTGTGTATTCAATTCAAACTTATTGATAAAAAAATGAACAATGTGATGTGATCAATCTCATTTGTCTATGCAACGGTCGTTACCATTTGCTTTATCAAGACAAAAATATTGGATGAATGCATCCCTACATAAGGGTTTTCACGGGCTTATCCGTTTAATACGTCTTTTGTCGATTACCAATTCACATCCTTTTTCTTGCATGTCACCATGCTTTATGCATTGTAATATTGGTCTTTTGAATGGTCTATCATCAATAAGATCCTTTTCGAAATATATGAAAACACGATTATCAGTAGACAAACACTGGATAATTAATGTGCATCATCTACAATACTTGTAGGAACCCATTGGACCAAACTAAATCCAGTTGTTGGTGCGAGAGCCACTCACTTAGCTTCAATCGCCTATAGTGAAGTTCTTACTCATTATCACTTATAGAATTAGATGGCCATCTCTAGTAAGAAACCTTATCCCGAAAGGTCTTAACTCCCACTAGAAAAAATAACTTCACAACATTCTATCACACGCATATACATAATGCTTCAACAACGATTAATTATGTGATCCTTGAGCATCAAATCAAGTCGAGTTGTATACCCGATTTGGTAGTTGGTCTAGTACATGTCACAACATGCATACAACTGCTAACTTAGCTCATCTTTAACACACTTGGTGCATTACGTCATGAATTTTAGATACAAGAGTTTTAAACGAGTAATACTTCAATTGATCACTTAGGGACTCAATTTTCCAAGATACCTCTCTCGGAATTTTAATTCCAAGAATATATTATTGTTTACTCTTTAATCATCAATTAGGTTGTATCCTTCATTGATCAACTCAGTAATTTCCCAGCATATACTATGTGTCATGACACTTGTACATTGCAAGATCTTATGGATATTTCACTAACGAACTTATTCCATAGTGTCTATTCCATTCCATATGAACTAATCACGTTTGACATGTATAATATTGCCTCAAGAGAAAACATAGAGTTCTAAGGATCACTAAAGTCCTAAAGTTTCATTATCATACTCAATATAGAGAAGCACTTCACTTTATACTCCTAATATTTCTTGGGCAACATTTATATCCAAGATCTACATCTGGGTGTATACAAAACTGATATTCGTAATCAATCGAGACACAATTCTCAAGATGAGTCATGACATCTAGGATCCATTTGATCCATTTATGCTTGACATTTTTTCTCATCCTCAATTTTGTTTTAACAGGGTGAAGTATAAGAACCTACAAAGGCTCCCACTGAGATCAAGAACATTGTACACGCTCCCACTGGAACGATATCTTTTGATTACTAACTTAGAGTAACATCATCTTGCTCCCACTTGAACTAAGGTGGTATACCAAGATCATTTGTATTCGCACTTGATGATGAAGAAGGGAAGCTGTGATGAGAAACTAATTAAACATCTACATAAATCTCCACCCACTCGAATCAAGTTATCTTGGTGGATCCAGATGAGAAACTAATTCATCATCTGCTAAATCCTCCCACTCGAATCAAGTTATCTTGGTGCACCTTAGCGCAAGAACTCGAAAATGGGTGTAATCCACTTTTTACCCTTATAAGCATATATTTCACTTTGACACATTTCATTTGACTAACATTTGTACATTCAGACTTTTCAGTTCATAACTTATATGAAGGGGTATGTGATTGATATTTTAGGCACTCGATTAAGTTGATAAACATGTGTCCCGAACATAGTGGGTGCTGTTAATAGAGCAACCCTTGCTTTACCGTGGGCAAGGTACAATTGGACAATGTTATCACTTAACTGTCTGTAGAAATTTTGCTCACAACTTCTAACAACAACACTTAGTTGTAAGGTGCAAAAATATAGTCAATGAATGAGTTATCCTCTTTATCTCGTATCTTATTAAGTCGAGTCGATGATCTTAATCAATGTCTCAACGTATCTACGAACTGTAAGTGAATTATTTATTGAATTTATCCATAAGACTCGCATAGCCATTGTAGAAAAATCAAATAAATATAACTGATACGAATCATAAATATACTTTTCCATAAGAAAGATAGAGTAGTACATGTCTAAGTGAATTATTTCTGGTTGCCTACGTGAAGGCTTCCGGTTAAATGCACAAAATAGCGTAAATGAAATATACAAATATATTGATATCATAGCAAGAACAAATCATGTAATGTTGATATTCAATAAATTCACCGAAACTGACCATATATGACAAACTCAATAACATGAATACAATAAATGAAAAACTTAGGTTTAATAGAAACAATATAAAATTGAAAAACAGCTCATGAATTAATTAATAAAGCATTGATGACTCATTTGTCACATAGACATAGCTTGCGGACACCAACTCCTTCAGTCGCAATTCTTGAGTTTTCCATTTCATCATGCTTAGGCTAATTTTCATATAGTAATGATAATGTTTCATGTCCGTGGCTCAATTCCGACGTTTCAGTGCAGTTCAATCTTTAGAGTTGTGACCCTTCCGGTTACAACTATAGCACTTTCTTTTAGCCATCTGAACACGAGGCAGTCGTTTCCGCTCACCAATTTCATTAGTCTGTTGTTTCTGACTGGACTTAGCAAGCTCACTTTTCTTCCCACGATCCTGCCTTTTAGGTCTCTGTTGGGTCTTGGAGGAAGTTTCCATACGCAACTCAGCTGGAGGTCGTTTACCCATATGCTTTTCCTCATTAAAATTTAGGAGCCTTTGGACTTCTTCCAATGTGGCAGCCCAATCAGAGCGGGACAACTGCATTCTAACATGTCTCCAAGAATTGTTTAATGAACGTATCACTACTTGGAGTTGCTGTTGTTTAGTGAGAACATGGCCAGCGTGCTTCAGTTCAGCTATCATATCGACCATGTGTCGAATATGTAACTTCAAGGAGTGTTTAGGGTGTCTCTTGTAGGAGACTAACTTCATAGTCAGGAACTGTATCCTTTCTGTGGAATAGAAAATAAATTTCTTTCTCAAAGCTTCCCAGAGCGCCTTTGCACTATGATAATCTTTAAATTTCCTAAACACATCATCATCCATTGCACTTAGCAAAATGATGCACGCGGTGCGATTCTGCCCTTTCCAGATTTCATAGTTTTTCATGCCTTGCCTTTGCTGGGCCAGATTCCCGGTTGTAGGCTTTTCCATGCCATTGTATATGGTCTCCAGAATTCCTAGATTTTGGAGTAAGTACTTAACTTTCTCTTGCCATACTTCATAGTTGTCACCATTCAACTTCAACACACAGCTGAGCTCGGTGACAATTTTCTGGAGGGGTGATGTCATCCTTCACACAAAAAGGATCATCATGTAAGGATCAACATATACAAACAAGGCATGCAAGATTTATTGTTCAACATACATACACATGTCATACCTAACTCTCTCATTAACAAATCAATTAATGCAAGCATATCCCGGAGTCAAAAGTTCACTATGTTCCCAATCATTGTCCAAGGTATATGCTTAACAAAAATTAATTTTGCTAACAATTAAGTTAAGTACTCCATTTAGATCAATCAAAACAACATACAATCATGATTTAATGTATACATGAATGCATAACAAAACATGTATCATACTTGATTTACATAAATATTAAAACAAGTAAACATGTGTTTATAACTGATTTATACATGGAGTCTATATTAATAATCCCAAAGATTATAATTATTTATTAAGTAATCATGCTCTTTACCAACACATGGAGTTGAAACAAATAATCAACAATTTTTCATGTTAGGGACACACATCAAACATGAAATAATTCAACATGTATGCATGAATAAATTGTACATAGATGACGTATCATCAGGCTTGCTTAATTTATCATACGTCCCTATACATGGATACGAGATACTAAATCAAATCAACATGTATAACGTGTAATAAAAATTGAGCAAGCACGCATGATGTTTCTACACATGAAAATAACATACATCAAATGTATCATGCTTAATAAATAACAAAACATCAATCAACATAATATGTACTTACCAAACATCTAAGGCCCTTTTCGAATTTGACAAGACTAGCTTGTACAAAATTCTACTTTCGAAGACTATAGAGACCAAACTATAATATTCTCAAAAGTTACGTTAGAGGAAAAATTCCCAGGTGGACCGAAGGGTTTGCTTGACGGGCCCAAATCCTCCCCTTTCTTAGACAGAACCCGTAGGTTCCCAGGCCAGGGAGGAAGGGGCACGGTGTCAAGTTTCCACTTCTAGCTCGGTCTTTCTAGACAGAATTTTTACTCAAATTAAACTCAAGAATATCACAATTGAATCCCTTAAGACTTTAGCAAAACAAATTCGCGTATAGTTCAAACAAATTAAACTATAAGGGTCATCATGCAATTTATCAAAAAAAAATTATTATAGATTATAGTTTCTTAAGCATGATACTAATAAATATAAATGACAACTCATTGCATTTAAAAAGATTAGGGATCATTTTGAAATAAAATAAAATTATTTTATCCCTAAATAAAGTTTCAGGACCTAATTGAACATTTTCAAAAATTACGGATCCAAAAAAAAATATTTTTTCACGGACCGGGTCACGACCCAATACTGGACCGCAGATCGTTTGATCAAATTTCGTTTACACAACTAGATCTGATGAAGCTAGAAATTAAAGTATGTGAAATCAACGAAAGTAACCATGAAGTAAGTGCACTACCTTGTTTGAAAGTTACACACTGAGCACTGACAATCTTTGCATCACCAGATCCACTAATCAACACGAGTAGATCCATCAAGAAAACCGTCCAATTGATGAATGGGAATTGTGAACCCTATCTGCTATTTCCCCTTCAAATACTTTGTATCTCCAAAGTTATTATTGACGTTTTTGTTTGTGAATTATTTCGTTTGACCTGGCGTTGGTTGAAGCAAGTAATCAGTTCATTCAACTAACTGAGCCGACAGGATTAAGAAAGAAATCAATCCAAGAACTAACTGCATCCTCAAAGAACTTTGACGAAATCACTCCAGGAATCTAATAGTTCTACCCATTAATTCTCTAATACCATCTTCAAAATATTGAAGCAACGAGAGTTTGGAATGGAGGTACAAACAGATTTCATGGATGTTTGTTTTTTTAAGTTGGATACAGATAGTATTTGCAAGTTTCCTAAATGAAACTAAGGTCCTTCAGTTATAGCCAACTGGTAAATACGCCTTAAACTTTAATCAATGAACAATATATCTTATACTCAGTAAACGAGAGACAAACAAAACCACCATAGGACTGATTCATCTGCAATTTCTTGTAGATGAAGATCGATAATCCAGCACCGGAAACGATGTCTTGTGGAGTCTCTGATAGGAATCCTGTGAAATGGCACGCAGATCCACAAGTTGTTTTGCCAACTCCACAGCCTCCGCTCTCCATCCAGCAAAGCCAATCCCCTGTACTAACAACAGGTAGGTGGTCTTGTTGGGGCGGCAACCTTTCTCCACCATAATACTCAAAACTTCAATGGCAGTCTCCATTCGATGGGCCTTGCACAGACCCAACACAAGTATATTGTATGTAATCACCGTTGGCTCTATCCCACCAGCATACATATCCGCCAACAAACTTAATCCCTCATCAACCATCCCATCACGACACATGCACGACATCAAAGAATTGTACGTTATATCGTCTGCACACATCCCTTTCTCTAACATCTCCAATACCATCTCCAGGGCTCTGCGCCTTTCACCACAGCTCCACAGTGCGCTCACCATGGTGTTGTATGAACTCACATTCGGAGGACAACCGGTTAAGTCCTCCAGCTTCGCAAAAATCTCCAAAGCCTGACTCGGATTACCATTCTTGCACAGCGCAGCCACCATGGTGTTGTAAATCACGATATCCGGCAAACACCCACTTGATATCATACGGTCCAGAAACTTAATCGCCATTTCCAACTTCCCCTCCTTGCAGAACGCCGCAATCAATGGATCATAGCTATATGCATCGGGTTTCAAACCTTTCTCTCCCATCACTTCTAAAACACCGAGTGCTTGGTCAATCTTACCGTCCCGGCAGAACCAGCGTATCAAGATGCTATAAGTCACGATGTCAGGTTCGCAACCTTGCTCAGTCATCTCCTCCAAGAGCTTCTCCCCTCGATCCCAATTTCCACCTCGATTCAGAAGTGCCCTCAACAGAAGATTATAAGAGATATGATCAGGTTTGCAGCCTTTTCCATTCAAGCTCCTGACGAAATCAAAAGCCCAATCGACAGAACCTTCTTTGCACGCCCCGCTAATGATGGCGTTGTAAGTGTACATATCCGGTTTGAGCCCTCTCATTAACATATCATCCAGAAGCTCAAGACCTCTACTGAGGCCGCCATTAGTAGCAATGGTAGCCTCAATTAAGATCGTATACGTGATGACAGTTGGTTGGCAGTTATCATTCAGTAACTGATCCAACACCTTCATCGCCAAATCCAGTTTTCCCCGACCACACAGACTCCCTATCATGATATTATAGGTAACAACGTCGGGAGAAAATCCTCTATTCTTCATCCTCTCAATCACCTTATTAGCCGAATCAACCTGATTGGCCTTGCAGAATCCGCTGATTACAGCATTGTAAGAGAATATGTCAGGTTTGCCGTGCTTCTCCAAAATCTCCATGACTCGCAGGGCCTTATCTATGTCTCGGGAGCCAAAGAAGCCCTTAATGAGCCTGGTACAGAGTACCACATCAGGTCTGTATCCTTTAGTTACTAAGCGCTCGAGGAAATAGAGAGACTCGCTGTACTTTCCAGATTTGCATGACCTGCTGAGGAGTTGAATCAAATGGGTGTCCTTAAAATCGAGAGATTGGAGATGATGATGGGTAGGTGTTTCACCTGAATTACCCACCTTTACTTTTAATGGGATATACTGATTACTGCTGCGTCCGCGCCCTCCACTGTTGTTGTTTGTGCAGCATCTGATAAACGAAATGGATTGGTTGGAATTTCGTGAGGTGGTAGGTTTCATCTGAGTAGTGAATGAAAAGGTTTGCGGCGAGAACTCCACTGAATTCAGCGCCATCCGATCAGCCAAGCCGAGGAGATAAAAAAGGCTTCCTTCAACCGCCCCACTCATGTACTACTTACTCTAGCGAGAGAGAAGACACGGAGAATTACAATTACCTCCACCCAATTACGGAGGGACACACGGCACCGCGGAGGAAAAACACAAGAGACCAAAGTTGGGAAACGTTCAGTGGAGTTTCAGACTTCCAGTAGAGGTGGTGCTGCTGATGCTCAGACTCCCTTTTAGATAAGGATACAAGTTTTTTTTTTAACATATATTTTTTTCGAAATTAATTATTAAAGAAGTTAAGAATTTTTAAAAATTATAATTTTAAAAGAGATTCGCATAATTAATTCAAGTTTCAGTCAAATCCATCACTTGGTCGGCCGACGTTTGGCCCAAGATCAAAGCGTTCACATGGAAGTTGGCAAACGATGTGCTCCCGACAAGAGCCTCTCTTGCGAGAAGAGGCTTAGATATTGACTGCCTTTGCCCTATTTGTCATGTGATCGAGACTAGGGAACATATGTTATTTGCTTGTCCTTGGGTGAAACAGGTTTGGTCGTTGTTCTTGGATAGGCATGGGCTCGAGACGGGGCTGCGATCGGTGGACGAATGGATAGACGGGGCCACGGATTTTGCGGGGGCTAGGGGACTCGACAGGGCGAGACTTTGGCGCAAGTCTATGGTCGTGGCGTGGGTCATTTGGAAGTCAAGGTGCAAGCTCATGTTCGACAAGGTTCAGCCGTGGGTGCCCTCGATACATCAGGAGATTAACCGGACTTTGGACGAAATGGGTTCGAAGGCTCGATCGGCTCGGCAGTCTGGGCTCATACAGGCGTGGATCGGCCCACCCCCGGGGGTTATCAAAATAAACTATGACGGAGCTTGGTCGAGCAACACGCTTCGGGGAGGCTTCGGAATCATCGCGAGGGACACTGCGGGACAGATTCGAGGAGGAGCTTGCGGGGTCCGACTCGCAGGCTCGGTCGACGAGATTGAGGCCACGACAGTGCTTCATGCGGTCCACCTTGCCATCGACAATAGGTGGGCGCGGGTCATCATCAAGACTGATGCCATGAATATCATCAACCATATTCATGGCCGGGAGTTCGCTTGGAGATTGGATCCTATTTTGTCTAATGCAATTACCCTCTCGTCTTCGATAGGGGAAATTGCTTGGGTTCATGTTCCACGGTCCGCAAACTCTTGTGCGGACTGGTTGGCGAAGAATGTTCTAGCGGGGTTGTGTCCAACGGATTGGGCGCTCGCGCCACCAACCCCTTTACTTCGTTGTATTATCGCGGATAACATTTTGTATTCGGACTCGGTTACGATTAGTGAATGATATGTGATGTTTTATTGGCCAAAAAAAATAAATAAGAAGAAAGTCAAATCAATCATTGAGATTTGAGAATTTCACATAGTTGAACCTTTTTTTTTTGTCATAATAAATGCTTCTATTCAATTCCGGTTCGCGATAGTTCTGATGCTATTACAATCGTTACACAAAAAAATACGTAATAAGAGTGGGGCCTTTCAACCCAATCACTTAGGCGTATTCCTAATCTTGCTTGTTTTGCTATCCAATTGGCGCTTTCGTTCGCGGATCGTCACACTTTCTTCCATGTAATCTCGTCCACCTCCATCGCTAGGGCTTTGATATTGTCACACACCGTTTCGATGCTCCAGTGATGTGCCTTGTTATTCAGTTGGTTGATCACTACCTCTGAGTCCTATTCGATCACTACGTTGTTCCATCATTTCTCTATCACCAACCTCATTCCGAGCAAGATGGCTTGGGCCTCCAATGTCGTGGCATCTGGTCCCTGCATTGTTCTATTTGCCCCTCCCTTTACGCATCCTACCTCATCTCTTGCAATTACATCGATCCCTCCTATCCTTGTTCGTGGGCACCATGCTGCATCGCAATTGATCTTGAGTTCATTGTCAAATTCGAAGGTCATGCTCCCATCCTCTAGGTGTATATTTTTCACTGGACCATAGCTTGCCCACGCAACTTTTAGAACGTTAAGCACTGCGTTATTATTCACTACCCTTTGCGGTATCATTTTGCCCAGAACACACACACCATTCTTTCGGGGGGTTACGATACCAAGGACAGTTTGGCCCTTCGAGGCGCCTAGCCTTCCCCGGATCCAGATCGGCCGTTCATACCGGCTACAACCAAGACAACTTCAGTGCTGTCTCTGCCCACCTGCAAAACAGTTTCAATGCATGCAAGGAAAAACCAAAGATAAAACAAACTACTGCTTTACTGGTATGAATATTAGGGTTGTTTGGTGTAAGAGCTTTCTACTCCAAAGCATGCAGAAAGGCCAAAATAGTGGATTGGGTGGATGATTGCACTAAAAGAGAGAAACGAATCTGCAATTTAACAGGCAATCGGCGATCTCCAACACCTACCTCCGAGGATTCATTGTTAGCGGGTCCAATGACATAGAGCAACGGTAATCTCCCACATGGCCAAAACCCTACAGAGAGAATCATTTTAAGTGGAAGTTTTTTAATCCACTAAAATGTATATCCCTAATGTCTATACTAGACTCCACTAAAGTGTATTTCCCTAGTGTATTTCCCTATTGTGTCTACTGTAATACTAAACTTGTTTCTTATTGATTGCAGAACTAATGGATATTGATTTAGAGGTAAATCTAGAAGCGAGTCTTTTGAACTCTATTCCGGATCCAGTCAGTCCAATTATTATAACAGAGATTGAAGATGAGTAAGATAATGGTTCATGTTTGGATACAGCTTCAAATGCAACACAAGGTAAAAGAAGCAAAAAGTCTTGACACTTCTTTTGTAATATGTAGGTGATATTCAAGCAAGAATGCAAATCGTTTACCTTTGAATTCATGCCCTTTGGACTTGGTATTGTTGTTGGAATTGATGTAGTTTGTATTTGATGTTGGTTAGCATTAATTTTGATGGATTTGTGGATTGATTATTGAAATTTTACTATGTCGTGTCTATTGAGTCGTGTCGTGTCATGTCTTATCGTGTCGTATGGAATTTGTTCATGTTAGGTCGTGTAGCAAACACGACACGATATTTGTCTAGCCTCAAAACGTTAATCGTGTTATAATGTCATATCACGTGAGACCTGTTTATTAATTGTGTCGTGCCCGTGTTTGGATTTTGGAGACACGTTTAAAACTTATTCGTTTACACACGACACATTTATTGACATGACAGGATTACTGTCACGACACGACCTGTTTGCCACCACTAGTTTGACTCCTAGAATGATAAAAGAATCTAACTACAAATACATACTTTATTAAATTTATCGATTGAGATGTAACACTGGACTTAATTATTGAAGATAATGAAATTCAAATTTTAATTTATTTTTGTGAATTTGCTTGAGTAACCGAAAGCAAGAAACATTACGCATCTCGGGCCAATTCACGACCAACATCGAGAAAAATAAATAAATAATTGTATTCGTTGACTACTTCTCCAAGTGTATCAAGGCAAATGCATTGACCTCCACCACCGAGTTACATGTGATAAAATTCCTAAGTACTAATATGCTTTCACAATACGAGGTATCTTGAATCCTCATTAGCGATAATGAACCTCAATACGTGGGAAAAGAACTCAAGTTGTTGTGTGAACATTTGAAGATAGACCTCCGATTTAACTTAGTACACCAGCCACAGATCTATGAGCAAGCAAAATTAGCGAGCAAGGTTATCCTAGTCAGACTAAAAAAAAAGGGGTATAACCCTAAAGAGCAACTGGGAAGAGTAACTCGACAATTTACTTTGGGCTATTAGAAAAAAGCCTAATGTTGGTACAAGTGAAACGCCTTCCGAAGTGATCTCCCCAATAGAAGTTGAAAATACCTCTCACATGGAACAACACTTCAACCCTGTAGCCAACGATATAGAAAGAAAAACAAACCTTGAATTTGTAGATGAGAAGTCGTGGAGGTCAGAGGAAATTCGTGCAAAACTGAGGCTTCCGATAGAACAATACTTCAACAGGAAAGTAAGCACTTTACAATCCTTTGTGGGGGAGATGGTTATGAGACGAGACGAATTCACCAACCTAGATCGCCACAATAAATTCTCAAAAATTGGGAACCGCGTTAAAAATTTGTCGAAGTCACGACATCAAGCTAATAATATCTAGAGAATATGAAACTTGTAAAATTACCTGCTCTTTTAATGTAGATCACTTAGAAAGATTCATTGCATGACCAATATATTACTTGATTGTATTTTTTATATTTGTGATTCAATACAAATACATAAATATCACTCGATTACGCAATAACATCTATTGAGTGCAAGAACCCAAAAATCCCCATCGTGATGCACAAACTAAAAGGTGCCTTATAACTAAGTGTATCGACAGGAACCTCGTTATGACTATCAACTAAAGTCATCTAAGAACTTAGCGTACTAAAGACTTGTTATAGTGGTCAACCTAAGATCACCCTTTAACTAAGCACCTCAAAGACTTAGGCAAAGGGTTTGACGTGAGCGGTCAGCTTAAGATCATCCTTTTACCATCTAAAAACCAAAAATACTTAGTAAACGATTCTAAAGGGAACGATTGAATTAAGATCACCCTTCTCCCATCTAAAGCAACAACAAACTTGTTATAGCAGTCGACTTAAGATCATCCTATAACCATGCAAAAAAAGACTAGTTGTAGCAGTCGACTGAAGATCACCCTATAATGAAGCAACTAAAGACTTGTTATAGCAGTTGACTTATAAGCACCGTATAACCAAGCAACAAAGACTTATTATGGTAGTCGACTTAAGGTCACCCTATAATAAGAAAGCAAACAGGACACGTACACATAAACAAGCATGAGGCAATGAGCTAGTATCTTGAAAACATACACAAATGAATCAAGACAGATACTTGGAGAAAAGAAATAACTCCATCAATTCCAAAAAGTTTGCCAAATAAATATTACTAGGTATGGATATACGAATCTAAAAAATTAGGAAAAAGGATACGCATGAACATCAGTGATAGTCTTGCTTTCCACGGAAGGCACGGTGGATACCCTCGGCAGCTTCAACTTCATGGATGGGGAAAGAGGTATCAACTTGAGCATTCAATTACTCCTCAGTGTCTCACCGTGAAAGACAGACAGACATATGCACCTTCCATGAAATCCTGGAGAGATTGCACTACGCCTTGTGGAAATTTGGGGTCAATCGCTTTGATGTCATCGACTACCACCTGAAGTAAGGCGGCAAACTCAGACTCCATCACTTCCAAAGAAGCATCAATGAAGTCCGCAAAATTCTTGTAGCGCTCGACCACAACATCCTGACTCTGGACAAACCCTAGACTAGATTTGATATTTTCAGCCAGGAGCAAAGACTTCTCAGCTACATGCTTGTCCTAGTGAGGAGAGGCCTCGTTCCTTTCGGTGTCCATCTTCCTCACAGAGATTAAATGTTGAGGCATCTTCGTCTCAGTACTAGCCAACGCCATCGCTTCTTTGACAATTGCCAACGCCCAGTCCCTCACGGACACGTCCTAGTTAGGAGATTTACCTTGATCTTCCAGCTCCTCCATACAAATATCATTCCCAATGACCTCTAAAAGGAGTCAGCACCCAACCCTTTTATGCCTCCAACTCAAGGGTCAAAACACTGTGGGTGTGGGTGAGATGACATACCGTGTGGGTGTGGACAATGTTCTCATGAATTATCTATGGAGGAAAAACCAGGAATAATAAAATACGAGAATCACAATAAAAGGACGCGACTATGAGAGCAAGGCCTACCAAGTCAAGCTGCGTGAAGTGCGACCTTACGAACTTTTCGACCACGCCGATCTCCACAAGTGTCTCCAACCTGTCCTGTAGAGGGATAATACCATTCAACAAATGCATACAGAAGTCGGAGTTCTCCTCCAAACTCATACGGAATCCTGGTATTTCGTAGGGAGGAGAAGGGCGTTCAAATCCCTTGGTGATCCGCTGCCCTAGTAGCTATTGAAGTTCATCAACCCCAAATATTTCCCTGGGAACGATACACTGGCTTGGCCGGACCCCTTCCCCTTAAAAGGGGCACACCTTTGGAGCGAGGAACAAGAAAGTCTTTTGAGAGAGACCGACCCCCTTTGGATATGGGAACCTTTGACCTCCTCTTTGGTGACCTCTAGGAGCGGGTCAACTCCGTGAAGGGAACATCTTCGATAGCAGAAATACCAGCAACCTTGTTCTTAGGGTGAGTAGACTCGCGGGCATGAGTCATTCTATCCTTCCTTTTATGGTACTAACAAACTGGAAAGAGAGGCATATTGAGGGATGTTTTTGCCAAACATAACCCTATTTTAGCGTGCTTCGAAGAAAAAGGTACAAAAATCTTAGGAACCCGGAAATTTATAAAAGGAACAACGACAAGAAAGAAGTTAGAAATTTACCAAGACAATAGAGAGAGGGGCAAAATCCTTATGATTTCTAGACAATCGAAGCATATCCTTTGACGTCTCCAAAGTAGAATAGAATGACTTAAAATCAGAATCTCATGATCATGGTGGAAAAGATTGCCAATAGTGTTCCTCTCACTCCTATAAAGCTAGCAAATGCTAGGGGCGGTTTGGAGCACACATTATACCCCATCATGGTAAAAGAAGTAATTGTTCTTATAGTTATTGTTGGTTGATTGGTATCATGGATGATCTAGAAGTCATTGGCCCAATTCGACCCCCCCCCCCCCCCCCAAAGCACAATTCTGTGAACTTTAGCCAGTGCTGTTGGAAATAATGTTAATGATTGTCGCCCACAACCGAGCGATAGAAACACCGGAAGGGGGAGGGGAATACATCCAATTGTGATGTGTGCAGATGATATGGAAGCCAACCCACATTTGAAGGGTGTTAGTCACCAACTGCATAGGAGTGACCTAGTAGTAGCTGCACAGATCCTATCAATCTCCGCGAAAGGAAACGATAGTTCCACATCTATCCATGTGTAAACAATATAAGTCTCCTCATCGCTTGGAAAGTGCAGCCATAGACCCAGATACCTCGGGTCCAAGGAACCTCCAAGACCATCGAGGATCACACTGGATTTGATTTGTGCAAGCTTCAAATCATTCTCCTTGACATCTAAAGAGCAGATGAGGGGGAAGGAGGGGCAAAAATTAAAATGAAACCTCCCAAAGTGTACAAATACAAACAACAGCGAACAAGACTTACCTCGAGGAAACTACTCGAGAATTGAATTCTCAGCCTCAAAGGATCCTCCGAAAACAGTAGCAGACCTGTTCTCAACCATGACTGGTCACAAAAGTAGAATCTAGTTGGAGTAATTAAAAAGGTCATTCGATGTCTTCAAAGAAAATACTAGGAACACAAGTAATTTCACTAGAAAGTCAAAGCTAATTCGGAACGCAAGAGTGACAACATACTCAAAAGGAAAACCCTTAAGAAAGTAGGAAAAGTAAATAGTCCTTGGGAAGTTTTCGAGGTGTAATGATGACCTTTTGTTTTAACAAAATATACAGAGGTGATATCATGTGACGGGTCACCTCTGAAGGAAAACACCTAGGAAATAGAAAAGGGCACAAGAAATAAAACTACAAACTCATGCATCATAATACTTGCGCACATCTCCTAAACAAAAAGTCATCGCAATAACCAACTCAATATAAGGCTCGACCGAAACTCTCTTTGCCCAATCTTCGGGGGTAAATGTTGAGCCTAGGCTTATACTTTACCTTAAAAATAGAGAAAAACTTACAAACGACACTGGGACAAACCACCTTAGGGGAAGATAAGTCACGCAATTCGCATGTGATGGGAGGTAGTTATTCCTATCCCCGAAAGTGAACATCTGAAGCTCACCTCAAACTGACAGAAAGCCAAGGACTACGAGAATTAGCAGATCCGTCCAACGAGGTAAGTACCTTCTCCTTGTGCTCGACAAGAAGAGGAACGTTCATAACTAATGAGGGTTGACCTAACTGCCTAAAGACAAGGCGTGTACCCCATGCTCGTCCTCGCCAAACAAGGACTTGGAAAAACCGAAGTCTCCACGACCCTCCTCAACAACGATGATGCTTTCCTATACTTGATCTCGATAGCATATATGGCAATTACACCAAATTATACTCTATAACAACAATTAAAGATATAAATAAACCTAACACGATCATCGATGAAAATATTTAAGGACATAAACATCTAAACAACTTTTTGGATTATTGAAAATCCTTTATTTTAATTTTATTTTTGTAAATTGTCTAATTAGATTTTAAACATAGTTAATGAATAAAATGTAAAAACAAACGAGAAAAGTAATTGATCCTCCCTAGTTTATGGAAATTGATGTAAATTGTCTAATAATTCTTTGTTGAAAATATTGGAATCAATATGTATAATTATTCTTTTTATTTGTACTTAAATAATCATTAATCATGATAGAGTGTATTTATATGAATTTAAGCATTGATTTTGGTGCCAAAACCTCCCTGCATAACTTTCTACAACATAAATATTCATCACTTAAAATTATTTATTGTGACAAAAGTATTTCATAATAATATATCAAATTTTCTGTAGTGTAGTTGCAATAATATTTAAGAGGTCAACTAATATTAATGTGATTCCTATATTTAGGGATTATTAAGCAATTTTATTAACGCTGCTCTGTTTTTGGAATTTTTTTTACTATCTATTGGTGGACTTTTGTAATTGATTTAGAGTTTAATGTAATTTTGAAACATTTGTGGGAAAAAAACCAAAATTTTGGTAATCCCATGGTTGTGAATTTAAAAAGAAAAACTTGTCATATGATTTAATCCTACACCGGCTGGAATTATAATTTTTGTCTAATATATTTGGATTTTTCACTTCATTGGACTATAAGAACTTACATGAAAAAAGACTCTCTATCACACTCAAGGGATGCAAATCAACACGACTGGCACACTTCGTTTCTTTCGGGTCATGAGTGCGCCCTTATCATACGACCACAATTGTCATTTTGAAAAGTGTGTCTTGCGCAAGTCAGTCTTTGTCGGAACTCGTAATTTGTTTTTGACATTTTTCTAGTTGTTGTAAATTAATGTTTATGACTGTTGATATTATAGTTGTAATTTTTTTTTGTATATTTATTTTAATTTTAGTTTTGTAAATTTATTTAGGGATTAGACCTATTTTTTTTTTTTTTTTTGGGGGGGGGGGGGGGGGGGGAATGGATCTTTATGATTTTGGTGCCCCTATAGGTGTTGTCCAAAACTTTGGTGATTTCGGTGTGTCGTGTTACTTCCGAATTTTTGTCTACGTCCGAGTTTGAATATTGTTCATTTCGGTTAAGTGAAACATCGTGTTTGTTTTCGCTTTGATGATAATATTGTGTCTGAGGAGATGATCGTCCTTTTTTTTCTTTTTAACAAACCTGTTATGACAAGGGGCAAAATTGTCTTAAGAAGGTTGTGCAGCTCACGAGTATTAGTTAAAACGGAAAACAAATTCTAAGGTCAATTCGTCATTTCACTACAATTGCATATTATTATAGGAGTTCTAGAAGTTTCATCATTTTATTATTTTAATCCCAAATTATTAAATTAATACAGATTGATCCTCCATATTACTAAAATCTATATTATAAATTTAAATCCTTTTTTGGAAAAAGTAAAATAAAATTGAAAGGATACCATTGTATGTTGCCTTTCATCTATACATTTCTTCTATCTATACATGATTTGCTTTGTTAATGAACTAACAGAAAAATAAAAAGCATAAAGATATTTGCTTACTAACCCTTGAAGTTATCTGTTAATATGTTAATACGCCCGGGAAAGAAGAAATATAACTTGTGTTTTGTGTAGGGGTGTCAAAAGCTGACCCAACCCGTGACTGACCCGCCACGGGTCGTGTTTGGGTCAGGATTTTTGACCCATGGGTCATTTTGACACGACCCATGACTGACCCGTGAAAATACGGGTCAGGTTTGTGTAAGAAATCTTGACCCATGGGTCAACCCGTGACCCATTAAACAGTAAATAAACACATTAAAACCCTAATTTTGAAACACACTTGACAAACCCTTCTCACTTCAGTCGTTCTGCACATCCCAAACCTCCTTCCTCAGTCCAGCGCTAGGGCCTCGGTAGGCAGCACTCGGGGGTGCAGTAGTCGGTTCCACGACCACAATACCAGGGAGATCACTCGGTAGGTAGCAACCGATGGTGTAGTAGTCGTCTGCCTCTCCAAACAGAGAACCTTATGTTTTTGCTTCTCCGATTGTCAGTGATTCGTCTGAGGATTGAACTGTTCCAGGTTGGTTTCATCTTCTTCAACAATCATCTCATTCATGTCGCCTTGCTGTTGAAAATAGTTGTCGTCCTTGTTGGTTTCATCTTCTTCGCGTGGATTATTGAGCTCCGCTTCTGAAAATGAGATATTGTTGCTCCAATCTCTCACCTTATTGCTCGGGTTCAGTAAAGGATCGACCAATTCAAGAGACTCGACTTCGTGGTAACCTCAGTTGTCAGTTGTGTTCAACTTCTTAGTTCTTATGTCTGAATTTTTTTTTTTTAAGTGTTAGTTTATGTTTTGCAGAGATTGATGAAGAGAGTGAGCATGGTGAATTTAAAATATAGTTTCTGGATTAGAAATCACTTCTGAATTTTCTGCAGAGAATATAGCTTCTAAGCATGGTGAGAAGTGGTGAATGAAGAATATAGTTTTTTTTTTAATAAACAACATGTTTGGTTGCTAATAAGTATGATGTGCTCAGATGCTTCTTTGCCTTGAATTTTGTTATACATTGAATTGCAATTTCAACTTGAAAATTTCACCATTTAGCTTCTCTAAAAGAGTAGTGTTGTTATTAATTGATTATGTTCAGTTGAGTTTCTGTACTGCGTTTGCTAATCTTCAATTTCAGTTGAGTTTCACACTTTACCTTACTATTCATGACGGGTGACCTACGGGTTGACCCACCAACCCGCGGGTCAGGTTTGGGTTTCAAAAACTGACCCATACAATCACACGGGTCAGGTTTGGGTCAGAGGATCTCTGACACGACCCAAGGCTGACACGACCCATGGGTCGACCCATGTCCCGTTTTGACACCCCTAGTTTTGTGCACCATTCTCTTGCCCGTGACGGTTCTTTTTAGGTCCTGAGAACGATATCATGTACATATCAGCCTTAGGCACATTGACTTTAAGGCGGGCATGTTCTAGCTAAATTTGTTTACGAACGTGTTCAAAGGTGTTGAGTGTTAGAATGAGTTATTTAAATTTCCATATTTAGAATGAGTTATTTAAATTTCCATATTTATAATGAGTTATTTAAATTTTCATATGTTCTTATAATTTTGATATGTTGCTCATCTTTCGGTGGTTGACCGACCTTCTTGAATTCTGCAATCATATTGATCATATGCCTCAAAGAATGTTGATGATTCATTTTGTAGAAATTGAACTTGATTTTGAGTGACTGCAACTAGGCAGTCGTATATACACTCAATCTAGTCTACAAAACATCCTATAATTCTTTAGCCATGTCTTGCCTCAACTTTTTTTTTAATAATTTCAAAACGTAGTTTGTTAAGTTTCAATGAAAGTTTTGACGGAATGGAAAAATTGAACCATTTGTTTTTAAGCATTAGGAGGAAAACTCGATTTTGTCTCAAATATTCGGAGATAAAATAATATTTAATCGTCATTACAATATACTTATTTTATAATTAAATGTTAGTTCTGTCACCGACCGTACACTTGTTTGGATGAATTTTTTATTTCGAAGTTAGTAATCAATTTTGTTGGATCCTGTAAAACTTCTTTCAGCTACAGGCGTCGCTCTTCTCGAGTCGACCTGCGTAGAATTGACAACTTCGGGTTGACCCGTTTATTCCACTCCGAAGCTTAAGTCAGTTCTAAGACTTTTGAGAGTTTTTATGTAGATGTGGTGAAAAATCAGACTGTAATAAATAATAATGAATGTTTGCTATTTATAGCCTTCACTTAACCTGATGAACAGTGCTTCCTTCTTACCCTGGTTAATCAGTTTAACTGGGGTCAAACTGACCTTCTGATGGGACAGGAGTCCTTATTCCTTAAATATCGGAGATATTTAATCCCATTTAATGCTGTCAGACATTCAATTAATGCGTCCTTATCCAGACTTTACCTAGGCGACGCCTTCGTATAGGCTGACGCCACAGGCTCATATTAACAGGCGACGCCTTACATGAATGGGTTGTATAAATCAATAAGATTATGTTTTAGGTCAGTGTTATATGAAGGTTTTAATTAATAAGGCGTCCCTTATAAACCCCATCAAATATTTTTCATTGTTTGCTACATTCATTTTGTTTAAGAAATAAATATATTTTTTAAGAATATATGAAAACTGTTTGTCGTTAAGAACGGTACATTCCTTCCTATTGCCAGTTTGTTTGTTAGGACGTTGAAGGTTGGTGCTACTACTGATCGAGAAGGATGATCCTATGCTACTCGTTTTCTGTTCATCATCATAGGAAAAGCAGCAGTCCGTTGAACCGATTGTTCCGGTTCAGTAAACAACGAAAGTTGCACGATATGATTTTGATAAGGAAAGGGGAGTCCGGAGGAGAATCTAACTAACAACATCCCATCCTCCCCCGTTGTATGGAAAAAGGGTAAAGAAAGAGGTCATCCTCATCGATTGTCATCAACATCTCCGTCCTCTTTAGTACTTATTCGTTCCATCACGGGGAACCACACAACAGAAAATGGTAGGTGTTTATGTTCCATCCGACATAAGTCAACTCGTATTTTTTTAGAGAATCGAAGCAAAAGTGGAAGCTTTTTGTTGAATGAACATTAATTATATAACCAATTCGTTAACACGGGAACCTATCAATTCTCTAATGTAATCTCTCTCTCTCTCTCTCCTGAATTCTTCCATCTCCTTTCTTATTTTCTTCTCTTCCCTTCCCTTCTCTTCTCTTCTGTACAAAACCTAATCTCACTTCGACTGCATCACTGAACAAGCAACAGCTTGCGCCCAGTGCCTCAATTTGGTCTTCACATGTTGAGGATCATCGCCTGTACCAAAAAGGTTATTTGAAAACTCAAGTCGATACTCAATACATAATTAGTTTATGTTTAGAATGATATCTTAGCTATATTTATCTATCAAGTGGAGTTAATATACCTGGGTTGCAAATCTTCCATGTGGACTCAGCATCGCTCTTAGGGCTCCCAAATGATGAGGATCCACCATCCAGTGATGTTGCTGAACCTTGACGGCCAACGGTCCACATTGTGTGCTACTTTTGGTTTTGTTTGCGTTTTCAATGTAACAGTAAGATGACGTCAGCAATCCAAGTGACCGTTGAGATCTAACGGTACAACGTTTCGAATTCCGTTTCAATCCAACGGTCAAATAAAAGTGATGTTTCAGTTACCGTTGTAATGATTGCTGATTTTTCCATGGGTCTACTATAAATAGGAGTGGTCCCTTTCTTTTCAACACTTTTGAATCTTTTGCTCTGCCTTCTCTCTACTTTCTCTCTCTAAAAACTGAATCGGTTCTAGAAGAGGAGCGTCGCCACCATTGCACATTGTCGAGTAACGCTCTTTGAAGTCCATTTGTTGAAGAAAGTGATGGCGTCTTCTCACAATATCTCTAGTAAGACTCAATTTTCCTCTTCCTTCTATCGATCCTAAACCAAATCAACTTTCTCAAGAAAACTTCAATTGGGCTGTTGAAACCTCGGGTATGAGTAATGATGACCGACCCCGGTTCCCCGTCCCTGAATCATCAGGCGGCGACCGGGTATGTTTCCCTGGAGAAGATGAGGCCACAATCTATCTTAGTCAGATAGAGGCAGGGCTTCGCTTCCCCTTCTGCGACTCCCTTATAGAATTATGTCAGTATTACGGCATCGCCCCTACCCAGTTGACTCCCAACGCCATTCGTATGTGGGTAGGGTTTAGCATCCTTTGTTTTGAAAAAACTGGCCATACTCTTTAACCCTCTTTCGCTCCTTTTATCGTCTTCAATTCAACGCCTTTGGTGTGTTTCTCTTTCAAACTCGCTTTCCCGAGTCAAAATGTTGGAACGTGCGACGCCTAGGACAAAACCCTTGGTTTTGGAATGCCAAAAAACCCTTGGTTAGTGGTTTTAAATCCTCCAATTCAAATTGGAAAAGCAAGTATTTTTTCTTCTTTGGGGGCGTCGCCTGGTCTTTAAGGAATCCTCGAACTGATCCCTTGCCTTCCTTCACCGAATATACCGAGGAGGATCTCGACACCCTCAACCTCATTTACATAGCACATTCAAAGGGGCGACTCTCCTTCGTATCTAAAGATGCAGCAGAGGCTATGATCGCTAGCGCCGCCTAAAAATCATCAAATCCTCCACCAGAGATTGACTGGGTATTTTTCTAATCCTTTCTTTGCTTTTGCAGATGATGATGATGATTTCGATTATTTATTTCAAACTTCTGGATCCTATGTCCAGGCGGCGACTGGTGTTCTTCCACCAATTCAAGAAGAGCCATCCAAAAAGAAGCATAAGGCTAGAGCTACAACCGAGGCTAAAGGAACGACCAAGCGTCGCTCTAAGAAGGATAAGAGTATCCCTGTCGACCCATCCAAAACTATATTTTTGGATGAAAGTACTGAGGATACAGCGCCGCCAACAGGTATTCTTTTATTTTAAAGAATTTCTGTTTTTTAATATTGGCTTTAGCTAACTGTTTATGTGTACAACGTCGCCTGAGGTAGGGAGGCTTTCTTCTTCTACTCTTGATCCCTCACCGCTTCGACAAGCCCCTCCTGCCAGATCTTCCTCCCCTCAAGGCAATACTATGCCTGGGGCTTCGCCCAAATCTCCTATATCATCCGTTCAACCATCTGTTGAAATGGGAACTTCTCACTTTGAACAGCCTTTAATCAACGAGGCATCTGATAGACCATCGACGCCTCCAGCGCCTGCTTATGTTCTGCCAGTGAATCCTCCTTTGGGTCCTACTGAAGGTCCCGAATTTGACTTGAGGCGACACCTGTATGAGACCCCAGTGGCTAAGAATCGCATGATGAATTGGGACCCCTGGCGTCGCTTGCAAGGTATGAGTATTCCAGAAGGAACATCCCTTCATGCAAGACTTCCTGAAGGAGCCCCTCCTCAATCCGACCTAGCTCTACGTATTGTGAGCGGGTCAGTCCTTCTAGGTGATCGTCGCCAACTCCACTTCGATCCTAAGTGGGTCGAAGGGGCTGTAAAGAATCATCTCACATCTGTCGCCTTTATAAGCTTTTATTATCTCATCTTTTATTTATCCTTCCTCTTTTATTGGTCTAATCCTTTTCCTACAGCTTTTGGCTACGGAGACTGAAGTTGGCGCCTTGGCCGTGCATTTAGCCCATAAATGTGCTGCTATGGAGGATAATGCAGTGAGGGCGGCTAAGGCGACGCATCTTGAAAAGGAAAGAGCTGAGTGGCTGAAAGAGAAGGCCAAATACGAGGAGGATACAGCCTTTCTTCGCCAACGTTTGGGCGAAGAGATTGAACTCAAAGATGGGGCCATCGACAAGGCTCGATTTGCTATTGAGAAGGCAAATAAATTTGCCAATCAATTTGCAGAATGCGAGCAAACTTCTAACCAAAATAGGGAGAATGCTCGCCGAGCTGAGAAGAGTCTGTCCTCTTTAACAAAGGAAAAGGAGGCGGTTGAAAAGAACCTGTCTTCCTTAACCCAAGAGAAGGAGGCGGCGCTTCTATTAGCTGAGACCGCTCAAAAGGATAAAGAGGCGGCTTTTCTTCAACTTCAAGCTAGTTAGAAGGAAAAGGAGGCGGCGCTCCGTGAATTAGAGACTGCCAAGGTCGAGGTGGTGGAGTCTTTCAAGAAGACTGCTGCCTTCCATGAGGCTGCTGAGAGACATTTGGTCGCCAAGATCATCCGTATCTATGGGAGGTTGATCACTGAGATTCATGGGATTCAGCCGGACTTTCCCGTGGAGAAAGTAAAGGGCTTCCAAGCGTTCCTGAAGATGCAACAGCAAAATATGAAGGCTGAGGCAAGTCAGAAATCTGATGCGGCGCCAGGTACCGGTGGTACAATTCCAGCTAAGGCTGGACAGAAAAGGGCGGCGCCAGAGCCTAGCAGCACAGTCTCAACCAGAGCTGGCCAAAAGAAAGCGGCACTCGCACCTAGCACCCTTCCACCTAAAGGTCCTTCCATAAGCAATCCTTCTCCAAAGACTACTTGAAGATTTAGTATTTTTCAGTTTTTGTCTATGTAGTTTAGCCTTTAAACATGTTATCTTGTAAGACATTATTATTATAATGAAATCAAGACATGTTTCTTATGGCGTCGACTTCATTGATCTTTAACTCATTATTAGATCGATGTCTTTAGTAACTTATAATACTCATCAATAATATTCAAACACTTGATATATTTATAATGATATTACAAATTACATCTTAAGCATAGAATTTTTTCAAATGCTCCGCATTGAAAGTATTCTTTAACCTTCTCCCTTCCTCATCCTCCAAGACATATGCGTTAGGGTGAGGGACAACGACGACCTTATAAGGCCCTTCCCATTTTGGAGATAGTTTATTCATCCTATCCAGGTGTGAGAATTCGTTTCTTCTCCATACCATCTCCCCCATGAAAAATTGGCGAGATAAAACTCGTCGATTATAATATCTGGCAGTGGCCAACCTCATCCTTCCTTGAGTTTCATCAGATATCCATCTTTTAGCTTCCACTAAATCAAGGTCGACGCGCCTTTGATCATCATTAGGCGCCGCCTCAAAATGTATTACTCGATGTGATGCAACCGCTATTTCAGTAGGAGCCACCGCTTCTAAACCATAAACTAATCCAAATGGTGTTTCTCCTGAGGATATCTTTGGTGTTGTCCTGATGGACCATAGAACGTTGTCCAATTCATCGGTCCATTTTCCCTTCAAAGCATCAATGCGTTTTTTCAAACCATTGAGGATGACTTTATTTGCCGCCTCTACTTACCCATTTGTCTGCGCATGTCTTACCGAGGCATGGCGATGCTCAATATGCAATTCATCGCAAAAGCATTTTAGCTATCTTCCCGCGAATTGAGGACCGTTATCACTGACTAGAATACTCGGGATTCCATATCTGGATATAATTCTAGATTTCAAGAATTTTATCACCTGGAATTCAGTAGTCGACGCCAATGCTTTGGCCTCCACCCACTTTGAAAAATAATCCACTGCTACTATAAGGTAACATTTTTGCCTAGACTTGGGAAATGGACCCACCAAATCGACTCCCCATTGCACAAATGGCCAGGCGACGCGCATAGGAATCAATTCTGACGGTGGACGCCCAATTCTTGGAGTGTATTTTTGACATGATTCACACTTTTTTACCATTTCATCTGCTTCCTTTGTCATTGTTGGCCAATAGTACCCTTGATTCAAGGCTTTTCTTATAATAGACTTAGCCCCTTCATGGCAAGCAGCGTATCCTTCATGTAATTCTCTGAGAATAGTAGTGGCTTCCGGTTGGGTGACACATCGTAAGAATGGCGTTGAGAATCCTTTTTTATAAAGGATACCATCAATCAGGGTATAACTCGGGGCTATGCGTTTCATTCTTTTCATTTCTGCTTCATCTGATGGCTCAATCCCTGTTTCCAGGTACGTCTTTATAGGCGTCACCCATGTATCAACCATCTGAATGTTAAAACATTTATAGTTTCCTTGAGATGAAATAACCTCAACAAAATGGACCTTCAATGAGGTATGTTGCCAAGCATATTTGCTCAACGCATCAGCTTCTTCATTTTCTGCTCTTGGAATGGCATTTATTTCGAAGTGGGTGAACCCTTCAGTCAGAATTTTGGCTTCACTCAAATACTTTTTCATCATTTTTCCTTTGGCTGCATACTCCCCCTTTACTTGATTAACCACAAGTTGGGAATCACAGTATACTTTAATAGATGTGATGCCTATACCCCTGGCTATTCTTAGACCCGCAATCAACGCCTCATATTCAGATTCGTTGTTAGTAGCCTTGAAAGTCAGAACCAGGGCATACTTTAGAGATTCCCCTCCATCTGGTGGAGTTAGCACCAATCCTGCTTCTGAGCCCTCTATGGATGAAGATCCATCTGTATACAACTTCCAAGCAGAAGTTTATTCTATACTGAGTGGGGGCAGGAAGCTTGATGATGGCGACGCCTCTTCTTGGTCATGTGTGGTCTCCACTATGAAATCTGCCAAAGCTTGACCTTTGATAGTTGTCCTCGGAGCAAATTGAATTCGAAACTCACTTAACTCTATCGCCCACTTTATCATCCTTCCAGATGCATCTGGTTTTTGAAGAAAATGTTTTAGTGGTTGATTAATTAATACAGTGATTTCATACTCGTGGAAGTAGGGGCGAAGCTTTCTAGCCGAAACTACCAACGCAAAGAGATACTTCTCAACCTCTACATAGTTTATTTCTGCCTTGGAAAGAACTTTAGATACATAGTAAACTGGCACCTGTCCTGATTCTATGTTCTTTACAAGAACAGCGCTTACAGCCACTGGACTAACACTTAAGTAAAGAACTAAAGCGTCGCCCCTTGCCGGTTTGGCCAGTGGAGGTAGTGTTCGAAGATGCTTCTTCAGCTCTTGAAAGGCTTCTTCGCAAGTTGATGTTCACTCGAACTTTTTATTAGCCCTTAACACTTGAAAGAAAGGTAGAGATCTGTCCCCAACTTTGGATAGAAATCGGCTTAGCGCCGCCAATCTTCCATTTAAACTCTGTACTTCTTTGTGACATGTGGGACTGTTCATACCCTCAATGGCATTTAGCTTTTCTGGATTGACTTCAATTCCTCTCTGGCTCACCATGTATCCCAAAAACTTTCCAGACTGGACCCCAAAAGCACATTTTGCGGGGTTTAACCGCACCTGATGAAGCTTCATGACTTCGAAAGTTTTCCTAAGGTCATTTGTATGGTCGACGCCTTTGATAGACTTCACCAGCATATCATCGACATAAGCTTCCATGTTTACCCCTATCATGCCTGCAAAGAGCTTGTTGACCATCCTTTGGTAGGTGGCCCCAGCATTGATGAGTCCAAAAGGCATGATGGTGTAGTGATATATATCATTATCTGCATAAAAAGCTGTATGATGAGCGTCGCATGCTGACATTTTGATTTGGTTGTACCCTGAATAGGCATCCATAAAGCTCAATAACTCATGCCCTGAGGTGGCGTCGACCAGCTGGTCAATTCGCGGCAAAGGATATGAATCTTTAGGGCATGCTTTGTTTAAATCCCTAAAGTCGACACACATTCTCCATTTGCCCGTAGTCTTGTTTACCAAGACAGGGTTTGCGACCCATGTTTGGAATCTGATTTCTTTAACGAATCGAGCTTCAATCAACTTTGCCACTTCTTGTCGAATGGCAATGGACTTTTCTTCTCCCACCGGTCGTCGCTTCTGCGCGATAGGTTTGATACTGGCATAAATGTTGAGCTCGTGAGTAATTATTTCTTCGCTTATACCCGGCATGTCACTCGGTTTCCAGGCAAAGAGCTCTCGAAATTCAATGAGTAGAAGAGTCAAAGTCGTAGCCTGCTCTTCTGGAAGCGTCGCCCCGATTTGGACGACCTTTTCAGGACCGTCTATCGATATTTTTACCAGTTCCTCTAGTGGTGTTGGACGAACCTTTCCCTCTCTCAAATCCTCCTCTGCCTGGATAGATAGGGCTTCCATCCCTTTCAATACTCGATGCCTGGTGGATTGTACGTAGCAATTCCTTTCCCCCGGCTGATTGCCTTTTACCACTCCTATTCCATGAGGCGTTGGAAATTTTAGGAGTTGATGATAAGTTGAATGAACCATACGATGTGGATTCAATGTGGACCGTCCCAAAATTACGTTGTATGCAGTAGGGGCGTCGACCACGACAAAAGTAACATCTATTGTCAAAGATTTCCATCCCTCCCCCAAAAATACCGGTAAGGTGATGGCTCCTACCGGGTAGGTTGGAGTTGAAGTAAAGCCTAAAAGTGAGAAGTTCACTTTTTTCAGGTATTTTTCATTCCGTCCCATTTTCTTTAATGCCTCGAGAAAAAGGACATCCGTTGAACTTCCCGAGTCAATAAGTACTCGCTCTACATCATATCCAGCAATCTCCACCGTGATGACTAATGCGTCCTCATGAGGGCATGTCACATGATTCATCTCATCCTCCTTGAAAGTAATATCGGTTTCTTCCGGTGATTTAGGACGTTTTCCTGCTTTAGAGGTCCCAGATAACTGAGTAGCGTATACCTCCCTAGCACTACTAGTTTCTCCTCCCGAAGCAAACCCGCCACTAATCACTCGTACATGCCCATGCTTGCCTCTTGAACCCTCATCTCCTCCTTCCCTCTTGGGCGACACCCTCCTGTCCCTTCGTGGGCTGGGACTACGATCCCTCTTTGCCACGAAGTTCTTGAGGAGCCCCTTTTGGATGAGCGTCTCAATATCTCTCTTCAGGATCTTGCAATTATCAGTGCTATGCCCTTTATTTCGATGATATCGACAATACTGCTCGTGATAAGGGCCCATAGGTCCTCCTGACCTGCGGGGTAATGGTGGCGACGCCAAATCCTTCTTCTCCATTTCGTTGAGGATTATCGAAATGTCCTGGTTTAAGAGCGTGAAAGTCTCGAAAACTTCTCGTGGTGGTCGCGGGATATTGGGGCGTCGCCTGTCCTCTTGGGGATGACTTCGCCTATCGTCTTGGGGACGACTTTTTTGCGATTTTTGTTCTGGCTTTTTTCCCTCCTGTATCTCCTTTCGAAGATCCTTAGAAGATTTCCTTCCCTCGCGGGCTATCTCGAGGTAAATATATGACTTGACCCTCGCCGCCAGGTCAGATAGAGTGTGAACGGGAATGACGCTCAAACTATCATGCAAAGATGATCCTCTCTGCCCCAGTGCTCTAACAAAAGCTCGAATGGTCTCACCTCCTGTGATAACCTGGTCGATATTGGCTAGGGCCTGATTGAAGCGTTTATAAAAAAACCCCAAACTTTCATCTCCTGTTTGTCAAATGTGGTCCAAAGTACCCACACTTTTTAGCAATTGCCTACCACCCATGTACTGGATGATACACTTTTCCTTCAAGTCCGTCCAGGACGTAACTGAAGCCTTGGGTAATCCAAAAAACCAGTGAGAGGCGGCGCCGCTCAAGGTTGAAGGAAAGAGTATTGCGCAATGTTTTTCATTCTTGAAACTTCCCAATAGGGAAGATTCATGAGTTTGAACATGCTCCACAGGGTCACCCTCCCCCTATACACATCAATCCTCGGGATGGGGACGGATGGTATGTCTACGTCCAAAATTTCATTCGTAAAAGGGTGCGATGCCCTATCTCTTGCTTCCAGCATGACTTTACCCGTATCTTCCTTTTTTGAATCAGCAATAAGCTCCATCACTTTATCCAGGGTTACCTCAGTTTGAGAAGGAGACATTACTACTGGGGTTGGCACTGCATCAACGCTTATGGGCGAGGGATCCACCTTAATAGGTAGTCCTACTACAGGAACCTCCCGAGGTTCTGAGGTCGCCTCATCCGTGCGGTGGTGCTCGTTAAGACGAGCTGAACGAGCAACAGCCATGAGTTCTCTTCGATTTAGAAGATCGTCTATCGCAGCTATAAGTGCTGGCGTAACGACCTCTTGGACAGTGGGGACTGCTGAAGGTGCTCTTCCTCCAGAAGAGGCTATATGGGATTGCGCGGGTAGGAGCGGCGCTCGAGTCTGTGGATGCGACAGTACTCTAGCTGGAGCTCCTATTGGGGATGAAGCACTTGGGTGCGACGCCCCTGGATTGCCCCGAAGCCTCGGCATAAAAGCAGAAGGCGTCAGGTGTTGTTGAAGATTGTGGAGGGAACTCCCTTCCTCCGGTTGCTGCGTTTTCTTAGCTTGTGTATTGGTAGGAGCCATGGCAATACTTTGCTCAAGGTTTCCCACAGACGGCGCCAGATGTTGGATCCTGTAAAACTTCTTTCAGCTACAGGCATCACTCTTCTCGGGTCGACCTGCGTAGAATTGACAACTTCGGGTTGACCCGTTTATTCCACTCCGAAGCTTAAGTCAGTTCTAAGACTTTTGAGAGTTTTTATGTAGATGTGGTGAAAAATCAGACTGTAATAAATAATAATGAATGTTTGCTATTTATAGCCTTCACTTAACCTGATGAACAGTGCTTCCTTCTTACCCTGGTTAATCAGTTTAACTGGGGTCAAACTGACCTTCTGATGGGACAGGAGTCCTTATTCCTTAAATATCGGAGATATTTAATCCCATTTAATGCTGTCAGACCTTCAATTAATGCGTCCTTATCCAGACTTTACCTAGGCGACGCCTTCGTATAGGCTGACGCCACAGGCTCATATTAACAGGCGACGCCTTACATGAATGGGTTGTATAAATCAATAAGATTATGTTTTAGGTCAGTGATATATGAAGGTTTTAATTAATAAGGCGTCCCTTATAAACCCCATCAAATATTTTTCATTGTTTGCTACATTCATTTTGTTTAAGAAATAAATATATTTTTTAAGAATATATGAAAACTGTTTGTCGTTAAGAACGGTACATTCCTTCCTATTGCCAGTTTGTTTGTTAGGACGTTGAAGGTTGGTGCTACTACTGATCGAGAAGGATGATCCTATGCTACTCGTTTTCTGTTCATCATCATAGGAAAAGCAGCAGTCCGTTGAACCGATTGTTCCGGTTCAGTAAACAACGAAAGTTGCACGATATGATTTTGATAAGGAAAGGGGAGTCCGGAGGAGAATCTAACTAACAACATCCCATCCTCCCCCGTTGTATGGAAAAAGGGTAAAGAAAGAGGTCATCCTCATCGATTGTCATCAACATCTCCGTCCTCTTTAGTACTTATTCGTTCCATCACGGGGAACCACACAACAGAAAATGGTAGGTGTTTATGTTCCATCCGACATAAGTCAACTCGTATTTTTTTAGAGAATCGAAGCAAAAGTGGAAGCTTTTTGTTGAATGAACATTAATTATATAACCAATTCGTTAACACGGGAACCTATCAATTCTCTAATGTAATCTCTCTCTCTCTCTCTCCTGAATTCTTCCATCTCCTTTCTTATTTTCTTCTCTTCCCTTCCCTTCTCTTCTCTTCTGTACAAAACCTAATCTCACTTCGACTGCATCACTGAACAAGCAACAGCTTGCGCCCAGTGCCTCAATTTGGTCTTCACATGTTGAGGATCATCGCCTGTACCAAAAAGGTTATTTGAAAACTCAAGTCGATACTCAATACATAATTAGTTTATGTTTAGAATGATATCTTAGCTATATTTATCTATCAAGTGGAGTTAATATACCTGGGTTGCAAATCTTCCATGTGGACTCAGCATCGCTCTTAGGGCTCCCAAATGATGAGGATCCACCATCCAGTGATGTTGCTGAACCTTGACGGCTATTCGGGGTCGACCCTGGGCTGGGGAAGAGTTGTCGATTCACCGCAAAATAAATATCGAGTGCAGGCAAGGTGTTGCATAGCTGCTGACCATCCTCCTCCTTGAATCCGAATCCCAGCTCTATGCACCCTTTCAGCTCGTTGAGGTCCTCGTCGGTGATGCTATCGGTATCGGTGAGACTGCTGGTTCTCCTGCGCTTCTGCTTAATGATTTGGCGACGACGCTTCTCCCATGCAACATCGCGTGGGGTCTCGCACATAGACAACTGCTTGGAGAGACGTTTCCGGCTCTTTAAACGTGGAGGAGCAAGGGGCATACTGTCGAGCTCCTTGCATCCGACATTGTCATTCAGTGAGGAAGGTGATAATGAGGATAGGTCCTTGTTCATACCGTATTGTATTTCTTTGTATATATCACGAAGATCGAGGCCGAGACAGCAAGGGAAGCTGTCCGGCAAAACCAACACGACAGGAGTTGTTGAAGTCGAGAGAGAGGTCGTGAAGAAATAACAATGATTGAAAACTAGAACAAAGTTGAGCGTTGTTTCAAAAGTGAGGGAGCGAGGCTATAAACATATCCAGAAACAATGAAACGAATTTCTAATTTTGGAAGCTCCATTTTTCCGCTCAACCATCATTTGATAACAGAAATCTCTTTCTCTCACGCTCTTGTAGGTCTTTCCTACATTCGACCAAAATATTTCTAGAATGTAACTGAGGAACCAAAGATCAACCAAAAGTTGTCTTTGATCAGTTTCATAAATGTTGAACTACAAACGTTGGAAATAGTTTGATTATATACTGTAACTTACTACCGTGTTATTTCTTTGATCATCACTGAACAGTGAGGAGAACTCTCCGCTTTAGGATATTCCAATATGGTCCAATCAGTCGCGAAGCTATTTGAGTTAAAGTATCCCCTCATGTTTGATAAAGATTTTGAGTTCACCCTTTGAAATTTAAATCGTAATATTTATTTCCATTATATTCGGTCAAATTGTAAGTGTTAATTTTGTCATCCAATTTTAACATAATAAGTTTTTAAAATTGCAATAGTAATAGTTTTTTTCGAAAATGACACAATTTAACACTTTCAAACTTTTTTGAAATATTACAATTGAGTCTCAATTCGATTGTGACTTGATTGATCCCTAATCGAGGGGGCTCGGGTCTAGGTCCCGAATTCGATTCAGGCAATATTGAGTTGAGGGGGGGGGGGCTTAGGTCTCTGTTTTGACCCAGACTCGAGTCCCCTCGATTAGGTCTCAATCGACCCACAATCGAATTGGGACGCATTGTAACATGTGAAAAAATTTGAAAGTGTTAAATTGTGATAGTTTCAAAAATTTATCTTATTTTTGCAATTATCAAAATTTATTCTATTAAAATTGGATGGAAAAGTATATGGTTAGGACAAACTAGCACTTTGACCAAACCCGAGAGAATTTGTTTTACGATTTAAAACTTAAGATATGGTCAAACATTAGGGGGCAAAGTGATATTTTACCTTTTGAGTTTTTAGAAAATGAACCTATGTATATTAAATTGGATAGATCTTCTAAAATTTTGACAAGTACTAAAACGAGTCAGTGACATGTTATAATAAAGTAATTCTATTGGTCCGCCTCAACTTACATCTTTTCTTGATGACTTGACAATAACATGTAGACAAAGACATGCACTAAAAAATCCTCCAAGCATCCTCATTGACTCTCATAAACCGTTACGTTTTTTTTGTCCATATTTTATACTTAATAATAGTTTGATTAATAATAATTCACTACAAATACTAAAACCAATTTTTTTTATTTTATAATATTATATGTTAAAGTATTAATATTAATAGATTTTATATTAACTATGATTTACGTAACGTTTAGAGTATGGAACTAATACAAGTAATTAAGTCATAAAAGTTAAATTAAAAGTATTATATGAACATTAATTTATTTTAAAACAATTATGAAAATAATTATTATATATTTAAAAATTCAGCATATTTATTAATTAACAAACAAATAAAAAGTGTAGATAATTTTACTATTACTAATATAAGTAAAACCAACTACTAATGATATTCATATAATTATAAACGTATTACAATATAGAAATTTAGAAGAAAAAAAAAACACAACACCAAATACCTAAAATATATTAATTAATTGAATTAATAATTGTTAATATTATTTTTTAATATTTATTCATGTATTTTAATTACTTTTATGAATAAATAGACATAATCTTAATATTTTATAATATAAGTTATAACATTTAAACAAATGAAATAATTTGTAATGTACAAAAATACTAATAGAGTTAATGTGTTTTTTATAAATATTTTTTTATGAAATTAAAAACTAATAAATAAGATATACATATATACTATATATATTTTCATTTGATATGTAATATACAAAAGAGTGTCAACTATCTAGTATCATAATAGTTGGAATAAAATATAATACATAATTCATACAATGTTACAACTCTGCACTATTCCGTTACATGTGAGCAACCATGGTGTCTCTAGTAACAAAATAACTTAACAGAGTAGGAATAAGTTGAATTACGACAAGAAATTTTGTAAATTTTGCAAATTGTAGGCCCATAACACAACTCATCCGTCTCAAATATGCTAACAGTGTTTATGAATAAGATGTTTAACACATCTGAAATTTACTAACATACTTGAATCTTACATGATATGGAAGATCAAGTTAGACATCAAGTGTCCATAGGTTCTACTCCACTTTTATGAACGATAAATTAAGTAAATAAAAAGATATAACTTAAAAGGTTGGTAAGAAGTATATACAAATATTTACGTGGTTCAGTCAAACTGACTTACATCCATGGGGTTGTAGTCAAACTGACTTTCACTAAAATACATAACTACAAGAACTTATACTTAACGAACCAAGTGAGGGATATTCTTGCCGCAAACATCGGCATTCAATTTCCAGCCAATTGCTGCGTCGGGAAGGTCAAATCAACTGCAGTGAGGGAGGAGTTCAACCAATCACAGCTGAGAGTCGATACCAGACAAATTCACATGCCCTAGAAGTTTCATCTGCAGAAAACAACATGCAGAAGGAAGCACAACCCACGTAAAAACAATCGGTTTGAAACCTCTATTCTTCACCTTCTTTTCTTCTGTTTTTGCAGGTTGGGTGCGACTGCATTGAACACGTCTGAATCTACATACCACGATGAGCAATCAAAGTGGGACTCTTGGGGACTTCAATCAACCGCGGAAGACAAAGTTTCCGTTGCCGTCTAACCCTCAGCTGGCGAGCACGGAAAGGTATGTGGCTAGTGTTATTTCGAAGAAGGGAATTAAGGCTGCTGCAATAAACAATGTTTTGAAAACAGCATGGGCAAGATATGGGCCAGTCATTAGTTCGAATGTAGGAGAGCCAACAATAATGCTGGAGTTTGAAAACGAAAATGACAGAGAACATATTTTTGATTTATCCCCTTGGTCAATCCAAGGTCATTGCTTGAGTATACAACGATGCAAACCTAGTGGAAGTGTAGCCGAGGTTGAGTTTAAATGGGTGTAATTCTGGTGTCAAATTCATGATCTCGGTTTAGAAAAGTTCAGTGTAGATAATGCTAGAAGGATTGGGGAACAGATCGGAACGTTCATTGAAGCTGAGGAGGAGGTGGAAAACATACACAAAACAGTAATGAGAGTGAAGGTGGAAGTGAACGTTAACAACCCGCTCTTGACGGGCTTCTGGTGGACTAACTCCAATGAAGAAGAGAAGTGGGCAACTATAAATTACGAACGGTTGTCCGACTTCTGTTATGGGTGTGAGTGTTTGGGACATACAACGCTTGTGTGCAATGATGAGGTGGCCATGTCGGAAGGCAAGCCAATGTACGGTCCGTGGTTTACAGGAGTTAGGCCAAGACTACAGAGATCACGAAAGATAGGAGGAGAGACGAGCGACAGTAATTCAAAAACACCTGTGCCAAACAGGCATACATGACATGATATTATGAATAATAACAATAAGGTACGGGAGAGTGATAAATGGAAGAAGGAAGAGGGGATGCTCAGGAGGATGGTCATAAAGGGATGCCAGAACAGAGTGTCCCTATGGACACATCGGAGGCCTGACAGGTGGGGGATAAGACAGTTCAGTCCGAACAAGGGAGCGAGCCAGCCAGAAAGGGAGATGGTACACAGAACCACCGGGGGCTGAACCTAAATATACCACCTCCAGACCAGACACTTATAATCTACCCTGCAAAAACACTACCGCAAGCTGTAGACCAGTATAGAATGATGGTGAGGATAGATAAAGAGGGAGAGAAGATACTGAGCTGGGTGACAAACGAAAGGGAAACAAGGAACATGAGCGATGAGATGGAAGGGGTGAGATTCACGTTGGAAACCATGCGGGACCAAACTAATACAAAAATATATGACGCACCAAGGATAACATACCTGCCAAATGAACCATAGATACTGAAGGAGAAGGAACCGAACAAAGGAGACACCTTGTACCGGGTAGAGACACCCCCCAAATCACCAAGAGCCGAAGGGATAGCAAAGGAATCAGGGATGAGTCCGTTTCTGAATAAAATGTCTCTAAAATGTCCACGTGAGGGTGATGAAGAGGAGACTGAGCAAAGGATGGTGAAAATGAGAGGTGAAGAAAAAGCAGGTTTGGGAAAAGAACCGGTAACAAAGGGGGGGATGGAGAGGAAAGGCTAGAGGAAAAGGAAAGTTGGTGAAGGGTAGGAGGAAGATAGAGCTGACAAGGAGGGTTATGGGGGGCGAAGTGGCTGAAAAACAGCGAGAGGTGGAAGTGGGCGTTCAAAAAACGGGTTCTGGTGGCTGTTCCATAATAGCCACACAAACTCAATGGCCACAATCTATTGGAATTGTCAGGGCTTGGAGTCCTCCTTGACAATTTGACAGTTGAAGGACCTCAACGGAAGGTACCAACACGAGGTGATATGCCTCACGGAAACAAAAAATAACGGTACCTTCTGCGAGCGGATAAGAAATCAAGTCGGAATGGACTGTGCATATTACATGGAACCCAGGGGCATATCGGGGGGGGGGGGGGGGGGAAATGGCGCTATGGTGGAGGGAGGAAGGTCCGAATTTTAAGTGAAACCAGAACATCATCGATACATGGGTGACATTTAAAAACAAACATGAACCGGTGTTCATAACATGGGTTCATGCGGATACGGAGGATAAGAGGAGGAGTCAGAACTTGGAGACCATTCGACACATGGGTAGGGAACGAGCAAACGCATGGGTATGTCAAGGTGATTTCAACGCGATAACACACCAACATGAAAAGGAGGGAGGTAGGTCCAAATCGCAGAGACAAATGGATGAGTTCAATGAATTCATTAATGACCTCGAAATGGAGGATATGGGAGCAAAAGGGCAGAGATTCACTTGGTGTAATAACCGAAGAGGTGAAGAGCGGGTATATGAGAGACTAGACAGAGTACTTGTGAGCAAACAGTGGGCAGGACAGTTCCAGAATGCTCAATGCCTAAACGAGGTAGCAGTGAGCTCAAACCACTCTCCAATAATACGCATGCCAGTAACGGATAGGAGGAACAGGAGGCGGGGTTTCTAGTTCGAAGAGATGTGGCTAGAAATTCTGAAGTGTAAGGAGGTCATCCGATAATCTTGGGTAGGAAACAACAGTAGGGAACATGGGAGGAGACTATGGCCAAAACTGGGGACATGTAGGAGAAACCTAAGAGTTTGGAGCAAGGAAAGATTCAGGAATAATATGAACGAGGTGAGAAGAGCCAAAGATAGGTTGCGGTTCATTGGGTAACATCAACTGATACATGAATCCAAGGAGGAAGGATAAAAGATATATTTGAAACAGAGGTCAAGAGTCAAATGGCTCAACAACGGGGATAGAAACACTATATTCTTTCACTTGATGATAAATACCCGTAGAAGGAGAAACCAAATCACTCGTCTACAAACGAGTAGAAGGGGGGTGGATGAGCAAGGAAGAGGAGATAAGTCATGAGATCTGGGACCATTTTAACCGAGCTCTGCAAACCGAAGACATAGATGCCGATGAGGAGGTTTTGGATTGCATGCCAATACACGTTAATGACGACAATCTCCCAAGGGTAGTGACAATGGAGGAAGTAAAGACTGCCACATACCAAATGGGGGGATCTAAGGCCCTGGGTCCGGATGGTTTTCCGGGGTTGTTCTATCAGAGGAACTGTGAGGTTGTGGGTTCAGATGTGTTCAATGCGGTTAAGGCCTTCCTCGAAACATGTATTTTTCCACCCTCCCTAAATCAAACCGATATCACTCTAATCCCTAAGATCCCTAGTCCTATATATGCTGCTGATTATAGACCTATTAGCTTGTGTAACTTTATTTATAAGGTTATATCGAAGGTGTTGGTCAATAGGTTGAAAGTCTACCTTACATATATGATCACCCCTTTTCAGAGTGCGTTAGTGGCAGGTCGGTTAATACAGGATAACATCATGGTGGCGCATGAGGTTTTCCACCACATGAGGGCAAGAAAGAATACAAACAAAGTGGAATGTGCGCTCAAGCTTGACATGCAAAAGGCGTATGACCGGGTAGAGTGGGACTTCCTAATCAGGAGTCTGGAGAAAAGGGGTTTTGGAGCAACGTGGGTGAACTGGATGCGAGCATGCATTACAACACCAGGAGTACTTTTTATAATAGTAATAATATCTTAAATTTTATATATACACATATTAACTAATTTATTTCTTAATTAAAAACGTTTGTCGAGTGTATAAATATAAAAAAAAAATTATTATTCATAAAATTGTGTGAAGATATATCTTAATGTACACGTACTAGGTTTAACTTAAATTTTAAGGTTTATGACGTATATTAGTATCCATATACAAATAATCTAAACAGTAGTTTAGTTTCTTTTATTTAAAAATAGTAACAATCTCTTGTATTTTAATTATACATATGATATTTTATATATTTTATTGATTGCAAAATAAATCGAGTCTATAAATAAATAAAAAACTATTTTCGTAATATTGCTAAAATTATCTTGATATTATTACAATAAGGGAAAAATATATATGAAAAAGATGTAACATGTTTGACCAAAGTGATAAAAGCGACACAATGTTTGTTTTTGATGCAATATGTTTGGCCTTGTTGGTTTTTGATGAAGTCCGCTTGTGTCCGTTAAAAATTTCCGTTAATACCGCAAATGCCTTGCACGTGACTTTTTTTACTGTGAAATTCCTCAAATATTCCTCACTTCTTCACTGCTATTATATGGTGTCTTCCCTCCATTGTTGTTCGAAGCATTCATCCGCTTTCTTCTCGAAGTGCTCCACCCCTCCACAGTTGGCATATCTTAGGGTGGAGAGCTCTGCAACCACTGCATCCAGGTGAGAAGAAATCCATGATGACGAGTTTGTCTCCTGCGTTTAGGAGGGAATCAACAAGATCTTGCGCGGAGGTCACCTTCCTCATGTTTGGCTGCAGGTTCTTCTCCCACCATTTCAGAGCGTTACGAATTCTGAGGTTCCCATTGATCTGCGTCAGATGATTCTAATTGAGAAACGTTACTATCTTCTCTTCAATAAGGATAAAGATACAAGGGGACCACAAAATACAATGGACTAAGAATACACTGTTTTTTTCTTTTGGTTGGTGATATCATACACGCAAAAATACAAATAAAATAAGGCTTTATATAAATGCTTAATGATAAAGAAATAACTTATGCAGATAAGCGATCCAGAAAAGCAGTTTACAGATAAACAAAACCATGCAGTTAGCCAAAATCAATTGGACGAAAAGGAATGGAATCACAACAAAGCAATCAAACAACGGGATGAAACAAGTAAGCATAAATTTAATGAAATCACAATCGAAATGAATGAACAGAAATGATCAAAGAATCAAAAAATAATGAAACAGACGGATCGTTAACTTGGTAGGACGATTAGTACAGATAAAAGAAAAACATGCAAACAACCCAAACAATGGAAATGATACGAGTCACAATCAAGAAATCAAAGAGCAAGATTTGAAAATGAATCAGGAATTATAGAATTAGTCATCGTCGTTAACTTTATCAGACATTCACCTGTGATCGGACAGTGAAAATGTGGGGGCCCCCACTGCTACGGTTGGCCTCAAATCGAAGATTGTAAATCGTGCTTCCAAGAAGGGCGTGTCGATTCAGTTTCAGATGGGAAGAACATAAATTGCACGACTCCGTTCGCAGCACCAGTTTGTTCGCAACAGCGGGAGGTCTTCGCTGAGGTCACGACGTCTCACAAGCGGGGAGGATTAGGGTTCCAGAAGAAGGACTTTTTGGGTAGGAACGGGTTGCACCGATTCTGGACGAGGGTAGTTTTGGTATTTTCAATTCTTGTTTTTTTAACGTTAAAAAACAAGAACACATGAGTTGCACACTTCCAATTTAAACAGATAAATTAATAGAAAAAAAAATTTCTTCAAAAACCTACAAAATGAAACATAATACATCAAAAACCCGCGGTCAAAAACAAGTTACACCAGTTACCAATTTTGGCAAACATATTACATCTTTTTCATACTTTTCCCTTACAATAAGGTATGTGATGTTGATATGTAACTGGTTGTGATAAGAGTATTATGTGATAGATTAAATGTATCTTTAATTAATCTTAAATTTATTTTAAAGAGTAAATTTCAATGTGCATACCTGATATTCATAAACTATAATATTATATATTTTAGAATTATATAAGTTTCACTTCATAAAATATATTTAAGACAAAATCATAAATATACATGACAAAAAAAATAGATATGAGTAAGGTTTTGTAACTTATCTGAAAACCCCCAACTACAATACCTGAGGAAAATACTGAACCCGAACCAGATGATACATCCTGACCATACCATACTGAACAAAAACCTCAACCTCACATATACCATTTCGAACCAAAATTCTAATCTCCTTCTCATCACATTCCTACCTGACCAACGTCTATCCCCCAACGACCAAATGATGGAAGTTATCCCTTATGAAGTTGAAAATCCTCCAGATATGCCATCACCAAATAAAGCAGTCGCGAACGAGCCTCTGATAACAGGTTTAAGTCTGATCTTAACAAAACTCTCTTTAAAAATAAGGTTGGAGGAAGCTGATTAAGAGATGCCAGTAACTAAGCGGAAAAACAATATGACAGAAGCCCTTGAAAAGAGTGGACCAATGCCGAGGAAATCCAAGTCGAGGCAAAGAAAAAATTGTAAGTTGACTCCACGGTTTGGGGTTAATGAATACACTCGATTGGAATTATCAAGGTTTTGGGTCTACCCTGACAATTCGACATCTTAAAGACCTCGCCCGGAGGTATCTTCCAGATATCATATGTCTAGCAGAAACAAAGAATGGAAGGACCTTCTCTGAACAGGTAAGGAGGCAAATATGAATGGACAATGCATTTTATGTTGAGTTGCAAGGGTTAGCAGGTGGATTGGCATTACAGTAGAAAGACGATATAAATGTTTGAATTCTTGGATTGGATCACAACATTATAGACAGTGAGGTAGAACTAAAGAACCAGCCTAGTTCCATGTAGATAACGTGGGTTTATGCTGAAACCCATAGTTATCAGAACCGGACCAGACCGGCGGTCCGACCGGGAACCGGAGCCCTGTCCGGTTTGGTTCAGTCAAAAGACCGTTTTGCAAATGAACAGTGTTTGAACAGGGTTGAACCAGACGGTTTTTGGAAAGGTAATAATATTTTCATCATTATACAAATATGCAGAAAAATAGAAAGATTCAGGAAATAAAACTTAGGATATGACTATCGTATGAAAAATAAATAAATGCATAGACAATAATGATTCATTTGGTGAATCAGAATTGCATGCATGTATATATATATATATGATAAAGGCTAACAACAAGGATTCTATGCATTACATTTCCAGTTAGCTTCTACATAGATGTTTGTAACTGGAATAAAATCACTTTTACTTCATTTTTTTTTTCCTACTCTCTATAATAATAATCCCCTCTTTTTGAACTTTGATCGGCCAATGTATTACAAGAAGAGAAAAATAAAAGAATGGGGCGCATGTGATGACTTTAACACTTCATCATAAAATGCCCAGTAATCCAACCATTCGGATAAGCCCCTAGATTATGGGCTAAAAAGGAAAAGCTAAGTATATCATATATGTTCCAGTTTTACCTTTAAAAACCTAATTGGTTAAACCGGTTCACTTGTTTTGTGTGTTGTGTTTGAGAATTGAGAGTAATGTGGGTTTGAAATTGAAACTATGTAGTTTGTGTGTTTGTGAGACTATGTAGTTTGAGGTAATTATATTTGTGTTTGAGACTATGTATGTATTTTAAGTTTGCAGATTATTTTTTCCACTGTGAACAGTGAACCGCACACTGAACCGGGTTGGATCGGGTTGGACCGGACGAACCCTGAACCGGACCCCTCACCGGTTCAATGGTCGGTCCGGTCCTGATAACTATGCTGAAACCAACTTTAGACGAAGATTATGATTATGGGATACACATCAAAATCTTGGTATAGGGAGAATAAACGGATGGATATCGTTGAAATCTTGGTATAGGGAGATTAAACACATGGATACACATCAATGAAATCGTTTCTTATCAAGAGAAGGAAGGTGGTAGAAGCAAATCACAACGACAAATTGATGCCTTCAATTCAATGATTGAGCATATTCAAATGGAGGATTTGGGCTCAAATGGCCAACCATATGCATGGTCTAATAATTGAAGGGGAAATGAAAGAGTCCATGAAAGACTTGATTGTGTTCTTATAAACTCGAGTTGGGAAACAAACTACCCAGGAGCAGTATGTATAAATGAGTTGGCCAATGGCTCAGATCACTCACCTTTGGAAATTCTTACTGAAGGAGAACCTATGTGGGTTGAGGGTGGAGCGCACCAAAATCGTGTTGTACGAAGCCAGAGCGTCTACCACGATGAAGGTGACATCGATTGTCAGCGCCTTCCATCATTCACCAATGTATACGGGTAGGGTGATGGCCTATACTGGGTACGTAGCGTTTGAAGCGAAACCCATCATGAGAAAGTTCACCTTCTTCAGGTCATTTTACGACTTGCGCATCTTCTTCAACGCCTCGATAAAGAGTACTCCTGTTGAACTTCCCGAGTCAATCAACACTCGCTTCATGTCATATCTGTCGATTTCAGTGGTAGTCACCAACGCATCTATGTGTGGGCACGTGACGTGCTCCATGTCGTCTTCCGAGAAGGAGATTACGACATCCCCCTCCTCTCTCGAACACTTTCCTGCCTTATTCATTCCCGCGATTTGGGCCGCATAGACTTCACGAGCGGCACCCGTTTCTCCTCCTGGAGCGAAGCCACCACTTATGACGTTGAGAGTGCCTTTTTTTGCCCTTGAAGGCCCGTTCCATCATATAGGCAACGGTGACATCCAGTATCTCGAGAGCGAACGGGTGTGATGCTCTGTCGCGAAGATGAGACATGACTCCACTCTTCTACTATTTGTCCTTTAGGACGACAAACTCCTGGATTTCCTCCCTAGTCATCGAACCAGGGGGAAGAGCTATTGTCATCCCTGTTGACGGTAGGATGGCGCTCACAGGGAGCTGGGCTGGTCGGGGCGGCGCTTGCTGAGTCTGGGGCCGAGATGTAGCTTCCTCCACCCTGACCGTGTTTGTATGTCGGGACACTCCGGCGGCTGCTCGCTCCTCCCTTCTCTCGAGGAGCTAATCTAATGTTGTCATGAAGGCAGGCGTCAATATCATCTCTGGGGTCACCTCCACCCCGGGAGGTGCCTTTCCTGAGGACGTTATGTATGACTCGGCTGGTCTAGGCGCCTTAGGTTCGGGCCCATTCATACGTTCGACTAGAGCTGCTGCCTAAGGCATGGACGACACCTGATAGGTTGGCGTGTCAGAGGTTTGTCTCCTGTTGTCTTGCTGGTAGAGGCAAATATGCTGAGGCCCCTAGGTGCCGCTGAAGGTGGTGAAGGGAGTTGTTTTCTGTCGCTTCAAGGTGACTACTCTTCGCTCTAGTGTTGGGGGGGGATCCATGACTGGCTGAAGGTCCCCATAGACGGTGCCTGATGTTGGATCACGTACTTTGGTGGTACTCGGTTCGGAACGTTCCGACCCGGTCTCCTTGCTGGTCCAATGACCTGCACGGAAGGAAAGCCCGGGGAGTTCCCATTGTTTCCCTTCCGACGATCAAGTAAGTCAAAGGTTCATTTGGGAGGAGTAAATGCAGGAGAGTAGGGAGATTGAGAGTAGTAAATGGAGCATTAAGTTCAAAAAAGAGGTGTGTGAGGATATTTATAACCGTCACCCCTAACCTGATTCGGAACCTCTGTGCCAAGATTTATTTCCAATCAAGAAGCTGTCTTCCCCCCTTAGCTCCGAGCAATTAATGCGGTAGGCCTACCGAATGCTGCCAGCCAATTGCAAGCCACCCCCCAGCAGTACCATGCAATACCGAATGGAACAGGACTTTAGCAACAAAAAACCGAAACCCTAAATTAGTTTCATCTGTGAACTGATTTTCCTTTTTTTTTTTTTCCTGATTGCAGGAGGTGGTGGCGATGTGACGACGATTGGACCACGGAGAGGATGACAAGTCCTCAAGCTGATTCTAGAGACCAAAACAGAACCCGGGACGTCCTAGACCTGAGCTCGAACCCGAGCCAAGGGAGAGCGATCGGTATGTCGGTAAGATTATCTACCAAAAGCCAGTAAAGATGAATGTGATATATAATGTGCTGGATCAGTCTTTGGCTAGATTTAGTGCCATTAAGATTTCAGAAACTGCCCCGGGGATATTAAAATTTGATTTTGATAGAGATGAGGATAGAATCAAGATAATAGACATGTCACCTTGGGCGATCAATGGGAACATCCTTAGTATCAAACACTGGGATCCGAGTATAGGCTTGAATGAGGTGGATTTCAATAAGGTTACGTTCTGGGTACAGATCCACGACCTAGGTTATAAAAAAATCAGCACAAGTAATGCTAGGAAAATGGGGGATAGAATTGGTTGGTGCATTGAAGTGGAACCTAATGCAGCCCTAACGAAGAGGAGTTTTATGCGGTTGAAAGTGTAAGTCGAGGTGAACAAACCTCTTATGGCGGGTTTTTGGCGGACGAACTCCCAAAGATCAGAAAAATGGGCTACAATCAAATATGAGCGCCTCTCCGACTTTTGCTACGGGTGCGGGACCTTGGGCCATACCACCCAAACATGTAAGGAGGAGGTCAAGCAATCAGAAACTAACCCACTAGCACCAGCGTACGGACCATGGCGAATAGGGACTAGACCGAAGTCCATGGTGTCGAAAGATAGCCCAACAGGGGTGGATGGACACCGAACTCCGGGGACGAAGGCAGGGGTAAAGAAGACATGGTAAGAAATCATGACGGAGGCGAGGAACGAGGAAAGAAGTAGGCACTCGGTCCCAAACAAGGAGGACCTAGGCTGAACCGACCACAATGACAAGGACACAAAGAAGGAACGGGCGTAGGAGGGTTATGGAAGTAGACATGGATACACACAGAGCTGCCACTGAAGAAAACCCGAGAGGGGAGACAAGCAGGAATGCAATGCTTGACCCAACGGCCCACCTGCAGACAATCTGATGATCACCCACCCACCGAACCAAACCCACCCACATACCGGCCGAAAAAACCTACACATGACCTTCCAACCAACATGGTCCCAAAACATATACCACAAGCCTTCCAGAAACGACCTAACCCACACCACTACCATATACAGTTACCACCGCATATTAACCCACAACCCCATCCCAAACATCCCTCCAAGGATTACCCAATTACCATATGCAACCGATAACCCACCACTCCCAAACCACCCACCCTTAACCCAACCATAAACCGTCGAACCCCCCGATACACCACCAAAGACACCAACCATCGAACACCAACCCATGGTATCGGGCCTCAGCCCGTTCATTAACCATATAATAATCAAACGGACACACACAGAGGATGACGACGAAGTGCACCGAACGAAGAAAATGCGGACTGAGCAGTGCATCACTCAGCAAGGCAGCACTGAGGTTAAACCGAAAGGTAAGAAGTTGAGCCCGAAGAGAAAGGTGGCTCGTGGAAAGATGGCTCGAAAAAAGAAGGAGGCAACCCGTCATGCAGGGGCTGCGAATGGAGAGACAATAAGTACGGAAGACACGGGTTGTGGTGGCTGTCATGAAACAGTCACACAGCCCCTAATGAGTGTACTCGCATGGAATTGTCAATGTTTGAGGTCTAGAAGACCTCAAGAGGAGGTATAGAACGAGCATTATATTTCTCATCGGGCGGACTAGCGTTGTGGTGGGATGATGTTGCGGTAGTCACGATTTCTCATGAAAGCCATAACATCGTTGATTGCGAAGTGACAATAAAAAATCATAAGGAACCGAGCCTTATTACATGGGTGTACGCCGATACGGACGAGCAACGGAAAGTGGCAAACTCGAAAACACTAAGGAGCATAGGGGCGGGCCGAAGAAACAAATGGATCATAATAGGGGATTTCAATACCATAATCCAACCACACGAAAAAGAAGGGGGTCAGACAAATCCACAAACACAAATGGATGTGTTCAATAAACTCATGGAGGACATTCAGGTAGAAGACATGAGATCAAAGGGCCAACTCTACACATGGTGCAACAACAGGAGCGGAGCGGATCACATAAGCCAAAGGTTGGACCGAGCCCTCATAAACTCAAAATGGGCGAGTGAATACCTGAGGAGCCGATGTATCAACGAACTAGCCTTCGGTTCAGATCACACTCCACTTATAATCCAACTAGCCGAAGCAAAGAAGAGTAGCACAAGACGATTCAAATTCGAGGAAATGTGGTTGGAAGACCCGAGATTCAAGGAAGTGATACGAGATGCATGGCTATCAACCCCAATGATCACCGACGGCAAATGGTTAGCCCAAACAATGAACAAGTGCCGAAGGAAATTGAAACAATACAGCAAAGGGCAATATGGCAACAATGCAATGATTTTGGCCGAACTAAAGAACCAACTCAAGACACAAACCAGGCCGAATATGAACCAAGACGAGGTGGAGGAGGAGAGGAGGTTAAAGGCTCGGATTAAGGAAATAGGGAAAAGAGATGAACTCTATTGGAAACAACGATCAAGAGTCAAATGGCTAACGGAGGGTGACCGTAATACCAACTTCTTCCACCTCACAACGTCATCGAGGAGAAGAAGAAACAACATATGCCGAATAAGAGATAGAGATGGACGATGGATCACCCACGAAACTGACATAGCGAAGGAAATGAGGCAATATTTTGGTGAGATTTTCACCTCCGAGGGGAATAATCCAAACGGTGACATCTTAGAGTGTGTCCCACACCAAGTAATAACGAGAATGAACCAAGAGCTTACAAGGCCAGTATCGGATCAGGAGGTTAAGGCGGCGACATATCAAATGGGTGGGTCTAGGGCACCAGGTCCGGACGGGTTCCTAGGTCTGTTTTATCAAAGGAATTGGCACACTGTGAGGGCCAACCGTCATCACCGCAGTCAAAGCCTTCTTCATATCAGGTACACTTCATAAACCTATAAACCAAACAGATGTAGTCCTCATTCCAAAAGATCAGAACCCTATATCGCCTACTGATTTTAGACCGATAAGTTGAAGCAACTTCTTGTACAAGATTATATCAAAAGTAATGGTGAATAGACTGAAAACCTATTTACCAGAACTTATCACCCCCTATCAGATTGTATTTGTGGCAGGTCGAGCAATACAGGACAACATATTAGTGGCGCATGAAGCGTTCCACTACTTAAAATCCCAAAAACAAACGAGCAAGGTGGAATGTGCACTAAAGGTAGACATGCAAAAAGCATATGACCGGGTGGAATGGGATTTATTGATAGCTAGCCTAAGGAAAAGAGGCTTCGCGGAACAATGACTCAAATGGATCAAGGAATGCATTGAAACAACAACATACAAAGTGCTAGTTAATAGTAAGAGGTCCACGACAATTCGACCGACACGAGGAATCCGACAAGGTGATCCCCTATCACCGTACTTGTTTATCCTTCTGGCTGATGTGTTGTCAATAAACATAAAACAGGAGACGAAGCAAGGAAAACTTGTCGGATAGCACTAGGGAGGAGATGCCCCGAGCTCCACCATATGCTCTTTGCGGATGACTCCCTTTTCATCCTAAAACGGACGGCCACAAATGCCCGTCGCCTTAAGGAGATACTAGAAGCATATTGCCAAGCATCGGGCCAAAGGATCAATGAAGCGAAATCAACTCTCTATTTTAATAGAGGGACCGAACATGCCAAGATGCGAGAGGTGGAGGAGATGTTGAACATAAAGAGCACAAGTGACCCAGAGAAGTATTTGGGACTACCAACAACATGTGGAAGATTGAGAAAGGAAGCAATGGGGTACCTAAAAAACAAGATTTGTGACAAACTAGCGGGTTGGAGGCCAAAGACACTAAACCAGGTCGGAAAGGAAGTGTTGATCAAGGCAGTAATAACGGTGATACCCACATATGTAATGAGCATTTTCAACCTAACCAAGACATGGTGCTCGAAGTTCAACTCACGAATAGCGGATTTCTTGTGGGGCATGTTGGGTATCGATATTGACAGCCCAATAAGGAAAAAGGCCTTATGGCCCAATAACCCTGGAGGGGGTAAACCCAAGATATTCGAACTGGATCAACTCAAGTACAAGTCAACTTGGCCCACCATAGGGTGGCCCAAGATCGAGCCCAAAGACGATATGAACGCCAAAGGCTCCTCAGACTACTCGCCATCCTTCACCAAGCCGTGACCTCTCAATGCTCGCCATGGGAGTGCTCGCCCCGAAGAGAGCCTTGCCTATCTCCTCTGGTCCCACTAACCGTTAAAAAGGAAGTGGCCACGATATCCCGCGTATCTCGGTCACATATTCACTAAAGATTAGATATGGTAATTGCAATATCTCGCAGTAACTGCCATATTTTATAATCCGAATCTTCAGCAACACAATATACACTAAGATATTCAGTTGCCTCATACGGTTTGATCTCTCTTACTCTATAAATACCTTTGCTTTACATACGTTCCTTACGTTTTGAGATATAAGCACACATATACTCATTTAAGCATCGAAGAGGGACCCAGAGACACCCCCTCTGTTACGCTCCCCTACTTGCAGGTTCACCGGAGTTGAAGCAGAGGCACCATCCAACCTTCGTCTGGCATTTAATTCACTGCCAGGTCAGCAATCAGGATTTCACGATCCAACATTTGGCGCCGTCTGTGGGAACCGAGCAATTCAGCCATGAGAACTCGATCCCAAAACAATCGTCGGAACCAGACTCGCGAGCGATCCTCAGACAGCTCTGATTCCGCTGCCGTTTCACCGCTTCAACAAGAGCCTGCCAGCCCCCAATGTCATTCCTCCAAGGACGGCCCGAGAGCACGTCGGTAATTCCAGACCGACCCCAGCTGCTAACCAAAACGGAGCTCCAGCACCGCAGTCCGTTCACATCGTCGGGGAGGACATCCATTTAACCCCGGAGATGATTTCACTGCTGGAGGCCATCCTAGGACAGGCTCGCCGTCAAGCCCCTGCTCATCAAGAAAACAATCCCCCTGCTTCTCAGGGAAACAACCGCCCTGCTGCCACAGGGCCCTTGCCTTCTGAAACCGCAAATCCTGGCACAACCGCGCCTCAGGAGGATCAGGAGATGACATCAGGACAACAGTCCATACCTCTGACATACACCAAGGAGCCAGCGGCTGCGTACACTGCCAACCCTTCCGGTCCTCCTCCACCAGGGATCTCGCCCAGATACTGCACTATGGACCAGATGGACGACCTCCTCAACAAGAGGCCTACCACGCCCTTCATGAGGATGCACTACACAGTTTCACCGACCTAAACCGAAGGGCACGCCCAAACTTATCCAAGGTATGGTCTCGACTTTGGGTCTCACGTGTTTGTCCCAAGATTAAGGCCTTCATGTGGAGACTTACTTCAGATAATCTTCCCACGGGTGAGATATTGAGTAGAAGAGGCCTTCATCTTTCGTTATTATGTGTTTCTTGTGGCCTCGAGGAGTCGCGGGAACACCTTTTGTTTGGGTGCCCTTGGAGGTGTAACGAGGTAAATGCGCTCATTGCAAAGTTCTGGTGGGGGTCTAGTCATGAATCCAGAAAGATCCATTGGAGAAGTTGGCCAACCATGAAAACATCAAAGAAGGAAGGAGGTTATGGTTTCAGGGAGATGCACTCGTTCAATAGGGCTATTCTTGCGAACATGGCGGCTCGGATTATGGACGAACCTCAGGCATTATGGGTACGGGTGCTCAAAGGTATCTATTTCCTTAATGTATCATTCATGCAGGCGTCTTAAGGAGGCCGACCCTCGTGGGCTTGGTCTAGTATCCTTGAGGGCCGGAACGTTATTCGGGCAAAGGGGCAATGGGTTCTTGGAGATGGCAGCTCCATTCGACCTTTCTTAGATGCTTGGGTACCGCTTCGGGGAGGGGCATTGCTTCGGCCGAGAGCTGCAGGCCCACTCTTGGACTCGACGAGAGTGGACGAGTGGATCGACAGGGATACCCTTTCTTGGCGTGAGGATTCGGTCAGGCACATGGTCACCCCCGACGAGGTTGAAGAGGTTCTTAATGTCTCTATCCCGATCGTACCTACCCCAGACAGGTGGAGGTGGCCACACACGACGAATGGGTCGGTCTCGGTTAGATCGGCTTACCACGCCCTTCATGAGGATGCACTACACAGTTTCACCGACCTAAACCGAAGGGCACGCCTGAACTTATCCAAGGTATGGTCTCGGCTTTGGGTCTCACGTGTTTGGCCCAAGATTAAAGCCTTCATGTGGAGACTTGCTTCGGATTCTCTTCCCACGGGTGAGAGCTTGAGTAGAAGGTGCCTTCATCTTTCGTCATTATGTGTTTCTTGTGGCCTCGAGGAGTTGCGGGAACACCTTTTGTTTGGGTGCCCTTGGAAACTCCAGATTTGGAGTCATTTTGCACGGTTGGACTTGTTTAGTTGTGGATTAAACTCAGTGGATGAGTGCCTCTTGGTTGCTGCGGCTGGATCGGGGCTGAACCGAGCTGACCGTGATAAATTTTGGGCCCGTTTTATGATCGTGTGTTGGACGATATGGAAAGCCAGGTGTAAATTGTTGTTCGAGAATAGGTAACCGCATGTTATGACCATTTTGCAGGAGATATCTCGGACCGAACTCGAGATTGCATCACCATCGGAAGCTACACGAGACAGCTCAGCCGAGCAACTTTCGACATTCGCCGCATGGAAGAGACCACCCATCGGAACCATCAAGATCAACTGCGATGCCACTTGGACATCATCGACAAATGCGGGAGCGATTGGAGTCATTGTTAGGGACTCCTCGGGGTCGGTTGTTGGGGGCTACCATGCTATCAAGCCGTCGGCTTCTGTGGACGAGGCGGAGGCGGAGGCGGCCCTTGCCGCGGTTAGAGTCGCCTTTCATCACCATTGGTCACCGGTTATTTTCGAGTCGGACTCCTCTCATGTAATAGACCATTTATTAGGTGTTCATTTCGCATGTAGAATTGCACCAATTTTGTTAAACGTTACCGCCTTATCTTCTATGATTCAGGCGGCAACGTGGGTGCACATTCCCCGATTCGCTAACGCTGGTGCGGATTGGATTGCGAAAACTGCTTTGCTCGGGTTGTGCCCTCAGTGTTTGCGTTTATGGATCAAAGATCAAACTAAGCATGGAGAAGAAATGGAGAAATTAGGTCAAGCGTGAAGAAGAAAGGAAGAGTTCTGATTTCATCAACCAAATCACGATACCTTACACTGTTCAGACACTTAGCATATAAAGAGAAAACAACTTATCCGAAATTGCTCTTAAGTCCCTAATCATAAATTACAACTGAATCCTTAATCTAATGCTATGACCGAATGTGATCTTTCAGCTTTGTCTTGATGGACAAGATACACCAATATTCCCCCATGAAGTTTGGATTTGAAGAACCTTGATCTGCAGTATTGAGAAGATAGCAAGTCTGCAAATGTGGTGACAGGTTTCCAACCAAACCGAAAAACAGCTATACCTATCACAGTAAGTAATATCTGTTCTACCAGTTTATAACTGCCCCGATATGAAGATAGATTAGTAGACAGCTGGGACTGAAACCAAGATAGCAGTAACCGAGCAAAAAACTTAACATAGGTGACAGAGAGGTTTGAGCCTCTGTCTTACCAGTGTGATTGGAAGGTTTTGGCCTTCATCTTTTTATTCTCAAAAGTGCACACATGGAGTTACTTGAATGTTGTCTCCATAGCTGTGCAACACTTTATTTTTGAAATTAAACCACACCCTATTTCACCTACTGTGATTGGAAGGTTTTGGCCTTCATCTTGAAGCCCTCAAGAGTGTACCAAAACGGTACTCAACTCTATTTTTGGACACAAATCACAGATAACATACCACAGTTATTTTTTTTGTTTTTGAAAAAAAACATAATCAGACGAATACAGATCATGACCAGCTGAGCTACTTACGTCATTTCATGAAAGCCTAGGGCATATATAAGTAGATAAACAGCTAGAACATATATAAACATTTAAAGGAGAGGATAACTAACCCTCGGTATGAGATGGAAATCAGTCACGACAGATGAGGCTGGCAGATCTCACAATGCTTAGACCAAGGACTACAAACATAAAATCAGTAGAGGAATATAAGCTACAAGATATTGGGATTCAGTTTTGGAAGCTTAGCTTTGAGTCGGACGAGGTGGTGACAGACTCAGAATTTGAGCTGTCTTGTAGATACGAATCAACATCAGTGAGATCCTGAATGGTTGTGACACCAAGTTTCTTTCTAAAAGGGACAAATTGCTTCTCCGTAAGCGGTTTTGTTAGGATGTCCGCAAGTTGTTCAGCTGCTGGAACAAAGTTGATTAACACTTGTCCAGCAGCAACTTTCTCACGAATGAAGCATATGTCGATTTCGACATGCTTCATTTTTGAGTGTTGTACTGGATTTTCAGTGAGAGCTACTGCACTACTATTGTCAGTCCAGATTATAGGAGTAGTAGCAATATTAATCTTTAGCTCAGAAAGTAGGGAAGTAACCCACAGTACCTCACAGATGGCATTTGCGATGGCGCGATATTCCGCTTCAGCAGACGACCTGGCCACTACAGGTTGTGTCTTCGAGCTCCAGACCACGGGGTTCCCATTGAGGAGTAGGTAGTGTCCGAAGATGGACCTACGATCGGATGCATCACCACCCCAGTCTGCATCCAAATAAGACATTAAAACAACATCATTACTCGAAACAGCATTATCAACTTTAAACATTAAGCCATGATTAAGAGAACCCTTCAGGTATCTAATAATCCGAATTACAGCTTTCCAATGAGATAAGTGCGGATTTTGCACTAAGTCTATTGACAACAAAGTGTATATCAGGGCGAGTAATGCAAATGTGTTGCAGTGCCCCAATTGTGCTTCTATAAAGAAGACCATCAGAAAAGTGTTCTTGGTCGAGAATCATACCTGTTTTGGTCATGCACTTACCTGTCATCGGAGTTGGGAGAGTCTCGGCGTTGGATAAGCCAGTTTTGCCGAGGAGCTCCGTGATGTATTTCCTTTGACTGAGAAGGAGGGAGTCTTTGGTGCGTTGCACCTCCATTCCAAGAAAGTGATTTAAGACCCCTAGGTCCTTGAGCTGAAAGAAGGAGGAGTCTAAAGGAAGGAAAAAAGGAGTAGATGTTATCGTGTTTTTAACTGCAGCTGAGTTAAGGAATGAACCAGACTTATCTGCAAACGGGAAAATAGATTCATGGAAGGTGACATGTCTAGAAATATAGACACGGCCAGACGCATCTAAACACCTATACCCGTGATAGGACGAACAGTATCCAAGAAACACACAAGGAACATATCTAAAATCAAGCTTATGTGAGTTATAGGCACGAAGATGAGGAAAGCAAAGGCAACCGAACACACGTAAAAACCAATAATCAGGTGCTGATTTGAAAAGACATTCATGGGGTGAGACATTATCTAACACACGAGTAGGCAATCTGTTTAACAGAAAAACTGCAGTAAAAAAGGCATCACTCCAATAGTGAAGAGGCATGGAAGCTTGAGACATTAAAGTGAGTCCAAGTTCCACAATATGCCGGTGTTTCCTCTCGACAATACCATTTTGCTCGGAGGTGTGAGGGCAGGTAAATCCTATGAAGGATACCGAGCTGCTGAAGATATGATGAGAGGGGCTTAAATTCAGCCCCTCCATCTGTTTGAACAGCCTTGAGGGTGCAGCCAAGCTGCTTTTCCGCAGCTCTATGGAATTGAACAAACGAGTGAGTGGCCTCACTCTTGGTCTTAAGAAAGTACATCCATATGTATAGACTATGAACATCGACGATGCTCATGTAATATCGATTACCAATGGATATGTAGGGGGCCGGACCCCAAAGGTCCACCTCTACAAGTTCAAGGGGCGAAGCATAGACAGAATTCGAAGAATGAAAAGGCAATTTTTTACTTTTACCTATTGCACATGCAACACAATCATGATTGGAATTAGAAACTGCAATTTATTAATTCGTAAGATATGCGACAAAAGTTGTGAGGACGGGTGACCCAACCTCATATGCCACACATTGGACTCTAACTTACTCTGAGAAGTAAGGCAATAACTATCAGAACCTATCCTAGAACAATTACTGACACTTGACACTGAAGGAAGAAGTCTTTCTAACTTGGCTAAATCAATGCTGTAGAGACCATCACACTCATCTCCATACAGAAGAACCTGATGGGTTGTGGCATCCCGAATAACACACCGAGAGGGGTGAAATTCGAAGTATACCTGATTATCCTTGGTGAACTGCGAAACGGAAACCAAATTTTAGTGACCTTAGGAGCATATAAGGCATTTTTAAGTAGCAAGGATCTATTGGAAGTATGAATAGCTGAATTAGTAATATCAGAAATAGAAAGGGAAGAGCCATTACCAACAGTTATCTTACCTGGACCATGGTATGGGATAGTGTCCGAAGAGGAGGCTGTGTTCGTTAGGTGATTTGTGGCACCCGAGTCCGGGTACCAAGTCATTGGCTGAGCAGCTGCCTGGGTTGCAGAAGGGGTCGAAATCTGGATCGGTAGAGGAGTAGGACCAGTTGCAGGGTAACCCGGGTGACCAACTGGAGTAGGCACAGCACCAAGGGGTAAATGATGGTAAGGCTGCATGGGTGTGTTGGGATATGCAGTAAGGGCAGCCATCGGAGGTGCAACACCAAGGGGTGCAAGATGCTGTGGGACAGGTGTGGAGGCTGTATATGTGTAAGCTGAAGCAGAGTAGGGCGAAGTGACATGGAAGGGATGCATATGTGTAATCGGAGCATTAGGGGTCACATTGGGTGATACTGCATTGCTTTGCTCAAACCAGTTGTTAGTACACATAATAGCATTAAAGCCCCCCGAACCCCCACCATTCGGATCAGTCAACCCCACAAAGTTCATATTAAAGCGTTGAAAGCAACGGTGAACAAGGTGACCGATCTTACCGCATAGTTGGCACTGAGGTTTGTTTCCCCCAGAGTTGCGACCACGACCCCTACCCCTACCCATGTAAGGTGGAGAGGGTGTGAGCTGTTGAGGAGGACCAGATTATCCAGGTCTAACAGCTGAATTTTGTGGACCCGGGTCTGCAGGCTGAGATATTAAGTTTGGGTTGGCAGAGCCATCATGGTGCCGACTAGGATCAGGGGTAGGAGTAGCAGCTGTGGGAATCATAGAACGAGCAACAAGATTAGCAGCAGGGGGTATATCAAATAGGAGGTCTCTTTGTCTAGTTTCAGCATCCAATAGCACCGAGCAAACCGAGGTAATGTCATATGGGTTTCTACTGGCGTGTATGACAGCAGCAACATGGTCAAATTGACCCTTCACACCGTTTAAAATGATGGAGATTTGCTGAATCTCCTCAATGGGATGACCACAGCTAGCGAGACTATCACACGTTGTTTGTATATCCGTGAGATAGTCACGCATGGGCTGATGTGGTAGCTTGCGAATCTTGAGCTGATCATACAAGATCATAATTCGTGTGGTTGATGATGAAGAAAAAACTTGATGAAGTTTTTGCCATATGGCACAAGCAGTCATACACCCTAGAAGACAACGATTAACAGGAGGAGATATTGAAGCTAAAAGACAAGAAGCTAAAGAACTAACACGTTGAATGAACTTAGGATATTCATGATTCTCTACATTGTTACCAGCTGCATCCACAATAAACTGTGGTACAACAATGGTACCAAAGAGATGAGCTTTAAGATTGAAGCCCCTCACCGTGAGCAAGACTTGCTGCTTCCAAGATTGGAAGTTCTCGTCACCGATAAGCAACGAGATTTTCTTAATTGAAAAAATAGGTGAGGAGTCATCCATCTTAGCAGCAGAAACGAAGGAACAAACAAGGTGCAATACCAGAAATAAAGGACAAGCAGAACAGAGATAACAAAAATAAGGAATCAGCCGAAACAGAAACAGGAACAAAGAAACACCAGGTACAATACCAGAAGCTTAAGATAAAGTAGATAAGCAGCACATCAGAATAGCATGAATAACATAAGTAAAGATGAACAAAATAAAGGAACAACTAGGTATTTTATCAAGCACAAGGAGGGCACACATAGCAGCCGCAGCTTCTCACTTCATGATAGAGGGAATGAAGGACAGCAACATCAGTGAAGTGAGGAGAATCATAACACAGAGCAGCATATAGAAGAATCAAAGTAAAAGACATGGCTGGAAATCATTGATTGATTTCAACCAAAGCAACACAGGAACAAGAACAGCGGAAGAACAAGCATGAAAATGATTAATCAAACGAGCCCAGCTTGCTAAGGAGCAAGAGCAGCTCTGATACCATGTTTGCGTTTATGGATCAAAGATCAAACGAAGCATGGAGAAGAAATGGAGAAATTAGGTCAAGCGTGAAGAAGAAAGGAAGAGTTCTGATTTCATCAACCAAATCACGATACCTTACACTGTTCAGACACTTAGCTCTTAAGTCCCTAATCATAAATTACAACTGAATCCTTAATCTAATGCTATGACCGAATGTGATCCTTCAGCTTTGTCTTGATGGACATGATACACCAATACTCAGGATTGGGTGCTTGCACCCCCAACCCCGCTTCTTAGATGTATTTTCTTGGACAACATTTTGTTTGCGAACGCTTGACCGGTATTGCAATGTTATGGATCTTGTTATCGACCAAAAAAAAACAAGAGGCTCCAAGAAGACGACTGACAGTCGTAGCTCCCTTCAAGGAGCAGTCTGCTCATCCCTTTTCCGACGAGCTCGTCGCAATCAAGATCCCTAAAGACGTAGTTGCTCGGGCCATACCTGAGTACAGTGGTGGAGGAGATCCCACCATACACGTCAACAAACACGAGGCTTCTCTCCTGGGTAAGTCAAATGATCCTAATCACTTGGCTTTACTATTTCCATCCACTCTTTCAGGTTTGGCTTCGTCCTAGTTCTTCGGCCTCCTGCAGGATCCATAGGAACTTGGGCGGAATTAAGGAGCAAGTTCCTGGAGAGGTATATGGCCAAACGCCAACTAATGAAAAGCGTGGTCGCCCTGGATGCGGTCAAGCAGCAGCCTGGAGAGTCGCTGTCCAATATTTACGGGCGTTTCCATCAGAACGTCACGGAGATAGATCGCCGAATCTCGGATGGGAAATCATTCGAGCATTTTACAGAGGTTTGGATGTGGCCAACAAGGCCTCGAGGAAGCTGCGAAACAGCTACCACGTGAAGGAGATCGAAACGTTGGAGGAGCTGGCGTCCAAAGCAAAAGGTTTCATAGACCTTGAAAGGGCGAACACAGAGGCTAACTTCCTGACGACCTCGTTAAGGGTAATTCCTGAGCCCCGACGTGAGGGTAAGAAGGAGGTAAAAAAGGAGAAGAAAGGAAGAGACAGCAGGCCTTGAGTACTTTACGCCTTTAAATAGGCAGATCTCAGCGGTACTAGTCGAGATGGAGAGGGGATCCTTGACAAGGTCACCGATACCTCGTCGGGGTGGTCAGCCCATGGGAAAAGACGTCGAGAGCTATTGCAGATACCACAAGTGCAAGGGCCACAAGACGGATGACTGCCGCATTCTGAAGAGGGACATAGAGAAGCTGATTCAGGGGGGAATGTTGAAGGAATTTGTGGCAGGGCGAGACCGAAGTCGAACTCCCCCTAGGAGACATCGTTCGCCAGCTCCTGCTGAACAAACTGATCCATCTGGCAGCAAGAGGAGAGTAAATTTGATTGCAGGAGGATTCGGTGCAGGCGTCGAGGGGTCGCACGCCAGGGAGGTCTACGCCACTCAGATCTCCAAAGCAGTTCAGTTGGGAAAGCGGCCCTGACCTGAAGAGAACATTGTCATCTCATTCTCTGAATATGATTTGGCACATGTCACCACCCCCACAACGATGCTTTGGTTATCACAGCAGATATTGACGGCTGTGACGTTGCAAGGATTCTGGTCGACGGAGGCAGCTCGACAGACATCCTATTCCTGGACGCTTTTGAGAAGATGGGCAGGTCCAAGCGTGACATAAAGAGGGTCGACTTTCCGCTGATTGGGTCTGCGGGAAGGAAAACTTATCCACTGGGGGCGATAACCATGCCAGTGATTTTTGGCGAGGGATGGAAGAGCATCAAGGTCTCGGTCACTTTCCTGGTGGTCGATTCACCTACCTCCTACAACACCATCCTAGGGAGGACCACGATCAATCCAAACAAGATTGTGACCTCCACGGTCCATCAGAAGATGAAGTTCCCCACTCCCAACGGGATCAGAGAAGTACTCGATGACCAGCATTCCTCGCGGCAATGCTATGTGAACTGTTTACGCAGGAAGAACCAAGGGGAGGCCCTCGCCATCGAAACAGAGGCCGACCCTCGCGAGGATTTGGCTCAGCCATCACCCAAGGAGGAATTGGAAGAGGTCGATGGCCCAGACAAGAAGGTGCGCATTGGGACCACCTTAAAATAAGATCAGAAGGAGGCCATGACCGCCCTCCTCAAGAAATTTAAAGAGCTCTTCGCCTGGCAGCCGACTGACATGCTGGGAATTAGCACATATATCATCTCCCATGAGCTCAGGATAGACCCTTCCATTAAGTCGATCGCCCTAAAAATAAGATCGTTCGGGACGGACAAGCGCTTGGCGATCAGACAGGAAGTTGGTAGATTGATTGAGGCCGACTTCGTCAGAGAGGTGAGATTCCAGAGCTGGGTCGCCAACCCAGTTTTGGTCAAGAAATCGAATGGCAAGTGGAGGATGTGCGTCGACTTCCGCGACTTGAACAAGGCTTGCCCCAAGGACTCATATCCCCTGCCTAGGATTGATCAGCTCGTCGATGCTACCTCTGGTCATGAGATGCTGAGCTTCATGGACGCCTATTCAGGCTACAACCAGATCAGAATGCATCCAGGCGATGAGGCTCACACCGCTTTCTATGCCGACGGGGACATTCTGTGCTATAAGGTGATGCCCTTCGGTCTCATCAATGCCGGGGCGACTTATCAGCGGATGGTGAACCGCCTGTTTCGGGACATGCTGGGAAGGAACATGGAGGCTTATGTGGACGATATGCTCGTCAAAACCATCAAGGCCAATCCACACACAACAGATCTCCGCGAAGCTTTCGAATGCGGAGGCACAACGTTCGCTTTAACCCTGCAAAGTGCGCCTTTGGAGTCAAGTCCGACAAATTTCTGGGTTTCATGGTCAGCGAAAGGGGCATCGAAGCAAATCCAGAAAAGCTGAAGGCCATAGAGGAGATGACGTCGCCAACCTGCCACAAGGAGGTCCAATGCCTGAATGGACGCCTAGCTGCTCTAAACCGCTTCCTCTCCAAGGCGAGCGACAGGTCCCTCCCATTTTTCAAAACTCTGAGGGCCAACCGCAAGTTCGAGTGGACGCCAGACTGTGAGGAGGCATTCCAATCCTTGAAGAGGCATATCCAAACACTCCCAGCGCTGGCGAAACCCGTTCCAGGCGGGCATCTCTTCCTTTATTTAGGCATTAGCGATGTGTCAGCCAGTGCAGTTTTAATAAGGGAAGAAAATAATATTCAGAGTCCAGTGTATTTCATTAGCAAAATGTTCAACTCAGCTGAAATAAAATATGTCCAGATTGAGAAGTATCTCTATACCTTAGTTATTGCTGCACGGAAGCTGAGACCTTACTTTAATGTGCACGACATCACGGTCCTTACCAATCAACCACTCAAAAACTTCCTGATTAAGCCGAATTCTTCAGGAAGAATGGTCAAGTGGGCGATCGAGCTCAGTGAATTCAAGATCAAATTTGCGCCAAAAACGGCCATCAAAGGTCAAGCACTAGCTGTTTTCATTGTGGAAAGCACGAGTAACGGTCAAACAGAAGCAGAAAACAGGCCAAGTCAGTCAGCAGACAACAATCAAATATGGGAGCTGTATACGGACGGGTCTTCGTCAAAAGAAGGTTCGGGGGCAGGTTTAATTCTTATTCCTCCTGAAGGCGAGACTTTGAAGTACGCAATCGCCCTAACATTTCAGGCGACCAATAATGAAGCAGAATACGAGGCTCTTATCACTGGACTCAGACTAGCAAAAAGAATGGGTATATCCGCGCTTAAGGTAAAAAGTGACTCGGAGCTTATTGTCAATCAGGTTAATGGCACTTATGAGGCAAGAGGGGAAAAGATGAAAAAGTACCTCAGCATCGCCAAGAAGCTCATCGCAGAAATACCAAATTTTGCGATTGAGTCTATTCCTCGCCAAGAAAAAAAGATGGCAGACTCCTTAAGTAAACTGGCATTTGGAGGGACAACAATCCAGGACGTGCAATTTCTGGAAAATGCCCTATATTCAGTCTTTGAAAGCAGAGCAGAGGTCTTCAATATTCAAGGGCAGGTCACATGGATGACTCCGTTTCAGAATTATCCGTAAGAGGGGATCCTCCCGGATGACGAAGGCCAATCCACGAGGATTAGACGACTCGGAGCCAGTTATCTAATTATAGATGGAGAACTCTACAGAAGAGGTTACTCGACTCCTTACTTAAGGTGCGTTGCTCATCCAGAAACAGAAAGGGTTCTTCGAGAGGCTCATGAAGGGGTGGCAGCATGTCATGAAGGTGCTCGATCGTTAACGAGGCAAATCTTCAGGTTGGGATACTATTGGACAACCTTGGGAAAAGACGCGGCTGAATTAACGCAGAAGTGTGAGACTTGCCAGCAATTCGCACCATGATCAGATCGACCACCCACACTATTATCTCCAATGGAGGGTGCCTGGCCTTTCGCTCAATGGGGGATCGATATATTAGGTCTGTTCCCTATTATCACTGGTCAACGCACTCACATTATAGTGGCGATCGACTACTTCACCCAGTGGATAGAGGCGAAAGCTCTAGCTTCTACGACAGAATTTCAAGTCATCAAATTCCTAAAGATCAACATCTTCTCTAGGTTTGGCATTCCTAGAATACCCATCAGTGATAATGGTCCGCAATTCATTGGAAAGGAGCTCAAATGGCTCTGCGAAGAATATCATGTCGACCATCGTTTCAGTTCAGTGCATCATCCTCAAACGAATGGGCAAGCAGAAGCAGCCAACAAGGTTGTTTTATCAGGACTCAAGAAAAGGGTTCGAGCATTCAAAGGGAATTGGGCAGAAGAGCTAGAAAACGTATTATGGGCCATCAGAACAATGCCTAAGGCGGCCACAGGAGAAACACCTTTCAGTTTGGTGTATGGATCAGAAGCAGTAGCACCCGCCGAAATAGCAGTGCCTACCCATAGAATCCTACACTTCAACACTGAGGCAAACGAGGTCGAGCGCAGAACTGACCTCGACTTGGCAGAAGAAAAAAGATGTCTATCAGAAGAAACACAAGCAAAAATGCGTTTGACGACCACTCGATATTTCAACAGAAAAGTAAGCGCTCGCCAATTTTTCGTGGGGGATATGGTTATGAGAAGGAATGAATTCACAAGGCTGGACAGTCAGAATAAACTTTCATCCAAGTGGGAAGGACCGTACAAAGTAATAGAGATCGCCGCGCCAGGATCCTACTATTTGGAAACCACCGAAGGCGAAAGGTTACCCCGTCCATTCAATTCTGAGCATTTAAGGAAATTTCATACATAGCTTGTAATCAAACTGTTATGTCAATAAAAGAAAATCATTCCTTCATAAAGCATGTACACTCGAGGCAAATCGAAGAAAAAAGACCTGACGCCAAAAGTCAGGCAACGACCTGATGACCGAATCAGGCACATAAGCCCTAGCAACAAAGTTAGGCCAAAAGCCCTAGCAACAAAGTTAGGCCAAAAGCCCTGATGCCAAAGTCAGGCCAAAAGCCCTGACGCCAAAGTCAGGCCAAAAAGCCCTATCGCCAAAGATAGGCCAAAAAGCCCTGACGCCAAATTCAGGCCAAAAGACCTAGCAATAGAGTTAGGCAAAATAAAAGACCTGACGCCAAAGTCAGGCAGCAAACTTGTTATCGAAATCAAGCAGGAGTCCTAATGACAAAGATAAATCAACCCATCAGTTATCCTCTTATACGATGGACAGATTCCAGAAGAATTATCGGCTAAGGATGACAACTCATTCGCGAAACAAGTCATCAAGAGCGGATAAGGAATTTCAGGCGATCACATGGAGGAAGCCTTAAGTCAACAAATTCCTTGTTATTAGGCGAACACATCAGAAGCTTAAACTTCAAAAAGGTAATATCTCTTTGAACTTAGAGGTTTATACTTTTAAGTAATTAGAGGGTTGTCCTTAGAAAGTTCATATAAGATTTATTCTTGGTCCAAGGCTTTAAGAGTCAAGGCCATTACAAAGCAAAGAAAAGTCAAGAGTAATTACGAGTAAGATATCGGATGAATAGCCAACACATTCAAAGTCGAGTAGAGGCTCACGAATATAAAGGCATTCAATATAAAATAACCGAGTCTTGAATCGAATAAATAATTACAAAGTAAACTTAAAATACAAACGAAAAGCAACTATCTAAAAAGCAAAAGAAATATGGTCAACGGAGAGGTGGAGACTTCAAGCTTTCGGGTCCTTGGGGGCAGAAGCGTTTGGATCGCCTTCAGGGGCAGGAAGGTTCGACTCGCCTTCGGGGGCAACCTCTTCAGCCGCAGCTGGGTCAACCTCTTCAACAGCAATAGTAGGCTGCGGAAGGGTTCGACTTCGGAGGAAACCCTTCAAGGACTCAACTTCCCAATGGGGAAGTTGGGATCGACTGCCTGGACATCGTCGACCAGGACTTGGAGGACTTGGAGGAAATCGGCGATCGCCGACTTCATCACCTTCAAAGCGCAATCCTCGAAGTCCTCAGAGGCCTTGAAGTCGTCGACCACGCTTTGGGGCGAAGGGACAGCCTTTAGCTGACTAGCCAGCTGTTCGTTCTCCTCCTCTTGGGCTCGGGCCTCTTTCAGCTCCGTCTCCAAGCGATACCTGACAGCCTCCCCTTCATCTAAACACCGATGAAGGGCTTCAGAATCCTGAAGGGCAGCCGCAGCATCGGCCTCCCTCTTCTTGACATCAGCAAGGAGACGCTGCTCCTTCCTGAAGTACTCCTCTCGGGCGCCATCCACCAAGGAGACCGCCGCGTCAGCGGTCGACTTGATGGCCTCCATCTGCCCGGGGGTGATCCCCGTACTTCGATACTGCTCGAGCTCGACAAGTAGGTCAGAATGCTTGTCGGCGAGCTCTCCGAAGATGCGGCCAATCACCACCTCTTCCCGAACGAGCTGGCAACAAAGAAAGAATGAAAATTGTCAAGATACGAACAAAAAGGAACGATGAGGAAAAAAGAAAAAGAAAGCGAGGTCTTACCAGAGCGACTCGTTCGTAGTGGGACCGCAGGAACCCCTCGATCTGAGGTAGCTCCGTGGGAATGGACGAGCGGTCCTTGGGGGGAATTATCCCGTCAAGGAGTCGCATGCACAAGTCCGGGCTGCCCCGGAGACTCTTTTGGGCAAAGACCCCTTTCTTCGAAAGGTCTCCACAAGGAAACCATGCCCCCCGAGGGTTCGCAGCCTTGAGCGGCTAGAATAGGCTCGCCATGGATCAATACTCCTCCGCAGGAACCTTCGAGGAGCTGGGGGCGTCGGGCCCCTTCTTCTGGGTCCCAGATTCCTTGGGAGGGACCGAGGGCACAGTAGGAGGAGGGGGAGCCAAGGCTAAAGCATTCTCCTGGTCGGTGGAAGGGCCCTGAGGAGAAGGAGGAATGGGCGCCAAGGCCGGAGCCTTCCCCTTGCCAGCGGAAGGACCCCTAGGGGGAGGAGGAGGAGGAGGAGGATGCTGGTCAGCAACCGGGTGCTCCTTACTCCTGACCTTCTTTGCAGGAGGAGGAGGAGGGTCCCGGGCCACGTCATCCGTGGACTTTTCTGCAAAACATCAAGAAAATATGTTAGACAAGTTCATAAAATTTGGAAATAAGGCAGAGTACGGAAACAACATACCTTGTGGGCGAGAGCCAATAGGGGCCAAGGGGAGGGCCTCTTCAGGCTTCCTCTTGGACGAACGCCTAGAGGGGGGAGGATGAGAATTCAGTAGAGCCTGGTCAGCGGAAAGCCCCGCCGTTCCCTGGTCTTCAAAGAGACCTATAAGTTTTCGGCTCATGCCTACAACTCTACCTACAAACAATAAACAAGAAAGGGTTAGAAAGAGTTACCCAATCATCAAAGATTGGCGTGGCCTGATGAATGCCCGCCATCTCGAGCATATTCTCTGTGGTCTCTGCCACAGAGTGGATGGAGTGGAAGGAAGATGATCGATGTATCCAGAACAGGTCATCAATGGCGTTCCGGTCGCTCCTGGATAGCTCGTCAAACTCAGGAGGGAAATCCCTATCTGGGGCGGATAACTTCCAAGGCATCCCCCCTTGTAAAAGAAGTAGAACTTCTTATAGTTGGAGTTGGTGGCTCGGAAGTCGTCAACCAACCGGATGTGGACGTTCCAGTTCCACGCTTGAAGGCCTCTCCACTCAGCAAACTTCGGCCATCGGGACTGAAAATGGTGGAGATGGTTCGTCCCAGCCGCCAATCGGAAGAAGCACCGGAACAAGGCCAATGAATACGTCCATTCTTGACGTATGCATAGGAACTTGAATCCAACCCATATCCTAATGGCCTTAGGAACAAGCTGCGTGGGATGTATCATGTAGAACCGACACAGTGCCTGCAAATCCTCGCAGAGAGGAAAACGCAACCCAACATCGATCTGGGCCTCATAAAGGTAGACCTCTTCGCTGCAAGGATAATGGAGACCTGTGCCCGGATATCTAGGGGCATCCCCCGCACCAAGACCACCAAGCACCACTATCGTTTTAAAATACGTTGGCTTCAACTCGTTGGGCTTGACATCTACTCAAAACAGTTCAAATATAGCACAACAAGCATAAAAAACAAGGAAAAACAGGGGATATTCCCAAAACAGAGCAATGAAGTAACGAAGGCTTACCTTTCGGAGAGAAGATAGGCGTCTGAAGCTCAGGCCCATCTACCACCACAAGAGTGGCCGCGGACTTCCCCAGGTCAGTCTGTCCCCCAGTTGGGGCGGGCACGGCACCATCCCTAATGGATAGGGGGAATTGGTGTTCTTAGGCACCTTGGAGGAGGAAGAAGGAGCCTTGTTGGCTAGATGCTTGATCTTCTGACTGCGGGTAGCCATAGGAACAGTCGGAAGAAAGGTTGAAGAAGATTGAAAGAGAGGAAGAGTTTGCAAACGAAGCTCTGAAAATCTGAAGGCTCTGAAAATCTGAAGGGATGAATGCGTAAAAGACAAAATAAAGAAACTGATGTCTCTTATATAGGCCAAAAAGGAGTAACCGCCATGAACAAAATTGAAACGATGCAGGGGAATAATTGCACCTTTTTGGAAAAAATCGAAGCAATGTCAGAATTCTAAGAGACACCTCGGGGAGGCAAACGGTCGGCCAGTACAGACAGCTATCAGACTGCCCTTGGGTTACGGAATATTAAATGACAAGCGTGATTCAAGCGACCGTTCGACTTCTGGGTGACTGTGAAGTCATTAAATGATAAAGCCCACTGAGCAGACAATGTGATCGCCAGCGCACTGATAGGCTTCATCAGAAACACCTTTCGTAGGTAACGATCGCCTAGTAAAGAAAGATAGATTTTCTCAAGCTTAGGTCATCTAGAGTGATCGCCAAAAGGGAATAAAAAGAAGAATATTCTTGTACAATAGGATGACTGCTCGCCAAACAAACCTGAAGTGCCCCTAAGATCATGAACCACTACAAGAGACAAGGAATCAAGCTCGACTGAATTTAAGGCGTCACTATCTCAAACCCTACTAAGAAATCAAGCTCGACTGAAGAAACTTCAATCAAGCTTCGGGGGAAAATGTTGGGTATCGATATTGACAGCCCAATAAGGAAAAAGGCCTTATGGCCCAATAACCCTGGAGGGGGTAAACCCAAGATATTCGAACTGGATCAGCTCAAGTACAAGTCAACTTGGCCCACCATAGGGTGGACCAAGATCGAGCCCAAAGACGATATGAATGCCAAAGGCTCCTCAGACTACTCGCCATCCTTCACCAAGCCGTGACCTCTCAATGCTCGCCATGGGAGTGCTCGCCCCGAAGAGAGCCTTGCCTCTCTCCTCTGGTCCCATTAACCGTTAATAAGGAAGTGGCCACGATATCCCGCGTATCTCGTTCACATATTCACTAAAGATTAGATATGGTAACTGCAATATCTCACAGTAACTGCCATATCTTATGATCTGAATCTTCAGTAACAGAATATACACTAAGATATTCAGTTGCCTCATACGGTTTGATCTCTCTTACCCTATAAATACCTTTGCTTTACATACGTTCCTTAAGTTTTGAGATATAAGCATACATATACTCATTTAAGCATCGGAGAGGGACCCAGAGACACCCCCTCTGTTGCGCTACCCTACTTGCAGGTTCACCAGAGTTGAAGCAGAGGCACCATCCAACCTTCGTCTGGCATTTAATTCACTGCCAGGTCAGCAATCAGGATTTCACGATCCAATAGGGCACAACCACAGATAGGAGAAGGAGACATTGAAAAAGATGGGAGGTCCTGACAACATCAAAGAGCACGGGGGGCCTTGGATTCCGAGAGCTACAAACGTTCAATAAGGCTCTCCTAACAAGGATGGTGGCGAGGGTCATGGAGGAACCATCGACAATGTGGGTACGAATATTGAAAGGATTGTATTTCCCAAGCTGTAGGTTCCTAGTGGCGAGGTGGGGTAGAAGATCATCATGAGGATGGAGTAGCATCATAGTTGGGAAGGACGTGCTCAAACAAGAAGGGATTTGGCAATTGGGAACGGGTGAGAACATACAGGTCTACTCGGACCCATGGATCGTCCTAAAGACCGGGTTTAGAGTGGAATCCGCACCCGGTCCAAGCAAACCTCCAAGCGACCCAAGGCAGGAATCGCGAGTGAGCGAGATTATTGAGATCAATGGATAGTGGGACATGGGAAAGGTCCTTGAACTTGTATAAATGGATGATGCCGAGATCATCCTCAATATACCAATCCCTTACAACCAGATAGAAGACAGATTCCTATGGCCATACTCGATGAACGGTGACCCCTAAGCACGATCGGTTTATCACCGGTTGCGCGAATTGCAAGCAAACAACACAAGCCAGGGCCGAAACAACAATAGAGAGCTGGGACTGTGGAACACCATATGGGGTGCAAACATCGTGCCCAAGGTAAAGAACTTTGTGTGTCGATTGACGACAAATGCGGTGGCGGTGAAGAGGAACATCATACGGAGGGGCATGGCAGTCGAATCGGGATGTCCTGTGTGCGGGGAGGATGAGTCTCGAGAGCATATGATGATGGGATGTAAATGGACAGAGCCAGTGTGGACTGCGATGTTGGGAATCAGACGAACGAACTAGCAGTGCTGGACATCACAGCGTGTCTGGACAAGACCAGACGCGAGCGAGGCGAAGCAAAGACTGAACAGGAGGCGAAATGGTAAACCTGCTTGCTCACCACCTGGTATATTTGGAAGGTGCGATGCAAGGCCGAGTTCGAAGGGACGCAGCTGAACCCCCACACAAGTCGTTGAGTATATACACCGAGCGAAGCTTGAACAAAGGAGGACGGGACAGACCAATAATGTGCATTAGTCCAGACCGAACCAGCGAAGGGAGAAACCGAACAATAGAACAACCTAGATTAACTGTGACTTTCATCAGAGGTATGAACAGGAAATTACGAAGCGAGAACATAATGACAATGGAGGCTTTGGCATTACACGAGGGGATCCTACTATCTAAGGAGAAGGGGTGGAACAATGTAGTCCTAGAGTCAGACTCACATATGGTGATAAACCAAATCAGGGAAGGAGGAACCGGATGGAGAACCGAAACATTAATCTCCAATACACGAGCACTAGCGAATGACATCGACCAAGTGCAATGGCGAGTTATCCCGAGGTTGGCGAATAAGCTAGAATGGGAGTGCGTCTAAAAGATTGGGTGTTCCGACCCCCATTCCCACTTATCTTTTTATTAGATAATGATTGTATTGTTAAACTCCCGTGACATAATGTCACGCCGTTTTATTTCATCAAACAAAATGAGTAATTTGGCCAAAACAAAAAGTTTACAAATTCATATAACTCCATATTTGTTTGTCTTTGTGTTCTAAGAAGATAATCGATGCGTTTCACCCTAACCATGACTCCATAAACTACTTCCAATTGGTTGTATTGCAACCAAACAACACCTACCTAGTGAAGACACCATGTCTAAATTTGCTTTAAATTCATTTTTTCATAATGTTCTATAATTATTATTATTTGATCTATATGGACTTCAGATGGCCAAAAAAAAAATCTATATGGACTTCTTATGTATATTAGTGATTTGTTATTATTCTTCTATTTAGTGTGATTTTTTTTAAGGATCATATTTTACCAATGGGAAATCTGTGCCGACGACTATTATTTCATGGGCAAAAATATATTGTCAACCAAAGTGTTTTCGTCGGTAAATGTTCTTTACCAATGAAAATAATTTTACCAACATTATTAATTTTGTCGGTGAAAGATATTTTATTGACGGAAAATTCATCTTAACGACGGAAATATCTTCGGTAAATGTACTATTTTTACCGACGAAAGCTTTTTGACATATTTCGTCAGAAAACGTTTGTCGACGGGGCTTTTGCTGACGAAAACTTTGCCAACGGAATTATTTTTTACCAATAGAAACATTAGTTTTACCGACAAAAATATTATTTCTAGTAGTGATTTCTCTCATTCTTCTTTTCATATTATTCCTATTTCTTTTCCTTATTGTTTTACTCAATAACCTACCATGTCGCAAGATAAAGGTTGTGTGCAAAGCCTAGGATTTGTTATTTTGAGGAATTAACCTGAGAAACCAATTCTTGAGGTGTTAAGTATGTATATTTTTGTCATGATAATACTTCATTTATAAGTAGTCATTCTTAAAAAAAATGTTTTAACTATACTTTCTACTCATATTTGTGAGGAATTATTCTTTCAGTCTTAGTGTGTGGTTACTTTACTTCAATCCGATTTACAACACCTAGTTTGGTCCAGAACAATTCTCGTATATGCTAGTTTTTAAAATCGATGAATGAGACATACCACTGTGAGATAGATGAGTTCACAACTCTTAGAAGAGGCAGTTGTTTATGTCCAATCTGAAACAATTCTTGATAAGTCATAAACCTGGATGGTTAATGGATGTTTGTAAGAGGGACTTCAATCAAGTAATGGAATCGACATTTATACATATACTCATAACCAAGTTCAATATAAATTTCCTCACACAAGTAATGATTTGGTAGTCCCCTACACTCGAGATGAATGACATAGGTGAAATGGCGTACATCTTTGAAATCAAGATTTGTAGAGATTTTCACAAGATGTAGTTATGACTCTCATAGGAGAGTTACATAAATAATACATTAAAGAAGTTCAATATGAGTAACCACAACACTAGTGTTACTTCAACCACGCCAAACACTCACAAACAGTGAAAATGATCACGTGACATCCAAAGGGTACTGCCAATTAAACCTTATGATACCAACATAACACGGGTACCGACACAAATTTACAGGTGACTAAGTAAAATAATGCTAATTTTGATTGTAAACAATCATGCATTGCATTGTCCACACCATGATAGTTGAATTTTGGGACCTTACATGACCACTGGGGAGGTTGTTTGGTTAATGAGGCTATTTGATACATTGTTGAACATTACGCTTGTGACTAAACCAAATCTCGTTTACTGCGCAATTAGTACACGATCTCCACAACAAAAGTCCAAATGTTCCATAATAAAATAAAGCGCATAAATTCAAATATAACTACGTTAGAGACATGGTTATGGACATGGATATGCATAACATTAGTTTGGACTACTAGTATACATATGTGATGGTTGCGCATACCCATTTAAAAAATCATTGAAAAGTGAATTTCTTGAGAGATATAGTAGGTCTTTAGGACAATCTAAACTTGATTGATGTACTTCATTGAATGTTTTTCCTAGAATAATGTTTGTTTCGTTTAAATGAATTTCATATGCATATTTTACTGTTTGGATATTTAATAAAATGTTTCTCTTGCATGATTATATGATATGTTTCAAGCGGATTATATGAATTGCCCTCTCACAGGACTAATGTTTTCATTTCTTTTTAGGTCATGTTAAGAATATGATGGTTCTCACTTTGGCCATCTATATGGATGATCAAAAGGATAGAGATTTTGGAACAATTAACTTTCATTCTAGAATTTGGATACTCGACTACACACTTAGACCGATTATGGTACGTCGATCCACTATAGCACACGTCCCATATCACGCAATATGCTCATGGACGATCACTCGAATCATAATCTCGACTGAGGGTCGTGTGAGACCCCAGAAATCATTTCGTATAGTGCCTGAAATACTGAACCTACTATAAAAGAACACATGAAACTCATGGCCTACTGATCGTACGTTAGTTTCATGTGTGAAAAATTTATTGTACAAGGAGAAAATGTTCTCCTAGCGTAGATATGAACATCAACACTATGAGTGAGTCTAAGATATTGTGAACTATGCGAGTATCCAGAATTTCCTGGGACTTTCTAGATATTGTGCCAATATGTGTTCCACGCCCTGTATAGGCAACACCCCATTATGTTGATTCGAAGACCGCCAAACACAGTGACGCCTGACTTGGTGCCCCGAGTCCAAATGAATTTCGTGTCTGGACATCCCGAACTGGCATGTAATAGAGACCAACGCCTCTTAATCCATTAGTTGTCTCTGAGGTGAACGAAAGTGTCACGTTTTTGGATTATGGGGACAATTTATCTCACATTTGTTTGGTAGAGGCAACCTTTTAACAAGTGTTACCAGAACCGAACCGGACTGGCGGTCCGATCGGGAACCGGACCCCTATCCGGTTTGGTTTAGATAACATACCTTTTTGCAAATGAACAGTGTTTGAACCGGGTTGATCCAGACGGTTTTGCAAAAACTGGTCGGTTTCCAGTTCATTTTTAGGATTTGTGTTTAGAGACCAATCGGGTTTTTCGATTTAACTTGATTGGTTTTGTTCTGCACAAACCGATTGGTTTTAAACCGATTCGTTTAAAGCACTATGTTAAGTTCCGCTTATTCTTCTTGGCTCTTGCTCATTCATTTCAGTCGAACTTCAGCAGCAGAGTCACGCAACTTCTTCTCTGTTCTTCTTTACCGTTCTAAGCTACCAGCTTCTTCGGTCCGCAACAATAGCAACCGTGCCAAGTTCCAACTTCTTCACCGTTAGCAGCCTTCGGTCCGCAACAGCAGCAACTGCAGCCTTCGTTCATTTGTTCCGCAACAAACGAATTGAGTCGCAACCTTCGTTCTTCAGTTGTTCAGCCGCAGCCTTCGCTCCCAGGTTCTTCAATTCGTTCGTTGTTGTTGTCTTGAATTCAGTTATGGTTAGGTTGCCTAGGTTAATTGCTGAAAATTCGTTCGTTGTTGTTGCTGACTTCGTTCGTTGTTTTTGCTGAAAATTGTTTCTGTTAAGTGCTGAAAATCATGGTTTTGTTCATGATCATCTCCTAATATTTTTAAAAGAATTGCCTTTCTGTAGCTAAATTCTTTATATTCATACCAATGGATGAGTAATTTGATTGACCTGAATTGGAAATCACACCTTTTTTGGATTGATGATAATGAATGATTTTTTTCTTGAAAACGACTTATACAAATTCATTGGTTAGTTTGAAAAAGTAAAACATTGTCCAGATTTATTGAATTTTTTTGCTAAAAGCTTTACTTGATTAGAATTTTAGGGCTACTCATTATTTGGAGGATCTTCCATCATACAGTAAAAAGATTGTTTTTAGCTAATTCTGCAATGAAAACTCCTGATCATTTCATACTTTTGTGTATTCAGAATGTTCACCAGGGCTATCCGACCGAAATGTTGGTGCGTTTCTTGAAAGCAAGAGACTGGAATGTCGCCAAAGCGCATAAGATGGTTATTCTTCATCATATAGCTTATTGATTGTCTTGAATTGAGGATCCAAAATGATATCGACGATATTTTGACTTTGAGCATCAACCTTCCTATATTCAAACATTGAGTTTCAAGATATAATTATCTTTCATTTTTGGGCATTTATATGTTAATTTGGTAAAATTATTTTTCAACTGCAGAAGCCTATAACTCCTACTGATTTATACTGAGTAGTTCGAGATTCCCATCTTGGGCTCAGCACATATGACAAAGCATCTGTGAGTATCCTCCTTCCCGTGTCATCTTAATTTGTCAAGCAAAGAAGTTAAAGATATGAACAAAAAATTACACTTGTTAAATTCGTACTTATTTCCATTATCTTAAATTTTATGTGCATTACTATGTGCAATCACACATCCAAATGAATGAGTACAGACATTAGGTTTAGTTGCCTTTCTCATCGAGGAAGTATGGAAGGTACATCAGAACGTGTGTGAAGATTTTTGACATGACTGGTTTAAGACTCTCTGCACTTAACTAAATTAAGGTATAAATATTTTGCAACTGTTTTTTTTTTTGGCTTATGAATAGTGAACCGCACGTCGAACTGGGTCCGACCGAATTAGACCGGCCAAACCGAAACCCGGCCCCCTAACTGATTCGAAGGTCGGTCCGATTCTGATAACACTGCTTTTAACTACTGATAGGCACAAAATTTGAATTTGTATGTTTAGGTGGTAAAAAATATTTTGTCTTTTAACCAAGCTTGTCTTTTTCTGCTAGTCTAATCCAATGGTAAATGTTGGAAAACCTTTAAGATTCATTGCCCAAATTTCTAGAGCTTTAATCATTACAATCCAATGACGTGAATCAAATTTTTTTTGGGGCCATCAACAAAATTCCATTCCATCAAATGGAATAAAAGTCGTTACAAAATTGCATCCTCACTTAACATACTAACTAACTCGGGTGGGGGTCTTGAGACCCAATTCGAAGGACACCCCCGCTGCTTAGCTTGTTTTGCCACCCAGTCCGCACAATGGTTCGTGTACCTCGAGATGGAAACCCAAGTCACGCTACTTAAAGATGTATCTAACACTTTGACATATCCCAAAATCGAATCTAACTCCAAAGGAAATCTCTACCTCTAAGATAGTTTACCACAACTTCGGCATCAGATTCTACGACAATACTTGTCCATTCGTAAGCCTTAGCTAAGTTGATGCCTTTTAGAATTGCCTTTGCTTCCAGTTCTTCTATCGATCCTCCATCTATGTATCGGTGGAAACCTGCACATACATGCCTTTCATGGTCCCGTGCAATAACCCCAATTCCACCTTATCACCCCACGGTCCTGTCTGGTCCAAGGTTTCCTGGTTTGCTGCGGTAACCTTGTGTTCATCACTCCTGACCACGCCTTCAGCACCTCCGTAGCAGCCGCCTGGATTTCCTTGACGATAGCAAATGTGTTTGGCATCTTGTTCTCGAAAACAAACTTGCATCTCCCCTTCCAGATTGGCTAACAAGTCAGCATGCAGACTTCCCACGCTGCAGACGTTGGTGTGCGTCCGTTCGACCCGCTGATTGGCTCTGTGAAGATCCATGCTTTCGTTGCCCCTGCCACGTCCAGATTCAGAGCCTGTGCCCATATGGGGTGAGACCACATGCATCCCATAACTAGGTGCTGCCCATTTTCCTCCTCTTTGCAGAACAGATACAGGGGCGAAGTTGGAATCCCTTTATTATGTCCCTACCATTTTCGTTTATTTTGTCCCTACCATCAAGGATGCTCGACCACCCCCATGATGGTCTACTCTAGGGGTGGCAATCGTGCCGTGTCGTGTCATAATCGTGTCGTGTCTAAACATGTCTCGTGTCTAAACGGATAAATTGTAAACATGTCTAAACATTTCACGTGTCTAAACGTATATACGCTTTAAATTAGATATATACACAAATTCATATATATACAAATCCAAATATACAAAGTAAGGTCTTCATAGTTCAATATTACAAAGTAAGTGAGTGTTTTAATATTTTATTATTATTATTATACTTAAATGTGTCTAAACGTGTCACATGTATACACAACACAATTATACACGAATAGTTAATCGTGTTTATACAGATATCCGCAGATCTGAGTTGTTTAGACAAGATTAATAATCGTGTCTAAACGTATAAGAGTTGTTTAGACACGGGATCCATTAAGGTCAAACCCATATACGCTTTAAAGCAGATCTTGTCGTGTCGTTTAATCGTGTCGTGTCAGAAATTGCCAGCCCTAGTCTACTCCCTTTACCTGCATGCAGAAAATCGGTATGCAGATAATATAGACCCTTAAGCACTCCGACTCACAGGGATGTCGACTCTCCAAGACACCGAGATGCCAAGCTCGCCAACATGGTCGAGTTGTACTTCTGTAACTCTCTGAACCTGAAGCCCCCTTCCTTCTTGGATTGAGTTAATAAATCCCAACGTTTCCAATGTATTTTCCTCTCCCCGTTCTTTGCTCCCCAGCAGAATTTTGCAATCATAGAGTTTAATTCAGCACACCAGGTCGAGGGAAGTTTGAACACGGACATCGCATAGGAGGGAATTGTCGTTATAACCGGCTTGATCAAGACTTCTTCCCCGACATTATTAAGAAGCTTGTTTCTCCATCCCTGAATTTTATCGCATATCCTTTCCTTTAGGTAACTAAGTGCCTCATTTCTTGACCTCCCCTATATTGTGGGCAAGCCCAAATAGTGACCCGGGTTTAGGGCTTGCTGCACACCTAGGGCATCCCTGATCTCAGCCCTCGCATCCACATGCATCGCATTATTGAAGACGATACTATACTTTGAGAAGTTGGTTGTCTGCCCCGACACCTTACAGTATGTCTCCAGTGTCTCCTTCAACCTCATAGTATTTCCTGTTGTGCCTTTGAAAAAAAACAGGGCATCATCAGCAAAAACAAAGGTGGTGTATTGTCGGACACCCTGCTTCGGTTTCACTCCTACTAGGCCTCCTCTGTTCACCTGATTCTCAATCATTCTGGATAAAACATCAACAATTATAATGAATAAATAGGGGGATAGTGGATCTCCCTGCCTCAATCCTCTAGTCAGTATGATGCATCTCGTACGCTTCCCATTGATGATGACCCAATATGAGACCGTACTGATGCATGCCTTTATCCACTTTACCCACACCTCACTAAATCCTCTTTGACGTAGTCCCTCCAGTAGAAAGTCCCACTCTACCCTGTCATATGCTTTTTGCATGTCTATCTTTAGGGCACATTCTGTTCTTCCTCGAGTACCTCCGGACCTTCTTCTTGTCTTTAGGAAGTGGAACATCTCATGAGCAATGAGTATATTATCCTGGATTCTCCTCCCTGCTACAAATGCACTCTAATACGGTGTAATCATGTCGGCATGTACTGTTTTAATCTGTTCGCCAGTACCTTGGAAATAATCTTATACCCAAAATTATAAAGGCTAATAGGTCTAAAATCATATGCATAAGTCGGGCTATGGATAATAGGAATAAGAGTAATATTTGTTTGCTTCAAGAAAGATGGCATGATACATGTTGTTAAGAAGTGGTTGATGGAGGTGACGATGTCCGGACCTATGACCTTCCAGTTCCTTTGGTAGAAAGACCCCGAGAAGCCATCTGGTCCTGGTGCCCGTGACCCCCCATTTTAAATACATCCCTCTTCACTTCCTCCTCCGATGCGGACCTACAAAAATCCCATTTATCTCCCTCGACACTTGTCTTAGAACAGAGCTCATTGTTTGGTCCCACATCTGCCCCCCTCCTTGCACCTCTCGTTCTGTTTTGAATAGCTTGTTGTAATATGCAAACATCTCATTTGTTACCGCCTTCTCCTCTTCTACCCATGCCTCATCAGCTGCCCTAATTTGCAATATCTTATTGCGTCTCCTCCTTGCCAACGTCGTTTGATGGAAATATTTGGTGTTCTTGTACCCATGTTCTATCCATTTGATTCTCAAACGTTGTCTCCAATATAACTCCTCCCTCTTACATAGAGCATCGATCCTCGACTTCAAGGCTCTTTCCTCCCCTTCTTCTTCCTCGTTTATGACCGATCCATCCAATGTTTGTAGTCTCCTCCTTGCCTTATTCGTCTCCAATATATTGTGTTTGAAGTGCTCTTTGCTCCACGCTACAAGGGATCTCATGCACTCTTCCATCTTTGGCTCCAAATCCTTGAGGATCCTGGCCGAACCACCCCTGGACCACGCAGCTTTGATAACGTCGACACAATCTTCCCTCTCTAGCCACATATTTTCAAATCCAAACCAGCTTAGAATCTGAACCACGCGCTCATCACCTCTCTGGTTGTTTGACCATGTATGCATCTGTCCCTTGAAACCAAGGTCCTCCATTTGTAATTCATCGATTCATGCATTGAAGGAGTCGATTTTCCGTTGTTGCTTCCTCCTTTCCCCAACCTTCTCCCTATGGTGGCTAATGTCGTTAAAATCCCCGGCACAAATCCAAGGTTCTCTTATATTTCTACCAAAGGTCGAGATAGCTTCACAGTCCAATGCTCGAATTGCGAAGTTCGGATCACCGTAAACCCATGTAATATAGAACACCGGTCTGAATAGTCTACTTGAAACCCTACAATATATGAAGTTCTTATCCTTCCCCATGATGACGATTGATACGACTGTCGTCTACCATAAGGTGAGCCCACCACTACTCCCCATCGGATTGACGTACTCCGCATTTTTGAAACCTACTTCCCTATGAACCCTTTCACAAGAGGCCTCCATTTGCTTCGTCTCTATCAGGAACACTATCATCAGATGATACCTCTTGACTAGGAATTTTAGATGGCGAAATGTCAGTGGAGACCCCAACCCCTGACAGTTCCAACTGATTAAGCTCATTGGGGCCGTGTGGCTGTTTCAGGACAGACACCTCAACTCGTCGATGTTACGGTCTTCGCCATTTTCTGTTTGTCCTTTGCCCCAGACTTGTTAGGGTACGGTATACCGCCAGCATAGGTGGAGTTTCTCTTCGGTTGCCCCCCGTCATCCCTTCTGACCCATCGGGTCCACTGTTTTTTCCCTGATCCATCATCGCTGATCCCTTTCCTTTTCGGTGCCTTTAACCTACTGGTCCCACCTTGATCAGTCTGTGGTTACTTCTCCTTTTGTGTTTGGATCATTAGGTTGGTTTGCGTGTTTGCTTTTTGGTTCTTCTCTTAATCCACTCCTGGAATATGTCTTTCACGTTGTGTCTCCCTGTTTGGATCGAATAACATGTGCCTTCCTAGTGTCAACAATATGCTCTCATGCTGCCTCTACGGTTCTTCTAGTTCTGACTACCCTCTCGGCTGGCCACATGGATCAGGTATTGGCAGAGGTTGGTGCAGGCTATGGTTGGAAGGGGTAAGTATTGGCCGATTCTCCTGGTGAAAGGTTTGACAAATATTGAGGCTTATGTGAGGGTCAAAAGTAGGCAGATATGGGAAGAGGTAATGGTTGGAAAAGGATTTGAATGGCCGATGATGATCCTGAGGAACAGTTGGAAAGAGATTGAGGCTCAGTTGTGGGTCGAGTGTGGGTAGTGGTTGGATGTGATGGAAATTGGTTGAGGCAGTGGATGGCCGAGTATGGGCAGTGATTGGAGATATATTAAGGCTAAGGTCGTGTATAGGTAAGGATTGGTAGAGGTTCATTGGCCGAATCTCTAGAGGACTGGTCTGAGGAATGTTGAGGCTAAGGCTTATGTCTAGGTCCCCGTTCTGCACCATTTCATTGATCTCCTGCTCCGACAATTGGTTCAGGTCGAAACTTGCATCTTAGTTCAGTGCCCTTTCCTTCTGATCAACCACAAAGCTTCCTTGAGCATTCCTATATGGATCCTCCATAGTTTGCTGCTGCATGATATCTTGAGACCATACCTCTCGGTCTGACCGTTCTCTTCTCCCAAACCTCTGGCCTGATTGAGTGTGGCTATTTTTCCTCCCTTGGACTGAGGCCATTACCTCCTTCCAAGACTGCCTATTATCATCATGTATAGGATTATGTGTTATGTTATGTCCACCGATTCTGTACGATTTGGCCATGGTTCTCGGCCGAACCCCTGTTAGCCAAGGTCCGTACCTGGGCAGTTGTGAATCAGATTCTGCCCTTGCGACCTCCTCTTCAAAGTTCGGCAAAGTGTGGCCAAGCCGACCACACCCATAGCAATAATCTGAAAGTCTCTCATATCGAATTGTCGCCCATTTCTCATCGTCTTTCGAGTTAGTCCACCTAAAACCATCCCTTAATGGGATGGTTGTATCTAACTCCACCTTCACACGGAGGAAGTTTTTTTCTGTAATACCTGTTCTGGTTCCACACACCTAAGCTTCCCAACTAACCCAGTTAATCTCTGAGCATTGGCTGAGTTATACATATCAAAGCTTAACCCATAGATTTGTGCCCAGATGTCCATTGCAGCGAAATTAATATCTTGCAAATTAGTATTAGCTAAGCATTCCTTCAAAACTAAGCAGTTCCCATTAACTGACCATGGAGATAGATCCATGATTTGTTCCTTGCTCCTGGGCGACTCAAATTCGAACTCCATCGTCTGATCATCGACCTTCGTCATCCTCATGGCCCTATGATTGGCCCAAGCGACTTTAAGAACATTGTAAACCACTGAGTTCCTTAGTCCTTTCTGTGCTAAGATTCGTCCGAAGATCCGAGAGCCGATTTCAATGGGAGGTGCGGTACCAGTTGCAGAGGGTTGTCCCTGTTGGTCTTCCAACCCCCGGAACTGGACTGTGCTGCCATGGCAGTTACGGTCTGGGCACCTTCACCTCCCTCGTCCCAAACCTATACAACAGATAAAAGGAAGAACAGAAACGTGAGGTAGCAAAGAAACAGATGAAAATATTTTAGGGTTTCGAAGCTTGTTGAAGAAGACTCTTTGGCGTAGCTAACGTTGCCTATGCATGGATTTGGGTCCAATTAGAGAAATGAATGTGACAACTCCCCTGTAGCAAGAGATCTTCACTGAATATTCTCCGTATTTGGCCAATTAGGAAAGCTCTGTGAATCAAATGACTCTTCATTAACTTTTCCAATAAATATATCAATTGTCCTTCATTTATCTTCTTTCGCGTTTCTCTCTAGAGCTGTCCCTGTGCCCATTTCTCTCTAGAATTCCAAAACTTCTTGCTTCCCCATCTTTTAAGTCAACACATCTCTCATCATTCCCAATGGTGGTGTTTTTTTTCCTCCATCATTGAAATATCTAAATCCAAATATGCTTTTTATGGAGAGTTTCAAGAAAGTGGAGGAACTCTCGGAGCTGAGCAATGCGCATGTATCCCAATATCCCATTCCTCAATGGGCGGCGCTCAGCTCGACGTGCACTGCTCGTTATCCCATATACCTACCTCGCGCGGAGGAGGAAACTGTCGTTTTATCCCACGTTGACGTCGATCTTTGCTTTCCTTGTAGCGAAAATCTTGTCGGACTTTGTAAGTTTCGTGAAGTTTCCCCCATCAAAATTACTCTCAATGGTCTCAACTCGTAGGTGGCCTTTCAGATACAATGCATGTGTCAAGCAATCCCTATTCTTTACAGCTTTTCCGTTGTTTTACCGTTTTCAATTAAACACTTTCAACCTTGGTCTTTTACAAATGAGGTTTCCTAAATTTTCAAAATAACGGTTATGGGAGAGTAATGGTCCTTCCTTGGCGATGGTTATAAATTCCTCAATTCTAACTACAAACACTAGAGATTTTTGAAAAAGTAGACAATTGTTTTTTTAGAACAGTAACTATATAAAAATATTATTTCAAAAAATAGGTATACGCGCACCCACGGGTAGTGCGTATTGGCAATACACGCACCCCAGGGTGGTGCCTATTGAATAGGCGCATTCTAAATCGAATGTAGAGTTTTTTACGTATCTTATTATATAGTCAGTCTAAAAGTAAAAAATTAACGCATAGTTAGCGTCATTTAATTCGTAATTAAATTATCTACGCACCGTAAGTTTTTTTATTTTTTTAAGTAAGTACATAATTAAATTTCTCACCTAATGCATTTAATTATTTCGGTCAAATTATAAAACAGACGATGTTAGGCTACAAGATCACTGTACTTCGAATAAAAACAATTACCCTAGATAGATAATTAAATTATGACATTAATGATGTTAACCGTTGCGAGTTTGGACTTACATGGTCTGATTTATATTTTTTTAAGTCAAATTTTCATATATCAACTTACGGCAGAGCGTACAGTCAATCCGTAAAATATCTACTTACTATAATATTTTTTAATAGATACATAATTTTATTTTTAATTAAACATCGAGTCGTCATTATCGAACAAAATATTTTTAAAAAAATACCTGTGGTGAATAAGCGCCACCCTACGGTGCGCATATTACCAATACGCGCTACCCTAGGGTGCGCGTATATCTATTTTTCGATTTATTTTTGTATACTTACTTTTCTAAAAAAAAATGCCTAGTTTTTCAAAAAAAAACTCACAAACACTATTATATTTCAGAAAAAAGGGTGTCGCTAGGTGTTTGGGAACACTAACCGCGAATCCACGACCTCACCTCGATGATCTGTTCCATGTGGATGTGAAGGCATTAAACCTCCTCCAAATTGATTACTCGAAAGGACGATCCCCTTATTGATCGGGCGTCCACAGAGAGGTAACGTAAAGGCGATAGGACTAGGGGTGACAATTTCTGACATGACACGATTAAATGTTCAGTAACGATATGCATTTCACACGATAATGACACGACACGATTAATAATTGTGTCTAACCAACTCTTATCCGTTTTGACACGATTAATAACCGATTAAACACATCTAACATGCAAATCCACAATTAAACACGACTAAACACAATTAAGTATATTTATCTACTATTTCGATTTATTTTTGAAATTATGTTTTAATCACTTATGAATTTTAAAACTTAATTATTAAATTAAATTGTAGATTTTGTGAATTTCATATTGTATTATTTATTTTATGTCATTTCTTGTCATGTGACACAGTTTGTCTCGTATTTATATGAATGTTTTATTTGTTTAAAAAGTTAATCGTGTCTTAACAAGTCTTCCGTGTGTCATATGTTTAAAGTTTAAACCTGATACACGTTTATGGATGTTTAAGATTTATCTGTTTATAAACGACACGATTAGACATGAAACATACGAATTGCCACCCCTAGATAGGACCAAACTCTTAGTGTCGCGTTCTCTGATCAATTGGGTAACGTTTCGTTTCCTAACAAATTCTTCTATTTTTATATAGGCTTTTTATTATTCAGTGAATTCGATGATATGCATGAACATACGGGTGTCGCCTAGTGGGATAATGGCCTCTCTGGGAAAAAATGCAACAAGTTTATGCAATGCTGCAAGAAGGCCCGTACCATGGCATCATGAGGATATCTTAGCCCCATATGTAATATGGTTATTTCAACTTTTAATAGTTTAGTTCCTTATGATAGATGGCTAATAAAAAAAATCGTTTCTATAATCATGTAAATATTATATGGACAAAATTGGCTTCCTTACCATTGTACGCAAAAACGAACTTACTTGGCCTTTCCTTGATCATGTTAGGTCAGGTAATGGGAAGAAGCGAAGCCAGACGGAAGACAGGAAAAAACCCTCCATCTACTCAAGTGATCCTACATCGCCTCCGGTGATCGAGGAACCTTACAAAGTGCCTCAACTTCACTTGCATCGCCATTTAATCGACCACTCCTGCAACTTCCCATAAGAGCAAACCTAGGAGCCATTGAGGTGCCTCAGGAAGTTAATTTATTCAGGAATTGCTCCATATCTGACCCTGAATATTTGGGGCTTCAACTACTGACGAGAATGGTTCCTCCCGACAATCGATCAATTGTTAACCTGGTTCTTTCTACCATAAAGGAGATGACTCAACATTCCCTCACCAGCCTAGCCAAAGTAACTTTCCTACTTTACTTGCCACAAGTCACTACAAGAATCTGCATCAATATCCACAAAAATATTGTGTTCTCATAAGGATGTCGTGGCTAAAAAGTTTATTATGTTTTAACACTATTTTACAATGGAATAGATAGTTTTTTTAGTCTATATTTTTTCCATAGTTGAAACACTATTTTAGTGTGTACTTTTGCCGCAACTATTTGTGTAAGTCCCAAAAAAATACATATCAACTATATATATGAGGGTAATATACATCAACAACATCAGTCGTGAAGGATATTGCAGATGCACTGTTTTACTATCAACATGTGTTTATGAAATATAAATGTAAACAGTGTCGAATCAGATAATAAACGTAAATCTCAATTAGTTGTTACTAAGTCGGATACCAACCTTTCAAAGTAACAAAACAAACCAGATTTGACCAAAAGCTTAAGCAGATGTCCAAGGTATCCCATTCTTCAGCAGTAACTTCCAAAGAACCCCAAGACCTTCACTTTAGAGTGATTCCATATTCGATCTACTCAACCGAGACAAATTGAATCTACTTTGGTTTTCGAATTCACCACTTCCCTGTATCTTCATAATGTTTATGCAGAATTTTGGAGCTTAGTTACGACCAGGTAATATTTCATCCTCAATTGTTGTTTCGGCGTGTAATTTCTTGAGTTGCTGACCGTAAAATTCTAAGTGTTGTCAATGTCTTTCATTCTGTATACATTAAGTAAGGACCAACTTCGTTTTTCCGTTAACAAATTGAATTTCTCTGTGTGTGTGTCCCAATCAACTGATTCGTACAAAAGTCATGCATGTATTCCTTCTCACCAAAGGTAGGGATAACAACATGTTGTTCGTTTTCCCCAATTTCTGCTGCATTTATGAACAATCGTTTCTTTGATTGTTTGTTTAAATCTATACACATTGTGGGATTGCTGCTCTGTTACAACAACTAAATTAACTTAATTTGACATTGAATGTAGTTAGTTAGTTAAATACATGTTTGATTTGATTGAAGCTACTATCAACGTAATAATACAACAATTAACAACTGGTTTTAAACAAGGACGGTATGCATGTTCTCTGTTTTGTAACACCCTTGTGGATTGCCTTTTTGGACGAAGCACTTTTAAAAACATCTTTGGGGTGGACAACTGTAGTGTCTACTTACAAGGTACGTTGTTATATTGGTTTTAATCTGCTCTCATTTCTAAACAGAGGCTTCTTAAGGATGGATAAAAGTTGGATCACCAAACCTCGACAAAGTTGGGAATACAAGCCAGGTGTTATCGTTTTCTTGGTCTTTGCCTATTCTCGTTCGTCTTGGGATGAGAGAATTTACTGTCCCTGCAATAATTGTATTGGTATGTCTTTTTGGGGAGAAGTATGGAGAAGTTGCATCTTCAAAGATATGGAATACTACCAACTTAAATTACCTGCGTAGACCATGGGGAAGAGTTCCAAGAAAGCGTTAGTAACAGGAGGACTGCCATGTATTGTGAAGAAATGGAAGATATGGTAACTCATGGACTTGGTGATATGAGTCGTGATGATGGTGAGGAACCGTATGCAGAGGCTAGGACATTTCATAAGTTGTTAGAAGATTGTGAGAAAGGCTTATATCCAGGTGCGTATCCTACAACAAGATGTCTTTCTTAGTAAAAATGCTGCATCTAAAGGCCATGTACAATGTTTCTAGCAAGTTCGCAGAGGAGTTGCTTCGCATGCTGAGTAAAGTACTGCAACACGAGAATACAGTACCTAAGTCGTACTATGAGGCAAATAAGTTTATAACCAGATTAAGATTGGACTACCAAAAGACACATGCTTATGTAAATGATTATATTCTATTTAGAAATGAATACATTAATTTAGATGTTTGTCCAATATGTGGTGAGATGGTTTCAAGGTCGTGAAAGTGCAGGAAGATTGAATATTGCAGAGAAATCTAAGCAAAAGGGTGGAAAACTTCCCATTAAAGTACTACAATACTTTCCATTACCTTCAAGGCTGCAAAGTTGCTTCATGTTTCCTAAAACAGAAGGAACTATGACATGGCACCATACAGACCGAATAAAAGATAGTGTACTACGAGATCTTGCGGATACAGATGCTTGGAGAAAACTTGACAGCGTGAACATTGCCTTTGGTCTAGAGCCACACAATGTACATCTTGGATTAACTACAGATGGGATTTGATCCTTACAAAGACAAGAGTCACCCATATAGCATGTGCTTGGTTGTGTTGATTTCCTACAACGTTGCACCGGAGATCTTCCTGCAAGATACCAATTACATATTGTCAATGTTGATTGATGGTCCAGAAGCCCCAACAAATGATATTGACATGTATATGCAGTCATTGATAGATTAGTTGAACGAGTTATGGGTGAATGGTGCATTAACATATGATGCACATCGTAAAGAGAACTTCCAAATGCACGTTTCTATACTTTGGACAATAAATGATCTCCCAATTTATGGTAACCTGGCATGTCCAGTCTGTCAAATGGACACCCATTACTTCCGACTAAAGCGTGGGAGGAAATGTTCCTTTATGGGCCATAGACGATTCCTACGGGATGATTACCCTTGGATGAGGAACAAAAGCGTGTTTGATGGAACACAAAAGGTAAGGAGTGCCCCACAAAGACGTTCGGGGGTGAGGTGTTGAAACAGTTATAGTCCCTTCAACCAGTCAACTTATGTAAAACACAACCCCCCACAAAGGTTGGAGTAGACTCGGTCACTGAAAATTGGAAAACAAAAAGCATATTCTTCAACCTACCTTACTGGGGTCAACTTTTAGTTTCTCGTAACTTGGATGTTATGTACATTGAGAAAAACATGTGTGATAACCTCATTGGGATGTTACTAGGTGTTGGTGGGAAAACAATTAACACTCTCAAGGCCAGACTTGACTTGCAGGTGTTAGGCATAAGAACATCCTTGCATCCCACCCATAAGGGATCGAAGTTGGTGTTACCATCGACTTACTACTCCCTATTGAAACAGCAAAACATGATACTGTGTGAGTTCCTCAAAAACTTGTGATTGCCTAGTGGTTATTCGTTAAACGTATCTCGTAGTGTGAAGTTGAAAGACAAAAAACTGACCTGTGTAAAAATCCATGACTACCATGTTCTAATGCAATGGATACTGTCTGTTGCAATTTAGGGATTACTACCTAAACATGTATGCAAAGCATTGATAGAGATAAGCACCACCTTCAGAGTACTATCCTCCAAGGAGTTGCACATGTCTGATCTAATCAAAATGGAGAACAAGTTACCAACTACAATGTGCAATGTAGAGAGAATCTTTCCACTATCATTCTTCAACATCACTGTGCATTTGATAACTCACCTAGTAGAAGAGGCAAACCTAGCAGGGCCAGTTCAATATTGATGGATGTACTCAATTGAAAGGTCAGTACTTCTTGACCAAGTTTGATGAGTTTTAATATGGGTTTATAATCTTATGACATACTACTGTGATAGTATAATGGGGATAATGAAGTCATTCGTTCGCAATAGAAGTCGGTCGGAGGGGTCAATAGCTGAGGGATATATTGCGCTAGAGTGTTGGACATTCTGTTCAAGATATTTACATGACGTTGAGGCTAAATTTACACGACAAGTGCCCTCTTTTCCTCAAGAGGTTATTAGGGTGACGACAACTGGTTTAAGCATCGTTCGTCCGACTCGAGCACCTACAGGTCGTGCAGTGGTCCGCGAACTCACCAACGATGAATGGGGACAGTGTCAACGCTACATTCTCAATCAATGTGATGAGGCCAAACCCTTCATAGAGTAAGTGTTTCAATATATTCTTTCTTTAAGAACAAACAAGCGCCAATCAATTTTGGCTAACTCGTTCCATTTGGACGTCTTTTTTATTAAGTGAACACAATCAGAAGTTCATTGGATCTAGGGTTAACATGCGGGACATCGATGTGATGCACAACAGAACATTCATCCAGTAGTTAGAAGTCATGGTATAAAATCCTTAACCACGTTTTTTAAGATATATATGGCATCGATGTATACATGGAAATGTTTGTTGGATTACGTTTATCGAATGGTTGGACCGCATGAGGATGAAACACGCCGTCAACTTAAGGAATTGTCTCGGGGTCCATTATATGGCATGAAGACATATACTGGATATAAAACTAATGAGTTCAGTTTCTGCACGAAAGAGCGGTCAAAGATAAAGAACTTTGAGAACAGTGGTGTCTTATGCAAATCTGATACAACGTATTATACTAGTTCCTCCGACAACAACCCCATAGAAGGGGTTATTGATTATTATAGAGTGTTAAGTGAATTAGTTGAGCTTCAATATCTTGCAGATCTCAACATTGTTTTGTTCAAAAGCGACTGGTACAACGTACTGTCATCATTCAATGGCATGACAGTGGATGACTACGGTCTTGTCTGTGTTAACACAACAAACTATTTGTCCACGGATGAAACATTTATACTGGCATCCCAAGTAACATAGATTTTCTACGTGACTGACAATACTAATAAAGATTGGAGCATGATGTTGACTACAAAGTCCAAAAGGCGGTTTGTCCTTGGCGGACAAATGTTCGGAGAATCTGTGGAGTCGTACCAGGAAACCTCTGTTGCGGTGGTTGTTAATGTCCATGGTGTCGATCAGGTCTATGAGGATGTCATATGGTGTAGGAATGACATTGATGCAGTGGAGGTAGAAGCCAATTTCATTATTGATGTCATGATCAATAATGAAATTCAAGAAGAGGACGAAATTCTTGAAGAAGAGTCTGAAACCGATGTAGACGTGGATGATAGCGATTATTATTCACATGATAAGACCGACCCAGAATTAGAGGAAGACTTGTATAACTCCGAGAGAGACTTATGGTCTTCATCCAACAATGACCCGCAAAATGACTGATACAGACTTCAATTTATGCACCAATTGTTCTTTAAATTTGGCGAAACTTGTTGTTTGTTATGTCTTTACTGTAGAATGATTCGTTTCTTGCATTTGTAGGTCCTCTGACTTGTGTAATGTTTTAAAGAGTGTAGACATTGCATTTATGTGTTTTTATTGTATACATGGTGGTGTTAGACAGTAGTGCTTGGCTTGGATTACTTTTAGAATGGTCGTGAAATTGTCTCTACAGTGAAAACCTGTTTAGAGTAGCATGTTACATTCTGTAGTCGATATTATGTGTGATAAATTGGTGGCCTTCATTCAACACCTGCCGCAAGTGGGGAAAATAGGGTAACAAGTTTGAAACATGTTGGATAACATGCTCTTTTCTGATGCATTCAATGTGGCATTTTTGAACCCATATAATACGTTGTTGTCGCAGCAAAATACAACATTAATTTATTCATACATTTTGTTAGAACTGAATATTCGGTGTATTCACTACCCGAAAGCTGCAGTGAATCGGTATGTAATTGAAGAGGTATGTTTCTGTGTATATTCGGTATGTAATTGAAGAGGTATGTTTCTGTGTATATTCTGTGTAATTGAAGAGGTATGTTTCTGTAATTGAAGAGGTATGTTTATGTAAAAATCTTTGTTTACGGAGCCTTAACATGTTTTTGTACTCTGTTGTAGTTGTGAACATGGATCCCCTTTACTGAGTTCTTTTATTCTGTGAAGAACCTACAGTTGTTTTAGTCATTTACTGAGTTTTATCCTTCAACAGCATGAAGGTTCTCAGTTTAGTCAGTCAGTACTGCATTTTTTATTCATTTTTTAAAATGATGGTGCGCTGAAACTTGCTGCAGGACCGAACTTTGTTCAACTTAGTTGAGTCCAACTTTGTGGAAATATCTTGAAAAACTGGTTCTTCTCATGGTGTTCTTTTGCATCGGCACATCCCACAGCAACCGAAGCAGTTTTCATTCGTAAATTAAGTGGATGCGACAATATGGTATCACCATCAACTCACCTTTTTCTATTCCTTTCGGTTCTCCCGCGCAAGGTAATCACTCTATCTTCCTACATCCTCTTCATTTCAGTCTCTTTATCTCACAGAAAGTTCCTCTCTTCATCGAGAAGAAGTCCTGTAACTCCTTACCAAAAGTACAGTTCATCTTCTTACTAGCCATAATTGAACAGGTCTTTGATGAAGGTTGAACAACCTTTAAGGAACTGATCATCCATGAATCGTACTTTCCTTTTTGAGTTTTGTTTCACCACAAATATTTGGTCTTACTTAGGTGACATTTGATTATGATGTTGTGTTCGTACATGGATCTTTACGAAAGTGAAGTAAAAATTGAAACTTTAAGTTTGTATGACATCATATGCACACCGTACATGAAACCTTGTAGAATCATGATCAATCTCGATTTTGAACAAGCGAGTCTGTTTAGGGTTTCTTCGAACACGTCACTGACGATTTCCTTTCCGTAATTTTGAGAACATACTGAATATCCACTGTGAGGTTTCGTCCGTAAAAAAAGCAACTTTAGGATCCTTACGTATTCATCTATGTTGTTCAACATACTCAACGTTTTTATCCACTTCCCTAGCTGTGTTGAAAATAGTTGTGACGATGGTGGGTACAAGATGAATCAACAAGCACAAGACCAACCCTAAACCGATCCCAACTCGGAGATCCCCATAGAAGTTGTACAGGGCAGCAACAAGTAAGTTTATGCCCGCCTTATTTTTTTGGCTTTCATGGTATGGGAAACTTCTAACAGATCACCTATATCGGCGGTAGTTAGTATCAGTGGATATTATTAGGATGTCTAGGTCGAACTTTGTTCATGCCGTTAATCGTCCCCGTTTAAATTTATACTTACACGGACTTCGGCTTCATCATATGGTGACACTTTGGTGGAGAACACTCTAACACCAAACACATTGGACACGTCAGTTGAAGAAATTCCAGCAGAGGAAATACAACATTAATATCCCTTGGTGGAAGAACATGGACCGAAGAGGTAAGTTTATTTGTAAACCAAATCAGCCAACAACTGTTGCCGCCTATTGAATCCTTATGCATGTTCCTGGGTTTGATATTAACTACAGAGGAAGGGTTAAGGCCTACGCCTGAGAAGTTACGGAGAGGTTGTATTAGGTGTATTAAGTTGTCAAGAAATGGAATTAATGAAAAAGAAGTGTTACAGTTTAATGCTCACGGTAAGGTCTTCTCAAAGAATACTTCTATTTTTACCTCATGGTGTGGTTGCATCGTGCGGAAAAGAATGAAAGCACCATTACTATGCGAAAAAAACGTGATTCCACATTTGTTGTTTCGCATGAAAAGTTTGTGGTATCTTGCGATGATAACTTGAAGCATATGATCATATGTACACTTAGAGAGAAGTACATGATAGAGAAAGTATAAGGTGATAGATACCTTACCAATGAAGAAAGGATAAAGAGAAAGTATTATGATAGATACCTTACCAATGAAGAAAGGATAAAGAACATCATGCCGGGCGTGGTGAAAGAAGATTGGGTGTGGCTAGTCAATTGGTTCAGCTCGAAGGAGTTTAAGGTGGGTCGACTCACCAGAACTTGTTCTCTTATGCTTTACTGTGTGGAAATAATTTTGAAAATCTTATTAACCCTTCGACTAGTCGTTTCCTCATGTTTGAAGGTGACAATCGAGCGTAACAAGGCAAACAAAGCTCATCAGGTGATCAGGCACAGTGCGGGGACGTGCAGCTTTGCCAGGAGGGAACATGAAGAGGTAATGAACCAATACAACTACCCTCTTCAGAACTTCCTAACCACTCAGTTACCATGCTTGTTTACTTAATTGCAGATTATGAAGAATAATAGAGTGTATCCGGGTGAATAATACATGTTTCAGAAGACCCGTGTAGACAAGAAGGGGGTTCCTCTAGATCCGAAAAGTCGATCAATCATCGTAAGCGATCAAACATCCTCTTCCTTTGTAGTTTTTAGTAGGGTCATACCTAACACATGAGGTATGACTGTACTGAATACATGAATATGTTGAACAAAGGGATGCGGAACTGCAAGCTGAGGAGGATGGTCCCGTCGACAAGGATGCACTGTATGAGCATATTTGTAAGCGTAAATGTTGTCGATCTCGTGTATCCAAAATTTCACGGATGATGGAGAGAGAGCCGTTAAATAAAGTGAGGCAAGAAGTGGTTTGGCTAGAGTTGAAACTGCTGACCTCAGGAATTTAGCGGACGAGAATTCAAAGACGGCATACGAGCGACAACAACTCTATTGTAGTTCTAGGAAAACATGATGGCATTCCAAAGGGATATGGCTTTCATGAAAAGGCCCATGCAAGACAATGGTACGTTGCTAGACGATTCAGAAACGCAAGGTACAGTAAACATGTCTTTCTTTGATTGATGGTACTTTTTAATGGAAGTATATCAATGTGAGGTTGTTCTAAGTTATTATATTTTGGCGTTCTCAGATCCAAGTGACAGATAATTGAAGGGTTTAGGTAATCTTCGGCACTTGCTTGATGTCCAGTGAATTTAAGACCTATTATTGTTTCAGTCTTGGAACAAGGACATGGACATTTTGTAATTATGAAATATCTAAACCGTGTTTTGTTAATGTGTTTGTGCTGTGTTTTGAACCACATGTACGGATGTGCTAAAATGTTGTGTTTCTGGTATGGGCAAACATTGACATATTTGTTAAGGACACTTCATATGGAACGTTGTTAAATATATGAATGGTTGGTGGTACGTGATTTGCATTATAGTATGTTCAGCTGTTGAATATCCAAAAATCTAGTTTGAAAGTAGAACAACAGGGGCATTACCATGAACCAATTGAATGACAAACGGCCAATAGATTCATGTAATGTTGTTGTGAATTATAGTTATTACCCACACGTATGAAGATGGGGATAACCACTTTTAATAACAGAAATTACCATTGCGGTTTGTTGAAAGCGAAGATTGAGCAAACCCTAGGAAAGCCACGAAAAATAAGAAACGAATAGACGAAGAGAAGACATAAACACTTGGGGATCATTAGAGTATACTCCTACATTTGGAGACTCTTCACCCTAAAATAAAAAAAAACGCGAAAATAATATTCCTTTACATCCCAAAACTAAACAAAGTATAAATTACATCCTAAAAAACAGAAAACCAGAAAATGTCTACATTAAATATAAAACAACCAAATAAGACCAAATAAATCGAATATCTTCCAGATTGCATCTTATATTCTCAACACTCCCCCTCAATCTGGAAGTCTTCAAGTTATATCCCCCTTTCCATGGAAGATATTCTTCATTCCCAATCGATCACACAACTGATAATATTGCTGACCTACAAGAGGCTCGGTAAACAAATCAGTCAACTCACCAGAAGTTCTTAGATGTCTAAGCTCAAGAATATTTTCAAGAAATGTTTCTCTAATGTAATGACAATCAATCTCTATATGCTTGGTTATCTCATGGAAAACAGGATTATTAGCAATTTGTATAGTAGCATTATTGTCACAATACAGAATACTCATTTCCTTTTGAACAAAACCTAACTCACCCATCAATCTCCTAAGCCAAATAATCTCAGATAGAGCAGGCCCCATACTTCTATACTCAAATTCAGCCGAAGACCTTGAAACAGTACTTTGCTTTTTAACCTTCCAGGATACCAAAGACTTACCAATCATGATCCCAAAACCTGTGATTGAATTTCTGGTCTCAACACAACTAGCCCAGTCTGAGTCACATTACCCAATAAGTTCAAGAATAATTTCAGAAGAAAGAAGAATACCTTTACCTGGTTCCTGTTTAATGTACCTGACAATTCTCAAGGTTGCATCCAAATGGGAATACTTAGGGTCCTGCATCTGCTGGCTCAAGTTTTGCACAGAATAAGATATATTTGGTATAGTAATATAGAGATATAACAACTTCCCTATCAGTCTCCTATATTGAGATACATAACTTAGGGGTTTATCCCCAAGATTCACTTTCAAATGTTCATCATATTTTCTACTCTTGAGTTTCAGGTTCAATTCCATAAGATTTTTAGCAGTTTTTCCCCACGACAAGCCAACACTAGATATCAATTCAAGAGCATATTTCCTATGATAGAGAATAAGACCCTGTTCGGATCTAGCAATCTCAATGCCAAGAAAGTATCTAAATTCTCCTAAATACATCATTTGAAAATTCGTTTCTAAAACATGTTTCAACTCAAGAATAAGCCTCTCACTATTCCCAGTCAGAAGAAAATCATCAACATAGGCCAGAAGTATAAACAGATCATTCCTTTCACGTTTGGTAAATAATGAATAATTCAGTTTGGATTGAGTGTAACATGCTTTAGTTAGGGGCATACACAGCTTAGTATTCCATTGTCTACTAGTCTATTTCAGCCTATAAAGAGATTTCCTCAATTTACAAACCAGATTACTCTTATTTTCATTTCCAAACCCATCAGGAATTTTCATTTATACTTCTTCATCTAAATCACCTTGCAAAAACGCATTATAAACATCCATTTGATAAATGGGCCATTTGTAAATAGATTCCAGAGATCAAACTGTTGAAACCGGGTTTATCTTTACCACAGGGCAAAACATTTCAAAGTTGTATATTTCGTGTTTTTTATTATATTCTTTTGCGACCAGTCTAGCCTTATATCGACTTAAACAACCATATGACTTATATTTCAATTTATACACTCATTTGCAGCCAAATACTGATTTACCTGATGGGAGTGGAACCAACTCCTAAGTCTGATTGTCCTCAAGTACTTGTATTTCCTCCTACATGGCTTGAATCCATACATGATCCTTTATAGCCTCAGTAAAGCTTTCAGGTTCTGTCAAACTAGAGACTAAACTCAAATAACACTAGTAAGCATCCGACAATCCATCATAAGATATAAATCGATCAGTAAAATAACAATGAGAAACATTTGAGACTTGATCGTCCTTCATCCAGATAGGAGGCTTTATAATTCTCCTGGTTCTACTAGTTGTAGGACCTGAAGAATCCTGCATGACAAGATGATCATTACCATTAGAACCTTCAGCAGATTCATCACTCGGTATAGCTTCATCAGGGTTTTGCTCGAACTCATAATTTGAAAATGGGACATCTACATTAATTATGTTCTCCTCAGTCTTAATATTGATGGGACTTTGGACATCGCCAAGATCAAAATCAATGTAATTTTCAAAGAGCATGGGCAACTGATCAGGTTTGTCATTCTCAAAGGGGAAAGTCCTTTCATTAAACTAAACATCTCTACTTACAAAAAAAATTATTTCAACTAAATCACAAAGTCTATACCCCTTTTGAGTTTCAGAATAACTCATCATAACATATAGTATAATCCTAGTTGTAAACTTGTCTGCTACCAACATGTTCTTTGCATAACATAAGCAACTGAATTCCCTCAAATGATGAATCTTGAGTTCCTTCTTATTCAGAACCCCTAGGGGAGATTTCCCCTTTAAAAGCTTAGAGGGCATCATATTAATCAAGTAACACAAAATTAGTACAGAGTTCCCCAAAAAGGAGTTAGGTATTGATGCTTGCAACTTTAAAGCTCTAGCTACTTCCAATAAGTGTCTATGCTTTCTTTCAACTCTCCCATTTTGTTGGGGAGTATCTGGGCAAGTGATTTGGTGGAAAATTCCTTTCTCATGAAAGAAATTATTCACATATTCATTAAAGAACTCTTTTCCATTATCAGTATGAAAACATTTAACTGTCTTACCGAACTGCGTTTCAACCATTCTAACGTATCCCTTCAATATAATAAACACATCATATTTAAACTGCATAATATGAACCCAAGTAACTCTTTGAAAAGTCGTCCACTAATGTAAAAAAAAAGTTTATTATCGTAAGTTGGACAGTGATAAGGCCCCCTACATCTACATGCACTAAGTCAAATGCAACATTTGCTCTTGATTTAGAATTTGAAAAGGAATTTCTAACAATCTTGGCTTTAGGACATACAGCACAGTCGCCTAAATTCAAGTTTCTATTCTTAGGTAAACTCAGAGAATGCAAATGCACTAAAGCCCTAGCAGATGCATGACCAAAACACATATGCAACAACATAACATTTTCAGACACAGAGGGAACAACAGCAGATCTGATACTTGTATGCGTAGGTTTAAAAAATAAATACATGATTGTTCACTGCCAGTCCCCAAGACCTTCCCATTTGAGAGGTATTACAGGACAACAAAGTTAGGATAAAAGGTCGCAGAACATTTCAATTCTTTAGTAAGCTTTGAGATTGACAGTAAATTGTATTTGAAATCTGGAATATATAAAACATTCCGCAATCCTTTTTCAGGGGCTATAAACACATGTCCAATACCATCAACTTTCGTATAAGTACCATCCGGTCATTGCACTTTAGTCCCTGGAACATTCTTGGGATCACATAACTAAACATTTTTGTTGGCCATGTGATTAGATTCCTAGAGTCCAAAATCCAACTGTTCTTATCAAGAGATGTACCAGCAGTGTTAGACCGATGCTCCATGGGAGAGGTAGCACCTACGGCTGTGGTAGTGTTACCAGCTTGTCCCACACTCTGCAGAAGTCTTTCAAACTGATCTCGGCTAAGGATCACAGAACCTTGCAAACAAGAACTCGTAAAAAAACATTAGCAACTTGCTTAGGAAAAACAAAATCATGATCCTCATTGTCACTCGAAATGGCATTGGCTTTTCCTTTAATTCCTTTTTCTTTCAAAAAATCTTTATACTTGAAGCAATTGTCCTTAGCATGTCATTTTCTTTTACAATAATCACATGTCCTAGCAAAGCATCGATCAATAGTATGTCCTTTTTTGTGACAGTGTGTACGTTCAATATTTTGATTCCCTTTTGGCTTTTCCAAATTGAAGGACACATTAGCAGAATTAGAACCAACAGTTGCTTTCATAGCAGAAGTTATACCTCTTTGGCTCTCCTCTTGCATAAACAAGTTATAGGCCTGATTAACTGAAGGCAAGTGATTACAAAGCAACAAGTGACTTCTAGCATTAGAATAGTTCTCATTTAACCCCATAAGAAACTGAAACAGCCGTTGGTTTTCCTTATGCTCTATGTGTTTGTTAAAATCCTCTCCTTCAATATGGGGTAAAGCACAAGCTGCATCATATTCTGCCCATGGGAGTCTGAGTTTGGTAAAAAAGGTCGAAATATAGTCTAGCCATTGTCGAGTCATTACAATTTCCATGTGGAGTTGATAGATTTTAGGTCCACTAACCTTGTAAAATCTCTTTTTCAGGTCTTTCCAAACTAAAAAAGCATCCTCTGTATACATGTATCCACTTCCTAAGTCCTTTGAAATCGAGTTTATTATCCACCCTAGGACTACAACATTGCATTTATCCCAGAGGTGGTGCAAAACAGGGTCAAATTTCTCATGCATGCAAGATCCCGTAATGAATCCTAGTTTGTTACACAACTGAATGAACCAAATAGCACGACTCTACATAGCATAATTCTCAGGACCAGTAAGAGTAGTAGAAATCATATTTATCCCAGGATTGTCACTTGCATGTAAGTATAAAGAGTGATGAGAGTCTACTGTAGCGAAGGTATCATGATTAACCTCACTGGTGCATCTATATTTGCCTCATTGGTCGGTTTATCCTCAACCAAATCAAAAAAAAAAATCTTCATAAAAATCACTTGAAGACACAGTGAGAATGAGATACACAAATTACCTTAACCAAGCAAGTTTGCAATCAAACAGAGAATTCCAAGATAAGCGCCAGAATAACAGATAATCAAAACTTGATGCCAAACCGCAACGGAGTCAATAAGAAAACTTTCTTACTACTAAATCATAATAAGAATGGGATGCGTTACAGCCCCAGTTCTCCTGTCCACAAAAGATGCCAAGAATCTGAATCGACACGGTATAGGTCGTGATATGGATCAGAAACCCCACTCGTAGTGGAATCGCCAAAATTCCACCACAAAAACGTCACCGGAGGACGATCTATCTTAACAAGCCTCAAGAAGAACCAAGAAATACAATAAGGTTCCCTTTCCAAGCCCAATGAAATAAGATCTTCGCAAAGAAAAACAAGAATCGCAAAATATTCCAAAAGCAAAAACGGTTTCTGTATATACGAAAAGAAACTATTCAGAAAGGATTAGTGAAAAACAATTGCAGGGTACGATTAAGGCGAGTGTATGCAAGTATCAAAAGGATTCAGAGGCTAGGATTTCTCCATGGCTCTGATACCATATTGAAATCAAAGATTGAGCAAACCCTAGCAAAGCCACGAAGAATAAGAAACGAAGAGACGGAGAGAAGACAAAAACACTTGGGGATCATCAGAGGATATTCCTACATTTGGAGACTCTTTACCCTTAAATAAAAAAAAAAATTCGAAAATAATATTCATTTACATCCCAAAACTAAACAAACTACAAGTTACATCCTCAAAAATAGAAAACCCGAAAATGTCCACATTAAATATAAGACAACCAAATAAGACCAAATAAATTGAATATCTTCCAGATTGCATCTTATATTATCAACACAGTTGAACAACAGTAACAGCATCTTGTTAAAAATGGTGGGTTTTTTTTAAGATTTTTTAAAAGCATCGATAATTGCACTTGGTTGGGAAATTAATGTACCAGCATTCACGGATGGTCGATGCAAATTATCTGAAATTACCTGCTATCAGCCTTCATAGTTGAATCAAGTTTACAGAAACAGCGGTATGCGATGTAAAAATACAGAATCAGCAATACCATTTTGCTGACACTAATGTACCTAATTCACCGACACGTTCCATTCGAAACAAAAGAATATTTTTGGACACGAAAAAAGGTAGACATTAATTACGCATGATCATTAGCAATATGTTGATGCTAAAGGTATAAGTAAATGTTCATTACATCAACGATAGACATTTAGTCGCGATATAATGTATGTGCGGATACCTTTAGCATCGGGGCCTACGGGCACAAGTGTTAGCAGCGACACATGGAATTAGCAGCGGCAGAGGATCACCTAACAACGATTTTACTTCGTTGCTATAGTACTACTTTCTTGTAGTCTTGTACATGAGCGTCACTTCATAACATCCATGCTAGTTCATTCCTTCCATTCCCAACATTAGGGTGACGACAATGAAGTTTCCACACCATTACGCCTACCTCGAGACCCAACTTGAGGCTAAAATACAAGCGGCGGTCCAGGAATGGGACGTGGAGTGGCAGAAGAATCTAGACTCCAAAAATGAGCTATGCTCCAAGGTTGTGGGTTAGATAAAGGAGGGAGTGCCGCTTCTAGATAAAGGACGTATCTCCACTTTGCAAAGTGCGAAGGCGGCCACCCAAAAGTCGGGGAGGCTTGAAGCATAACATCTTGGATAGTTGGAAGAAGACGCTAATAATTGGATGGATAATTTTGAGTCTAGCCCCACCTTTGGCCTCAAGGCCGAGTGATTCCTTTAGGGAAATATCATTGGTTCTTTGAGAAGCTGACGACACAGATCAAGGCGGTCGACTTCTCCTTTCACTGAAGTGCCTCCTGGTCATCGCTAAATATCTGACCTGGAAGGCCAAAAAACTCGTGAGATTCCACCTCATGTTGAAGAGTCCGGTGGCGAAGGCCCGAGCACTAAGGAGACGTCCCCATTACAAAGGTTGCGCATTCTGAAGGAACATGCAGAGTAGTCTTGTTTATGTATTTTATTGTATAGGGTGCACCTACTTTCTAATCAAACGTTTCGGTACGAGGTGTCGCCATTAATATTACACCATCAATTATTATGAGCAGATTTTCTTTAACCTTTCTCCTTACTGTATCGCGATGTGACGCTATGCGCGATGTTGGGACTTAACCCTTTTTATTTTTTTTACCAAATGCCTATATGCCAAAGCAGCGCATATACGTTGGAAAAAATCATTGAGTTCAGTAGATAAATTAAGGCTTAACATCATTTGCAGTGGTGCCTTATAGACGTATAAACTTGTCATCCTTAAGTTCAAAAAAACCATTAACATGAACCGACGAGGGCGGTGCGAGGAGTTGTCGTCCGTAAATTTAATTTTAAACCCTTAAGTTTAACCAAACCATTAAGGCAAATAATCCAACACACATTCCCAACAACTAACTCAATAAGTTCAAAATTAAGCATTAAGGTTACATATACCATTGGTGTTGACATCACATATTTTATCACTTATTAAGTTCAATATGAACCATTAATGTTTACATGTGAAACGTCGCCCATAAAACTACTCTTTAAGTTGAAAATGTACCATTAAGGGTTACATGTGAAACATCGCCTCGATTATTACTCACTAAGTTCAAAATGAGCCATTAAGCTTTACCAAGGCTACGTCTTTTAGATGTAGAATTTCTTGAAATGCTCTACATTAAATGTGTGCTTGAGGCTTTTTCGTGCATGTATTCGTGTACGTAGGCATATTGTTGTGCTATTGTGTCGACTTTATAGGGGTCTTCCCATTTAGGGGACATTTTATTGATCTTGTCTTGGTCTGCAAATTCATTTTAATAATTTGAAATTCTGTGTCGACGCCATTGTTTTTGCCTTCACCTACTATAAGAAATAACCTCAACGATTGAAGTATGAAGTTGTGGCAATGTGCATTTTCCGTACGTTTCTTCAGACAAACATCATTTTTCATCAGCCAAGTCAAGCTCGAGGCGTCGCTCGTAACTATTTCTCTTTTCGTTGTAATATCAAACTCAATGTGTCACCTATGCAAATTTTACTAGCACCACTACTTCAGACCTATAGATTAGTCTGAATGGGCTCTCACCAGTTGAGTTTTTAAGGATAGTTCTGACAGCCCACAAAAGGTTCTCCAACTCGTTGACCCATTTTCTCCCTGAGGCGTCGATTCTTTTCTTCAAGCCATTCGGAATGAATTTATTGGCCACATAAACCTATCCATTAGTTTGTACATGCCTTACAGACGCAAAGTGGTGCTCAATATTTAATTCTTCTAGAAATCATGAAATTCCCTAATCAATTTCTACACCGCCATAAAATTTTGAAAATACTAATATCTTTTTAAAAAACAGTTTATTAAAGTCAAAATGTTTTAAATGGTTCAACATGTTTAAAAATATGGTAATTGGTAGTTTCGTTACTTCTCTATTAAACAATCTGTTAAAAATGTTGAAATTTACAAAATTAATTCAATATTTTGGTAAATGTTACAATAAAATCCTACAAACTTACACTAATGTTACAATTAAGTCTCTTCTCAATTTGGACCTAGCTGGATTGAGTCTCCAATTGAGCTCCAATCGAGGGTCCATTGATTTGGATTCTAACCCAGGTCAGGTCCACAACCTTGGGGACTAGATTTGGGCTAGGATCTAGGTCAGGGGACCCCGATTAGCCTAATGGTCCCTAATTGAGAGTCCCTTGACTTGGGTCCATATCCAAACCAGGTCTCGGTCCTTGGGCGACTTGGTCAAGGTCAGGGTTCCATGAATTGTGTTCTAACCGGATCTCGAATGGGTTGAAACTCAATTATAACATAGTAGAGTTTAATTGTAACATTTGAAAAAGTATTCAATTAACTTTGTTAATATAAAAAGTAGTTAACGAAGATTTTTTCCGAAGGGTTGATGGAACGTACAATTACCATCGTTTTGTTTTGAAACATAGTGGTGCCTTCACCGTCACAAAAAATATATTAATACAACTAGAGTTTTATACAAACGTCTCTATCTGTCTTTGTCTCTCTCTCTCTCTATATATATATATACATATACATATATGTATATACATATTAATTTAGTTTCAACCTCTATAATTAGGACATAAGTTTTTATCATGTTTAGTTGTTAAAAAGAAACATTTTTATTGATTGATGAGTAACTAATTTTTGTAAGAGTTGATGACATGGATTCGCCATGTGTATCTCTAGAAGACCTAGACTTCCTCCGAAGTTTTTAATCGATTCTCAGGGTACGTTACAAGTTCTTTCTCCCCTCCTCATTTATTGTATTCATTTTATATAAAAATACTATTATTTATTTTTCTTACAATAGTATTTTATTTTTCTTAATTTTTCTAAATAAATTTATTTAAAAATATTTCATTCTCATTACTATGTCAATATATAAAAGTATGCATAATTATAATAAAAAGTATTAACTAATTGATAAATATTTTATAGATAAATACCTATAAATACTTATAGATAGAACTAGCTTATAAATCATTACCAACTTAACTATAATATTTTTCAAAATATTATTTGTATATTCACTTAAACATTATTTTGAATAATTTTTATATTATGCAGTGTCAATAATAATTAAAAAGTAAAAAAAAAAAGTAAATTAACAATTTACCGCGTAAAGCGCGAATTAACCATCTAGTATTAAATTATTTTTAGTTTTGTCCCTATTATTTATTTCCTTGTTCACGATGAACATGCAATTCCTCATGGCCATTACGCAGGTCAGTAAATGATAAGGTTGTCTGACTGTGTACTGTAATGGATCCCCAAAGTACAAATTTTACAGTCTGCCTCCCCCAACTTAATTCCCCATTTTTGCTTTTGTTTTGTCAAAGATTTGTTCTGCAATGATGGCGTCCTCACCTTCAGCCTTCTTGACCTGGATACTTCCTTTCTGATAGACCCCGGTGCCTCTTAATGCATTGGAGATGAAATTAGCAGCCCCAAATGCTTGACCAGACTCAGCTCTTGCTCCATAAACAAGCCTCTGTTTCGAACATAATCATCATCATCGTTAATATATATATATATTGTTGGATTATGTAATATACATGCAATCTATATGGTAAAACATAATCACATATAATTAAGTTACCTCTGGATTGATTGCCTAAGCGGAAGCGGATCTGCCTGAGGTTGGGATCACGGTCTGCCGGACGGGAGGACACGCCACGGGTTAACGGGCAGTGACCTAGGTTTCCACAGCTGCTGACTTCTGTCTAAACTGTGGGCGGCTATCAGTTTCTATTCTCTCTTATCATTATTAGGTTTTCCAAACCCTGAGCACCCCTATATATACTGATATATAGAGGGATAGGTTTTAAGGCCAGATACACAACTGGGCTTATGTAAATGGGCTCCCACTTATGGGCGACCCATTATCCTAAAACCAACATCTCTCACTCGCACAAAGTGGGGGGCGCTCATTCATCAAGCCAGCACCAAAGAGAACGATTTCTCCTTATACAGTTAAATCACATACGAGGAGGCAGCCGTGCGACCGGCAGGCACTACGAGCAAGGTACTGCGCATCTGTTAGGAGTTGCAGTGACTCGCGGATCTCACACCATCAGTGGATTTGTGCCCTGCACCCTTGGCCATGTAATCTTTCTCAAGGTTTGACCACACAATGATCTTTCAAACCTATACATCTGCATTGTGCCCACAACCGCAGCCTATACCGCGATTGACGGCCGTCTAGTGGACACAACATCGAGAAGATCCCTTAATGACCATCCCCTTCCCACGAAACCATCGGCACAATTCAACTCGCTTTTCTAGAACCGGGTCCAAGGTACTTGTGAGCGCACCCATCGATAACGGACTAAGATAGCAAACACTGAACTGAACCTCAAGTCTCTGTTCAGAGTACTGAGGGTACGTACGTGGCTCTTACGCAAAGAGCTCTGGGTCTCACACGACTCCGAGGTAAGATCACATCTCGGGTCATACCCATGGTCGATTTTAGGGTGCGCTGCGGTATGGAACGCGCGCTACAGCATATCTCCTCTCCCATGGAGCATATGTCCATATGCTGTACAGATGTCCATCAGGCACACAAAGTACCCGAACCAAAAGTCACAAAGACTCTCATCCGACCCCTGAGTGGATTGACAGACCATAATCCGTCGTAGTGCGAAAATAGATAGCTCCGGACACAAAGTCCTTTCTGGTTATCCCGACGGACTTCCAAAAACTAAAAGCTATCACCAGCCTCACTCAGCCACAAAGGCATAGAAGCTATCACCCGTGTGAGAGGGTGACCAAATCCACTTTGACATATATTAACAAACAATCACAGAAATGAACACACAAAATACTCAAACTGCGAAAACATGCATACTCAAATATAGTTCAAGTCAAAGAACATTGTCTGGGAAATATAATAAATGAAGTATATCAACTAAGTCTACACAGTCCTAGAGACTTCACATGCCTCACAAATGACTCCCTCTTCAAGGGTTTGGTGAAAGGGTCCGCAACCATTTCTTCTGTAGACAAATACTCCAAACGTATCATCTTGTGTCTCACCATGTCTCTAGCATAGTTGTACTTGATATCAATGTGCTTTGACCTATTGTGGTACTTTGGATCCTTTGTCGCGGAGATTGCGGCCTGATTGTCGGAGTAAACCAGGATCGGCTCAACTGGACTCCTACGGCTCAACAATCGATCCAGGAGCCTGCTCAGCCACACAGCCTCTTGAGTGGTCGTCGCAACAGCCACAAATTCGGCTTCCATAGTAGACAATGCGGTACAGGACTGCTTCTTGCTCATCCAAGATACTGCTCCATTGGAAAGCAAAAACACAAAACCCGAAGTGGATTTTCTCTCATCCAACTCACCACCGTGGTCTGCGTCGCTGTACCCAGTTATCTGAAGATCCTCTGACCTCCGTAAGTCTCCTCCAAAGCACAGGGCATAGTTGACGGTGCCCTTAAGATATCGCATGATCCTCTTTACTGCCTGCCAATGCTTTAATCCGGGGTCAGCTTGGTACCGACATACCATGCCGACTGCATGACAGATGTCCGGCCGAGTACACACCATTGCGTACATCAAGCTCTCGACTGCGCTTAGATACGGAATCTGTTTCATCTTGTCCATTTCTTCCTTAGTCTTCGGACGCATATCCATGTTGAGAGGTTCGCCAATGGAAGCTGGAGTATCAATTGATTTGCAGCTACTCATGTTGAACTTTTCCAACACTTTCTTTATGTAGCTCTCCTGTGAAAGCCACAACTGCTTCTTCCGGCGATTTCTCGAGATCTGTATCCCAAGAATATATGCCGTCTCACCCATGTCCTTCATCTCGAATAGAGAGGACAACCAGACCTTGATCTGTGTGAGGAACTCCAAACTATTTCCGGCTATGAGTATGTCATCCACATATAGAGTCATAAACACAAAGTCCGGTCCAGATCTTTTGGTGTACACACAATGGTCCTCATCCAACATGAGAAAGCCATTTTCCACGACCAAATCATGAAATCTGTGATACCACTGCCTAGAAGACTGTTTCAGACCATAAATAGATTTGTGGAGTTTGCACACTAAGTGCTCATGACCTTTCTGCACAAAGCATTCAGGTTGCTCCATATAAATCTCTTCTTCTAACTCACCATTGAGGAAGGCGGTCTTAACGTCCATCTGATGCAGTTCAAGATCTAGACTCGCTGTAATAGCCAGAATCAAGCGAATCGTGGTCATTCGCACTGTCGGTGAGAAGGTCTCCTTAAAGTCCACTCCCTCCTGTTGTGTATAACCCTTCGCAACAAGTCGAGCTTTGAGACGCTCAACAGTTCCATCGGCCTTTAGCTTCGTTTTAAGAACCCATTTGGCTCCTATTGCTCTGCGCCTTCTCGGAAGGTCGACCAGTGTCCAAACACCGTTCTTCCCCATAGATTTTATCTCGTCCTCCATTGCTTTCATCCATTCTTCCTGAAAGGGTCCATTGAGAGCTTCTCTAACGGTTTTCGGCTCAAAAGCTGTCTCGTCAGATATTAGGGTGTTCAGTTCTCCATCACCTTCGAACATATATCGTCGGGAGGGGAACTTCTGTCTTAGCCCACGGCCTAACAACTCACTACTACCAGGGGTACGACCATGATCGCTCCCACTGGGAATGAGATCCCTAATGCTCCCACTGTCAACAAGATCATCAGGAGCGGAATCTGTTTCATTCGTCACAGGAAGAGGTGAATCTGACAGAAGACGAACTGATTCATCCTCTGCAACTTCATCTCTCCCACTCGAATTAACAGGTATCTGCTCAACTTGATCTTGCATCTCATATAGAGATCGATCCAAACCAATCTCTCCCTTCTTCGGAAATTCGTTCTCTAAAAACGTCGCGTCTCGTGATTCGAACTCGGAAACACTCCCACTGTCCAGCTCAGCTATAAACACATATCCCTTGGAGGTTTCAGAGTAACCAACAAAGATACTCTTCTTTCCTCTAGGTCCAATCTTCCCAAACTTGTTCGAGGAATCATGGGTGTAAGCGGCACACCCCCATGGGCGCATACGGCTAAGGTCCAGACTTCTTCCAGTCCAAAGCTCGTATGGAGTGGAGTTAACCGTTTTCGTAGGCACACGGTTCAGGATGTAGGCAGCAGTTTTCAAAGCATCTCCCCGAAAGGAAATTGGCAATTGAGCTTGCGCCATCATCGACCGAACCATGTCAAGGAGCGTCCTATTGCGCCTCTCTGCAACACCATTTTGCTGAGGGGTGTAGGGAACCGTCAACTGATGAATGATCCCCTTTTGTGTGCATAGGTCGTTGAATTCCGCTGAAAGGTACTCTCTTCCACGATCAGTGCGGAGGGTCTTAACCTTCCGATCTAACTGATTCTCAACCAAATTCAAAAACGATCTGAAACAACCTATTGCCTCAGATTTATGGGAGATCAAGTAGACGAATCCATAACGAGTATAATCATCCGTAAATGTGATGAAATATCTTGCTCCATGCCGAGCCCTAACACTGAGAGGGCCACAGACGTCAGAATGAATTAATTGCAGTGGATATTCAGCTCTTGGGGCCTTACCAAAAGGCTTTCGGGTGGTCTTTCCTGCTACACAATTAACACACGTAGACAGCTCCACATGCGGAATGTTGGGCAGCAAGCCCCTTTGGGCCAGCCGCTGCATTCTATGTTGGCCAATATGACCTAATCTAGCGTGTCAATCATTCACATCGCAAACATTTCCACGAGTAGAAGAAAGCATAAAATTATTGTTGCATGAATCCAAATCCAAAACAATAAATCCACCAGAAACTATCCCAAAACCAAATAGAGTTTGACCTAAAGATAATTGGACTGAAAGTTCATGAAAAGACAATGTGAAACCAAGTTTCATTAATCCTAAAACTGAAATAACATTCCGGCGAATCTGCGGAGCATAGAGGACATCATGTAAGACTAGGACTTGTCCACCGCGCAGATGCAGCTCACAAGTTCCAATCCCTTCGACTTCAACACGAGAGTTGTTGCCGACATAAATCCACCTAGTCTCCCGCGAAACTCTCCGGTACTCAACGAAAGCGTCTCGATCCCTGGCTATGTGGTCTGTCGATCCTGAATCCAAAATCCACATAGGACATGATTCAACCAACATAACAGTACTAGAAACACAAAGTTCACTAGAATTGCCAAAGAGATATACCTGTCGCGCTGGTTCAGGACATGCACTCGCAATGTGTCCCTTATGGCCACAGTTGAAGCATTTCCTAGACTCGGGCTTTCTGGCTTTGCGCGGACGTTTCTACGCTTCTGCTTTCGGAGCATCAGTCTTTATCTTCTTTGCCATTGGTGCACCTGCGACAGCTCGCCGTGCACCACTCCCTCGCTTACGACGGTTCTTCCTAGGTCCAGAGAATGATGCCATATGAACTTCAGCCTTAGGCCCTGTAGCCTTGAGACGTTCCTCTTCCAACTCAATGTGCCTTCGAACATGTTCAAAGGTGTTGAGTCCTTCAGAGTGAGTCATTTGAATCTTCATCTGTTCCCAAGAGTTAGGCAAAGAACGGATCACAGACTGGATTTGCTGCTCATCGGTCAGGGGCTGACCGGCCTCCTTGAGTTCTGCGATCATGTTAGCCATATGCCTCAGATGCTGTCTCATGGAGTACTGAGGATTCATCTTGTAAGAATCAAATTTGATGTTGAGCGAACGCAGCTGAGCAGTCGTATAGACACCAAATCTATCCTGCAAAGCATCCCACAGCCCTTTAGCCGTATCTTCCAGCTCAAATTCACACAGAATATCATCATCCATTGTACTCAGCAATGTAGCGCGCGCCTCAGCGTCCTTGGCCTCCCACTCATCATAGAAGGCCTTCTGCTGATTCGTTAATCCAGTCTCGGGTCTTTTCTTGATCTTCTTGATGTGGTCAATCGACCTTTGCTCAATCAGGACCATCTGTATACGCTTACTCCAGATTTTGTAGTTATCACCGTTAAGTCTCAGACCTTTGTTAAGCTCAGCAATGATGTTCTTCGTGGCGGCCATTTCACTAACTAAAGGAAATTTGATTAGGATCATGGAGACACAAGGAACAATGTTCTAATGCATGTAAAAAGACAAGTCTCAAATTGATAGGACAAACTCTAAAACATACTTAAATTCGGAGGACAACCCTAGCTATGCCGAGAAGCACTCCCCGTTTCTAAGCATGTCCTAAAGTTACTACTATCAATCGAAACACAGTCTAAACAGTCCTCAAAGGACCGGAGTCGAACAAATCGCACTAAGCATTCAACTCTAACATAAGACGATTGTCCTAGTATTTTTCAAGGAAATTCAGAGAACCTCGCAGACTAACCGACCGGTTCACACTTAAGAACATATCCCCAAGTGTAGTTCGAACTTATCCAAACTTCTGAAAGGCTACTAAAACAATCCTAAAGGTTTGCTACCTAGACTATGCCAAAGCTAGATCTCCCTACCAAGGTAATCTATTCTATGCAAGAAAGGTAACAAACCATACAATTCAATACACACACATATATATTGAAATCTTTCAAAAACAAATTAATTTGGAGCTAATTTATAATTTTCAAAACTTTGAGGACCAAAGTCACTCTAACAAAAATTAATTAACATGTTAGATCAATTTTCACACAGTATGCTGGGATCTCAACAAGTCATAACCTAGTTAATTCTACTAGTCATGGAGTCAAGAGCCAACAATATAAAGTAATGCAAGACTATCTACCCTGCAGAAAACACAAAGTAAACCAGGGAACTCAAGGAACCCACACAACGTTCTACCTATCCAGTCATGCATCATTAAACAATATAAGGCTCTCCCAGCAATTAAATTGATCTAACAGTTAATTTAATTAGCCCAAAATAATTATTAATGAAATGGTCCAGGCACAAATACCAGATATTACAAATCACTAAGACCCACTGAGGATCCAGGATCGGAACCAAATTCGTTTCGGACCAATTCAGGTAGCCCAAAAGCCTCTGAATGAGCTCAGACCGGATTAAAACAGCTTTCAGCCATCTAAACCGGCCTGAACCGGACCGGTCAGCCTCAGCCAACCAGTCCTGGCCGAACCGGCCGGTCAACCGCAGTCAACCGGTCCGGACTGAACCGGTCGGTCCAACATCTCAGACCGAACAGGGGTTAAAACCGGTCTGGTCCAACGTATTGAACCAGCCCGGTCTGGTCCAACGTATTGAACCAGACCGGTCTGGACCGGTTCACTTAGACCGGTCCAGAACAGTGTCATCTTCTCCACTTTGCAACTGCTAGGGTTTTGTAACCCTAGCAGCTGCTGCGCCGCCGCCGCCTTAATGTGGCCAGCCACGAAGGCTGGCCACGGGGTTGGGGTTCGGTCGGCCATCAATGGCCGACCGAACCACGGCCTTCGGCGACTGGTGCCGCGACCACAAAGGCCGCGGCATCCAGTCGCAGGGCCACAGCCACCGAGGCTGCGGCCCTCCCTTGGCCGCAGCCACGGAGGCTGCGGACCATCCTTTGGCCGCAACCATGGAGGCTGCGGCCCTTCCTTGGCCGAGCCGCAGCCACGAAGGCTGCGGCTAGTCGGGGCCGAGGCTGCGGTCAGCCTCGGCGTGGCGGCAGCCACGGTGGCTGCGGCTATCAGTTTCTATTCTCTCTTATCATTATTAGGTTTTCCAAACTCTGAGCACCCCTATATATACTGATATATAGAGGGATAGGTTTTAAGGCCAGATACACAACTGGGCTTATGTAAATGGGCTCCCACTTATGGGCGACCCATTATCCTAAAACCAACATATATATCATGCATGCCTGTGGCTACGTAGGATCATCTAATATATAAGATAGCTGGACTGTACAACCTTAGCTTTTGAAAATTGGATGGCACCAAAACACATCGCGCAAGGTTCGCAAGACGAATATATCTCGCAGTCCGATAAGTTGGTGCGATTGAGCTTCTTACAAGCCTGAAATAATGAAAAATGAATTTAAAGATACATAAAAAAAGGAAAATGAAGGAGAATAAGGAATTCAAATAATGTATTTTTTATTGGTATCCTTATGTTGTCTAATCCATTTTAAAATGCGGTTAACGTGCAGTTTCACCAACAAAATAGTAACCTGACGTTGACATGAATATAAGAAGTAAAAATAAATAGAAAACAATTTCGAAAATTAATTTGACAGAAGTTAAAAAAATTAGAAATATATATATATATATATGAATATATACCAACTAACAACATATTAGAAATATATGTATATAAATAAAAAATTCTTCTTTTTTATATATGTATTTACATTTGGTTCTTAATAATCAATTTTTAGTTTATTATTAAGAATTTAAAAAACTATTTTTACCTTTTCTAGCAAATTTAAACACACACACATATACATATATATATATATATATTTTTATATAAAGTACATTTAAATTAATTATTATATATTTGCGTGACATGTTTGATGTGGTTGTGATTTCCATGACATGTATGAGTCATGTAACTACCTAATGGAAAAAGGTAACCAAAAACTCGTTCTTTTGACAGAATGGAAAATGATTTAGGCTTACGGAATCCGTAAGCCCTTGTTCTTTTCGCAGAATTGCAACACATTTGGTTAGGAATTTCGGGTGGAGTAGGCTTAGGGTTTCCGGGTGAAAACCTCAAAATTCCTAAGCCTAGAAGGCTTGGAATTCAGAATTGAGGTGTGATTGACGATTATTCCCTCAACCATTTTACAAAATTCCCAGCGTGCCCCTCCTTCATTCCTATGCGATTCGTTCGGCCTAAGTAGCACTGAGCACTTCAATGCCGCCTCCTTCTCTGCGATTTCAACAACCCTAATCAATTCTCTAGCGATTTCAACCGATTCTGAAGTCGTCTTCAATTTGTGTCTGCGAAGAAATTTAAGTTCTTGTTCAAATCCAATCTTCAAACTCGTAGCTGATGAACTTCATTGAAGTTCATATGCTATTTTCTTAGTTTACTGCTGTTTCTTCATATATGAACAGCATATGAACTTCAATCAATGTTGTGTTTATTGGACAGGTCCAGAAGGAATCGCTGTCGAAGCTCCGTGCGCCTCTCCTCTCCTCAGGTATGTCGAAGCCAGACCGCGCCTCTCCTCAGGCCTGAACCCAGAATCGTGATTCTGTCGGAATCATGTTATGGGTTTTGTCGGAACCCATAATCCATGATTCTAGGTTCAGACAGTGATGTTATTGCTCAGATTGTTGTTATCTTGATGTTATTTATGCTTGATGTGTTATTGCTGTGTTCTTGATCTGACAAAATTGAAGGTTATTGATCATAGGTTTCTGTTATTGCTGAATTGTTATATTCTGTTATTGATCATAGGTGAATTCTACCTATACTACATATATTTTCTGGGTAATGTTTCCTGAATTGATGTGTTCCAGTTGAACCCAGAATGATTCTGGATTCATCCAGAGATCTCTTTGGAAGAGATGGTCCAGTTGGTGAAAGGGTTCGTCGATATACTGATTCTTTCGTATGGGTATCAATCCCCTGGAGCTTTGGCTCTGTGGGATGTAACATTAGGAAAGCTTTCCACTGGTCCGTTTTCTTCGAAACAGTGGTCCGTTTTCGAAGTTCATTGTAATCAAACTTACTCGAGCCACTCTTGCGTTCAATTTAAATGTAGTTCTAACCTTATTTGAAGGTTCTCTTTGAGTAGATAGTTTTTTGTAAGTTGGAAAAGTTTGATGAGCAGCAGTATTAATCTGATATTTATTTGGTTCTTGCAGGGAACCTTCCATTTGCTAAGGGTTTGCAGACATACTTGCGACCCTGGGAATATTCCAATTTGAAATCGGAGTTCCAACATGGAAATGGGAAGGTAAAAGATTTTCTTAATTCTTTTGGTTTTTGTTGTAAGTTCGTTTTCTTATTTCTGCATTGCGGACCAAGTAACAATGTTTCTAGGAGAGCACGTCTTCCTGACATTCAGCGAGAGATTTCTCTGCAGCGGCTCAGGCCGATTCAGTAACTGGGTTCTTGTTATGCTGTTTATGCTCAACCAATTATGTTGATTATGATGTGTTCTTGTTCTTGTTTAAACAATATATGCTGTGATGTTCAGAAATGTGAAATGTGATATATGTTGATTATGCTATGATATGATATATGTTCTTCCGGAGTCATATTTCTCAATAAACTATGTTTAATATAATTAAATAATTAAAGAGATTGTCTTTAAAATTAATTAAATAATTAAAATAAATTATTTAAAAAAGTTTTTTTTATTATTAGTTAATTATATTCCAGTTTTTATTATTCTTAATTTTTAAACTTAATTAATATTAATTAATTGTATTATATAATATACATATAAAAAGAAGGGCAAATATGTCATTTTACCACATTTCATTCCTTTTCCATATACAATTCCACCAAAGAAATAACAGAATTCCTTATCACATTCCATTTCATTCCACCAAAGAAACAACTTCATATTCTTATCCTCTATTCATTATTCCCTATTCCTATTCCTATTCCCTATTCCTATTCCTATTCTCTATTCCCTATTTCTTATTCCGAATTCCGTGAAAGAAACACCCCGTTAGTTTGTTAACTTGGTTGTGAGGGTTTTTTCGTGCGTCGAATTTTGAAATTTGAAGAAAAACTTGGAATTGAAAGGGAGCATTTCTTCCAAAATTAGTGGAAATTTTGATTAGAGAAAATTTTGAAAATGATTTAAAATGTTTGAATATAATATTTTTTTGACTCAAAATATTATAAATATTCAACATGTTTAAAAAGGATGATAATTGGTATTTCTATCAATCCTCCATTAAAAATTTTTGTCAAAGCAAATACTTTTCAAATTGAAAAAATTAACCGAATACGTTTTTCAAACGTTACAACTAAACTCACCAAACTTATACTCATGTTACTAACAAGTCAAGTTTTGACTCGATTCGAACTCAATCTGAGAGATCTTCTGATCTGGGTTGAGACTCAACTAAAAAACCTCTGATTGAGGCTCATTTGGACTTTTATTTGGTTAGGGCCGAATTAGATCTCAATTGCGGTGGATTAGGTACTACTCATTCGTGAAATCTAGGACAACAATTCTACAACACTTTTTTTCCAGTGATACATCAATTCTACATCATTCTATTTTCACGTGACATAGTATGTTGGTGATTACAACTTATATGAAAATACTTTTTGACTAGCACAGAGACTAGTCACTCAATATCACATGTTGCGTACCTTTCTAAAATGTACATTACACGTGCAATGGTCGTGGCACTGACAATCCACTCATAATGTACTTGTTATGCAACCATACACACTGCACCTATCGACATCCTATATTACATAAATTTCTCCTAAGCAAATTCATTCCACTATGGAATTTGTGAATTTTCAAAAGTATTACTGAAAGCATAGTTAATAAGGCGAGTATGCTTTTCGACCATGTTTATCATTGTTCTCCTAATTTGGATTGGATAGTAACCAAATAGTGCTACACATCACATGACATGGCACAAGAATTGGTTGATTGACTATCAAAATAATACTTCTTTATCAAAATTGGACTTTTTCCTAATGACAATTCGTCCACAATTACACATATTGGATATTGCACTCTAGATTCAACATGGGTTGCATAAAAGGAATAAAGAAAAAATAGCATAAGAAAACGGGATAAGGAATAATTCTAATTTAAAAAGAAAAACTATAATTATCACTTATCGTATATGGCCCAATTGGATTTATATCTAAACATGTACAAAAATAATTGTATTCATGAAAAACATAATCAATAAAATTTATCTAGTCAAGAACTGATCTACCTCGATAACATGGTATCAGAGGCATCCAAGAATTGACCTACCTCGATAACATGTATTAAAGAACTGATATACCGAAACACCCCCAACGAAAGGTTCAAGTATCAGTCAAGATGACATAACCTTCCAAATAGCCAATCTGAACAAGAATGACCACCAGGCCACCAGCACCGACGCTGGTAGCTATAGAGGACGAACAAACGAACACCACATCCATGGAAAGCAATCGTTCAGAGTAGCTGCAATCGCTCACAAAAGGGAAGAAATGGCAAACCCTAAAGCTAAAGGTTTTGGCATTTTCACCCGAGACCTTGTACTTCAAATATTGGAATATGTAACACAAACTTGTTAAACAGGTTAAAAGATGCCCCTGCTTTAATGATAATGCCTATTCATCCCACGAACATTGTGAGAAAAAGAATAATCCATGGAATTTTTACTGTGAGGCGACAGACACTGTGACTTTTGATGACCGGAATTTGGTGAATATTGGGAAATCTCTGGTTAAGTTTACTAACACAGCAAATGTAGGGAATGCTCCAGTGACAGGAATGGGAACAGTAGAGATATCCTCGAACCTAAAAACTTCCAATTGTTGTTTAGTCCTAAAATTGTCAAATAAATTGGTATCGGTCTCTCATGTTACAAAAAACATTGAATTGTACAATTATAATGAACCTAAATTTTTGTGTATTGCAGGATATCCACACGGCGACGATTATTGGGTGTGGCATTGAGCGACCTGGATTGTACTACGTAGATGAGGTGATCCAACAATGTTCGGTGTTGCTGGCTCACGGAGCGAGAGAAAAGGAGGTGTGGCTATGGCATAGGAGATTGGGTCATTCATCCTCATGCTATCTAAAACTTCTATTTCCTAAGTTTTTTCGAATAAATTTAGTACAGTATTTTGCGAGGCTTGTGTTTTAGCAAAACACCATATAGAAACATATAAACCAAATAATACTTGTCTTGATTCCATATTGTCATTAGTACATTTTGATGTGTGCGGTCTGCACAGCCTTATGGGTATAAAGAATTTGTGATATGTATTGACGATTGCACTTGCATGACTTCGGTATATTTTCTTAAAAATAAATCTGAAATTTTCGACAATTTTGATCACTTCTTCTATATGATCCAAAATCAGTTTCATAAAAATATTAAAATTCTGCGGTCTGATAATGGGGGGAGGAGTTTGTAAATACTCGCATGAAAAAATTCTTTACAGAAAAGGGAATTATTCATTGAACTTCCTGTCCACACACTCCTAAACAAAATGGAGTCGCCGAAACAAAAAATAGAATACTTCTGGAAATGACCAGGGTCTTACTCATCGAGTCTAAAGTATCAAACGGTTTTTGGCTTGAAACCATTGGCACTGCGACTTACCTTCTCAATTGACTCCCCAACAAAATCCTTAACATGAAGACACCTAAGATCCTATCACCCTTATGTCTTTCTTCTCATGTATTTGGGTGCTCCATTTTTGTTCATATACCTAAAATTGACCGCACAAAATCTGATATGTGTGTAGTCAAGTGTGTTTGGGCTACGGTGTCCACCAAAAACGATATCATTGCTATGACTCCAAAACCCGGCGCATGTTTACTACTATGAACTACGACTTCCTTGAAACAAAGTACTATTATCACCAATCCAGTGCTCAGGAGGAGAGTTCTACAGTAGATCCACTAAATTGGGTGTACAAACCATGTATATCCTAAGTCGGTCCAACATAACCCGTTAGTTGGACCATCAGACCTAACCCAGAAGTGTTAGTGTTGAACGACAAACCAGTTGTCAGAACTAGTTATCCTCTGCCGCATGAGGTATCTGAGGTAAGCCATTTTATATAAAAGAATGATGATGTGACTGAGTGTTACAATAACATTGAAGAAATAGGGGAGCAGGAACAAATAGAGGATGTAATGGAACGTGAGGAACACGAGATGCATAAATCAAAAGATATAGCCTACCTCCAAGAGAAAACCATGGACGACCACCATAGAGATACACGCCAGAAAAAGAGTCAAGGGAAACTACCTACCTAGTAACATAATGTGGTAAATGGAAGACTGAGCGATGAAGCAAGGGTATTCATCATGTTAGTCTATTCTAAAGAAATTCCAGATACATTTGAAAAAGTCCAACGGTCAAAGGTGTGGCAACGTGCAATGGAAGCGCTTAAGAATAATAATACGTGGGAACTGTGCAGACTACCTATAAAAACAAACAGTAGGATGCATGTAGGTTTACACTATCAAATATAAGCATGATGGTTCCATTGAAAGATAGAAAGCAAGACTAGTAGTAAAACAATAGGATTTATTACTCTGAGACCTTCTCGCCTATAGCCAAGATTAAAACAATTTGGGTCTTGTTGTTAGTGGCTGCAAATAAATGTTGTCTACTCCACCAATTTGATGCCAAAAATGTGTTCCTCCACAGAGATTTCAAAGAAGAAGTTTGCATGGAAGTTCCACAAGGATATAGGCAATATATTCATGAAAGAAAGGTATGCCGACTCAAGAAGTCATTATACGGGTTAAAGGAGTCTCTACGAGCATGGTTTGGTCGATTTACTAATGCGATGAAGAAATACAGATACAAGGAGAGGAATTCAGACCACACCTTATTTATGAAGAAACGAGGTACGTGTATAACATGTTTAATCATAAACGTTGATGAGGTGATCATTACTGAAAACGATGCAGAATAAATAAGAAATTTAAGAAAAAGATTGTTTGAAGAATTCAAGATAAAATATTTAGGAAATATAAAGTACTTTCTTGGGATTACGGTCAGGAGAAGGGATCTTTATATCTCAGAGAAAGTATACGTTAGACTTCTTAGCAGAAACAGGGATGATGGAGTGGAAACCTTCTGAAACTCCAATAGTAGTGAACCATGGTATGTGAATGATAGACAAAGCAATACTAGTATAGGTTGGTAGGCAAACTAATATCTATGTCACATACCCAACCATATATCGCATATACAGTAGGAGTGGTCAATCAATTCATGCATCAACCTCAGATTGAACACATGGAAGCAGTCTTAAGAATTATGAGGTACTTAAAGTGAACCTCAGGGCACGAAATTTTATTCAGGACAAATGGTCAGTTAGTAGTTCAAGGATACACTGATGCAGATTGGGCGGGCAACCCAACTGATTGGGGGTCAACTTTGGGATAGTTATCCTCATTGGAGATAACTTAGTAACATGGAGACGTAAAAAGCAAAAGCCGGTAGCACTGTCAAGTGCAGAACCAAAATTTTGAGGAATAACCCGAGGATTATCAGAGGTACTTTGGCGCAGGAAATTGATGACGAAGATTGGCTTTCAACCATCTGGTGCGGGCGAACTGTTGTGTGATAATACGACATATATAAGCATTTCGGAGAACACAGTTCAACATGACTGAACTAAACATACTGAAGTGGATCAACACTTTATCAAGGAAAAACTGGAGAAAGGGATTATCAAGCTACCATTCGTATGCTATGAATATCAGTTAACAGACATACTCTCGAAGGTAATGAACGAAAAAATATTTTGTGAGACATTGGACAAGTTGAGTATCAAATACCCTACTACTCAACTTGAGGGGGAGGGTCAGAATAAAGAAACAAAAGCATAAGAAAACAGGATATTTAGGAATAATTATAATTTAGAACCAAAATCTATAATTATCACTTACCATAGATGGTCCAATTGGATCTATATGTAAACATGTATAGAAAAGGATTGTATTCATGAAAAACAAAATCAATAAAATTTCTCCAATCAATAACTGGTCTACCACGATAACACTCAGCACTTGAGTTTAGTATAACTTGATTTGAGAGTCAAAACTAACACATGATTTGAGTTGATGAAGGATCTATGAGAATTCAAACAGATGGATATCAGACCTTAATATCTGGATACCGGTCAATCGAATTTTTGCCTTGCACACACTCAGGGCTATGACCTTAAAGAATTTCGAGCGACATCTTCACGTAAAGTAGAGTACCCTCTCGCTTCTTACCCCGTAAAGGGGACTAAAAGTACGAGGTATATTTAATGTACGAAATGAGTACGTCCCTTAAGCTAGTACGACTTTAGGCAACTCCAACGTGCAACTCTGACATTCGACCATTAAATGTAAAGTAGCCATGGCCACCACAACAAGACAAGATAACCATTGACCAAGGTACCCACTGACCCAACTTTGGTTAAGGAATTTATATAAATACCACTTCATACTTACCGTTCAAGGGTAAGGACTTTCTTGCATTTACTATACACATTTACTCTCCCAACTGTGCCTGACTGACTTTATCATAGAAGAGAAAACTATATGTAAAACCCAGGCTTCCCTTCCTTGCAGATAGTTATGCAGCACTTAGAGTATCAACGCTAAAAGCAATCCAACATTGGCATCGTCTGTGGAAGGCTGACAACAAAGTCATAGCACCACAAAAAACAAGAGCAAATACAGATAAACAACCGGTCATGGAGACCCTCTTCGGTGAATCTACTTAGGTACAACCCCTGAGAATGATGTCGCCTAAAGGTGCCCACCCCTCAGTATTTCATGCGGGATCTTTTCGGTTCCCAACCAAGGATTACATCTTAGAACGCCCATCCCAGGCATTGCCCTAGAGGGCCCTTGGTCATGAGCACGAGTATGACCACTACCCCCAAATTCGCTACAGTAGCCTCGCGGGGCACTCAATCACCAAAGGTAGTGTTCACTCCGACAATGCTTGCCTCCCTAGTGGAATTCCTTATTCGAAGGGAGCGCCGCTCTATAGGTCGTTCCTATAATACTACTATTGTAGTCCCTACTGCTCACACGACCACCACAGAGGAAAAGGCCACCTCAATACGCAATTAGTATGATGTGCAATTAGTGCGCCCTATGAGCATTCCCCCTTGTAGTCAAGCTTCGCATACATGTAACATCCTCCACCAACGACACTCACTATGAGTCAGATAAAGAACCTGAATAAAAGGAAGCTCAAGGAGAAGAAATGTAGGGTAATGCTCGCCCTACATGATAGTGTGTCTGACCCCTTTATGCCAGTAATGATGTCGATCATCGTCCATCGTGACGTGACGGCTTAGACCATGCCTGAATACGTGGGGAGAGTGACACAACCAACATTTCAAGAAGCATAAAACCTCGCTCTTGGGCAGGACAAGCGATGAAAACCATTTAACGCTAAGTGACACTTGCAGGTAATGCCTACTACTGGTTCTCTGGTTTACCAAGGGCGACGTTCACATCCTGGTCTGACTTGAAGATAAAGTTTATACAGCACTAAAGGCAAACACCATCTCCTTAAAAATGCAGACTGCTTGGAGGATGTGCACCAAGGAAGCGACAAATAGTTGGCGAGCTATTACAGTCGCTTCAACAAGAATCAGACTGACATCGGCTAGGTCATCTCTAATAGGGGTGAGCAAATTACCCATTTAGACCCGGAACCGAACCTTAACCGACACTTCGGGTAGGTTCCAGGTAGACGTTTTAAAAATCGTGTAGGTTCCGGGAAAAAAAATTAAGAACTTCTTTGTTCGATTCTGGTTCCGGTTCTCCTATATGGGTACCCTAAAGGAATCGGAACCGGAACTGGTTCTATATATATATATATTAAAAAAAATAGAAACCCTAATAATCTAACTATCTAACTTCTAGCCAGTAAGTCTCCAATTCCATTGTCTCAACCGCCGCAGCCTCACCCCTCTTGGCTTCTCTTCACCTCCAGTCTCCACCTCCAATTCGCTCTCCAGTTCCCTTATGCAGGTGTCTCCCTCTTCACTAAAGGTTCCTTGATAGAAGGCATGAGCCCTAGGGTATTCGTTGTCTATCGTCAAGCTGCTCTCTTCATAGCTCTGGTTGCCTTCCGCTCTAGATTCTCTCTCTCTCTCATATCCCTTCTTGCTGATATTGTTGGTTTTGTTGCAGAGGTCAATCGTCTAACAGGGCGTCCATGGGGTTGAAGAGTTTCTCTTTGATATTTATGGCCTCTCTTATTGGGTAAAGTAAACTCATCTTCTTCAACATGTTTTGGCAGTATATATATATATATATGGCAGCAGCATAGTTACATATATAGTATAGTTTCTATTGTTAATTAACATAATTTTATATAAATTCGCTGCACTTTGTATGTTTTGTTCTGTAGAGTGGCAATCAACCAAAACATTTTCTTCGAGGGCTTGTACTTGGGTTCGTCCTCCTTGGCAAGTGCAGCGACTAATCTTGTCCCCGCTATCACATTTATCATAGCCACGACCCTCGGGTAAATACGACATTTTATAACGTTGTAAGATGTTAGGTGAATGTTTTTACGGCAGTAACTTCATTGTGTCACTTTTATTATTCAGATTGGAGCATGTAAATATAACAAGCTTGAGAAGCATCGCAAATATTTTTGGAACTGCTTTATGCGTCGGAGGCGCAATTATCATGGTATTTCTGAGGCCCGAAGCTTCTCAACTCGGAGCACTTCCCGCGATTATCTTCATCGACATTCGGAGCACTAAATGAGAAGTAGTTAGAGCCTTCATGAGAGGTCTAGGACCTAAGTGTTTCACCTTGAAAGATAGCCACCAAATCATCCATATCTATAACTGAGAAGAACTAGTCGGAAATGTTAAATCCTTCATTGACCCAGAGCGCTCAAACAAGCAAGAAGAAACCCTTGGCAAGGGACCGCGAAAGAGATGTCACCCCAGCCTAGACAGAAAAATTATGGGGGAAAGATACCTCAACAACACCCACCCTAAAACCTCTGAGAGGATCAAAGGCAACGCCCAGGAAGGGACATGTTTGAAGCATTTACCTCTTTAACAAGTGAAGTCTCCGTAGTACTGAGAGAAATAGGTAGGAACCAATTTGCAACGCCCACCACTCCTAGGAATGACGGGGCCCTCATGACGAGGCTATCAATGTGTACTGTCGCAACCATCGAGCCAAAGGCCACCTTGCAGATGATTGTCACATCCTCAAGAGAGACATTGAGGCATCAATTCATTATGGTATCAGAAAAAGTTTGTGTCCTTAAAAAGAAAAGGAACTCGCAACCCTTATAGAAGAGAGATGAGGCCATTGCCCATTCCCACAAGGGACGCCCCTCATGAGAAGATGGGTACAATAAACATGATCAGTTATGGCTTCGATTCAGGAGGAGAGTTTCACAGTACCCTAAAGGTGTACGCCGCAAATATTTCGATGAAAGAGGCGCTACGGAAGAAGCCCTGAACAACCGTTGAGCCTCTCTACATCCTTCTCGGATGATGAAATGGAGCACATCACTGGTCCTCATGACGTTGCGTTGGTCATCACAACTAAGTTTCGGGAAATACCACCTATCCCCAAGGAGTGGTACGACTCCCTGACATTTTAGGTGAAGTCTGGAAGGAGTTAAAGACGGAAATCACGTCCACTGTGGTTGCTGCACCCAATTCATACAACACCATCTTGGGGAGAACTACCATGAACTCCAACAAGATTGTCGCTTCCATGTTCCACCAAAAGATGAAGTTCCCTACTCCCCGCCATATTGGGGAGGTGAAGGGCTATCAACCAACGTCGAAGCAATGTTATGTAAATGTCATCATGCGTCGCAACCCAAAGGAAACAATTTTCATTCAGACATATGAGGATCCAATATGGGAAAAAGTCATCCCTGCCCTGTGGAAGAGTGGGTCGAGGTAGAAGTCAACATGCCCAACAAGATGGTGACGATTGAATCGATGCACCTAAGAGAGCAAGTTACTGCTTTGAGTAAGCTACATAGGATATCCGACGAGCTCTTTGCTTGGAGCCCTAGTGATATGCCAAGCATCGTTCCTTCGGTTATCATCCATGAGCTTAACATCGATCCCCTGGTTAAACCTATTGCTCAAAGAAAAAAGCCTTGGGTGAAGAGAAGAAATGGACTATCCGGGCCGAGGTGGGAAAACTAGTCGACGCCCACTTTGTAAATGAAATAAGGGTACAAACTTGAATGGTCAATCCTGTCCTGGTAAAGAAGTCGACCAAAAAATGGCGAGTGTGTGGTGACTTCAAAGACCTCAATAAGGCTTGCCTAAATGACTCGACCCCATATCACACATCGACTAGTTAGTCGAGGCCACAAGCTCCTAAGCTTCATGGAAGCTTACTCTAGATATAATCAGATTCAGATGGTTGAGAAGGATTCGCAACATACAACCTTCTACGCGGACAACAATATATATCATGATGCAGTAATGTCGTTTGGGCTCATCAATGCATGTGTCACCTATTAGAGGATATGTAACAAGCTTTTCACTGATATGATAAGGGATACAATGGAGTTGTATGTCGGTGTCATGCTAGTGACGTCCATGATGAGTGGATGAAGTTGCACAATATACGCTTCAATCCCTTTAAGTGTGGTTTTGGCATTGTGCCGGGAAAATATTTGAGTTTCACGGTGAGTACAAGAGGGATCGAAGTCAACTTGGAAAAGCGTAGATCCATATAAGGAATGAATTGTTTGACTTGCCACAAGGAGGTACAATGCCTGAATGGACCTCTCTCAGTCCTCGAAAGATTATTGTCCAAATCAGGGGAAAAGGTACTCCCTTTTTCCAAGTGCTTCGAGCGAACAAGAAGTTTGAATGGACGCCTAAATGTGAGGAGGCCTTCCAACTGCTGATGAACCACTTGAACTTTGCCACTGCTCGCGAAACTTATAATTGGCGATGCCATGTATTTATATTTGAGCATCAACCCTATCGTTGTAAGATCTATATTAGTAAAGGAAAAGCCTAACGGTCAAGTAATGATCTACTATGTAGGCAATGTCCTCACCAAAGTGAAATAAACTGTTAGGAAATTGAACAGATTATTTATGTGTTGGTTATTGTAACTAGAAATCTCAGCCCATACTTCCATGTGCTTGACATCATAGTCCTCACCATCCAATCATTGAAATATTTTCTGCAAAGGCCTGATGCCTCAGGAAGAATGGTGAAATAGGCAGTTCAAATGGGCGTGAATTATGTGTTTCTATAAGGAGATTTGGAAGAGGTGTTCATAAAGATACCTTAAGAATGTGTGGAATCACAACATTACAATTCTACTGGAAGGAAGGTGTGCAAGCTGATAGTAAACCTGTATGGGGGCTAAAGTAAACTTCGAAAAAGTAGAATTAAACTTAAGGTATAATTCTCACGCACTATGGATACTAACAAAGCAAACGTGATAAGTTTGATTAAGTGAAACAAGTGTGCATCTTCTTACCTACATAGATGACATGTTGATGTAGTTATGCTAGGGTGATTCAGATTACGACTTGTTTTTCTGTAAGAAGACTCCATCAAACACCACATTCATTCACTTGGAAATTCATTACGGGTTGTTGTGTGAGATTTCGAGATGCATTGGTGTAGATGTTGAATACAAGAGTATAGATTTCAGATATCACTTGTCTCGAGGATTGTTCGGTGAGCTTGAGATCTCATTAGAGGATCCCTCTTTGTTATAGATTGATAATACAAGTAACAATTAAAATTGTTGTCAATCTCATGTTTCATGAAATTGCCAAACATATTGAGATTGATTGTCTTTTCATTCGTGAAAAGAAGCAACTTAAAGATGGTGCACCTTATTCATGTGAATACAAAACAACATATTGCCGAGTTACTCAAAAAGCTTTGGACGAAACAACTCTGGACGAAACATATGAGAAGTGTTTTAACTGTTTGGGCAAGATTAGGAGTCTGCATGTCATACTTGAAAGTTGGATTGTTAAGTTTATTACGACACCAACTATAAATAACAGATTAGATACGTGTACAATTGGTTTCTTGAGTGCGAATAACAAATTGGATCTCTCATAGATGATATTTCTCAAGTCATATATCTTCGAAATAATTACCAATATTTACCCATATTTAAAAATTAATTACCAAACTATCATACTTTCGTATTTTCAAAAATAATAGTAAATGCTAACGATACGCTTTTATTTTTTTATTAAAAACTTTAATTTCATTCACGTGTGTACAAGCTAAAATAGTGGGGGAAAATATGTTTTCTAATAAGAATGCGAACCTTAGTTAGACCTCCAACTGAGACATCTAATAAATGATATTTCATAAAAAATAATTATTAAACAGTATTAATAAATAAATATGAGATTTTGAATATAATATAATAATTTGAGAGTTGATATAATTAGAAGTATATTTGAAATGCATAAAAATATAATTGAGATGGGGTAATGGGTTTGATGAGAAATTATTTAATGAGATAGTTACTCATACCTCTCTGATGGCTGTGATTTCTGCATGAGCTGTAGGATCCTTATTCTTTCGGGTCATGTTGTGGCAGCTCACAACGACCTCGTTGTTGGAGGTGATGACTGCACCAAAAGGATAACCATCCCCAGACTCCATTCCTTTGTAGGCTTCCTCAATTGATTTCATCAAAAACATGTGATCTCTATCCTCTACCCCTTCTGATTCACAAAACCACACCCATGCCTGTCAGATTCATTGGAAGAAATACAAAGACAGAGAGAGAGAGAGAGAGAGAGAGATTATATATGTAATAAGAAAATCCAGTCCAATCTAACACACCTTGCATGCAGAATATTGTGTTTTCATTACCTTATATCTTAATTTGTTGGAATTCTCTTCACTGTGTAACTGCAATTCATCGTAGAGAAATACTACTAATACTCATTCATTGTTTTGCTGATTCTGAGACCGATTATCATAAACTGCTGTTTACTATGTGGATCTCCCTCCATCAAAAGTAGGGGTGCAAAATGGGTTACCTTCTAGAGGAGTAGAAAGCGCAGAAGCCACAAGAGTAATTGAATCCATTGTTTCACACTCTAGTTAGCTTCGGCATGCAGATGAAGGAGAGCTACTCGTCTTGATTGCCTGACCCTGTTATAATCAATTCATACAAATGTACAGTAGAGAGGTGGAAGATGAGGGAGACAGGTAGGCTCGTGCGGTCTTACCTGTAATTCTACCAAAAAACTAACACTAAATTAGTTGTTTAACACGAAAACCGACAGTCTCTGATAGGAACAGTAGAGTGCAGACCACGGTAGTTTCCCCCTTTTAATTATCATTATAATGTTATCACCATTTTAAATAATAGTAATAATATATTCTTATGGAGGCACACCTCTTCTGAATTTACTCTATTTTCAAGGAAAAACGTTTAATGCTGGTGTCTTTCTTTAATCTGGTCAACTTCGCTCAGTTTTCTACTCGTTATACAGAAGAAAAAATAAATTCAAAGTGGACCGAAAAATTAAATCATAATTTTTTTATTGGATTAATAATTAAATTGTTACCCGAACTTTAAACACTTTACAAATTGCTACATAAACTTTGTTTTTATAAATTTTTTGATACCTATACTTTCGGAGTTTGTGCAAATTGCTACCTCAGTTAACATTTCCGTTAGATATGAACTGAAAATGACCAGATTGATATCTAATTTTAAAAATTAAATGTTCTTCTAAAAATACCAAAAAAAAACTGAACTTTTTTTAATAAAATCTAGAAAATTAATAGAGAAAATAAGAGTTTTTAACATAATATTTTTATTAAAAATATGGAACAAAATCAAAAAGTTAACTAAGGTAGCAATTTACCCAAAATGTCAAAATTTAGATAGCCGTTTTTGAAAAGGTAAAGTTCGTGTAGCAATTTGTAAAGTGTTCAAAGTTGGGAAGATTATTACCCTTTTTTATTTAGGAAAAAGTATGAAATTACACCCGTATGTTTTTTTTGTAACTGCACCCGGATGTTTTTTGCTGCAAATAAGTCCGCCAAATGTTTCATTTTGATTTTAATTGCACCTTCCGATAATTTTATTCGTTAAGTGTCACGTGCAAGTCATGCGCAACAATTAATTTCAAATCGATGCGTTGGAGAAAGACGTTTCTACACCTCTTCACATCTCATCACCTTTTCAAGACCCCATATCTTCTTCGGTTCTTCCCCCCAAAAACTCTTGCAGGAAAGAAGCTTGAATGTTGTCTTTCATTAATTCGATGTGTTAGATCCTTCTCCATTACAACGCTTTACTGAATGGGTCAAACTCACATTCGGTGGTATAGATATACTGGTTTATACATATGCTCAAAAGTTTAAGATGATTGTAGTAACTAGTACGTAAAAAGTAACAGCTGTTTTATATGTGTGTTGTGGTATGGTGTTTTCATTTGATCAGGTATATAATGCTAGTGTTAATATCAATTTTGGGTCAGACAATTCTGTTGAGAATGCCCAGATGGTTGTGTCCAGAAACTATTATGGAACAAAGAATGCGATAACATCCATGATTCCATTGATGAGATCTTCTACAGCAGGTGCATGTATTGTTACTGTTAGTTCTCGACTTGGGAGACTACATGGAAGGAGAAATGTAAGGGTCCTCTCATTCATTATCCTCTTGACAATTTCATAGAAATATTACACACGCAACCAAGGAAGAAGCCAAAGGGATTTGGGAAGAAAGAACGGTTTCCTCAGAAACCGAAAGGATGGCACAAGAAGGGATGGGATCTTTTGGAGGATTCTATTGAGTTGTCCTCCATCCCCCATCAACTGAGGTCTTAAATAACAATTACATCTGATTGAATCAGTCTGAAATAAGAGCAAGAAAAATAAACGGAAATACAAAGAGGTCCTCCAACTTCTATTCTAACAACAACTAGTCCTAAATGTTTAAATTGATATTAAACAAAGATAAAACTCCCTCTCAATCTCAACAACAACAAAAAAACAACTCAAAACACATCTTAACTCCAAGTATCCCTTTAAGAAGATCATGTTGATGACTTGGCATAGCCTTGGTGAACAAATCGGCCAGCTGCTCTCTAGTTCTTATGTGCTCAGTTTTGATAACTCCATCTTGTATCTTTTCCCGAATATAGTGGCAGTCGATTTCTATGTGCTTGGTTCCCTTGTGAAAGACCGGATTAGACGCAATCTGCAAGGCAGCTTGGTTATCACAAAATAGCAACACAGGTTCAGTTTGGCTTAATCAATAAGCCGCGAAGCCAAACAATCTGTGAAAGAGTGGTTCCCATGCTCCTGTATTCGACCTCAACCGAAGATCTAGAAATGGTGCTCTGTTTCTTAACTTTCCAAGATACTAAAGAATTTCCAAGTTTAATGCAATATCCAGTAACAAACTTTCTACTTTCAATACATCCAGCCCAATTAGAGTCACAAAAAGCAGTCAAGATAGATAATAAAAATACCTAGACCTGGATCACTTTTAACATATCTGACTATTCTAAGTGCAGCATCTAAATGATATTTTTTTGGTTCTTGCATATATTGACTTAGACACTGCACTGAGAAAGCTATATCAATACGAGTTATAGTCAAGTAAAGCATTTTACCAATTAGTTGTCTACAAACCTCAGGATACTTAAGTCGCAAGTCAGAATTGGTTTGAAGATGCTCATCATATGACTTGCTTGTCGGTTTTACATTCAATTCCATTGAAGTTTTCACAACTTTACATGCAGAAATACCTAAATCAAATATCATTTCCAAAGCATATTTCCTTTGGCACAAAATCAAACCTTAATCTGACCTAGCAATCTCAATACCCAAAAAATACCTAAGTTCACCAAGGTCTTTCATCTTAAAAGTTTCCATCAGCATAGATTTAAAATCAACAATCATCACAGAACTATTGCCAGAAATGACTAAGTCATAAACATACACAAGCACAACAGCAATATAATTACCAGATCGCTTGGTAAAAAGAGAATAATCCAACTTCGATTGAGCATAACCATGTAAAATAAGAGCACTAGTCAATTTCAGATTCCACTCTCTAGATGCATGTTTAAGCCCATAAAGAGATTTTCGTAATCTGCAAACTAAACCATTCTCCCCTGATTACGAAAACCAGGAGGAACCTGCATATATACTTCCTCATCTAAGTCACCTTGAAGAAATGCATTGTGAACATCCATTTGATATAAAGGCCATTTGTTAATTGAGGCTAAAGAAAGAATAGACCTTACTGTATTCATCTTAGCAACGGGGGAGAATATTTCAAAATAATCAATGCCATGAGTTTGAGTAAAACGGTTTTCAACTAATCGGGCTTTATGCCTTTCAATAGAGCCATCAACATTTAGTTTTACCTCAAATACCCATCTGCATCCTATGGCTCTTTTACCTGAAGGGAGAGGAACTAAGTCCCAAGTATGGTTTTTCTTAAGTGTGGTTATCTCCTTTTTCATAGCCTGAACCCATTCTGGATGTTTTCCAGCTTCGCTAAATGAGGTTGGTTCTGTAATCCAGGACATACAGGCAAAAAATGACTGAAATAGAGGAGATAAGTGTTCATAGGAGACATGATTTGTAATCGAATGAGTAGCATGGGAAGATTCAACCTGATAGTCCTTATGCCATATAGGTGGCCTAGTTGCCCTCCCAGACCTCCAAGGTACATATCATCTTCTGTAGGACTGGTATTAGACTCAGACAAACTGTCATCATTTTCTTCATTGTCTTTATCTGAATTGGTGTTATCCAGATTTTTTCTGATATGCTCCTGTATCTGACCAACTTTCATATGTTGAATTTCATAAAGAGCATCATTATGACAAAAATTTTCATTCAAAATCTTTGTAGTTTTATCATCATCATGCTTAGAAAAGAGAAACACATGCTCATGGAATTTCACATCCCTACTAACGAAGAAACCCCTTGTATCTAAATTATACAGCTTATAACCCTTTTGGGTTTCAGAATATCCCATTAGAACAGCAGATACAGAACAAGAAGCAAATTTGTAATGAGACACAAGATTATTAGCAAAGCACAAACATCCAAAAGTTCACAAGTGATCAATACGGGGTTTCTTCTTAGTCATTATTTCAAGAGGTGATTTTCCATTAAAAACGTGGGAGGGTGTCGTAATTATAAGATAACATGCAGCAAGTACACATTCTCCCCAAAAGATATTAGGAACAGAGGCTTGAATTTTCAAGGATCTAACCACCTCTAAAAGGTGCCTATGTTTTCTCTCTGCTCTACTGTTCTATTGAGGAGTATATGGACAAGTGCTTTGATGTATGATTCCTTTTTCTTTAAAAAAACACATTCAGATATTCACTGAAAAATTCACCACCATTATCTGACATAATCATTTTAATTTTCAGATTAAACTGGTTTTGAATTAGGGCAAAAAACTCTTTAATGTCCACAGCAACATCAGACTTATTCACCAACAAGTATATCCAAGTCATATTCTAGAATGATCATCAACAAGAGTCAGAAAAAACTTTCCATCATGAGTATGTTTCTGATATGGGCCCCATACATCAGCATGCACAAGCTAAAACAAAGAATCAACCCTAGATCAAGATTCAGTAAAAGGTAATCGAGTAATCTTAGCAAGGGGCAAATCGTGTAATTCTGAACATTATGATTTTTATCCTTGAAACAATCCAATCCAGTTACATGCCTTAATGAGTGTAAAGAAGCATGACCAAATCTCCTATGCCACAACATTGGTTTATTAACATGACTAGAAGAAGACAATACAACATTAACAGGGAAAGATTTCAAACAACAATTGTATGAAGGCTTAAAGACGAAAAGACCAGATTTCTCTTTACCAATCTCCAAGACCCTCCCACTCGAGAGGTCCTGCAACATAACATACTTAGGGTAAAAAGTGATAAACCAGTTCAGTTCAGAAGCCAGTTTAGAAACATATATGAGATTGTATTTAAACTTGGGCAAATAAAGCAGATCTTTCAAAAACTTATTTGAACTGAGCTTATAATCACCTATACTATCAACAGAAACATACACTGCATTTGGCAATTGAACCCTAGATTTAGTAACTGTCCTAACATTCTCAAGCCAATCAGATGTCTTTATCATATGATTAGTAGCACCTGTATCTAAGATCCAGATATCATCATTTTGGTAATGAGCGTTAAGACTAGTTATACCTGCCATGTTCACGTGAGCACCTGCAGTAGGGGATGCCTGCGAGATACCTCCATGATTAATGGTCTGGAGGAACTGCCCAAACTGCTCAGCTGTGAAGCTGAATCCTCTTTGTAGATTGGGAGTCCCAGATATCTTGGTAATGGAGCTAACAGAGGCAGGGTCAACCACATTAGAACTAGCAGAAGAAACATCATTAGCCTGAGGATTATACATTTTCCCTTTATTAAAGTCCCTAAACTTGAAGCAATTATCCTTTGTATGGCATATCTTCTGACAAAATTCACACCCCTTAACATAGCATCTGTCCTTAGTATGACCATTTTTATGGCAAAAATCACATTCAACATTTGGGTTAACCCTAACACGATTGTCAAAAGAGGAAACGACATTAGCAGAAGCAACACCTGCAACCCCTCTCTAACTTTCTTCCTGAATAACCATACTGTAAGCTTGGTTCAGACTAGGCAGAGGAACCCATAGCAAAAGATTTATTCTCACGCTTGAGAAGGTTTCATTAAGACCCATAAAAAATTGACATAAGCGTTGCTTATCATAATGGACAATGTACTTCTTAAATTTCTCACAATCACACGGATCAAGAGCACTAGCAGCAGCATACTCGGACCATAAAAGTTTCAATTTTGTGAAAAAGGCCGACACAGAATCTAACCCTTGTTGAGACAATCAAATCTCTTTGTGTAACTGATAAAGACACGGTCCATTTACCTTGTCATACCTTTCTCTAAGGTCTTTCCAGACTAGATATGAAGAAGTAGAATACATGACACTATTCGAAAGTTCACCAGAAAGAGAATTAAGGATCCAACCAAAAACCACCGCGTTGCATCTTTCCCATAACTCATGTAGGGAAGAATCAAATCGTTCTTTACTGAAAGATCCATCTACGAAACCAACCTTATTCTTACCTCGCAAGGTTATGAGCATGGCACAACTCCAGTTGGGATAACTCTCAGGTCCAGTAAGTTTCATAGAAATAGGGCTCATACCTGGGTTGTCAGAGGGGTGAAGATAAAAAGGATGGTTCGCATGCACCTCAACCTCGAAATCGACCCACAGGTTTACCGCCTCCGCATCTGCCACAGCACCTTCGACCTTTATGGCCACATCAGTGTTTATAGCATGCACGTCTGCGAGCTCTGCTGCCATTAAAAGGATTTAAGTCCAAAAGCCAACCACTAAGAACTGAATCGACACAGGTCGAACCCCACAGATTCATAAAACAAGTATGAATCTGAAAGAACAAGCTGATGGTAGATACAACACCAGAGACACAGATTAGTGAAAAAGAAATCACTAGTCTGTAATCACGAAGGAGACCGGGAAGGAGAAAACTTGAAGACAAGAAATTCTCGAGAAAAAGCTGTGGGTAAGAAATCTTGAACAGTTTCAATGATGAAATTACTCAAGATCTTAAATCCATGAATCAGAAGAGACTTCATGAGAAGATTACAGGAATAATGCGGAAGCAACCAGGGTAAGAAGGATGAAGACATGATCACTGCTTTGATACCATGACAATTTCAGAGAAAAATCACACACGCAACCAAGGAAGAAGCCAAAGGGATTGGGGAAGAAGGAACGGTTTCCTCAAAAACCGAAAGGATGGCACAAGAATTGATGGGATCTTTTGGAGGATTCTATTGAGTTGTCTTCCAGCCTCCATCAACTGAGGTCTTAAATAACAATTACATCTAATTGAATCAGTCCGAAATAAGAGCAAGAAAAAGAAACAGAAATACAAAGAGATCCTCCAACTTCTAATCTAACAACAACTAGTCCTAAATGTTCAGATTGGTATTAAACAAAGATAAAACCTCTTATAAGAATACATATAAATATATGTATGTATGTTGTATGTATGACTTTTCATTTCATTTGGTGGGACAGAGAGTTGAAGATGAGTTATTGAGACACAGGCTAGAAGACATGGAGACATTGACTGAGGAAAACATCGATGAAATGGTGTCAAATTTTTTCAACAAGTAGAGGATGGGAGTTGGACATCCGGAGGGATGCCACAGACATTCACAGACTACTTAGTATCAAAGCTAGCAGTTAATGCATACACAAAGGTGGTTGTCAATATGGTACAAGGAAAATGAGAAACTCATAAGATATTTATGAATTGCTACTGCCCGGGTGGGTGAAGACTGCCATGACTGGTTGGGCAGGGAATATCTCAGCAAAGGATGGTGTTGATACTGGTATATGGTTCGCTGTGCTGCCCGATCAAGCTGTCACAGGAAATTTCTTTGCTGAGACGCGTGAAATCCACTTCTAATTTAGGTGCGTATAGCATAATTCTTTCTGTTGGATATCAAGCTCGACTAGGCCTACCTCGAAGCCTACCTGGCGCACGCCTCCTCAAAGGTCACCAGGCGCGCCCCACCTGCAAGAGGTCGACCAGGGACCCGGCGAACCACCTTCCTTGACCTGGCGCCACCTCTTCAAGACCACTAGGCGCCGTCCCGTCAAGGCCACCTGGTGTCACCTTCACTTTCCAAGGGAGCTCCAACTTGGCGCGCACCTTCAAGTTCCCACTTAGGCCGTCAACCTGACTCGAGCCCCACAAAAGGCGACGCACCCTCGGCGCACCACCTCTCAAGGCAGCCCATGCACTTGGCGCGACACCTTGTAGCTCCACCTGGTGCGCCAACCCGGTCGAGCATCACAAGGGCACCATCCTTAGACTGTCGATGTCATCCGACTTCCCTTAGATGACTACGATGTCGTCACTCGGGCATCAACGATAAGGATTACACCCCCAAGTGGCGCACTAAGTCACACATGGGTCGATGCAACACAAGGCTCAATGTCAGACAAAATGACACAAAGCACAAGATGACACAAAGAACAATGAATGATAAAAAGTTACCACAGTTAGTAGTGTTAGCCTTATGTTGGGTATTGATAGTGACGACCCAATATGGGAAAGGCCTCGAAGGCCCAATAAATTTGTAGGGGGTGAAACCCATACCATTTAAACAAGGCCAACCCACAGTAAGGTTACTCTGGCCCTCATAAAGTGGTCCAGTATCGAATCCAAACTAAAGTGGACGCCAAAGTGCCACTTCAGGTCGCCATTGGCCAAGGCCAAAGCCTCCCACTGCTCGCCATAGGAATGCTCGCCAAGGGAGTGCCCAGGGAGTGCTCGCCAACAATCAAGGTCGCAGCCATACGAGTGCTCGCCATAGGAGTGCTCGCCTTGAAGAGAGCCTTGCCTCTCTCCTCTGGTCCCACCAACCGTTAATAAGGATATAGCCACGATATCCCGCATATCTCGGGCACATATTCACTAAATATTAGATACGGTAACTGCAATATCTCGCCGTAACCGCAATATCTACTATCTAAATCTTCAACAACACAATATTCACGAAGATATACAGTTACCTTTTACGGTTTGGTATCTCTTACTCTATAAATACCTTTGCTTTACATACATTCAATACGTTTTGAGCTATATACACACATATACTCATTTAAGCATCGGAGAGGGACCCAGAGGCACCCCCTCTGTTGCGATCCCCTTCTTGCAGGTTCATCGGAGCTCAGGCGAAAGCGCGCGATCACCATCTCCTTGGTATTCAATTCATTGCCAGATCAGCATTCGGGAAATCACGATCCAATATTTGGCGCCGTCTGTGGGAAAACAAGCAAAACAGTCATACATACTCGCTCTAACCGCAATCATCGGAAAGAAGATAACGAACAATCCTCGGATAGCTCTAATTCCGCTGCCGCTTCGCCACTCCACCAAGAACCTGCAAGCCAAGCAGTCTGTGATGCCGTCCCTCCGAGACCGGCACGTGAACACATTGGCAATTCGAGAACGACCCCTGTTCCAAACGTCGCAGAGATTCCAGATCGACAAACCATCCAAGTGGCTTGGGAAACCATTCAGGTAACCGCAGAGATGATATCCCTCTTGGAAACCATCATAGGACAGACCCGCAGAAAAACCCTGCTCCTCATGAAGATCCTCGTCCTACGGGGCCACCGGAATCACAAACTGGAAATCCTGGCACCACAGCCCCTTAAGAAGATCAAGAGATGACCTTTGGACACCAATCCTTACCTCCGGCCTCCACTGAGACGCCGGCGGTCACTCACTCTGTCAATCCATCAATTTCTGCACCAACTGGAGGACAGCAGCCCCAATTCACTCTTGACCAAGTTGAGGAGCTTATCACTAAGAGACTCAAAGAACAACGCGAAACCGTCATGACTCCCTTTAAGGAACGATCAACTCATCTATTCACCACTGACCTGGTCGTCATCAGGACCCCAAAGGATGTCGTCGCCAGGGCCATCCCCGAGTATAATGGTGGAGGCACCCCCATTATATATGTTAATAAGCATGAAGCCTCTCTATTGGGTAAGTCGACTGATCCGAATCACTTAGCCCTGTTATTTCTGTCGACCCTTTTGGGTTCGACATCGTCTTGGTTCTTTGGTGTCCCTGCAGGATCAAGAAGGGTAAGAAGGGTCGAGAAAAGCCTAGATCGGAAAACCCAGGACCAAGACATCCAGAGGTCCCTGAGTATTTCACACCTTTAAACAGGCAGATCTCGGCGGTACTAGTCGAGATGGAAAGGTCTCTGGCAAGGCCACCGAGACCCAGCAAGAATGGTCAGCCCATGGGGAATGACACCGAGAGCTATTGCAGATATCACAAGCGCGACATCGAAAAGCGGATAAAGAGAGGAATGTTGAAGGAATGAATTCACAAGGCTGGACAGTCAGAATAAACTTTCAGCTAAGTGGGAAGGACCATGCAAGCAAGTGATTCCTTCATAAACATGTTCACTTGAAGCAAATCGAAGAAAAAATCCCTGATGCCAAAGTCAGGCCAAAAGCCCTAACAACAAAGTTAGGCCACAAAAGCCTTGTCGCCAAAGATAGGCCAAAAGCCCTAACAACAAAGTTAGGCCACAAAAGCCCTGACGCCAAAGTCAGGCCAAAAGCCCTAACAACAAAGTTAGGCCAAAAAGCCCAATCACCAAAGATAGGCCACAAAAGCCCTGACGCCAAAGTCAGGCCAAAAGCCCTAACAACAAAGTTAGGCCACAAAAGCCTTGTCGCCAAAGACAGGCCAAAAGCCCTAACAACAAAGTTAGGCCACAAAAGCCCTGACGCTAAAGTCAGGCCAAAAGCCCTAACAACAAAGTTAGGCCACAAAATCCCTGTCGCCAAAGACAGGCCAAAAGCCCTATCACCAAAGATAGGCCACAAAAGCCCTAGCAACAAAGTTAGGCCAAAAGCCCTATCACCAAAGATAGGCCACAAAATCCCTAGCAACAAAGTTAGGCCAAAAAGCCCTATCCCCAAAGATAGGCCACAAAAGCCCTAGCAACAAAGTTAGGCCAAAAAGACCTATCACCAAAGATAGGCCACAAAAGCCCTGACGCCAAAGTCAGGCCAAAAGACCAAGCAATAAAGTTAGGCAAAATAAAAGCCCTAACGCCAAAGTCAGGCCAAAAGTCCTAACAATAGAATTAGGCAAAGACAGGCCAAAAGCCCTGACACCAAAGTTAGGCCAAAAAGCCATGTCGCCAAAGACAGGCCAAAAGCCCAGAAGCCAAAGTCAGGCCAAAAAGCCCTAACGCCAAAGTTAGGTCAAAAGCCCTGACGCCAAGGTCAAAAAGCCCTATCACCAGAAGTCGAACGCCCCCACGTAGAAACCATTCTCCAGCTCCGCCCGAGCAATTTGGCCCATCCCAGAGCAGGAGGGTGATAAACCTGATTGCTGTAAGGTTTGGTGCCGGAGGCGAGGGGTCCAATGCAAAAGAAGTCTATGCTACCCAAATCTCTACAGCTGTCCAACTGGGAAGAACAAAGACCTACACTAAAAGGCAAACAAACCCACATCAAGGGTAACAGTTCCCTTACAAATTGGGCACAACGGAGCAGACGAACCAATAAGGTAACAGTCTCTCCAAAGAAAAGCTTAAGAGAGCGAACGAATCCGAGGTAACAGCTTCCTAAAAGGCGAGCAAATCTTAGATAACAGTTTCCTACGACTAGGCGAACGAATCTAAGGACCAAAATCCTAAAAGGCGAACGAATCCATAAAGGATGACAGTTTCCTTAAAGGCATAATCCTTGGGTAACAGTTTCCTTAAGAAACATGGCGAAAGGAACGGACGAGCCGATAAGAGGCCACAGTCCTTCCCCCGAAACCTAAAGGAGCGAAAAGAACCTCTAAAGGGTAACGTTTCCTCCAAAGAAAGGTCCAAGACCCTTTGAATGAAAACAAAAAGGCGAGACTATTCTACAAAAGCTGAACCGAAGTTGAAAACAAGTATGGTAAAACTTCCTAAAGCTTTCAAGCAAGATAGACATCGTAAGAACAACCAAGTATACTCGAAGTCAACCAAAAACAAGGCTTACGAAACAAAAAGACCCGATATCAAAATTGGGCGAAAGACCTAACGCCAAAGTTAGGCAAAAAGACCTAACGCCAAAGTTAGACATACCAAAAGACCTGAAAGACCTGACGACTGAATCAGGTGAAAGACCTAGCACCAAAGTTAGGCGAAAGACCTGATGCCAAAGTCAGGCACAAGACCTGTTATCAAAATCAGGCGAAAAGACCTAAGGAAAAAGTTAGGCAAATAAGGCCTAAATATAAAAATCAGACAGAAGTCCTAGCGCAAAAGGCGAGCAATCCGTCAAGGAGTCCGTTCTCTTATAAGTTGGGCAAAAATTGAGAAGTAACATCCAAAGCGAATGAATCCATATCAAAGGTAACAGTTCCTTTGCGAAACAAACACAAGAAAGTGGGCGAATGAACCTAGGGCGACCACTTACTAAAAGATGAATGAGCCTCGGGTAACAGTTCCCCGTGATTAGACGAACACTCCAAAGGTCTAAAACCTTAACAAAGCGAACACATCTACAAAAGATGATAGTTTCCTTAAAGGTATGATCTTCGAGTAACAGTTCCCTTAAGAAACTTTGGTGAAGGGAATGGATGGTCCAAGATCCTATATGGCGAGACTCTGCTACATAAGCTAAAGAGAAGTTGAAAACAAATATGGTAAAACTTCCTAAAGCGTTCGAACGAAAAGATATCGGAAGAACGACCAAACACATTCGAAGTCGAAAAAGAGTAAAGGCTTACGAAATTAAAGGCGTTCATTATAATAATATCCGAGTCTGAAATCAAAAGAATAATTACAACTATCCCAAAAACAAAGGGAAGTAAAAGTGATTATCGATAAAAAGAAGGATGAGCAAAAAGCAGGAGGGTGAACATGCTCCCTTGACCTGAATCTCTGCATCGACTCGGTCGCCTGAAGGCCTGAGACCTCAAGGTATGCGTTCATCAAGGGATGCAGTCTCCTTCTCGGCCCCGGGGGCAGCCTCATCGCCAAGGAGCTTCCTTGGTGTAGCCGCTCTCAATGAAGTCCTGAAGAGACTTCACCTCCCAGAGAGGAAACTTGGGATCAATCCCTTGAATCTCGTCGACCAAGATCTGAAGGTAGGCAGCAGCCTCGGCCTTTATCACCTCCAAGGTGCAGTCATAGAACTCCTCGGACTTCTTAAAGTTCTCGACCACGCTAAGGGGGGATGGGACAGCCTTAAGATTTAAGGAAAGATGCTCCTGCTCAGCCATCGAGGCATCCCTCTGCACCCAGGACTCTTTCAGTTGAGCCCTGAGGTCACCATTCTCTGCCTCTAGCCAAACAGAGTACTGGTCGACATCCTTGATCCGAAACTCATAGACGCCTAGGCAGCTAACAACCTCGTCTTAGCCCGCTTGGAAAATAGACTGATGAATTTAGGTCCTCAAGTGCGGTCAATGAATTTAGGTCCCAGACTGATGGGTCAGAAATTTATCCAATCAATAAAGACTGGCGTCAGTTGTACGAACTGATGAATGCCCGCTAGCCCAAGCATCGACTCTGAAGTTTCCGCCCCTGAGCGGATTGAACAGAAGTTTGGTTGCCTATGATGTCGGAAGAAGTCATCAATGATGTTCCGATCACTCCCCGACAGCTCTCCAAAGCTCGAAGGAGTATCCCGTTCTGGCTGAGAAAGCTTTTTCGAGGAAAAAAGAGAGAAAGGAAAAATTGAAACAGAGGGCTGATAGAAGATATGAACTCTGGAATGCAAATGAATTGAGTGCGTAAAAGACTAAATGCTAAAGTTCAGCCTTTTTAGCCAAACGAAGGAAACCGAACGGGCATGTAAGAAACGGCTCAGATAATGATTACACCCTTTTGGGTAAAACCGAAGTAATGTCAGAATTCCAAGGGTTACATCGGGGAGACAAAAGGTTGGAACGACACGAAAAACCTGTGAGTCTGCCCACTGGTTACGGAAGACAAAGAGACAGACATGCCTCAAAAGTCCTCTCGACTTTCGCTAACTGTCCATTCATGAAAATGTTCGAAATCTTACACAAAAAAGGTGATTGTCAAAAGTTATACCAGACCTCTCCTAACACCCTCGCAACGATAGTGTTCGCCCAAAGAGTGAAGAATGAGCATCCATAAACCCTGGAAACCCAAAGCGTTCGCCTAATGGGGTAAGGTATCACACATTACGAAAAACTCTACGCAACCAAAATCGTTCACCAAAGGATACAGAGCATCAAAAGGCACAAATAGCAGATAAGGAAAGCAAAAGATCCAGTCCAAGAGTCACTATCTTAAACCCTATCACAGAATCAAGCTCGACCGAAGAAACTTCACTCAAGCTTCGGGGGCAAATGTTGGGTATTGATAGTGACGACCCAATATGGGAAAGGCCTCGAAGGCCCAATAAATTTGTAGGGGGGGAAACCCATACCATTTAAACAAGGCCAACCCACAGTAAGGTTACTCTGGCCCTCATAAAGTGGTTCAGTATCGAATCCAAACTAAAGTGGACGCCAAAGTGCCACTTCAGGTCGCCATTGGCCAATGCCAAAGCCTCCCACTGCTCGCCATGGGAGTGCTCGCCAAGGGAGTGCCAAGGGAGTGCTCGCCAACAATCAAGGTCGCAGCCATAGGAGTGCTCGCCATAGGAGTGCTCGCCTTGAAGAGAGCCTTGCCTCTCTCCTCTGGTCCCACCAACCGTTAATAAGGATATAGCCACGATATCCCGCATATCTCGGGCACATATTCACTAAAGATTAGATACGGTAACTGCAATATATCGCCGTAACCGCAATATCTACTATCTAAATCTTCAACAACACAATATTCACAAAGATATACAGTTACCTTATACGGTTTGGTATCTCCTACTCTATAAATACCTTTGCTTTACATACATTCAATACGTTTTGAGCTATATACACACATATACTCATTTAAGCATCGGAGAGGGACCCAGAGGCACCCCCTCTGTTGCGATCCCCTTCTTTCAGGTTCATCGGAGCTCAGGCGAAAGCGCGCGATCACCATCTCCTTGGTATTCAATTCATTGTCAGATCAGCATTCGGGAAATCACGATCTAACACCTTACAAAGGTATGACTATGGTAAAGACATGACCATGGACTCAAGTTAAGTATCTCTATATATACTTCCTACCCCATTTATTTGAGGGAACTGATTGTCGTACATGTTGTTATGCTCTCCAAAATTCGAACCTCCGACTGACTTGATCGTCGAAGGGGAAACAACGGGCAAAACCCGGGATTTCCTTCTTGTCGGTCGCCGGAGCAGCACCCGGAGCCGAGGCGCAAAAAATCGTGATCCAGCATCTGGTGTCGTCTGTGGGAAAGTGAAAACAAGTCATGCTACCACCTAATACTCGGCCATCCCTAGCGCTCGCTCTCAGCACTAACGAAAATGGATTTTCCCCCTAGCATAATGATCACGGAGGAATTCGAGGAGCTTGTCGCTCAGCAAGCTACGCCACGTATATCACAGGTTACGCTCTCGTTCGGCTCGCTCTCGCTCGAGACACCTCTCTCAACTAGCTCTCGCTCGAGACATCTCGCTCAAGACATCATCAAGACATCTCGCTCGAGACGCCTCGGTCGGCTCGCTCTCGCTCGAGATGCCTACAGGTCATGGGTCGACCCATGGGTCGTGTCAGCCTTAGGTCGTGTTAGAGACCCCCTGACCAAAACACGACCGGTGTAATAGTATGGGTCAATTTTTCAAACCCAAATATAGCCCGTCAGGAATGAAAGGGTTGGTCAGACTCACCCGTTGGACCACTATAACCCGCGGGTCAGTCTGACCCGTTCAACCCGCGCATAAAAAAAAATGACACATGTTATTTTAATATAATATAAAAATACCACGGGTCACGGGTTGACCCGTGGGTCAAAAATTCATAGCCAAACCTGACATGTGGTATCACGGGTCATCTACGGGTTGTGTCAAAATGACCCATGGGTCAAAAACCCTGACCCAAACATGACCCGTGGGCGGGTCACCTACAGTTGGGTTAGGTTTTCCCACCCCTGATATCAGGCTCGACCAGGCCTAGCCTACCTAGCGTGCCCCCCTCGAAGGTCACCAGACGCGCCCTACCTGGAAGAGGTCGACTAGGGACCAGGCGAGCCACCTTCCTTGACCTAGCACTGCCCCTTCAAGATCACCAGGTGTCGCCCCGTCAAGGTCACCAGGCGCTGCCCCGTTAAGGCCACCTTGTGTCACCTTCACCTTCCAAGGGTGCTCCAACTTGGCGTGCACCTTCAGGTGCCCACCTGGCTCGCCAACCTGGCCCAAGCCCTACAAGGGCGAGGCACCCTCGGCGCACTACCTCCCAAGGCATCCCATGCACTTGGCGCGACACCTTGTAGCTCCACCTGGTGCGCCAACCTGGCCGAGCATCACAAGGGCAACATCCCTAGTCCGTCGAGGTCACCCGATTTCCCTTAGATGGCTACGCTCTCATTACTCAGGCATCAACGATAAGGAGCACGCCCCCAAGTGAATCACTAAGTCGCACATGGCTAGATTCAACACAAAGCACAATGCCAGACAAGATGGCACAAAGCACAAGATGACACAACGCACAAGATGACACAAAGCACAAGATGACACAAAACCCAAGATGACACAAAGTAGAATGCATGATATAAAGTTACCACAGTTAGTGGTGTCAGCCTCACAAATGTCTGAGTATGGTAAAAACCAAACCATAAACTCAGGATAAGTATCTCTATATATACTTCATACCCCCTTCATTTGAGGGGACTGATTTTCGTACATGCTGTTATGCTCTCTAAAAAACAAATCTCGGACTAACTTGATTGTCGGAGGGGAAACCACGGGAAAAACTCAGGGTTTCCTTCTTGAAGGGCGTCGGAGTAGCACCGGGAGCTGAGGCACGGAAAATCGTGATCCAACACATTCATTATGAATCTTCTCTTCACAATTTCAATGGGAAGGAAGACTTGTGCAGAAGAAAATACTGTTCTGTCTATCTTATCGGTTTTACTTGAAAATATAGAAGTGCTTTACTTACTTTATACATATACCATCAAAAGTATGAATACTTGGAGAGTGGACAAGCAAAGCAAATGCAGATTCGTTTTTTTAGCAAAATAATGCAAAGATTGAAAGAGAAAAGTAGCGAGAGGGTAGTCTTCTAATGGAAGATATGATATACATAATTTAGAAGGAAGAGTTTAGATAGAAATATAAAGCAACAAGCGCAACAACAATGGGGCAAATCTCTCCTGCAGGTTAACAAAAATGGACTACTACTTCAGTTACCTGATCTGCATATAAATATTCATCTATACGATTATGTAAGTCTCTACCATACCCTTATCCACCATACGAAAAGAACGAAGAAGACTACAAATGGACGGAGGAGTTGAAGACTTTATGAACATAACAGGCTAGGGGTATTTTGGGAATATAACTTTAATATTACATCACATGAAAGACACATGATTATTATTTGACGAACAACAAACCACAATGTTAGAGACTTCAAATTAGAGGAAAGAAAGGAAACAAGAGCTTACTTGAGAATGAAGGAAATAACACAATCTTCCATTTCAAGTTAGTGTAATGAGTTGCAAGATCCTGTATTTAAAGGACACTACTATGTTATATTTACAAATCATACCTCATCAACAGCTACGAATAGATCCTCAAACCATATGTAATTATACACATGTCCTAAAATTCCTATTCAAGGTCTGATGTCTTCATTTCTTCTTGTTATGAACTTCTAATTTTTTATTGTAATTGAACTTCAAATTTTAGAAAGAAACCTTGAGAGAACTTTGAGCTTTAAGTCTGCGCATCATACAGCTGAGAGAATCTATAACCTGCTGCTTAGTAACTACTAACAGACACCAATTGTTATTCATACATACTCTATTAGCAATCTGATCACCCAACATATGTACATATCATCTTGGAAATCTTCACATTCTCACTGATCATACACTTTCAAAATACCATCTTAGCACAACCTTAGTCATATGTATGTAAATCAACCACAGTACATATACTTCATAAGGTCTGATTCTTTAACACATCAAATACCACACCCAAAATATACACACAATCGTAATACTCACTATCTACATTATGGGAATTTCAGTTAGATTAGACAGCAAGAGAAGAGACCTCTAAACTAACAACATCCCAGCTGATTTTGAATCTGAACTACAACTCTGTTTTTCTCTTTTGATTTCCTATTCCTATTTTTTTTTTATTGTATTTGATTTTCTCCAACTGAGAGAAGGGTTTGAGCTTTTATCTTACCAACAATGACTGAAGGGTTTTTGCCATTTTCTTTTCTTGCTCAAGAATCATCTAAAATTTCTTGACGTTTTCTTTAGATTGAGTTCTGTTTTTGGAATAAAGTCATGTTTTTTGCCAAGGAGTTCTTCTTTGAATTTTTTTTTTCAGCTATCAGAAATGATCTTGCTAGAGATGTTATCAGACACACTATTCCATAGCGAAGAGAACTAGCCATTGCACTACTCATGAGAATTGATAAGATATCACATTGCAAGCATCCTTCAAGCAAGCAATCATGGCTATTAAAAGAGACTACTCATGCATCTATAAGTGCCAAAAGATGATTTAAATGACATGACATAGTCAATGATCATATAATAGCATGAAACATGGATTGCTCAGAATACTGAAGATATACCCAGGACAACATAGTCATAAAGGTATATTAGATTGAACAACCATGAGTATGATGAAAAACATATCAGTCACTTAAGCACATATAGAAGTTGATGTATTCTCAGTAGAAGACATACAAATCAGAGACCCATAAATTACTAATCAGAAGTAGAGACTTCTTGAGAAGACAAAGCAGGAGTTTCTTCATTCACTTCCTGAGAAGACAAAGCAGAAGTTTCTCAATTCTAACATCTCCATTCAGCTCAGACATAGAGAAGATTCCCAACTTTTTATGCATGGCACAAACATTTTTTCAGTTAATGGTTTAGTTAAAATGTCAGCTACCTCTTCGCTTGAAGGAACAAAATTAACTAACACGTGTCCAGAATTCACTTTTTCTCTCACAAAAACAGATCTATGTCAACATGTTTCATTTTTGAATGTTGAATGGCGTTTTCTGACAGAGATGCTGCACTTGTGCTGTCAGTCCAGACGATTGGTACTAACGACAACTGAAACCCTATTTCTGTGAGCAAAGACTTCACCTAGATGATTTCACAGACAACGTTTGCCATGGCACGAAACTCAGCCTCAACACTGGACCTAGCCACAACTATCTGTTTCTTAAAGCTCCAAATGATTGGATTTCCATTTAGTAAAAGGTAATGACTAGATATGGACTTCCTATATGAAATGTCTCCACCCCAATCTGCATCAACAAACGAAGTTAGAGAAGTTGCTTTCACTGGAAATAGATTTGTTCGGAACATTAGACCATGATCAATGGTCCCTTTGAGATATCTAACTATATGTAACCCAACCTTTCAGTGACCAACACTTAAATTTTGCATATACTGACTTAGTTTGTTCACAGAAAAGTTAATATCGGGCCTAGTAACACCAAAGTACTGTAGTGCTCGTATTGTGCTTCGATATAAAGTAACATCATCAAAAGAATCAGAGCAGTTGACTATACCTGTTTTGGACAGACACATACCTGTCATAGGTGTTGAAAAAATAGAAGAATCAGTAAGGCCAAGTTTGTTAATTAAATGTTAAACATACTTCTTTTGATTAAGAAGTAGATAGTCATGAGTGGCCAATACTTCCATACCAAGAAAGTAACTCAAATTGCGTAAGTCCTTGAGTTTTAACTCCTGATTGATGGACTGAATAACATCAGAAATAGCAAATGCAGATGGACCTGTGACAACAATATCGTCTACGTATACTAAAAGAAAGACATAACAAGAATTTGTGTGTTTGATAAACAAGCAGTTGTCAGCTACATAAGCCTGAAATTGCAGATGTGTCAACAAAAAACATTTGAGCTTCTCAAACATGGCACGGGGTGCCTGTTTGAGACCATATAGGGCCTTTTACAACTTACACACAAGAGGAACATTTGAGAAGGACATCTGCTGAAAACCACGAGGTTGGTTCATGAATACTTCATAAAAGATATCACTATGGAGGAAAGCCTTGTTTATGTCAATTTGCCTCATATTCCACGTGTGAAACAAGGCAAGGGACAACACAATTCTCACTGTAGCAGATTTAACCACTGGGTTGAACATATCTTGGAAATCGAACCCAGCGTTTTGAGAGAATCCCTTAGAAACTAACCTGGCCTTGTAACGAGGAATTGATCCATCTGCATTTTACTTGATTTTGTAAAGCCATTTGCAGACAATGGGGATTCTACCAGATGAGATCTCAACAATAAACCATGTGTTGTTGTCTCTGAGAGCAGAATACTCCTCTTCAACAACAATTCTCCACTGAGTACTGTGAAAAGATTGATGGATGGACTTGAGTTCTGAGGTGACCAAAGCATCGACAGACTCAATGGATGAAAGAAGAGCCTGAAGTGAGGGTTGGTGCATAGCTTGAGTTTTGGACCTAGTTTGAATTGGATGAATATTACCAGAAGTCGATGGAAGAATGTTAGACACAATAGAAAAAGTAGAGGAGATACAAGTAGAAGCGGCAGAACTAGAAACCAGTCGAGCTTCCTGAAGTCTATAGGTAATTGTATGGATAGACGAAATCAAAGATGGTTGAGGAAAGGAATGTATAGACTGAGAAGATGACACATGAGCAACATTACAAGTTTGACCAGAACTAGTAGGAACAAAAATCTGAGGTAAGGAACGAAGAGAAGCATTGGTATGAGAATTATTAGTTGGAACAGGAACAATAGAACATATCAGATCATGAGAGGGTGAGGAAGAATCACTAACTACATAAAGGGGACTCATGCTAGGGAAATAGGCAGGATCAGACACGAGACCACAATCAGTAGGAGATGACTGAACAAACTGAGTATCACGTGGGAGAAAGAAAGGAGCTGAGGTATAATTTTGAGTTGGGGAAGTTGAGGTGAAGAAGCTGTTTTTTGTGTTAGCAAAGGGAAATGTATTTTCATGAACTATGACATTTCTTGAAATATAATCTCGATCAGAAGTTGATAGACACTTATAGCCTTGATACTTGGCACAATAGCCCAAGACCACACACGGTTCAGAACGAAGAGCAAGTATAGTTTTGGTAAACGGTCTCAAGTGAGGCAAGCACAGGCATCCAAAAACACGCAGGAATGAATAGTCAGGAGGGTATCGAAACAACTTTTCATGAGGATAAATCTTGCGCAAACTTGAGGAAGGCAATCTATTAATCAGAAAGGTTGCTGTGAAAAATGCATATGACTAGTAGTGAATTCATCTCGACCATCAGATTGTACTGCCTTTAAGGAATGCCCAAGTTGCTTTTATGTAAGCCTCTGGAATTCAAGAAAACACTGAGCAACATCATTCTTCTTGTGGAGAAAATAAATCCAAGTATATATACTATATGCATCTACAATACTTAAGTAATATATGTGTCCATTAGATGCACAAGCAACTGGTCCCCATAAGTTAATTTGCACAAATTCTAAAGGATGTGTGTAAATAGTAGTAGATGAATGATATGACTGTTTTTTACTTTTTTCAACAGCACATGTTGTGCATTAAGTAGGTGTGTGAGAAACAAGATGATTATACAGTCCTAAGAAATTAACCAAAATTTTAGTGGAAGGGTGTCCGAGATGCATATGCCATATATGAGAAGAATCCTGAGTATTTAACGAAGAAACAAATCATTCAATTTCATTTTGATTAAGAGTTTCAGGAGAGATAATCTGAGAGTCATTGTTTGCGTCAATATGAATGGACATAGTTTTGGAGGGAGGATCTTTAAAAGAATGAACAAAAACAGAAGTACCAACCACACTTTGACTAGTATCCAGCAAATCAAAGGCAGAACCATTTTTTATTAGTATCCAACAAACCATACAGACTATGACCACATAAACACAAACACATAAAACGTGTAACTCATGTACATCATGTTTATTAAAATGAAATACCTTTCAATAAATCCCCTTTTGTGCTCTGAGAAGTTGGCTAATCCGATGGTTGGCTAATCACTATCTAATAACCACACAGACTATTTGTGTCATTTGGAGCCTACAATGAGACATTTGGAGCAAGCATTCCACATATGTAAAGTTCATCTCCTGCAAATACATATTGGAATGTAAAATGACATTTGTTATGTGTGATTCTGTCGGTCAAGAACAAGAACCCAGAAATCAACATGAATTTTCTGATCTCACAAGATAGAATAAAATTATAATCGAGAGATTAACAACATGAAGAAAACAGAAAACAGTTGAACCGCAGAAATCAGAATCAGCAATCGTGATTAATGGCATGAAGAAAACAGAGGAGAAATTAGAATCTCAAATGCGATAGAGGAGCAAGACGAAGAACAATGCTCCAAGAATTGAATAATCATGGAATTTAGTTTGATTTTGAAATTCGGAGCTGTTACCTGAACACCGGGAGAATCGACGTTCAAGACGCAGATTTTGGCACCAACGTCGCCGACCCCCCCGAGCTCCACCCTGTCGTTGAGCGAAGCGTCGCGGATCAAGTCCGCCGCATCGGCTTGCATCAAACTGAGTCGAATGAGATGGAGAAGAGGAAGAGAAGGCTCGATGGAGGAGGGAAACGAGAGTTCTCTGGTGAAGTGTTTGGTGAAAAATAAGTGAGGGTAGTTTAGGAATTACTTTAATGAATTGAGGGTAAAATCGCCTTTTGCATCCCTATTCCGTATTCCCACCCCGCTCGGCTTAGACAATCTTTGGTTTTGGGACGGAATTCCTAGGACCACCCCTCTAGGATTCCGTATTCCGAAATTGTTCAATTCCGCGAAAAGAACAACTTCATATGGAATCCGTATCACCTATTCCATTCCAATTCCGCGAAAAGAACATGTTATAAGAACGAATCAAATTGGCCAGTTTTTTTTTTTAAATCTCAAACTCGGTCTCACTCTCACACTTTTTTTTATACCCAAAATACTGAATAAATTGACTCGATCCGACTATAGGCAGCATTCATTGTGTGTTTTTAATTAGTTTAGGGTTAATAGGTCCAATGATACAATATGTTTCGCTCATGTGATCGGATGGTACCATATGTTTTTTGATGTTGTCAAATGGTTTGTTATCTTTGGAGGATGTTGTCATAAGGTATTTTGTTAGTCAACCGTTAGATTTTTCTGTTAAATGGTCCATGTCAGCACCACGTAGATATATAATATAATATTTAATTTAAAATATAAATAGAAAATTAAAATAAATAGAGAAAATAGGGAAAAAATATGGAAAAATCGGGGAAAAATATATTTGCTTTTTAAACTTTATATATTAATACAAATTAGTTTTTATAAATTTATTTTAAAAATCAAAACGAGAACTGAAAAAAAAAACTAGGGTTCGACCGACTTGAGTCCAATTGACCCAGTCAAGATCGAACCCAGGGCTGGGTCCGACCAAGACCTGGTCGCCCAGGTCAGGCGACCAGGTCTAGGTCGAACCCTAGTTTTTTTTTTTCAGTTTTTATTTTGTTTTTTAAAATAAATTTATAAAAAATAATTTGTATTAATATATAAAGTTTTTCTAATTTTTTTTTCATATTTCTATCTTAGTTTTCCTATTTCTTTTAATTTTCCTATTTGTTTTTATTTTTCATCTGCCACGTCAGCGCCACATCAGCATTCTATTAGTTAAACTTGACAGCAACAGTAATTTGGACTAAATAACAACATTCTGAAAACATAAGTTACCAAGAAACAACATAGGGGTACCATTCGATCACATGACTCAAACATATGGTACCATTAGACCTATTATTAACCCATTAGTTTATTGTGTGTTTAGGTGTGTTGGTATTTAAATTTCTTTATATTGGATATTTGGTATGATGTTTGTATTGTGCTTTGTATTGGATACTTGGTATAATGTTTGCATTGTGTTATGTATTTTAAAGTTGTGGATAAAGATGTATTTTTAGCCTTTAGAGAAAAAGTCGGTCCAGGACAGAGACGGGCCTCAGTCCAGCAACACTGACTCAAGCGGATTTTTTGGCATGGACTCGGGCTTGGTCCTCCACGCATGAGTTTTAAAATTTTGGTCTCGAGCGGTTTTTTGGAGAAAAATTTGTACGACCATTCTGAGCTCACCCCTACCTTCATTAACAAAAATATTTAATTGTAAAAGAGATTTCTTAAAATGGAAAATAAATATTTAAAAATTTTCTTATGAAAATAAATAGTAATATAAAAATTAAGAGAATAAATGCGGATGTGAGAAAAAATGTGAAACATACCGTTTGAAGTGATGAGAAGGTTTAAAGGAATTCTAAAGGTTCTGAAGGTACGCGCATGACGAATCCATATTATCGTCAGTTACAAAAAATAAACAATATTAATCCAGCAATGAAAATGTTTTTGTTTTTTTTTAAACTAAGTATCTCAAAAAGGTTTATGTGTCATAAATATAAAATATAAAATATAAAAGTTCTAACCAAATTAATGTATATATATTCGAGATTTACACTCTTCGACGGCATCAACATAAGTGTTTTCCAACATGATCGTGTACTATTTTAACCAATATAAGCAAATAAACAAGAGTATTTATTAAATAGTTAAATAAGTTTTAACAAATCAAGTTTAGTAAATTAACAAATTAATCATATAACTTCTAAAATATTAAATGGAGTGTTGGGCATCAGGTGAAGTCTTCTCTTGCCACCGGCTCAACTAAGACTTTCCCGACGAAAGAGTTTCAGTTTGGTTCCCTCTTTCAGGCCTTCAACGGTATACATCCAACTGTTACTTTCTTTTTGGGAGCAATTGAGACGATTTTTTTTGCCTAATTAGATGGTACGTCATCCCCTTGGAAGTTCTCTTGAATTCACTAAAAAACCCTAGTACATTTGAGGATGGGTTGTTTCGGAGTTAAGCTAAGGCATGCCCCCTGGAGGACCAGTAGGCCATCCGTAGCAGGAGAATAGTGGCACTGACAAACCAGACAATCTTTCCTCGGATATTATCGCACCTAGATGAGGCTTAGTATTTGGACATCATTCTTCCTTTGGACCTCTTAATTTTTTTTCCCCTAATGCCTACTTAGGGTCGTCGCTATTCACTCTCGATCTAGTTGAATATACAATTATGCTTACCTTAAAGGATAAAAATCACATACTTTGACTCCTTAAACGATGGCAATGAAGGTGTTGTAGAACGTCTATGCTCGCTCAGTAACAAAATACAACATGACGAGTGACCTCATCAAGAATATCAACAAGAGTGAAGCCTCTCTTAAAGGTTGAACATGCAATAAGCACTTCATTCGAACACGATATTCTCTTGGTTCCTTTAAATGCCCCAGTGTCCATTGGATCTTGGAGAGATTTAATTAATAAATTCCTCCCAATGCATATGGGCGAGGACCCACTACTAAAGAGTGTTGTCGTTCTTGATGATACTTGTCATAAATTATGTGAAACCATGACATAATTTTACGGCATTTACCAAAAAAATGAAGGAGAGCATTGACTAAGTTATAACAAATGACTAAATTACTAAGTCCAAGTGAGATCTCGAATACTAGAGCGGAAAGCTGAGAAATGACTATAACATCAATGCCATCAACTCTCTGAAGGAGGGTCAAGTGTTTGTTAGAATAAAACAAAGAAATATGTTAATATTGCAACATTTGGAAATAAATCCTTAATTTGGACATATCTTCTACTTTCCATACATGTACTCTTGATTGAGGTACTTACCATAGATTGATGTACGTACCATAGATCGACCAAAGAAAGATCTATATAGGTTTGTAATAAGGAAAAACAGAATAATCAAGAATAATACAGTGAATTCAATATGGTATTAGAGTTGTGGTTGACAATCCATATGGTTTGACCTTCTGCTGCTCATCACTTACCGGATATCTAGGCCAACCAAATATGTCTGACAGTGAGAGCAACAGTACTGTCCAAATTCGGTGAGGACCCAAAACCAGAAACCAGACAGATTCAGTCATCAACCAATATGACCTGATAATCCAAATACCCAACCTGATCAGAAATGGTTTAAATATCAGACACAGATAATCTAAATTCGGTGAGGACCCGTTGCCCTAAGTCGAGGTTGCCCGACTCCACATTCTAGGAGCGGCAATCAGTGACGACAAGGCATCATCGAGCATTGTGGACAAATTAGTGGTCATGATCGAACAATTACAAGCCGAAGGAGCAACCAATGCTGCGAAAGGATCAGACGGGGCATCATTGGTCGGAAAAAGTCGGCAAAACCGGTGGATCGTCATCCTGAATCGACAAGAACAAGTTGCGATGTACTCACTGCGGGATGGTGAGACACACGAAGGACTCCTGCTTCCAGTTGATGGGACAAGGAGAAGGAGTGAGGTCCAAGAAGTCGTGTCGTCGTTGTGAGCAGCCCAGCGGCTACCAGCACCAGCGGTGGCAACATAAACCACAAGGAGGAGCTCCCATTCACTGGAGTTGCTGGAGCGAGAAACAATAGCAATCACGGAGGAAGGAGGTAGGTGCATCCCTTCGGTCACTCGGCACCGACGAGAGGAGGAGTTGCCAAACAAAAATTGGAAACTAATGGAGCGTAGCAAAAATTGGAAACCAGGCGAGTGATTACGACTTTAAGCGAAAGTGAAGGTATAAGGTTTGAGAAATTGCACCCAAGACCTAATTCTTTGAACCATAGCTTCTTAGGTCCTAATAATGTGGATTTTGTGAATTGCTCCTCGAATTATCTGCTAATTGCTAATTCAGCCCTATAGAACTGTAAATATAAAAATAGTCAATGGACATTTGACTGCGGAGCAACAGACACGATGACTTTTGGTATCTGTGACCTCATGGATATTGTGCAATGCTCAGTTAAGTTTATAACCACTGCAGATGGAGGAAACGCTTCCGTGATTGGGATGGGAACAGTAGAAATTTCGCCAACTCTAAAAAATTTGAATTGCCTTCTGGTTCTGTTATTATCGAATAAATTGTTGTCTGTTTCTCATGTTACCAAAGAGTTGAATTGTACAATGTTGATAATCTCAATTTTGCATGTTACAGGATATCCAGACGAGGATGATTATTGGACGTGGCACTGAGCGCATTGGTCTATAGTACATGGATGAGGTGGCTCAACAAGGTTCAGTGTTGCTTGCTCACATAACTACAAAATGAGAGGCTTGGCTATGGGATAGGAGAGTGCGTCATCCCGGTTTATCTAAAACTCTGATTTCCTAAATTGTTTTTGAATAAAGATAATGATCTGTTTTGTGAGACTCGTATTCTTACAAAAAGTCATAGACAAACCTTTAGGCCAAATAATACTCGTATGAATTCTATAGTTTCCTTAGTACATTCTAATGTGTGGGGGCTAGTGTCAATATCCGGGGGTAAAGGGTTTAGATATTTTGTGTTGTTCGTTGATGATTGCACTCGCATGACGTGAGTGTATTTTTTAAAACATAAATACGAAGTGTTTGACAAATTCACTCACTAATCACAGATGGTCCAAAATCAATTTCAGAAAAACATTCAAGTCCTTCGGTCTGGTTAGGGGGAGGGGAATTTGTCAATCCACATATGAAAAATTGTTTTCAGAAAAATGAATTATTCACCAGACTTCCTGTCCACACACTCTAAAACAAAATTGTGTAGCAGAAAGGAAAAACTGCATAATCCTCGAAATGACAAGATCCCTTCTTATTGAGTCCAAATTCCCTAAGTCTTTATGGACTGAAGTTGTTGCCACAAAAATCCTAAAACTCAAAACACCCATTCACATTCTCTCTGAAATAAACAAAGTACCCCCAACACTTAGTCTAGTTCCTCGTATCTTTGGATGCTCTGTGTTCGTACACATACCAAAACCTGACCGCACCCAATTTGATCTGTGTGTTGTCCACTGTGTGTTTGTAGGATATGGAGTTAATCGAAAAGGGTATCGGTGTTATGATCCTAAAACGCGTCACATGTTCACCGCTATGAAGTGTGATTTCCTCGAAACAGAGTATTACTATCACCAATCTAGTGTTTAGGGGGAGTCCTAGAGTAGATCCACTAGATTAGGTCTGTAGTCCAAGTCTCTTCTATGATGATCCAACAAATTCGGTTAGCTGAACCACCAAGCCAACATCTGACACGACCGTATTGACCGGTGAACTAAGGGTCACAACCTATACTCCCTCGTTTGAGGTATCTGAGGTAAGCCCGTCTGAACCTCAAAATGTTGATATAATTGAAGTTGCTGATGTTGAATAATTAGGAGAACTGGAGGAGGCAATGACTGAATGGTACAAACTACCTCTAATAGAGAATCGAGGTCGACCACCTAAGAGGTACACTCCGGAGAAGGAAATAAGCAGAGCTAGATACCCTATGTCCAACGTGGTAATGGGGAAACTAAGTAAGGAAGCAAAAGCATTTATTATGTCGGTCTATTCCGAGAAAATACCAGCCACGGTGGAAGAAGTGCAACAACCTAAAGCCTGGCGACATGCTAAGGATGTCAAAATGGAAGCACTTGCTCAAAATAAGACGTGGGAACTTTGCACATTACCCACCAGGAAAAAATCTGTGGAGTGCAGGTCGGTGTACACTATCAAGTATAAGCCACATGGGTTGATTGAAAGGTACAAAGCGAGATTAGTAGCAAAGGGATATACCTAGACGTACGAGGTCGACTACTCCGAGACATTTTCACCCGTCTCAAAAATAGACACAATTCGAGTACTTTTACCTGTCGCTGCAAATCAAGACTTGTCACTCCACCAGTTTGATGTAAAAAATGCATTCCGTCATGAAGATCTGAAGGAGGAAGTATATATGGAAATTCTACTGGGGTGTGAAGAAGGAATTCAAGAAGGAATGGTGTGTCGACTGAAAAAGTCGTTATACAGGTTGAAACAATCACCTCAAGTATGGGTTGACAGATTTACTGCCGCGATAAAGATGTACGGGTATAAACAGAGCAAATCAGAATACACATTATTCTTGAAGAAAATAGGTGCACATATAATTTGTCTGATTATATATGTTGATGACATGATTTTCACTAGAAACGATACAGAAGAAATGAGTTGCATAAGAAGAAAGTTATTTGAAGAGTTCGAGATGAAGAATATGGGAAGTCTAAAATACATCCTTGGAATCGAAGTGTTGAGATCGGGAGAAGGAATATATATATACCATAAGAAGTATGTGTTGGATCTCCTACCAGAAACAGGAATGTTGGAGTACAAACCTGCTGAGACTCTAATAGTAGTGAACCATAGTCTGTGAATAAGTGATGGTGCAAAGTTAGTGGACAAAGAACGATACCATAAATTTGTGGAAAAACTCATATATTTGTCACACACCCGACCAAATATAGCCTATGCAGTTGGGGTGGTGAGTCAGTTTATGCATCAACCACATAATGATCATATGGAGGTTGTCCTGAAAATTCCAAGAAAAGGAACCTTAGGACAAGGGTGTTTGTTCAGACCGAATGCACACTTGGAAATACAAGGCTACACGGACGTGGACTAGGCAGGTAATCAAATTTATTGAAGGTGTACTTCTAGATACTTCACTCTGGTTGGGGAAATCTGGTAACATGAAAAAGTAAGAAACAGAAAGTGGTAGCTTTGTCTAGTGGTAACAGAAAGTGGTAGCTTTGTATAGAGGCGGAATTTCGCGGTATAGCACAAGGATTATCAGAAATACTATGCCTCAGGAAGTTAATGACAGAGATTGGGTTTCCACGTTCAGAAGTGTGTGAGTTTTTTTGCGACAATAAGGAAGCTATTAGCATCTCAGAGAACTCAATCCAACATGATCGGACCAAGCACGTTGAAATAGAACGCCACTTCATCAAAGAAAAACTAGAGACCGGGATTGTCAAGTTACCGTTCATACACTCCATGATTGTCAAGTCAACAGAAGAGTCTTAAGTGAAGTTCTGGACAAGTTGAGCATTAGAGACACCACTACATAACTTGAGGGGGGTGTTTGTTAGAATAAAACAAGGAAATATGTTAGTATTGCAACATTAGGAAATAAGTCCTTAGCTTTTACATATCTTCCAATTTCCATACTTGTAATCTTGATTGATGTACTTACCGTAGATCAACCAAAGGAAGATCTATATAGGTTTGTAATCAGGAAAAACATAAAAATCAAGAACAATACTGTGAATTCAACAGTGTTAGACTGATCTTCAAAGAGCTAACTTCGAAAAACAGGTGAACAAGCATAACTTTTGTAGACTCCCCGAAAAAGTCAAAAAACGAAGAGAAGAATAAGAAAGACAAGGTCTTCAAAATGATAGTCAACACAAGATCCCTAAGGAAGTGTAAAATTGTTTCACACCAAGGTTAGGGAAATATTAGTTGTTTTGGTCGAGATGAAAAGGTAGTCCTTAGCTACTCCCGTACCACCAAGGAATAATTGTGACTTCTTCAATCACTATGCAAAAATCTACTATCACTATCATAGGGAAAAGGTCCATAAGACAAAAGACTGTCGTATTCTCAAGAAGGACATTGTGAACCTAATTCAACGACAATATTTGATGAACTTTGTAGATCAAAGGGAGCAGGGTCGCTCGCCCAAAAAGGTAAGCTTAGCTTTCACAGACAAAATGAGGAGCGATCAACGTCATAGGAAGACATTTTACCTCAGTTAGGAAACGGGACATTGCTCGAGAGGATTATGCCATGTAGAGAAAGAGATTGAGAACAATATGGATCAGGAGGCAAAAATCAAGAAACATATTAGAGAAAAAATCAATGTTGAGGGGGGAGTGTTGAAGTCAACATCAATTTTTACGATTCCAGAGTAACTTAAGTTGAAAAGTTAGGCCAAGAATAATGGTCTACTAAGATTGATGGATTAGTTTGTATCTACGGAATTCTAGGACTTAAAGAAGTTTTAGAAAATTCTTCAAAGTTTCTAAGGATGTTCCAGAGCAATCACCTTCCACAGTGTTCTAGTGACTTTAGGATCTAAAGTGTTCATATGGTCCAAAGTTTTCTTTAGTAAACTATAAATAGGAGTCAGAGTCTTTGTGTGGTACAACATCAAGTATCAATAGAAGTGTGAGTTGTACATATATATGTGACACTCTTAGATATCATATTTAGAGTAAGAGTTTTATATATACAAGTTCTCTCATCAATAAATTACGGTTTGGGGGAAGTACAAATTGCATTTCGTTATTTTACAGATTAATGCTTCATCAATTTTTCTATGATTGCTAGAGATATATAGAAAAGACATTCATTATTTTATTCAGGAGATTAAACTCAATGAATCTTAAATTATGCAAATACGACTGAGGAAAAAATGTTCAGTTTCGTCTCATAGTTAATTACTATTTTTAATGAAACTACTCGATTTATTTGTAGCTATCTAAAATATATTGTTGACAAAAATAAATCTAAAATCTATTAAATGATAAAATACAATTTTACCCTTTAATGTTTGGACACATTTCGCGAATCACCATTGATATTTGATTTTAAAATTTTATTTTCTTAACGTTTGGTCATGTTTCAAGCATAGTTATCAGAACCGGACCGGACCGGCGGTCGGACCGGGTCCGACCGGGAACCGGACCCCTCACCGGTTTGGTTCAGTTAAAAGACCGTTCTGCAAATGAACAGTGTTTGGACCGGGTCGAACCGGGCGGTTTTTAGAAAACCGGCCGGTTTTTGAAAAACCGACCGGTTTCCGGTTGATTTTTTAGTTGATTTTTTTTCGGTTTCGTTTTTTTTTTCCCCCGGTTTTCGTTTTTTTTTCGGCTGTTTTTGTTTTTTTTTTGTTTCCGGTTTTTGGTTATGCACAAACCAATCGGTTTAACCCAATTGGTTAGACCGGTTCACTACTATTGTGTATTGTGTTTGAGAATTGAGAGTAATGTGTGTTTGATATTGAAACTAGGTAGTTTGTGTGTGTGTGAGATCATGTAGTTTGAGGTAATTATGTTTGTGTTTGAGACTATGTATGTATTTTAAGTTTTCAAAATTTTTACCCCTTGTGAACAGTGAACCGCACACCGAACCGGGTTGGACCGGGTTGGACCGGCCGAACCGTGAACCGGCCCCCTCGCCGGTTCGATGTCCGGTCCGGTTCTGATAACTATGGTTTCAAGTACAATATAAAAAATTATATTTGAGTAACATTGGTTTAGTGGAAGAATGTATTGAGGATCATTCAATACATAAATGCTAACTTTGGGTTAGGATTGTTTTTTCTTACACCAAACGATTTTTGGAACATAATAACCTACTTTGATAGTGATTGGGCCTCATGTTCGATCATGCGAAAGTCGGGACAGATTATACCATTTGGTTAGGGGGATCGATGGTCTCTTGGAAATAAAAAAGCCATGATATCTCAATCAAGTGCGGAGGCTGAATATAGAAATATGAGAATGGCGGTATAAGAGAGTGTGTGGTTAAGAGGATTGTCAAATGAGTCGTGGTTCGACTTGCGTTCGACCACGGTCTTGAGATGCGATAACAAAACGGCAATACAAATTGTCATGAATCCAAGTTTTTATGAGCGAGCGAATACTACAAGAATGTACAACTAAAACTATGGTAAAAAGTTGCTACTAAATGCCCATTTGCTGTCACTAACCTTTAACATCGGGCTAAATCTCGTTGGGATAATTCCCGAGGCTAAAAGTCACTCCGGCGGTAAATTGCTGTCACTAATATAGGTCGACAACATGCAATGGCAATAAATCTCGCTACTATATATATACACTATATTAACATTGACAAAAATTGTCACTATATAATGCTATCAACATCATATTAGTGACAATATGTCTACCAGTAAAACCTTCCGATAATGCCAGATAATGTTGTTGCTAAACACACGTGTTTAGTGACAACATGTCCATTGTTAAAAAAAATTGATAATGCCAGTTAATGCCGCTGTTAAAAACGTGTTTTCTGTGGCATCAACTACTATTTAATGCTAAATATAAACTTTTGTTATGTTTTTAAAAAAAAAAATTATTATCCTGTTCTTGATATAAAGTATGAACTACAACATTGGTTTTAAAAATCACAATATATTATTCATCAAAATATCTATACACATCTTAATACACATACAAATAAAAAAAATTACAATAAATTATGAAAGTCAGTACATATGAATTCGTCTTTCCCATAGTAAATCTAATCAGTTAAGACCGAAAGTTAATGTTTTATCCATTTTAATGCTTCCAGCAAATTGGTACCCCCATTACTGAAAGTTATTTAATTAAGAACTAGCATTCTTTCGACCAACTACACGAATCAATCATAATCCTAACTAGGTTAAACAACGTAGCCAAAAGGCTAAATGAGATAAAAAAAAAAATATGAACTAAATAAGGAGAAGTAACCAATGGAGCGAGGAAAAGGTTGGAGATTGTATACCTGATATTTGCACGCTTTTCAATTATAGAGTTAAACTCTAAGGATCTTTGCTGCAACTCAACAACAAGGCTTCCTTTGTGTTGAAGAGCTATGTCATTGATTCTCTTACAACCGGGAGCGGATAGAACTTAACCTAATTGTTCATCGTTAAAATGGTATAAGCAATGAACTGCAACTTTTATAAAGTATGGGTCACATGGTTATAGTTCCAAGAAATAATTTCCAAAAAAATCCTCAAAACAAAATGTAGCTAAAAATGTGTTGTATATATTGTATGCATAAAATAAAATAAAATAAATCAAACCTGGATTTTGGATTTGAGCTTCAACTCTCAAATTAAACTTAGATTACGGGGTCGAACCAAGTACGTCCTAAGGTCTCTCCCAAATTCCCAATGCTTTCACATGTTTAAACGTTGTTAAGTTCATAAATATTAAGTACAAAGATTTATGCGCATATACTCGAATTCTTCAGCTCCCTGCATTTTTGTATAGCTGCTTCCTATAATTTTTAGTAATAAAAACGATGAACTTGATAGGCATTCACTATTAGTCTATCCATGTGGTTCAAGATGAAGTCAAAAAATAGAATTCAGCAGGCAAACAACGATTATCTATATGCAACCTTGTATTCCGAGAAAACTAGAGAATTGATTGTATAATTAAGAACTTCAAGCAGGAAACTGGAATTTACGCTTCTTACTCTACAAATAAGGATTTACAACCTAAAATAAAACACCTACAAAGTCTTCTCAATCACTGGTTCCTGAGCAAAATTTGAATTTAGTGTTAATTCGTGGCATGGCTTCAATTGGGCAACATATTCAAGAAAATGGAAAAATCAATGCTAAAAGATACTACAACACACCCCAAAAATACGACTGTCTTGAATCTGATTAATGTCACAACACAATTAGAGATAAAGAGATACATTATCCTGTAATGCTTCAAAACCTTAAATGCACGAAGCACCTGAATTTATCTTAGAACAACATAATTTAATTCGAAACATAATCATCTACTGCTATAACAGAATGAATTACCTATGGTGTTCTTCACCAACAACGATTCCCAAGGTGAGACGAGGATGATCCGAGGCAACTGAGTCTTGTCTGAGGCAAGGAATGCGTGACCGAGAGAAAACTTGAGGGAATGTACCATAGATTTGGCTTTGATGCGCTTTCAGTAGTACTTAGGGTTTTGGAAAGCATTTACTATTTATCTGTTTACATATATAATTTATTACCATCTCATAACATAATTGATAGGTAGTGTTTTTTTTGTCAAAGTTGATAGGTGGTTGAGCTGCTTAATATGTAAGCTTATGAAGCATAAGATCAGGAGTTTGAAGCACACAATCATACTTAGGGCATGTAAGCTTATGAGTTGGTTAGTGACGACAAATTGATAACAGTGACGGCTATAAACCGAAGTTATTTATATATAAATTAAAGCAACTAAATTAGACACTAAACATATGTTTGCGAACATTTTCCTCAAAGCACCAAGAAAGCAACAAAATGCACAAATTATTTGAAGGTTTTGGCATGAAGAATAAAATATTTTAATCTTATCTTTACTATTAGTCTTAGATATTTAATTATTAGTCTTAGATATTTATATATTATGAATTAAAAAATATAGTTGTTAGGTTTCTATTACATATAAATTAACTATCCTTACTGTAAATTCAAGATTGAATACAAAAAAAAAAAAACTTCTTTCTTCCTCCATTCACATGCGATCTTCCATCCTTTTGTGCAACTTCATGACTTGATTTCTTCAGTAGATATACATAACGTTTTTCCAATTTATACTTTTATTAAAGAAATATTTTACTTAACATTTGATAAATTAAATATACATAAATTTTAATTTATAACTAATATGTGAGTCTAAGTAGTATTCTTTTTTTTTTTTTTGCCAAAAATACTATATTAACGAAATTTCAAAAGAAAGATGATCGTAACCATGATAAGGAACGATAAAAAAAATAAGAGAGAAAAAGGATTTGAGACACACAATAGTTGATAGGAATCTCAAAATAGATACACAAAATGAAGAAGAGAACTTACTTGAATATGAAGAACGAAATCACATTTTCACTTTTAGTTAGTTAAATCTGGTACATGACTTATCTATTTATAGGACAACTAAAACTAGATTTTGCATCTTAGTCCTCCTGAGATTTACATTTTCGTCATCTATGTATTTGTTAACATACATATACCCTAACATTCCCCCATCAATATCCAACTTCTTTCTTGAAATTGCTTGACCGTTGAGGTTTAACATTCTAACTCGCTGAACTTTCAACTTGATGAACTTTGACTTCATGAGCTTCACACCTGCTGAGTTGAAAACAAGAAGACCAAAGCAGCATCTACAATGGTCATTGACAGAATTGATACTCATTAACAGTTCATGCCTGATCATACTTTATTAGTACATATTCTTGACACACTTATTCCACTGCTAACGTACTCTTGCACACTATACATGTCTAACACAATCTAAATCATATACACATATATCAATCTCAACACATTTATATCATGAAAAACTTCATTCTTAGAACATATAATACTACCACAAAAGAACATCCACCTGAAATAACACAACAGTCACATAATGGATCTTCTACTTAGAGTAGACATATATGCCAAAGTTAAATGAACTGTCATGAACATTGTTGGGTATCGATAGTGACAGCCCAGTAAGGAAAAGGCCTCGAAGGCCCAATAACTATAGAGGGGGTAAACCCATGACATTCGAACCGGATCGGCCTAAGTACAGGTAAAACTTGGCCCATCATCGAGTGACCCAGAACCGAGCCTAAAGTCTCTGAGGACGCCAAAGGCTCCCTGAGTGCTCGTCATTCTTCACCAGGCCGCGACCTTTCACTGCTCGTCATGAGAGTGCTCGCCCCGAAGAGAGCCTTGTCTCTCTCCTCTGGTCCCACTAAACCGTTTATAAGGAAGTGACCATGATATCCCGCGTATCTCGGTCACATATTCACTGAAGATTAGATTTGGTAACTGCAATATCTCGCAGTAACTGCCATATCCCACGATCCGAATCTTCAGCAACACAATATACACTAAGATATTCAGCTGCCTTATACGGTTTGATCTCTCCTACCCTATAAATACCCTTGCTTTACATACGTTCCTTATGTTTTGAGTTTTATACACACATATACTCATTTAAGCATCGGAGAGGGACCCAGAGACACTCCTCTGTTGCGCTCCCCTACCTGCAGGTTTACCGGAGTTGGAGCAGAAGCGTCTTTCCGTCCTTGTTTGACATTTAATTCACTGCCAGATCAGCATCCAGGATTTTACGATCCAACATTTGGCGCCGTCTGTGGGAACGAGCAATTCAGCCATGAGAACTCGATCCCAAAGCAACCGTCGGAACCAGACCAGGGAGCGATCCTCATATAGCTCTGATTCCGTCGCCGCTTCACCGCTTCAATATGAACCTGCCAGCCGAGCAGGAGCCAATGCCGTCCCTCCGCGCACAACTCGAGAGCATGTCGGTGATTCAAGACCGACCCCCGCTGCTAATCAAAACGGAGCCCCGACACCGCAGACAGTCCACATCGCTGGGGAAGACATCAATTTAACCCCAGAGATGATCTCCCTGCTGGAGGCCAGCTTAGGACGTGCGCGCCGTCAAGCCCCTGCTTCTCAAGAAAACAATCCCTCTGCTCCTAAGGGAAACAACCGCCCTGCTGCCACAGGGCCCTTACCCTCTGAAGCGGCAAATCCTGGCCCCACCGTGCCTCAGGAGGATCAGGAGATGACATCAGGACAGCAGTCCATACCTCCAGCATACACCAAGGAGCCAGCAGACGCCTACACTGCCAACCCTTCCGGTCCTCCTCCACTAGGAACCTCGCCGATATACTGCACTGTGGATCAGATGGATGACCTCCTCAATAAAAGGCTCCAAGAACGACAACTGACAGTCGCAGCTCCCTTCAAAGAGCAGTCTGCTCATCCTTTTACCGACGGGCTCGTCGCCATCAAAATCCCAAAGGATGTAGTTGCTCAGGCCATACCTGAGTATAGCGGTGGAGGAGATCCCACCGTACATGTCAACAAGCACGAGGCCTCTCTCCTGGGTAAGTCAAATGATCCCAATCACTTGGCTTTGTTATTTCCATCTACTCTTTCGGGTTCGGCTTCATCCTGGTTCTTCGGCCTCCCTGCAGGATCAATCGGAACTTGGGCAGAGTTAAGAAACAAGTTTCTGGAGAGGTATATGGGCGAACGCCAGTTGCTGAAGAGCGTGGTCGCCCTTGACTCGGTCAAACAACAGCCCAGAGAGTCACTGTCCAACTTCTATGGGCGTTTCCATCAGAACGTCACAGAGATAGATCGCCGAATCTCGGATGGGGAGATCATTCGAGCATTTTACAGGGGTCTGGATGTGGCCAACAAGGCCTCGAGGAAGCTGCGAAACAGCTATCATGTGAAGGAAATTGAAACGCTGGAGGAGTTGGCGTCCAGAGAAAAAAGTTTCATAGACCTTGAAAGGGCGAACACAGAGGCTAACTTCCTGACGAACTCGCTAAGGGTGGTTCATGAACCCCGACGCGATGGTAAGAAGGAGGAGAAGAAGGGAAAAGACAGCAGGCCCCGGGTTGAGTCTAATACAGCGCCTCGCCATCCAGAGGTCCCTGAGTACTTCACGCCTTTAAATAGGCAGATCTCAGCGGTACTAGTCGAGATGGAGAGGAGATCCTTGGCGAGGCCACCGATGCCTCGTCGAGGTGGGCAGCCCATGGGAAAGGATGTCGAGAGCTATTGCAGATACCACAAGTGCAAGGGCCACAAGACAGATGACTGCCGCATTTTGAAGCGAGATATAGAGAAGTTGATTCAGGGGGGAATGTTGAAGGAATTCGTGGCAGGGCGAGACAGAAGTCGAACGCCCCCTAGGAGACATCGTTCGTCAGCCCCTGCAGAGCAAACTGAGCCGTCTGGGAGCAAGAGGAGGGTAAATCTGATTGCAGGAGGATTTGGTGCAGGCGGCGAGAGGTCGAGCACAAGGGAGGTCTATGCCACTCAGATCTCCACAGCAGTTCAGTTGGGGAAGCGGCCCCGACCTGAAGAGAACATTGTCATCTCATTCTCCGAAGATGATTTGGCACATGTCACCACCCCCCACAACGATGCTCTGGTTATCACAGCAGATATTGACGGTTGTGACGTTGCAAGGATTCTGGTCGACGGAGGCAGCTCGACAGACATCCTATTTCTGGACGCTTTTGAGAAGATGGGCAAGTCCAAACGTGACCTGAAGAGGGTCGACTTTCCGCTGATTGGGTTTGCGGGAAGGACGACTTATCCACTTTGGGCTATAACCATGCCAGTGATTTTTGGCGAGGGATGGAAGAGCATCAAGGTATCGGTCACTTTCCTGGTGGTCGATTCACCTACATCTTACAACGCCATCATAAGGAGGACCACGATCAATCCGAACAAGATTGTGGCCTCCACAGTCCACCAGAAGATGAAGTTCCCCACTCCCAACGGGATTGGAGAAGTGCTCGGAGATCAGCCTTCCTCGCGACAATTCTATGTGAACTGTTTGCGCAGGAAGAACCAAAGGGAGGCGCTCGCCATTGAAACAGAGGCCGACCCCCGCGAGGACTTCGCTCGGCCAGCACCTATGGAGGAATTGGAAGAGGTCGAAATCATTGGTCCGGACAAGAAGGTGCGCATCGGAACCACCTTGAAGGAGGATCAAAAGGAGGCCATGACCGCCCTCCTCAAAGAATTTAAAGAGCTCTTCGCCTGGCAACCGAGCGTCATGCCAGGAATCAGCACAGATATCATCTCCCACGAGCTCAGAATAGACCCTTCCATCAAGCCGATCGCCCCAAAAAGAAGATCATTCAGGACGGACAAGCGTTTGGCGATCAGGCAGGAAGTCGGCAGGTTGATTGAGGCTGACTTCGTCAGAGAGGTGAGATTCCAGAGCTGGGCCGCCAACCCAATTTTGGTTAAGAAATCAAACGGCAAGTAGAGGATGTGCGTCGACTTCCGCGACTTGAACAAGGCTTGCCCCAAGGATTCATATCCCCTTCCGAGGATTGATCAGCTGGTCGATGCTACCTCGGGTCATGAGATGCTGAACTTCATGGACGCCTACTGAGGCTACAACCAGTTCAGAATGCATCCAGACGATGAGGCTCACACCGCCTTTTATGCTGATGGGGACATTCTGTGCTACAAGGTGATGCCCTTTGGTCTTATCAATGTCGGGGCAACTTATCAGCGGATGGTGAACCGACTGTTCCAGGACATGCTGGGGAGGAACATGGAGGCCTACGTGGATGATATGCTCGTCAAAACCATCAAGGTCAATCCTCACACAGCGGACCTCCGCGAAGCATTTGAATGCATGAGGATACACAGTGTTCGCCTGAACCCTGACAAGTGCGCCTTTGGGGTCAAGTCCGGCAAATTTATGGGTTTCATGGTCAGCGAAAGGGGAATCGAAGCAAACCCAGAAAAGCTAAAGGCCATAGAAGAAATGAAGTCGCCAACTTGCCACAAGGAAGTCCAATGCCTGAATGGACGCCTAGCTGCTCTCAACCGCTTCCTCTCCAAAGCGAGCGACAGGTCCCTCCCATTTTTCAAAACTCTGAGGGCCAACCGCAAGTTCGAGTGGACGCCAGACTGCGAGGCAGCATTCCAATCCTTGAAGAGGCATATCCAAACACTCCCAGCTCTGGCAAAGCCCGTTCCAGGCGAGCAGCTTTTCCTTTATCTAGGCATTAGCGATGTGGCAGCCAGTGCTATCTTAATAAGGGAGGAAAATAAAGTTCAGAGTCCAGTGTATTTCATTAGCAAAATGTTCAACTCAGCTGAAATAAAATATGTCCAGATTGAGAAGTATCTCTATGCCTTAGTTATTGCTGCTCGGAAGCTGAGACCTTACTTTCATGCGCACGACATCAAGGTCCTCACCAATCAACCTCTCAAAAACTTCCTGATGAAACCAGATTCTTCAGGAAGAATGGTCAAGTGGGCGATCGAGCTCAGCGAGTTCAAGATCAAATTTGAGCCAAAAACGGCCATCAAAGGTCAAGCACTAGCTGATTTTATAGTGGAAAGCACGAGTATCAGTCAAACAGAAGCAGAAAACAGGCCAAGTCAGTCAGCAGACAACAATCAAATCTGGGAACTCTATACAGACGGGTCTTCATCAAAAGAAGGCTCGGGGCAGGTTTAATTCTTATTCTTCCTGAGGGCGAGCCTCTGAAGTACGCGATCGCCTTGACATTCCCGGCGACCAATAATGAAGCAGAATATGAGGCTCTTATCACTGGACTCAGACTGGCAAAAGGAATGGGTATAACTGCGCTTAAGGTAAAGAGTGACTCGGAGCTTATTGTCAATCAGGTTAATGGCACCTACGAGGCAAGAGGAGAAAAGATGAAGAAATATCTTAGCATCGCCAAGAAGCTGGTCGCGGAAATCCCAAATTTCGCGATTGAGTCTATTCCTCACCAAGAAAACCAGATGGCAGACTCCTTGAGTAAACTGGCATTCGGAGGGACAACAATCCATGATGTGCAATTTCTGGAAAAGGCCCTATGTTCAGTCCTGGAAAGCAGAGCAGGGGTCTTCAACATTCAAGGACAGGTCACATGGATGACCCTGTTCCAGAATTATTTAAAAGAAGGGATCCTCCTAGATGACGAAGGAGAATCCACGAGGATTAGAAGACTCGCAGCCAGTTATCTAATCATTGATAGGGAACTCTACAGAAGAGGCTACTCGACTCCTTACTTGAGGTGTGTCGCTCATCCTGAAACAGAAAAGGTTCTTCGGGAAGCTCACGAAGGGGCGGCAGCATGTCATGAAGGTGCTCGATCGCTGACCAGGAAAATCTTCGGATTAGGATATTACTGGCCGACCTTGGGAAAAGATGCAGCCGAATTAACGCAGAAGTGTGAGACTTGCCAGCAGTTTGCACCACGATCGAGTCGACCATCAACACTATTATCCCCAATGGCGGGTGCCTGGCCTTTGGCTCAATGGGGAATCGATATATTGGGTCCTTTCCCTATTAGCACTGGTCAGCGTACTCACATTATAGTGGCGATCGACTACTTCACTAAGTGGATAGAGGCGAAAGCTCTAGCTTCGACAACGGAATTCCAGGTCATCAAGTTCTTACAGGTCAACATATTCTCCAGGTTTGGCATTCCCAAAATACTCATAAGTGATAATGGTCCGCAATTCGTTGGAAAGGAGCTGAAATGGCTCTGTGAAGAATATCATGTCGACCATCGTTTCAGTTCAGTGCATCATCCTCAAACGAATGGGCAAGCTGAAGCAGCCAACAAGGTTGTCTTAGCAGGACTCAAGAAAAGGGTTCGAGCATTCAAAGGGAATTGGGCAGAAGAACTGGAAAACGTATTATGGGCCATCAGAACAACACCTAAGGCGGCCACAGGAGAAACGCCTTTCAGTCTAGTGTACGGATCAGAAGCAGTAGCACCCGCCAAAATAGCAGTGCCTACCCACAGAGTCCTACACTTTAATGCGGAGGCAAACGAGATCGAGCGCAGAACTGACCTCGACTTAGCAGAGGAAAAGAGATGGCTTTCGGAAAAGACACAAGCAAAGATGCGCTTGGCGACCGCTCGATACTTCAACAGAAAAGTCAATGCTCGCCAATTTTTCGTGGGGGAGATGGTTATGAGAAGGAATGAATTCACAAGGCTGGACAGTAAAAATAAACTTTCAGCCAAATGGGAAGGACCGTACAAGGTAGTAGAGATCGCCGCACCAGGATCCTACTATTTGGAAACCATCGAAGGCGAAAGGTTACCCCGTCCATTCAATTCTGAGCATTTAAGGAGATTTCATACATAGCTTGTAATCAAACTGTTATGTTAATAAAAGAAAGACATTCCTTCATAAAGCGTGTCCACTCGAAGCAAGCCGAAGAAAAAATACCTGACGCAAAAAGTCAGGCAAAGACCTGATAGCCAAAGTCAGGCCAAAAGCCCTAGCAACAAAGCTAGGCCAAAAGCCCTAGCAACAAAGTTAGGCCAAAAGCCCTAGCAACAAAGCTAGGCCAAAAGCCCTGACGCCAAAGTCAGGCCAAAAGCCCTAGCAACAAAGCTAGGCCAAAAGCCCTAGCAACAAAGCTAGGCCAAAAGCCCTAACAACAAAGTTAGGCCAAAAGCCCTAGCAACAAAGCTAGGCCAAAAGCTCTGACGCCAAAGTCAGGCTAAAAGCCCTAGTAACAAAGCTAGGCCAAAAGCCCTAACAACAAAGTTAGGCCAAAAGCCCTAGCAACAAAGCTAGGCCAAAAGCCCTGACGCCAAAGTCAGGCCAAAAGCCCTAGTAACAAAGCTAGGCCAAAAGCCCTAGTAACAAGGCTAGGCCAAAAGCCCTGACGCCAAAGTCAGGCCAAAAGACCTAGCAAAAAGATTAGGCAAAACAAAAGCCCTGACGCCAAAGTCAGGCCAAAAGACCTAGAAAAAAAGTTAGGCAAAATAAAAGCCATAACGCCAAAGTCAGGCCCAAAAGTCCTAACAATAGAATTATGCAAAAACGGGAAAGTAGACGCCAAATCCAGACAAAGAGATCTGCTATCAACCCATTAAACAGCGGATAAGGAATTTTAGGCAATCACTATAGATGATGAAGCCTTAAAGTTAACAAATTCCCTGTTATTATGCAAATACCTCAAAGGTTTCAACTTCAAGGAAGGTAATATCTCTTGGAACTTAGAAGTTTATGCTTTTAAGTGTCAGAGTATTGTCCTGAGAAAGTTCGTATAGACTTATGATCGGTCTGAGACTTTAAGAGTCGAAGCCATTATACAGCAAGAAAAGTCGAGAGTAATTATGATTAAGATATTGGATGAATAGCCAAATATGTTCGAAGTCAATTAAAGGCTCATGAATATAAAGGCATATAAAGAAACCAAGTCTTAATAAATAATTACAAAGCAAAACAAAAAATTACAAAAACAGCTATCTAAAAAGACAAAGAAATATGGTCGCTAAGGAGCAAGAGGCTTCAAGCTTTTGGATCCTCGGGGGCAAGGGTGCTTTGCTCGCCTTCGGGGGCAGGAGTACTTGGCTTGCCTTCAGGGGCAGTCTCTTCAGCAACAGCGGGCCGAGGAAGGCGACTCCGCAAGAAACCCTTCAGGGATTCAACTTCCCCAATGGGAAAGTTGGGGTCGACCGCCTGGACCTCATCCACCAGGACTTGGAGAAAATCGGCAATCGCCGACTTCATCACCTTCAGAGCCTGGTCCTCAAAGTCCTCGGAGGCCTTGAACTCCTCGACCACGACTTGGGGCGAAGTAACCGCCTTTAGCTGATCAGCTAGCCGGTTCTTCTCCTCCTCCAGGGCGATCCCCCTGGCTTCAGCAATGCCCCTCTGGGCCTCCGCAGCTTCCCTCTGGGCCGCATAAATGTAAACCTCTCCGTCGTGAGGATAGTGCAGACCTAAGCCAGGATACCTAGGGGCATCCTCCACACTGAGGCCACCAAGCGCCACCATGGTCTTAAAGTAAGCCGGCTTCAACTCATTAGGCTTGACGTCTACTCAACTAAATTCAGATATGGCAATGGAAAACATAAAAAAGAAGGAACAACAGGGAATATTACCAAAACAGAACACTGAAAGGGCAGAGGTTTACCTTTCGGAGAAAAGATGGGCGTTTGAAGCTCAGACCCATCCACCACCACTGGGGTGGCTGCGGATCTCCCCACGTCAGGCTGTTCCCCCGCTGAGGGGGGCACAACGCCATCCCTAATGGTCAGGGGGGGCATTGGTACTCTTTGGGGCATTTGCATTTTTAGACCCCTTTGTGGCCGTGTGCTTAACTCTTTGACCTCGGGTAGCCATGGAAGTAGTGGAGAGAAAAGGTTGAAGAAGATCGAAGAAGATTGAAGAGGAAAGGAGAAGGTTCGCAAAGAGGCTCTGGAAATCTGAAGGAGTGAATAAGCGTAAAAAACAAAACATAGAAACTGATGTCTCTTATATAGGCCCAAAAAGGAGTAACCGCCACGGGCGAATCGAAGCGACACAGGAGAATAATTGCACCTTTTTGGGAAAAAACGAAGCAATGTCAGAATTCCAAGAGACACCTCGGGGAGACAAACGGTTGACTGGTACAGACAGCTGTCAGACTACCCTAGGTTTACGGAAAAGTAAATGACAGGCGTACCTCAAGTGACCGTTCGATTTCTGGACAACTATGCAGTTATTAAATGCTAAAAGTCCACTAAGGAGACAAGGCGGTCGCTAGCGCACTAATAGGCTTTATCAGAATACCTCGGGTAGGTAGTGATCGCCTAACCAAGAAAGATAGACTTTCATAAGCCTAGGTTACCTCGAGTGATCGCCAAAGGGGAATAAAAGGAAGGATATTTTTCATCTTTGAACAAAGAAGAAACTGCTCGCCAAACGAGCTCGAAATGCCTCAAAGGTCATGAACCATTACAAGAGACGAAGAAAACCGAATCTGAGACGTCACTATCTAAAACCCTACCAGGAAATCAAGCTCGACTGAAGAAACTTCAATCATGCTTCGGGGGCAAATGTTGGGTATCGATAGTGACAGCCCAGTAAGGAAAAGGCCTCGAAGGCCCAATAACTATAGAGGGGGTAAATCCATGACATTCGAACCGGATCGGCCTAAGTACGGGTAAAACTTGGCCCATCATCGAGTGGCCCAGAACTGAGCCTAAAGTCTCTGAGGACGCCAAAGGCTCCCTGAGTGCTCGCCATTCTTCACCAGGCCGCGACCTTTCACTGCTCGCCATGAGAGTGCTCGCCCCGAAGAGAGCCTTGCCTCTCTCCTCTGGTCCCACTAAACCGTTTATAAGGAAGTGGCCATGATATCCCGCGTATCTCGGTCACATATTCACTGAAGATTAGATTTGGTAACTGCAATATCTCGCAGTAACTGCCATAACCCACGATCCGAATCTTCAGCAACACAATATACACTAAGATATTCAGCTGCCTTATACGGTTTGATCTCTCCTACCCTATAAATACCCTTGCTTTACATACGTTCCTTACGTTTTGAGCTTTATACACACATATACTCATTTAAGCATCGGATAGGGACCTATAGACACCTCTCTGTTGCGCTCCCCTACCTGCAGGTTCACCGGAGTTGGAGCAGAAGCGTCTTTCCGTCCTTGTCTGGCATTTAATTCACTGCCAGATAAGCATCCAGGATTTTACGATCCAACAAACATCTGCTTGCTGCTTATGAACCTTTGCAAGTGACCATTCTATTTTTTTTTTTTTTTTCATTGACAGAAGAGTTTTTGCCCTTATCTTATCAACAATGACTGAAGGGTTTTTGCCCTCATCGTTTCTTCCTCAAAAGACATTTCAAAGTAGCTAGACGTTTTCTTTGAAATGAACTCTATTTTTGGAATCAAGTCATGTTTTATGCCAATGTAAATACTGATGCTTTTCTAGTTGGATTTGCTACTTTTTTTTTTCTCAAAGCTTAAATCAGATCAAATCACTGCAACTCTGAGTATAGCAGATGTTCATAAACATAGAACATTACACTTGCATATAGAGAACGCCTAGCAATTGATCCACATATGAAACTGAAGTGATCAACAGAGAATAATTATTTTACAATAGAAAATATGACTGCAAATGTAGACTTACCATGACACTATATGTGCAAAAAATTGATAACATGAAACAGATTGTGCACACAACAGAGTATGTAATTATACAGTAGGCAGTAGATAAAATGTTCAAAGATAATGCAAATAAACAAAAGACCAGACTGAACTGAGATGAATATCCTACTCAGCAATTGATCACTAAGATGCAGACTCATAGTATATTGTCTCAACTCAGCTTATGAATACACAGAAGATATATCTCAGACTTACTCTGCAGAAATACCCTGATCTGACACAGACATGAGAGTATCATTCTTCACTTCAGATACTAAAAACACTCCTAGTTTCTTCCTGCAAGGATCCAACAATTTCTCAGTCAGGGGCTTGGTAAGAATATCAACAATCTGTTCACTGAATGGAACAAAATTATACAGAACATGGCCATAATTCACTTTTTCTTGCACAATAAACATGTCAATTTCTACATGTTTCGTCTTAGAGAGTTGTATAAGATTTTTAGTAATGGCAACAACACTTGTACTATCAGTCTAGACAATTGGAACTCATGACACCTGTCGGCCCATTTCCGTGAGAAGAGATTTCACCCAAATGATTTCACAAACAACATTTGCGATTGCCCTGAACTCAACCTCGACACTTGACCGAGCCACTACTGACTGTTTCTTTGAGCTCCAAATAATTGGATTGCCATTTAATAGAAGATAATGTCCAGATATAGCACATATGTTTATGAATAAGATCAACACATCAACAGATCAACACATGTAATAAGACTCGATTTTGATAAGCATGTACATATCATAGGAGTGGAAAACATAGTAGAATCAACAAGACCCAGTTTATGAATAAGATCTTGAACATATTTTTTCTGATTCAACAACAGACAATCATCAATGGCACTAACTTCCATGCCTAAAAAATAACCGAGGCTACCTAGATCCTTGAGTTTGAACTCACTATTAATGGAACTTATTACCTCAACAATAACATCTGATGAAGGACCAGTTACCACCATATCATCTACATATACTAATAGAAAGACTGAGGACCGCCCTGTATGTTTAATAAAAAGATAGCTATTAGCCACAGAAGCACTAAACTGTAATGTATTCACAAGAAAACATTTGAGTTTTTCAAACCAGGCACGAGATGCCTGTTTAAGGCCATAAAGAGCCCTTTTAAGCCTGCAGACAATAGGTGTTTCTGAAGTAGTTACATGTTCCAAACCAGGCCACTCTATCATGTACATCTCCTCTGTTAAATCCCCATGAAGAAAAGCATTGTTAATATCAATTTGACGTAAATTCCATTTGTCAGACAAAGCTAAAGACAAAACAATACGCACAGTGGCATATTTAACAACCAGACTGAATGTTTTATGAAAATCATAACCTGGTTTTTGAGAGAACCCTTTAGCAACTAACCTAGCTTTGTAGAGAGCAACTGACCCATCTACATTCTTCTTTATCTTGAACAACCTATTAGTGTTTTCCCAAAAGGAAGATCAACCACAACCTAGGTGTTGCTGACTTGAAGAGCTGAGTATTCTTCATAAACATCTGCCTTCCATTGAGGACTGTGAAAAGCTTGATGTATAGATTTAGGCTCATCATGAAGCAGAGCATCATGGTCATCTATAGAAGTAAGAAGAGCTTGAAGAGAATGATTCAAACTAGATTGAGCCTTGGATCTAGTCTACATAGGATGAACATTTCGAGGAATAGAAGAAGAAGTTGACTCTGAAGTTTGAAAAACAGCAGATAACATATGTATAAGAGTGGAGTTTTGCAGTCTATAAGAAACAATAGGAGGGGAAGGAGATATAGGAGATGATATAGGAATATTATGCAGACATTGATCAGAAAGATCATGTTGACATGAAATCTGAGAACTAGCAAGCAGATTGGAAGAAGATAAAGGTAGAACAGAAGAAGGAATAGGCAGTTGAGGAGAATAGATTACAAGAGATTAAGAAGAAGATTTTCTAACAGCAGATAGAGGTGTTAGATCCGGAAAGGAAGCATGTCCAAGTTTAGGAGCCAATTCCTGTTCATCAGCAGAAGAGAACTAAGAATCACATGGTAAGAAGAAAGGCATAGACGTATAATTATGAGTAGGAGAAGAGGATAAAAAGAAGCTACCTTTGGACTCTTCTAAAGGAAAAGATTGTTCATGAAAAACAACATTTCGAGTTGTATAAACACGACCTGAGGCAGGCAAGCATTTATATCCATGATATTTGGAGAAATATCCCAAGAACACACATGGTTCTAACCGAAGAGCAAGTTTGTGTTTGTTATATGGCCTTAAGCGAGGAAAGCATAAACAACCAAACACACAAAGAAAAGAGTAATCAGGTGCAACCCCAAATAATTTCTCATGTGGTGATAGTTTGGACAAACTATATGAGGGCAATCTATTTATAATAAATGTGGATGTGAAGAAAGCATCTGACCAGTGGTGCAATGGAAATGATGCTTGTACCAAAAGTGATAAACCTAACTCAACAACATGACGATGATGTCGCTCTACAATCCCATTCTGTTATGAAGAATATGGGCACGTAATACGATAAGCTATACTAAAAGAAGGAAGATATGTAGCCAGGAAGTGGAACTCACCTTCCCCATCACTTTGAACAGCCTTCAACGAATGTCCAAGTTGTTTCTCTACTAGCTTATGAAATTCAGCAAAATATTGTGAGGCATCACTTTTCTTATGTAAGAAATAGATCCAAGTATAACGACTAAATGCATCTACAATACTCATGTAGTATCTGTGTCCCCAAAGATCTACTTGTATAAGCTCTAAAGGTCTAGAATAAACCGTGGATGATGAATGAAATGGTTGCTTTTTGCTCTTTCTAACAACACACACGACACATTGTATAGAAGAATGAGACACAGGATGATTATGAATTCTTAAGAAATTTAGCAGAATTTTATTTGAAGGATGACCTAGACGCATATGTCAGAGATCAGATTAATGTTTAGTTTTCAACGTAGTTAGAAAACACTCAAATTCACTTTTATCAATAGGATCACAACAAATGATGTTGGAGGTATCTTTAGCAGAATCAACACGAATGGAAATGGTACTGCCCACAACATTGTGACTAAAAACATCAGATCAACTAACAGAATCTTTCCTTTATTCATAGATTCAGAAGAACTGACCAAACCATTAACCATGTTACAACCAGTATCAGCAGAATTTTCAGTAGCAAAAGCACTATTAAAAGGACTGAGCCAAGATGATCTAGACTTAATAGACGAACAACTATTCAGTTTTGAAAAATCAAGTTTGTAAAGCCCATAACTTTCATAACCCTGCAAAAGAACTTTGTGGGGCTGATAATATCTCATTACACAGTGAGAGGCATGAAACTCGAAGTAAACCTTGTTATCCCTGGCGAACTGAGATACAGACAGGCGTTTTTTTAGTCACAGAAGGAGTATATAGCATGTTATGAAGATATAATTGACAAGAATTAATACCAGCATTGTGAACATCAACTGGGATAACAGCAGACCCTATAACAGAAATATTAAGTGAAGAACCATTACCAACAGTAACCTAACCTTAACCATTGAATGGAACACAAGCATTGTAGATAGAAGGAGAGGCATTGGTTAAATATTTGTAGCACCAGAAACTGGGAACCAACTAGAGTCATGCTGAACAACTGGAGCCATTGAAGCCATGTGAGCTTGAGAGTTGCTGATGACAGACTAAGTGTCCATCAGCTGACTATTGCCATGAGAATAACTAGTTATAGACTGAGCATAACAGGATCCAAGTACAGAATGAAATGACGAAGGATATGGATATGGAGCAACAGATGAATGATAGGTAGGAGAAGGATAAAACATGGGAGTAGAAGGAGGAATATACATATGAGGAACTGGAGGAACATAAAAGGTTTGAGAATGAAACTGATTTGGTTGAATATGTTGAACATAAGGAAGAGTATAAGTCATAGGCTGAGGCTGAACAGAATTGGTTGTTGAAGAAGAAACCTGAGAAGAAGAAGAAGATTCAACAACATCTTCCCACTAAGCAGAGGCGAGATTGACATTAGGAGAGGTTGAACTTCCTAGATCTGTCACTTCTGTGAAGTTCACATTAAAACGATGATAGCATCGATGGATGAGATGTCCAAACTTCCCACAGAGCTGGCATTGAGGACGATTGCTTCCTTATCCACTTCCACGCCCCCTGCCTCTTCCTGAGTTGAAGTGTTAAGGTTGAGATGTAGCAGACATAGCTGGAGTAGGAAGAAGGCCATCATAACTGGTATAAGAAGATGGCAATGCAAGAGTTGTTGAACCAGACACCGAATCAACAAAATTTCCTGAGACAATATTATTCATTGCAGAGGTGTAATTGACAACCACATTAGCAGTAGCATTCACATCAAAAAGAAGATCCACATGTCTTGCCTCTTCATCAAGAAGAACATGACTAAATGAAGTCATGTCATATGAATTTTTGCTGGCGTGAATAATTGAAACTACACTGTCGAACTGGCCTTTAACACCATTCAAAATAATAGAAATTTGTTGTATCTCCTCTATTGGATGACCGCAGTTGGCAAGGCTATCACATGCAGACTAAATAGCAGTAAGATAGTCACACATATTTTGATGAGGAAGTTTTCGAACCTTGAGTCGATCATACAAATGCATTATACGCGGTGTAGATGAAGATGAGAAGTCTCTATGTAGTTTTTGCCATATGGATGCCACAGACATACAACCAATAAGATTTCTCCTAACCTGCGAGGAAACTGAGGCCATCATCGAGGAAGCAAGAGAGCAATCATTTTTGCACAAACTTGAGATATTCTGGATTCGATTCATCATTTCCACAAGGACTTTGAATGCGAGGAGGAATTGTGACATTGCTGTATAAATGTGACTCAAGATTATAACCTCTTACAGCTAGAAGAACCTGTTGACGCCAAGATTGAAATTTTCTTCCCTTAGATTGACAAACCTTCTTGTTGAATAAGGATGTTGATATATCTTCCATTGAACCACAAACAGATATGACGAGAACAAATTGAACATATTTACGCGGCTAGAGTAATCGAAACGCAGCAAGATGAATCACGGAATCGTAACTGCTCTAATACCGTGATAGGAATATGAAGAGAACTTACTTGAATAAGAAGAACGAAATCAAATTTTCACTTCTAGTTAGTTAAATCTGGTACATGACTTATCTATTCATAGAACAACTAAAACTAGATTTTGCATCTGAGTCCTCCTGAGATTTACATTTTCGTTCTCTATGTATTTATAAACATACATATACTCTAACAATAGTTAATATGCATCTCTTTTAGATTTGTTGAGCAATCCAACACTCTTTAAGTTTTCACTTAACCTCACTCCTAGAAACTCTGCGAAAATTCTCGACCAAGAGATTAATATTGTCAATGATGGGTGTTATACTCCATCTTCTTCTCATGGTTATAGTGTCCCAATATATTGTATGAAATTTTTTGAATCTATTTCAACCATCCCCTTTGAATATCATCCTTTCTCGATTGCAAGCTTCACCTCTACAGGATTAATGAGGTCAACACATACTATTACTCACGTCTATTGTCTCCTCCTTCAAATCGACCCTCATATACCTTGCTATTATGCCAATCCTGCTTGTATCCATATTCATGTCATGCATTGTTACATCATTACTTACAGAAAAATGTTAACTCTAAAAAAAGTAATAATTTCAGACTACCTTTTTGAAACATGTTTGGTGGTTTAAATATTTTAATTTTATAGTACATTTAGAATAGATTAATGTTTGTTTTTACAATTACCTTTCAATAATCAATATTTTAGGAGGATATCGAGGAGCTAATTAATTGCTAGTTAATGTAGTCTGATTCTAATGATCCAAACAAGACCTGATTCTAATGAATCATCATAGAGTCGATTCTAAGGATCTAAACAAGACCCGGAAAAACGTCTTGGACCTAAACTCGAACCCCTATTGGAGCACATAGATCGGTATGTGGGGAAACTAATATCCCAGAAACCAGTCTGGAGAAACACAATCCAAACTGTCCTGAATTTAGCTTGGGCTCGATACAGGTGAATCGATATATCAGAGGCATAAGTCGGAATACTAAATTTCGAGTACGAGGACGAATGAGAATGGAAAAGAATCCTCGACATGTCACCATGGGCAATCAACGGGTAGATCCTAAGCATAAAGAAATGGGATCCAAGCATTGGAATAAATGAGCTTGAGTTCCACAAGGTAACATTTTGGATTCAAGTACATGACCTAGGATTGGAAAAGTTTAGTGGCGAAAATGTATGGATAATTGGAAACAAGAGAGGACTGTGTAAGGAGGTAGAATCAGATATTGAGAATACAAAGAAGAGCTTCATGAGGGTGAGAGGGGACATAGACGTGACATGGCCTTTAATGGACGAGTTTTGGTGGACTAACTCACAAGGAGAAGAAATATAGACTAAGATTAAATACGAAAAGCTATTCGATTTATGTTATGGATGTGGCACTTTGGGACATACAACCCTACCATGCAAGTAGGAGGTACATATGTCGTAACCAAATCTGAAAACTCCTGCATATGGACCATGGATGGTAGGAGTTAGACCGAAGAACAACCCAATCATGAAAACAACGAAAGGGGAGGAAGAAACCAACACAGGACAAAGGAGAAGTTCCCACCGAACATGGCTTGAGATAATGATGGAATAAATAAATCAAATGAAGGAAAGGAACCAACAGGAGGCGGGGTAGGAGATGGGCGCAAAGAGAAAGCTAGACGGGGAGGACGATCACAATAACCTAGCCGAAAGGGCAATGGATATAGACTCCTCAGAAGAGGCATATGACGAAGGCATAGCCCCCGATCAAAAAGGAACCTGGACCTGAACGAAGTCCCCTCCGAAAGATCAATCACCTTACACCAAGGCAAGAAAAACCAACACAACACAAACAACCCGACAACCCTAAACCCAACCGAGACAAAGCGCTACTACTAGACAGTGTTCGCACGAAACTCCCAAGAACAAATCCCCATAGAATTCCATACCTCCAAATACTTCCAAACCATAAACCTACCACACCCACAAATCACCTACTTACCGGATACGACCCCCACAAATCAATCCCCACCCGAAAACCAAGCCCTAACTCCATACTTGTTGAAAACCCACTCGAGACACCACCCCACAACCCACCCCAGACCACCCCGAACCTCGAATTCGGCCTAAGCCCGTATCTCAGCAAAATGACACTGAAAAGGAATGGAGAAAGCGTGGAGGATGAACAACCTAGGAGCAAAATGTACAAAGGTGCGGAGGAAGGAAACTTGGGAAAGGATGAGGATAGAGGAATGGGCGGTGCAAGAGGGAAGGGTAGACCAAGGAAGAATGTGGCAAGAGCAAGACATGGCCGGAGAAAGAGACAAGAGAAATTGAGTACGACAGGAGAAGAACAAGGCGAAACAACCGATGAAATGGGTTCTGATGGCTGTCCCCAAAATGCCACACAGGTCCAATGAGTCTGGGGTCTTCCTTGACAATTCATCAACTAATAGACCTCAACAAAAGGTATCACCCAAATATAATATTTCTGATGGAAATGAAGAATGGGGATACCTACTGCGAAAGGATTCGAATGAGAGTTGGAATGGACCACAAAGAATACATTAACCTGAGAGGAGTATTAGGTGGTTTAGCTATATGGTGGACAAAGGAAACGCAGGTGGAAATTATCTTCAGTAGCCACAACTTCATATATTGTAAGGTGACTATAGATCAATACGAGAAACCCATGTTCGTAACTTGGGTATATGTGAATACTGACAAACACAAACAATCTCAAAACTGGAAACATTAAGAGCCATTGGACGAAACCAGAGAGGAAGATGGATGGCACTTGGAGATTTCAATACGATATGCCACCCTCACGGGAAGGAAGGAGTGAGGCCGAAGTCGCAAAGACAAATGGAGGATTTTAAAAAGCTGATCGATTATTTGAAAATGGAGGTTATGGGTACAAAAGGCCAACCGTTTATGTGAGTCACAACCGGAGTGGAGGAGAACGAATAAGAGAGAGGCTAGATAGAGTCTTATCTAACAAAGAGGCGGCCGAAGGCTTTCCATCCGATCTATGCATAAATGAGATCGCCCTTGACTCGGACCACTCTCCAATGATCATGCAACTGCATCCAAGGAGCAAGAAGAGGAGGAGAAGATTCAAATTCGAGGAAATGTGGCTTGGGGAACCAACATGCAAAGAGATCATTAAGACGATGTGGGGGAGCACTCTATTCAGGAATGCTATATACGGGGTGTGCTCAAAACTAGACAAAAGCCGAAGGAACCTAGCAAGCTGGAGTAGGAGGTGCTTCAGAAATAATATAAAGAAGTTAATTAGTGCAAAAGAACAACTACGGCAGGTGATGAAGCCAAGCATGACCGCAGCCGAAGTAGAAGAAGAAAGGAAACTAAATAATAAAATTCGAGACCTCTGGAGAAGGGAAGAGATATACTAGAAACAAAGATCACGAGCAAAGTGGTTAATGGAAGGAGATCAGAACACAACTTTCTTCCACTTAACCATAACATAAAGAAGAAAGAGGAACCATATTTGTCGGTTGAAAAATAATCAAGGTGAATGGATATGTAATGAGAAACGAATAGCCCGGGAACTAAGGTGTTATTTTGAGGAGTTGTTCAAATCCGAAGCAAGCAACAACCACGACATGATACTGGAGTGCATGATGATCCTAGTGAGTGCTGAGATGAAGTATGAACTGACAAAGGAGGTCACACAAAGAGAGGTGTGAACTGCAGTACACCAATTGGGTGGGTCTCGAGCTCCGTGTCCTGACGGGTTTTTCGGGTATGTTTTATCAAAGGAATTGACAAGTCGTGGGACCAGACGTCATCACCGCTGTCAAATCTTTCTTCAAAATAGGTATTCTCCCTAAAAACCTGAATCAAACTGACACTGTTTTAATACCCAAAATCCCCACCCCTACACATGCCTCTGAGTTTAGACTTATTAGTTGTAATTTCCTATATAAAGTCATACCAAAAGTTTTGGTGAATAAACTCAAAATCTATTTATCAGAACATATCACCCCTCTTTAGAGTGCATTTGTAGTAGGGTGATAAATACAAGACAACATACTAGTGGCACATGAGACATTCTACTATCTCCAGACCCGAAAATTAGCGAACCGAACAGAGTGCGCTGTAAAGATAGACATGCAAAATGTATACGACCGAGTGGAGTGAGATTTACTTTTAGCTAGCCTAAGGAGGAAGGGTTTTGCCGAGCAATGGATAAAATGGATCGAAGCTTGCATAAGGACGCCCACATACAGAGTAATGGTCAATGGTGAGAGATCAAACGTTTTCCAACCTACCAAGACATAAGACAAGGGGACCCGTTATAACCATACTTGTTTATCCTACTAGACGACGTATTATCAAGGAACATTAAGAAAGACGCCGATGATATAAGGTTTAAGGGGATAAGATTGATGAGGAATTGCCCCGAGCTACACCATTCTTCGCGGACGACTCCTTTTTCTTCATGCAAGGCTCGACCGAGAACACTCAACTACTAAAGGAACTACTAGACGACTACTGCAACACCACCGTGCAGAGGATAAATGCTGCGAAATCAACTATATTCTTCAATAAAAGTGTAGGACCGAACGAGAGAAGAACAGTTGAGGTGGCGTTGCACATGGAAGGGACAATCGACCCAGGCAAATACCTTGGACTACCGTCAATATGGGGTCGATCAAAAAGGGAGGCACTGGGTTATTTAAAGAATAAAATCCAAGACAAGCTTACAGGATGGAGACCGAGAACACTGAACCAAGCGAGGAAGGAGATCCTAATCAAATCAGTCATAACAACGATCCCCACTTATGTCATGAGCGTTCTCCAACTCCCCAAAACATTGTGCTCGGAGATCAACTCGTTAATAGCTGATTTATGGTGAGGCATAACAATGAGAGGGAAGAAAACACACTGGAGGGGCTGGAAGACACTCACCCGCGCCAAACCGATTGGGGGCATAGGGTTCTGAGAACTACAAACGTTCAACAATGCAATCCTAACCAATATGGCATCTCAGGTAATCAACGAACCAGATGCATTATGGGTTCGCATGTTGCAGGGACTCTATTTCCCGAGCTGCAATTTCCTGGAAGTGACACGATGTGGAAGACCATCATGGGGATGGAGCAGCATACTAGCCGGGAGAGACGTTCTCAAAAGGGAAGGTTTGTGGAGTATCATAACGGGAGATGACATCCGGGTGTTCAAGGACCCATGGGTATACACGAAGGAAGGGTTCAAGGTGGACAATGGACCGATAGGAGGTGAACACGAGGAGATCAAAGTCAGCGAACTTATCAACCCGGGAAAAAAATGGCATGCAGAGAAGGTACGAGCAACAACATCCAATGCCGATGCAGACTTAATCCTAGCTATGCCGATTCCTGGATAAGGAGGTAAGGACAAGCTCATATGGACCCATACAAAGGAAGGAATACCACAAGTCAACTTGGTGTATCACAAGTTGAGCGAACAACAATCGTACCCCGACAAAAGCTAACACGGAACAAGGAGAACCAACAACGCGTGGGAACAAAAATGGATGTCCAATGCTCTACCGAAAGTAAAGAACTTCATGTGGTGACTAAGGGAAAGCGCACTGGCTTTCAACCACAACATGCTGAGGAGAGGGATGGCTACCGAGCTCAATTACGCTGTCTGCGGGGAGAATGAAATGAGGGAGAACATGGTGTTTGGACTACTTGGCTTGAGGACGAATGGAACACAACAGATAACCATGACCGAATGGTTGGAGGAAAGAGCATCCGAACCGGGAACATAGGGGAGAACTCAGGCCGAAAGGTGGACACTATGCCAAACAATATGCTGACACATATGGAAGACAAGATGTAAAAAAGCTTTTGAAGGAAAACATCCCTCGCCGACAACTGCCGTGGAAGAGATCAAGAAATCAATAGAAGAACAATGGAGAGTAAATCAACCAAGGAGCCAGACATGGCCGAAACAACCAAGGCGAACGTGGGAGAAACTGATTCCAAGTGCGACCAAAATAAACTGTGATGCTTCTTGGTGTGCTCAAACCAAATCAGTAGGTCTGGGAGTAGTTGCGAAAGATAAAGAATGAGCGATCATCGGTGGGATGAATCGGAAGCTATGTAGCCATGATGTGTCCACAGTGGAGGCGATGGCAATACACGAAGGGTTAAGGTTGACAATAGAGAAAGGATGAACCAATGTAATAATAGAGTCACGTTCACAAGTAGTGATCCAACAAATAATAGAGGGGTCGACTTAGTGGCGAATTAAGGCAATATTTTCAAACATCAGAGTGATTGCATCTTGAATAGAGCAAGTACAATGGAAAGCTACCTCAAGGACAGCGAACGAATGCGCTAATTGGATGGCTAAATATTTACGACTGAGTGTGAGTTTAAACGATTGAGTCAACCGACCCCAGTCCCATTAGTTTGTCTCCTATCGAAGGATTGTAATTCCGAACTTTAGTGACCTTTGTCACAACTCACACATTTTATTTTATTAAATAAATCGTTTATTTCAAAAAAAAATAATATGTAGACTGAAGTCAAGCTTGTAAATGTCATGGCAGCCACGTTCTGACTACAAATCCCGAGGTCAAAGTGACTTGAAAGGGATACAACTGTAAAATAGAGCTCAAACCAAGTCTTTCATCGTCATATTAATCCTCTCTTCGACCAAGATGAAGAAGATAGCATGATTTCCATTCCGAAGCGGAATAATAACGTGCAGAGTTGTCAATGTCTCCCTTCTCGTCCTTAACCTTCGCTTTCGGCAGTTAAGCTGCTTCAATCTCTCCACCTACCTGCCTTCCTACAGTAATATTTACTCTTTCAGACTCTCTCTCTGCAAGTGAGGGCTACACGGTGCCTTTGGCTACTACAATGTACAGTACCCACGCACCGCCTACACATTCAAGCTTCGCGTGACGCTAACAAGCTCGTGAGGTTAAGTCTCGGAATCAAGAGATGCCGCTGGCGCGGTTTCAGCTCAGAAATGAGTTCGGCTTGGGGAAGCCTGACCTCTACATGGAGGCCGACAGTGAAGATCCGAAAGCCGTTCTCGACAGCGTCGCCGTTGCTGGTCTCGTTGGGATCTTGCGGCAATTAGGGGATCTTGCCGAGTATGTCCTGCTTCTTTCCAATTTGTGATTCTAGCTTCCGCGTGTGTGTACCTCATCACTAAATGTGCATTTTCAGTTTCATTTTGCTCTCTGGTTGTAAGTAACTAGAGCACTTCTCTGAGTTTATTTATGCTACGTTTCGTGCTTATTTATTGATTTTTTGCTTCAGCAAATGAGCAAGAGAATATGTACAAAGTGAATTTATTTGTTTGCTAAATAATTGCTTCCACACAATGTCTGTGAGTGTGGTTTTCTTGAAGGTCATCATTTTTTTAGTAACTTTGCATGCAGCTTTCCAGCAACTTTTTCCAGCTGTTAGAACTTTGAAATTCGTTGAACTTGAAATGCTCCTCAGTTCTTGAATGATTTTTTTTCTGTGTTGATACTGAGGACTTCCTTTTAAATCTTATGTATTCTACTTTAATCATCCGCTTTCGTTAAGACAGTCCCATTGATTTTATTGTGAAATCGGACCACAACCCCTGACGCATGATGCTTGAATTCTAGATTTGCAGGCGAGGTTTTTCATGGATTGCAGGAGCAAGTAACAGTTACAGCCTCTCGAAGTCATGATATGATGGTTCGTGTCCAGCACATCGAAGCTTCACTTCCTCCTCTAGAGAAGAGAGTGTTGGTCCAAACCAGCCACTTACATTTTGCCTACACATCTGGTATGGGTCTATAAACTGTATCAACATGTTTTTCTATTGTTTGCAACTTCAGAAGTAATTGTTCGACTCATTTGACTAACTACTTTCACCATTATCCTTCGTTCAAGAATGGTTTAGGCAATTGGTGCATAGCTATATTTCTCAGGACCGCTTGCGACATTTGAATTAATCCTAGTAGATCCTACAAATTCTTTGATTCGTTAAGAAACAATTCTAAGGAGGGTCTTTGTTCATCTGCGAGTAACTTTTGCGTGGCACCATAAGTTACAAAGTGATTTTTTGTACATATGACCCAGTTTTTCAGAGAAGAGGTCAAGACTCTGATAGTGAATATGAATCCTTTTAGTTGCATTACTCATAATTACTGCTTTCAGGGAAATGATTGAGAAAAGAAGTTACAGGCCATCTTAGGAAATGTAAGAAATTCCTCGATTAAAATCTGCAGGGTTGTTAATAGAAAATAACGGTTATTAACTCTTTTAGTAGTTCAATTTGTTCATTTTTTCTAGTTGCTACATGGAACTTGTGAGATTTTGAAATACTTACTGTAAAACAGTTGTTTGTAGGTTCTGAGTGGCATGTCCGGATTCAAAATGAGCAACATCATTTTATTGATAATGATTTGCCACTATTCATCATGGATTCTTATGAAGAATGCCGTGATCCTCCACGTCTGCACTTGCTTGACAAGTAATGCAATGTTGCAAGTATAAATCAATGAATAAGGAAATGATTTACTACTCTGTGGGGTTACTGAATATGTTTTCTTGGTTTAGATTTGATACTGGTGGACCAGGGTCTTGCTTGAGTAGATACTCGGATCCAACATTTTTTAGAAGAGTGTTGACGAAGTTTGATGAGACAAATATGGCGAACACGCGAAGAGATAAAAGGGGTCATAAAATCAAGGTATAATAATCTCATGAATGTTGATGAAATGTGTGAACTTATGCAATATTATTCGTAATTACATCTTGTAGGACTAGGACCGTAAGCATTATTCCGTTGGAAACTTTTCCCTTCTAGTAAGATTGTACTTACTTTTTTGTTAAATTTAACAGAAGAAGAGACCATTTCCGAAGAATGGAGAATATTCACGTTGCACATCCATGTCGAAAAGAAGTGGCCGGTATTTAGTGAACAAATAAAATAATCCTTATTTTAAATATTGGGACCTGATATTTATTTCTGTGTTCTTTGTATTGTGTAGAATGCAGTTTTCTTCTCCTGTTGATAATGGACAAACTTCTCCATCTGTTTCAGTTGATGATGTGAGATCTAAGTTTGGAATGAGAGACAGCATATATTCTTTTGGTTCAAGATCTGATTCTGGCTATATAGAATGTAGGTTTGATCAGAATGAAAATGAACTGGTTGAGGAACTCAGATCCCTCAAGTCATCTTCCTCTATGAGGATACAACATGAAGATTCAACTGATTCAGTTTCCAAAGATAATATAAGTTTGCCATTAGAAAGTAGTTCTGCACAATCAACATCACAAGGTCGTGTTGCCTGCAATGCATCCAGTATCACTTGGGATGAGAAGATCGAAATATTGGAGCCTATTGATCAGAAGGGAGAGATAAAGAAATCGATGGCTATAATATCCGCATACTCTGATGTTGGTGATCAGGAAGAATCTAGTAACGTTCCTACTGTTGATGAGTTTAGCGGTGAATTTAGAGAGGATAGCAGGTCAAGATCGATCGTGCTAGAGAATTCGTTTGATGAGATTGAGAGAGAAAATGATATCTGTGTAGTGGATGATAGGTCAAAATCGATCCTGCTGGAAAACTCAGGTGATGATTGTGAGAAAGAAGCTGATAACTGTGTAATGGACAACATGCCAACACCTATACTGTTAGAAAACTCTGAAGATGAGATCGAGGGAGAACCTGATAACTGCGTGGTGGATGACGTATCAAAACCTATTCTTCATGAGAATCAAGTTGATGACGTTGATAGTGAAGCAGACTCCTATGTGGATGCACTTAACAACATCGAGTCAGAATCAGAAACTGATCATGGTTATCAAATGAAACTAGAAATTAATCAGCACTTGGCTGAAGTTGAAAATACAGTGATGAAGTGTGCAGTGCAGGAGCCTATGTCACAGAGTTCAATTTTCAATATTTCAGGTATCAAATCCAATTGTGATTCGGCCATAGACTCAAATAAAGAAATGCCCTCAGAGTTATGTGGGTTAGGTCCACGTGAAAGTTCATTTAAAACACAAATACCTGAAGCTGCTGGAGGAGTTGATAATTCTGATTGTTTCCCATCCAACATATTTGAGAGGTCCGATCTTCGTGTTGGGTCAAACTCAAAGAGAGAATCTGATAGGTCTGCTCAGCCTCCTTCTGACTTCATCCCAGCAACTAATGAGATCCCTAGCTATTTCTCTGATTCCCCCATAAAACTTGCTGCTGCTAATTTCTGGACCAATGGAGGTCTCCTGGGACTTCAGCCATCAAAGCCTGCGGATTTTGCTCCATCAAATAATGCAGATGCTCCAAAAAAAGATCAGGACTCCCCAGCTGGTCCAAGTGATCATAATTTAGTAAGTAAAAACAATGGAGACAAAATGTGCATTTGTTATGAAAATGGTGATGAGCAAAGAAAGGAAGCTTGTTCTAACCACCCTACCTCGTTCTTGATTAACAAAGATAGTCAGTCTACTAAGAAGACAGCTCTCGTATCATCATTAGCTGAATTATATGCCAGACATGATAAATCCTATAACTCAGATCCGAATAACAAAGATGCAAGCATCAGCGGCAATTCCATTACATTAGGGAGTGCAGCGCCAGTTGCTCGGACAGGGAGTGCAGTGCCAGCTGCTCCGACAAGCAAAGTTGCACCTGCTGAAAGTAGGAAGGAGAGTGATGAAAATCGATCTGGAGTCTTTGGACTTAGCCAAAGGTTGTTTGCCAACAGTTTCTGTAAAAGGATATCCTTGATTGATGATGTGAATTCGGAGCCAGCAAATTCTACCAAAGCTAGGATTATGGAGCAAGATCATTGTGGGCAACATAATTCTACATACCCAACCAGACAAGGGAAAAACACAAGGGAGAAGTTTGAGGTTCAGTCTCTAATAAGTTCTTTACCATCCTCGCCGCCGCTTGAGCATATGAAGATATCTTTCCACCCGGTGAATGATTTTGAAACTTCCAAACTTGGGTTGAAATTCTCTTTGGACAACAACAAACAGGAAAGCATTAGAGATATGTTTGCATCGTTTCAGCTGATACCTGAGACCTCTGTTGGGTTGCATGACCTTGGTTTGGACTCTGATGATGATACATTTTATCGGTCATCTCCTTGTACATCAGATGGTTGCCTCAGCCATGACTCTGATTCAAATTCTGAGCGGTGGGAATCTGGTGGAACAGATAATGTTGATGCCTTATGCAGAATCTCAACATGCTCTCCGACACCTTTGGAGCAAGTAGGTCTGGATAACAATGGAAACGTTATGAAAGAAGGTCAAAGTTATACTTCTATATGTGGTCCTTCACTTAATCTACCAAGCTACTACTATTCATTTGAATCTCTTCCGAAGCTGTCAGAGAATAATGGGGATACTGATAGAGAGAACTCTCTTGCACCAAACTGTTCTGGTCCACCACCACCACCACCACCTCTCCCTCCAGCAGAATGGCAAGCTTCTAACCTTCAGACTAACGTGGTAAAAGAGGAAGAGCAAGTGTCACTGGTACTGAAGCATGAGCCTCATCCAAAACATTTGCTATCTACAAGTGTTGAAGAGCAACCTCAACAAGTCAATTCTAGGCAACATAAGATTGCTCAAGACATTATCCAAGTTATAGCAGATAAAAAGGTAATTTTATTTCTTTTGGGTTTTGCATCGTTTCATCATGTGTAAAGTAATATACATCTTTTCTTTTAGGGATCGGACGAGAAGGACGACTTCCTACATCAGATCAGAACAAAAGTGAGCAGTTATTATTTACATATAATGAATTAATTAATGCTGCAAATGCTACCGTGTTGTCTGATCACTCTTTTTCTGTTTTCCTTATTTAAAATCTAATATCTATAATGCTGCTCAGTCCTTCAATCTAAGGAGCGCCTGTACAGCAAGGGATACTAATGCCGCTACCTCTATTGCCTCGCCAACCCTGAATGCAAATGTCAAAGTTAGTGTCATTGTGGAGAAAGCCAATGCAATTCGACAGGTTTTGATGCTCCCTTTTTGGTTTCCCTTCTTCTTGAAAGCTTAATAATAGTATATATAATCTGGAGGATAAGTCAAGAAAGTTAAGCTTTTGTTTTCATGTTTAGGTGGTTGCAAGCGACGACGACAGCTGGAGTGACAACTGAATTGATAAGTAGATTTGATTTTGAAGCGGTGTCGTGTGATTCTGTTTGTACATCTCTCTAACTACCTGGGTAATAATGTTGCGTTTCTTTGGTCCATTCAATGTGTTCTCTGTAAATAAGCAACGTTAGTGTTTATAGGGTTTACACTAATGATCAGATCTCTTTTGTCACTCCTTAATCTTACACTTTGAGTAATTTCGAGGTGGAATTCATAAATCTCACTATATAAGTCTTAACTCCTTGGATTCAAAGAATGACTAATGGTTCATCACCACACTTACAATCACACGCTTGGGTAAAAAACAGCATCGCAATAAAATTAATTAGATAACTAGTTAACTCGCGATTCGCTATAAAGTTTAGGATGATATATATTTATAAGTGATAAGTGATGTGTTAATTATTTATATTATTATTTTTTATTAATAAGAGCAATTCAAATTTTATAATAAATATACATAAGTTCTCTGAAAAGTTAGAAAATATTACATATTAATTAATATAAAAATGAAATAAAGTATATAAATAATGTATTAACCATATGTACTTTTTATACAGTTAATAAGATAAGTTCAACTTTTATAATATATTTAAAAAGTTTGATAATTCTATTTAAAAAATAATTAAATGTAATATTTTTATATTAATTAGCTATGCATCAAATATTATTAAGATAATTTTGGTTTGTCTTATTTATTGTATATTTAAATTTATCTAGTAATTTAGATACAACATACATATTACATAGTGGTTATTGCTTTTTAATTTTATTCCAACTTATATTTGTTTTGTAATTGAAAATTGATCTATTATGTTATTTGCAATAAATTAAGTGTATCTATATAATAGTATATTTGAAGAAACTAATATGTATATTCTATCTTATAGTAGTACATCTCTTCTGATTTGTATAATATATATTATGTTTTTTAGTTATAATTATAACTTATATGTTTTTCTCACAATTATATAAAATATATAACTATAATTCCCTCACATATTTTTCTTTGGGAACTATATATATATATATATATTCACATTTCTTTTTCCTTTCAAATATCAATACGAATTATAACACAGTTTGCTTTATAAAAGTTATATGCAATGTATGGATCGTATTGTTCTGACTTTAATTTTTTTATAATTACAAAATGTTCATATGTAATTTATAATATATCTACTCATAATAGATATTATACATATATCCATACTTATCTTTATTTAAAATTGAAGTTAATATAAAACTAATAAATTTAATATTAACAAAAACCTATATAAAGTTAAAGAATAGTAAATTGATTATATTTGTTTTTGTGGATTTTTAATATTATCATTTGTAAAGAGGCGTACAAAAAATGTAATGCTTCTTACAATGCAATGAGAAAGCTTTGATCATTTTTAAGTATATATAATTGCACAATTGAACCAATTTGAAATTTGATGTAATATGTTTTGAATAACGGGTGAAAAAGTCTATCAACAGAACCGAATTGAATTCCACCTGTAAATTAAAAATTGTCACCCAAAACAGATAGAACCCATGTAGATTCAAAAGAACCTCATATTTGTTACCTTAACTGTCTTTTGCCTTTACAAAATACTTGCGTACAATACCAAGTGCACTAAAATCCACAAAACAAACTCTAATTCATCAAAATGACAACATTCATCAAAATGACAACATTCATCAAAATGACAGTATTCACCAAGACACATCAACTTTATTTGTAGCATAGCATTGTTCGATGAACATCAATTCCAAGCACTACAAACAATTGAACATGTTTTACCAGGCAGGTGTCATTGGCACATTAAAGGAGCAAATCCATATCACCCTAAATAGAGTGATGCTACAAATTGTGAAATTAGCTATATTCATAAAATGAAGACCCAAGAACTGAAGCCATACCTTTGAGTTGTTCAACAAAATCCTTCAATACGTTTTCCTATTTTTCAGCCTCGATAACTCTTCACTCCCATCACAGCAGTCTGCATTCATACAATATAAGCAAAGCATCTCATACACCTCTGACTGATGATACTATATCATGAAATCATTATTTTATAACAATTTGCATAATATGTTGACTTTGATGGTACTAATAAAGTTGTTGGAGGAAGAAAATCAGCTTAAGAGTGAATTCAGTCGATAAGTCTTTGCATTACTTACCACATATACCATGATTGACTCTTGAAGAGAACAATAGCAGTGGAGTATGTCCAGTATTCTTACAGTAGAATTTCCCACCCGAGCATGCTGATGTACCTGAAACAGCAGAATAGAGGGATGCATTTCTAATATGAGCTGAGAAATCTCTACGAGAGGCACACCAATTTGGGAAAAAGGTCTTATGGCTAAAGAAAGAGAGTGGCTCAATCATATAGTCGATTTAGCAGAATACATGATCGATTAGTATAAACAGTGTCTTGAAGCGTCCGCTGGTAAAGTCATACTGCTCAAATTATTCATTTGACAGTAACCAATGGCACATACGAAGTATATTATAGCAAGATACAAGATCAATTACTTTAAGCATGAGGAATCAAAGGGACGAGAAAAAAAATGATTTCCATATAATAAGAAGCAACTAAAGCACCAAGCTGAAATTATCAAAGAGTAGAAACAAAAACCTGGTTCATCAGTGCCATCAATACTATCACAATAATCGCCATTGAGCTGCACTCTGTTGAATTTTCCGGATCCATCCTTGCACTTGATCACATCTGACATGTAATACTTCTCATCTGCGCAATCCAACAATCTGGTCACATCATCATCAAATCGGAACGAGAAACAAATGAGGATGGCGAGAAGTGCAGATCATTTGAGCAGCTAAAACTACCAAATTGAGCAGCTTACAGTGAGGCATATCATTTGATTTAAGATTTGAAGTGCTCTGCCAAAGATACGTACTGAATAAACTAATTGGGGGAAGGGATTCGATTAGGAAGACGGGAGGGGATGTGTGAGAGACTTCATGAAAGATAGGGAGACTCAGAGTGACTTCATAAAACATTCAGCATAGCCTTTAAAAAGTGTTCACCATCCAAAACAAAAGATGAAAGCTTATTCCAACCAAATATACATCCATTTTGTTAATAAAACACAAAAGTAGGGGTTGGTTTTTCAACTAACACTAACTAAAATCCCTCAAAACACAAAAAACGGAAAGATGTCACTAACTGAAACGTCTTCCTGTTGTCTTTAGATGTGCCATATATGACATTGTTCTCTTAGGTGTGACCACTTTAAGAGGTTCATCAACAACCACACGTTCTCTTGATTCAGACAGCACATGTGCAGTTGATGGGTACACCTGCTCCTCACCGATGTCATCAACATCAATTACTGTTTTCTTCGAACCTGGAACAAGACTAGATTTGGATTTTGGTGTTCTTCTAACCGGAACTTTAATTCTACGTTTGAGTGCTGCTTGACTGCTTTGGCCTTCGACTGGAATATCATGTACTACTTGTGGTGCCACCTTTGTTTGAAAGGTATATTTCGTGCGACGACGTGAAGTTGTTGGAGCAGGCTGTGCAGGAACATCAACATGTACTTTCGACTCATCATTGCGGATCACTACAAAGTCGTTCTTTGGATTACCATTTGGTGAGAGATACCATATGGTCCCTTCATGACTAAGTTCACAAAAGCACATCATCAACGATTCCAGACAATCATAATCTAGACCATCACAGTCATCTCCATGTTTTCGACTTGTCCTTCAAACACTTTAACGTTATCACGTTCCACTCACTTACCATTATAACCTATTTGAATACTATAAACGGTATCCACATCGGGCACCATCCGTAGTTCAAAGCAACATCAACACATCAACAACACAGACTATAAACGAAATGACTCATGGAAGCAATTGAACCAATTTCGCACAACAACAGCACAAGCATCGGCAACAACACTTACCCTAACTAATTTCCACTAAATCACGAATTTTTAAGTCGAAAACACCCATGCATTAACAACATTACTCATCTACAAGGATAAAAAACGTACCTTTTTGGAAGACCAGAACTTGCACTTGTATGGGGGAGACAATACGGCTTGCTTCACGAAATGGAAGGTGCCGACAAGTGGTTTCAGATGAAGGAACGACGAAGTGAAGAAGATCTTGAGGAAACGAAGAATCCAATCGGTGGCGAATGACTCAAACTTGCGGAGGAGTGTGGTCAGAAACTTGCGGAGGGAGAACCGTTCTTCAAGTAATCGAAAGTTTGCAATTATTGAAGCTGAACAGTCGTTTCATATGGAGGGAATGCATCCAAGGGTATTTTCGTCTGAAATTGGGTCTTCATTCGGTTCAGATCACTCACGTGCTCATCACATGTTAATGTAACGATAAAAAGGAATCGGTTGACTAACAGAATACTGTAGTACACCATCCTCTAAACATAACAGACCATTAAACCACATCAAAAAACATATGGTATCATCCGATTACATGACCCAAACTTATGGTACTATTGGACCTATTAACCCAATATTTTATTTAAACGTTTAAAAGATATGTCACGTGCATGGCATATGAGGGTTTTTAATGGGGCAACAAACAGAAAAACAAGCGTTTTCATCTAAAACCTATAAAATGATACATGTTACATCAAATACCTACATCCCCAAACAAGTTTCATCAGTTACCAATTTCGGCAAACACATTACATCTTTTTCAAACTTTTCCCTATATTTGATGTGGACCAGTTATAAAAATTTCTCTTAACACATCATTTGCTCATTTTCTTATGTGTCAACATTATAGATTGTATAGCCAAATTAGTATATACTAAAAAGTTGTATTGCGCAAATATAAATATTTGTATCTATCTATCTATCTATGTTTTAAAAGTACTTAAAATGGAAAAAAAATCCTTGTATTAATTGTTTTTGGTAGAAATAAAGTACGGGATAGAAGGAAAAAAAAAACTAAAAAAACTACCAACTACCACTAAGGTATGAGTTTAGTTCTAGTTAAGTCTAACATATCAAACAAAATTACATATAACAAGTAAAACTGTCAATTCGGGTTGACCCGACCTACATACCCACACATGTCAACCCGAACACAACCAGTCGGGTCAGCGAATCAACCCGTTTGACCCGTGTGTTCATAATGATAGGTCCGTCATATTGTGAAACATCAAATAGAACACAAGTGGGGGAAATTGCACTCAACTTTAAAATTGAAGTGCCCTTTGTTAAATTTAATAGAAATATGAAGTCGTGAATGAGATGAATAAGAAAAACATCTGACTCCATTATTAAGAGACTTGTTATTTTGTACATAGAGAACTAGATATATATAGTATAGAGATAACTATCTATATAAATTGATTATATCTATAAAGATACTCATACTATCTATCTAACTATATATATAATAAATTAAATATAAAAGGATAAACTAATTAATATAGATAAACTAAACATAAAGACTAATCTTGATTAATCTAGACTAGACTACATAATACTCTAACATTTACCCATGTTCTTTGTTTTTCTTGATTTTGATCCTCAAACTTTGAAATTTGCTAAATTAGTCCCCAATTTTCCAATGCTTCTTTGCTTGTGTCGGATCCCAAATTCAGTCTCGATCAAATCCCCAATCAAATTGAGCTCGAACATCTTCATCATTGGTGAGATACTCCACATTCAAATACAAGTTTTTCAAGCTAGAATCCATATGAAAAGGAAAAATAAAACTCGGTCATGGCATCGTCGTGCCATCTTGGTCCTCTCGTCATGGTCATGTTGTAAAATAAAGAAGGTCCATTCCGGTCATGTCATCGCGGTGCCATCTCGGTCATCTCGTTGTGGTCATGCCGTAGTAGCTAACAAACTAATCTAAAATTGAATTCCAGCATTCCAATCTTCTATTGAATCCATTGTAAATCTTCAAAAAAACTTGGTTGTGCAAACTCAATTTGATCACACATCTTCACGATAACAAATCGGGATTTCAACACAATTAATTCAGCATTGTTGGAGAGGCATTGTATCAGCAAATCACAGATCAGCAACAGGAATGATTCGATCCTTGGAAAGAAGGCTCTGATACCATGTTAGATTTAATAGAAATATGAAGACACGAATGAGATGAATAAGAAAAACACTTGACTCCATTATTAAGAAACTTGTTATTTTGTACATAGAGAACTAGATATATATAGTATAGAGATAACTATCTATATATATTGATTCTATCTATAAAGATACTCATACTATCTATCTAACTATATATACAATAAACTAAATATAAAAGGATAAACTAATTAATATAGATAAACTAAACATAAAGACTAATCTGGATTAATCTAGACTAGACTACATAATACTCTAACACCCTTACCATTCAACAATTGCAATGTTGAACCTAACTTAACATTTTGAAGAAACAAAAGGCATTTTTTATTTCAAAAATTTAAAGAACTTGGGTTGGCGTGATGTGAGCCTTTGAGGTGAGAGCTGAAAATCAATCCAAATAAGGTCATCACAGGTTTGCATTGAGAGTAGGACACCTTCGTCGCAAGGTTTGGAGTGACTTGTGAAATTGGGGTAACGATATCTATAATAACACAAGGACGTCAGGTTTAGGACAATTGGTAGTCTTATCTCTTCACCAAGGACCACTGGATGGAGAAGGCAGCAGGTTGGCAGTAGCAGGTGGCACCATGGGAAGCTGGAAATGAGAAGAGAATTAGAAGTCTGAAAAGGAATGTTCAAAGGAGGAGTGAAGGACTGAGGTCTCAGAGGCATCACTTTCAGTCGTAGTTGTAAAGAAAAAATGAAACAGATGACTGAATTAGGGTATGGGTGGGTAACACAGGTCGGGTTCGGGTTGAAATTACGAACCCAGACCCGACCTATTTTTATGGGTGGGTCAGACTTGTCAAACCGATTTTGACCCACCACCCTATTTTGATGACCCAGACTCGACCTAAACCTAGGTTGGGTCAGGGTTGCTTTGGGGTCGGATCCATAATTGACAGATCTAATTACAAGTAAGAATTGAGTTCTAAGATATTACTGCACAATTCCACCATCATAACTGTCTTCTTCGCTAGAAAGGCGATGATGGGTCTCGGGTCTCGGATCCCGTGTGCTCCCACAACACCTTGAGGGCAACCCGATCAGACTATTCTAAGGGTGACACCTTATAGGAATGAACCCAATACGTTCCTAGAACTACCAGGTTAAGAGGCGCCCAAAGGGTTACGCCGGACGCCTAATGCCGTAAGATCCATGCCCAACGCCTATCGCTCTTAACGCCGGATAGGGACAGGAAAGTACAAGGGTACAAGACATGTCAAAAGGCTAATGAGTATTCCAACCAGTAATACGAAGCCTCGTATTACCTATTACGACCATTTAATGCCTAACAAGTGACATGTCTGACAAAACGGAGCTCTCGCAAAATGCACCCTGGTATTACGACTCAGTAATATCCCTCTAACCCTAGTTACTCGCGTGAGACAAACCAACCTAACCAGGGTAAGGACCTGACCTGGCTCAAGTTTGAGGTAGAACATTATAAATACTCTATCACCTAACTCTTTAAATACATTCAATCCTGAGCATTCAACAACATTTACTCTGAAAATCAACGAACCTTCACCGACTTGATCGTTGGGGAGGAAACAACGGGAACACCCCAAGCTTTCCTTCTGTGTAGGTCAATAGAGCAACATGCGAATCACTCCAGGTACCCGGACCAAGTATTAACCGCACACTAAGAACCAAAATTGGCGCCGTCTATGGGAACCTTGAGCGAAAAACAAGTGATGTCTCCCCCCCTCCCAACACGAAACCAAAGACCAACCATCATGAGGCTACCGAGAGTGACTCGCTTCAAAGGCTTCATCAACAATTGGTGCTTTTACCCTTGATATCGGCTCAGCAGGCACAATCCAATGGGCAAACCATGTGCATATATGTCCCCCATGCCCTAACCTGCCGTAGCCACCGAGCTAAGAATACCTAGGCCCTAACCTGAGGTCCATCGACCGACACACTCCCACATTGCATCGTCCGAGCAAGCATATCCCTATGTGTAGGTGACCACATAGATATTGCTCATGCACACCTTCATGGTTACATTAGAAGAGCTTCTGGAAAGGAGGGAATGACGAGAATCTGCTCGAGTAGCTCACCACCATACACCTTCCAGGTTGAGAAGGCGACCTGAAGACCCCAGTACCAACAAGCATCGCCCCCGACATCCCAACTGTGCCAGCTCCTAATGAGCACCGTTACGTTAGGTACTAGGATGACAATGGCTCTTTCCCTTTGCATAATGACCAAGAAGAAACTCGAGGAGATGGTCGCCCTAACCGTGAAAGAATAAAAAGGTAGGTTCACGCGTCCTCTTTATGATAGGGCGTGACACATTTTCGCTCCTTTGAGATTGGTAGTCAATGTACCTTCTCATGTTCCAAAGCCCCTAATCAACTACTATGACGGAGAAGGTAATCTACTAGAGCACACCTAGAGGCACGAAGCCTCCCTCCTGGGTAGGACCAACGATGACAATCACTTCGCCCTGCTCTTCCTCGCCACTCTAGGAGGCATCGCCCCCAGTGGTTCTTCGGGCTTCCTAAAGCCTCAGTCAGGTCCTAGGGAGACCTTAAAGACAAATTCTTCTTGCAATATATCCTCAAAAGTGTGGGCACAACCAAATCAAACTAGGAAACACTACAAGAATGATCATCAACAACCACGAAAATTCAATGTTGTAACATCGGTTTTGACAGTAGAAAGTTTATTTAGTTTCAGCAAAATATCTCGTAGTTAATGACAGTATTCAGTGTCACAGAATTTTCCATTGTTGAAACTGAGTTTTACTATGTACTTTTGTCGCTGCAATTCCCCCTCCCCCCCCCCCCCCCCCCAAAAAAAAATAAAAATTGTATAATTAAAAATATGTCTGATACTAATATACACAATCAGTTATACCAACGTAGTATATTGCACAACCAATTTTTTAGTATCAAGATTTCCTGATGCAGTGGCGCCATTAAGTCAAATGTAATATTATATTTTCCGTGGCTAAATGGTACACCATCATATAAACTTAGAGAAAAGACTGGTACTAGTCCGAAACATAATCTGACCAAAACATTTTGTTATACAATATATTGTTAATGTGAAGAAAAAAGATTAGGATAACTAACAAAGTGTTTTGAACTTGTGACCTCCAACATTAAAGTCAATGGTAATTACCAAGGGAAATCACATGTACATTTTATCATAACATATAACTTTATACATAGCAATTAGAAATAGTAAAGTATTAAAAATATAAAATTCAGAAAACTCTACCAACAGGTCGAACTTACGCACTTTAGTATCAAATTCAACATGTTAACGAGGTGGACTACTATACAATTAACTTTAACGATGGATGATACTTAATTATATAGATAAGCAAAAATTACTAAAGAGATAAATATAAATTTATAGATTTATATAATATACAATTACACCATATAATAATAATATAATACAATATATAATTTAGTATAACTAATGACAAATATATGTTATATATTTATACGGTTTGTAATATAATATGAGACACAAGTATATAATATATTTGTAATGTTATTTTTGTATTAGTAATATATATAATGTACCGCTTCTAAACTGACTAAATCACCATTAATTACTAATAAAATCTACTTAACACAGTTTATTCCGTCTTTTTTTAACGCTCAAGTCAAGACTTTCCTAACCGTAAAGGCTAAACGGTAGGAGCTTTTTCTTTTGTTGATACATTGTGGTGATTCAAATAAGAACCAGATCTGAAAGAAAATACCCAAACCACTAGAGTTGTGAGAGTCTTCCTCACCACCCGCTCAGTTCTTCCCCTCTCAAGTTGGTTGCAATTTCCTCATCCGTCAGACCGCATCGTCCCTGCCTTGGCCTTAGCCTTGACCTCGCCTGCGCCCCTGCCTTGGCCCTACCTTGGCTCTCGCCCCTGCCTTGGCCCTACCTTGGCTCTCGCCCCTGCCTTGGCTGTAGCCTTGACCTGTTGCTCAATATTTCCCACGCGCCCCTGCTGATTGTATGGTCGGGCATTTGTGGAAGTGTAAAAAGAAGGCCGAAAGGACATATCTTGGAGGCGGAGATAGTAGCTTTTATGATCCAGATTATGTGGGTAAAGGGGCCCAAGAGTGAAAAAGAGGGGAGAGGTTAGACAAATTCAGATTCCAGACACCGGGCAACGTGATCGAACAAGATTTCGATCAAGCTAGAACCACTTCAGATTCAGATTGTGGGGGTACGAGATGATTTTTTGCAGAACGATCAGCCAAGCAAAGGTGATCGAATAGTTTGGTATGGTATTAGTCGGTCTGAGCTGGTGATCAATCATATGTGTTGGAATATCGAGATTCACATGCACGAGAAACGGTCGGTATATCGGCGTGCGGTAGCGGAAGCGTGCGAGATCGCTACTGGTTCGGAGTCACGACGACGATACCGGTCGAGAGGGACATCACATGAACGGAGCGTCCCTCGAGTTTTCACAGTGGATAACCCTAAGACTAACTAGATAGCATACGTGTATAAGAGTATAGATATCTATTGGAGTGGATGTAGATAGTGTATCGATGTGTCTTAGGGCAGCCCCCCTAGGAGTTTATTTATAGACCCGGGGAAGTTACGACTTTACGTAACTGTCCACTTTGGTCCCTAAATTTCTTCGATTTAAACAAACAACCCTTATGGGTGCATTTTCCTACATCTCTCACTCCCACATATGTGGGTGCTCAGTGTGTAAAGAGACATACTCTTAACATCCCGTTTATCTTTCATACAGAGGGCCACTGTGCGACCGGCATACTTCGTGAGAGCTAGTTGTTGTATATCTGTTAGGAGTATACAATCTCTCATTGAGAATAACCTGCAATAAGAAAGTATGCCTGTACCCTAGATCGTCGAACCTCATTTTGGTATCTTTAAAGACCTTATTAATCATGCCTTGTATTCACAATCAAAATACTAAAACATGACTGGTGTGCACGTGAACACAATTCTTAAAAGGGATTATGTTGACAATCTTCCTCTTCTCACGATTCTTCAAACAATGACCTGACTCGCTTTTCTAGAGATGTCCCGCCCGGCCGAATATGTGATCATGACCATCGGGTAATATGCTAAGCTAGCGAACAACGTGTTAGGTCTCAAGTCTCTGATTGTAGTCATGAGGGCACAAACTTTTGAACCTGTTAAGGATCCTTCGGTCTCACACTACAACAGACTGAGATCGTGCTTGTGTAAACCTGTGGTCGATTAATAGCACACACAGTATGAAACGTGTGTTACAACACCCTTCTCCTTTTCACATGGAGTGTATGTCTTATCTCATAAAGGCGGTGTTGTGCGGATGTGTGTCCAGATACCGAATGCATCTAAACCAGAGTACACTAACTCCCATCTTGCTAAAAAACAAACTACTTAGAAATAAATTTAATTAAAATTTCCGATTATATCATATCAAAGACCATAAAACATTTATACTAATGGCCTTATATCAACGGGCGACTTATGAATTCGAGTAGTTAGCTCTCAAATGACCTGTTTGACGATTTTCGACTTGAAATCCTGTCTCATCTCCACTTGTCACATAGACGGGACGCCGCTAATACGCGGAGACGGTTACTCGTGTGAGTGACCTAACCTTAAGTTTACTCGACATACATCAAGAATGCACTGAGCAATCTTAACGAACATGTGTGTATCCAAATCAAAATCTTTGATCAAAATGAACAATGTGATGTGATCAGCCTCAGAGGTCTATCCAACGGTCGTTACCATTTGCTTCATTAAGACAAAAGAACTCGGATAAATGCATCCCTACATAAGGGTTCTCACAAGCTTATCTGTTTTGTCCATCTTTTGGTCACTACCAATGCACATTCACTTTCTTGCATGTCACAATGCCTTATGCATAGTAATGTTGGTCTTTTAAATGTTCTTATCATTAATAAGATCCTTTGAGGAAAGAATTGAAAATACAATCACCAGTAAATAAACACTGCATCAATAATGTATATATCGTCTGCAATACTTGTAGGAACCTGTTAGACCAAATTAAATTTAGTTGTTGGTGTGAGATCTACTTGCTTAGCTTCAATCGCCTAAAGTGAAGTTATCTCTTGTTTCACACTTATCTAATCATATGACCATCTCTAGAAAGAAATTTTATCCTGAGAAGTCTTAACTCCCACTAGGAACAAATTCACAACATCCTATCACATGCATATACAAAATGCTTTAACAACAATTTACTATGTGATCCTTGAACATCAAATCAAGTCGAGTCATATACCTGATTTAGTAGTTGGTCTAGGACACGTCACAACATGAATAAACCTTCCAACTTAGATCATCTTTAAGACATTTGGCGCATTACGTCATGAATTTTTAGATACAAGAGTTTTAAACGGGCAATACTTTAATTTATCACCTAAGGACTCTATTTCCCTAATGGTATCAATCGGAATCTCATTTCCAAGAATATATTATTGTTTTCCCTTTAAACATCAATTAGGTCTTATCCTTCATTGGTGAACTTTGTACCTACCCAACCCTTTTTAATGGACAAACACTTTATTGCAAGATCTTGCAGATATTTCACTTACAGACTTAATCCATAGTGATTATCCTATTTAACATGAGTTAATCATGTAACATTACCTAATCACGTTTAACATTTATAATAATGTCTCAAGAAAAAAACATAGAGTTTTAACGGACCACTAAGTCCTAAAGTTGCATTCTCATACTCAATATAGAGAAGCACCTTAGTTTATATTCCCATACTTCTTGAGCAACATTTATATTCAAGATCTACCTTTTTGGGTTTATACGAAACTGGTATTCGTAATCAGTCGAACCATAATTCTCAAGATGAGTCATGACTTCAAGGATCCATTTACGCTAGACACATTTTTATCTTATCCTCCATTTTACCTTAAAAGGGCGAAGTATAAGGAGTCATGATAAGCTCCCACTGGGATTAAGAATATTATATACACTCCCACGGGAATGATTCGTTTTCAATCCTTACTGACAGTATCAACTTCTTACTCTCACTTGAACGAAGGTTTTAACCAATATTATTTGTATTCGCAATTGATGATGAAGAAGATGAGTTGTGATGAGAAACTAATTCAACATCCGCTAAAATCCTCCCACTCGAATCAAGTTATCTAGGTGGATGGATTAAGATGAGAAATGAATTCATCATCCGCTAAAATCCTTCCACTCGAATCAAGTTATCTTGGTGTATCTTAGCGCAAGAACTCAAAAATGGATCGTAATCCAACTTTTTACCCTTCTAAAAATATTTCAATGTCACATCTTTGTTTTGAGGAAAACTCTCACACCCACTTTTGGACTTTTACGGTGCATAACTCATATGAATTGGTAGGTAGTTGATTGACAAGCACTTGGTTAAAGCGATAGACATTCGTCCCGAATACAGTGGATGCTAGCAATGGAGCGACCCGCACATGACCATTGAGAATGTGCAATTGGACAATGTTGTCACTTAACCTTCTTTAGAAGTATTCCTTTTATAACTTATAAGATCATCATTAAGTTGCATAGTGCAAAATATAGCTAACGAATGAGTTATCCTCTTTATCACGTATTTCGCTAAGTTGAGTGGATAAACTAATCAACATCTCAACATATTTACGAACAATAAGTTAATTATTTATGAAATTTATCCACAAGGTTCACATAAATATTGTAGAAAATTAAATAAATATAGTTGTTACATATCATAAATAGACTATTCCACAACAAATAAGGAATTATAGATGTCTAAATGAACTAATTCTGGTTGGCTACGTGAAAGCTTCCGGTCACATTGGTTACAAATTAACGCAAAGGAAATGTACGAATGTATTGATAGCATAGCAAGCACAAATCATGCAAGTACGGAATTCAATAAATTCACCGGAACTGGCCATATATTACAGACTCAATGTCATGAACATTGTAAATGAAACACAGTTGGACCTGATAGAAACATAAATTGAAAATGAGCTCTTTGACTAATCAACTAGACATTGATGACTCGGTTGTCACATAGACATAGCTTGCGGACACTGACTCCTTCGACAACAACTCTCCAGTTTTCTACCTCATTACACTTACGCTGAATTTCAAAGTTCAATGATAATGCTTCGTGTTTGTGGCTTTATCCCCACACTTCGGAGCAGTGCAATCTTGTGAGTTTTCACCGTTCCGATTACACCTATAGCACTTCATTTGAACCACATGGACACGATGTGGACATCTCCACCTGGAAATTTCACTAGTTCTTTGTTTCTAACTGGAATCAACAAGTTTATCTTTACTATCATCCCTCCTTTTAGGTCTCTATTGGGTCTTGGAGAAAGTTATCACATGCAACTCAGCGAAAGTCCGTTTACTCTAATGCTTTTCTTTTCCAGACTTTAGGAGCTCTTAGGCTTCTTCCAAAGCGATAACCTAATCAGAGTGGGATATAAGTATATTAAAATGCATCCACCAATCATGTAATGAACGAATCACTACTTGGAGTTTCTCTTTTGAGTGAGAACATGATCACATATCTAAGTTCATCTATTAGATTGACCATGTGCCAAATATATAACTTTAGTGATTGTTTAGGCTGTCTCTCGTAGGAGGTTTATCTCATAGTTAGGAACTATATCCATTTTATGAAATATAAAACAAATTTCTTTCTCTAGACCTCACAAAGCGCCTTTGCGTTTTGATAATTTGTGATTTCCCTAAACATTTCATCATATATCGCACTTATAAAAATGATGCACGTTGTATGGTTCTCATCTTTCCAAGTTTCATAGGCTTTCATTTCTTGCCTTTCCTAGGCCATATTCCCAGCTATAGGCTTTTTCATGTCATTTGATATGGTCTCCAAAATTATTTGCTTTTGGAGTAAGTACTTAACTTCCTCCTTTCAGAATTCATAGTTATCACCATCAACTTCAACGCACAGTTGAGTTAGACAACAATGTTCTAGAGGAGTGATGTCATCCTTTATACATAAAAATGATCACCATGTTAGGATCCACATATACAAACAAGTCATGCAAGATTCATTGGTCAACATACATAACATGTCATAGCTAACTCTCTTATTAACAAATCAATTAATGCAAGCATAGCTCGTAGTCAAAAGTTCACTATGTTCCCAATCAATGTCCAAGGTATATGCTTAACAAAAATTAATTTTTCTTATAATTAAGTTAAGCACTCCATTCACATCAACCAAAACAACATACAATCATGATTTACTTTACACATGAATGCATAACAAAACATGTATCATACTTGATTGACATAAATATTAAAACAAGTAAACATGTTTTATGATTGATTTATACATGGAGTCTACATTAATAATCCATTATAACTATTTATTATGTACCAACACTTGGGATTGAAACAAATAATCAATACTTTTTCATGTTAGGACACACAACAAACATGAAATTATTCAATACATAAGCATGAATAACTTGTACATAGATGACATATCATCATGCCTGCTTACATTATCATACGTCCATGTACATGGATACTAGATACTAAATCAAATCAACATTTATTACGTGTCATAAAAAAATTGAGCAAGCACACATGATTTTTCTATACATGAAAATAACATAGACTTAACATCTATCATCTTTAATAAATAACAAAACATCATGTAACATAATATGTACTCAGTAAACATCAAAGGCCCTTTTCGAATTTGACAAGAGTAACTTGTACAAAATTCTACATTCTAAGACTATAGGGACCAAAATATAATATTCTCAAAAGTTACGTTTAGAGCAAAAATTCCCAGGTGGATAGAAGGGTTTGCATGACGGGCCTAAATCCTCCCATTTCTTAGACAGAACTTGTAGGTTCCCAGGCTAGGGAGTAAGGGGCACAGTGTCAAGTTTCTACTTCTAGATCGGTCTTTCTAGAAAGAATTTTTACTCAATTTAAACTCAAGAATATCACAATTGAATGCCTTAAGACTTTAGCAAAACAAATTCTTGTATAGTTCAAACAAATTAAACTATAAGCGCCGTCATGCAATGATACTAATAATTACAAGTAGCAAGTCATTTCTTTTAAAAAGATTAGGGACCATTTTGAAATAAACTAAAATGATTTTTATCCCTAAATAAAGTTTGAGGAACTAATTGAACATTTTCAAAAATTAAGAGTCCAAAGAAATATTATTTTCAGATCGAGCCACGACCCATATCAGATTGGGCCGCAACCCAATTTCAGATTAGGCCACATCCCAATTTTCAGTTGGGCCACAACCCAAGCTGCTGTATCATCCAGACCATACTAGTTGGTCTTTAAACCGCTTAGTTCACTATACATGCCAGTTCGATCGGATCACAATCCTGACCGGACCGACTTAAACATGTTCTCTCACCAATCAACTTCTTCATGTTTGTTTCTACGTAGGTTTTCCATTCTTAATTCCACCATACCCAACTTTCATGGCCAAGTTTTTGAAGAACTCTCCCCTGTTTTGTGGAACTTTTATCTCATCAGTAACCACTTCAACTTCCCGAGTAACTGCCGGAGAACCTATCACCGGCGACTTCGTCGAAAACTCGTTTCCGACAACATCGAAAACACATTTCTATCTAAACCACTGAAAACGAACTATTTCTTCTACTTGTTGCAAAACATAATATTCCTTTTGCTTGTATGCATAGTGAGGCGACAACAAGTGGACACGACATATCTTGTAGAAGAATAGTGTGAGTGATGTACGTCTCCTTCAGTGGAGGATCCATGATCATCACCGATATGGACGACCAAGAACTCCCCAGGCCAATCAATATGGACGCAGTCAGAAAATACTATCCTTAAGGAGTTCGTAACCAGAAAGCGAACCTCCAAAAGTGAGACAATTCCCGCTGTTAGGATATATGATATGTGATCATATATGATCTAGAGTATTCTAGGGTAATCTTGATTAATCAACCTAGAAACTCTATAAATAGTTACCTATATGTTCTTGTAATCTTTAAGTTTAGGCAATGCAAAGATGAAATTCTCTTTAGTTATTGCCCTAAACTCTCAATTCTCCCCAACCAGCCCTAAACATTAACATGGTATCAGAGCTACAAGATTAGGGACGGATTTCATGATTCAGTTGCAAAATTCTGTTGGAAATTCCGTTGGAAATCAGTCACAATTAGGAAATTGAAGGCTCCAGCTTCCCGCGTACAAGTTTTTCAGTCGATTGGCATTGCAGCAGTTGATTTTGGTTCGAATCAAGCAGATCATGACATGAGCAACTTCAGACCTGGAGAAATTGGTCGATTCCAAGCAAATAAAGGACATCAGTTCTCTGTAATTCTGCAGAAGCGAACATCAATTGACGATTCCTTCGGGGACTCCTTTCTGAGATTCGATGCAGCGATTCGTTCCAATACGGTTCAATCAGTAGATGATCGATGCAGATAAGCTTTGTTCCTATTCTATTATCTGTTCTACTTGATGTTTTTGTTCGAGATTCTCTATTTGCTGGCTGATTTGTTCGAGCGGTTCTCTGTTCGTGGTCTGTATGGTTAATCTGTTGCTGATCTTCATTCTCTGTTCGCGATTCTCTGTTCGCGGTCTGTTATGTATCTTGCTGCTCAGATTGTGTTGATTTCGCTTAAGCTTACTGATCTTGTTGCTCTTCTCGATCGTTGATTTTGCTGCTACATTTCATCATGTTTCTGTATCTTGCTCTGCTCTTCTCTGCTTGACTCTGCTCTGCTGCGTTCTGCTGCTTGTATTGTTGTGTCGATTAGATGCTTTTATGTGCCAAGATAAAGCACGGCTGTGCCTTGTGGATTGATGAAGCAGCCATGTGTTTCATGCTGGTCTGGTTCTTCATTTATTTGTTGTTGATGCTGCGTCCTGGGGTTGCTGGTGCTGCTGCATACATTCAGCATTCAATTGCTGCATACAAAACTGTCTCTATACTGGATGTTGCTGTTGTTGATTTGGTTCTCTGATGTTGCTGATGATATTTGGATGCTGCTCGATTTGGATGCGATACTATGGCTGGATTCTGATGTGTAGAAAAGCTTCACTTGCGAAAGTGTTGTAGGGATATGGTGCCATATCAATCACTCCATACACAAACCTATGTCATCAGTTTACCGGAATCTCTGTCTCAGTGTATTACACCGTTACTAAAACATGATACAACAAACCAGTCTCTAATGCTGCTGCACAGAGGTGTTGAATTTTAGTGATGATGATTGCCCGTAGGAAAAGGACATGAGTGGCAGGATGAATAGCTGGCTTTCCAATAGATGGAGACCCTGGACTCTGAGCCCAGCGCTTGACCGTCATCATTGCTGTGATTGGTGAAGCATTTCATTTCATCTTATTCACGGGCTGCTTCAGATTGGTTACAGTGGTCAGGTAGCCATTGAGCTGCAACTCAACTGAGTTTGTGTGCATTATTCATGACTCAATTCGGTGATTCAAGTTGCGCCTATGCTTGGTCGTGAGAGCTGCGAGAAATGAGTCTTGAGACCTCGAGAAGAGCAAGTTAATAGAGTCTCCAAGTTCGTAGTTTCAAAACCGACTTCACAGCAACTAATCATCTTCCGAGCAGACCTGTGCTCACTTAGTGATTATGCTGCTGTGATTTTACTGAAATACTTCGGTTCATTTCGTTGTTCTCGTGCGCTCAATTATATTTGTCCTGATGCTGATTTCATGCTGCAATGCTGATTCTGATCCTGAGATGCTCTGCAATTCTGCTGCTACTGCATTCTGTGTGATTCTTATCAATTTTGTTGTATTGATTCTGTGAGATGCTGTGAGACGCGTGAGATGCTCTGCTGCTGCTTTACTGAGATAATGCATTCTACTGAGATAATGCATTCTACTGTGAGATGCATTCTGGTGAGATAATGCTGTTTTCTGAGATACAGAGCTGAGCCGATTCTTATCAAATGGTGATGCTGTGCGATTCTTATCAAATGTTGATACAGAGCTGTGCGATTCTACTGAGATACAGAGCTGTGCGATTCTTATCAAATGTGATGATACTGGTGTTACTGAGCCGATACATTGTTATGGCTATGATTCTAGACCTGTGCTTCGTGTTGTTTGAGATTTAGGAGTTGATTCATGCCTCAAGGTTTTGATGAGATTACTTCGACCTTTGCAAGCAAGTTTGAGTTCCGAGCATACGGTTTATTCTGTTTTTTTTAAGCCTAAAATTGTATGATCACGATGGATGACCAAGAAGGCACCACAGACATGACCATGGCGGCATTGCTTTTGTTTCCTCTGTTGTTCGTCTGTCTCGGCAACCTACGTGCTTGTGTTCGGATTGAAAAATCGATGTCAAACTGAGCAGACATGGACATGATTTGAGTTGTTACTTCAATAATTCTGCAGCAGTTTAGTGATTTGAGTTGCACCATGCATGGACGTGAGGACTGCGAGACATGAGGCTCAAGATCTCGCAAAATCGAGCAATCGAGGAGTCTCAAAGTTCGCAGATCCAAAACCGACTTCACAGCAACTAGATCATTCTTGAACAGACCTGTGTTCGTTCAGTTAAGATGTCAAACCAAGCAGACTTGTGCTTGTTCTTGTGCAAACATAATGCATCTCCAGTGCACCAGTCGTGTCTCGGTCGTGCTTAAGTCGTCCAGTGCACCAGTCATGCTTCAGTCGTGCCTCAGCCAGGTAATGCAGCATCAGTGTTTCATCAGTGTTTCATCAGTGTTTCATCAGTGCAGCAGTAGTGCTCAACCAGTGCTCCAGTAGTACAACCATGGAGATTCAGCAGAATTTTTAAGTTTTTGTTTTTTAAAAGCTTTACAAGGTTAACTAGTAAGGGGAATGTTAGGATGTATGATCTAGTGTATTCTAGGTAGTTCTAATGTTTCCTAGATATCACTATATATAGTCTTATCCTCCTCTTGTAATCTTCAAGTTTGAAGCAATCTAAAGATGAAGTTTTCTCTCTACATTGCTTTGAGCTCATCTTTCTCTCCACATCTCTAAATTCCTAACACCCGCTAAATTGAAAACCCAAAAGGGTGGTTTAGGCAAAATGTAGGAAAGAGGGGTATGATTGAAAATCCCAATAAGGGCAATCATGACAAAAGGAGAGGAATCAAATCCATGCTAGGTTGAAAACCTGAAAGGGCGACCTAGGCAAATATTAAGGGAACCGAGAGGTGCGGTAAAAAAAATTACCATAGGAAAATTAAATGAAATTGAGAGAAAAAAATACTCAAAAGTAGACGCCGTTGTTTCCCCCACGGTAGCAATGAAGAGAAACTGCGAATTACATTACTTTGAGCTGCCTGGACTAACTCGCATGAATCCACCTTGTACAAGATTGAATCATGAATATCCTTTATGGTCTCAAAGGCTTGTTTCAAATAGAATTTCTATGTAAAAAACATAATCTAAACGGGTCACAACCACCCATAACCGGCTACAAGAAAACTTTTAAGATCCTCACATCCTTTTTCAAAACGAGTTTATTCATGACAAAGAGAAAATTGCATAAACATGTATTGCTTCACATTTGAGAATGTCCCCATGACAGGTAGCATTATTGGCTTTAGGGAACTCCATTAAGAAGGATTCGAAGGTTGACTAGTGAGAAAACAATTAGAGAATTCCGCGCAAGCTGTCGCACGTCTCAAAAATAGTTTTCAGCTCTAAAATAAGTCACAAGCCAATGAGCGGAGGCTTTAGGTGCTCAGCCTTCACAAATAATCCTCGAAGACCAGGACCTATAGTTATCCAGTTTTTGGGAGTCACAAGTCGACGAACGAAGCCTTTTGGTGTTCAGCCTCCGCAAGTCATATCTAACGAGTCACAAGCCGACAAACGGAGCATTTAGGTGTTCAGGGTATGCAAGTCATCCTCGATGACCAGGACCTGTAGTTATCCAGCTTTTAGGAGTCACACGCTGACGAGCGAAGCCTTGAGGTGCTCAACCTAGGCAAGTCATCCCTAATGAGTCACAAATCGACGAACGAGGCGTTTAGGTTTTCAGCCTCCACAACTCATCGTCAACGACTATGACCTGTAGGTGTCCATCTTCTGGGAGTCACAAGCTAATGAGCGTTAAGGCACTCAGTCTCCTCAAATCATCGTCAACAATCGGGACTTGTAAATGTACAACTTCCGAAAGTTGCACGAAAATGTAGATAATGAATCATGAGGAGCTAAAATCAGTTGTTTGTCTTTAAACACACACTCATCAGATCAATTCCATGAGTGCATGTTCAAAGAGGGGCAACTGTAAACACCTAATTTTGCCCCAAGGTAAAAGACAAAATCGTACGCAAGGAACCGAGCCGAGAGAAATTGAGATTGAAATATATATATATGAAAATTTAAAACAACATAAAATTAAAAATACAAAGTATGTTCCTCTTTTCTACCTTTTTTGTTTTTTATTATTTATTAAAAAAATAAAAATAAAAATAATAATAAAATAAGAAGCAATACTTCTATAAATAGAAGGAAGGGTAGAAGGAATTGGAGAAGTTACGGGTGAATGAAGGAAGACAGTGAAAAAAAATATACAAAGTGAGAGTGAAAAAAATTTGGTAATTATCGGTCTCGATTTTTCGTACGGTATTCAAGCTCCGAACGATTTAGGTATATCTCTCTCGTATTTAATATTGTATTTTTATTTCCTAATGTTATTGAAATTTATGTTATAAAAAATGGAGTTTATAATATAATATATACGTAATACCATATCTATATGTATAATATATACGCATAATATATACGTATAATATATATGTGATACTCTATCTATGTGTATTATGTATATGTGAAACAAATATTTTCAAAAATGACTTAGGTCATTCCCACACTTTACTGAAGGTTACAACTCGGCCTTTGGACTCTCGGGTCATTTTGGGACTTTACTGAGTGTTATAAACCAAACCAGAAACGTTTTGGGTCATTTGTGCAATTTTAAAAATATGTTTTTTAAATCAACTTGAGTTTTTTTAAAATTAAATTTTGTTCCCTGAACCTTTCTAAACATCCCATCACTTCTCAAAATGTTACAAATAAGTCTAGAATAATTTTCGGGTTCTTTTTGGAACTTTACCAAGTATTACAAATAAGTCTATAATAGTTTAGGGTCAATTATGTATTTTTTTTAAAATAATATTTTCAGTTCAGTTATAATTTTTTGAAAATTACATTTTTGATTCCTAAACTTTACCATGAACTTTTCTTGACATTCCATGACTTCTAAAAGTGTTACAGATAAGTCCAGAATAATTTTTGGTTATTTGGAATTTCACCAAGTGTTACAAATAAGTCTAGAATAGTTTAGGTCCAATTATGTCATTTAAAAAAATATTTCCAATTCAGCTTGAATTTTAAATAATTGCATTTTGGTCCGGACACTTTTCTTGACATCTCATGACTTGACAAAGTGTTACAAACTGGTCCAACATTTCTAGACATCTCATGATATTCATATTTTTTTACACGTTAAAAATGACTCCAACGTTAAACTACCCATTTCTCAAGCATGATTAATTTTTTCTCTCTTAATTATTTGAAGTTAACTGGTAAATAAAAAATGCTTGGATATGGTTTAGTTAGTTTTTTTTTTGAAAAGCGCATGTAATCTTTTTGGCCAAGCATAATGAAAACGGGGACTTCGGGTAAATCGGTAAAAAAATAATTTCAAAAGCAAACTAAAGTACCGAAAGGGCAGATTATAGGCTTGCGAGCTCTTAAGACGTAATCAAACCCCCGAATTCGATTCTCTGGACGTAGACCTTTCCAAGCCCTAGGATGTTAACTCCATGTACCGTAGGCAAATTTTAGGATTCCAATTACCCTTTCGGTGGCGACTCTTTCATTTTCGGTCTGGTTGATAACCCCGCTCGACTGAACCCGTCGCTCGCCAAGACCTGACAATTTCGAGCGAGCGAAAATAAAATTTATTTTTCATAAGGGCCGGGGAAAGTCAGATTCGACGTCCGACACATATTGTCGTCGGGCATACATTTAGCCATTGGGGCTACTGGCACGACTCTTAGCATCGACTTGTGGTATTAGCAGCGACAATAGTACTCCTAGCAACGAATATTGATTGTCGCTGTAGAGCAATATTCGTGTAGTGAAATGATGAAATCCTGAGTGAATTCTACACCTAATTGACCACAAAATTGGTCGGAATTAACCAAGTCATCACGAACGACGAAACTATCAACGCCTTCTTGAGGTCATTGGGCCCCAGAGGCTTGACAGTCTGATCATCCTCCCGGTTAACAACGCAGAGGAGGTGACGTGAATGGTTAGGTCAAACATTGACTTGTAGATTGACAAGGAGAGGAGGAAGACTCACAATGATCTACAGAAGGAGGGAAAAAGGCCAAACAACGTCCACCTAAGGCAGGGCGTGCCAACCATAAACGTCACTCATTTATACCGCACTCAAATAATGAGGTCTACAAGACCTTCACACCTTTGATATGGGAGATTTCCATTGTCCTGGGCGAAATGGAGAGGAAGGATCTGGCAACACCTCTAACACCGCGAAATAATGGTGCATGGGGTCAGACCTAGACCAGTATTGTCTGTACGATCTCTGCAAGGGTCATAACATGGACGATTGCGAGATCTTCGGGAGGGACATCAAGAGCTTCATGCAGAATGGATTCTGGAAGAATTTCATGTCCCGGAGAGAGCGGAGAAGACTCCCTTGTAGAAGGGGACAAAATAATGGCGAGGGCGAAGAAAGGAACCCTGAACGTCATTAGCTGAGGCTTCGCCTCAGGAAGAGAAACCAGCAGCAATTGGGAGGTCTATGCCGCTAAAATTTGTGGGACTGGCACCGTAGGGAAGGGGGGAAGAAGTAATCTCCTTCTCAGAGTCAGACACCGAGTATGTCACCTTCCCACATGAAAATGTGTTGGTAATCACCGCATAAATCGATGGGTACAATGTGAAGCAAGTACTAATAGATTGAGGCATCTCTTCAGACGCCCTTTTCCTCGACACCCTGAAGAAAATGGGTAAAAAAGATAAGGTCTTGAAAAGGGTAAACTTCCCCATGATGAGGTTCTCCTCAACAACCATTTACCTGGTAGAAGCCATCACACCGCTAATCTATTTGGGTGAGGGATGGAAAGCGTTGACTATCAACGTCACATTCATCGTAGTCAAGGCACTTGCCTCCTGCAATGCCATCATTGGATGTTTCACTATGAGCCTCCATCGAATGGTTCACTCCACCTATCACTAGATGATGAAGTTCCTAACACCTCATAGTATAGGGGTTCTCAAGGGCGATCAACCCGTGGCGTGCAAATGTTATGTCCACTTAGTGCGTCACCATGATCTGAAGAAAGGAAACGAGACCCTGTCCATCCATACAGATGAAGAACTGAGGGAGGAAAAGGTATTGAAGAAGGCCGAGCTATATGGACTAGAGGAGGATGTGCAGATAGGAGCATCGCTCACAGAGAAGCAAGTCGAAGCCTTAACGCTGCTCATGATAGATTTCAAGGAGCTGTTTGCTTAGAAGACCAACGATATGCCCAGGATGAGCAAAGAGGTGATCACCCACGAGCTCAAGATTAATTTGAGTATCATCCCGATCCCTCAAAAGTGACGCCAACTGAGGATGGAAAAGGCCTTGGCCATCAGACAAGAAGAGGGAAAGCTTATCGACATTAATTGTGTCATAGAAATTAGGTTCCAAACGTGGTTGACCAATCAGATGTTGGTGAGAAACAAAAAAATGAAGGATGTGCGTGGATCTCCAGAACCTGAACAATGCTTATTCGAAGGATTCATATCTCCACCCTAGTATTGACAAGCTGGTCGACACCGTTTCAGGTCATGAGTTCCTCATCTTAATGGATGTCTACTCGGGTTACCATCAGATCCATATAGTAGAAGGCGATGCCTAACATACTGCATTTTATGCTGACAATGATATTTATCACTATACAGTATTCCCTTTTGGACTGATTAATATAGGCGTCACCTATCAATGAATGGTCAGCAAGCTCTTATGAGTAATGATAGACGTCACCATGGAGGCTTATGTGGATGACATGTTGGTCAAGTCAGTCAAAGGTGTCGACCATCCATGCACCATCGAAGACCATCATAAAGACCTTCGAGCGCATCCTCCTTCATCAAGTTCATATGAATCCAACAAAGTACGCATTTACTATCCAGTTCGGCAAATTCCTGGGTTACAAGGTTATCCAAAGGGGAGTCAAGTTGAACCTAGAGAATCTTGAGGTCATTAAAGGGATGAAGAGTTTAGAGCCTGAATTGAAGATTGCCGACGCTCAACCGCTTCCTGGACAAATTTGGGGACAAGTCGCTCCATTCCTTCCAAGTGTTGAAGGTCAATAGAAATTTTGAATTGACTCCTAAATGTGAAAGGGCGTTCCAAAAAATAAAATAAAAGCTTCATCTTTCCCATAGCATGCCTTGTCTTCCACTCATCCATTTGTGCCTATCTCCTCTACGCCTTGTCTTCCATCTCTTTCATGCTTGTCCTACAATAACAATAAAAAATATATATGTATATCAAAGATTCTATAAATACAAGAGACATTCGATAGAGGAAAGGGGAGCGAGGCTTTGGACAAGAAAGGGTCAAAGGGAGAGCTTGTCGTAGGCTTCGGTGAGGAAGAAAGAAAAAAAGAGATAGACAAAAAAAAAGAGTGAGTAAAAAAATGAAGTGAGAGTGAGTGAGTGAAAAACATCGATAATTATCAGTCTTGTTTTGTCATACGGTATTTACACTCTGAATGATTTAGGTATATCTCTCTCATATTCAATATGGTATTTGTATTTCCTAATGTGAATGAAATTTAGATTTTCTATACATATAGTATATATCTATGTATAATATACGTGATACTATATATGTATATATGCATATGCATAATATATGTGATATATATATATATATTATTTATATGTGAAACTATATATATATGTATAATATATATATTATGTATATGTGATAAAAACAATATTTTCAAAACTGACTTAGGTCATTCGTATACTTTGATGAAGGTTACAACTCGGTCTTTGGACTCTCGGGTCATTCTGGGACTTTATCGAGTGTTACAAACCAAACTAGAAAAGTTTTGGGTCATTTCTGCAATTTTTTAAAAAATATTTTCATGACAGATTAATTTTTTAAATAATTGTGTTTTGGTCCCTAAACGTTTCTGGCAGCCCATGATTTCTCAAACAGTTATGTATTGGTTCAACGTACTTTATATCTTCAAAATCATTCCTATACGTTTGGTACTTTTAAAATGACCCAAAATAAAGGAACATTTTTTCCAAGCACGATTAATTTTATTACCTCTTGTAAAAATTCTTGTACATGGTTTTGTTTAATTTAAATAAAATGCATGTAATCGTTTTGGCCAAGTATGATCAAAATGGGCAATTTGGGTAAATTGGTAAAATAAATTCAAAAGCAAACTAAAGTACCGAAAGGGCGGATTATGAGCTCGCGAGCTCTTAAGAAGTAATCAAACCCCCGAACTCGATTCTCTGGATGTAGACGTTTCCAATACCTAGGATGTTAACTTCATGCACCCTAGGCAGTTACGGATTCTACTGTTAATTAATCGGTCACGGCTCTTTCATTTTTCCATTCGGTTGATGACCCCGCTTGAGCGGACCCGACGCTCGCCAATACTCGACATTTTTGTAACGAAACAAAAATAAAATAGTTTTCAATAGGGTCTAGGAAAGTCGTATTTGACGTCCGACAGCAAGACTTGAAACAACACCTCAGGATGCTCCCACCACTAGCCAAACCAGCTAACACCGACACTTTCTCTTTCTACTTAAGTATAAGTCATGTAGCTGTAAGCTCGGTCCTTATGAAGGAGATACCCAATGGCCAAGTACACGTGTATTATGCATCCCAGATTCTCACCAAAACTCAAATGAACTATTTGGAAGTTGAGAAATACCTCGGTGCATTGGTGATTTCGTTTAGGAAGCTTCGCCCTTACTTTCACGAACACATAATTACAGTTTTAACTAATCAACCATTGAAAAAATTCCTACAAAATCATGGCGATCGAATTAAGCGAATTTCAAATAAAGTGCTCCCCAAGAACAGCTATAAAAGGTTAGGCATTGCTCATCAGAAGCGTCGCTTAGAGACATGGAACTACCTTAGTAATCACCCCCTACATGGACGTTCCACATAGATGGTTCTTCTTCTATTGATGGATCGAGGGTAAGATTAGTATTAACTCCTCCAATTGGTGTCAAGTCCCTGAGGTACCCACGTCTGTTGACCTTCAAAGGAACGAACAACGAGGCATAATAGAGATCATTCTTGGGGAGTTAAACCATATAGCATACGCATTGAGCAAGTACGCTTGGCAAGCCATGCCTTTTAACTGAAAACTTTGTGGAAAGCATCCATGAAGGAGTCGTACAAGAATGTGCAAATATTAATAGGACAATCGATTGGGCGGCGACCAGATGCGCTTATGTAGATTCGGGAGAACTACCACAAGATGAGATTCAAAATATAAGGAATAAGCGTTTCGCGCTCAGTTAAATTCTCATTAATTGAACACTCTATAAGAGAGGATTGTAAACTCCTTATCATAAGTGCGTCATCCAACCTAAACAGCCACCATCCTAAGAGAAGTCCACGAAGAATATGCTGCTTGCCACGAAGGAGCGAGATCAACAATCCAAATAATTCTCCACCAAGGTTACTTATGGCCCACAATGAGTCAAGAGGTGACTAACATGATGTTAAAGAATGAGTCATGATAAGGCACCCACCGATCGAATTAACCAGTATATGCGTCAGTTGGCCCTTTGCATAATATCGTTACTTCTATCTAAGCAATGCACTTATATCATCTTGGGAATCAACTATTTCTCAAAGTAGATTGACGCAAAGACCTTGCCGTCGACCATAGAATTTCAAGTAATAAAATTCCTCAAGTCTAGAATTATTTCTAGATACGAAATTCCAAACGTCTTAGTCAGTGACAATGACCCTCAATTTACAGGAAAGGAGTTGAAGTGGTTTTGCGATGAATTGAAAATCAAACACAAGCACGCTTCAGTCAAGCATGTCCAAGCGAACGGATAAATAGAGACGACCAACAAAATAGTTTTGAATGGCTTAAAGAAAAGGCTCGAAACCCTAAAAGGGAAATGGATGGAAAAACGTTGTTAGGAACTTAAACAGAAACAGAAAAATCAAAGAAAGAAGATGAACAAGGCTTAGTTGCAGCCGACGGCACTAATCCATTCATTCAAACTTAAAATCCATATGTTACAACCTGCAGCTATATGTAGGGTTTGTAGTGTTTAGGGTTTAGGGTTTAGATAAGTCTTGAGATATTACAATCTAGTCCTTACTTACTAATTCTAGAATATTGCGGAATAATCCCTAAACACTCATATGTAATTATACATATATCCTAACATTCTCCCATGAAGATCAGCATGAATGAACTTCTTGAATTCTCGAAAAACAGTCATCCATTGCTCTTCAACATCTTTGTCAATCCTGGCAATCGAAACGCAGTTGATAGCCAACACTTGATTGATAATTCCCACCTAATACCTTTCTGCTGAAAAAAAACTTACTTGACAACCATCTGATTGTTATTAAACTATGCACAGCAATCAAGATTCATCCATAATCATTAACCAAATACTTTTTAGTATACTCATAAGTTAAACTTTAGCAGTCTTTTCATCAGATGTATATATGAGCTCTTTTTCGAACATGACTGAATTATACTAAATGATTAACACTTATCCCATCAACCTAACACACATATATCATATGCACACAAATCAAGCACAGCATACACATATTCACATATCTAGTCACAGTTTCTTACCAATCAATCTGAATTACATCCAAACAGTTGACCTCTTTAACTATTTTATGATGAGTATTTTCATCTAACCACAGTCTTCATACAAGGTAAATATTCAGAAAAGCATATCTGATTCATCCTTTTTCTTCTTTTCTGATCTTTCCATTTCATATCTTTTGATATTTTTATAATTTTTCTTCTCTTGACAGAAGGGTTTGAGCCCTTATCTTACCAACATAGCTGGAGGGTTTCTGCCCTCATCTTGCCTTCTTCAAGAGCAACCTTGAAGTATCTTGACGTTTTCTTCAAGATTAAACTCTATTTTTGGAATTCAACTATGTTTTATGCCAAGAACATAAGTGTTGGATATCGATAGTGACAACCCAGTAAGGAAAAGCCCTCGAAGGCCCAATAATAATAGAGGGGGTAAACCCACGACATTTGAACCGGATTGGTCCAAATACCAGTTAAACTCGGTCCTCCATAGAGTGACCCAGAACCGAGCCCAAGGACACTGAAGAACGCCTTGAGTGCTCGCCATTCTTCACTAAGGCCGCGACATCTCACTGCTCGCCATGAGAGTGCTCGCCCCGAAGAGAGCCTTGCCTCTCTCATCTGGTCCCCCAAAACCATTAATAAGGAAGTGGCCAAGATATCCCACGTATCTCAGTCACATATTCACTAAAGATTAGATTTGGTAACTGCAATATCTCGCAGTAACTGCCATATCCCACGATCTGAATCTTCAGTAACACAATATACACTAAGATATTCAGCTGCCTTATACGGTTCTATCTCTCTTACCCTATAAATACTCTTGCTTTACATACGTTCTTTACGTTTTGAGTTTTATACACACATATACTCATTTAAGCATCGGAGAGGGACCCAGAGACACCCCCTCTGTTGCGCTCCCCTACCTGCAGGTGCACCGAAGTTGGAGCAGAAGCGTCTTCCTAACCTTGTCTGGTATTCAATTCACTGCCAGATCAGCATCCAGTATTTCACGATCCAATAGGCGTGTTCAGCTCAGGCCCGTCCACCATTACGGGAGCGGTTGCAGACCTTCCCAGATCAGTCGGTTCCCCCACTGAGGGGGGCATGGCGGCATCCCGGATGGTCAAGGGGGCATTGGCATTCCTAGGAGCGTTGGCTTTGCTAGTGCCCTTGGAGGCCATATGCTTGACTCTCTGACTTCGGGGAGCCATGGAAATAGATGAAGAAGGCTGAATAAGGTTGGAAAAGAAAGAAGAAAGGTTCGCAACGAAGTTCTGGAAATATGAGGGAGTGGATAAGCGTAAAAAAGAAAATATAGAAACTGACGTTTCTTATATAGACCAAGAAGGGAGTAACCGCCACGAGCAAATCGAAGCGACATAGAGGAATAATTGCACCTTTTTGGAAAAAACCGAAGCAATGTCAGAATTCCAAGAAACACCTTGGGGAGACAGACGGTTGGCTGACACGGACAGCTGTCAGACTACCCTAGGTTTACGGAAAAGTAAATGTCAGGCGTGCCTCAAGTGACCGTTCGATTTCTTGACAACTGTGCGTTATTAAATGCTAAAAGTCCACTAAGGAGACAAGGTGGTCGCCAGCGCACTAAGAGACTTTACCAGAAATGCCTCAGGCGAGTAGTGATCGCCCAAATCAAGAAAAATAGACTTTCATGAACCTAGATTACCTCGATTGATCGCCAAAGGGGAATAAGAGGAAGGATATTTTTTCAGCTTTGAACGAAGAAAAAACCGCTCTCCAAACGAGCTCAAAATGCCTCATAGGTCATGAACCAATACAAGAAACGAAGAAAATCGAATCTGAGACGTCACTATCTAAAATCCTACCAAGAAATTAAGCTCGACTGAAGAAACTTCAATCAAGGTTCAGGGGCAAATGTTGGATATCGATAGTGACAGACCGGTAAGGAAAAGGCCTCGAAGGCCCAATAACTATAGAGGGGGTAAACCCACGACATTTGAACCGGATCGGTCCAAATACCAGTTAAACTCGGTCCTCCATAGAGTGACCCAGAACCGAGCCCAAGGACTCTGAAGAACGCCTTGAGTGCTCGCCATTCTTCACTAAGGCCGCGACATCTCACTGCTCGCCATGAGAGTGCTCGCCCCGAAGAGAGCCTTGCCTCTCTCCTCTAGTCCCCCAAAACCGTTAATAAGGAAGTGGCCATGATATCCCGCGTATCTCGGTCACATATTCACTAAAGATTAGATTTGGTAACTGTAATATCTCGCAGTAACTGCCATATCCCACGATCCGAATCTTCAGTAACACAATATACACTAAGATATTCAGCTGCCTTATACGGTTCTATCTCTCTTACCCTATAAATACCCTTGCTTTACATACGTTCTTTACGTTTTGAGTTTTATACACACATATACTCATTTAAGCATCGGAGAGGGACCCAGAGACACCCCCTCTGTTGCGCTCCCCTACTTGCAGGTTCACCGGAGTTGGAGCTGAAGCGTCATCCCAACCTTGACTGGCATTCAATTCACTGCCAGATCAGCATCCAGTATTTCACGATCCAACATTTGGCGCCGTCTGTGGGAAACGAGCAATTCAGCCATGAGAAATCGATCCCAAAGCAACCGTCGGAATCAGACTAGGGAGCGATCCTCAGATAGCTCTGATTCCGCCGCCGCTTCACCGCTTCAATAGGAACCTGCCAGCCGAGCAGGAGTTAATGCTGTTCCCCTGCGGACAGCTCGAGAACATGTCGGTGATTCCAGACCGACCCCCGCTGCTGATCAAAACGGAGCCCCGGCACCGCAGACAGTCCACATTGCGGGGCAGGATATTAATTTAACCCTCGAGATGGTCTCCCTGCTGGAAGCCATCCTAGGGCAGGCGCGCCGCCAAGCCCCTGCTCCTCAAGAAAACAATCCCTCTGCTCCTAAGGAAAACCACCGCCCTGCTGCCACAGGGCCCTCACCTTCGGAAACGGCAAATCCTGGTCCCACTGCGCCTCAGGAGGATTAGGAGATGACGGAAGGACAGCATTCCTTACCTCCGACACACACCAAGGAACCAGCAGCCGCTTGTACGGCCAATCCTTCCGGTCCTCCTCCACCCGGAACCTCTCCCATGTACTGCACTGTGGATCATATGGATGACCTCCTCAACAAAAGGCTCCAGGAAAGACAGTTGACAGTCGTAGCTCCCTTCAAGGAGCAGTCCTCTCATCCTTTTACCGACGGGCTCGTCGCTATCAAAATCCCGAAGGATGTGGTTGCTCGGGCCATACCTGAGTATAGCGGTGGAGGAGATCCCACCGTGCATGTCAATAAGCACGAGGCCTCCCTTCTGGGTAAGTCAATCGATCCTAATCATTTGGCTTTGCTATTTCCATCTACTCTTTCGGGTTCGGCTTCGTCCTGGTTCTTCGGCCTCCTTGCAGGATCAATCGGGACTTGGGCAGAGTTAAGAAGCAAGTTCCTGGAGAGATATATGGGCGAGTGCCAGTTGCTGAAGAGTGTGGTCGCCCTTGACTCAGTCAAACAGCAGCCGGGAGAGTCGCTGTCCAATTTCTACGGGCGTTTTCATCAAAACGTCACAAAATTAGATCGCCGAATCTCGGATGGAGAGATCATTCGAGCCTTCTACAGAGGTCTGGATGTGGCCAACAAGGCCTCGAGAAAGCTGCGAAACAGCTATCACGTGAAGGAGATTGAGACGTTGGAGGAGTTGGCATCCATAGCAAAAGGTTTCATAGTTCTTGAACGCGCAAACATCGAGGCTAACCTCCTGACGACCTCGCTAAGGGTGACCCATGAACCCCGACGTGATGGTAAGAAGGAGGTAAAGAAGGAGAAGAAGGGAAAGGAAAGCAAGCCCCGAGTCGAGTCTCTTCCAGCGCCTCGCCATCCATAGGTCCCTGAGTACTTCACGCCTTTAAATAGGCAGATCTCAGCGGTACTAGTCGAGATGGAGAGGAGATCCTTGGCGAGGCCACCGATGCCTCGTCGAGGTGGGCTGCCCATGGGCAAGGATGTCGAGAGCTACTGCAGATACCATAAGTGCAAGGGCCATAAGACAGATGACTGCAAGATTTTGAAGCGGGACATAGAGAGGCTGATTCAGGGGGAAATGTTGAAAGAATTTGTAGCAAGGCGAGAGCGAAGTCGAACGCCCCCAGGAGGCATCGTTCGCCAGCCCCTGCGGATCAAGCTGAGCCTTCTGGAAGCAAGAGGAGAGTGAATCTGATTGCGGGAGGATTCGGTGCAGGCGGCGAGAGGTCGAGCGCCAGAGAGGTCTACGCCACTCAGATCTCTACAGCAGTTCAGTTGGGGAAGCGGACCTGACCTGAAGAGAACATTGTCATCTCATTCTCTGAAGATGATGTGGCACATGTCACCACGCCCCACAACGATGCTCTGGTCATTACGGCAGATATTGACGGCTGTGATGTTGCAAGAATTCTGGTCGACGGAGGCAGCTCGACAGACATCCTATTTCTGGACGCCTTTGAGAAGATGGGCAAGTCCAAGCGCGACCTGAAGAGGGTCGACTTTCCGCTGATCGGGTTTGCGGGAAGAACAACTTATCCACTAGGGGCTATAGCCATGCCAGTGATTTTTGGCGAGAGGTGGAAAAGCATCAAGGTGTCGGTCACGTTCCTGGTGGTCGATTCACCTACATCCTACAACGCCATCATAGGGAGGACCACGATCAACCCAAATAAGATTGTGGCCTCCACTGTCCACCAAAAGATGAAGTTCCCTACTCCGAACGGGATTGGAGAAGTGCTGGGAGATCAGCCTTCCTCGCGGCAATGCTACGTTAACTGTTTACGCAGGAAGAACCAAAGGGAGGCGCTCACCATCGAAACAGAGGCCGACCCCCGCGAGGACTTGGCTCGGCCAGCACCCATGGAGGAATTGGAGGAGGTCGAGATCGATGGTCCAGACAAAAAGGTGCACATTGGGACCACCTTGAAAGAGGATCAGAAGGAGGCCATGACCGCCCTCCTCAAGGAATTTAAAGAGCTCTTCGCCTGGCAGCGGAGCGACATGCCAGGAATCAGCACAGATATCTTCTCCCATGAGCTCAGGATAGACCCCTCCATCAAGCCGATCGCCCAAAAGAGAAGATCATTCGGGACAGATAAGCGTTTGGCGATCAGGCAGGAAGTCGGCAGGTTGATTGAAGCTGACTTCGTCAAAGAAGTAAGATTCCAGAGATGGGTCGCCAACCCAGTTTTGGTCAGGAAATCAAACGGCAAGTGGAGGATGTGCGTCGACTTCCGCGACTTGAACAAGGCTTGCCCCAAAGATTCATATCCCCTTCCGAGGATTGATCAGCTGGTCGATGCTACCTCAGGTCATGAGATGCTGAGCTTCATGGACGCCTACTCAGGCCACAACCAGATCAGAATGCATCCCGACGATGAGGCTCACACCGCTTTCTATGTTGATGGGGACATTCTGTGCTACAAGGTGATTCCCTTTGGCCTTATCAATACAGGGGCAACGTATCAACGGATGGTGAACCGGCTATTCCAGGACATGCTGGGAAGGCACATGGAGGCCTACGTGGATGATATGCTCGTCAAAACCATTAAGGGCAATCCTCACACGGCAGACCTCCGTGAAGCTTTCGAATGCATGAGAAGACACAGTGTTCGCCTGAATCCTGCCAAATGCGCCTTCGGGGTCAAGTCCGGTAAATTTCTGGGTTTTATGGTCAGTGAAAGAGGAATCGAAGCAAACCCAGAAAAGCTAAAGGCCATAGAGGAAATGAAGTCACCAACCTGCCACAAGGAAGTCCAGTGCCTGAATGGACGCCTAGCTGCTCTCAACCGCTTACTCTCCAAAGCGAGCGACAGGTCCCTCCCATTCTTCAAAACCCTGAGGGCCAACCGCAAGTTCGAGTGGACGCCAGACTGCGAGGAAGCATTCCAATCCTTGAAGAGGCATATCCAAACACTCCTAGCTCTGGCAAAGCCCGTTCCAGGCGAGTAGCTTTTCCTTTATCTAGGCATTAGCGATGTGGCAGCCAGTGCTGTCTTAATAAGGGAGGAAAATAATGTTCAGAGTCCAGTGTATTTCATTAGCAAAATGTTCAACTCAGCAGAAATAAAATATGTCCAGATTGAGAAGTATCTCTATGCCTTAGTTATTGCTGCTCGGAAGCTGAGACCTTGCTTTCAAGCGCACGACATCACGGTCCTTACCAATCAACCTCTCAAAAACTTCCTGATGAAGCCAGATTCTTCAGGAAGAATGGTCAAGTGGGCGATCGAGCTCAGCGAGTTCAAGATCAAATTTGCGCCAAAAACGGCCATCAAAGGTCAAGCACTAGCTGATTTTATAGTGGAAAGCATGAGTAACGGTCAAACAGAAGCAGCAAACAGGCAAAGTCAGTCAGCATACGACAATCAAATCTGGGAACTATATACGAATGGGTCTTCATCAAAAGAAGGCTCGGGGCAGGTTTAATTCTTATTCCTCCTGAGGGCGAGCCTCTGAAGTACGCGATCGCCTTGACATTTCCGGCGACCAATAATGAAGCAGAATATGAGGCTCTTATCACTGGACTCAGACTAGCAAAAGGAATGGGTATAACTGCGCTTAAGGTTAAAAGTGACTCAGAGCTTATTGTCAATCAGGTTAATGGCGCCTACGAGGCAAAGGGAGAAAAGATGAAAAAATATCTCGGCATTGCCAAAAAGCTAGTCGCGGAAATCCCAAATTTCGCGATTGAGTTTATTCCTCGCCAAGAAAACCAGATGGCAGATTCTTTGAGTAAACTAGCCTTCGGAGGAGTGACAGTCCAGGATGTACAATTTCTGGAGAAAGCTTTATGTTCAGTCCTGGAAGGCAGAGCAGAGGTCTTCAACATCTAAGGACAGGTCACATGGATGACCCCATTCCAGAATTATTTGAAAGAAGGAATCCTCCCATATGACGAAGGCGAATCCACGAGGATTAGAAGACTCGCAGCCAGTTATCTAATCATCGATGGAGAACTCTACAGAAGAGGCTATTCGACACCTTACTTGAGGTGTGTTGCTCACCCTGAAACAGAAAAGGTTCTTCGAGAAGCTCACGAAGGGGCAGCAGCATGTCATGAAGGTGCTCGATCACTAACCAGAAAAATATTCAGATTGGGATATTACTGGCCGACCTTGGGAAAAGATGCAGCCGAGTTAACACAGAAGTGTGAGATTTGCCAGCAGTTTGCACCACGATCGGGTCGACCATGGACATTATTATCCCCAATGGCGGGTGCCTGGCCTTTCGCTCAATGGGGAATCGATATATTGGGTCCTTTTCCCATTAGCACTGGTCAGCGTACTCACATTATAGTGGCAATCGACTACTTCACTAAGTGGGTAGAGGCGAAAGCTCTAGCTTCAACAACAGAATTCCAGGTCATCAAGTTCCTGCAGGTCAACATATTCTCCAGGTTTGGCATTCCTAAGGTACTCATCAGTGATAATGGTCCGCAATTTGTTGGAAAGGAGCTGAAATGGCTCTGTGAAGAATATCATGTGGACCATCATTTCAGCTCAGTACATCATCCTCAAACGAATGGGCAAGCTGAAGCAGCCAACAAGGTTGTCTTAGCAGGACTCAAGAAAAGGGTTCGAGCATTCAAAGGGAACTGGGCAGATGAACTGGAAAACGTATTATGGGCAATCAGAACAACGCCTAAGGCGGCCACAGGAGAAACGCCTTTCAGTTTAGTGTACGGATCAGAAGCAGTAGCACTAGCCGAATTAGCTGTGCCTACCCACAGAGTCTTACACTTCAACGCAGAGGCAAATGAGATCGAGCGCAGAACTGACCTCGACATAGCAGAGGAAAAGAGATGGCTCTCGGAAAAGACACAGGCAAAGATGCGCTTGGCGACCGCTCGGTATTTCAACAGAAAATTCAGCGCTCACCAATTTTTCGTGGGGGAGATGGTTATAAGAAGAAATGAATTCACAAGGCTGGATAGTAAAAACAAACTTTCAGCCAAATGGGAAAGACCGTACAAAGTAGTAGAGATCGCCGCACCAGGATCCTACTATTTGGAAACCACCGAAGGCGAGAGGTTACCCCGTCCATTTAATTCTGAGCATTTAAGAAGATTTTATGCATAGCTTGTAATCAAACTGTTATGTCAATAAAAGATAGGCCATTCCTTCATAAAGCGTGTCCACACGAAGCAAGCCGAAGCCAAAAGCCCTATCGCCAAAGATAGGCCAAAAGCCCTGACGCCAATGTCAGACCAAAAAGCCCTAACAACAAAGTTAGGCCAAAAGCCCTAGCAACAAAACTAGGCCAAAAGCCCTGACGCCAATGTCAGGCCAAAATGCCCTAGCAACAAAGCTAGGCCAAAAACCCTAATAACAAAGTTAGGCCAAAAGCCCTAGCAACAAAGCTAGGCCAAAAGCCCTAACAACAAAGTTAGGCCAAAAGCCCTAGCAACAAAGCTAGGCCAAAAGCCCTGACACCAAAGTCAGGCCAAAAAGCCCTAACAACAAAGTTAGGCCAAAAGCCCTAGCAACAAAGCTAGGCCAAAAGACCTGACGCCAAAGTCAGGCCAAAAGACCTAACAATAAAGTTAGGCAAAACAAAAAAGCCCTAGTGACAAGGCTAGGCCAAAAGCCCTGACGCCAAAGTCAGGCCAAAAGACCTAGCAAAACGTTAGGAAAAATAAAAGCCCTGACGCCAAAGTCAGGCCAAAGAAAGTTTAGGCGATCACTATCGATGATAAAGACTGAAAAATTACAAATCCCCTGTTATTATGCCAACACCTCAAAGGTTTAAACTTCAAAGAAGGTAATATCTCTTTGAACTTAGAAGTTTATGCTTTTAAGTGTCAAAAGTATTATCCTTAGAAAGTTCGACTTATGATTAGTCTAAGGCTTTAAGGGTCAACGACATTACAAAGCAAGAAAAACGGAGAGTAATTATGATTAAGACATTGGAAGAATAGCCAAACATGTTCAAAAAGGCTCATGAATATAAAAGGCATTCAATAGAAAAACACAAGTCTTAAATAAATAATTACAAACCAAAAAAAGAAATTACAAAAAATAGCTATCTAAAAAAGATAAAAAAATACGGTCGCCAAGGAGTTGGGGGCTTCAAGCTTTGGGGTCCTCGGGGGCAAGGGTGCTCTGCTCGCCTTCGGGGGAAGAAGTACCGGGCTCGACTTCAGGAGCAGCCTCTTCAGCAACAGAGGGCTGCGAAGGGCGACTCCGCAAGAAGCTCTTCAAGGATGCAACTTCCTCAAGGGGAAAGTTGGGGTCGACCGCCTGGACCTCCTCCACCAGGTCTTGGAGAAAATCGACAATGGTCGACTTCATCACCTTCAAGGCCTGGTCTTCAAAGTCCTCGGAGGCCTTGAACTCCTCAACCACGGCTTGGGGTGAAGGAACCGCCTTCAGCTGATCAGCCAGCCGGTTCTTCTCCTCCTCCAGGGCGACCCCCCTAGCTTCAGCAGCATCCCTCTAGGCCTCCGCGGCGACCCTAAGAGCGTTCGACTCGACCACCTGGGCACGAGCTTCCTTCAACTCGGCCACCGGGCGAGCACGGACCGCCTCCCCTTCATCAAGGCACCGATGAAGGGTCTCAGCCTTTTCAAGGAAGGCTGCAGCATCCAGGATTTCACGATCCAGCATCAGCCTCCCTCTTCTTGACATCAGCAAGGAGGCGCTGCTCCTTCCTGAAGTACTCCTCCCGGGCGCCGTCCACCAAGATGATCGCCATGTCAGCAGTCTTCTTGATGGCCTCCAACTTCCCGGGGGTGACCCCCGTGCTTCGATATTACTCCAGCTCGACAAGCAGATCAGAGTACTTGTCGGCGAGCTCGCCGAAGACGCGGCCAAGGATCACCTCTTCCCGAACGAGCTGACAACAAAAACGCAAGGAAAAATGTCAAGTCATCAAAATAAAAAAGAATGACAAGGAAGAAATAATGGAAAGAAGGCGAGATCATACCAGGGCAACTCGTTCGAAGTGGGTCCGTAGGAACCCCTCGATCTGAGGAAGCTCCGTAGGGACAATTGAACGGTCCTTGGGGGGAATTATCCCATCAAGGAGCCGCATACACATATCCGGGCTACCCCGGAGGCTCTTCTGGGCGGGGTACCCCTTCTTGGCAAGGTCCCCACAAGGGACCCAAGGCCTCCGAGAGTCCACAGCCTTAAAAGGCTGGAACAAGCTCTCCATGGAGCAGTACTCCTCGGCGGGAGCCCTCGAGGAGCTGGAAGCAGCAGGCCCCTTCTTATGGGCCCCAGACTCCTTAGGAGGAGCCATGGGCACTGAAGGGGCGGGAGGCGCCAAAGACAAGGCCTTCTCCTTAGTGGCGGAAGGGCCCTGAGGAGAGGGACAAGGAGGCGTCGTGTCCAAACCCTTCCCTTTGCTGGCAGAAGGGCCCTTAGGAGGGGGAGGAGGAGGATGTTGGTCGACCTCAGGGTGCTCCTCACTCCTGACCTTCTTAGAAGGAGGAGGAGGAGGTTCCCGGGCCACGTCAGCCGAGGACTCCTCTGCAAAACAACAAGACAATAAGTCAGAAGTCAAAGAACTGCAGAATGTGAAAACATTAAATCCACAAAAGGCGAGGTAATATACCTGGTTGGCGAGGGACAGTAGTGGCCGAAGGAAGCATCTCCTCGGGCTTCCTCTTGGACGAACGCCTAGAGGGAGGAGGGGGAGAGCTTAGCAGCGCCTGGTCGGAGGACAATCCCGCCGATCCCTGGTCATCAAAGAGACCTATCAGTTTTCGGCTCTTGCTTACGACCTTGCCTACAAGTAATAAAACAAGATAAGAGTTAGAAAATTACCCAATCATCAAAGATTGGCGTGGCTTGATGAATGTCCGCCATCTCAAAGGCATTCTCGGTAGTCTCTGCCACTGAGCGGATGGACTTGAACTGAGATGACCGATGCAGCCGGTACCGATCGTCGATGGCATTCCGGTCACTCCCTGACAATTCTTCAAAGGAGGGAGGAAAATCCATGTCCGGAGCAAACAATTTCCAGGGTACACCCCCCTTGTACAAGAAATAAAACTTCTTGTAGTTGGAGTTAGTGGCCCGGAAATCATCGACCAGGTGGACATGGACGTTCCAAGCCCATCCTTGAGGGCCTCCCCACTCTGAAAACTTCGGCCAGCGGGATTGGAAGTGATGGAGGTAGTTGGCCCCTACTGCCAGTCGGAAGAAACACCGGAACAGGGCCAGTGAATACACCCATTCCTGGCGTATGCAAAGGAACTTGAAACCGACCCACATCCTGAGGGCATTCGGAACACGCTGCGTGGGGTGAATCCCGTAAAACTGACATAAGGTCTGTAAATCCTCACAGAGAGGAAAACGCAACCCAGCATCGATCTAGGCCGCATAAATGTAAACCTCTCCATCGTGAGGAAAATGCAGACCTAAGCCAAGATACCTAGGAGCATCCTCCGCACTGAAGCCACCAAGCGCCACCATGGTCTTAAAGTAAGCCGGCTTCAATTCGTTAGGCTTGACATCTACTCAGAACGGTTCAAGGATGGCACAACGAGTATAAAAAACAAAGGAAAACAGAGGATATTGCCAAAACAGAGCAATAAAAGGGCGAAAGTTTACCTTTTGGGGAAAAAATAAGCGTGTTCAGCTCAGGCCCGTCCACCACTACGGGAGCGGTTGCAGACCTTCCCAGATCAGTCGGTTCCCCCACTGAGGGAGGCACGGCGGCATCCCGGATGGTCAAGGGGGCATTGGCATTCCTAGGAGCGTTGGCTTTGCTAGTGCCCTTGGAGGCCATATGCTTGACTCTCTGACTTCGGGGAGCCATGGAAATGGATGAAGAAGGCTGAAGAAGGTTGGAAAAGAAAGAAAAAAAGGTTCGCAACGAAGTTCTGGAAATATGAGGGAGTGGATAAGCGTAAAAAAGAAAATATAGAAACTGACGTTTCTTATATAGACCAAGAAGGGAGTAACCGCCACGAGCAAATCGAAGCGACATAGAGGAATAATTGCACCTTTTTGGAAAAAACCGAAGCAATGTCAGAATTCCAAGAAACACCTTGGGGAGACAGACGGTTGGCTGACACGGACAGCTGTCAGACTACCCTAGGTTTACGGAAAAGTAAATGTCAGGCGTGCCTCAAGTGACCGTTCGATTTCTTGACAACTGTGCGTTATTAAATGCTAAAAGTCCACTAAGGAGACAAGGTGGTCGCCAGCGCACTAAGAGACTTTACCAAAAATGCCTCAGGCGAGTAGTGATCGCCCAAATCAAGAAAAATAGACTTTCATGAACCTAGATTACCTCGATTGATCGCCAAAGGGGAATAAGAGGAAGGATATTTTTTCAGCTTTGAACGAAGAAAAAACCGCTCTCCAAACGAGCTCAAAATGCCTCATAGGTCATGAACCAATACAAGAAACGAAGAAAATCGAATCTGAGACGTCACTATCTAAAATCCTACCAAGAAATTAAGCTCGACTGAAGAAACTTCAATCAAGGTTCGGGGGCAAATGTTGGATATCGATAGTGACAGACCGGTAAGGAAAAGGCCTCGAAGGCCCAATAACTATAGAGGGGGTAAACCCACGACATTTGAACCGGATCGGTCCAAATACCAGTTAAACTCGGTCCTCCATAGAGTGACCCAGAACCGAGCCCAAGGACTCTGAAGAACGCCTTGAGTGCTCGCCATTCTTCACTAAGGCCGCGACATCTCACTGCTCGCCATGAGAGTGCTCGCCCCGAAGAGAGCCTTGCCTCTCTCCTCTAGTCCCCCAAAACCGTTAATAAGGAAGTGGCCATGATATCCCGCGTATCTCGGTCACATATTCACTAAAGATTAGATTTGGTAACTGTAATATCTCGCAGTAACTGCCATATCCCACGATCCGAATCTTCAGTAACACAATATACACTAAGATATTCAGCTGCCTTATACGGTTCTATCTCTCTTATCCTATAAATACCCTTGCTTTACATACGTTCTTTACGTTTTGAGTTTTATACACACATATACTCATTTAAGCATCGGAGAGGGACCCAGAGACACCCCCTCTGTTGCGCTCCCCTACCTGCAGGTTCACCGGAGTTGGAGCAGAAGCGTCTTCCTAACCTTGTCTGGTATTCAATTCACTGCCAGATCAGCATCCAGGATTTCACGATCCAACAATAAGCAGAGTACTAAGAACTGTAAAAAAAAAAAACTCTGTTTCATTTTATCCTTCATTGATCTTTTGAAAAGATGAAAAACAGATATGGCAACTATGTTTACCGTTGAATGACACTGAGTGTAGATTCTACACCACACATAAAATAGAAAAACAACTTAGTGCAAGATCATTCAAACCAATGATACGCAATATAGACAGACATAATAGAATTATGTGAATTCCAGAAACTGATTTATCTGATATGAATTATATGTGAAAAGAACATGACAAGACACTCAATCATGCAGACACACTCAATCATACTAAAAAAGCTCACATATATATATATATCTAAAAAAAACAGAGAAGTACAAACATCAAGTAACTAAAAACATTTGTAATGATAAAGACTACTCTTGACAGAACTGGCATACCTTTAATAACTACCATTCATGATCATCAGATATATGGTTTTCAACAGAAATTATTCTTCAACTTCAGGAGACTCCTGAATCGTTACAGTGTCAGCATCTTCCAACTCAACCATAGAGAAAACTCCAAGTTTTTTTCTGCAAGGAACAAATTGTTTTTCTGTCAATGGTTTTGTTAAAACATCTGCTACCTGATTACTAGATGGAACAAAATTGACTAAAACATGACCAGATTTCACCTTTTCCCTGATAAAGAAAATATCAATTTCAACATGTTTCATTTTGGAATGTTGAGTAGGATTTTCAGACAAAGATACCGCACTTGTACTATCTGTCCATACGACAGGTACCGAAGACAATTGAAGACCCATTTCCATTAACAGGGACTTAACCCACATGATTTCACATACTGCATTAGCAATAGCTCTAAACTCAGCTTCAGCACTAGAACGTGCCACCACTGATTGTTTTTTTGAATTCCAAAGTATCGGATTGTCATTGAGCAACAGATAATGTCCAGAAATGGATTTCTTGTCAGCGATATCTCCTTCCCAGTCTGCATCAGAGTAAGAAACTAAAGATATTCCCTGCATAGGAAAAGGGTTAGATCTGAACATCAAACCATGTTCTATAGTCCCTTTTAAGTATCTAACAATATGTAACACTGCTTGCCAATTACTGATACTAGGTCTTTGCATAAACTGACTGGGTTTGTTGACAGAGAACTGAATATCTGGCCTTGTGATGCAAATATGCTGAAGAGCTCCAATAGTACTGCGAAACAGATGATCATCTTCAAACAATTCAGTACAATTAATCATATCTGACTTGGCTAGACAAGTTCCAGTCATCGGAGTAGGAAATCTTGAAGCTTCGGTGAGACAAAGCTTCTCAATCAACTCCTGAATATATTTTCTCTGATTTAACAATAAACAATTGTCAGATGCAGTAACTTCCATACCAAGAAAATAGTTCAAACTTCCTAAATCCTTTAACTGAAACTCCTGATTAATCGAATGAATGACATCTGAAATAACAGAAGAAGAATTTCCTGTAACAACAATATCATCAACATAAACCAATAGAAACACAGAAACCCCATTATCCTGTTTGATAAACAAACAACTATCTGCAACAGATGCACAGAACTGAAGTTTATGAATAAGAAAAGCCTTTAATTTTTCAAACCATGCACGAGGTGCTTGTTTAAGGCCATACAACGCCTTTTGCAGTTTGCAAACTAAATGACAATCAGTTTTAGAAGAAGACATTTGCTCAAATCCTGGAGGTTGAATTATATATACCTCTTCTGTCAAATCCCCATGTAAGAAAGCATTATTAATATCAATTTGCCTAAGACTCCATTTATGAGATAATGCAAGAGACAATACAATTCTAACTGTGGCTGACTTCACAACTGGACTAAAGGTATCTTGGAAATCAAAACTTGCTTTCTGAGAGAATCCTTTAGCAACCAGTATGGCTTTATATCTCGCAACAGACCCATCAACATTCTTTTTTATTTTAAAAATCCACTTACAACCTATAGGAATCCTGCCAGAAGGAAGAGGAACAACAGTCCAGGTATTGTTAGCATAAAGAGCAGACAGTTCTTCGTTTACAGCATTTTTCCAATGTGGACTGGGTAAAGCCTGATGAATCGATTTCGGTTCAGAATCACTGAGATCTGCAAAATTGTCATTAGTAGTCAGAAGATCCTGAAGATATCTGGTTTTAGATCTTGTTTGCATAGAATGTCTATTAACCGAAACTTCATTATTACGAGAATCAACAGTAGTAGTTGCTTCAGGATCTAACATAGATCCTTGTAATCTGTAAGATATAGGAGAAGGAAGTACCTGAGCATCAGCACGGGAAGTGACATTAGGTAAAGATGATTCTAAAACAGAGGTTGGACAAACAGAAGTAACAGGATTAGTAACAGAAGTAATAGGATTAGAAATCAACCTAGTATCTGGAATAACAGCATTATCAGGCAATATAGTAGAAGTAACTAAAGAAGGAGACATATTGATAGGAGAAGCAAAATTTAATGGAGGAGAAAAATCATTACCCAAAGAAGGAGATGGAAGATCATACATAGAAGCAGGATCAGAAGGAGGAAGTAGCTCATTATAAGAATCAGAAGAAGTTATAAACTCAGAATCACATGGCAAGAAAAATGGCATGGAAGTATAATTCTGAGTAGGAGAGGAAGAAGTAAAGAACTTACCTTTAGAATCAGAAAAGGGAAATGTGGATTCATGAAAAACCACATTTCTCGTAGTGTACACACGCCCTGATGCTGCAAGACATTTATATCCATGAAATTTGGAGCAATAGCCTAGAAAAACACATGGCTCATATCTGAAAGACAATTTGTGTTTCTGAAAAGGACGTATGTGAGGAAAGCACAAGCATCCAAAAACACGAAGAAAAGAATAGTCAGGTGACAATCCAAAGAGTTTTTCATGTGGAGAAACCTTGGACAAAGCAGATGAAGGTAACCTGTTGATCAAAAACACTGAAGTAAAAAAGGCACCAGACCAGTAATGTAATGGTACCGAGGCTTGAGCTAGAAGAGTTAATCCTAACTCAACAATATGTTTATGCTTCCTCTCAACTATGTCATTCTATTCAGAAGAGTAAGGCCAAGTAACACGATGATTTATACCAAACTGAGATAGATATGTGGATAAAAACTGAAACTCACCTCCCCCATCAGACTGGACTGCCTTAACCTTGTATCTCAGTTGTTTCTCAGCTAACCTGTGAAACTCAACAAATAACTGAGCTGCATCACTTTTTTTCTGCATAAAATATATCCAAGTGTACCTACTATATGCATCTACGATACTAAGATAATAATGATGACCATTAGAAGAACATGCAGCACGACCCCACACATCAATTTGAACTAATTCAAGGGGATGAGAATAGACAGTAGGAGAAGCATGATACAGCTGTTTTTTGCTTTTGCCAACTGCACAAGCTATACACTGATTAATGTTATGAGGTGTTCGAAGATTATGAATTCGCAAAAAAATTTGAAGAATCTTATTACACGGATGACCAAGTCTCATGTGCCAAGTTGATGATGAGTCTTTAGAATTTAGCTTAGAAACAAAACACAAAAACTCACCATCATCAATAGCATCAGGTGGAGCAATATGCATATTACCTGGTACATCTTCAGACTGACTGCGAAGAGGATTTGAAAAAATAGCTGAATCATGCATATCTAAACAATCAATGTCTTCTGATTTTATTATGGAATCTGTGACAAAAGAATGCGGTGACAAACAAGAAATAGATGTTTTATTATGAGAATTATTACTAGTTATCGATGAATTACAACACTCAAGACAACTGTTGACAACCTTATTCCTAGACTCAGACCTGTAGGTATCACTAGAATGAATTACAGGCTTATTACTACTTAATTTTGTCATATCAAGCTTATACAACACAGAGCATTCATATCCTTGGAGCAGCACTGAATGATTAGAAGCATCACGAACCACACAGTGATTTGCATGAAATTCAAAGTAGACATGATTATCCTTTGCGAACTGAGACACAGAAAGCAGAGTTTTAGTCACATTTGGAGTATAAAGCATATTCTGTAATCTCAATATTCTAGAATCAGTTGGAATTAACGTTGAGCCTATTGCATAAATATTCAAAGAAGATCCATTACCAACCATTACTTTACCTTGCCCAGTATATGGTACGCATGTATGCTTTCCGACATGAGATGCATTAGTCAGATGATTTGTGGCACCTGAATCTGGAAACCAGCTTGTATCTGCTTGAACTATCGGAGCAACAGAGGCAATGTTTGCTTGAGGAGATGAGAAAGGATTGAATTGCATCTGACCCGAAGGAGAGTACATATATGGATGAAACTGATTCGGTGCTTGAAAGGGCTGATTCGGTGATTGGAATGGCTGGTTTGGTGCTTGAAACTGATTTGGTGCATGAAAGGGCTGATTCGGTGCTTGATACGGATTCGGTGCTTGAAACAGATTTGGTGCTTGAAATGGCTGATTTGGTGCTTGAAACTGCTGAAACTGATTTGGTGCTTGAAACTGTTGTGGTGGTTGTGGTAGATTAGATCCTGCTGAGGCATCTTCCCATTGAACAGAACACAGATTGACACTTGCAGAATTCGCATTGTATGGATTAGTAACACCTGTAAAATTTACATTGAACCTCTGGTAACACCTGTGAACCAAATGACAAAACTTACCACACAATTGGAATTGTGGTTTGTTGTGTCCATAACCTCTGCCACGACCTCTACCACGACCATATTGGGGAGATTGTTGATGTTGAACAACAGTGGAATTGACAAAGGATTGATTCGGACCTTCATTGACAGGTGTTGGTAAAATTCCATCAGATGATCCGCCTCGATTATTAGTCTTAGACATACCTGACTCCATCTCATCCTTCTTTCCATGAGAACCTCGATTTATAGCCATATGAGCAGACAGATCAGAATCAAACAACAAATCACTTTGCCTAGCTTCTGCATCTAACAGGACCGAACTCACCGAGGCAATATCATAAGGATTACGACTTGCATGAATAACCGAAACTATACTGTCATACTGTCCTTTTACTCCATTAAGAATGATTTATATTTGTTGCATTTCTTCAATTGGATAACCACAAGAGGCTAAGCTATCACAGGCAGTTTGAATTGTTGTCAAGTAATCACGCATTGATTGATTAGGTAGTTTACGAACCTTCAGCCGATCATACAAATGCATGATCCTTGTTGTTGATGATGCAGAAAAATCTCTGTGAAGCTTCTGCCATATTGATGCAGCGGTCATGCATCCTATGAGACCTCTGCTGACTTGCGACGGCACTGAGGCGAGCAACCAGGAAGCTAGTGAACTATCCTTTTGAACATACTTTTGGTATTCTGGATTCGGTTCATCATCTCCATCTGGTCCAAGAATTCGAGCTGGAATTGTGACATTGCCGTAGAGATGACTTTCCAGATTGTATCCACTTACAGATAGCAACACTTGTTGTCGCCATGATTGGAAATTCTCCTCGCCAATCAGCTGTGAGACTTTCTTGTTGAAGAATGCAGCATAAATTTCTTCCATGGAGTCGAAGATATTGATCACTTCAATCGATCAGCAGACACCGTAATTGCGTTTGAACCGACTTGAGCAGAATCGTTATTGCTCTGATACCATGTTAGGAACTTAAACATAAACAGAAAAATCAACGAAAGAAGATGAACAATGCTTACTTGCAGCCGACGGCACTAATCCATTCATTCAAACTTAAAATCCATATGTTACAACCTGCGGCTATATGTAGGGTTTGTAGGGTTTAGATAAGTCTTGAGATATTACAATCTAGTCCTTACTTACTAATTCTAGAATATTGCAGAATAATCCCTAAACACTCATATGTAATTATACACATATCCTAACAAATGTCCTATGGAAGCTTCACACAAAACCCAAAAACACGATCGGGGAAACACCATTCAGACTCGTCTATCGCTCTGAAGCGGTCGCCCCAACAGAAATAGAAGTCACATCCCACAGGGTCAGGAACTTAAAGGCGACGACAAATAATGAACAAAGGTGCCTTGAACTAGACTTGGTTGATGAGAAGAGATGGGCGTCCAAATAAACGTAAGTCAAAATTCATATCGCCACCGCGCGGTACTACAATCAGCAAGTATCGTCTCGCAAATATTTTTTAGGGGGATGTGTGGAGAATGAACGAAGTTGTGCCTCAAGACAAGATGAATAAACACTCTCCGAATTGGGAAGGGCCTTAGAAATTCGTCACCATTCCCCATCTAAATGCGTATGTTTTTAGAAGATGAAGAAGGAACGATGTTGAAATATTAAAAAAATTGAAAAAATTGAAAAAATTGAAAAAATTGAAAAAATTTCACACATAAAGGCATCGCGCAATTCGTTCTATATTTCGAAAAGCTAAAAAATGAATATATATTATACTTCTATCCCAAGGCGTTATCATTTCTAATTATGACTTAATGGTGAAAGTTAAGTCTGAACATAGTAAAAGGACGAGAAAGTTAACTTAAAGTTATCCCTTTTTCATAGGCACAAAAAATAACTACATCATTACTTAAGGTGGTGAATCAACTTGTATGTGTCGCATTGACATAAGGTTTGAAGATTGTAGTCCTATTTCATAACAAAGGTGAGTAAACATGCGCCACCTTTTTTTTTTGTCAATTTGCTCCGCTTTATTGAAATACTAGAAATAAAATCAGATGGTCATGAAGGTTCATTATTACAATAGATTCCTAAAATATTCCTAAGTTAGGGTGGGGGTTCAGTGAGCCAATTATCAATACATATACCCAATCTAACTTGTTTGGCTATCCAATTTGCACTTTCATTTGCTGAACGCGGGATTGCCTTCCACTTGACGTTGTTGATCTGACCTGCAAGTGTGTTGATATTATCTCATACCACTTCTAGTCTTTAGTGTACGATTTTCCTTTGATCTGATCAATCACAACTTTTTAGTCCGATTCTACTTCAATTTTCTGACATACTTTCTCTATTGCCAATTTAACTCCTTCCAGAATTGCATGTGCTTCGAGGCCTTAGACAATGTCGTTGTGTATCCTTCAGTTTAGCCCACCCAAGACCTATACGAAATTGTTTTTTGCCACCACTTCGATGCCTTCATGCCTCGTTTGTTTCTACCATGATACGTCATAGTTTAGTTTAATCGCTTCCCCTTCCAGAGTTTTCCATCTCGTACTTTGTTATTCTCTCAGTTCTACGCTCCCTGTCAGTTCGTCCCATTGTTGTTCCTCTAGTGCCCCCTTGATTTCAATCACTTTTTCCACCATGTTTGGCATCTTCCATTCAAACGTTGCCTTGCACCGAGTTTTTCATATGCGTCGACAAGTAAGCAAACAAACACTCATCCAATCTTCTCGTGCTCTCCCCGTTGCGCTACCTTCTACCATTTTGTAGGTGATCCACTGGTTGATGGTATTGGTTTGATTGTCTCCTTTCCAGACGCCCAAGATGTCGATGCATGAAAGTTTATTGGTTTGATTGAGAATTTTTGCATCCATAATCGTAAGGAGCGCGACATTGAAAGTTTATAGCTCTCGGAACCTTAAGCCTCCCACACATTTCGACCTCGCTAGATTTTCCCATCTTTGCGAGTGGATTTTTCCCCCCTCAAATGTCTCTCCCCACCAGAATTGTGCTATCATCGCATTTACCTCTGAGGAGTTTGTTTTGAGGACCTTGAACAAACTCGTCACAAAGGAGGGTTTGTTGTGGTTACCGCCTTTATGAGGAACTCCTTTCCTGCTTGGTTTAGGATTTTAGACCTCCATCCTTTTATCTTGTCACGTATCCTCTTTTTGATGTAGATCAATGCTTCCTACTTTGAACGACCTCACACTGATGGAACTCCTAGGTATTTTCCCGGGTCATGTACTCTTCGGATTTGCAGCTCCTCCTCCACTGCCTTGTAGCTGCCCTCGGGCGCACCTTTGGTGAACACGACGAGATTCGATTTCACGTTATTGATTTGTTGTCCTGACGCCATGCAGTACTTTGTGATTATTGCCTTCAGTTCTCGGGCCTTCTCCAATGTTCCTTTTAGAAAAAGGAGTGAATCATCTGCAAAAAAAAAAATAGGTGGTGAAGTTATGGGCATCCTCTTCTCAGTGTTAGGCCACACAATCTCCTCATCTTGATGGCCTCTTCTATTTGTCGTGACAAAACATCCTCAAGAAGTATAAATAGGTACGGGGAAAGTGGTTCTTCTTGCTGAAGTCATCTTCTTGGTCGAATTGTTCTTGTTCTTTGCCCATTAATGAGAACTCGATATGACGTATTTGTTACATACTGCCACATCAATCTGATCCACCTTTCTCCAATCCCTCTTCTCTCAAGGATCTGCATGAGGAAATCCCATTCAACCCAATCATAAGCCTTTTCATGTCCAAATTCAGGGCACATTCCACTTTCCTTGCACCTGTCTCTGCTTTCAAGTGATGAAATACTTCATGAGCTATTATTAAGATATTGTCATGTATTGCACATCCTACCACAAACACACTTTTATAGGAGGTGATAAGATCCGATAAATAGGGTTTTAACCTATTCACTCGTGATACAATTTTATAAATGAAATTGCATAAGCTAATTGGGATAAAGTCACCCCTTCTTGTTGGGCCTGGGATTTTAGGAATAAGTGTTATATCAATTTGATTTATAGTGATTGAAAAGCACCTGACCTAAGAAAGGATTTGATTGTTATGATTACATGTGGACCTACGGTTTGGAATACTGAATTGAAGTGATTGCAAATCTCCTCCTCGTTTCCTCTTCTCGTAGATATCCACTCCCGCCGATTTTTCTGGATTATTGTTATACAATTCATTCTCTTCTAGCATTGGTCGTGAGGTGAAAGAAAGTCGAGTTTCGGTCTCCTTTCCTCAAACATATTACTCTTCATCGTTGCTTTCAGTATAGTTCCTCCTAATTGTGTAAAATCTTTATCCGTTCTTTGATTTCAGACTCCTCCACTTGGTCCTTTTGGTTCGGTCGGTTCTGCATTAGAACTCAGAGTTTTGCTTTTGCTTTCCTTAACTCAACTTGGTTGTTTCCAAAGTGTTCCTTATTCCACCAACAAGACTCCTACGATAATTCTCCAGTTTTGAGCATATGTTTGGGGCCTCTCTTTGTTCCCTATCAGTCCATGCATTTTGTATGACCTCTTTGCATTCCCCATTCTCCAACCACATTTCTTCGAAGAGTAAGTTTTTTTGTCTCCTTCGTCCTCCGTCTGCTATGTGTAAATGTGTGGTCTGATCCTATTGTTAGGTCATTGGTTAACTGAAATTTCGGGTTTGGGGTTGCCCACGCTGAGTTTATAAGGTCCTAGTTTATTCCCTCGCAAACCCTCTCAGTAGCTCTTCGGTTTTTTGACCACGTGAACCTCAAGCCTTTTGTCACCAAATCTTCCATTCGAGTGTCCTCTATTATAGCATTAAATTCGTCCATTTGGCATTGAGATTTTTGCCGAACTCCGACCTTCTCATGTTGATGGCTTATTTTTTTGAAATCTCCCATACATACCTATGGGGCCCTACGTCCCCTTCCAATATCCTTAAGTTCATCCCAGTTATGTTTTCGACGTTGAGGATCCGCATTCGCATACACCCAAGTGATCATCGTTGGGTTCAGTTGGCTTCCAATTTTGACTTCATAATCTATGAAGTTGTGGGTTTCTACTTTTACACCTACATTGACATCATCTCTCCACCATAGCGCTAATCCTCCTGATATACCCCTCGGGGTGCATAGTATGCTCTTTCCATCCCTACTTGCTATCGGATCCTTTTGCATAATGCGTCCCCATTTTTTGAATCCATTAGGAATATTATCTTCAGCTGATACATGCTGTTGAGGTGTTTAAAGTATCGAATTGTCAGGGAAGACCCCAAACACTTACAATTCCAACAAATTCTACTCATTGACCCCGTGCGGCTGTTTCTGGACATCCACCACACCCCGTATTGTTGTTCTCATTTCTTGTATCCTTTGTTTGTTGTATGTCCTTTGATATGCTTCTCACTTACCTTTCGGTTTTAGGCCTTTGAGACTTTCTTTGTGGCCTCTCCTTCGTTTTATTATCCTTATGTAAACCGCCCTTCTTGCTCGGTTTCTGACTTGTGAAATTCAGCTTCATTCTCTTCCCCTCACCACGTTCTTCCACTTCCTCCTCGAGCTTTCATTTCAAAGAGATCCTTATGAGTATTAGACTAAGATCGGTTATTTGAAGGATCAGTTCTGGCTTGACTATTCAGGGAGGTGACTCAAGTTGTTCTATGGTGAGTGTTCGAGGTTGGTTGTTGTGGATAGGGGTGGTTGTCTCATTGGTTGTTTGGTCTATGGGAGTATTTTGGAGTACGCTCACGGTTTGGAAGTGGGTGGTCCAGTTCGGTAGTGAGGCTTCTGGGTGAGGAAATTGATTACTCTTCCACTGGCTTGTGGCTTGGCACCTAGGGTTTTGGATAAGGGTTTATTATATGGTCGTTGAGAAGTTCATGATCGGGTTTTCTTCAATGGTACTGGGAGTTTGGTCCAAGGTGTCATTCTTCCTCTCCTCATTTCCTTGGTGTTGCACGTTCTTATTCCTATCCTGGGTCTAGGGTGTTCCTTCTTCAACGATGGTCTACATGGGGATATTCTCGATCGACATTCTACTATTGTTCGGTTCAGCCATCTTATCGTCACTGACGTGATCTTGGGGCCTTTCCAGCCCTCCTTATTTTCGGATTGTTTCACTTCCTCCCCTTTCTCTTTCTAGTATGTTGTGATGCCCCATCTGCTATGCTTCATTCATAATCTTGAACCGTGACTTTCTCCGAGGGTGGCCTTTTGGTGGTGATCCATTTCCCTTTCCGACTTTGACTCCCCATGCATGGTTTGCCTCGGTCTTCTACCATTCAACTAGGGGCAATACATTGGATGCCCTGGCTTCTCTTCCAACATTTGGAATTCTCCCTTCCGTGGTGTGTCCAAGCATGTCGCATCTGTAGCAAATGTCTGATAACCTCTCATACTTGATTGATGCCCAGTTTTCTTTCCCTTCTGAATTTGTCCACCAAAAACTGGCCAACAAAGGTTGGCTTGCATCAACTTCCCAATTTTCACTGCATACGCTTTATTGAATTTTTCTAGCCCTAGGACGTGGATTTGGACCCGAAACTGGATCATCCGGAATTCAACTATTGTCAATCCAACACTCGGTGCCCACTTCTTCATGCCCTGACAATGTCCTTGGACCAACCATGGGTACATATTGAATATCTGCTTCTATGTATCTTAATCATCAAACTCAAACATTATCACCTTGTCCGCCGCTTCCTTGATTTGTACTTTCCCAAACCCTTCCCATGTTTTCTTCAACACAATGATTATCGTCGCAGCTTTAATCCGCTTCCGTTCAATTATCGCCCCCACATATCGGTCATTCCATGCTGAGCTAGGGTTCATTTCCAGGTCTATCTTAGTTTTCCCGAGTGTCTTCTATTCGTTGGGGTTGACGTCGCTCATTTTCTAGTGGCCTAAATATCCTCACAGCTATATGGTCCCCTACAGGCACATGTGAAATAGTAATTAGTTTTTCTCACATATACAGAAATTCATAGAGATCAGGGTTTTCATGCAGATTCTCCGCACGATCTCGCGTCGGGGCTTATCTCCGTTTCAGTCCGGTCTTTCCTCAAGTAGATCATGCGCAGCCGTTCAAACCACTAAAATACTTATCCAAAAACAACGCTAAGTAAAACAACACAGAATGATAAATGAAATTTAAATCTATAAAAGTGTAGCAAGGACTACATATCTACCTTCACTACCTTTGTCTCCCTCGCGTGGAACACCAAGAAGTCCTTCTTGGAAGGAAGTTGGTCAAGGGGAAAGTTGACGCCGACCTTGAGAATGTCATTAGACATCCTTTTGAACATTGTGCGTAGAGACTTCCAGAGCGTGGAGGGGACTTCAAACTCGACACTTCGCTGAAACTTATCCACTACCTTATTGGCACTCTCCTCGAGCCTCTTCAAGAGCTCTACATAGAGGAACGATGTATCTTCCTCAACCTTAGTGTCTTTCTCTTCCAAAACCACCATTTTGCCCCTCAAAAGGGACAACTGCCTTTAAAGGTCTTCAACCTCCTCAGACAGGGCAGTCACCTTTGCATGTTCCTCTATATGGTCATGAGCGAGCTGTTCCTTTTGAGTGACCTGAGCCTCGAACTCAGCACGAGAATCCCTCTTAATAGTAATGTGACACTCGATGCACTCTAGCTCATTCTCAAGCGTCTGCACCTTTATGCGTTGGGCCCCATTTGCTACCTTTTCCTCAGTGAGACCTATTATGGTGACACTCACCTTCAGCTAGAGGAGATCGTCTGAAAATATATGTGTCGGCAACTCCCAAAAACTGAGGGATAAATCAAAAGTGAGACGCGAAGTAAATACGTGAGAGAACAAGGATAGTCCTCCCCTCACAAGACCCTCCCGGGCGCCCTCTTCCAGTGTCAGTACTGTATTGTCAGGGCAGGCACCGGCGAGCCGATAGAGCCCCAGGATCGGGTTCATCAAGCAAGAAAACTTCCCTTCATGTTGTTCACACCATGTTTGAAGGAGGATTTGGCCTCTGAGCAGGAGTCTGCGTCTATCGTCCCAAAGGAGTAGGTGCTGCGGGTATTGCTCCAATGTGCGCAGGGGTGGAATCGGATGCCTTGGAAGTTATTGTATCAACGCAAAACTCGGTGTAAGTCCACATAATACCAATGTGAGCCAAGACGAGGGGACCTTACTTTTAAGTAAGAAGATGATTCAACCTCCTACAAAGGAGCATGTCTAAAGCGTATGTAGAGAAAGGCACCACACCTTTGAAGGTGGCGACAACTTCGTTAGTGTTGGGGCTAACAATATCAAGCAACGTGGTGAGAGGATCGAGGATATCCTCCACCCAAACTATCTTCCTCTCTTTCTTTGAAGAATAGTATCGCCTTTTTGTATTCTTAGAACCCTTAAAGACGAAGCTGGAGCTCTATTCCTTTTTCTGCGTATCCGGAATATGAGCGGAAACATAAGTAATGCGTGCAAAAGTTCTTTCTACACGCAAAAACAATTATTACCCAAGTAGGCAAGGAGAGGGAAGGGCGACACTTTCGCCAGAGAGATACTGGTTGCTTGCATAAGCTACTTAGTGGTATCCTTGGATATGTAGCTGGTGTTGCCTTACTTGTGTCCAAATGAATGAGGCTTAAAACTTTCATTTCGAAGGAGGATAACTCCTCGAAAAAAGGAAGTTGATCCCGAATCGTCTTGGTCACCCCTAGGCACCAAGACACATAGCCCTTAAAGAACAATTATCTATTTTTCCAATTGGAATTTAGGGTCAAAAATCCATTGACCAAGGGATGCGAAGAGTCTCGTGACTAAATTTTAAAAGCAGGGTATCGATTGGTAAAAAGAAAAACAATGAGCTATAATGCTGGAGGAAAGAGGGGAAAGGCGATCGAAAAAGTTCAAAACTTTCGAAAAATCTAGAGAGAAGGCAAAGAATTTCTAGAAAGAGAGAAGCCAATATAGGAAAATGAAGGGGAAAAGGAAATTTATATAGGGCGTATAGGGGACCCAAAACAGTCTCGTAAGGTAGACCTAGAGGGAGGAAATTTCGAGAATACCCTTCGAGAACCTCAACGGTTCTTTGAAATTCAAAAAGGTTCTAGAAAATCCCGTCAACCTTTTCGAAATTCAAAATTCAAAAGTGCAATCATTGGGTGTTAGTGTTGACTCGTAATCATGAGCATAAGGATAAAGGAAAAGCAAAATTTGACTAACACTCAGCTTAAATGCACCCTAGAAAAGTGATGTTTGGTTCATCATGCCTTCCTAAAGGTAATAGAGCATACTTGAATGGAGCGTTACCCAATTCAGGAACGCCTCACCAATGACGACACATAAACCAAGAGCGAACGATGTTCACTCTAGGTGTAGGGGTAGATGATAGGAATCGGATCTCGGAACTCGCGTGTTACTACATCACCTCGAGGGCCACTTGATCCGACTATTCTAAGGGTGACGCATTGGAGGAACAAACCCAAGACGTCCCTAGAACTACCCGTTGAAGCAGCGCCCAAAGGGTCACGCCACTCGCCTAAAGCCTTAAGACCCATGCCCAACACTCATCGCTCTTGACACCAGACCGGGGACAGGGAAGTACAATGATACATGGCATGTTAGAAGGCTAATCAGTAATATGACCGACAATACGGTGCCCCTATTGCCTATTACGACCTGACAAGTGACAGGTCTAACAAAAAAGAACTTTGCCATAAGGCACCCTGGCATGACGGCTAATTAGTATATCTCTAACCCTAGTTGACTCGCCTAAGACAAATCAACCTAACTAGGGTAAGGACTTGACCTGACTCAGGTATGAGGTAAAACCTTATAAGTACTCCCTCACTTACCTCTTTACATACATTCAATTATGAGCATTCAGCAACATTTATTCTCAAAATCAACGAAACTTCACTGACTTGATCGGTCGATGAGAAACAACAGGAACACCCCAGACTTTCCTTCTATCACCCAGTGATGTCTCTCTCTCATCGAATCTCACCTTGTAACGCATGTGGCAATGGTATGAGCAGCTGTTCCACTTCCAGCTTCCAAGTTCTTCACTTCAAGCCGTTCCGCACCTCCGACCATAATGAGCACCGAAGTGAAGAACCGAAGCACTGAACTGAAGAATGAAGTGGAACGACTGCGGCATGAAATGAAATGGGCACAACAACTGAATAAGAATTAAGCCTAAGTCTTAAACCGAAGAGAACCAGTTGAAATTGTTGTGATTAAACGGAAGAAAACTGGTCGGTTTAATAAAACAAATACCAAAAAAAAAAAATGGAAACTGACCAACTTTTCAAAAGCCGACAAATTTACACCGGTTTAACCGAGTTTACCATGTATTTCGGTCTATTAATTGAACCAACCCGAATATGGGTCCGATTTTCGAACGGACCGGCGATCCGATTGTCGTAACACTATCTAGGATAGAGAAATAATCATTTTTCAAAGAATTTTCTAGATTAGCGAAAGCAGTTGGGCAATTCATGAAATTTTATTATGATGACATGTTTCGAGTCCTGCAATGATGTGGACAAAAAGCTCATCATCTACTTTTTCACGTCACCTATTTGTTTCTTGGCTGCTCTGACATGACAGACATGACACTTTTATTTTTTTCTGATTATCTTTCTCACGAATATCTCCTAGTATGTATTAGAATATATATTCCCATTCCTCTCCCAATAATATCTCCCACTCTCTCTCTAGACAGCAGGCAAGAACCCATTCATTCTCTCGTCCATCTGTCGTCCTATTCGATTCTCTACTCAGATAAGACGCAGCAAGTATCTAATTTGTATGTATGTACTGTATATAGAGATATTTAATCGAAGCCAACAACTGCTCATTATATATAGTTTCTAATATTATTGCTGCGGCGCCCCAAACATGAGAGATATGGACAACTCTCCCAACAATGAGATCAAGCTCTTCGGCACTACCATAACTATACACGACAGAAAGCAGCAGAAACACACCCACACATCCGACAACGACACGACTCAACAGACCGGAGAGATGAAGAGACCGGACAAGATCATTCCTTGCCCTAGGTGCAAAAGCATGGACACAAAGTTCTGCTACTTCAACAACTACAACGTCAACCAGCCAAGACATTTCTGCAAGGGCTGCCAGCGATATTGGACCGCCGGTGGATCCATACGCAACGTCCCTGTCGGAGCCGGAAGAAGGAAACACAAGACTATTCCCAGCGGCACAGGCTTCTCGGACATTAGTTGCGGCCTCTACGACGCCAACCCCAGCGCCGTGCAACACTACTTTAATCTTCAAGGTGCGGTAGGATGGAAAACAGCCGGCACCTCGTGACGGATAGTGGATTCCAAAAGATAATTCCGGCAATGAAGCGGCGGAGGAATGGGGAAGTGGATAGCTAATTGACTGTATCATCATCTGAATTTTCTTACTTTTTATTCTGTGTTTTATGTTATTTAAAGTTTCAACAATTTGGTTACGATTTTCAAAGATTTATGTAGGAATATTAAAACAAGGTGAAGGTGCATTGTACAATCTGGCACTACTTTAATTAATTAATCAGATTACTAGTCTTCTGTAAAGTCATTGATTCAGATGCATATGGAATGGTAGATGGTATCGGTTTGTTTCTTCGGAAATGGTTCAACACATTACCTCGGAAATGCTGGGTGCCTTTTTGCGAGAGAAGTTGAAGAAGATGAGAAGAAGTTGGAAAGTCACCGAAGGAGAAGGAAAAGATTGAATCTAACATAAGGAAATGGGGGGAAACTGGTTAAGCGGGTGTGAAGAAAGGTGGCGTGAGGGGCATAAAAGTAATTTCGTATGTCGTAAAATAAACTAACACCTATTATGTGACTTGCACTTGCGAATTATACAGAAAATGTTAACGGTTGACTAACACAGTAACCAATTAGTCACTTGCTGGACCATGTGTAACCATTCAGTCAGGCGAAAACACATGTTTAACCAACTAATCATATTACTCAAACATGTGTAACAGTTTAAGTAATTAACCCTATTATCTATCTAGTTTAAAGGCGAGGTTTTTTTCTCATAGGGTTTGTGAGAGAGTTTCCCACCGTGTCCATCGTCGCCCCCTTCTCCGGTGGCGTGAGCTTTTCGAAAAATATATACAACCTATATATAGAGCGGCGCACGACGGTACCTACAGATAGAAGAGTAGGTCAGTGGATATAGATAGAAGGCTGCATGAAGATGCCCAATTCATACGTAAAAACCCTAGTCGTATCAGACACAGAAGTGGTGAGAGATAGCTACGGGAGAGGACTGAGACGATGCCATCCAGCCTGGGCTAGACACCCGCCCTATCTGCAACAAGGGTTATCGTGCTCGGTTGCAGAAGTGTACCCGAAGGAGCCAAAATATGGTTGCACATCCGCGTACTGGTGCAGTCCTATCGGCAGTCGTCCATTCGCATCAACCCGGGTTGTAAGTCAGTTTTATGTGAGATTGTGTTACCCTTTTTTGTTTTACTTGTGCATACAGGAAGACACGATCTTCGTGAGGACTTTGGGTGGCAAAGCCATTCTGGTTCCAGAAGAAAGATGACAACTCGGAAAACCAGTGTTGATCTGGACTCGGACCCAAGGGAGGATGGGATTGACCGATATATGGGATTGAACATAACACAAAAGCAAGTGAAAAATGTAGCAATCATCAATGTCCTACAAAAGGCTTGGGAAGGTTTCAATGCAGTTAAATTTATGGGAGCATTAGACAGACTAGTGATATTTGCGTTTGCCGGAGTGGAGACCTGAAAATGCATAGTTGATATATCCTCATGGTCAGTCCAAGGACATTGCTTAAGGATTCAAAAATCGGCACCGAGCATAGGACTGGCAAATGTCACTTCATTATGGTTCAATTCAGGGTCCAGATTCATGACCTAGGGTTGGAGATGTTCAACAATGGGAATGCAAAGAACATTGGTTATAAGATTGGGAAGTTTATCAAAACAGAGAAGCACACTGAAAAGACTTTCCACTCTATCTAAAAAATGAAGGTTGAGGTTACTCAATCTCTTCTGGTTGGTTTTTGGCAGAATAACTCAAAAGGGAAATAAAGTTGGGCATCAGTAAATTATGAAAGGTTGCCGGACTTCTGTTATGGATGCGCATAACTTAGGCAGACAACTTAAGGATGTAAGGAAGAGGTCCAAATGTCGGAGGAGAAACCGGTATACCTAATGTATGGCCTCTGGATGAATGGAAAAAGACCGAGAAGTTTGGGACAAGAAGGATCGAAGGATAGAGGACCATCTTAGAAAATCCCCACATGGAAAAAGTCCTTCTTTGAAAAAATGAATGAGGTAAGAGCAATGAGAAAAAATAAGGAGAATATGAATGACAGAGGAAGTACCAGAAGGAAGTGAGATGGAACAGACATAAATCGGTCCAACCTGGTCGACCATAGGGAGATAGACCGAATGAATTATATAGTTTTGAGAGCAAGAGAATCGAAACTGATGTTATGCACGTGGATGAAATAGACTCGCTGCGCGTGAACCGAGTGTAGAATATGGAAGTCACTGTGTGTGATAAGAACTCAAGGCTGAAATAAACCCTCCCCTTACCATCTACAACCACTGAATTTAACCCGCTTTATGGTATGATCGACCACCATACAACATACTGTCATCCAAACCCTTTGCCTCAAGCTAGAAACCAATGTCGACCCCCACTTAACCCTCCATCATGAAATCCTCTTTCCTAACTCGACCGACCTTAGTCATAGACAAATAACCATCAAGAATCTACCCACAAATAAGCCCTTAGAAACCATCATCCTTCCTGCTAGGGACATCCCAAACCACCCAATCGCCATTGAAGAACCAAAAAAAACTCCAAGCCAAACCCCTAGCCCAGAGCCAACACTCCAAATAACTGGCCTTAGCCCAATTATTACCAGGATGTCTCTTAAAAGAAGGCGTGAGGAGGAAGAGGGCTGAAACTCAGGAAAAAGGACGAGTCTGAATATGAAACAAATAGAAAAAAATCTGGAGAGTAGTCATGTACGGGTGAGCAGGCCGAGAGGAAGGTCTCAGAATAAGGGGAATAGATCAAACACGGTAAGGAGTAAAAGAAATGATAAAAAGGAAGAAAAGGAAAATAAGGAAGGTGAAACACAAGTTGCTGAAATGAGTTGTTATGATTGTCCCGAAATAGCCACGCAGGGGCCATGAGTACAATCTGCTGGAATTGTCAGAGCCTAGGGTCTTCCATGACAATTCACTATCTGAAAGACCTCAACAAGGTGTATCAGCCGAAGATCAAATGCATTATGGAGGAATAACACTATGGTGTATCAACCGAAGATCAAGTGGGAGTGAATTGTTCATCCTACGTTAATCCGAGAGTTATTTCGGGAGGAATGACATTGTGGTGGAGGGATGATGTTCGAGTGACAATTAAGTCGGCCACCCATAACATTATCGACAGTGATGTGGAACTGAATGACCATCTGAACCCTTGCCTCATCACATGGGTGTATGCGGATGCGGATCCACGGAGAAGAAAACAAAATTGGGATGAGTTGCATGGCATCACAAGGGGCGAAGGGCGACATGGATATGTATTGGAGATTTTAATGCAATAAGCCAGAATCATGAAAAGGAAGCTAGAAGACAAAAATGTCAACGTTAGATTGATGAGTTCAGTGAGATGATAGAAAATATCAATATGGAAGATTTGGGTGTGAAGGGCTCCAGGCTAACGTAGTCTAATAACCGTCGAGGAGAGGAAAGGGTATCAGAAAGAGTTGATCGGGTCATTATCAATAAATCTTGGACTGCGATACATCTGGATATCCAATGCACAAGTGACATAGTAATTGGATCAGATCATACACCTCTTATCCTTCATCGTGAGCAAGTAGGGCAAAGAAGATGACACTACTTCCGGTTTGAAGAGATGTGTCTAGATAACGTCGAGTGCAAAGAAGTAATCAAAGAGGCCTGGACCGAATAGGATGGTGGGTAAACGCAAGTGGACATTGATGTGAGGTTGGAGAGATGTCGTAGGAGATTAACTCGGTGGAGGAGGGAGAATTTCGGGAACAATCAAGTTGAACTGAGAAAAACAACCCATCGTCTCCAGCGAGTGTCGAGTGGCCGACATAATCTGAATTGTCGAGAGGAGAAGGCAACTCAAAAAAAATTGTATTAAGGATCTCCACCATCGTGAAGATGTTTATTGGAGGCAATGGTCTAGAGTTAAATAACTCATGAAAGGGGACCGAAATTCAACTTTCTTGCACCTTACAACCAATGTAAGGAGAAGAAGCAACAGTATAACTAGAGTTCAGAATGATGGGGGAGAGTGAATCAACTTGTCCAGGGGAGTGAATAATGAGATTTGTGGGCAGTGTAAGCCGATCTTCAGGTTAGAAGGGGAGGAGATGAATGAAGGGGAGATTATGAGGGTCATTCTGACACAAATCATAGAGGAGATGAAGACTGACTTGAAAAGGGATGTATCAGAAGGAGAAATCAGGGTTGCGGTCTATTAGTTGGGAAGGGCAAGAGCTCCAGGTCCAGATAGTTTTTCGAGTCTATTCTACCAAAGGAATTGGCACACTGTTGGACCAGATGTAATCATGACAGTCAAATCCTTCCTCAGGTCAGGTGTCTTTCCATCCACTTTACATTATACAATATTACCTTTATCCCTAAAATTTCAAGCCCACTGAGAGGGAGTGATTTTAAACCCATAAGCCTTTGCAATTTCATATATAAAATTGTATCCAAGCTCTTGGTGGATAGGGTAAAACCCTATTTATCGGACCTTGTCACCCCCTATCAGAGCACTTTTGTGGCAGGTCGTGCAATCCATGAAAATATTCTTATTACTCACGAGGTGTTTCATCATTTGAAGAATCGAAGGGGAAGTGGTACAATTGAATGTGCTCTGAAGTTGGATATGCAAAAGGCGTATGAACGGGTCGAGTGGGGCTTCCCGTTTAAAAGCCTCGATAAGATAGGTTTTGGAGCGAAATGGATCGAATGAATGCATGAATGCACAACGAAGACATCATACTGAGTCTTGATCAATGGAAGAAGAACAAGCACCATTCGTCCTACAAGGGGACTGCGGAAAGGTGACCCCCTTTCACCGTATCTCTTCATCCTCTTGGCGGAAAGGTGACCCCCTTTCTAACTAACCCTTCTCCTACTACTGATATATCTCTAACTTCGTACTCGGATGCTGACTGGGGGTGATTATGTTGATCGTAGATCTATTTCAGGACACTATCTCTTACTCAATGGAAATCCTATAGTATGGAGCTCCAAGAAACATTCTGTTGTGTCCAGATCCAATGTCGAGGCTGAATTTCGAGCTGTTGCAAACGTAGTGTGTGAGATAATGTGGGTACAGTCCTTACTCAAAGAACTTGGCCTGCATACTCTCACTGCTCCTGTCATATGGACTGACAACATAAGTGCAGTTGCTCTATCAGAGAACCCTATTCAGCACTCCAAGATGAAACATGTGGAGATAGACTTGTTCTTTGTCCGGGAAAAAGTCAATTCAGGGGACATTATCGTTAATTTTATTCCAGCTTCTGAACAAACTGCTGATATTCTAACCAAACCATTAACTGAAAAACACTTTGTTCCTTGCAGGAAGAAACTCGGAGTGTTTTCTCTATAAGAAGTGGACGATCTCAGGGCCTCGTCCTTTTTCCTAGGTACTGCTGGCTCTGTCTAGAGCTTCGGGGTAGTCTGTAAGTATATCATGTACTCTCTCTGGCTGAGTTCCCTTTTATCAATCCCATCATTAGTGTAGTTCTTCGGGTATGTACTTGTTTCTCCATTGCGTCTTGGTTATTAGTTGCAGATTGACACCTCACACTCTAGGCACCTCTTTCTCATTTTACTGGTCTACTCATGTTCATCCTGGTATGCATGTGTTTTTAACTGATCGTGTTCTGCAAAACAGCTAGGTTCTCGAGTCATATGTCATTCTTCTTATCTTCGATCCTTTGTTTTCTCTTATGTGCATCTGCTCAGCCTTACCATTGTTTCTTCTCTGTTAGCTCGGATCTCTGCTGGAATAGGGCAGGATTTGATTCCAAAAACAGGGTGATACTGCAAGAAAACGACAAGATACTTCCGGTATTCACCCTTGAGGAAGAAAAGATCAAGGCTCAAACCTTGCAATCATGCTGGTAAGATAGGAACCCAAACTCCTCTGTCAGCAAAATCATGCTAACAAAGGCAGTTAAATATAATAATTCTGTTCTATCAAAAAATAATGAATGAAAAATGAAATCCATAACAGTAAAGAAAATTCATTAGTATGGTTGTGGTTGATGCATTGGGAAAATATGAAGGACCATGTATAGGGAGATTTATACATGTGTTCATGTTATCTTCTGGTGTTGCAGGCTGATGGTTACTCATATGCCTTATCAAGATGTCATTAGTAGAACAATTTTATGGGTATGGGTGTGTTCTATGACTCGTGAGTAGTTAGTGCTGCAATTATCTCCAATTATGTCATGCAAGTGAAATCGATCTTCTACCTAGAACCTCCTAATGCGTGTGCAGTTAAGATAAGGGGTTCTTCAGTCTGTTGGTCAAGATAATGCTTTCGGACTACACTGGTAGGTGTTAGTATCAATGAAGAAATCAAGAAGTCTGGATGGAGTAAGAAAGTCACTCAAATCCCGCAAGATCAAGATCAAGTATGGGAAATGATAGGATATAAGTGTGTCACACACTTGAGTTTAGGGGTCATCTTGCAATTATCCATTTTCTTGTATCACGGCTAGTTTCTATAAGTAAGAAGACTATAGTGTGTAGAACATTTCAAGAATTAGTGTAAGAATCCTTTTATCTGTATTCTTCTTTGTCTTTCTTGTTCTTCCATGTTCTTCGTTTCTTCCTCTTCAATCCATCTTCAATCTGAGATTGTTATCACCACCAGAGCCCATTTCAGTTTCTGTTGAGTTCATCTGATCATTCCGCGATAAAGCCTTCGTACCCCCTTCCCTTACTAGTGGTTGAACGTCTTAGTCGCCCCCGTTGTGTGGTTTTCCCGCGACCCCTCCGTCCACTATCCCCGTCTCCAGTTGGTTCTAACCCGACCCTTAGCTTTTTCATGACCTCTCTCTATTAACCACCATCCTGTATGATGTGGTTGTTAGGCATGCTCTGACCCATCCTATCCACTTCTCCTCAAAACCCATTCTCTGTAGATTCTTTTGTAGGAAATCCCACTCTACTTTATTATACGCCTTTTGCATGTCAATCTTTAAGGCACATTCTATTTTGTTCCCCCTCTGTTAGTGTTGAGATAGTGAAAAGTCTCGTACGCCACCAATATGTTATCCTAGATTAACATGCCTGCTACAAAGGCACTCTGGAACGGAGTGATAAGATCTGTAAGATAAACCTTTAGTTTGTTCACCAAAATCTCAGCAATTATTTTATAGAGGAAATTGCAACAGCTTATAGGTCTAAACTCAGTTGCCTGGGTCGTGTTTGGTACTTTGGGGATCAACACAATATCAATTTGGTTAAGGTGATATGGGAGGTTACCTGTTCTGAATAAAGTTTTTACCGCGGTGATGACATCTGGGCTCACGGTATGCCATTTCCGTTGATAAAACAGACCTGGAAACGAATCAGGGCCTAGGGCTCGAGATTCTCCAAGCTGGAAGGTTGCCGACCGAATTTCTTGTTCTGAGATATCCCATGTTAGTTGTGCATTCATGTCGGGTGTTATTTGGTGTGGTAGACCTGCGAGTACATCCTCTCCCTCATCTGTAGTTTTGGCTTTGAACATTTCCCAAAGTATTCCCATAGTTCTAGTGTTATCTCCTTCTCGTTCGTCAACCATTCCCCATTTCGGGTTTTCAGGCGGCATATATTGTTCCTCCTCCTTCTAGATGTCGTTGACTCCAATAGATTTCTTCCCTCGTCCATAAGTCTCGTATTTTCCCTTTTAACCGTTTTTCTTCTTCAATTGCGCTCTGATCCATCCACCCTTTCATGTGGTGTCGGAGTTCCTCTCTTGTTTTGGCAATCTCCTTTATGGTGTGACTGAAATATGCCTTACTCCAATTGGTTAGTTTCCTTCGGCACCTCTTTAGCTGCGCGCATACCCCGTTTATGGATTCATTCGGTCTTGTTTGTCCCCATGGTTGTTCGATTATCTCCTTACACATTGGTGTTTCCATCCACATGGCCTCAAATTTGAACCTTCTTCCACTCCTTCTCTTCGGCCTCTCCATTTCTAGGACAATTGGTGAGTGATCTGATCCTATCGGTATTTCATTGATGCATTGGCAGCTAGGGTATCTCACGGTCCATTCTTCATTGATCAAAACACGGCCAAGCCGCTCGCTTATTCTTTCCTCCCCGCTTCTATTGTTGCTCCATGTGTGGGTTGGGCCCTTAGCTCCCATATTCTCCAAGTTTAAGTCCTCGATCAGTTTTTTGAACTCGTCCATTTGTCTTTGTGATTTCCTTCTCCCTCTTTCATTTTCGTGTGGGTGGCATATGGTATTGAAATCTCTTAAAACTGTCAATCTCTCCCGTCGTCCCCTTCCAATGTCACGCAAGACATTCCAGTTTCGTGATCTCTTTTCAGCGTCTGTATCTGCATAAACCCATGTAATGTACATATGTTCACCTCCTTGTCTGATCGTCACCCCACAATCGACAAAATTTGCATCACTATATATGACTTGGACTTGTGTCTCGGCCTTCCACCACAATGCTAATCCCCCCAACCTCCCTATCGGGCTTATGTACACATTCCCATCCATCCCCATTTTGTTTTCCTTATTTTCTCACAGTAGGAATCCCCGTTCTTTGTTTCCATGAGAAACATGATGTTTGGGCGATACCTTTTATTGAGGTCTTGTAGATTTTGGTTTGTTAGGGCGAACCCTAGGCCCTGACAGTTCCATGCTAGGGCACTCATTGAGCCCCTATGGCTGTTCCGAGATAGCCACCAGAGGCCATTTCCGTTTCCTTCTATTTTACTTGTACAACGTGTCATTTTCATCGACCCCCATCTTTCCCTTGCTCGTATTCGGTCGGCTTTGTCGATTCCTTGGCACTGTTTTCCTTTGTCCCCCACAATCGTTCTCCTCTCCCACCTTCGGCTCCCCCTCGACTTTTTGCTTTTTTATAGTCGGTTGCCCCTCCATCTCTTCCCCCATTCTCTTCAGGGTCATTTTGTTTAGGTACGGATTGAGCCTCGATGTTGGATTTGGGTTTTCATGGCTAGGTGTGGTGGGTGGTGAGTCTGGTGAGTTTTCCACTGTATATGTCATGATGGGTGTGGTTGTGAGCATGTGTAGTTGGGAGGTAGGGCTCTTGGGTAAGTAGATGATCATCGGGCTAGGAGGTTCACTCGGGTGGAGGCTTTGGTTTTATTGGCGTCGGCTCAGCCACCGGTTTTGGATGGCTAGTCTGTCTCTTATCTTCCCTCGGTCACCCCGGTTTCTTGGCGTGATGCGTGTAATCAACTGGTCTATATGTTCCTCCTGGGGTTGTTTCTCCATTGGTGGGTTCAAGTGCATCTTAGTATCCTCTGCGGTCGGCTCCTTACGGTCTTTGATCGGCGTCATTGGTGGTTCCTTTCTTGCTACCCACGACTCCACTTCCATCCCTTCAACCGTGCCTTCTGTTTGTTCGGTTTCTTATCCCTCCCTTGATGTTGTCACAGGCTCACTCGTTTTCGCCGCTTTGCCATTTTCCTTTTCTGATTTCCTTACTTCGGTCATTATTTCTATCCATGTTCTTCGGGTCCCCTGTTTGGTGCGGCTAGTGGCTTCTTCTTCCTTCCCCCAGTCTGTTGTGGTCCCATATGTTTCGGCCTCACCCCGACCAGCCATGGTCCGTAGGCCGGGATGGTTCCATCCTGTTCCGACATCTGCACCTCATCCTTGCATGTTGGGGGCGTGTGTCCCAACATCCCGCACCCATAACAATAATCTGATAGTCTTTCGTATTTTACGGATGCCCAACGTTCCTTTCCTTGGGAGTTTGTCCACCAAAATCCCGCTATCAACAACTCATTCCCATCCATTTCAACTCGTATTCTCATATAACAACTATTAACTCTTCCCACATTCGGTTCTACTACTAGGCATTTTCCAAGCATGTTTTCTATTTTCCAAGCATTCTCAGTACTAAATTTCTCCAACCCTAGGTCATGTATTTGAACCCAGAAGTTTACCTTATGGAACTCGACCTCGTTGATGCCGATGCTCAGGTCCCATCTTTTGATGTTGAGGATTTGCCCATTAATCGCCCATGGGTCTCGGTCAAAAATGCTATGAACATCCTCCTCACGATTGAAATCAAACATGAAGGAACCTATTTCAGCTTCCGTAATTCCAATTTTGTCATACCTTGCCCATGCTTGTGTGAGCACTCTCTGAATCTGCACCAAAGAAGAAAGGGAAGGGTGGCTCACTATTTGATTGATTTTCGTTGCTTAATTGCAGTGGTTGTTTTGGGCAGTTGCTGTTCTGAATCGGAACTCTTTGTCCGCTACTGGATTGGTCGGCTGGTGGTGGGAGACCTTGGCCGAAGATTCTAGTTGAAACGCTTAAGTTTCGACGACGGGAGGCTCGGCGTCGTTAACGTTTTGCTTTCCTGGTTTTGCCGTGGAAACGAAATCACCTTGCATGGAGATGTCAACATCCAGCTGCAGTACTCCTCCCGTGCTGCCCTCTAATTGGTGAGCAAGCAAATTGACAATATATGTCAAAGGACAAAGCCAATTGGAATGGAATCTCACGAAATCGAAACCCTAAGTATTTGGGACTTTCTTGTCGGAGAGATTCAAAGCATTATTTGGAATCTCATTTGACTATTTCAAAACATTCAAAGCAAAACTTTAGATTTAATAATAGCACAAAGAGAGGAGAAGAATATCCTATAATGCAACTGCAAAATAGTGGTGCACTAACTAACGTTGGGTTGAGGTTGGCCGATGAGTGACTTGACCAAAACGCATACAATGACTGGAAATTGAGTTTTAGGTCTCGCCCATTATTTGTTGCTTTTCTCTACAAACGTGTATTATGATTATCTATCATTCGCCGCCAAAATTTTCCTCCCTCGTATTTGTATTTTTAGCAATACATATATCCCATGATATGATGCACATGCTCTAAATGGCAGATTGCAGAAACTAGAAATGAAATAGTTTGCACACTAAATAAGGCTACACAAAACTGGCTCAAAAAGAAAGTTTCAGAATTTAGTATTTTTTTTTAAAGTCAAAATTACATATACAAAAATGGTAATGAAAATGATTTTATTTTTTTTATTAGTATTTGAAGAATTGTGCTTCAATTCATTCAAATTAAGAATACTGTAGTTTGGAGATCAAAGAATACGGTTACAAGTTATAAATCTAAAGGCATAACTTTCAATACAAGTCCGTCAAACAAAAAAGACAACTCGATTAGGTAGCCATCCATCCTATTGTTCTTCATAGTTCGGTCTGCCATCTAATTAAGATTACAAAATTCGTGGACAATAAAAAAGTATTCTCCCATTCAAGATTCAACAAACAGAAAGGTAGCTTAATTAAATTAAGTGAAACTACAAACACCTTTTGGACTTCTAACTTCTAAGTCAAAGAAATTTAGCAATTCATTAGAAAATTACTCATCGTTTGCGTTAATTATAAAATGATTCACTGTTGACATAAGAAAATAGATGGTATGAGGGCAAAAAAATGGGTACTTTTTTTCAGAAGTTGGAATGTTTATTGCAGAAGTTTTGTACTAATTAGCGGTATTTTTTTGTATTAGACAAATTGAATGTAAAGTTTTTGTTTTTTTTTGGCCAAAATTGAATGTAAAGTGAAATAGTCTAAAATTGTTTTTTAAAACTTGAAAGTGAAAGAGTTAAATTGAGAACTTAAATTGTAGTAAGTGTATATTTTGTTTGCTGAATTTAGGGATATATGAACAAGTTAATAGTTAAGTTTTTTGTTTACACAATTTGCTAACTAGATTTATGTAAAGTTGAAATTTATTATCTCCTTCTAATTTGGTATTTCATAATGTCAGAGATATATGTACGTGCTAATCATGTGTCACTAGAATTTAACTAGCAAAATTTAGGCGATAACAATAAATTTTAAATTAAGAATTTGCATAATAAAGAACAGTCCAAAAAACAATTTAAATTTTTGTGATCATTTAAAAATAAATTAAAGTGAGCTAACATATCGTAACATTATATAAATTCAATTAATATTTTATCTTCAAAAAGTGTTCAATTTATAAATATTTTTAAAATTTAATTAACAAGTTAATAATAACCTATCATTTTGCTTTGTTAAGAAAAACAACATGTGCTCTTTAACCTATGATCTGCTTCTCCAATCTATTCCGTTCTCTCCCTCTTCCACTCAATTAGCTTCCAAGTCAATAGTTGCTTATATAAATTTGCATCAACCCTTATTAGTTTCCTCTCAGTGCTCTCTTCCTCTCTAGCATTAGCTTTCAAAATATCTTCTAACACATGTCTTCTCCTTCACCTTCTTCTTCCTCTTTATGGCAGATCTCTTATACGAAACTCCGATTCTTCACCCGCATAAGACGATTCCTACACTCCAAGACGAACCAAAAAGGTCCGAAGCCATCCGATGGAGTCAACCTCTGTGATCATCAACCCAACCAAGTTGTTAATGTAGCTGAGGAAGAGGAGGACGGCTCGGTTTGTTTGCTACAGAAGGCAGTGAAGAAGCTTCACTTTGGAAGTCCGAAAGAAAAGGAGATGGCAGCTATGGAGATCCACAAATTGTCCAAGGAGGACTTCAAAGTCAAGAAACTCATGGCTGAGCTTGGAGTCATACCCCCTCTGGTTGCCATGGCAGAGTCCGAGGTGGTAGGGAGGCGACTCAATGCTGTCAACGCCTTGGTTGAGCTGGCATATGGAACATACACGTAAGTTTGAAAATTATATAAACAACACACTTATCAATAATTGGCGACGAATAGATTGATTGGTAGTATCAATATTAATAGGTTATTTAAGCTGTGCAATATTTTACAAATGTTTCAAACGTTTTTTTATATATATAGCATGAGAAGGAGATGTGAATCTTTTAGTAGATCGATTGCTAAGTTAATAACTCTGTCATCATGATTTGTGTGTTTTAGAGAGACAATTTTTGTGGCTGATCCAAATAAAATATGTCAAAGCTGTGCTATTTAGAATTTGATTTATGTAGGAATTGATTATATGCACTACCAAAAAAAACGATTAACAAAAGAACCTTAATATATAAGTGATTTCAATCATTTATGGACGAAACTAAGAATTAATTAGTTTAGGCATAAAAATTAAAGTATAGACACAAATAAAATAAATTCCATAATGACAAATATAAGAGTTAAAAATATTAAATTGAATATATATATGATTAAAATTGCACAACAAAATAAAAAAATAGGGGAGACAATTACTCCACTTAAGAGTTCCGTCCTATATATTAATTCGGAGAATGCAAACTTGAAAATACCGTAGGTAGATAAGGATAAGCACTGAATTCGTTCAACTCTAATCTGTGAGGCAAGGTAAGGCATGGCATGGCCCCAAGTCTGAGTTAAGTTAGGTTGATTTCTATTTGACCACGGCTGACGATGGTTAGGGTATGGTACGAGTATGATAAATACCATAAACATACCATATTTTTAAACCACATATCCTAACCATAACCATTACAGATACAAATTTCAATACCATAACCATTAAAATAAACTATGGTTATTAACCATAGTTTTAGCCATATTTATTTCACATGTAATATAATAAAAGACCGAAAATTTTATTTTAAAAAATACATAAATCTATATTGCCAACAATAAAAACGTATAAAACTAACATCATTGTTATTTATTACATGCATGTTCAGTAACTTCTATTATTTTTATTAATAATAAATAATTATTATATTTATATAATAATCATGTATAACTCAAATACCATAACCATTATGGGTAGAAAATTCATCACTATAACCGTACTGTACCATAATGGTACGGTTAATCATATTAAACATTTGTAATTATAAACATGGTTATGAATTTTTCACCGTACGCCCTACCCATATCAACTTACCAGTACAATGGAGAGGATTTGGCAAAAAAAAAAAAAGGAGAGGACCACAGCAAATGGACATCCACTTTCTCACTATCAAGATAGAAAGATGATGGTTGGTTTTGTCACTTACTCAGCACTAGTTGATGTATGTGCGTGCTGACTTAGATGGGGAAAGAAACTAATAATAATGTCATAGTGGAGCCCTTGGGCGATGATATAGTATAACATAATCCACATGGCAAGGGAGGGACACTGCCGTCAGACCTTGTCTTTAAAAAATGTTGTTAGAATTAGAAAAAGAGGCTGTTGCGATTGATTGGTAAACAATAGTATAGACTAATTAAGGGCATGCAGTACTCACCTGAAAGGTAAGACAATTAGTATCAACCATCCATACGTACGGTCTGTCGAGGTGTAATTCCAGGAACAACATAATGCTTGCTTTCATGGGAGACATTATGTCAGATAGATAATTAATATTAAAGTTGAAGACAAGGAGAGGAGAGGGGAGGGTGAACTTACCAAAATGGTTGATTAGAATATTTGGGGGTTAGTAAAGTTGGTCAGATCCCACATGACCTCAAAACATGTTTGGGTATCTATAAAAAAAGCTGACCAAATTTTCGCATCAGAGATCTGTCCACTAAAAAATATCGTTGACTTAGTTGGTCTATTTAAGTCGACACCACATAGTCGACAGACAATTTAACTCTTCTTTCATTTTATTAATATAATGATACTAATGGCACGTATTATTTTGTCACGATACCTACTATTATTGAAGTCGGTGATATAAATATATATAAATTGGTTTGATTAATTTATGTATCCTTGAGCAGGAACAAGTCATTGATGGTGGAAGCAGGTATCTTGGAGAAGTTCCCCAAGACCATTGATGAGTCAGTGGACGAAGCAACCAGACATGGATTCGTACATCTTCTGTTGTCCCTGTCTTCCTTACATAATTCCCACGTGCCACTCGACCTCTCCTACGTTCTTCCCTTCACACTCGCGATTCTTGATTCCGATTCCAAGACTGAGACCAAAGAGGCATGCTTAAGCACGCTCTTCAACTTCTCCACAGTTCTTGAGAATGCAGCGAATTTGGGTTCCAACCCGGACATGGTAGATTCTTTATTTCGTGTCATTTCATCGTCCAAAGCTTGGTCGGAGAAAGCCCTAGCAACACTCGGGAACATTGTTGTCACTACCCCAGGGAAGAAAACATTAGAAAATAGCGTGTCGGTCCCAACTGTTTTGATAGAGGCGTTGACATGGGACGATTTTCCCAAGGTTCAAGAACTTGCCGCTTACGTTTTAATGGTGTTAGCGTACCAGAGCTGTGCTCAGAGGACAAAAATGGCCACTGCTGGAATAGTTCCTGTTCTTTTAGAAGTGTCCCTATTGGGGAGTGCATTGGCACAGAAAAGAGCCATGAAATTGCTTCAGTGGTTTAAGGATGAGCGGCAGATGAGCGTCCGGTCACACTCCGGGCCGCAGGCAAGGTGGTTACCGATGGGGTCTCCATTGAGTGATCGAAGAGAGGGGCAAGAAAGGAATAAGAGGGTGATGCAGAGATTAGTGAAGGACAGTTTGAAGAAGAACATGGAGATGATCACCCAAAGAGCAGCTAATAATTACAATGTGGACGCTACTTCATCATCCAAACTCAAAGCCCTTGTGATCAGCACTAGTTCAAAGAGCATGCCGTATTAATAAGAATAAGAAGAATTCAAAATGTAAATGTCCAACGCAAGAAAACATTGTTAATCAAATTAGGTAGTTTCAATATCTCAATTCCTAACATTTATACTATAGACGAACACTCCATTTGGAGGGAGGCTGACAATTTTCTATGATAACACGACACGGACAAACACGAAAAAAATTGTGTTCGTGTTCGTGTTTAGGTATCAAAACAAGATACGTACGATAGCACGATAAAATTGATTATTTTTTGTAACTATAAATTTGGACTTGAAAATCTATTTTTTTAAATACTTTTCTAAGCAAATCTCATTTAGTAATTTTTAAAAGTCTACTTAGATATTTATTTTCTAAAGTTTATCAATTATATATTAAATACTCGTGAAATATAATGTTTGAATTGATAATTTTTACTATAAAAAATTTGTTATTTTGATATTTTTTATAAATCTCGCATATGAAGATATAATTGACTAACTTAAGGCAACACGATAACACGGCATGAACACGCACGAAAAATTGTGTCGTGTTTATGTTGAGTAATATGACACGATAAGCTTATTGTGCGTATTCGTGTTTGGTAAGTGTTACACAATAAATGTATTGATATGCACGATAACACGCCTGTACGCACGATTTGTCAACCCCTACTCCCCACCAGAGGGTAAATTCAAGGCTTTCAGTTTTTACAGGAAATGTTAAAATTTTCTTTAAAACAATAAACCTTTCAAGTTCTAAATGATGAAAAAAAATACATGATAACTAATGGACACAAAGGTACTCTATTAATACAATAGGAATATATACATTCGTATATATATTAATTTAGTTAGAATATATAGAATATTAATAAGTAAATAAAATAAATTTTATACTTCATTATATTGGTTCACATAAATTGTTGAACGCTCTAGTACCTCGGTCCCCTGCAGTCTCACACACTTATTAACACGTCCCATTATTTGACCACTCCAGTCTCGTCAATCATGAAGATTTCACCAGTACTAGTGGATGTGTCCCGAGAGGCATTACTATTTATTTTTATTGTTCCAAATTGCGGCCACTCCCATCCACTTATACTCTCTAGATGACTGATTCTATCCATCGTTGAGCGTGGACTAACCCCTCTTTTGCGAGACTAATTAAATTCCATGAAACAATTGACAGTGGTTAGCCATGGGTCTGAAAACTCACAATTGAAAAGAGAGCACTACATTGTTTTTTCCATATCCTCCAACATGTCACTGCACATTTTGACCACCTTTTTTTCTTTCCCTATTCAGTAGGCTCCTTCTCGACATTGTTGCTTTTAACCACTCACTAATTGTTTATGGAGCTATCCTGTATGTTCTTACTCCAATCACGACGAACAAAAATGCTCTGGTCCATGGACATTGGAATGTCATGTGCTCAACTGTCTCATATGCATCACAGAAAGCGCAAGAGGCATTATCTTCAACTCAGACCATAAGACCCCCGATTGGGGCTTAATTGGAGCCCTGATTGTTTTGAACGAGAAACAGTCCAGGCCGGTTGAGGCTCCTATGGTCAGGGACCGAACCAAGACTATGTCGCCCAACCTTGGGTGTCCAGGTTTGGGCTCGGACCCTAGTTAGGGTCTGATGTGGCTCGAATCGAGTTTAGACTTGTTTGTAACATTAGTGTAAGTTTGTAGGGTATAGTTGTAACATTTAGAAAAATATTCGGTTAATTTTGCAAATATTTAACATAATTGTTTAATAGAGAATTAACAGAAGTACCAATCACCATCGTTTTCAAACATATTGGACCATTCAAAACATTTTGAGTTGAAAAAACATTTTGTGCAAACATGTTGGACCATTTTCAGATTTTTCCCTTTTTTTATAGTTTTTTCCTTGTAGGTCTTCCGGGACATAGGCATTGGGTGGACTTTGGCAACGACCTTATAAGTTCCTTCCAATTTGGGTGATAGTTTATTTATCCTATCCTGATGTGCAAACTCGTTCCACCTTAATAACATATCCTCCACGAAAAACTGACGAGTGAGGACTCGATGGTTATAATATTGTGTTGTTGTTATACGCATTCTTCCCTGCATTTCTTATGATGCTCAATGCTTTTCCTCTTCCATGTCCAACTCAAAGTGTTGCTTGTCATTGTTTCTTTCCTAATTAAAGTATCTTTCTTTGTGCAATGATACAATTGTTTCCACAACGCTTACCGCATGTGCCCATATATAAGGTAGAAAGGCATTTATCAAGTTGACTTTTTGGGTGTGGTTCAGATTGCCCGTAAAAAACTTTCCAACTTTTCTACCCAACTGCCTTCCAGAGTGTCAACTCTTTTTTTTTTTCAAACCTTCCATCACGACTTTATTAGCCGCCTTAACCAACCCGTTTGTTTGCGCATGTTTTATATATGCAAAGTTGTGCTCTATGTGGAGTTCCTCCAAAAACCTTTTGATGTCTTTACTCATGAATTGTGGGTTGTTGTCACTAACCAGAACATGAGGGATCTTATACCTCGATATAACCCGTGCCTTTAAGAACTTTATTACTTGAAACTTCATTGTCGAAGCCAGAGCCTTTGTTTCCACCCATTTTGAGAAGTAGTCGATAGCCACAATGATCCATTTTCATTAACCTGTCGATCGTGGCAGTGGTTCCACCAAAAATATTCCCAGTATGTGAATGGTAATGCCCCTGGGATGGACATCATTTTCGTCGGGGGACGCCCCATTCGGGAGGAGTATCTTTGGAAAAACTCGCATGTTACCAACGTCATCATCGCCTCCTTTTGTATTGTCAGTCAGTAATACCCCTGATCAGCGCCTTCCTAACTATTGATATGGCCCCTTTGTGGCATGTAGTGTAGCTCCCTCAATATCTGATTGGTGTTTAAACTAGCGATGCATCTGAGGTAAGGCGTAAAGTATCCTTTCTTGTAGAGCATCTCATTTATTATGAGGTAATTAATGACAACCCATCTAAGTCTTGTGGCTTCGACTTCCCCTTTGGGTACCTCCTCACTCTCGAGGAATCGTTTGATAGGTGTCATCCAAGTTGTTGCCTATTCTTCATGTGTCCCCTCCCCCTCGATATTCGAGTTGGTACCTGACTCGATGCATACACCTCCATCCACAACGACACCTCAAAGCAATAATTTCTTATGGCATCGACCTCCAGATTTCCATCCCTTGGGATGACCTCTATTTTGAAATCCCTGATTCCCTAATTATGGTTTGTGCCTTCAGCCAAATATTTTTTTATCCTTTCGCGTTTAGCCTGGTACTCACCCTTAATCTGGTTTACCACTAGCAGGGAGTCTTACTTTATCCTTAAGGTGTGACACCTACACCTCAAGCTAGGCGTACACCAGTGCTAACGGCCTCATATTCCGCCTCGTTGTTCGTACACTTGAATGTCAAGGCTAACGCATACCGTAGCGGTACGCCCCTACTCGGAGGGGTCAACTCCAAGCCTACCATTGAGCCTTCTACCGAGGAGGATTCATCCATGCTTAGCTCCCAAATTTTCCTATTCTTCACTGGTTCCTTAGTAGGTGACACCTCACCCACGGGGGATCCTGTTGATTCTACAATAAAGTCGGCGAAGGCCTTTTCTTTTATGATAGTTCGTGGAGCGAAATTTATTCCGAATTCACTTAACTCGACGACTCATTTAACCATTCTTCCTTAGGCATCTATTGTATGTAAGAAATATTTTAATGGTTGATTAGTTTAAACTGTAACATCGCATGCATGAAAAAAGGGGTGTAGCTTTCTAGCTGAAATAATCAACGTGTAAATATACTTCTCAATCTCGAGATATTTTATTCCAACCTTGTTGAACACCTTTCTTACATAATAGATGGGAACCTTGGCCATATCCTCTTCCTTAACAAGCACTGAACTTGCAGTCACATCACCAACGCTCATGTACAGGTAGAGGGTGTCGTCATACATTGGCTTGGTGAGGGGAGGTAGCCTTTTCAGGTGGCGCTTTAAGGACTGGAAGACCACCTCACATTCCGACATCTAGTAAAAACAAATTGTTTTGCTAAGAACCTGAAAAAAGGGCAATGACTTCTCTACATACTTCGATAAAATCTACCTAAAGCAGTGAGGCGTCCATTCAGGCACTGCACCTCTTTATGGCATGTTAGAGATCACATTTCTTCAATGGCACTGAGCTTTTCTGGGTTGACCTCAATCCCTCTTTGGCTGACGATGAACCCCAAAACCATTTCTAAGTTGATGCCAAAATCACATTTTAAGGGGTTAAAGCAAACGTTGTGCAACCTCATCGTGGCAAAAGCTCGATTCAGGTGTTCCTAATGGTCAACATATTTCTTGGATTTCACCAGCATGTTGTCAACATACGCCTCCATTGTGTCACCCAACATAGCTGAGAACAACTTGTTCACCATCCCCTGATATGTCTCCAGCGTTGATGAGCCCGAAAGGCATCACCGTATAGTGGTATATGTCGTTGTCTACATAAAATGTCATGTGCAGTGCATTCTTTTTCGACATCCTTATTTGGTTCTAACTGAAGTAGGCATTCAGAAAGCTAATCAACTCGTGCCCCAAGGTGGCGTCCACGAGTTGGTCGATGCGAGGAAGGGTATAACAATCCTTAGGGTACACCTTGTTGAGGTCCCTAAAGTCGACGCACATCTGCCATTTAACCATCGGCTTCTTCACCAACACTAGGTTTGCCACCTCACCTCCGTCACAGAGCGAGCCTCGACCAACTTTCTCATCACCCTTTTTCTTTGTGCCACGGGCTTTATAAAGGGGTAGATGTAGATCTCATGGATAATGACATCAGTGGTGATGTCTATCATGTCACTAGGGTTCCATGCGAAGAACTTATTGAACTTTACATGCAGCTCAATTAACTTATCTGTCTAATCTATTTGGAGTGCAGCTCGTATTTTCACCATTCTTCCTAGACCATATATCTCTATATCGACTAAGTCCTCGGTCGATGTAAGGCGACGCCTCTCTTCCCTAGGGTATTCGTCTGGCTGAAAAGACATAGCCTCCCTCTGACTGTGTCTTTTTAACACGTTCGCATAGCACCGCCTCGAAGTGTGTTGTTCACCCCTCACTTCACTGATCCCATACAGAATTAGGAATTTCATTTTTTAATGGCAGGTGGAGGCGACGATCTAGTTGGGGTTTAGAGTAGTGCGCCCCAGGATAACATTGTAGGAGTTAGGATCGTCGCTCACTGTAAAAGTGATCTCAATACTTAGGATCTTCCATCCTTCGCCCATGAAGGTAGGTGTTCCTTCTCGCAAACCCGATCAAGGGGAAGTCCACAATCTTTAGATCCTTCTTCGAATTTCCCATTCCTAAGAATGCCTCCAGGAAAAGAACGTATGTGGAGGTTCCATAGTCGATAAGTATTCTCTTTACATCAAACCTGTCAACCTCTGTCGTGATGAGTAACACGTCTTCATGGGGGCTAGACTTTCCAAGTCCTCATCTTAGAAAGATATGGCATCACTCTCCACTGATCGGTGCCTCTTTCACAGTGTTACTCCAGTCAATACATTTATGGCATACACCTCCCTAGCACCGCCTGACTCTCCATCGGAGGTGAAGCCTCAACTAATAACAGTAATTGTCCCTCTCTTCTCATACGGGTCGTCCGGTGTAGGTAGTGGTGGAGGAGGAGGCAATGCCTACTTTTTTGTTGGGCTTCTAGATCTCTTCCTTTTTGCCACAAACTTCTTTAAAAACCCTATCTGGATCAACACCTCGATAACCCGTCTCAACATGAAGTAGTCGTCGGTATGGTTGCCTTTGGCCCTGTGATAGTTGCGGTGAAAGTATAGTTTCGTCTGTAATGTCACTGGGTTCCATGCGAAGAGCATTTTGAACTTTACACGTAGCTCAATTAACTTATTTGCCTAATCTCTTTGGAGTGCAGCTCCTATTTTCACCATTCTTGCTAGACCATCTATCTCTATATCCACTAAGTCCTCAACCGATGTAAGGCAACGCCTCTCTTCCCTAGGGTATTCGTCTGTCTAAATAGACATAGCCTCCCTCTGACTGTGTCTCTTTAACACGGTCACATAGCACCGCCTCGAAGTGTGTTTTTCACCCCTCACTTCAATGATCCCATACAGAATTAGGAGATTTCATTTTTTCATGGCATGTGGAGGTGAGGATCTTGTTGGGGTTTAGAGTAGTGCGCCCCAGGATAGCATTGTAAGAGTTAGGATCGCTGCTCACTATAAAAGTGATATCCGTCCTTAGGGCCTTCCATCCTTCGCCCATGAAGGTATCTGTTCACTACAAGAAACTCAAGCATACATATTGGCAAAAATGCGTTTCTAACTACATAAATACCGTTGTTAAGTCTTAACAGCGACGAAATCTTCGTCGCGGTAGCCCCCGTTGTTAAAGGTCTATAGGTCGACAATTTGCCGTTGTAAAAGGCTTGCCGCTGTTAAGATGACACTCCCCACTTCGATTTTACAGCGGCATCACGTTGTTGTTAAACACAGATAAAAGGTGACAACACCTTGCCGATGTTATAGATTACGTTTAGTTATGACAACTGTTTGTCGATTTTTTGGACGATTTTTTGGGTTATTTTTTTGGACGATTTTTTATTTTTGTTCATCCATGGCTTCATCCTTCTTCATACATGGCTTCATCCTTCTTCATCCATGATTGTCTTGGCACTTCATCCAACATGGCTTCATCCATCGAGCTCACTTAGGTTCATCCATGACTGATTTCTTCTCGAACCTTCATCCATGGAGTCTTCGGTCCAGCATCGTTCCAGATCTGTTCCAGCTTGGTTTCTCATCGTTCCAGCATCGTTCGACATGGAGTCTTCGGTTTACATATGTGCAACATTGTTCCCGCAAGGTTCCAGCTTCGGTTCATCCATGGCGTCTTCCATCTTCGACGAGACCAGCTCCGACGAGACCAGCTGTTTCGGTTCTGTCCAGCTCCGACGAAACCAGATGATTCGGTTATGTACGAGACCATCCGAGCTTCGGTTCCAGCTCTGACAAGAAGGAGACGAGAGGGTGAGGGTGGGAGTGGGTGTGAAGTGAAATGAAAATAAGGTGATGTGAGGATGTGAAATAAAGGAATCTGACACTGTGAGGGCGAGGCAACTTTTGAGCGGGAAATTTTTTGAAATTTTTTAAAAACAATTTCACGACAACAACAATAGTCATCACTATATAAACTATTTTACAACAATAATTGAATCTGTTGTTGAATGACTATACTAATGTCGACAATATATTGACACGCAAACCTATTATATAATTTTCTCGGTACATTTACAACGGAAAAGTCATCTGCTACTGATGGTGTCATTTTACATCAAATATTGGTCGACATAACACATTCATCAGTGTAAAAAATAAAGTGACGGCAAAATTTTACACTAAATGTATCTTATAACAATGGTAAACATATTGTGCCTAATAAGTAATAATATACATATATTTAACTACAACTGTTAGCGTCAACACGGAAGTTTCGTTGCTGTTGCAACAGATTCTTGTAGTGGTTCCTTCTCGCAAACCCGATCAAGGGGAAGTCCACAATCTTTAGATCCTTCTTCGAATTTCCCATCCTAAGAATGCCTCCAGGAAAAGAACGTATGTGGAGGTTCCATAGTCGATAAGTATTCTCTTTACATCAAACCTGTCAACCTCTATCATGATGAGTAACGCGTCTTCATGGGGGCTAGACTTTCCAAGTCCTCATCTCAGAAAGATATGGCATCACTCTCCACTGATCGGTGCCTCTTTCACAGTGTTACTCTAGTCGATACATTTATGGCATACACCTCCCTGGTGTTGGATTGTAAAATCCTAGATGCTGATCTGGCAGTGAATTAAATGCCAGACAAGGACGGAAAGACGCTTCTGCTCCAACTCCGATAAACCTGCAGGTAGGGGAGCGCAACAGAGGGGGTGTCTCTGGGTCCCTTTCCGATGCATAAATGAGTATATGTGTGTATAAAACTCAAAACGTAAGAAACGTATGTAAAGCAAGGGTATTTATAGGGTAGGAGAGATCAAACCGTATAAGGTAACTGAATATCTTAGTGTATATTGTGTTGCTGAAGATTCGGATCGTGGGATATAGCAGTTACTGCGAGATATTGCAGTTACCAAATCTAATCTTTAGTGAATATGTGACCGAGATATGCGGGATATCATGGCCACTCTCTTATTAACGGTTTAGTGGGACCAGAGGAGAGAGGCAGGGCTCTCTTCGGGGCGAGCACTCTCATGGCGAGCAGTGAGAGGTCACGGCCTGTTGAAGAATGACGAGCACTCAGGGCGTCCTCAGAGACTTTGGGCTCGGTTCTGGGCCATTCTATGGAGACCGGTCCGGTTCGAATGTCATAGGTTTACCCCCTCTATAGTTATTGGGCCTTCGAGGCCTTTTCCTTACTGGGCTGTCACTATCGATACCCAACATTTGGCCCCGAAGCTTGATTGAAGTTTCTTCAGTCGAGCTTTATTTCCTGGTATGGTTTTAGATAGTGACGTCTCAGATTCGGTTTTCTTCGTTTCTTGTAATGGTTCATGACCTTTGAGGCATTTTGAGCTCGTTTGGCGAGCAGTTTTTTTTTTCTTCGTTCAAAGCTGCCCGAGGTATTTTTGATAAAGCCTATTAGTGCGTTGGCGACCACCTTGTCTCCTTAGTGGACTTTTAGCATTTAATAACTGCACAGTTGTCCAGAAATCGAACGGTCACTTGAGGCACACCTGTCATTTACTTTTCCGTAAACTTAGGGTAGTCTGACAGCTGTCTGTACCAGCCAACCGTTTGTCTCCCCGAGATGTCTCTTGGAATTCTGACATTGCTTCGTTTTTTTTTTCCAAAAAGGTGCAATTATTCTCCTGTGTCGCTTCGATTCGCCCATGGTGGTTAATCCTTTTTGGGCCTATATAAGAGACATCAGTTTCTCTGTTTTGTTCTTTACGATTATTCACTCCTTCAGATTTCCAGAGCCTCTTTGCGAACCCTTCTCCTTTCTTTTTCAATCCTCTCCAGTTTTCCTTTCAACTATTTCCATGGCCACCAGAAGTCAGAGAGTCAAGCACACAGCCGTCAAGGGGTCTAAGAATGCCAACGCCCCCAAGAGTACCAATGCCCCCTTGACCATTAGGGATGGCGTCGTGCCCCCCTCAATAGGGGCACAACCTGACGTGGGGAGATCCGCAGCTGCCCTAGTGGTGGTGGATGGGCCTGAGCTTCAAACGCCCATCTTTTCTCCGAAAGGTAATCCTCTGCCCTTTCAGTGCCCTATTTTGGTAATATTACCTACTGTTCTTTGTTTTTTATGTTTGTCATTGCCGTATCTGAATTTATTTGAGTAGACGCCAAGCCTAATGAGTTGAAGCCGGCTTACTTTAAGACCTTGGTGGCGCTTGGTGGCGCTTGGTGGCTTCAGTGTGGAGGATGCTCCTAGGTATCTTGGCTTGGGTCTGCACTATCCTCACGACGGAGAGGTATACATTTATGCGGCCCAGATTGATGCTGGGTTGCGTTTTCCTCTTTGTGAGGATTTGCAGACCTTGTGCCAGTTCTATGGGATCCACCCCACGCAACTCGTTCCTAATGCCCTCAGGATGTGGGTCGGTTTCAAGTTTCTGTGCATACGCCAGGAATGGGCGTAGTCACTGGCCTTGTTCCGGTGTTTCTTCCGACTGGCAGCTGGGGCGAACCACCTCCACCATTTCCAACCACGCTGGCCGAAGTTTTCAGAGTGGGGAGGCCCTCAAGCATGAATTTGGAACGTCCATGTCCGTCTGGTCGGTGATTTCTGGGCCACTAACTCCAACTACAAGAAGTTTTACTTCTTGTACAAGGGGGTGTACCCTGGAAATTGTTTACCCCGGACAAGGATTTTCCTCCTTCCTTCGAAGAACTATCAGGGAGTGACCGGAACGCCATCAACGACCTGTATCGGCTGCATCGGTCGTCCCAGTTCAAGTCCGTTCGCTCAGTGGCGGAGACTACTGAGAATGCGCTTGAGATGGCGGGCATTCATCAAGCCACGCCAATCTTTGATGATTGAGTAATTCTCTAACCCTTATCTTGTTTTATCATTTGTAGGCAAGGTCGTAAGCAAGAGCCGAAAACTGATAGGTCTCTTTGATGACCAGGGATCGGCGGGGCTGTCCTCCGACCAGGCGCTGCTGAGCTCTCCTCCTCCCCCCTCTAGGCGATCGTCCAAGAGGAAACCAGAGGAGGCCCTTTCTTCGGCCCCTGCTGGCCCTTGCCAGCGAGGTATGTTGTTTCACACTGTATTATTTCCGTACTCTGCCTTATTTCTAAGTTTTTTGAATTTGTTTGACGTGACTTTCTCCTTTTTGTTTTGCAGAGGAGTCAACGGCTGACGCGGTCCGAGACGCTTCTCCTACTCCTGCCAAGAAGGTCAGGAGTGAGGAACAGCCGGGTGTTGAACAACATCCTCCTCCTCCTCCTAAGGGTCCTTCCACTGGTAAGGGGAAGGATCCCGCTTCGGCGGTCATCCCTCCTTCTCCTCAGGGCCCTACGGCTGGCCAGGAGAAGGTTTTATCTTTGGCGCCCCCTCCTCCTACGGCGTCCACGGTCCCTCCGAAGGAGTCTGGGACCCAGCAGAAGGGGCCTGATGCCCCCAGCTCCTCAAGGGTTCCTGGGGAGGAGTATTGCCCTATGGCGAGCTTGTTCCAGCCGCTCAAGGCTGCGAGCTCTCGGGGTGCTTGGTTCCCTTGTGGGGACCTTTCGAAGAAGGGGTGCCCCGCCCAGAAGAGCCTCCGGGGTAGCCCGGACCTGTGCATGCGGCTCCTTGATGGGATAATTCCCCCCAAGGACCGTTCGTCCATCCCCACGGAGCTTCCTCAGATCGAGGGGTTCCTTCGGTCACACTACGAACGAGTCGCTCTGGTAAGACCTCGTCCCCTTTACTTTTTTCATAGTCGTTCCCTTTTATTCGTGTCCTGACAATTCTCATTTTTCTTTTGTTGTCAGCTCGTTCGGGAAGAGGTGATGATCGACCGTGTCTTCGGCGAGCTCGCCGGCAAGCATTCAGACCTGCTTGTCGAGCTGGAGCAATACCGGAGCACGGGGATCACCCCTGGGCAGCTGGAGGCTATCAAGACGACCGCTGACGCGGCGATCGCCTTGGTGGACAATGCACGGTCGGAGTACTTCAGCAAGGAGCAGCGCCTCCTTGCTGATATCAAGCGGAGGGAGGCCGATGTGGCGGCTGCCCTTCAGGATTTTGAAGCCCTTCATCGGTGCCTTGATGAAGGAGAAGCGGTCCGGGCTCGCCTAGAGGCTGAGTTGAAGGAGGCTCGTGCTCAGGTGGCCGAGTCGGACGCTCTTCGGGTCGACGCTGAGGCGCAAAGGGCTGCTGCTGACGCCCAGAGGGAAGCTGCGGAGGCCCAGAGGGACATTGCTGAAGCCAGGGGGATCGCTCTGGAGGAGGAGGAGAACCGGCTAGCTGATCATCTAAAGGCGGTTCCTTCACCCCAAGCCGTGGTCGAGGAGTTCAAGGCCTCCGAGGACTTTGAGGAACAGGCTTTGAAGGTGATGAAGTCGGCGATTGCCGATTTTCTCCAAGACTTGGTGGAGGAGGTTCAGGCGGTCGACCCCAACTTTCCCCTTGGGGAAGTTGAATCCCTGAAGGGTTTCTTGCGGAGTCGCCTTCCTCGGCCTGCTGTTGCTGAAGAGACTGCCCCTGAAGGCGAGCCCAGTACTCCTGCCCCCGAAGGCGAGCAGAGCACCCTTGCCCCCGAGGATCCCAAAGCTTGAAGCCTCCAGCTCCTTGGCGACCGTATTTCTTTATCTTTTTAGATAGCTGTTTTTGTAATTTTTTGTTTCGGTTTGTAATTATTTATTTAAGACTTGGTTTATTTATATGCCTTTATATTCATGAGCCTTTAATTGACTTCGAACATATTTGGCTATCCAATATCTTAAGCATAATTACTCTCGACTTTTCTTGCTGTATAATGGCTTTGACTCTTAAAGTCTCAGACCGAGCATAAGTCTATACGAAATTTTCTCAGGACAGTACTCTGACACTTAAAAGCATAAACTTCTAAGTTCAAAGAGATATTACCTTCCTTGAAGTTTAAACCTTTGAGGTATTTGCATAATAACAGGGAATTTGTTAACTTTAAGGCTTCGTCATCCATAGTGATCGCCTAAAATTCCTTATACGCTGTTTAATGGGTTGATAGCAGATCTCTTTGTCTGTCTTTGGCGTCTACTTTCCCGTTTTTGCCTAATTCTATTGTTAGGACTTTTTGGCCTGACTTTGGCGTCGGGGCTTTTATTTTGCCTAACTTTTTGCTAGGTCTTTTGGCCTAGCCTTGCTACTAGGGCTTTTGGCCTATCTTTGGCGATAGGGTTTTTGGCCTGACTTTGGCGTCAGGGCTTTTGGCCTGACTTTGGCGTCAGGGCTTTTGGCCTAGCCTTGTTACTAGGGCTTTTGGCCTATCTTTGTTGCTAGGGCTTTTGGCCTAGCCTTGTTGCTAGGGCTTTTGGCCTAACTTTGCTGTAAGGGCTTTTTGGCCTGACTTTGGCGTCAGGGCTTTTGGCTTAGCCTTGTTGCTAGGGATTTTGGCCTAACTTTGTTGTTAGGGCTTTTTGGCCTATCTTTGGCGATAGGGCTTTTGTGTCCGAGTTGGTTATCAGGTCTTTGCCTGACTTTTGGCGTCAGGTCTTTTTTCTTCGACTTGCTTCGAGTGGACACGATTTATGAAGGAATGACTTTCTTTTATTAACATAACAGTTTGATTACAAGCTATGTATAAAATCTTCTTAAATGCTCAGAATTGAATGGACGGGGTAACCTCTCGCCTTCGGTGGTTTCCAAATAGTAGGATCCTGGTGCGGCGATCTCTACTACCTTGTACGGTCCTTCCCATTTGGCTGAAAGTTTATTTTTACTGTCCAGCCTTGTGAATTCATTCCTTCTCATAACCATCTCCCCCACGAAAAATTGGCGCGCGCTGACTTTTCTGTTGAAGTATCGAGCGGTCGCCAAGCGCATCTTTGCTTGTGTCTTTTCCGAGAGCCATCTCTTTTCCTCTGCTAAGTCGAGGTCAGTTTTGCGCTCGATCTCATTTGCCTCTGCGTTAAAGTGTAGGACTCTGTGGGTAGGCACTGCTATTTCGACTGGTGCTACTGCTTCTGATCCGTATACTAAACTGAAAGGCGTTTCTCCTGTGGCCGCCTTAGGTGTTGTTCTGATGGCCCATAATACGTTTTCCAGTTCATCTGCCCAATTCCCTTTGAATGCTCGAACCCTTTTCTTGAGTCCTGCTAAGACAACCTTGTTGGCTGCTTCAGCTTGCCCATTCGTTTGAGGATGATGCACTGAACTGAAACGATGGTCGACATGATATTCTTCACAGAGCCATTTCAGCTCCTTTCCAACAAATTGCGGACCATTATCACTGATGAGTATTTTGGGAATGCCAAACCTGGAGAATATGTTGACCTGTAGGAACTTGATGACCTGGAATTCTGTTGTCGAAGCTAGAGCTTTCGCGTCTATCCACTTAGTGAAGTAGACGATTGTCACTATACTGTGAGTACGCTGACCAGTGCTGATAGGGAAAGGACCCAATATATCGATTCCCCATTGAGCGAAAGGCCAGCCACCCGCCATTGGGGATAATAGTGTTGATGGTCGACCCGATCGTGGTGCAAACTGCTGGCAAGTCTCACACTTCTGCGTTAATTCGGCTGCATCTTTTCCCAAGGTCGGCCAGTAATATCCCAATCTGAAGATTTTCCTAGTCAGTGATCGAGCACCTTCATGACATGCTGCCGCCTCTTCGTGAGCTTCTCGAAGAACCTTTTCTGTTTCAGGATGAGCGACACACCTCAAGTAAGGAGTCGAGTAGCCTATTCTGTAGAGTTCCCCATCGATGATTAGATAATTGTCTGCGAGTCTTCTAATCCTCGTGGATTCGCCTTCGTCCTCTGGGAGGATCCCTTCTTTTAAATAATTCTGGAACGGGGTCATCCATGTGACCTGTCCCTGAATGTTGAAGACCTCTGCTCTGCTTTCCAGGACTGAACATAGGGCTTTTTCCAGAAATTGCACATCCTGGATTGTTGTCCCCCCGAATGCTAGTTTACTCAAAGAGTCTGCCATCTGGTTTTCTTGGCGAGGAATAGACTCGATCGCGAAATTTGGGATTTCCGCGACCAGCTTCTTGGCGATGCTGAGATATTTCTTCATCTTTTCTCCCCTTGCCTCGTAGGCGCCATTAACCTGATTGATAATAAGCTCTGAGTCACTCTTTACCTTAAGCGCAGTTATACCCATTCCTTTTGCCAGTCTGAGTCCAGTGATAAGAGCCTCATATTCTGCTTCATTATTGGTCGCCGGGAATGTCAAGGCGATCGCGTACTTCAGAGGCTCGCCCTCAGGAAGAATAAGAATTAAACCTGCCCCGAGCCTTCTTTTGATGAAGACCCGTCTGTATAGAGTTCCCAGATTTGATTGTTGTCTGCTGACTGACTTGGCCTGTTTTCTGCTTCTGTTTGACTGATACTCGTGCTTTCCACTATAAAATCAGCTAGTGCTTGACCTTTGATGGCCGTTTTTGGCGCAAATTTGATCTTGAACTCGCTGAGCTCGATCGCCCACTTGACCATTCTTCCTGAAGAATCTGGTTTCATCGGGAAGTTTTTGAGAGGTTGATTGGTGAGGACCGTGATGTCGTGCGCATGAAAGTAAGGTCTCAGCTTCCGAGCAGCAATAACTAAGGCATAGAGATACTTCTCAATCTGGACATATTTTATTTCAGTTGAGTTGAACATTTTGCTAATGAAATACACTGGACTCTGAACATTATTTTCCTCCCTTATTAAGACAGCACTGGCTGCCACATCGCTAATGCCTAAATAAAGAAAAAGTTGCTCGCCCGGAACGAGCTTTGCCAGAGCTGGGAGTGTTTGGATATGCCTCTTCAAGGATTGGAATGCTTCCTCGCAGTCTGGAGTCCACTCGAACTTGCGTTGGCCCTCAGAGTTTTGAAAAATGGGAGGGACCTGTCGCTCGCTTTGGAGAGGAAGCGGTTGAGAGCAGCTGGGCGTCCATTCAGGCATTGGACTTCCTTGTGGCAGGTTGGCGACTTCATCTCTTCTATGACTTTTAGCTTTTCTGGGTTTGCTTCGATTCCCCTTTCGCTGACCATGAAACCCAGAAATTTACCGGACTTGACCCCAAAAGCGCACTTGGCAGGGTTCAGGCGAACACTGTGTCTCCTCATGCATTCAAAAGCTTCGCGGAGGTCCGCTGTGTGAGGATTTCCCTTGATGGTTTTGACGAGCATATCATCCACGTAGGCTTCCATGTTCCTTCCCAGCATGTCCTGGAACAGTCGGTTCACCATCCGCTGATAAGTTGCCTCGGCATTGATAAGGCCAAAGGGCATCACCTTGTAGCACAGAATGTCCCCATCAGCATAAAAAGCGGTGTGAGCCTCATCGTCTGGATGCATTCTGATCTGGTTGTAGCCTGAGTAGGCGTCCATGAAGCTCAGCATCTCATGACCTGAGGTAGCAGCGACCAGTTGATCAATCCTCGGAAGGGGATATGAATCCTTGGGTCAAGCCTTGTTCAAGTCGCGGAAGTCGACGCACATCCTCCACTTGCCGTTTGATTTCTTAACCAAAACTGGGTTGGCGACCCAGCTCTGGAATCTCACCTCTCTGACGAAGTCAGCTTCAATCAACCTGCCGACTTCCTGCCTGATCGCCAAACGCTTGTCTGTCCTGAATGATCTTCTTTTTTGGGCGATTGGCTTGATGGAAGGGTCTATTCTGAGCTCGTGGGAGATGATATCTGTGCTGATTCCTGGCATGTCGCTCGGCTTCCAGGCGAAAGAGCTCTTTAAATTCTTTGAGGAGGGCGGTCATGGTCTCCTTTTGATCCTCCTTCAAGGTGGTTCTAATGCGCACCTTCTTGTCCGGACCTTCTATTTCGACCTCTTCCAATTCTTCCATAGGTGCTGGCCGAGCCAAGTCCTCGCGGGGGTCGGCTTCTGTTTCAATGGCAAGTGCCTCCCTTTGGTTCTTCCTGCGCAAACAGTTCACATAGCATTGCCGCGAGTAAGGCTGATCTCCGAGCACTTCTCCAATCCCGTTGGGAGTGGGGAACTTTATCTTCTGGTGGACAGTGGAGGCCACAATCTTGTTCGGATTGATCGTGGAGATCTGAGTGGCATAGACCTCCCTTGCGCTCGACCTCTCGCCGCCTGCACCGAATCCTCCCGCAATCAGATTTACTCTCCTCTTGCTTCCAGATGGCTCAGTTTGATCTACAGGGGTTGGCGAACGATGCCTCCTAGGGGGCGTTCGACTTCTGTCTCGCCCTGCCACGAATTCCTTCAACATTCCCCCTGAATCAGCTTCTCTATATCCCGCTTCAAAATGCGGCAGTCATCTGTCTTGTGGCCCTTGCACTTGTGGTATCTGCAATAGCTCTCGACATCCTTTCCCATGGGCTGACCACCTCGACGAGGCATCGGTGGCCTCGCCAAGGATCTCCTCTCCATCTCGACTAGTACCGCTGAGATCTGCCTATTTAAAGGCGTGAAGTACTCAGGGACCTCTGGATGGCGAGGCGCTGGATTAGACTCGACCCGGGGCCTGCTGTCCTTTCCCTTCTTCTCCTTATTCACCTCCTTCTTACCATCGCGTCGGGGTTCATGGACCACCCTTAGCGAGGTCGTCAGGAAGTCTGCCTCTGTATTCGCCCTCTCAAGGTCTATGAAACCTTTTGCTCTGGACGCCAACTCCTCCAGCGTTTCAATCTCCTTCACATGATAGCTGTTTCGCAGCTTCCTCGAGGCCTTGTTGGCCACATCCAGACCCCTGTAAAATGCTCGAATGATCTCCCCATCCGAGATTCGGCGATCTATCTCCGTGACGTTCTGATGGAAACGCCCATAGAAGTTGGATAGCGACTCTCCAGGCTATTGTTTGACCGAGTCAAGGGCGACCACGCTCTTTAGAAACTGGCGTTCGCCCATATACCTTTCTATGAACTTGCTTCTTAACTCTGCCCAAGTTCCGATTGATCCTGCAGGGAGGCCGAAGAACCAGGACGAAGCCGAACCCGAAAGAGTAGATGGAAATAACAAAGCCAAGTGATTGGGATCATTTGACTTACCTAGGAGAGAGGCCTTTTGCTTGTTGACATGTACGGTGGGATCTCCTCCACCGCTATACTCAGGTATGGCTCGAGCAACTACATCCTTTGGGATTTTGATGGCGACGAGTCCGTCGGTAAAAGGGTGAGCAGACTGCTCCTTGAAGGGAGCTGCGACTGTCAGCTGTCTTTCTTGGAGCCTTTTATTGAGGAGGTCATCCATTTGATCCACAGTGCAGTACATAGGCGAGGCTCCGGGTGGAGGAGGACAAGAAGGGTTGGCAGTGTATGCGACTGCTGGCTCCTTGGTGTATGCTTGGAGGTAGGGACTGCTGACCTGACGTCATCTCCTGATCCTCCTCAGACGCAGTGGGACCACAATTTGCCGCTTCCGAGGATGAGGACCCTGTGGCAGCAGGGCGGTTGTTTTCCTTAGGAGCAGAGGGATTGTTTTCTTGAGGAGCAGGGGCTTGGCGGCGCGCTTGTCCTAGGATGGCCTCCAGCAGGGAGACCATCTCTGGGGTTAAATTGATGTCTTGCCCAGCAATGTGGACTGTCTGCGGTGCTGGGGCTCCGTTTTGATTAGCAGCGGGGGTCGGTCTTGAATCACTGACATGCTCTCGAGGTTTTCGCAGAGGAACGACATTGGCTCCTGCTCGGCTGGCAGGTTCCTGTTAAAGCGGTGAAGCGGCGGCGGAATCAGAGCTATCTGAGGATCGCTCCCTGGTCTGGTTCCGACGGTTGCTTTGGGATCGAGTTCTCATGGCTGATTTGCTCGTTCCCACAGACGGCGCCAAATGTTGGATTGTAAAATCCTGGATGCTGATCTGGCAGTGAATTAAATGCCAGACAAGGACGGAAAGACGCTTCTGCTCCAACTCCGATGAACCTGCAGGTAGGGGAGCGCAACAGAGGGGGTGTCTCTGGGTCCCTCTCCGATGCTTAAATGAGTATATGTGTGTATAAAACTCAAAACGTAAGAAACGTATGTAAAGCAAGGGTATTTATAGGGTAGGAGAGATCAAACCGTATAAGGTAACTGAATATCTTAGTGTATATTGTGTTGCTGAAGATTCGGATCGTGGGATATAGCAGTTACTGCGAGATATTGCAGTTACCAAATCTAATCTTTAGTGAATATGTGGCCGAGATACGCGGGATATCATGGTCACTCTCTTATTAACGGTTTAGTGGGACCAGAGGAGAGAGGCAGGGCTCTCTTCGGGGCGACCACTCTCATGGCGAGCAGTGAGAGGTCACGGCCTGTTGAAGAATGGCGAGCACTCAGGGCGTCCTCAAAGACTTTGGACTCGGTTCTGGTTCATTCTATGGAGGCCGGTCCGGTTCGAATGTCATGGGTTTACCCCCTCTATAATTATTGGGCCTTCGAGGCCTTTTCCTTACTGGGCTGTCACTATCGATACCCAACACCTAGCACCGCCTGACTCTCCATCGAAGGTGAAGCCTCAACTGATAACATTAATTGTCCCTCTCTTCTCATACGGGTCGTCCGGTGTAGGTAGTGGTGGAGGAGGAGGCAATGCCTACTTTTCTGTTGGGCTTCTAGATCTCTTCCTTTTCGCCACAAACTTCTTCAAGAACCCTATCTGGATCAACACCTTGATATCCCGTCTCAACATGAAGTAGTCGTCGGGATGGTTGCCTTTGGCATTGTGATAGTTGCAGTGAAAGTATAGTTTCATCTGTCATGTCACTTGGTTCCATGCGAAGAGCATTTTGAACTTTACATGTAGCTCAATTAACTTATTTGCCTAATCTCTTTGGAGCGCAGCTCCTATTTTTACCATTCTTCCTAGACCATCTATCTCTATATCCACTAAGTCCTCAACCGATGTAAGGCAGCGCCTCTCTTCCCTAGGGTATTCGTCTGTCTGAATAGACATAGCCTCCCTCTGACTGTGTCTCTTTAACACGGTCACATAGCACCGCCTCGAAGTGTGTTTTTCACCCCTCACGTCACTGATCCCATACAGAATTAGGAATTTCATTTTTTCATGGCATGTGGAGGCGAGGATCTTGTTGGGGGTTTAGAGTAGTGCGCCCCAGGATAGCATTGTAAGAGTTAAGATCGCTGCTCACTATAAAAGTGATCTCCGTCCTTAGGGCCTTCCATCCTTCGCCCATGAAGGTAGGTGTTCCTTCTCGCAAACCCGATCAAGGGGAAGTCCACAATCTTTAGATCCTTCTTTGAATTTCCCATTCCTAAGAATGCCTCCAGGAAAAGAACGTATGTGGATCTTCAATAGTCGATAAGTATTCTCTTTACATCAAACCCGTCAACTTCTGTCGTGATGAGTAACACATCTTCATGGGGGCTAGAATTTCCAAGTCCTCATCTAATAAGGATATGGCATCACTATCCACTGATCGGCGCCTCTTTCACAGTGTTACTCTAGTTGATACGTTTATGGCATACACCTACCTAGCACCGCCTGACTCTCCTTCGGAGGTGAAGCCTCAGCTGATAACATTAATTGTCCCTCTCTTCTCATACGGGGCGTCCCCTGTAGGTAATGGTAGAGGAGGAGGCAATGCCTCCATTTAGTCGTCGGTATGGTGGCCTTTGGCACTATGATAGTTGCAGTGAAAGTGTAGTTCTCTGCCCATGGGACCTCAATTGTTTTGGGGCACTGGGGGCATCACTAGATTATTTTTCTCTATCTATTTCAGTATCATTGACATCTCTCTTGTTACAGGTGTGAAAGTCGAGGCTTCTATCACTTGAGGTCAATGCCTAGTTTCTTCCTTCTTCAGGCTACGCTGGTCATTGCTGCTACCATCCCATATATCCTTCTTTGGCCGGGCGACGACCTAGATGACCTCTCCCGAGGCGGAGCCTCCCAATGCCGGCTAGTACTCGAATATTCCCCACCTAGTCGTTCCCCTGCTCATTCTAGATCGATATACGCCTTAACCCCTACCGTCAACTCCCAGGGTGTGTAGATTGGCGCTAGTTTGAAGGTGCTTCCCATCGCTCTACTTCGGGGCCCTAGACAACTTATAAAATCACGGACCACCTCCCCGTCGGTGAAGACCTGGTCAATGTTGGCCAGGTTTTTGTTGTAGCGGGTATAGTAGCTCGCCAAGAATTCGTCCTCATGTTGGCATACATCGTCGAAGTATCCCAAATCCTTGAGGAATTGTCGTTCCCTTGCATACTATGTTATGAACTTGATCTTTAAGTTGTTCTAAGAAGAGACTGATGTCTTAGCTAGGCCAAAAAACCCAGCACAAGCCAAACTCAGAGAGCGTCGGTGGAAAGAGTAAAGCAAAGTGAGTATCATCACTAGTCTGACCCAGTAGTGACGACTCGTGCTTCTGCATCTGTTGCACAGTATCTCCTTCCGGTGTGTAGTCCAAGATTATGTAAGCTGTTACGTCCTGGGGGACAATAATCAACATTACTCAGTTGTGAAAGGATGCGACGCACTGCCACAGGGAGTAAACATTATCTGGCCTTTTTGCTCTAAAGTTTCCTGTTTATCAACTCCTCCACCTGGCTCATGGTGAGAGTCGCTGGTGAAGAAGGGTCATGTATGTACATGTAGTTGGGACCCTCAGGGGTCGTGTTAGTCGGTGGAAGTTGCGCATTAAAATGTGATGATGTTTGTTAGGGGGTCGTGGGGGGTTGACAGAACGCCTGGGCTCTCTACGAGCCTCCTTCTTGGGGGTTGGAGGCAGTCTATTCCTCCCTAGGGGAGATAGTGTGGATCGATGGGATTATTGCTGGGTCGGTTAAGCATCACTCGCACCTGCAAAACTCTTCCAAGGTGGTGGTCAGGTTTAGGGTGAGGATGGTCTTCTGGTGTGGAGTTTCTCGTGGTTGCTGGTACGCGGGTCATCTCCCATGCTCCTTCCCTAGTACGACAACCCTTGAGGACAGCGCCTGCGGGTAGTACTCGTCGAGGTTTATGATCTCCTGCTTGGAACCTAGAGGATCCCGCGAGGAATGCATATTGGTTTCCACCTCGCAGTGGGGCTGGGTTGAGTGGTTGAACCTTGGTGGAGCCACCCGAGTGCGTCTCCGTACACACCCGCGATCCGACGTTAACTCTAGTGTTTGGTAGAGCCATGGCTTTGTTGTCACGTTCCCACTGACAACGCCAAAGTTAGATCTTTCTGTCTGAACTCGTCGACCTTGTGATCTGTGGGCTAATGGGCTTGCCAGTGATGTCTTCTCTTGTGCAGCTGCAGGAAGGAAAGACAGGGGTTTTTCCGTTTTTTTGCAATGTTCATATAATCATGCTTTTAACCTGATTGGCCATGTCCATTGACTGGGGACTTAACCGAGGTTACTTTAGTCAGGGGGTTTTAACCGTCGTTGTCAGAGTCGTTCGTAGCCGGAAAAGGGTACTAGGTATACTTATTGCCTTGCATTAAATGTATTTTCTCCTTCGGGTCAGACTGTCATAAAGTGTTTAGGGCGACGCCCTTCAAACCCTAGTGACGCTCGATCTCCCTCAAATGCCACGCGGACTCGATGCCCTAAGAGGTGACGCCCAAGTTCTATCATATAACAACATATATGTATATGTTATGTATCAGTATTAGAATAAACAAATTATTCTCACGGTCCACCAAAAATGCACATAGATAACTCATTGGAACTATCTATATATATATGTTTAATAAATCTTGTTTGTCTCTACCGATCGATGACATGTCTAGTAACACTAACAGGATTGTAAATATATACAAGGTTAATAACCAAATCGCTACCCCAACTTTGGGCACTTTAAAAATTGCTACTTGAACTTTGTTTTTTCAAATTTTGTTACCTGTACTTTCAGACTTGGGGCAAATTGTTACCTCCGTTAAAGTTTTCGTTAAATATGGACGAAAAATGGCGTGACAGCACTTCATTGGTTCATAATTTAAAAAACTACATAATATTTTAAAAATACAAAAATAAATAGAAATTTTTAAAAAAATATGGACGACTAAGAGTTTTCAATATAATATCTTTATTAAAAATATGAAACCAAATCATTTATTTCTTGTTCATATCTTTAATAAAAATATTATATTTAAAAACTCTTTTTTGTATTAATTTTTCATTTTTTTATAGAAGTTTTCTTATTTTTCTAGTATTTTTAAAAATGATATATTTTTAAAATTATGAACCAATCATGTATTGCCACAACATTTTTCGTTCATATTTAACAAAAAAAAATTAATGGAGGTAACAATTTGACCTCATGTGTGTGCGCGCTCTATGAATTTGATTTACGATTATATTTATTTTTATGGTAAGAAAGAACCTTTATTTATGTTGTCAATATATAAGATTGTGAAAATATTAGTTTTTGTACTCTCTTTCTTTATATATATATGTATTTATTTTTATATAAAAAGCTTATTGGTGCAAATAGTTTCTTTTTATAAATATATCTTAAAAAATATGGAAAATTAGGCGAATAGAATAGTAAAAGGGTGAAACTTAAATATATTTGTATTTCGTAGTAGAATTCCCAAATCATAATCTCTAAACGTAGATTAATTTGAAACCCTAGATTTTTAATTTAATTTTTCCGTACGTAATCAAGGTTTCTGGTTAGCCATAATTAACTAGTGATGCCACTAAAAATCATTTATCCAAAACATCGCATTTAGATAAGATTTTAGGACTAACAAAGGACAATTAATAATCTACTTAGCATATATTGATAAATTCGATAAAAGAAAAAGAGTATATATTGATAAACAATCATGGAAGAAACAAACAGAATATTCATATTGTTCAACATGCATTCTCAAAAATAATAAATAGAAAATGAAACATTTTGAGGAGAAGACATATAGTGAAGTAGACCATGACATTTGTCCTTTGCTGGCATCAAGTATGATTTCAGACCACGTTCTTCGCACCCCTTGCTTCGTTCGCCCACTGGTTTCTTCCTCTTCCCCAGCAGCATGTTATGGCACATTGTGCTTTGGTATGATCCCGACCTCCATAGTCTAAATGCTGGGATGTTTGGATTGTGTTCCGACATCTGCACCTCATCCTTACATGTTTGAGTCGTATGTCCCAACATCCCACACCCATAACAATAGTCGGCTAGTCGCTCATACTTAATGGATGCACATCTTTCCTTTCCTTAGGAGTTTGACCACCAAAACCTCGCCATCAACGCGTCATTCCCATTGATCTCTACTTACATTCTCATATAGCTCCTACTTACCCTCGTTGTATTTTGCTCTACCTCAAGGCATTTCCCAAGCATTTTAACAATTTTCCAAGCATTTTCAGCACTAAATTTCTCTAATCCTAGGTCATGTATTTGAACTCATAAATTTACCTAATGAAACTCCACCTCCTTGATTCCTATACTCGGGGTTCAGCGTCTGACCGTTTATTGCCCACGGTGAAAGGTCCAAGATTCAGTGTGTGTCCTCGTCTCGACCGAACTCAAACATGAATGTCCTTGTTTCTGCCTCTGTTATGTCTACCTTCCTGAACCGAGCCCACGCCTGAGTTAAAACTCTGTGAATTATGTTCAATTTGATCTATTTTGCCCCAATGATTCCGCTGACATACCACTTTCCATTATCCAATTGAGGGTTTGAGCTCAGGTCCACAATCCGTTTCCGAGGTCTACTGTCTTCACGGGGATTGGCACGACAATTATTCATTGTCGCCATGGTCCGGATGCCCTCACAGCAGCTCCACTTCCTGCAAGAACATAAGAAGACGACGGAAAGAAGAAATCACTCGAAAAACTCACTATTTTATTGGGTACGTGAAGCTTGCATGGTCCTGTTGCTGTCGAAGGAGTTTCTGTTGCTGTGGGGTGAGTTCTGGTCCTTGTTTTTGTCGTATATTGGTTGGAAGACCGCATCATTGATTGCGCAGTGAAGAAATTGCCAATTGGAGGCAAGCGAGAACTCTCACCTTCGGAGCCCTAGGGAGAAGCGTGTGGCGCGCGTACAACAACAAGTCCTCAATAATTCTATTTTTCTCATATACGGGGTCACATTTACTCATGTTGAACTTATTCAACATTTTTTTTATGCAATTCTCCAGTAAGAGAGTTAACTGTCTCTAGCGGCGATCTCTCAAAATCAATATTTCAAGGATGTGTGTCGCCTCACTCATGTCCATCTCTAAGAGAGAGCAACCAAGCCATAATTTGTGTGACGAACCCCATATGTTCTTTTTCTATGAATTTGACATCTACATATAGGACTATAAACACAAAGTTTGGTAAAAAAAAAAAAAATTTGATATACACGAAGTGGTCCTCATCCGAATTGAGAAGTCAATTTTCCACAACCAAATTATGAAATTTACCGTACCACTACTTAAAAGATTATTTTCTAACATAGATCATACTTGGATCTTACACACTAAGTGATCGCGGGCCTTCAACAAAAAGCATTTAGGTTGTTCCATGTAAACCTCTCATTCTAACTCACTATTAAAGAAGACGATCTTAACATTTACTTGATGCAAGTATAATTATATACTTGCTACACTAGCTAGAATTAGCCGAATTAAAGTCAATCGCACACTGAGGGAGAAAATTTACTCATAATCCACACTATTTTATTGTGTAAAACCACTCGTTCAACGATTCCAACGACCTTGAGCTTCGTATAGGGTATCCATTTGACTTTTATACCCATGCGTCCTTTTCGAAGGTTTATCAGTGCTCAAACACTGTTCGCCCTCATATAAATTTTGTTGTCCCCCAATTTCTTACATCAATTTAATCTGAAAAGGGCTTTCTAGAACAAAATGTAAAGTAGAGAGTTTACCATCCCTTTAAACAAACATTGTCATGGAAGGAAATTTTTGTTTTAGCCCACAACCTAACAATTCATTCTCGTTAGGATCATAATCATTCTTCTCACTCCCACTTGAAAGAGGATCACAATCACTCTCAGTGTGAACAAGATCATCAGGGGCGGAATCCGTGAATTCACATCAGTAAGGAGTGAGCGCGACGAAATGATTCATCATCCATGGTATCATCTATCTCACTTGAATGGAAATTATGACGTAAATTAATCCTTCAATTCATACAGGGATTGGTCGGTACTAATCTCGCCCTTCTTCAAAATTTGTATTTTAAGAATGTCACGTCTCGTGATTTAAATTCAGACACACTCTCACTGTCTTGCACGCCTATAAAAAAATATAACCTTTGGAGGTTTTGGAACATCCAACAAAGATAGTTTTCTTTTCTCTAGGTTCCAACTTCCCAAACATGTTCAAGGAGTCATGGGTATATGTAGCACAAACCCAAGGGCATATATAGCTAAGGTTCAGACTTCTTCTGGTCCAAAGATCAAATGGAATGGTGGTAACTGACAAGATAATTTATGGAATGGAATGTAATGGTGCGGTCTATCGAAGAAGGAAGCATTGTGCTATATCAAGACCATTATACATGACAAGATTTAAGGGTAGAGATCCAAAAATCTAAATCAAGCAGGAAAGGAAGTGCTCATTAATGAAGTAATCATGGCAATACCTTCCTATGTGATGAGTGTTTTCAAGCTCCCCAAGACATGATGCTCGGAGGTAAATGCGATAATAGCGGATTTCTAGTGGGGAGTGTCAAATGAAGGAAGGCGAAGATGGTGCATGGGGACAAACCTGCGTGGTTCGACATCCTGGTTGATCGACAAATTCAGGGACAAACCGAACCCATCAACCAGTGGATTACATACAGAAAGACAGAAGGTGGAGCAACAGGGAGAGCACTAGAAGGACGGAAAAGCATTAGCTTGTTGACCTGCTTGCATATATGGAAGGCTTGGTCTAAATCTATATTTGAGGGGAAGAGGCCGATTCCGATGGAGATAGTGCTCGCCATAGAGGGAGCACATATGGAGATGCTAAGGGTTGAACCTCAAGGGAGAGTATCAACACGAGAACGATAAGTAATGAGTTGGATAGCACCGGATGTGGGATTAATCCAACTAAACTGCGATGCGTCATGGTGCAATCAAACGAGGCGTGGAGGAATTGAGTGGTGGCTCATAATGCGGCAGGGCAAATCTTGGGAGGGCTGCACCGAAGGAGCTGGTGCTATAATGTCGAAATCCTTGAAGCTCAAGCAAAATTGAAAGGTGTCAAGATAGCAATTGAAAAATGATGGCAGAACATAGAAGTGGAAACGAACTCCCAGATTATGGAATAGCAGATTCAGGGAAGTGTGACATACTAGAGGTTGGAAGCATTGTGTGAAAATATCAAAATAATGGCAGGGCAGATTGGATGCGTCAAGTGGAAGGCAATCTCGCACTCAGCAAACGAGAGCGCCTATTAGATAGTTAAACAAGCTAAAATGGGAGTGTGTCTTGATAATTGGGGTATAGAACCGCCACCCCAACTTAGGAATATTTTAGCAATCGATTGTAAAAAGGAACATCCGTGATTAAATGGTCACAAATCTTTGTAGTCTTCAGTAAAAGGAAACTAGTTGAAAAAAAAATTCTCTTACGGGGTGTTTCTTTCACGGAATTCGGAATAAAGAATACGGAATAGGGAATAAGAAATGGATTAGGAGATAAGAATATGAAGTTATTTTTTTGGTGGAATTGAATAGAATGGAATAAAGAATTCTGTTGTTTTTTTGGTGGAATTATATATGGAAAAGGAATGGAATGTGGTAAAATGACATATTTGTCCCTCATTGTATATGTATAGTATATAATACATATAATTTGTATTAATTAATTTTAAAAATTATTAATAATAAAAACTTAAATATAATTAACTAATAATTATAAAAAAAACTTTTAAATAATTTATTTAATTAAATTTTAAAGGACAGTCTCTTGTATCTCATAAATTCTAACAATCCACAATATAATCAACAAAAAAACTTGATAATTATTTCTTCATATCCTTTGTAAATTTCCATATTTGCATAAACAAAACTGTAATTACAACATCTAAAACTTCATATTCCATTACAAATGACCATACACGTACAATCAAATGATTATACACTTATAATCTCTTGTACTCATTGACTCATGTCTCGATCCCGACCTTCTTATCGCCTTCATAACCTTCAATACATATATCGAATCAACCCAATCAATTTCTCAATTTCTTCGAACATCAATGAAGACCTGAATCAAGATAAATTAACTAAACAAATACAAATCAACCATTTAAACACAAAATCAGCAATATAAACTCCTCAAACTCGGTATTTGAGAATTCATCATCACTGGCAACTCTAGCTATGAAGTGTGAATTATGCAGATCCCTCATTGGAATCTCCCAATTTCTCCTGCAATAAAGTCACAAAACAAACATTAATCAACCATTCGACAAGAACTTCTTGTAGATTGAGCTAAGACAGTGGATTGAAACTCAACCTGAAATTCATCGAAATACCACCATAATGCAATAATGGAGGCGGTGATATGTAATTGGGCCCGACTTGCTGCATTTTCATCGACATACAACAACACAATTAAACTGACCACTATGCAAAATCGTAAGTTTAAGGTTACTTTTTTTTAGATTAACCAAGAACAGAACATAAAATAGCAGAAATCAGATTTAGACGATAAAGTTATCTCACCTGGCGGCATATCTCACATGTAGTGTCACCCTTTTCGTTGCACCATCTCTAGACACATTTGCGGTGAGCATACTGCAGAATGCACACGATTGTAATTACAAAGTTTCAATAGGAAATTTTGATATAATTATTCCTCATCAAACCCAAGCTACCTGCATTATATTCTCCAAAAATGGATAGAAATGATGGCACAAAGATACAGGAATTGGATCATATGGCTAAACAAAGGACCTTCAAATTAATTTTTGCATTGAATTTGGCAGGACGAAAAGATGCTTCAACAAGGATTCTACGAAAAGAAACTAGTAAATCCAAGTGATCACAAAAACATAAAATAAAATCAGCGGATATGCCAAATTTATGTTCCATTCAATCCATTAAATTATGTCGATCGACAACCTAACTCAGGAATGTCACTGATCTAACACCAAATCCGAAAGATCCAGATGTGAACAATTCAGGACCCAGGAGAAGGAGACGTACCTGGAAACGGAGACGTACAATTCGTCACGAACCCAGGAGAAGGAGATGTCACGGCCCTAGGAGAAGGAGATGTCATGGACCCAGGAGAAGGAGATGTCACGGACCCAGGAGAAGGAGATGTCACGAACCCAGGAGAAGGAGACGTATAGTTCGTTGAGTAGAGACTTGAAGGAGCTGAGGCTAATTTGGGAAATATGAAAAGATAATGAGGGCAGAATCGTCATTGCTGCATCTATTCCTGATTCCGGGCGGGATAGGCTTAGGAATTCCGAGTATTTTGTCCGGAATCTCTAACACTAGAGAGCTAGGATTCCATAAGCCAAAATTTTTCAATTCCGTGAAAAAAACAACTTCTTACGGAATCCGTAAGCCGAATTCCTTTTCCTTTCCGCGAAAAGAACATGACATTAGAGATTTGAATATTGGTCTGAGATATTATTTTTTATCTTTAATATTAGTTTTAATGAATTTAGATATTATTAATTAGTAAATATAGTTGTTAGGCTTCTGTATATAGATTAACTACCCTAATTGTAAATTCAAGAGATTGAATACAAGGAATAACTAGAGGTGGCAATTTGGGTCAAACCCGTTTAGTTGACCGACTCGCTGAACTGAGCGGGTCAACCCGGATCCGACCCGTCGTACTATGCGGGTTAGGTTTCGTGACCCGACCTGGTAGGTCGGAAGGTCAACCTGGCTGAGGAAAAGCAGTCTTGCAGGTCAAACAGCTGAGCACAGGCTGTGAAACACCGAAGCAGGTCAAGCAGCTGAGCACTTGAGTAGAGGCTAGCTGGACGTCCACACCACGCCACCACACTTGAGCAGAGGCTAGCATGAGATACTTGCTTAGAGAAATACATAAATAAAATTGTTTCTCATTAACTACATGAGTATCACCAGCATTTTAATGAAGTTTCGATAACAAAGAATGAATGCCTTCATCATCTATTACCAGAAAATAACCTTCTTTCTTGTTCCAAGTTCCAACCACTTGTGTCTTCCTTCCTTTTGCACATCTCCATAGCTTAATTTCTTCAGTAACCATCTAAAGGGGATAAGGCCGGGACGATGGATCTCCGAAGCTAAGTGGAAAGGATGAACAACATAATGAAGGATAGATGATGAAGTTCAATTTTTTTTGTCCTCATTAAATTGACCGTTTATCGAAAATTGATCCGTTCTAAAAAATCATCCGGTTCATACAAAATATCCGGTTTTATTATTTGAACCAGATGTACTATGCAATTCATTCTTTAAAAGAACCCTAGACCATCAGTGTGATCGGTTTATGATCGGTCCGGCTGATAACACTGCATATTGCTTTAGAACCATTTCGGTCTTGTGACTTTTGTCGAAGTCTAGAAGGATCGATTTATTCGAGAAGAGCCTTCCTCCGCTCTACTTCAGCCTTGTCGGAGAGACACTCTTTGCCTGTCCACAATCAAATCAACCATTGCTCAGCAAAATCTTGAAGATGATAGCATCCTCCTCTACACTTATTCCTAGTCACCTAAGTTTCAAGCCTCCCAATGCTACTATAACTGCTCATATCAGATTTTCCAAGTTGATTCGATCATATTTCTTCACTCGTCCTCGCCATGTCTGGAATCTGTCTTCTTCTTCTTATAGGCTCAATTCCGACTTGAGATGCTCGGGTGATTGCTCCCTGATAGCTAGGGTCAGTGGTAATGATGAAGGTGCAGTTGGTGCCGAATCAGCCTCACTGCAGCAGCTGTCGGAGCCTTCTGTGAGCCCCCAGGATAACTCTGCCATGGTTTGCTCCGCTTTGCTTCTTTAAATGTTTGAGATTAGGTTCATGTTGTTATTCGCGTTTGTCTACTATGCTGGAATTATGCCGCACCGTGAAATGCAGCTTTTGCATAGAATCTTATTTTCATCTGAGTTTGATCTGTGATATGATGTATCAACATGTTCATATGGATAAAACCTAAATACTTTATGCTGTTTTGTACTTTGCGTCAAGTAATAACCATCCATCTGCTTAGGCATCATGAATATAATAAATGTATTAAATTTCTGTATGTCAGGATATAGAGGAAACATTACCGAGTAACTCTTCCAAATTTGGTGAAGGATATGTGGCCCTTTTTGTGAGGATGCTAGGGTTAGACCATGTTCCTCTTGACAGGGAACAAGCAGTAATCGCTCTATGGAAATACTCTCTCGGAGGAAAAAAATGTATTGATGAAATAATACAGTTTCATGGTTGCATAAATCTGACAGTGAATCTTCTAAATGCGGAGTCAACATCCACATGTGAAGCAGCTGCAGGTCTTTTAAGATCCATGTCTTCAATTAATATGTACAGAGATTATGTAGCTGATGCTGGAGCAATAGAGGAGATCACTGGTTTGTTAAGTCGGGCATCCTTAGCTCCTGAGGTATATCAGAGGTATTTTATTTGAAAAAAAAAGTTCCGCTCGATATATGTGGGCTTTAGGAAGAGAAAAATCACTCTTGAGTCTTGTATGAACTTATTTCTGTAGGTAAAGGAGCAAAGTTTATGTACACTTTGGAACTTGGCCGTTGATGAGAAGTACAGGCTGAAGATTGCTGACTCTGATGTCTTGCCTATAATTATTAATTGTTTGGATGATGATAATGTCAAAGTAAACGAAGCAGCGGGAGGGGTTTTATCTTCTTTATCCTTGAGCCCACAAAATCATGGTATCATGGTTGAACTAGGCGTTATCTCAAAAATGGTATGACTTCTTATGCACTTAGTCAGTGTGTATTTCATTGTATCTAGACTTGACTAATGATCCTGTGGAATAAGGGCCAAGCGTGATATGATGTCAGAATGCTATGCATATAAATAGGAATCATTAACTTCATTTATAAATACACACGGAACGTTACTTGTTTTTCTTTGAAGCTTATAATCTTGAACTGTTTTTTCTTTGATTGTTATTAAGTGGTAGACCCTTAAATAAGTGCTCTTTCTGTTGCAACTATAAACCTTAAGGATTCAAATTACTAGTTTACCATTCTACATTCTGGTCCTTCCAGATGTCAGTATGCATGATCCTGGTGTTGGTCAAATTGTATAACCTTGAAATTAGAGCATGATGTGGACTATGTTACTGCTTTAGGGTAGGAACAGATCAAATTATTTTGAGTAATACCAATACCAATGCCATTAAAAGAGTTCTGAGTGGGAATACACTGTTATTAGAGTGCACTTAGTCAAACATAGATAATATAGAAGGAAATTTTTCCCTATCAAACACGTGGATTGTGATGCTCTGATCTACTAAGGGCTATAGCGTCTACAACGCAGGCAACATTTGTAAGAGCCCATGAGAGAGGAACTAAAGTCTTAAGGAAGGAGTGTAGACGTGCTTTATTGGAGCTTGCTAAGAATGAATATTACAGAATCCTTATAGTAGAAGAGGGACTGATTCCTGTCCCTGTCGTCGAAGCTGCTACTTATAAGTCCTTCAGCCTTTCCGATGGGACAGGGATAGATCAAACTACTAAGGTTGGTCCACAGTCAGCTGGTTCAGAATTGCTTCGTGGTTTGACTGCTACCGACAAAACACTAAATTTAGAGGAAGTGAAAATGAAAGCAATAATTCAATACACTCAGCAACAGTTTCTTGCCCGAATCAGTGATAGTGAATTGGATGACGAAAGAAATGCACAATCAGAAGTTTCTGGTGAGAGCCAACTAACGCTCCTGCCATGTGTTGACGGTGTGGCTCGACTGGTTTTGATTCTTGGACTCGAGGATGAAGCTGCCATATCACGAGCGGCAGATTCAATAGCTGCTTCAGCAATTAATGGGTTTATGAGGGAGTTCTTCAAGGAAGCTGGAGCTGTTAAACTTTTAGTTCAACTTTTAGACCGAAATAATGCTTCCATCAAGTCAGCTGCAACTTGCGCTCTGGAGAGATTGTCCGTAAGGTAAAAATTTTCAGTGGCATTTCACTATGTAGAATCAGAAGCTACTATTTTATTTTTGGTTCTTTCCTATTGATAATTTCCTCCAAAAGAATGTATTAATAGAGTAGATTTAGAAGAATTAAGGGTTTAGTAGTTAGTAGATCAAGTTAGTAATGAACTATAGGTTCTTCCCGTGCCTCTCTCCTTGCTGACCACATGTGACTATAATTTGACATGTATATGAATGCAATGTGACAATTATGTTTTTTTCCGTCTTTTTACTGATCCACCGTATCATGTCTTGATGAACCTCTACTTTTGAAGCATGCCTATGTGATTGTAACTTAAGGTTTTTATTTTTGTAAAAAATGAAACTTGAATAGATCATTTGCATAAGAGTTTAAATCTTAAACACATCTCAACACTAATGATCTAGTGCTTGGGACCAAATTTCAGATTCATCTATTTAATTGTTATTTTACTACATTCTTTGTTGTATTACTCTTTCCCTCTCTGTAATTCATCTGCACCATTTACGGTTTTCTTGACTATTCTTGTACAGCAATGATATTTGCCAAATAATGGAGTCTGAAGGTGTTGTATATCACTTGGTCAATAACTTGAAGCAGCGAGAAATTCCTCAGAACCTTATGGAAAAGGTCTTAATCAGTCTTCTTATTCTGCCACTTTCTAAAAATTATTCTAACCTGTTTTGTTTAAATATTATGGTAAATCATTTGATGCAGACTTTGAATTTACTGGCTTGGATCTTAGATTCTAGCAAAGAGATGAAATCAAAGGTTCGTGATTAAATGGTTGGTTCTTCTACGATTAATGATCAGTGGTCGCTGCTTAACTAACAAAATATACTTGATTACTTCAGTTTCAAGATGGACCGATTAACGGATCAAAGAAGAATCTCGAGAGAACAAAAGAAGCACCTTCTTCAACAGGGTTGATAGATGCTGATGCTAATGATGCTGTTTCAATATCAAAATACAGGTATTTTTTTGGTTTCAATCCTATCAACTTGTAGTCAATATTCTTTGGATGTAATATGCGTGGTAGTCTTTCATATCATAGGCAAGAGAAAAGTTCTGATTGAATCCAGTCCAGTGGTAGTATTTGATAAAATTAAGATCTCTAGCAGCGTTTTTTTACAGTGGCTTTTCATTCCATGCTTGAAAACGTATTCCAGTGGGCATGTTCCTTAAGCACTTAAGGTGGATTTTTGAATTTATTTTGTATTTTGTAAGCGTATGTTGGAGAAGATGTTGAAAGATGGTTCTACGTCAATTAATGTGTCAGATGTCTAACTGATGAGAAATGCTTTAGTGAGAGACCGGCACTTGGAAAAATATGTTCACTTTCAGAAAGAGGCATATCTTCTTGATGCGCTCAGAATTACTCATAATTGGTCTCTCTTTCTATATCTACTGTTTACATGTATAGTATTCTTAGATTTTTGTCATCATTGAAATGTTCTAGGAAAGATGTGGAGGACCCTTTAGTTATTGATCGCCTTATTGAGATTATGAAGGCATCACCTCCAAACTTACAGCAGAAAGCAGCTTCCATGCTTGAATATGCGACAGTTGTTGATACGAGCATCAGCAGAATCCTGTCATCAGATATTGAATCTGGCCTAGAAGCAATGTTTAAGCAGAAAGTTGTAAGTGGTATGGTAAACAACAACACTTGGTTAGTTTGTTACCTTTTCAATAATAAAATATTCCCTGTACGTCAAGATAAAAAAACACCCATCAATTAATTGAGAATTTGGTTATCCATGAGCAGAGTTAGAGACGGATGCAGAGGCAGAACAACCAGAGAAATACGCAGTTGAGATTGAAGAGGCAGGTCTTGCAGTATCTGCAGCATCTCGTTTACTTACAAAACTGCTCCAGTTCGAGCAGTTCGGCAAAAGAGTAGACTCTGAACATTTCACTGCAATGCTTCGCAAGACACTTAAGTCGCCTGCTCTTCCAATCAGTTGCAAGCACTATGTTGCTGCCTCCCTTATTAAACTAAGCTCACTAAAAGGGGGCTTCTTCGGCTTCATGGAGGATCCAACAATAAACATGGAGGTGACTCTTTATGAGACCATTCCGAGGTTAATCCAACAGCTGAATGATCCCTTCTCTGTAGAGTCATCCCAGGAAAGTGCTGTAGTAGAGCTCAACAGGATAATATCCGAAGGTGTTGTAGATTCTACGAGGGCTGTTGCCTCGCAAGGGGGTATTTTTCCGTTGGTGAGGCTTTTGGAAGAAGGGAGTCCCCGTGCTTCAGAAGCTGCATTGGCTATTCTGTATAAACTGAGCTTGGATGGTGAGAATCATGCTGCTATTGCTGCAGCTGGAGCTGTTCCTTCATTGAGGAGAATCATTGTGGCGCAGAGACCGCATTGGACACAGGCGCTGAGGTTGCTGAGAAATCTGCCGATCTAGTGTGTGTTAACGGCGTTTGCAAGTAACATGTGGAAGGAAACTTAATGGATCAGACAGACGGTTAGTTCCTTTGGTTTCAGCCGTATTAGCATTAGTTAGGATTTAATTCAGGGCAATTATCTATTTGTTTTTTTACTCTGTTTGATTTTAGTTATTTATGTTTTTCATGATGTTGCGATAAATGATCATTTTGTCAGATTTCCATTTAATATTAATGTTGAAGTACTACATACGCAATGAAATGAAAAACAGTAACGTGAGTAAAATATATATTGTTTTAATTTATATTATGTGTTTTCCATCATGTTCCTGTATGTTTTATAATGCGCCACTTAAATAGTTTTACTATATTAAAAGCTAGAAATTTGATTTGGATTTTAAAAAGCAAATGAAGATGATAGATGAATATTGAGGAACCCCTAACTGGTATTCCTACTTTTTGTTTATCTTGTTAATTTTTCATAATCTTTATAACAATATTTTAAAGTATACGTAATTAAAAAGTATAAATCTTAATAAAAAAATATAAGTAATTAATCCATTAGTTTTATTTTGAAGCTCTTATGTAAGACAGCAAGAGGACCATAGTTTTCTACCAAAAAAAAAGGACCATAGTTATCATAATCGAACTGAACCAGTGGGATGACAGTCTGGTTCGTACAAAGGATCGAAATGTATAGTAAATTCGGTTTAATAGGCGTGAACCAACCAATTTTTCAAAAACCGACAAATTTTTGAAGAATTGGCCAATTCCGGTTGCAACTTATTTTGAATTTTGGAGTTAACTGTCCTTGCCTCTTCAGTCTTCTGTTAAGTTAGGTCATGGTTTTCCTCTCCTGTCGTCTGAAGCTGAACCCTAATTTTTTTCATTTTCGCCTCTTCGTCATTCCTGAGTTCTCGCCCGCACCTGGGCCTCGTTGCTGTCAAAGCCCACTCTTTTGGGTTTAATTCAACCAAAGCCTCATAAAGTTGTACTACGTGAGTTATATTCGCATTTGCAAATACATAAAATCACTTAGTCGCTCGATCAGTGCTCAACTCCGACTGGAGTCATACCAATTACCAAGTAAGAACCCACATAGGAAAAATAGCAAACACCTAGTGATCGGTCTCTTCCATGAAAACGGTGATTTCTTTGGATACTCTCCCATCAAAGCTGAAACCAAAATTCGACGGAGCCCCTTGTTGAGGCAATATAGGTTATTCAACAACAACATTTCCTTGAAAGTAATTACACGTACTTAGCGACGGATGAATTTTGATGGAAAACAAGTTAGACCACGTCATAAGTAACCTGTCGATGCACGTACAACAGTAATAAATATTACCATGTTCATCATAGTTGATGCTAATATAGAGTTTCAACTACTGTGAAAGTTGTTGCTATAGAAAGTGTTTTGTGGCTGCGGGGTTGTCATGGTTAAATTGTATATGAAGCATCAATTACGGATACAAGTACAGTCCGTCGTCAATGGTTGTTTTGATGCAAATGCTAATGTTTTACTCTTTTCGAATTGTTAATCATGCTAATGCTCGTAGCCAAGCATACCCAAACAGAATACATAAACAGATAATACACAAACAACTACATATGTAGAACCATTTCCAACACATCCGAATTTATATATAGCCAAGCATTTCAAACAAATGTATGGTGACAATTGCAAAACACAAACAGATATGACATGTTCACATTTACATCATCCTATAGAATATACCCTACAATGACTAAATGGGTGTACACAATGCAATTAAATCATTACTATACGCACCGTTGGCAAACATTGCACCTTTCATGACAGTAATATCACGTTGAAATGCTTCAATGTTGGCCTGGAACTCCTTGAGTTGATCACAGAGTTGCTCACATTCAGCTGCGTTTCTTGCCACCTCCTCCCTTGCTTGCTTTAACTGCTCACTTTTCATCATCCGTGCAAGCTTTGACACACGACTTCGACGATGCTCAGGTTGGAGAACTTCCTCATACAAGACATCCTTGTCAACTGCAGCATCCTTCTCCCCAGCCAACTGAGCAACCCTTTCCTCCACTTGGTCCTATTTTGCAAACGGTGTGACAAGAACATAATGGAGCAATCAGATACAATATACAACACATGTGACTATATGGGTGGGCAGTACTACTTACCAGTATTGATCTAGTTTTATCATCCAGTGGCTGCCCTTTCTTGTCCACTTGGTTCTTCTTGAACATATGATACTCCCCGGGATGTTTCCCGTTGTTCTTCTCAATCTGCAAGAGTACCATATACTTGTTCAAGTGTAGCCATCTATTTATTAAACATAACAATTCAATGTTAGGATTACCTCTTCCTGTTCTCTCCTCGCAAAGGACGAAGTGCCAGCGGTGTGCCTCATGAATTGGTGAGCTTTGTTGGCTTTGTTACGATCGCTCTTTAACTTCAAACAATAGGTTACAACCAGTTTACGTTTAAAAAATGCAGCATTCATTAACTGTACAAAAAAATACAGTTGCGATAGGGAGTAAGGCACAAACGTTAAACTCATCAGAGCTGAACATGTTAACAAGCCACACCCAATCCTCTTTCACCACGTCAGGAGGAATGTTTTGTAACCTTTATTCATTCGTAAGGTACTTGTCAAAGTACTTTCTCTTGAGATTCAACCTGTAGTTTCTGTACTTCTCTTTAAGAGTACATATGATCAGCTGCTTCAGGTTTTCATCATCCGGTATCACAAACTTCTCCTGCGATGTTGAACAATATGGAAATGCTAGGCTCAGATTTACAGCATTTACAAATAGACAGGTGCAATATGTAAGTCCTAATTCAATTTGAATGATACTGTGTAGGGATTATCAACAACTGAGACTTACCGCAACCAGCATGAGCATCTTCGCCTCATAGTCTATGTGAGACTTTGGAATCTCCTTCCAGTCTTTAACCATTAGAGGTGCATTCGTTCGTTTCTGGACAATGCAACCACACCAACTTGCAAACACTGAAGCATTGTTACTGCAGACTTTACCTCGAGAGTTAAACTTCAGAACATTTTTTTCGTTGACGTCATTTCGAGACAACCTTAGGAATCGAGTTCGCCCTCTACATAGTGTGTCCAATGGTGGCCTTACCTCTTCCTGTTCCGCAGCTGACACGTAAAGCAGGTATCGATTAGATAACCAAGTTGTATAAATGCAAGCTGTATAGTATGGGACAAATTATAAGTTACCTATTTGTATACCTGGTGGTTCCTCCACATAGGGGTCCTCCCGCTGGATTTCCTCTTCAGTAGACACCTCCAAAGGAGGTTCGACAGGCGGAGGGACTGCAGGGATGTTCTCCACAGGCGGAGGGAGTGCAGGGATGTTCTCCACAGGCGTAACCCCTATAGCAATGTCTAGTGTGTTAGTTACCGAGCACCTAAAACAAAGCAAACACCTAAGTACATGACGTAGTAGTGAAAAACAACAACTTACTTGTGGCATCCCTGTTTATCTTCCTTGGGGATCTACGTGGCGGTAGCTTTGAAGCTACGGTTGTTCCGACGACTATTCTCCGAGTACCCACCATACTGAGAAGATATTGTTAAACACAGTAGCATAACGTGAAATTTTCTCAAGTTTGTGGTGTAAAGTTTCCATCTTTATGTGTTGTTGCAACAATTATCCAAGTTTTATTCTCAGCATAAGCACCCTTACTGAACATTCCGTGACATGTTTCGTATAAACGAATAACAACGACATGCATCATCAGCCATGAATCATTGACAAAGGTGAGTCTTCGCTTGCAAGTTATGTTTTTTAAAATGAAAAATCGTGTATAAAATAGTCGCAAATAGACGAGATGCAGGGGAAAGGAGATTAAACATGTCAGTGAGCACCATAGACGAACAAAGGGTTTGCTGAACCATACCTTGCTAAACCATACCTTGCGCCTCCGAGAACAAAATCATCCTACATGAAGTTAGAACCATACCTTGCTGAGGGAAACTTAGAAGATCGCTCTGGGAGCACTAGAAGATCGTCTTGGAGCACTGGTTGGAGGGAAACTTGCAGAGTGTGAAGTGGAAGAACCAAATGACAGTGAAAATTAGGCGCGGGAAGAATAAGAGAAGACCATTGTATGACAGGACTGATCCATCAAATCACAATGTATGTGATGATGAAGCCTACTACGTCGTGTAGGTACCAAGGCGTCGTAGCTGTTTGAACCGAGGTAACGCTTTAGCTTCGTCCTCATCCGTAGCAGCTGTTCATATGAGGTCAGACAGATGAAATTGGCCCGGTAACACAAATTGGCCCAGTAGAAAAATTGAAGGAAAGTGGCCCGTGTATGCAAGGCTTGTTCCAATGACAGTTCATAAGATGTATAATTCTAACATAATTTGTATAAATTTTAGATTAATTTTTATATACTTATATTATAGCACAATATTTCTAAATCATGTTTAAAATCAAGACCTAATTATCCTTATGTATACAATTTAAATCATACTCATTTTATGTTGGAAATACAACTTTATTATGTGTTATATCCATTGATGTGTCAAAGTGTCTTAGTGTATAACATTACAATACTATACTTTATACAAATTTAATATCAACTTATACAAATTTTACTTACTTTGATGAAAAATATACTTATTCTTTATATTTAATAATGACATAATATGTATAATAACATAATTTGTATAAATTTCATATTAATTTTTATAAATTTGTATATACTTATCTTATAGCACAATATTTCTAAATCATGTTTAAAATCAAGACATATGTGTCATTATGTATGCATTAAATCATATTCATTTTATGTTTGAAATACAACTTTGTTATGTGTTATATTAATTGATGTGTCAAAGTGTCCTATTGTTATTCATTATAATATTATACTTTATACAAATGTATACAAATTTAATATCAACTTATACAAATTTTACTTACTTTGATGAAAAATATAAATTCAAATGTGTTATATTCATTGATGTAATAAAGTGTTACCATGTGTCATGGTGTTATAACTATGTGTCAAGGTGTTACCACTATGTGTCAAAGTGTTAACATGTGTCAAAATGTTACTACTCATTTTTATGACACATAAAACAACGTGTCACACAATTCGGTCAATATAAAACTCGACACATAACTATGTGTCTTATTTTCAACCCGACCTCTACATACAACTCGACCTCTGTCTAATGTAGTTCTTAAGCAGGCCGAGTGCATCTTCCAGTGCATCACAATAGTGTAGCTTCCATTTGCAGCTTCGTTCCAACTTCAGCTTTGTTTCATAAGCAGGATGAATGAGGTTAGTACCCGAATCCAGTGCATGAAAAAACAGAACCGTTGCGTCTACTGCGTGGTTGGTGTTAGAAAACTCTTTTGTGTCCATTGTCCAGTCAGAAGTGGCAAGCATACGTGCCTTTTATGTGATCACTGCATACGTGCCTTTTATGTGATCACTGCATTCAGGAAACTCTCTCCTGTAAAAAAAAAAACAATTCAGCTTCTCTAAAGACAGCAACCTCATTGGAACTCAGAGAATCTGACAAAAGGCAGCAATTCATTTATGTGATTTCAAATGCATATAGTAGAGTTCTATCAGTGGCCTGAAGAAGTGGTCGTGAAAATTTTTGCAAACTACTTGATGTTTCTTGTACAGATGCAACACAGTTTCATGTAGAATATGCAGATTCTGAACTTTGGATTGCATCCATGCACTGTGTTCATTGTATTATGAACATTTTGGATTCTGAACTTTGGATTGGATTCTGAACATTTTGACAGCACATGGAACTTGAAAATGAAAAACAACTGACTTATCAACTGAACAACGGTCGTGTTATTAATGTTCAGTTGTTTTCTTCCACTGAATTTTTATATATGAAAAACAGAGAAACAGAGAGAAGCATGATAGGATAATGATATGGAATTGTGTTAGAATGACATAGATGAGGATGAATTGCAGTCGAGGTATTTTGATGATCCATTTGCTGAGGTAGTTGTTGAGAGGGAAAAACATGACAGTATTAATGTTTATCTAAAGTTGATGAACATCTTGCGACAGCTAATCCTTCGATCTATATGTATCTTATTTTCATTTTTTGAAGTATATGTATGTCATATAGATTCCAAGTGCAGTTACTGCAATTTTGAAGCACTCCACAGATTCGTCACTTGATGAGCTGCAGCAGGAGTTGCATTTGACAGCACTCCACAGCAGGAGCTGCAAACACACACATGGTACAAATAGCAGCACATCAACTTACAGCACATCAGCAACTTACAACACAACAGCAACTTACAGCACGTGAACCAACAAATTTCAATAAAACCATCTCAATTCGCTATTCGAAACAAATTTCAATAAAACCATCTCAATTCGGACAAAGCATACAAGTCTGTTAAGAAAACCAGCTCACTATTGAACAAAGCAAACAATTCGGACAATGACAGAATGAAAATCCTCACTATTGAACAATGACAGAATGAAATTCCTCACTATTGAACAGTTTTCTATTGAACAATTACCTTAAGAAACCTACAAACACTCTTCTATTGCACACGAATTTACGATGCATCATCATTGTCATCCTCATCGATTGTTCCCTCAAGTCCGTCCTCGTCATTGAACAAATCGTTCTCAAATTCTGTATCTGTGTCACTGTCTGTTCCATCATCAGAAATATCCTCCTCCTCTGGCTCAAAAACTTCTATTTCGTCAAGACCTTCAGTTGCTTCTGGCAAGGCTTGTGTGGTCATTTCTAGCATGGCATCCTCAACAGATATTTTGAGAGCCTCAATGTCATTTCTATACCAATCAACCACATCATCGACAGGAACTACATTCGGTACATCAACGAACCAGTGTTGATGTTTCCTGATACGGCTCCACTGACTCCCTACTCATTTGACCCCCAAGCACAAATCATTTTTTGGACTCTGCCTTCAATGCAGTGCTCCAATCAGGGTTAATGTTCTCAGGTAAGTAGAAAACTTGTGTGGCCTGAGCTGCAAGTACGAATGGCACATCTGTCGATAAATAATTTTTGGTATTGACACACACAAATCCATACTCATCAATTTTCATCCCATTGAAGGATGAAAGTACGTTGTACCAATCGCATTTGAACAACACAACCGATAGGTGACCAAGGTACTGCAACTCAACCACCTCCCTCAACACTCCGTAATAATCAATTGCACCTTCAATGGAGTTGTTATCGGATGTACTCGCATAGCACGTTGTGTCAGCTTTGCACAACACACCGCTGTTGTCAAAACTCCTCATTAGAGACCGCTCTTTAGTGTGGAAGATGAACCCATTTGCTTTATAACCATTATATATCTTATCTCCATATAACGGTCCTCGTGCCAAAGCCTTTAGTTGACGACCTCTGTCATCCTCAGTCGATCGAACTATTCGACCAACCTGAGAATGCAAATAATTCCACTGTCATTAAAAGCCACATTAAAAGGCATGGATATTCCTATATGTGTCATACCCTGCCCTCCAACCATGGTATGAATGTTCTGTTGTGCATGACATCGATGTTCCGCATACTCACCCGTGCGCCTAGTAGTTGCCTCTTGTGTTCACTACGTACATGGACAAGACAACCAATCGAAGTGTTAGATGTAATGCAGTTAAAAGTTTAAGAATAGACATCACAATAAAGGTGAATGCAATACTCGATGAATGGCTTCACTTCTTCAGACTGATTAACCACGTACAAGTGGCACTGCTCCCATTCTGTGTTTGACAGTTCACGGACTATTGCACGACCTATTGGAGCTCCTACCAGCTGGAAGATCGATAATCCATCTGCCGCCCTTGGAGTTACCTCAGTTTCTATAATTTACTCATGCCTTGTAAATTTGGTCTCAATGTCATGGAGATATCTAGAACAAAATGTCAAACACTCCAGAGCAATATAACCCTCTGCCATTGACCCTTCCGGACGACTACGATTGCGCACAAACGACTTCATTATCCCCATCATCCTACGATAAGAACATGTTATTAATGAGACACCTCTTCTGTCAAAGGCATACTTCATAAACGAGTGTTGAAAATTACTTTTCGAATGAATACATCCAACGATATTTCACTGGCCCAGCTAGTTTGCTTCCTCTGCTAGATGAGTGATAAGACGGACTGTAATATTGAAGAAACTTGGTGGGAAGATTCTCTCTAGATTGCACATTATCATGGGTAATTGCGACTCCAGCTTCAACAGATCCGACATGTGCAACTCCTTAGAGCATAGAATCCTAAATGTGTTAGTCATGTCTATCACAGATTTTCATACATTTTTGGGGAGTAATCCTTTAATAGCCACAGATAGGATACGTTGCATGAGAACAAGGTAGTCATGACTTTTCAACCCAATCAATTTTCTGTCTTTCACCTTAACGCAACGTGAAATGTTGGATGAATAACCGCTAGGAAGTCTCAAGTTCTTTAGAAACTCACACAGTTTAATCTTCTGTTCCTTTGATAGGGAAAATCAAGTTGGTGGTAACACCAGTTTTGTTCCTCTACAGACTGGATGCAAGCTCGTTCTTATGCCTAAGACCTGTAAGTCTAGCCGAGCATTAAGGTTGTCATTGGTTTTACCGGCAACACCTAATAACATCCCAATGAGGTTATCACACACGTTTTTCTCAATGTGCATCACATCCAAATTGTGAGGGATTAAGATGTGTTTCCAATAAGGTAATTGGTAGAATATGCTCTTTTTTTTCAATTTCTAGTAGTTGAGTCTATTCCAACCTGAATGGGCGGGTGAGTCTTACCGAACATGACTGGATCAAGATTCTCTAGCACATGTAACACTTCCTCCTCCGATAGTCTTTGTGGGGCCATCCGTAACTCTTGTTTCCCATCGAACGAACTTTTGTTTCTTCTCCATGGTTGATCGGTGGGGAGGAATCTGTGTCCCATAAAATAACATTTCCTCCCATTTTTCAATCGACAATAATGGGTGTCCATTTGACAAATAGGACATGCCAAATTACCGTAAGTAGCCCAACCGGACAAGTTCGCTTAAGCAGGAAGATCACTAATGGTCCAAAGTACGGCTCCGTGCATTTGGAAGTTTTCTTTCTTGTCTGCATCATATGTGAGCACACTATTCGACCATACCTCATTCAGTTCTTCGATCAACGGTTGCAGATACACGTCTATGTCATTTACTGGAGCCTTTGGTCCAGGAATCAATATTGATAGCACGTAGTTTGTATCTTTGAAACACACCTTGGGAGGCACATTGTATGGAATAAGAACAACTGGCCACATGCTATATGGGTGGCTTTTATCACTGTACGGTTCAAACCCATCCGTAGCTAATCCAAGCCTCACATTCCGTGGGTCTTCCCCAAATGCAGGTAGTACGCTGTCAAGTTTCTTCCAAGCGTCTGTATCAGCAGGATGACGTAGAATACCATCCTTTAATCGTCGTGTATGGTGCCAGGTCATAGAGTAAGCAGTTTTGGGGGACATGGATAATCTTTGCAACCTTGAAGTTAGTGGAAAATTTCGAAGTACTTTGACTGGTAGCTTCCCTATTTGTCGCTTCGATTGCTCTGGTATATCCAATCCTCTAATGTTGTGTCGAGTTTTAATCCATCTTGACTCCCCACACGTTGGACACACATCCAAATTGGCGTACTCTTTTCTAAATAGTATACAGTCATTTACACAAGCATGCATCTTTAGGTAGTCCAACCCTAACCCTCCTATAAATTTCTTTGCTTCGTAGTAGAACTTATGGAATGTGTTTCCTTGTGGCAATACTTTACTTAACATGCGAAGTAGCTCATCAGCGAACTTGTTAGAAACCTTGTACAGTGCCTTTAGATGCAACAGTTCAACTAAAAAAGACATCTTGGTGTAGGAGACACAACCTGGATATAATCTCTTTTCACAATCTTCTAATAGCTTATAAAATGTCCTAGCATCTGCATTTGGTTCCTCACCTTACAGCAAGAAAGCACCAACACAGTTATTCCAAGGACGGTAAATCTTACCATCCCAACTTGAACGAGAGTAGGCAAAGTCTAGAAACGAAGCGACCCCTTCCTTATATTCCCCACTTTGCCGAGGTTTGGTCATCCAATTCTTATCCATCGCACTTCTATTTCTGCAAAGAAATATCAACCCAATAGAAAGTTGGCTTGGGATTAAAAAGACAGCAGAGCAGTTTAGTTAATCAAATAACTTCTGAAACATGCAGTACACGAAGTTGCAAAATCAGTTATTGACAATTATCCAAACCATTTGTAACAGTTCATATATTCATTTTCATTTATGTGTGGATGGAACCAAACAGAATCAGAGAGCTGTCCGTTGGAACCGTACGAGCTGCAGCTAGCTTAATTGCTAGTTAATTGGTTGTTATATGCAAGACTAGAACTCCTTCGATTGAGTTGTCCAATTGGAACCGAACGAGTTGCAGCTAGCTTGTAGCAGCACAATTATTATTCTCAACGGTACAAATCCTTCGGGTGAGTTGTCCGTTGGAACCGTTGGCTAGATCACACAATTAAGCTTCTGACAATTCAATTCGCAATTAGAAGAATCCACATTCAACTGCTCATACCAGCGTACTTGGGGAGAAATGCTTGTCACGGGATACTACAGTAAATGATGAATGATCGATCGACAGCTGGGACTCTCCTGGAATGTCTGCGAGCAACCTACTTGTGTCCTGGGAGTCTATCTGCAAGGGAATCCGTTCTTGGATATGATAGTTTATGGACCGACGAAGGCTCTGCTCTACACAGGGGAGATTCTGAATTGTAGTGGAAAAAACGGTATGTTCTGTTATAATTGCGGGTATACCGTTTAGCAATGACAACACATATATTACCAATGAAGTTATGTCGATATTGTTTACCGCTTTATTACATCAATTAAATTTTGAAAGTAAACAAGCGTTTTTGTAATACCAACATATTCCGTTACTGAATATAAATATTAACCTCGGTTGAGTTTTTGACACATGGATTTGGTCGACACAGACATATTGCGATGGCAAAAGTCAATACTAAAAGATTGTTTGTGCTACGACAAATTTGTTGATACTAAAACTTCTACGGTGACGTATTAAACTATTGACACTTATACACCATATTACCAACACACTCCTTGTGTCAACAAATTAATTTCGTGGTTGTTGATACAGATTCTTGTAGTGTTACCGAAATTTGGCAGAGAGAGGCTAACTGATGTAAATAGGATTTATTAATCTCTAAACTATGAACCTTTCCAATTTTTCTCCCCCTTTCCAATTAGACATTCTTCAGCTTTTTCATCTTGGAAGGGGATCATCTTCCCTTCTTCCTCATCTTTTTCTTCCTCAGAAGCCGCTTCCTCTTGAGTCAAATCTTGTTTGCCATCTTCATCTTCATCCTATAGTTTTGACTCTAGAGGCAGCTTTTCAACTGCCACAACTTCCTCCTTCGTCTATGGTGGAGCCTTCCCACCACTATTGGCTTCTCATGTGCTATCAACATCTCTTTGTGAATAAGAAAGTCGAGATGCAAGGTTTCTGGGTAAAACAGATGATCGGTTTGATGAGCACCTTGCAAACTATGAACAAGAAGAAGATTACTTGCTAAAGATCGAAATAGAAATCTAGACATGAACAAAAGCTCTACATAGTAGTTGGTACTTGGTAAGTTTAGGAAGGGATTTTAACTCGTAAACATCAAGAAGAAACTAATAAACAAGACTTAAGTAAAGTTATTAGGTTTTAATACAAATCGGTCTGGTCCTAATAAGTACTTTCTGGGAAAATCCGAGACTGAGCCCGACTTTAGAGGAAAAACCCCGTCCGCTCGGTCTCGGTCCTAGTCGGTCTCAGTCCGGTTTTGTCGGGATTTTGGTCCAGCCATTCTTTTTTGCTCACCCCTATAAACGAGTAGATGAAATGTTGAGATTACATTTCTATTGATGGACGATCTTGGAGTGGTGGTCTTGATTGGGGTGTTAAAAGTCTCTATTGAAATGGCCATTTGAACCTCAAAGTGAAGAGTAGTACGTTTAACGTTTGAGGATGCATGGATCACAATCTATCACATATACGCTTTGGACAAGTCAAGTTGCACCATTTTTCTATCATGCAATTGGATCTACTGCGTATTCTCATTTTTATGCTTTATGTGAACTCACAAATTTTGTACATGTAGGTTTAAACCGTGCCAAAGGTACCTAAGATACCAAATATAAGAATTAGTACGAACAAAAAAAAAATGTTATGCATGATAATTTCTTTTGTTTAAACCATGGATATCGTTCACTTGCTTCTTAAATTTTCCTTGCATCCAAGGAAGAAACATCAAAATGTATGATCTAAGGCATTTTTTTTCTTACTTTGTAGATCACTTAGTTCATTACCCATTTCTATTTGGTGCAAACGAATGTTAAAATCAAATCTTGAAGATTCTTTTAAAAGGTAATAGCCCACTCGTTTGAACCATTATAATCACACTAAAAATCCATTTTATTTACCAGACATTCGCTTACACAATTGTTTAGGCTAGATATTACCGAAAGAGTGTAACACCTTAGTCACTTATGTTGGCACTATGCGACTAAATGGTCACTTATATTTTTTTGTGTAACTAAACGATCATGTACGTTTAAAATATGTGACTTTTTGGTTCAATGTGTTATATTCTGTCACAAATGTTTGACAAATGTGATTAAATGGTCACAAAAATGACGATTTTACCATTTCCTTTTATCTTGTTCTTGTTCTTCATGATTCACCATGTTCTTTATGTCCAAAATTTGATTTTGAACTCAGATTTGCGCAATCTGGGTGCAAATCGAACTCAAGAACGCAAATCTGGGTTTGAATCAAACCTTGAAACATAGAACTAGGTTCAAATGGAACTGAGAAATACAAATATGTGCCCGAATAGAAACCAGAAATGTAGAATTGGGTTCGAACTGAACCCAAATATGTAATTTTGGGTTCAAACTGAACCCAAATAAACGTAGATTTGGGTTTGATTTGAACTCAAATTTGTGCAAATGTAAATTTGAAATCAGATTTCTGGTTTAAATTAAGGAAGAAGAGATTGAAGATGAAGAATAGTGGAAAAGTATTTTAGTCTTTTTTGCATTTTTTTTATAATCTTCACATTTTGAAACATAAGTAATTCTTTAGCAAAAGTTTCAAATTTTCAATCACATGTGCCAATATAAGTGAGCATTAAGGTAATTTACCATCAAAAAAACAGGGAAAAGTATGAAAAAATGTAACATGTGTTGCCCAAAGTGGTAAAAGCGGCACAATGTTTGTTTTGATGCAATATGTTTGGTGTTGTTGGTTTTTGATGAAGTCCGTTTGTGTCCGTTAAAAATTTCCGTTAACACCGCACATGTCTTGCACGTGACCTCCGTTTGGTGTGAAATTCCTCAAATGCCCCTGTCTTCTTCATATATGCAGTCATTCCCTATTTGTTATTCATTCATGCCTTGCACGAAGTGTTCGAAGCTTTCAAATTTTCGAAGTGTTCGTTCCCTTCATCTTGGATCTCTGTCTCTCCCAACAACAATTATAATTGGATGTCCCAATTATAAGGTATGTTTGCCGATTTCTTTGCTTTTTAACCCTAATTGTAGTATCAAATTGAAAATTCCTCCCAAATCTCTCTTCGAAACTCTAATTTTACCGTGAAGAAACTTGATTGCAGAACCACAGTTGTGACTATTTTGAGTGGTGTGACCCCCAATGTGCATTTACGGAAGGAGGACTGTAACCAAATTTCGAGAAATGCATGCCAAGATCGAAGCCGAAGTAATTCTTGTTCGTAGGAGAGAAAGGATGTTGCTTACTGCCATTGGATTTCTTCTGGTACTGCTTTTTTTCTGTAATATTAAAATTGGTTACTAGTTGAAATGTATTAGAATGTGTATTTAAAGTAGTTATGTGTGCGTAGCGTAACGACTTTTAGTTAATGATGTTTATGTATTTATTGGTTCCTGATAACATACGTTTTGCAAGTGTTGGTTTTTGATGATAAACGTTTGTTGACTAATTGAAAGTAGATGTACTATGTTTTGATTGATTGGACAAAAAGTCTTCCAATAGAACCCACTGAATTCCACATGCATTTCAAAACCTGTCCCAGAATACACACATAACCAATATCATTTCAATAGAACCACTTATTTCCAAAGTTAACTGTCATTCACGTTTACAAAATACCACAAAACATAACCTTACACCTCAAAATGACAACATAATAGGTCTTATCAATTACTGGTACATTAATAGGCCTCAAGAAAGTCATGCTCACTAACAACATTATTTCATTTAACATGTTTTTGGCCAAGCTCACTAACAACATTATTTGATTAACATCAAACATAAATGGAAACATTGCGGAAGATCTCTCATTTCAAAAGTAGGGTCTATAAATGTATAGGAATATGTATAATCTTCTCCTTCTACATAAGTTGAACTTGAAGACGAGCCACAATGCCACATATTAGCTGCTGCTTCATGGTCATAATCATTTCCTGATTCAATAAGAAGAGTATCGGCGCAATATAAGATAGTAATAAGAGAGAAAGAAATAATTAGAGGACGAAACATCTAATAAGGTACCTTACAAGAGTAGTATGATCTCATTGATGAGTTGGGCCAATCTTGTTCTTGAGCTGGTACATTTGAGTCTTCCTCTTCTGCATTAGAATAGTCGGGTGTTTCAGTCATAGCTAATTGGGAAAACTCTTCATGTAAGGCATGTGCAATAACTGCATCATTTTCAACGCTGCCATGATGAATAACATAATGGCGTTGGTGTCAAAAAGGCGTTGACCCCATTGTAAAACCTCAGAGGATCAAGCATAGTCCTATGTTCCGATAACTATAAATATAAAAATTAAAAAAGATCTGCTTGATTTGGGGAGATGGAATGCTCCGGTCAAAATGCAAGAACACCACGGCCTGCAAATCCAAAAAGAAGATAAAAAGGGGTATAATCAGTCTAAGGAAATTTGACTCGCGACAGGAATATTCTCTGCAATAAGAACTCAACTCAGTTCCAAAAACAATATAACATATGACAAGGCACAGAACTGCAAATTATTCTGAAATTCGTAAACCGAGAAATATAATATATATTCCAACCAACGGTGGGAAATGATAGTCTTGTGTCTATCCTTCCTAAGAACTTCCTAAGAACTTCAATGCAACCAAATGAATAAACAATTACAGATCATAACCTAGTAAAATATGTTTCCAAGTGCAGAATAAGAGTAATTTTGAATGAAAACAGAACTTTGATGCCTGCTAATGCTTTACCAAATTAGTAACTAAAGCAAATTATTATTATTATATAAATTTCAGCGCAGCAGTTACTTCGGTTCACCTAGCAAAGTATGCAGATATAAAATACAAAATCTTTCTGACACAGAAAACAACACAAGCAAGCAGCCCTTAAAAGAGGGGCTTACCATATGGCCACAAAAGGCCAATGGAAAGCCTGAAAAAGCTATTGATCGACACCTCTACACAAGGAATAACAGAAACGCGGAATGAATCAAAAATTTAAGTCAAAAGCAGTAACGACGGACAAGTTAGTGCAAATCGAAATATCTGCAAGTAACATTAGGAATCAGAGTGGGTGAGATGAGGTGAATTACAGTGTGAGAGAAGCAGAAATTACGTGCGATATAGGAAAGAGGGAGGCGCATGATGACTTTGTTGTTGCAGTGATCGAAAAACGTGGATCCCGACATCCTCCATAAATTCCATTGTAGAGAGATAAAAAAAAGAGTTCAATTGCAGAAGAGAGCACAATTGGAGGGTGGATGGAGAGGTTATAAAGAGGAGACAGAGGGAAGGGTTCAGATATTGGAGGGAAAACAGGATGAGGGTAGTTTCGGTATTTTCAGTTTTTATTTTTGTAACATTCAAAAAATCAAGCACGTGAGCTGCACGTGTCCAATTTAAACGGATAAATTGACGGAAAAACAAACGTTTCTTCTAAAACCAACAGAATGAAACATAACACATCAAAAACCCGCGGTCCAAAACAAGTTACATCAGTTACCAATTTTGTCAAACATGTTACATCTTTTTCATACTTTTCCCTAAAAAAATATGATGTCAACTTGAAAAGTAAGGTACCACTATGAGAATTTAAAGTTACGTGATCTCGCCCATGCGTGATGTCTGGTCTAGTTTAAGATCTGTTACTTAACCCCCCCTTCAATTGAAGATCAATCGAGCCTCAATCGCTTTGAGTGAGCTCCAATCGAGCGGGATGAAGACTAGTTTTTATTCCAAACCATCCCTCCACCCTTGTGCAGGTTAGTCCGAGTCAAGACCTATACCAACCATCACCCATGACCGTCCATCCAGCCGGTTTACGATCAGACCATGTTCGACCAGCGGTCAGGTCTGATAACTATGCCAGTGTTGCCAATGGTTAAGGTATTGTACGGGTATGCCAAATATCATAAATATACCATATTTTTAAATTGCGTTCCATAACCATAAGCATAACCATTATATGTATAATTTTCAATACCATAACCATATCCCTAACCGTGGTTATTAACCACGGTTTTAACCGTATAACCATATTTATTACCACATGTGAAATGTAATGGAACATTATAAATGTCATCTTAATAAATACATACATAAAGTTATCTCACAAAAAACAAAAATATTCAACATTAATATCATTCAACATTAGTACAATTCAAAATTAACACTAATACCATTTAACATTTAAATCATTCAATTATAGTTCGCCCTGGAATTATAGATTCGTGAAATCAAAAAATGAAAATTTTACTTCTGTTATTAATATATTAATATTAAATTATTATTTTATTTATATAATAATCATGGTTATAACCATGATCATGACTAAAATACCATAACCATAACCATTACGGGTAGAAAATTCATCACCCTAAACGCATCACATCATAATGATACAGTTAACTATATTAAAAAATAACACTAATAACCATGATTTTGAGTTTTTCATCAACTATTGTTGGCCCTAAACTATGCCTTGATAACTAACTGTACTTGAGTTTTTTTTTTGTATTTTTTATAATTATGGAATAAACCGCTACAGGTGACAAACTTTTCACCCAAGTTCAAACTATAAAAACAACACTATTACCTAGCTTTAACAATTCTCGAAGATGAAAAACCAACCGCGTCTTTACGGAGTGCGTTAATAGTTTCCTTTGGAGGTGACGTATGGAGTTCAAAAACATGACACTGGTTAATCATCATGCTCTCCATGATATCAACGGCCACATTTGCTTCTCGAAAGATTTCGAACTGCATCAAGAGTTTCGTGCAATCCACAATGATGGACATTAATTTTAAATTTGACATATTTTCGTTAGAGATTACCTTATGTGCTGAGAGGGCGTCCGTTTCTAGGTGAATTGAATTTAAACTTTGCCAGTAGAAGGTCATCTCGGATGGCCCAACATTCCGCAGCGAGGCTGTTTGACCAACACAAATTCCTTGTGAAGCTCGCTACCCATTGACCCTTGTAATCTCGGATCACCCCACTCGATCATGCAAAACCTGAGTTTCCCTTAGCAACTCCATATGTATTGATTTTAAATCAATCCTTTTTTGGAGGAACCCAACTAATATCAATGGAGATAAACTCATTAGTGGTCTCAGTCTCAAGATAAACATTTTGGTGAAACTTGGACTGAGATAAAGATAGATTATAAATAGAAGAAGAAACAAGTTTATCATTAAAAATAAGTGAGTTCCTATTTTTCCAAATGTTCCATAAAGCATAAGAAAATAACAAATTACAGTCAACTTCTTGAACAGTGACTCCCGATGCCTGACAACCAAACTTGATCCACCCATTCAACAGATAGTGACAGGATTGCCCCACACTAGGCGACCAAGTGACTGAATTCCACATTTTTTTTGCATGGTCAGAGCCTCACACCCACACAAGATGTGTGATCGATGTCCTCCACCCCAGAATGACAAATGTGCCATAGCATACTCAAATTGCATCCCCTATAGTTCAATAATTTGCAAGTGTCTAGTCTATTTTTAAGTGACAACCAAATAAAATACTGAATTTTTGAAGTAGTCTGAATTTTTAAAACCCAATCCCACTGGTCAAGTACCTGACTATTTGAGAAATGACCCGCTAAAAGAGAATTAATAAGCAGATGCAGTAGTCTAACTCCCCGAGTTTGTTACATTCCATATTTGAGTGTCCAAAGAGACATTGGTCATGTTCCCTGGAGTACTTCTAAACATGTCCAACAATATTATCGGGAAATCAAAAGAATTTCTATCTAAGTTCCACTTGTCATTGTGGAAGACATCTCCTATCATACTTCAGTGAACCATATATAGAAGATCGAAGAGATTCATCACCCACTCAATTATTGTGCTAGAATTTAATATATCTACCATTTTACCACCACCCACCCGAGCCCATTTTAAGAGTGTTCAAACATTCATTAATTGTTTTTCAATTAAATTGCGTTTTGCTCGAACTAGTTAGAGAAGTTTATGATCCTTAAACGTTATGTTGAAGTTGTACTTGAGTTGAAGGATAGGAAATCAAATTCAGAAAGAGGGCTATTCTCGTATATCTACTTCCTACAATACCGACAAAAGCTCTCCATTCCACGTCACCGATCCATGAGACAGCGCCTTTGAAGTATGTCAGACGTTAGATACGCAGCCCGAATTCTGGAACCCCAGCCGTCGGATCAGCACTTGATCCCCATCCTTCCAGCACTTGCATTTTATATCCTCTCCTCTGTCCTCCTCCTCTCTGTCTGCTGTATCGTCTCGCCAGCGCCTTCCCTCACCGAATAAACAACACTGAATTGCTTGCTTTTTCTCACACTAATGGCGGCGGCTGAAGCTAAGACAACTTACGACGCTGTTGGTTCTCCGCACCCTGAATATCCAGAGGTATTGTCGTCGTGGATTTTCTTACTAAAATAATTATATAAGAAATGACTTGTTAAATTGAGCGGATCATATTTGTTGGATGAATAGATGATTATGGCGGCGATCGAGTCCATTAAGGATTCTAATGGCTCCAACAAGTCCACCATCTCCAGCTACATCGAATCCAATTACAGCAATCTAACGGAAGCTCATTCCACGCTACTTGCACACTTTCTCAACAAGATGAAGCTCAGCGGCGACCTTGTCTTTGCCAGGAACAACTATATGAAGCCGGACAAAAACGCGCCACCCAAGCGTGGCCGCGGCCGTCCCCCAAAGCCCAAGACAACGGCTCCTACTGCAGACGTGTCGTCCCTACCACGGACTCGCGGTAGGCCCTCCAAGGAGAAGGATGCGCTTTCGCCACCCCCTGCTCCCATGACGACAGCGTCCCGGGTTTCTGGAAGGAAGAGGGGCCGTCCCGCCAAGTTTGCTAAGCCTGTGGAGGTTCCACCTCCAGCTACAGCAGCTCCTGGGGCTGAAGGAGTTGTAGTGAAGAGAGGCAGAGGAAGGCCGCCCAAGGTGAAGATAACTGTGGTGCCCGTTGGTGCTTGAGCCAAGCCAAATTAAGCTGAAACTTGCGATGCCACGGAAAGTCTTCAAAAAGTGATCGTTAGCAGGTGGAATTATGATTACTACTTTAGTTATCGTCATCAGTCATCAGTGCTGATCATGGTGCTTCCATCTTTTCTAATCCTTTTTAATTATTTTTCTTGATTTTAAGTTTGTTTATTTATAATTTAAACATTTTAATTTGATGTGGTAAGTGTTTGTCTAGAAGAATAGCGTTAGAGATAGTAATGTGTTGAAAGTGCTATCCAAATTGAATCGGCCGTTGAATTTGGTCGCGACCACGAATCAGTCGTCATATCAATAATTCGGTTCTTTCAAAGTCTGAATTGTATAATTAATTCGTCTCAATGAGTAAAAAAATGATGATGTTTTAAAAACAAATTGGTTTACCGGTTTAGTTGTGATGAGGTTTACGGGGGAACACCCTATTTAATAATCTTTATCACTTACCTGAATAAAAATTATAAGATACTGTCCACTAAAAGCCTTGCACATAGTGTCAGAGAGGCGTCAACCTAAACAAATATGACGTCTCCAGGTATTAAGATAAGATCACATTAAATGAGGTTTAGATAATATTAAATAAGGATCAGACATCTATGATATTTATAGATAAGATCGTTGTCCTATCTGAATGGCAGGTTAACCTTAGTTAAAAGTCTAACCACGATAAAAAGGTAACACTATTCATCGGGTTAAGCCAATACTATAAATACAGGCATTCATTGTCATTTAGAAATTTTATCACACACATAAAAGCTCTTCAGAAGCCTAGATTGACTTAAGGTTCAGAGTGGATAAAACGGGTCAACCTGAGGTTGTCTATCTGTGCAGGTCTGACCCAAGAAGAGCGACGCTTGTGTAGGAGAAAGATTTCAAGGATCCAACATCAGGCACCGTTTGTGGAAACCCTTGAGCAAAATATTACCATTGCTCCCGTCAATACACGAGCGAAGAAAAACCAACAACCTGAAAAGGGAAGTTCACTCCATAGTTTGCAACAACACCTGACACCTTCAACATTTTTTCCACGCCTTCAGCACAAGGAGCAGCGCTTCCAAGTGCTTCAGCCCCGATAGGTGGCCATGCAAGAGCACCACCACCTCAGGCGCCGCTCATACCAGTGCAATCCCATATAGCCTCATCAGGAGGAAGAAGAGCACCCCCAAGGGTGCATAGTGCCCAAGAGATCCTTACTCCTGCGCTTATAGCGGCAATAGACGAGCTCTTAAACCGAAGAGAGCTTATGGCTGCAGCTCGTGTTTCTCGTCTTAACGAGCATCATCGCACGGGGGAAGCAACGTCAGGACCTCAAATGTTTCCGGTGTATGGACCACCAACCCAGGTGGATTTTTTGCTTAGGAGCGTAGCCATGCAATTACCCACAGTAACAATGACTCCTTTTCCGGGTGAAATAACGCTTGACAAGGTTAGGGAGCTCGTAGCTGAGTCAGTTAAGGAGCAGATGGGTAAGGTGATGCCCGAACTGAGGGATAAAGCGTCACACCTGTTTACTCTAAAAATTCTGGACATAACAGTGCCAACGTCTATTCAGACCTCGAAGATTGACTCCTAGAGAGGTGTGTGTGTGATCCCGTGGAGCATATTCAGAGGCATGAATCTTCCTTGTTGGGAAGAACTAAAGACGAAAACCATTTTGCAGTCATCTTTCCCTCAACCTTGGGTGGTGTCGCCTCCCATTGGTTCTTTGGCCTACCTAAAGCGTCCGTAAAATCTTGGGGGGATTTGAAGGTTAAGTTTGTCGTCCAATACATGGGCGGGAGACAATTGCTAATAAGAGTCGGCACCTTGGACCACATCAAACAATTGGGTGAAGAAAGTCAGGGAGATTTCTACACTTGCTTTAATAAAGCTTTGGCTAGTATCGATCAGGTCATCACAAGAGGTGATGGATGGCGTTGGGTCCCAGGGGCTCAACCTTATATAACAGCTTAAGCGTCATACCTGTCCACATTATAGAGGATATGGCGGCGATAGTCAAGTCATATATTGACCTCGAAATACCCAGAGAAGGAAGAAAACCTCTAAAAGATCATAGAAAAGAGGTACAGGAAGGGAAAAGGCCGGAGCAACGACCACAAAGAAGTCGCCCCAAGAGGATAGGCAACGCCCTAGCATGCAACACTCAATGAGAGAAGTTTTTGAGGCTTTTACGCCTTTAAACCAGGAAATTTCCGTCCTCTTGAACGAAATGGAGAAGAAAGATTGGGCATCACATCCACTACCTTGAAAAACAGGAGGACCTATGGGCCCCTATCATGAGCAGTATTGTCGGTACCACCGAAGCAAGGGGCATAGTACCGACGACTGTAAAACCTTAAAGAGGGATATTGAGCCACTCATTCAAAAGGGTCTCCTCAAGAAGGGTCACGAGATAAAAGAGGACATGTGCGAGTGATCAGTGGTGGCTTCACCTCAAGAGGATAGACAAGCAGCGCCCGAGTGGTGTATGCTATTCAATTGTCTGTCACCTCCAAGGCAGGGAAACACCCTAGATCACAAGACGAAACAAGCATTACTTTTGAGGAAGATGAGATGGATCATGTAACATGCCCGTATGAGGATGCACTGGTCATCACCGTCGAAATTGATGGTTACGATGTGGAGCGAGTACTTATAAACTCGGGAAGTTCAACTGATGTTCTCTTCCTCGACGCTTTACAGAAAATGGGTAGGAGTGAGAAAGACTTGAAAAAAGTGATCTTTCCACTTTTGGGCTTCGCCTCGACTCCCACGTACCCAGTAGGAGCCATTACCTTGCCAGTATTTTTGGGTGAGGGATGGAAATCCTTAACGATAGACATCACCTTCGTTGTAGTCGACGTACCGACTGCCTACAACGTAATATTGGGATGATCTACTCTGAATCATCACCGCATGGTTCATTCAACATATCACGAACTCCTAAAATTCCCAACGCCTTATGGGATAGGAGTGGTAAAGGGAAACCAGCCTGGGGTAAGAACTGGTTATGTGCAATCTAAAGGCACCAGGTATTGAGAAAGGAAGCCCTGTCCATCCAAACGGAGGAGGATCCGAGGGAAGGGAAGGTTCGTCCAACACCAATGATGGATTGGTAAGGATATGGTTAGATAGACCTGATAAGGTCGTCCAAATTGGAGTGACGCTCCCCGAAGAACAAGCTAGGGCTTTGACCCTTCTGTTAATTGAATTTCGAGAACTCTTTTCTTGGAAACTTAGCGATATGCCAGGTATAAGTGAAGAGGTTATGACCCACGAGCTCAACATAGACACAAGCATCAAGCCAACCGCTCAGAAGCGACGACCCGTGGGGAAAGAAAATGCCATAACCATTCAGCAGGAGGTGGCAAAGTTGATTTATGCCAAATTTATCAAGGAAATCAGATTCCAGACATGGGTCGCAAACCCTGTATTGGTGAAGAATAGCACTGGTAAATGGAGAATTGACCAACTGGTCAACGCCACTTCGGGACATGAGTTATGGAGCTTCAAGGATGCCTACTCTGGTTATAACCAGATCAAGATGTCAAAGGGCGATGCTTATCACACAGCTTTCTATGCAGACAGTGATATATATCACTACACTGTTATGCCTTTTGGGCTTATCAATGCTGGAGCCACCTACCAAAGGATGGTTAACAAGCTATTTGCGGGCATGATAGGGGTGAATATGAAAGCTTACGTTGATGACATGTTGGTTAGGTCTATAAAAGGCGTTGACCATACAGAAGACCCCAGAAAAACTTTTGAGGTGATGAGGCTTCATCAGGTGCGATTAAACCCTGCCAAATGTGCATTTGGGGTCCAATCTGGAAAATTCCTGGGGTATATGGTGAGCCAAAGGGGGATTGAAGTCAACCCTGAGAAGCTAAAGGCCATTGAGGGCATGAAAAGCCCCACTTGTCATAAGGAGGTACAAAGTTTAAATGGAAGACTAGCGACAATTAGCTGATTTTTTCTTCAGAGCTTGGGATAAATCATTACCCTTCTTCTAAGTTTTAAGGGCCAACAAGAAGTTCGAGTGGACTCCAGAATGCGAAAAAGCGTTTCAAGAGCTCAAGAAGCATCTTCGAACACTATCTCCTCTAGCTAAGCTAGAAAAATGCGATGCTTTAGTTCTATACTTAAGTGTTAGTCCAGTGGCTGTAAGCTCCGTACTTTTAAAGAACATAGAAATTGGCCAGGTGCCAGTTTACTATGTATGTAAAGTTCTCTCGAAGGCGGAAATAAACTATATAGAGGTTTAGAAGTATCATTTTGCGTTGGTAGTTTCTGCTAGAAAGCTTCGCGCCTACTTCCACGAGTACAAAATCACTGTACTAACTAATCAACCACTAAAACATTTTCTCTAAAAACCAGATGCGTCTGGAAGGATGATAAAGTGGGCGATAGAGTTAAGTGAATTTCGAATCCAATTTGCTCCAACGAAACCCATCAAAGGCCAAGCTGTTGCGGATTTCATAGTAGAGGCCACTCATAAACAGGGTGAGGCGTCACCCTCAACAAGCACTTTACCTCCGCCAGTCGTAGAAGAAACATCTTTTATATGGAAGTTGTACACAGATGGGTCTTCATGCATCGAAGGCTCGGGGGTAGGATTGGTGCTAACTCCACCAGATGAAGTAGATCCTTTAAGATATGCCCTAGTTTAAACCTTCAAAGCTACCAACAACGAATCTGAATATGAGACGTTGATTGCGGGTCAAAGCTACCATCTCGCATGACCCAAAATTCTGCAGCAACACTATTTGAATAACCAAGTTTCCTTGAGAAACTAGTAACCCATTGCCCCATATTATTTCTGAACACCTCACTCGATCCTGATTGACCTAGTTTCCCTTAGCCACTCCATCTGTATTGATTTTAATCCAAATCTCGATCAAGACGAAACCAACAAACATCAATAGAGAAAATCAAAACCGTGATCTCAGTCGAAAGAGCACCATTTTGGTAAAACTTTGCTGAGATAAAGATAAATCAAACAGAAAAGTAGTCAAAATTTTATCTTTAAAAATGATCGAGTTTATGGTTTTCCAAATATTCCATAGAGCATGAGGGAAGAAAATTCTCCATTCAATTGCTTGAATAGGAGCCCCAGATACCAAACAACCCAACTTGATTCATTCATTTAATGGAACGTTGGCTGATTGACCAATTTTTGTCGGCCAACTGAACAAGTTCCACATTTTTTTGTCTGCTTACATTCACGCAAAATGTGATTGATGCCTTCCACGTTAGTATGACAAATATTGTAAATAGTTATCAATTTGCATCCCCTATGATTCAACAATTTGCAAGTGGAAAGTTTATTTTTGAGGCACAACCAAATCAAATACTGGATTTTTGGAAATGTCGAGATTCTCCAAACCTAGTCCCATTGATCCTGACCCTGATTATTTGGTTTTTGGCCCGCTAACAGAGAGTACGCAGGAGCCGTTGAATAATGATATGTATTTGAGAACCTCCAATTTTCCTATCCACGGATTCATTAGATCAGTCACCCGGTATACTCCAAATTAAATGCAACGCGCCTTTAGGAAATTTAAAGGAAAATCTATCTAGGTTCCACTCGGCATTGCGGAAGACGTCCTTAACCATAAAGTTGTCTTCTTTCTATGTGAGAGGTCCATAAATGGAGGGTCAGAATGATTGATCACCCACCCAAGTATCGTGCGAAAACTTAATATCTCTGCTATTTGCCACCACCCACCCAACTCCCAGATTAAGGGTGTTCATACCTTCTTGGATTGCTTTCCAATTACAGGGCATTTGTTTGACGCAGTCAAAGACAATTTATTCTGTCTCAGAGATCTTTTATTTAGTAAAGTAGCACATGGTGTCGTTTCGTTTTTTAGTGTCCAAGAGAAGCTACCCAACAAGGCTTTATTTCAAATGACCGCATATCGAAGACCAAGTCCCCCAAGCTTTTTTGGCTTTGTAATTTCGTCCCAACTAATGTGGTGAATTTTTCTTTTCTGGCTCGTATAGCCCCAAACAAAGTTCCTATTAATTCTATCAAGTTCCTTGCACACCGCAATAGAAAACATAGTACATTGCATATAACAGGAAGGAATCAAAGACAAACTGATTTCACCAGAGTAACCCTCCTCGCCATAGAGAGAAGGTTTGCTCTCCAACCCGTCAAATTGTTCCTAATTTTATCCAGGATAAAGTTGAAGGAGCTAACTTTTGAGTTGGACAAGTTAAGAGGAAAACCAAGATAAAAACCCAAAGTTATCCACCATTTTGAAGTTTAATGTATTTGAAAATTCGATTCTTTTTGTAATTGAAACATTTTTGAGAAAAATATGGTCGACTTGGCCTGATTTACTTTTTGGTCTGAGAGAGTGCAAAATTTGTCTAAAACAGAGTTGAATGCAATTACAATTTTCAAGAGTCGCCTCTAACCGTGAGAATGAGGTCATCCGTAACGAATAGGTGAGAATGATTCATGTTACCGACAAGCATTTCTCCTCAAGTACGCTTGTATGATCAGTCGAATGTTGCTTCTTCTAATTGCGAATTTAATTGTCATGAGCTTAATTGTGTGGTAGCCAACGGTTCCAACAGATAACTCGATAGAAGGAGTTGTACTGTTGAGTCCAACAACGGATTAACTTACAAGCTAGCTACAGCTGGTTCGGTTCCAACAGACAACTCAATCGAAGGAGTTCTACTGTTGAGTCTAACAACCAATTAACTAACAGGCTAGTTGCCGCTCGTACGGTTCCAACAGACAACTCGATCGAAGGAGTTCTATTGTTGAGTCTAACAACCGATTAACTTACAAGAAACTGTATTATTCACCTTCTTGGAGTTCTCTGTCACATATTTGTGTTAGTGTCCCGAAATTATGCATGTCTAATTGCAGAAACTTGTCTATCTGATTCCGTTTGGTTGCATCCACACATAAACGAAAATGAATGTTTGATCTGTTACAAATGGTCAGGATAACTGTCAATAACTGATTTTGAACTTCTTGTACTACATGTTTCAGAAGTTATTTGATTAAATAGGACTGCTGTACTGTCTCTTTAATCCCAAGCCAACTTTTTATTGGGTTGATATTTCGTTTCAGAAATAGAAGTGCGATGGATAAGAGTTGGATGACCAAACCTCAGCAAAATGGGGAATATAAGTAAGGGGTCGCTTCGTTTCTAGACTTTGCCTACTCTCGTTCAAGTTGGGAAGGTAAATTTACTGTGCTTGCAATAACTGTGTTGGTGCTTTCTTACTGGGAAGAACTACTATTAAGTTCCATATTGAAAAAATGGGGAATATTGCCAACTTACACTACATGGGTGGATCATGGGGAGTAATTCGAAGATGTGATCTCTAATGGTACGAATTCATCCTCTCGTGGGGAATTTGAGGATATGGTGCATGATGGGTTCGGTGATATGAGGGTGGACAAAGATGAGGAACCAAATGCAGATGCTAGGACATTTTATAAGCTATTAGAAGATTGTGAAAAGAGCTTATATCCAGGTTGTGTCTCCTACACCAAGATGTCTTTTTTAGTTGAACTATTGCATCTAAAGGCACTGTACAAGGTTTCTAACAAGTTCGTTGATGAGCTACTTCACATTCTAAGTAAAGTATTGCCACCAGGGAATATAGTCCCTAAGTCCTACTACGAAGCAAAGAAATTTATAGGAGGGTTAGGGTTGGACTACCAAAAATGCATGTTTGTGTAAATGACTGTATACTATTTAGAAAAGAGTACGCCAATTTGGATGTGTGTCCAATGTGTGGGGAGTCAAGATGGATTAAGCCTCGACACAACACTGGAGGACTGGATATACCAGAGCAATCGAAGTGATAAATAGGGAAGCTACGAGTCCAAGTACTTCAATATTTTCCACTAGCTTCAAGGTTGCAAAGATTATTCATGTCCCCCAAAACTGCTTCCTCTATGACCTGGCACCATACACGATGATTAAAGGATGGTAATCTACGTCATCCTGCTGATACAGACGTTTGGAAAAAACTTGACAGCGTACTACCTGAATTTGGGGAACACCCACGAAATGTGAGACTTGGATTAGCTACAGATGAGTTTGATGCGTACAGTGATAAAAGTCACCCATATAGCATGTGGCCAGTTGTGCTTATTCCATACAATGTGCCTCCCGAGGTGTGTTTGAAAGATACGAACTACGTGCTATCAATGTTGATTCCTGGACCAAAGGCTCCAGTAAATGACATAGACGTGTATCTGCAACCGTTGATCGAAGAGCTGAATGAGTTATGGTCGAATGGTGTTGCCGATAAAAGCAATGACAACCTTAATGTTCGGATTGACTTACAGGCCTTAGGCCTAAGAATGAGCTTGCATCTAGTCCGTAGAGGAACAAAACTGGTGTTACCATCAGCTTGTTTTTCCCTTTCAAAGGAACAGAAGATTAGACTCTGTGAGTTCCTTAAGAACTTGAGACTTCCTAGCGGTTATTCATCCAACATTTCACATTGTGTTAAAGTGAAAGACATAAAATTGATTGGGTTGAAAAGTCATGACTACCATGTTCTCATGCAACGTATTCTATTTGTGGCTATTAAAGGATTACTCCCCAAACATGTATGCAAAGCCGTGATAGACATGACTAACACATTCAGAGTTCTATGCTCTAAGGAGTTGCACATGTCGAATCTATTGAAGGTGGAGTCGCAGTTACGCATGACAATGTGTAATCTAGAGAGTATCTTCCCACCAAGTTTATTCAATATTACAGTCCATCTTATCACTCATCTAGAAGAGGAAGCAAAACTAGCTGGGCCGGTGCAATATCGTTTATTCAATCGAAAGGTAAGTTTCAACGCTCGTTTATGAAGTATACCTTTGAATATGCGGTGTCTTACTAATAACATGTTCTTATCGTAGGATAATGGGGATAATGAAGTCATTTGTGCGTAATCGTAGTTGTCTGGAAGGGTTAATAGCGAAAGGTTATATTACTCTGGAGTGTTTGACATTTTGTTCTAGATATCTCCATGACATTGAGACCAAATTTACACGACAAGAGTCAATTATAGTAACTGAGGTAACTCCAAGGGCGACATATGGGTTATCGATCTTCCAGCCGGTAGGAGCTCCAATAGGTCGTGCAATAGCCCGTGAACTGTCAAACAGGGAATGCGAGCAGTGCCACTTGTACGTACTTAATCATTCTGAAGAAGTGAAGGCATTCATCGAGTATTGCATTCACCTTTATTGTGATGTCTATTCTTAAACTTTCAACTGCATTACATCTAACACTTCGATTAGTTACATTTAACACTTCGATTGACTGTCTTGTCCATCTAACACAAGAGACAACTACTAGGCGCACAAGTGAGTAGGCGAAACATCGATCTTATGCACAACAGAACATTCATACAATGGTTGTACGACAGGGTATTACACTTTGACACAATTAGGAATATCCTTGTGTGGCTTTAATGACGGTGGAATTATTTGCATTCTTAGGTTGGTCGAATAGATGGATCGACTGAGGATGACAGAGGTTGTCAACTAAAGGCTTTGGCACGAGGACCATTATATGGATCTAAGACATATAATGGTTATAAAGCAAATGAGGTCGTCTTCCACGCCAAAGGGCAGTCTTTAATGAGGCGTTTTGACAACAACGATGTCTTGTGCAAATTTGACACAACGTGCTATGCGAGTACCTTCGATAACAACCCCATTGAAGGTGCAATTGATTATTACGGAGTGTTGAGGGAGGTGGTTGAGCTATAGTACCTTGGTCCCCTATCGGTTGTGTTGTTCAAATGTGATTAGTACAATGTACTTTTATCCTTTAATGGGATGAAAGTTGATGAGTATGGATTTGTGTGTCAATGCAAAAAATTATTTATCGACAGATGAGCCATTCGTACTTGCAGCTCATGCCACACAAGTTTTCTACTTACCTGAGAACATTAACCCTGATTGGAGCACTATGTTGAGGGTAAAGTCCAAAAACAGATTTTTGTTTGGGGGTCAAATGAGTGGGGAGTCAGTGGAGCCTTATCAGGAAACATCAACATTGGTTGTTGATGTACCCAATGTAGTTCCTTTTGATGATGTTGGTTGATTAGTGTAGAAATGACATTGAGGCTCTCGAAATATCTGTTGAGGATGCCATGCCAGAAATGATGACACAAGCCCTGCTAGAAGCAACTGAAGGCCTTGACGAATTAGAAGTTCTTGAGTCAGAGGAGGAGGATATGGATGATGGAACAACCAGTGACGCATATACTGAATTTGAGGATGATTTGTTCGATGATAAGGACGGACTTGAGGGAACAATGGATGATGATGACAATGATGATGCATCGTAAGTTGGTGTTCACCTAACCTTTGTCTGTTTCTATGTTTGTTAAGGTAATTGTTCAATAACATAAGATTCATTGAATTGTCATGCTGTTTGGTAGAGGAATTGAGCTGGTTTTATTGACTGAATTGTTTGCTTTGTCCGAATTGAGATGGTTTTATTGAAGTTTGTTTGGAATATCGAAATTCATTCATTCATACATTGATGTGTGCTGCACTTGGAAAGTATCGTGTGCTGCTGTTTATACCATGTACTGTGCTGCAAATACTGTAAGTTGTTGTATGCTGCTGTGTGTTGTTGTGTGTTTTCTGCTGTGTAAGTTGCTGTGTGCTGCTGTGAGCTGCTGTGTGTTTGCTGTTTTGTAAGTTGCTGTTCTGTAAGTAATTGCTGTGTGCACTTGCAATCGACCTTGGCCAAAGCTGCTGTGTTTGCCAATATTCTGCTGTGTGCACATACAATCAGCCTTGAGCAGTCAGAGTGTCTACCCGGTATAGCTGGAATCTGTGCCTGACAATCTCATGTTCAAACGTGTAGCCAAATTCAGCTCCTGCTGCAAACGACAGTCCCGCACCCGGAAACTGAAAAATCCATGACATCCATATTAAGGGCATAACAATAACACAAAAATAAGATAATCACATCTCTCTTTACAGATTTAATACCATATACCTTCCTCCAATTTCAGACCACTGGTATTGAGTATATCATATTTTGGTTTAACAATACAGTAAGCCACATATTATTTGATAGTTGCCACACCAACAACAGCATAGTCAAGGATAAGTATAATTGAACAAGTTAAAAGAGCTTCTACATCAGGGTATTCATCATAATTAGGCAATAATGACCAATGTCAGATTTGTATTTCTGACTGAACTAATTTTTTTTAGATACTGGGAAAACAAAAGGCATCATGGGAACAAAGATCTTCTGCTTGGGCATTGAAGGTGACTTGGAACAAAGCTGCACTTGGAAGCTGCACTGGAAGCTGCACAAGAAACAAAGTTGTTTTTAGCAAACAACTGTATTTTCTACATCAACATTTTAACCTTATCTATCTCTCATGCTGCTCTTGAAACTTGGAGTTAATTGAGGATTAAATTCTCAGAGAGAAGAGGAATTGTTGTCTTCTTGGTGGAGAGAGTTTGCTGAATGCAGTGAAGGCCCAAATGCACGTATGCTTGCCACTTCTGACAAAAAAATGGACACAAAATGGCCTGCTTCTGAAATTGATCTGTCAGCTCAACTTTATGCCATTGAAGAGAAAAAGAGGGTTGGAGTCCCAGTGAAGACAACAAAGATGCACTCAGCCTTGCTGCACTGGCTGCTGCACAAGAATTGATGCAGATGATACATTAGCCGAACTGCAGATAGAGGTCGAGTTGTATATCAGGTTGTGTCGAGTTGTGTATAGAGGTCGATTAGCAGAACTGCAGTAACTATGTATCAAGTTCTATGTAGAGCTCGGGCTGCACTTTGACACATGTTTTTATGTGTCATAAACATGATTTTAGTAACATTTTGACACATGGTAACACTTTGACACATAGTAACACTTTGACACAGAGTAGTAACACTTTGACACATAGTTACACTTTGACACATGGTAACACTTTGACACAATAATGAATATAACACATAAGAAAGTTGTATTTCAAACATAAAATGAGTATTATTTAAATTGCATACATAAGGATACATATGTCTTGATTTTAAACATGATTTAGAAATATTGTGCTATAAGATAAGTATATACAAATCAATCTAAAATCTATACAAATTATGTTATTATACAAATTATGTCATTATTAAATATAAAGAATAAGTATATTTTTCATAAAAGTAAGTAAAATTTGTATAAGTCAATATTAAATTTGTATACATTTGTATAAAGTATAATATTATAATGAATAACACTTTGACACATCAATGAATATAACACATAAGAAAGTTGTATTTCAAACATAAAATGAATATTATTTAATTGCATACATAAGGATACATATGTATTGATTTTAAACATGATTTAGAAATATTGTGCTATAAGATAAATATATACAAATTAATCTAAAATTTATACAAATTATGTTATTATACAAATTGTTTCATTATTAAATATAAAGAATAAGTATAGTTTTCATAAAATTAAGTAAAATTTGTATAAGTCAATATTAAAATTGTATACATTTGTATAAAGTATAATATTATAATGAATAACACTTTGACACTTTGACACATCAATGAATATAACACATAAGAAAGTTGTATTTCAAACATAAAATGAATATTATTTAAATTGCATACATAAGGATACATATGTCTTGATTTTAAATATGATTTAGAAATATTGTGCTATAAGATAAGTATATACAAATTAATCTAAAATTTATACAAATTATGTTATTATACAAAATATGTCATTATTTGGAACGTGCCTTTAATACACGGGCCACTTTCATCCAATTCTTCATACTGGGTCAATTTGTGTTACCGGGATAATTTGCAGGGTTTGGCCTTTGTGGAATAGCTGATACGGTTGAGGACGAAACTGAAGTGTTACCTCAGTTCAAACAGCTACGACGCCTCGGTACCTACACGACGCAGTAGGCTTCATCATCAAGGAGTGATTTGATGGACCAGTCCTGTCACTTGGTCGACTCTTCTTCTTCCCGCGCCTAATTTTCAACCTTATTTGGTTATTCTTCTTCACACTCTGCAAGTTTTCCCTCCAACCAGTGCTCCAGGACGATCTTCTCTCATCGACAAAAACAGACCTGCCGCTGTGCGTTCAGGTTTAGCAAGGTATGGTTCTAACTTCCTGTAGGATAATTTTGTTGTCACCACGGCAAGGTATGGTTCAGCAAGGTATGGTTCAACAAACCCTTTGTTCGTCTATGGTGCTCATTTACATGTTTTATATCCTTTCCCCCTGTATCTTGTCTATTTGTGACCATTTTCCATACGATTTTACGTTTTAAAAAACAAAACTTGCAAGCGAAGCCTCACCTTTGTCGAAGATCCATGGCTGATTAACTACTCCCTAAGCAGTCGTAGTTTCATGCATGTCGTTGTTATTCATTTATGCGCAAACACACAGAATGTTTATCGCTCGGGTGCTTAGTTTGAGAACCCGACTTGGATAATTGTTGCAACAACACATAAAGATGGAAACTTTACACCAGAAACGGGTTTGACTTCATGTTATGCTACTGTGTTTAACAATATCTTCTTAGTATGGTGGGTACTCGGAGAATGGTCGAAAGAAATCGTAGCTTCAAAGCTACCGACACGTAGATCCCCAAGGAAGTTAAACAGGGCTGCAACAAGTAAGTTTTTTTTTTTTTCACTACTACGCCTTTTAGTTGCTTTTAGGTTGTCTTGTTAGGTATTTACTTTGTTTTAGGTACTCGGTAACTTGTATGAAACATTGCTTTTAGGGGATACGCCTGTGGAGAACATCCCTGCAGTCCCTCCGCCTATCGAACTTCCTTTGGATGTGTCTACTGAAGAGGAAATACAGCCGGAGGACCCCTATGTGGAAGAACCACCAGGTATACAAATAGGTAACTTCTAATTTGTCCCATACAATTTGCTTTTCTCCAACTTGGTTATCTAATCGATATATGCTTTACGTGTCAGCTGCGCAAGAGGAAGAGTTAAGGCCACCACTAGACAGACTACGTAGAGGGCGAACTCGTTGCATAAGGTTGTCTCGAAATGACGTCAACGAAAAAGAGGTTCTGAAGTTTAACTCTCGATGTAAAGTCCGCAGTAACAATGCTTCGGTGTTTGCAAGTTGCTGTGGTTGCATCGTCCACAAACGAACGAATGCACCTCTAATGGTTAAAGACTGGAAGGAGATTCCAAAGTCTCCCATAGACTACGAGGCTAAGATGCTCATGCTGGTTGCAGTAAGTCTCAGTTGTTGACAATCTCTACACAGTATCATTCAAATTGAAACTGTACTTAGATATTGCACGTGTCTATTTGTAAATGCTGTAAATCTGAGCCTTACATTTCCATATTTTTCAACATCTCAGGAGAAGTTTGTGATACAGTATGATGAAAACCTGAAGCAGCTGATCATCTGTACTCTTAAAGAGAACTACAGAAACTACAGGGAAAATCTCAAGAGAAGGTACTTTGACAAGTACCTTACGAATGAAGAAAGGTTACAAAACATTCCTATGGACGTGGTGAAAGAGAATTGGGTGTGGCTTATTAACTGGTTTAGCTCTGACGAGTTTAAGGTTTGTGCCTAACTCCGTATCGCAACTGTATTTTTTTGTACACTTAATGAGTGCTGCATTGTTTAAACGTAAACTGGTTGTAACATATTGTTTGAAGTTAAAGAGCGATCGTAACAAAGTCAACAAAGCTCACCAAGTAATGAGGCACACCGCTGGCACTTCGTCCTTTGCGAGGAGAGGGCATGAAGAGGTAATCCTAACATTGAATTGTTATCTTTAATAAATAGTTGTCTACACTTGAACAAGTATATGCCACCCTTTGTAGATTGAGAAAAACAACGGGAAACATCCTGGGGAGTATCATATGTTCAAGAAGAACCATGTGGATAAGAAAGGGCAGCCAACAGATCAATAATGGTAAGTAGTAATGCCTTTGCGATAGTCACACCCAGTATATTGTATCTGATTGCTCCCTTATTTTCTTGTCACACTGTTTGCAAAATAGGACCAAGTGGAGGAGAGGCCTGCTCAGTTGGCTAGGGAGGAGGAGGCTCTAGTTAACAAGGATGTCTTGTATTAGGAAGTTCACCAACCTGAGCGTCGTCGAAGTCGTGTGTCAAAGCTTGCATGGATGATGGAAAGTGAGCAGTTAAAGCAAGCAAGTGAAGAGGTGGCTAGAAACGCGACCGAGTGTGAGCAACTCCGTGATTAACTCACGGAGTTTAGGCCAACATTGAAGCATTTCAACGTAATATTGCTGTCATGAAAAGTGCAATGTTTACCAACGGTGCGTATAGTAATGATTTAATTGCATTGTGTACACCTATTTAGTCATTATAGGGTATATTCTATAATATGATGCTACCATGATTGCTGTGATTTCTATGTTTGCAGATCCAAATGCATGAACCGTGGAGAGATGAGGTAAGTGCTCCTGCTTAGTAGTTATGTCCAATGGTGGTAGACTAGGTGTTGTGTCTTCTCAGTTTTTATTTTCATTTGGAACTGATTGTAAATGGATATTTTGGACCTGATGTAAATGTGAACATGTCATCTCTATTTTGTGTTTTGCAATTGTCACCATACATTTGTAGCTGTTTATGTATTCTCTGTTTGGGTATGCTTGGCATATGTAGATGTTTATGTATTCTCTGTTTGGGTATGCTTGGCAACGAGCATACGATGATTAACAATTCGAAAAGAGTAAAACATTAGCATTTGCATCAAAACAAACCATTGATGACGGACTGTACTTGTATCTGTAATTGATGCTTCATATACAATTTAACCATGACAACTCCGCAACCACAAAACACTTTCTATAGCAACAACTTTCACAGTAGTTGAAACTCCATATTAGCATCAATTATGATGAACAGGGTAGTATTTATTAATGTTGTAAGTGCATCGACATGTTAGTTATGACGTGGTCTAACATTTTGTCCATCAAAATTCATTCGTCGCTAAGTATGTGTAATTACTTTCAAGGAAATGTTGCAGTTGAATAACGTATATTGCCTCAAAGAAATATGATGCAATATACAAAAAATAGGGACAACAATACCCTGATACTAATGCCCTCATTCTATATCTCACATATGTAGAAACCCTAAATCAGCATATTCGCGATGCTAAGGGTTAATTAACTGAAACGTTACACATGTTTGCGCATGTGACTAATAGGTTATAACTTGTGCAGGATGGTTACACATGTTTCAGCACGTGACTGAAACGTCATTTTTACTGTTGTCTGTTAAATATCACCGTTAGTATGTCCATGTGCCTTTCACGTGAGTTACTTCCAGCCTTAACTTCCCAAAATGCCCTTAATGTTGTATATTAGAAGACATTTTCATTCTTCAAGCAGCAGAGCGTTCCTTCGAAGATGAAGAAGGAACCATGGACTGGGTTCGGCCCCTCCCCTCAGCGCGAGCCGTCGGCGTCTCTGCGTTCCCACTCTAGCATCCAAGATTCATCCCGTTTAGTGTCAACAACCCGACTATGTTTCTGCGGTGATATTTCGTCGGTCAAATGTGCGGGTACTTGGAAGAATTTCGGTCGTAGGTTTCATGGGTGTTCACATTTTGAGGTAATTGCAATTTTTTGGTACCATGTTGTCCCTATTAGTTTGTTATGTTAGAAACCCTAATTTTGTTAAGAACCCTAATTTTAACATCTTGTTCCTTTTTTGGTTGTCTAGTATGTACAAAATCCTGGTTGTGGATTTTTCCAAAGGGAAGATCCACCGATGTGTCAATATGGAAGAAACGCCGTGTGTAAGTTTCAAGGTGTAGAGGGACAGCTTCGATCAGAACTTGCGACAGCACATGCTGCAGAAGCTGCTGCGAAACAAAAACACTAGAAGTTGTATGCTGGAATTGTCGTTCTGTGTTCTTTCATTTTCATCAATGTACTAAACAAGTAGATGTATTTGAATTAGTTGATCAGCATTGTGGAAATGGATTTCAGTTCTGTATGTTGCAATTGAAAGACCGGAAGTTGTATGCTGTATATGGTGCAATTGCAGTTCTGTATTGCAGTTCTGTATATGTTATGTATTGCAGTTGTTTTGTATCTGTGTTTCAGTTGTTGAGAAGCTGATTTTCTACATATGTTATCACGAAATGTGATTAAATGGTCATACATGTTTTCTATAATGTGATTAAAAGGTCATACATGTTTCTCTATAATGTGATTAAATGGATACTGTTGTTTGAAATGATGTGATTAAAAGGTTCGACATGTTACCCACACTATGATTAAATAATACATCATGTTTCATATAAATGTGATTAAAAGGTTAAACAGCCGTAACAGATCTGCCCAAACATATTCCAATATTCCATTCAAAACCTGAAAAACCAGAAACAGACATCCATAGACTTCAGAGAAGAAGTTCAACAGACATAAGTCACCAAGTACCCATGTTCGACCCAAAACATGTACAAACACCACAAAAGTATCATAACTTCACAAAACACCACCACAGAAAAACAGAAGCCATGTTGGACAAAACATGATGTGGTCCTTTTACTGGGTATATCGTTTGTCACCCGGATAACTAAACTGACCCATGCTCCTTCTGTGTTGTCTTGTACTTTTTGGTAGAACCGTCTTCAGTGGTAAATCTGTTAGAATCAGTTCTCTCGAATCTGAAAGTACAGGTGCCGAAGAGGCGACATCGTCTTCGACGTCCACATAAGTCGGAGGCTGACGAACATTGAGTTTTCTTCTTTTACCTGCTTTTTTGGCATGTTTCAAACAATTTGTTGTTAATCAGTATAAAAGTACGATCGGTAACATAATTTTAGAGTTGATCACGAACCGAGGCTGATTTAACTGCTAACGATTTAAAACGTCTCTTTGGCGTTTTGAATGGATCAGCTTCGTTGTTGACTGCGGGTTCTGTTGGTGGATTCTCTTGTTCAGCTGGTGGCGTACCTAAACGTACAGCAGGAGGCGTACCTAAACGTACAGCAGGAGGTGATTCAGCTTCTGTAGCAGCAGCTGGCAGCGGGTCATCAACAGCAGTAGGTTTCCTTTTTCTAACTGCGATTTTCTGTCTTCATACTGGACTTTTTGTCTTCTGGGACTGCTTCGGTTGTGACTGAGAACGGGTTCTCCGCTGTGGAATCGGTTGGGTATGCGTCGTTGCCATTTGGGGTTGTGAATCTGTGGTCAACTTTCTCTTGGTAGGACGCTTCTCTGATTTCTTTGTCCCACTAACGCCAACACCAACAGCATCCTTAACCTACGCCAAAAACGAGCATGTCAGAAATTGTTTTAAAAACTGTTTTAAAACCAGGAATCTTTTCTAAAAACAGCACCTCAGGGATCCTTTGGGAGCATCCTCTCTTATTGTGGCCATGTTCACCACATTCTGAACAAAACTGTTTTAAACCAATTTTGCTCAGTCGTGCACCACCTGCATGAGTGTCTTCTGTTACTGACTAAACTCGTTTTTTCCTTGGCCTTCCAGAATGCGCCTTAAATAGCGGATGATCAATGGGTAATGCATTTGTCTTTGCCCAATCATCCCGTCCAGGCAAAGCATGAATTACACCTGCGTAGGTGCGTAGGTATGCACTTTTGTGGTACATTGGATCGCAGTACGGTGCGAGCTCATGAACACAGGCATATGACAGGCAAGCAATCGCATGAACACATGGTAAACCACTTAATTCCCAGGCACAACAAGTACATGTTTTTGTAGTAGTATTGGTTTTATACGACACACCTGGACCAACGTGTACCTCATACTCACCATCGGCAGCATATAAAACCTCGCACCCACTGATTCCATCTGTCAGCCTCCTTAGTTTCTTTACAATATTCCTTCCAAGTTCCCCTTGGGCTTCAACAGAAAATTCACGTCATTTAGCAAAGTCCCGCATCAAAATTTTGTGGATTTCTTCAACTAGGGTAATAGGTGGTTTTTCCCTCACGTTGATGATTTTGTTGTTGAAGCTCTCGCATATATTGTTGACGACCAAGTCAGTTTTAGTGACATGCCTGAAACAGTATCTACACCAAGCGGCTGTGTCAATTGCTGAGACGAAGTCCCAAGCTTTTTTGTTTGCAACATTCAACAAGTCCATATGCCATTTGTGTCTTTGGTAGGTATATGCACATGAAGCGGACCAAACACGTTTTCTCACCTCGGCTTTACCCAAACCTCTTACTTGCATATTCTGATATATGTGTCGCATGCAGTACCTGTGTTCAACATCTGGGATGATATCCTGTACAGCTTGAATTAGGTCCTAAAAAAGACAAAATAATCACAAACCAGCAAACATGCATGATCAATTAATCACAAACCAGCAAACATGCATGATCAATTAATCACAAAACCAGAAAACTTGGACAATCAATTAATCACAAATCCAGCAAACCAGCATGATCAATTAATCACAACAACAGCAAACATGCATGATCAATTAATCATAAAACCAGCAACATGACTGATCATTAATCACACGAACAGCATACATGATTGATCAATTAATCACAAATGTAACAAACTTAACAGTGAGAAATACCTTCTGTCGATCTTACATTAGTGTCCATGGCCTGTCCAAACCGATGTCTCTAAACAGGATGTCCAAAAATCATTTCCATGAGTCATGGTTTTCTGCTTCAACCCATGCAAATGCTACCGGGAACAACGCATTATCTGCATCCCGGGTGATAGCACATAGGAGTTGTCCCCCGTCTGGCACCTTCAAAAACCAGCCATCCAAAGCAATGAAGGGCCTACACCCCTTTTTCAGTCCAGTAGAACATGCTTCCAAGCAGACATAAAGCCGTTCAAACCTTGGGCGTAAAGGGATGGAAACCGAATCCACATGGACAACCACAGTCGAACCCGGGTTATGTTCTTGTAAAGTTGCAGCATAATCACGGACTCTTCCAAACTCTTCACTACGATCACCCTTCAGTTTTTCCTTGGCCATACGCATTCCCCGACTCACAGTGAACCGATTTACATTCCACCTGAATCGACGTTTAATTTCACCACGAATTACACTATTCTGTAGCATTAAATAGAACAAGTTAAGTAGCTACAAAGGCACAATTACGTATAACATAAACCCTATAAGACCATACCTTCACTTTCGGGTCATGCCTTAGCATGCCGATGAAATTGTCACATACCCATTTCATCCCGATGTGGTGGTTATGATGTATTCGGGGACATTGATGCTCCTTCACAAGTTGACATATTTCAAATGCCATTTGCCGGTTCATTCTTCGTGCGACCACCTTATATTCCCACCTATGCTTGCAGTAAACTTCTACTCTAGTTTGGTTGTTCACAGGGATCTCCACATCATAACCATTCACTATAGAGTGGTCCCTCACTGCCTTTCTAAAAAGTTCGACCGTACCGAAAAATCCCGAGGTTGAGCTCCATGTAGACAGCATCCTTGTCCTCATCGTAAATCTTTCTCTTTTCAGTGCTATTTACCTCGTCATCTTTGTCGGTCTTCCTTTCGGCTTCCAACGTGTCACTTTGAACGTCACTACATGAGTCTCCAAATCCAACTTCCTCCCAAACAAACATTTTTTTTCTTTTCCATATTCGGTTTTCTGTCTTTTCGTCCACCTTCATCGCTTCCACCCTTCGGTTTTCTTTTTTCATCGGACTCCATGTCTTCATCCGTACTTGACTCGTCTTCACTTTCAGCAACCTTTGGGGCTACAAAATCTGAATCATCACTGTCATCTTCACTTTCAAAATTGAAGTTTCGCAAGTCGTCCAGAAGATTCTTCAAAGTCTCCAAATTGTCATTGTCATCGTCATCAGGAAACAGCTTCTTCTTCCCCTTTTCAGTAGTTCTGTCAGTCTTCTTGCCCTTCTCCTCTTTTACATGTCGTCCAATCACTAATTCAGGCTCCTTTGAACGACATGCTCGACGAGTCTTGTTTATCAACTTGTTGCGGAGCTGCATCAGAAAGGGATCTTTCACACAATCTTCTCTATCAAACGGTGGCATAATGTAGAAACTGATCTCCTTCGTTGTTCCTTGACGCTCTAGTAAAGGTTTCAGATCGACATCTGAAGTTATCGCCATAAGATCGGTGTTTAGATTTCCACCGGGGGCTAACCAAAATATGGAGCCATTTTCGACGAAGTCACAATACACCTCAGCTAGTCCGGTAAGTGATAGATAGTTCAAGTTATCATAAGGCACTTTGAGTGACTCCAGTTCACCTACGTATGTTCGGGTACCCCCATTATCAACCCACTTTCCACCATGATGAAAAACAGCTTCGGCAATGTCATCCTTCTTCCCCATTGAACCACAGTTTTGAATTACTGAAAACAACCAAAGCAGACAACAATTAAACCAACAAAACGAACCAAGAAGGAAGCCACAACAAATGAAGTCCGACTATTTAACCAAAATCAGTAAAACTTAACAACAAAACATACATAAACCAGCAAACATGAACATCAAAACTTCAATTTTGGCCGAAAGATTCAAACTTTACGCACTAAAACACAGAACTATGCTATTTCATACCTCATCACCAGCAAGTTTCGGTAAAATACCCATTTTCACAAACAAAATTTCAAAAACAACCGATAAACCCTAAATGGAGTCATACCTTTGCTCGATCAATAGGGGAGACACAGTTCAGCCGCAACAAATTAACAAGGTGAAGGCACGGGAAGCGAAATCACTTCGGTAGACAACAGCATACGCGAAATCAGTTCGGTTTACAAGCAATGCACTTTATGCGAAATCAGTTCAAGAACAAGAAGCCGACCTCGGAAATGCAGGGCACCTTGACGCGGGACGACACCTTCTGATCAGAGAACTTCCATGGGAAGGCAAGAGACGGGAAGGAAGAAATGGGGGGAAATGGGTTGATGAAACTGATTATAGGGGACGTAAGGGGCTTCAAGGTAATTTTGTATTTATGAAATTAAACTACCTCTTATCACGTGACCAGCACATGATCATTAGACATAAAATTTTAACGGTTTAATGATGGAGTAACGTTTCAGTCACATGCTGAAACATGTGTAACGTTTCAGTCACGCGAAAAAACATGTGTGACCAATTAATCACATTGGTCAAACATGTGTAACGTTTCACTTAATTAACCCCGATGCTAATGATCAAACCAACTATTCATTCCATCCACGAAAAATCTTTAGTGTCGGCATATTGTCGTCGTGGAGACCATTAGCCATGGGGTCTATTGGCACGACTCTTAGCATCGACACGGGGTTTTAGCAGCGCCAACAGTGCTTCCGACAACAATGATTTACCATCGATGTAGAGCAAATTTCTTGTAGTCTCTGTATGAATTCCTCACTAGATATTCCATACACAAGAAAAAATGTATGGAGATAAAGGATCACCTTATCTGATACCCCTAGAAGGGTAGAATGTCTCAAGTTTCCCCCCATTAAAAATGATCTCAATCGATGAGGTGGAAATACAACTCATGATCACCTTAATGATATCAGGGAATTTAAAAGTTGAAGGGTATTTCCGATGAAGTTACACTCCATTCTATAGTAAGCCTTTTCAAGATCAATTTTTATGGTCATGCACCCTTTCTGGCCCAGTTTATGTTTAGAAAAATGGAGTACTTCTCTAAGTAAAACCACATTGTGAGAGTCTCTTTTACTCGAGACAAAGCTAGTCTGCAAAAGAGAGATTGGGTGTTTTAGAGTCAGTATAATTTTGTTTACAAGGATTTTTGAAATCACCTTGTAAATGGAATTACACAAACTCATAGGTATGAACTAAGAGACCGAGACTGGATTATCGCACTTGGGGATCAAGCAGAGAAACATTTTGTTCAAACTTGTAGGAATTAACCCATTTTTAAAAACCTCACAAACAACATTAGTCAACGATCTACCAATACACTTCCACATTTTATGGAAGAAAGCAGGGTGGAGATCATCCCGTCCCGGAGCTTTAAAAGGTTTAAGGTCCCAAGTGGCTTTCCTAATTTCTTACAAAGTAGTAGAATTGCTTAGACCAGGAATTTGGGCCACAGATAAGAAAGTTCTCCAAGTTTGCAGGCAAACAACACACAAATTAGAGGTGATCATGAAGGTGGTGAAAAGATTAGAAAAGAGTTTTTGAAACTCCACATGAATAAGATCCCCATCAAAGACCCAATATTGACCGAGTCTTTAATAACCAAGATCTTATTCTTTATTCTTTTAACAAGTGTGGACACATTGCAGAACTTGGTATTTTTATCCCCATCAGTAATCTATTTGTTACGGGATTTGGCAGCCCAAAGTTTTTCCTCCTAGTTAAGAATCTCAGAAAGCTCCAACTAGAGATTCTTTTCAAAGGAGATGATGAAATTGTTTGGTGAAATAGCAGTCTTTGTTTGGGCTCCCGAAATCCTCCTAAAATATTTTAAAAACATTTTTGTCCAATCTTTGTCTCTCTCAGGAAAATGGGTGATGACATGCGTAATCCTATTGTTAAACTCATTCCAAGTGTACAAGACAAGGAATTAAAATCCCAGGTGAGGTACGGTTTACCGCTCCAGTTTTTGGCCGCTCCATATTTTGACCAATTTACCGTACATGTTCTGAACTGGTTCGACCGAACCAATTTATATATATATTTAAAAAAACAACAACTATAATAAACCATAAACCATAAACCATAAACTATCTATATATATATTAATTTGGTTAAGAGTCATAATATGATGGCAGGTAAGCAAATTGAATTTTTCATTTAATTTGATTGGTCCATCACTACTATATGTTACAAGTAGATGTTTGATATCACATTTTTGCTTAGATGGAAATGTTCAAATTATTCCAAAGTTCATCATTCAACTTGAAAATCGTTTTATTTTAGCTTAATTTATAACTTATTTCTCTTCCAAAAAAGTATTTGTTAACATGTTTTTTTCTTCACAAAATTAGTTCTCTATTTTGTTTATATTGTATATTTGTTAAAAAAGCTTTATTAATAAGTTTGATATTTTGAGCCAATTTTATAAAAAAGGAACACTTTTTTATAATTATTTCAAAATCATTAAAAATAAAATAAAATATTATAAATTAAATGTGTTTTTAATATAGTTATATGTTTTACAAAAAGATTTAAATTAGTTTTAAAATTATAATTATGAAATTTCAAATATATTATTTATTCATCTTTTTCCTTTTGTCCATTATTAAAATTCAGTATACTTTTTAAGAACACAAAAATATATATTCAAAATACTATTAATTATATATATATATAATCACAACATTAGTAAGGCATCACTGTATAATAATAATAGTAATTAATATTTAGTATTATTATTGTTTTTCTATACATGTGTAATTAATTCTAATATTAATGTATAAATACTTTCATTATATGATATTTGGCTATTAAATTAATTGTCAACTAATTATTGAATAATTATTTCTTTGTATCTAAATATCTAATTTATGTTGAACAACTGACTTAATAATTATTATTTTTTACATACATCCATCATCTACTTTTAATTATTTGTTCTCTTAAATATATTCTGTGTCATAATTATTTTGTGAAACGACAAATAGTAAAGTGGTATAATATTAATACATTTTAAATTAATATTATAGTAATTACGATAGTAATAACAATGCTTTAGATTAAAAACCATTTGATATTTATTTGTTTATAACTAATTAAGTTATAATTCATATATATTAATTTGATTATAATTATAATTGTGACAAATAGATTTTTTGATGCATTTTCTCACTCCAATTGTTAAATTAATCTATTTTAATAGATCAATGTCAAGTATACAATTCTCATTGATATGTCACATAAGTCACTTTAAAAACCTCTACATATACTCATTCATTATAAGTTACAAAACGTTAAATCATTTTTATTTATTTCACATGTACGTTTATGATTTTGGCTTATTATAAACAATTAAACTCTATAATAGTAAAAAATAATAATTGTAATTTATATTTATTTACAGATTAAATAAATTTTATAATATATATTATAAAGAATAAATTAAATTTACTTTCACTGCATAAATCGCGAGTCAAATACCTAGTAAACCATAATCCATAATTTATAAACCGTAAACCATAGTACATTATACTAATGTAGATTGTAAACCATCACCTACCCAACTTTGGTCTAATGGTTTAGAGTATATATTTTAATACTTAAATATAATATTAAAACTGGTACAAGAAATGGTACGGTTTAGAGTTTCCGAACCAGTATTTTGTACTTCTTCTGAACCGTTCTATTTTTTTGCAAATAATCGACCGACCGGTATGGTTCACAAAAGGTACGGTTCAGTTCGTCTGAACCGACTTTTTATGCCCACACCAAGATTAAGTCACATAGGTTCCATCCTAAAAGAACTATTACACCTATTGAGACTCTCCCCCACTCCTAAGCAGTAAAGGCTAGTGGTCAAAGTGCGTTCTCGTGAGGTGGGTGACATAAGTAGTTGGAAAACAAAGTTTCCAATACATATTTGCAATCATCCTATCAAGACTTTGTTGAATTAATCTATCAACATCCCAAAAATTTGCCCAAGTAATCTTAGGACCTCTAAACCCAAGATCAATCAAATTACAAACACTAATCATGTCATTAAAGAAAGACACCCAATTATTGCAGATACTATTGCCACCTAGTTTTTCAGAGCTATTTGCTATGTCATTAAAAGCACCTACAAAAGGCCAGGACTCGAAATAGTAGAAGCACAATTTTATGATTCTCCCAAAGCAATAGTTTTTCATTCAATTTATGGCTACCGTAAATAACTGACATAAACCAAATAAAATTTGAAGGGAGAACCTGAATTTTGAAGTGTAACTCTAGCTCTGTAGAAGCAATTTCTGTAATCGTTGTCTCAAAATCATTCCAAAGAACCATAATTCTACCCTTGAACCCCCTAGCTTCCACCCCAATAAACTTGTTGAAAGATAATTTACCTGCTTGCCCAGCCATGCGATAACCACTAAGCGTAGTGTCAATAGGAATGAACACCGTTGACCTATGGGTACAGATTAACTGATTCATCGCATTTACAGCAGGAATATGATAAAACTCTCTAACATTCTAGACGATAGAAGTCATGTGGGCTTTTTCAGCTCTCTTAATGCGTGAAGTGTGAATCTAATTCATAATTAATCTACAAATACAACAACCAACAACCATCCCCATAACATATTAAAAATGGTCTCTAAACACTTGGTACGGGACTGACCTTGCTGCTCGCTTTCTTGTGCAAAGGCATTTGGAGACCCTTGTGCAGTTGGTATCAATTCGATTTTGCCGAGCTGGTTAACCCCTTTTGATATGATATCTGCTGAATTCTAGCGTAAGGGGATCCTTGAATTCGTCCCCTACTATGTAGAACCGTTTTGCCTTTGTTTCCCATCTTCATTCTATGATTACGGTTTAAAAGATGTAACTTTTGAAAATCAATACTATTCACTTTCTTAGAGGTTATTACCTGGATTTCTATGTTGGGCTTGACTTTTGTACTTACCTAGTTTACGGTATCTTGGTCCGACGATTCAAAGTCCGCAACTCCCGATACCTCTCGATCGTTGACGTAGATCTATCTCCTGATTTTTGTCATTTGCTTTTACGAGTTTTCCCATCAATCTTTCGATCTTACGTTCTAAAAATGACTTCTTTCTATCCTCGTCCCTAACCGGAGACACCAACACTGACTGAGGTAAAGCAAATAAATCAGTCACGGTATGAATCTAACAAATAATTTCTTTATCATGTAAAGCATTTGGAATTAGAATGTCTTCAATTTTTCAGACCAATGTTTCACGGGTACTATTACTGCCGTAGATGTGATTTTGTTTTTGTTTTAAAGTAACCCCTGTTTAGGCCGAGCAACCTGAATCGAATGGTCCGAAGAAGTGAAATTCTAATCACGCAAGGATGGTGGGCCAGCTTTCTTTACGACGCCCAAGTTGAATTCTCCTTTAGAATCATCCTTCATGTCACAAGAAGGAGGCTTCACCTGGAGCAGCCCAGTTGGGCCAGCAAGGTTTTTCAGGCCCAAACCAGTTAATAATGAAACAGACATACCTTGAATTCCCCGAACCGGATATACCCTTACCATAGTTACCGTTACTTTTGGATATTATAGCCGTTGTCTGATTTGAATTGACCGCCCTCTCCATTCGAGCCGTTTCCGACGAGCTGCGGCTGAAGTTGGTCGGCTTCCACCGTCTCCGCCGTTCAATAATCACCCAGGTGCCACGATCTTCTTCCTTTTGTTTATTGGTCAACATGACTTCTTCGCTGGAACTCACTTATTCTTTATTTGCTTGAGGCATGCTTTGTTTTGCACCTCCTTGGACAGAGCATTCCCGAGGCAAGCAGTCGTCCTTTGAGTGACCAATTATTCTGCAACTCAAAAAAATTGAGTTGATCCCCTCATAGGAAATACGTTGACTATAGTCCCCGATGTCAATTACAGCAGGAAGGGACTTGTTAATATCAACTTGAATGCAAAGATAGGCATATCTAATGGTCCCATGGGTAAAATGACCAAGGCACGGTGAAATGATCAATTCGTAACAGATGTCCAATGGTATTACCCACCCCTCTAGAATTTTAATGTCATAGAATTCTATTGGAAGGTTAGGTAACTGAATCCACAAAGCAACGATGGAAATATTTGCTCTTTTCGGACTAAACTTGGGTTTCCAAAGTCGGATTGAAAGGAATTCGCTATTGATGAACCATGGTCCATTCTTAAGAACACAATTATAATCTTCTTTGCTGTTGTATTTCAGCAAATAATAACTTTGACTAAGCAAGATACAATCCATCTCACCAGAGAGTTTCCACATCGATTTTAATCGAATCACTAAATAGTTATAGTTTATACTCTTCCTCATCAATTTAACGATGAGGGAAGACTTGTATTTACTTCTAATTATGAGTTTTTCCACCTTCTAGAGTTGGAATTTCAATCTTGAGGGATTATCCTCATGATTACCGAAGTAATCTATGTTATCATTTGTATCCACATCAAAGGATTGCTCGAACAGAATATTAGGATCATGATTTCCCTATGGGATACCAGTAACCTTGTCTTTGTAACACATGACCGTAATGTTCTTTGGACTAACTTCAACCTCCATGGCCAAATCAGTGCAGAGGGAGGGGTCAAGAGTTGGGAAACCAGAAGACCTACTTGGGGGGGGGGGGGGACCCTAGATCTCCATGGCTAAGCAAGACAAGAGAGATGATCCAACTTTGGACACACAACATCTTGTTCTCGTGGCAAGGCGCAATAAAGAGAGGGTTTCATGGAGGAGGAGAAGATCTAAACTTTACTCGCAGCTATCTACTAATGCATTTTAGTTTATAGAAATAGTAATGTTGCACTTCATCTTAAATGTTGGTTATCTTTTTAGAAAAAACATCATAATAGATATAAGAGTAAATGAAATAATCTTCATCATGCATAGGGTAGACAATTGTTAGGGTATGGTACGAGTATGTCAAATACTATAACCATACTATATTTTTAAATTGCATACCATAATCATAACAAATAACCATTACATGTCCAATTTTCAATACCATAATCATATCCATAGCCGTGATTCCATAACCATTACGGGTGCAAATTTCAACACCATAATCATATCCATAACTGTGATTATTAACAACAGTTTTAACTGTACACCCATATTTATTACCAAATAATAAATGTAATGGAACATTATAAATGTAATCTTAATAAATACATAAAGTTATGTCACAAACAATAATAATATTCAACATTAGCACCGTTCAAAATTAACACTAATACCACTTAACATTTAAATCATTCAATTACAGTTCTCCCTGAAATTATAGATTAGTAAATCCAAAAGTGAAAATCATACTTCTATTATTATTATTATTATTTATTCATATTAAATTATTATTATATTTATATACTAACCATGGTTATAAGCATGAGTATACCTTTTTTTTTGGTAAATAAGCATGAGTATAACTAAAATACCATAACCATAACCATTACGGGTAGAAAATTCATCACCGTAACCGCACTGCAGTATAATGGTACAGTTAACCATATAAAAATATAACGGTTATAACCGTGGATTTGTGTTTTTCATTGCACCATTTTCAGTCCTAATCGTGCACCTAAATATATGCGCTACGTGTGATGATAGTTTTATCTACCCATATGTTTGGGGTTGTTATTTACACCAATTACACATACATCGTTAATACTGCTTTATTAATTTTAAATTAGTCATGAAATTCTAAATGTCAAATACTATAACCATACCATATTTTTAAATTGCATACCATAACCATAACTATAACCATTACATGTATACTTTTCAATACCATAATCATATCCAGAGTCGTGATTCCATAACCATTACTGGTACAATTTTCAACACCATAATCATATCCATAACTATGATTATTAACCACAGTTTTAACCGTACACCCATATTTATTACCACATGTGAAATTTAATGAACATTATAAATGTAATCTTAATAAATACATAAAGTTATGTCACAAACAACAATAATATTCAACATTAGCACCGTTCAAAATTAACACTAATACCACTTAACATTTAAATCATTCAATTACAGTTCTCCCTGAAATTATAGATTCGTAAATCCAAAAGTGAAAATCATATTTCTATTATTATTATTATTTATTAATATTAAATTATTATTATATTTATATACTAGCCATGGTTATAACCATGAGTATGACTAAAAGACCATAACCATAACCATTATGGGTAAACAATTCATCACCATAACCACACTGCACTATAATGGTAAGGTTAACCATATAAAAAAATAATGGTTATAACCGTGGTTTTGCGTTTTTCACTACAACATTTTCGGCCCTAATCATGCACCAAAAATATGCACTACGTGTGCTGATAGTTTTATCTAGGGTTAAATATCAAGGAGTCTACCTGAACTTCAGACGTTTTGGAACGAGTTACCCGGACTTTGAAAATTCAAAACGAGCTACCTCAACATTGAAGAAGGTGCAAATAGCTACCTCCGTCTAATTTGCGACGACTTTCCAACGACTTCCTGACGACTTTCCGTCAACAGTTGACGGAAAATTGGAAGAAGTTAGTTATTTGCACCTTCTTCTAAGTTGAGGTAGCCCGTTTTGAATTTTCAAAGTTCGGGTAGCTCGTTACAAAACGTCCAAAGTTCAGGTAGCTCCTTGGTATTTAATTTTTTTATCTACCCATATGTTTGGGGTTGTTATTTGCACCAATTACACATACATCGTTAATACTGCTTTATTAATTTTAAACTTGTCATGAAATTCTAAATGTTCCGATAGGAAATTAAAATCAAGGTTGATGGGGTTTATAAGGGACGCCTTATTAATTAAATACCCTTATATCACTGACCTAAAACATAATCTTATTGATTTATACAACCCATTCATATAAGGCGTCGCCCCGTAATATGAGCCTGTGGCGTCAGCCTATACGGAGGCGTCGCCTAGGTAAAGTCTGGATAAGGACGCATTAATTGAAGGTCTGATAGCATTAAATGGGATTAAATATCTTCGATATTTAAGGAATAAGGACTCCTGTCCCATCAGAAGGACAGTTTAACCTCAGTGTAACTGATTAACCAGGGTAAGAAGGAAACACTGTTCATTAGGTTAAGTGACGCCTATAAATAGCAAGCATTCATTATCATTTAAGACATTCTGATTTTCACCACATCTACATAAAAGCTCTCAAAAGTCTTAGAACTGACTTAAGCTTCAGAGTGGAATAAACGGGTCAACCCGAAGTTGTCAATTTCACGCAGGTCGACCCGAGAGGAGCGACGCCTGTAGCTGAAGAAGTTTCACAGGATCCAACATCTGGCGCCGTCTGTGGGAAACCTTGAGCAAAATATTGCCATGGCTCCTACCAATACACAAGCTAAGCAAACGCAGCAACCGGAGGAAGGAAGTTCCCTCCACAATCTTCAACAACACCTGACGCCTTCCGCTTTTATGCCGAGGCTTCGGGGCAATCCAGGGGCGTCGCATCCAAGTGCTTCAGCCCCAATAGGAGTTCCAACTAGAGTACTGTCGCATCCACATACTCGAGCGCCGCTCCTACCCGCGCAATCCCATATAGCCTCATCTGGAGGAAGGGCACCTTCAGCAGTCCCCACTGTCCAAGAAGTCGTCACGCCAGCACTTATAGCTGCGATAGACGACCTTCTAAATCAAAGAGAACTCATGGCTGTCGCTCGTGCAGATCGTCTTAACAAGCACCACCGCACGAAGGAGGCGACCTCAGAACCTCGGGAGGTTCCCGTAGTAGGACCACCTATTAAGGTGGATCCTTCGCCCAGAAGCGTTGAAGCAACGCCAACCCCAGTGGTAATGGATCCTCCTCAAACTGAGGTAACCCTGGATAAAGTGATGGAGCTTATTGCTGATTCAAAAAAGGAAGATACGGGTAAAGTCATGCTGGAAGCAAGAGATAGGGCATCACACCCTTTTATAAATGAAATATTGGACGTAGACATACCATCCGTCCCGATCCCGAGGATTGATGTGTATAGGGGGGAGGGTGACCCTGTGGAGCATGTTCAAACTCATGAATCTTCCCTATTGGGAAGGTGAAAGAATGAAAATCATTGCGCAATACTCTTTCCTTCAACCTTGAGCGGCGCCGCCTCTCACTGGTTTTTTGGATTGCCAAAGGCTTCAGTTACGTCCTGGACAGACTTGAAGGAAAAGTTTATCATCCAGTACATGGGTGGTAGGCAACTGCTAAAAAGTGTGGGTACTTTGGACCATATTCGACAAGCAGGAGATGAAAGTTTGGGGGATTTTTATAAACGCTTCAATCAGGCCCTAGCCAGTATCGACCAGGTCATCACAGGAGGTGAGACCATTCGAGCTTTTGTTAGGGCAATGGGGCAGAGAGGATCAACTTTGCATGATAGTTTGAGCGTCATTCCCGTTCACACTATATCTGACCTAGCGGCGAGGGTCAAGCCATATATTGACCTCGAAATATCCCGCGAAGGAAGAAAATCTTCCAAGGATCTTCGAAAGGAGATACAGGAGGGAAAAAGACCAGAGCAAAAATCGCAAAAAAGTCGTCCCCAAGACGATAGGCGAAGTCATCCCCAAGAGGACAGGCGACGCCCTAATATCCCGCGATCACCACGAGAAGTTTTCGAGGCTTTCACGCCCTTAAACCAAGACATTTCTGTAATCCTCAACGAAATGGAGAAGAAGGATTTGGCGTCGCCACCATTACCCCGCAGGTCAGGAGGACCTATGGGCCCTTATCACGAGCAGTACTGTTGATATCATCGAAGTAAGGGGCATAGCACTGACAGTTGCAAGATATTGAAGAGAGATATTGATACGCTCATTCAAAAGGGGCTCCTCAAAAACTTCGTGGCAAAGAGGGATCGTAGTCCCAGCCCACGAAGGGACAGGAAGGTGTCGCCCAAGAGGGAAGGAGGAGATGAAGGTTCAAGGGGTAAGCATGGGCATGTACGAGTGATCAGTGGCGGGTTTGCCTTGGGAGGAGAAACTAGTAGTGCCAGGGAGGTATACGCTACTAAGTTATCTGGGACCTCTAAAGCGGGAAAACGTCCTAGATCACCGGAGGAAACTGATATTACTTTCAAGGAGGATGAGATGAATCATGTGACATGCCCTCATGAGGATGCATTAGTCATCACTGCGGAGATTGCTGGATATGATGTAGAGCGAGTACTTATTGACTCGGGAAGTTCAACGGATGTCCTTTTTCTCGAGGCATTAAAGAAAATGGGACGGAATGAAAAAGACCTGAAAAAAGTGAACTTCCCACTTTTAGGCTTTACTTCAACTCCAACCTACCCGGTAGGAGCCATCACCTTACCGGTATTTTTGGGGGAGGGATGGAAATCTTTGACAATAGATGTTACTTTTGTCGTGGTCGATGCCCCTACTGCCTACAACGTAATTTTGGGACGGTCCACATTGAATCCACATCGTATGGTTCATTCGACTTACCATCAACTCCTAAAATTTCCAACGCCTCATGGAATAGGAGTGGTAAAAGGCAATCAGCCGGGGGCAAGGAATTGCTACGTACAATCCACCAGGCATCGAGTATTGAAAGGGAAGGAAGCCCTATATATCCAGGCAGAGGAGGATTTGAGAGAAGGGAAGGTTCGTCCAACACCAGTAGAGGAACTGGTAAACATATCGATAGACGGTCCTGAAAAGGTCGTCCAAATCGGGGCGACGCTTCCGGAAGAGCAGGCTACGGCCTTGACTCTTCTACTCATCGAATTTCGAGAGCTCTTTGCTTGGAAAACGAGTGACATGCCGGGTATAAGCGAAGACATAATTACTCACGAGCTCAACATTGATACCAGTATCAAACCTATCGCTCAGAAGCGACGACCGGTGGGAGAAGAAAAGTCCATTGCCATTCGACAAGAAGTGGCAAAATTGATTGAAGCTCGATTCGTTAAAGAAATCAGATTACAAACATGGGTCGCAAACCCTGTGTTGGTAAAGAAGGCTACGGGCAAATGGAGAATGTGTGTCGACTTTAGGGATTTAAACAAAGCATGCCCTAAAGATTCATATCCTTTGCCGCGAATTGACCAGCTGGTCGACGCCACCTCAGGGCATGAGTTATTGAGCTTTATGGATGCCTATTCAGGGTACAACCAAATCAAAATGGCAGCATGCAACGCTCATCATACAGCTTTTTATGCAGATAGTGATATATATCACTACACTGTCATGCCTTTCGGACTCATCAATGCTGGGGCCACCTACCAAAGGATGGTTAACAAGCTCTTTGTAGGCATGATAGGTGTAAACATGGAAGCTTATGTCGATGATATGCTGGTGAAGTCCATCAAAGGCGTCGATCATACAGAAGACCTCATGAAAACTTTCGAAGTTATGAGGCTTCATCAAGTACGGTTAAACCCCGCCAAATGTGCATTTGGAGTCCAATCTGGAAAGTTTTTGGGATACATGGTGAGCGAAAGGGGGATCGAAGTAAATCCCGAAAAGCTAAACGCTATAGAGGGCATGAAAAGTCCCACTTGTCACAAGGAAGTACAAAGTCTGAACGGAAGGTTGGCGGCGCTAAGCAGATTTTTATCTAAAGGTGGGGATAGATCCCTACCTTTCTTCGAAGTATTAAGGGCCAACAAAAAGTTTGAGTGGACATCAACTTGCAAAGAGGCGTTTCAAGAGCTGAAGAAGCATCTTCGAACCTTGCCGCCATTGGCTAAACCAGAAAGGGGCGACGCTTTAGTTCTATACTTAAGTGTTAGTCCAATTGCTGTAAGCTCTGTACTTGTAAATAACGTAGAATCTGGCCAAGTGCCAGTTTACTATGTATCTAAAGTCCTTTCAAAGGCAGAAATAAACTATGTAGAAGTTGAGAAGTATCTCTTTGCGTTGGTAATTTCTGCTAGGAAGCTGCGCCCCTACTTCCACGAGTATGAAATCACTGTACTGACTAATCAACCACTAAAACATTTCCTTCAAAAACCAGATGCATCTGGAAGGATGATAAAGTGGGCGATAGAGTTAAGTGAATTTCGAATCCAATTCGCTCCCAGAACCGCCATAAAAGGTCAAGCTCTGGCTGACTTCATAGTCGAGTCCACCCATAGCCAGGAAAAGGCGCCGCCCCCACCCCAAAACAATAAGGAAGAAGCCTCACCTGAATGGAAGTTGTATACAGATGGATCTTCATCCATTGAAGGCTCAGGAGCTAGCTTGGTACTCACTCCACCAGATGGGGGGGAATCTCTGAAATATGCCTTGGTTCTGACATTTAAGGCCACCAACAACGAATCTGAATATGAAGCGTTGATTGCAGGCCTAAGGATAGCTAGGGGTATAGGCATCAAGGCTATCAAAGTATACTGTGATTCCCAATTAGTGGTTAACCAAGTAAAGGGGGAATATGCAGCAAAAGGAAAGATGATGAAAAAATATCTAAGTGAAGCCAAAATTTTGATTGAAGGTTTCACCCAAATTGAGATTAACGCCATTCCAAGAGAGGAAAATGAAGAAGCAGACGCTTTGAGCAAATATGCCTAGCAGGCAACGCCTGTAAAAATTCATTTTGTCGAAACTGTTTCATCTCAAAGAACCTATGAATGTCTTCACATTCATAGCATTGACATATGGGCGACGCCTATAAAGGCCTACTTGGAATCAGGAATTGAGCCTGCAGAAGGGGCAGAGTTGAAAAGGATGAAGCGTATAGCCCCAAGCTATACCCTGATTAAGGGAGTCCTTTACAAAAAGGGATTTTCTACTCCTTTCTTAAGATGCGTCGATCCACCTGAAGCTACTACTATACTTAGAGAACTACATGAAGGATATGCTGCTTGCCATGAAGGAGCTAAATCCATTGTTCGAAAAGCCTTGAATCAGGGGTTTTATTGGCCGACAATGGTAAAGGAAGCAAACGAAATGGTGAGAAAATGTGAGTCGTGCCAAAAGTACACTCCAAGGATAGGGCGTCCCTCATCAGAATTGATACCTATGCGCGTCGCTTGGCCATTCGTGCAATGGGAAATTGATTTGATGGGTCCATTCCCCAAATCTAAACAGAAGTGCTATATTATAGTAGCAGTGGATTACTTTTCAAAATGGGTAGAGGCCAAAGCTCTGGCGTCGACTACAGAATTCCAAGTGATAAAATTCCTAAAATCCAGAATTATTTCTAGATACGGAATTCCGAGCGTTCTTATCAGTGATAATGGTCCAAAGTTTGCGGGAAGGGAGCTAAAATGCTTTTGTGAAGAGTTACATATTGACCATCGCCATGCCTCAGTAAGACATGCACAGAAAAATGGTCAAGTGGAAGCAGCAAACAAAGTCATCCTCAATGGTTTGAAAAAACGCATAGACGCCTTGAAAGGAAGATGGACTGATGAATTGGATAATGTTCTCTGGTCCATCAGAACAACACCAAAAACATCGACGGGTGAAACACCCTTTGGATTGGTGTATGGTTCGGAAGCTGTGGCTCCTACTGAAATAGCAGTATCATCACACCGAGTGATCCATTATGAAGCGACGCATAATGAGGAACAGAGGCGTATCGACCTTGACTTGGTGGAGACTAAAAGATGGATCTCTGACGAAACTCAAGGACGAATGAGACTAGCCACGGCTAGATACTATAATCGACGAGTCTTCTCTCGCCAATTTTTCGTGGGGGAGATGGTGTGGAGAAGAAATGAATTCTCACACCTAGATAGGATAAATAAGCTCACACCATATAAGGTCGTCGCTGTTCCCCACCCCAACGCCTATGTCTTGGAGGATGAGGAAGGAAGAAAGCTAAGGAATACTTTAAATGCGGAGCATTTGAAAAAATTCTATGCTTAAGTTATAATGTACAATGCTATTGTAACTATATTGGAATATTACTAATGAGTATTGAAAGTTTTGGAAGTCACCGATTCAAAGATTCGAACAAGAAAGTCGACGCCTTGATAAACATGCCTTAATTATCCGAAAAAGATAATTTACAAGGGAAAATGTTCAAGCGTTAAAACTACAAAAACCAAAACCTAGAAAGCAAGAAAATATTCTAATTGCCCTTGGAAGGAGGGATCTTCGAAGGAGCCTCAGTGCTCAGCTCTGGCGCCGCCCGCTTCTGCCCAACCTTTGGAGTGTTAGTGGTGGATGGCGACGCTCCGGAAGCTTTGGCAGCAGCTTCAGCTTTCTTGTTCTGCTGCTGCATCTGCAAGAAGGCTTTAAAGCCTTGTACTCGCTCCACGGGAAAGTCAGCCTGAACTTCGCGAATCTGGGCAACTAAATTTCCGTATACACGGATAATCTTGTTGAGCAGATGCCTCTCCGTAGCTTCCTCAAAGGCGGCAGTCTTCTTGAAGGAGTTCACCGCCTCCACTTTAGCAGTCTCAAGTTGAACGAGCACCGCCTCCTTCTCCTTTTGAACTGCGTGAAGTTGGCCAAAGGCTACCTCTTTCTCCTTCTGGAGAGTTTCAGCCTGAAGGAGCACCGCCTCCTTCTCCTTGGTCGCAGCAGACAAGTTCTTCTCGGCCCGACGAGCGTTCTCCCTGTTCTTGTTAGAAGTCTGTTCACACTCTGCAAGTTGCTGGGCAAACTTGTTGGCTTTTTCCACAGCGAACTGAGCCTTCTCAATGGCACCATCCTTCAACTCCACCTCTTCGCCAAGGCGTCGACGAAGGAGGACCATATCCTCTTCGAACTTCACCTTCTCCTTCATCCAATCAGCCTTCTCCTTTTCTTGATAAGCAGCCTTGGCTGCCCTTGTAGCATGGTCTTCCATAGCTGCGCATTTGTGGACCAACTGCACGGCTAAGGCGCCGACCTGAGTTTCTGTGGCCAAAAGCTGTAAACAAAAGGATTAGGCAAGCGAAAGAAGGAAATAATAAAAATAAGTACAAATTAGACTTACAGAGGCGACGGAGGTAAGGTGATTTTTAACAGCTCCTTCGACCCATTGAGGATCAAAGTGAAGCTGGCAACGATCACCAGGAAGAACTGACCCACTCACAAGATGAAGAGCTAGGTCAGAATTGGCGAGGGTTCCTTCAGAAAGCTTCGCCTGAAGTGAGGTCTCTTCTGGGATGTTCATCCCTTGCAAGCGACGCCAGGGTTCCCAATTCATTAGTCGGTTCTCTGGCACGGGTGTCTCGTAGAGGTGCCGCCTCAAATCAAACCCAGGGCCTTCAACAGGACCCAAAGGAGTCATTGAGGCAGGCGGAGACATACCTGGCGTCGCCGGGCGGGGCATGGTAGACATACCAGGGCGGGGCATGGTAGGTGTCGCTGGAGAAGGAGACCGAGGCAGAGCTTGCCTGAGAGGTGAGGGATCAAGGGTGGAAGAAGAATTCACCCTATCCCCTGGCGACGCTCCGGACCCTAAAAATAGGACTGTTAGAAAAAGAAGACGTCCTGGCCAAAACCTAAAAACAGTATAAATTCTTATCAAAAGAAAAAATACTTGTTGGTAGTGCCGCTTCTTCTGTACTCTCATCCAACACTATAGTGTTGGAAGGATCAGCAGGATTTTTCTTATCCCTCTTTGAGCGCCGCTTTGGAGCCATAGTTTTCGCCTTATGTTTCTTCTTGGATGGTTCCTCCTCTTGAATAGGAGGAAGAACTCCAGTCGACGCCTGGTCATAACAACCAGAAGGTTGAAATAAGTAATCAAAATCATCGCTCTCTGCAAATAAGAAAAAGAAGAGGATTAGAAAAATACCCAATCAATCTCCAGCTGAAAAGTCGACGACTTTATAGAGGCACTAGCAAGCATCGCCTCCGTCGTATCCTTGGAAATAAAGGATAATTGTCCTCTGGAATGTGCCTCATATATGAGGTTAAGGGTATCGAGATCCTATTCTGAGTATTCAGTAAAGGAGGGTAGGGGATCGGTTCGAGGATTTCGAAGAGGCCAGGCGACGCCCCCAAAGAAAAAGAAATATTTAGATTTCCAATTCGAGTTAGTGGATTTAAAACCACTAACCAGAGGTTTTTTGGCATCCCAGAACCAAGGGTTCTGACCAAGGCGTCGCACATTCCAGCCTTTGGACTCGGGAAAACGGGTTTGGAAAAGGAAAACGCCAAAGGCGTTAAACTGAAGACGATAGAAAGATCGGAATAAAGACAGGGAGTAGGGCCAATTGTTTTCAAAACAAATGATACTAAACCCTACCCACATACGTATGGCGTTAGGCGTCAATTGGGTAGGGGTAATACCATAATAGCGGCAGAGTTCTATTAAGGCGTCGCTGAAAGGGAAACGAAGCCCCGCCTCTATTTGAGCAAAATAGATCGTGGCTTCGTCATCCCTAGGAAAGCATACCCTGTCGTCACCTATGGACTCAGGGTATGGGAATCAGGGTTTGTCCTCATTACTCATGCCTGAGGTTTCTACGGCCAAAATGAAATTTTCTCGGGTAAGAATATTCTGTTTTGGGTCAATTGCAGGAAGAGGAAAGTTTAGATTCTTACTAGGAGTGTTGCTGGAAGATGCCATAATTGTTCTCGAAGATTGAAATCCTAATGGCGTTGCTTAAACTGCGGGTAGAGACTAGCTGATGATGGGCGACGCTCCTATTAGCAGGCGATGACTGACTGATTTTAGAGAGAGAAACTAGAGAGAAGGCGGAGCACAAAGCTTCGAAAGTGTTTAGAATGAAGGGACCACTCCTTTTTATAGTGGACCCATGAAGACGGAATTCGAAACGTCATCTGTAGATGACCGTTGGATTGGAGCGAAGTTTGAAACGTTGCTTTTAATTTGACCGTTAGATTGCAACGGTCACGTGGATTGCTGACGTCATCAACTGTTTTATTCAAATTCAAACAAAACCAAAAGTACCACACAATGTTGACCGTTGGATTAGCAGAGATCACACGGATTGCCAAAGCCAATGAAACGGTTTTAATTTTGAAGGAATTCAATTTTGAATTTTGCCGCCAAACGATTATGGAACTCCCTCCATTTGAGGCTCATCGACGCCTGAGGCTCATCGCGCCTATAAAATTCCAGGTGTATCAACACCTGGGAAAATTAAAGGCTCATCGACGCCTATAAAATTCCAGGTGTATCAACACCTAGGAAAATTAAAGGCTCATCGACGCCTGAGGCTCATCGACGCCTGAGGCTCATCGACGCCTATAAAATTCCAGGTGTATCAACACCTGGGAAAATTAAAGGCTCATCGACGCCTAGAAAATTCCAGGTGTATCAACACCTGGGAAATTTAAAGGCTCATCGACGCCTGAGGCTCATCGACACCTATAAAATTCCAGGTGTATCAACACCTGGGAAAATTAAAGGCTCATCGACGCCTGAGGCTCATCGACGCCTATAAAATTCCAGGTGTATCAACACCTGGGAAAATTAAAGGCTCATCGACGCCTAGAAAATTCCAGGTGTATCAACACCTGGGAAATTTAAAGGCTCATCGACGCCTGAGGCTCATCGACGCCTATAAAATTCCAGGTGTCAACCTGGGAAAATTAAAGGCGCATCGACGTCTATGAAATATCATAGATGAGCGACGCCTAGAAAAATGAATCCAATTGAGGCAAAATAAGACTTCCATAAAGTTGCACTTAGTGAGATTCTATCCAACCAGGACTGATACTCCTGCTTGGCTTGGGGGGCAGATGATGGGGTTTATAAGGGACGCCTTATTAATTAAAACCCTTATATCACTGACCTAAAACATAATCTTATTGATTTATACAACCCATTCATATAAGGCGTCGCCCCGTAATATGAGCCTGTGGCGTCAGCCTATACGGAGGCGTCGCCTAGGTAAAGTCTGGATAAGGACACATTAATTGAAGGTCTGACAGCATTAAATGGGATTAAATATCTTCGATATTTAAGGAATAAGGACTCCTGTCCCATCAGAAGGTCAGTTTGACCTCAGTTAAACTGATTAACCAGGGTAAGAAGGAAACACTGTTCATCAGGTTAAGCGAAACCTATAAATAGCAAGCATTCATTATCATTTAAGACATTATGATTTTCACCACATCTACATAAAAGCTCTCAAAAGTCTTTGAACTGACTTAAGATTCGGAGTGGAATAAACGGGTCAACCCGAAGTTGTCAATTTCACGCAGGTCGACCCGAGAGGAGCGACGCCTGTAGCTGAAGAAGTTTCACAGGATCCAACAAAGGTGATAACTATAGACGATACGATAAAGATGAAGGCGATGATAAATTTCAAAATCACCTCTAAAATGTTTTAAGGGTACGTACTAAAATCGGAATAACAAACCTAGTAATTGTTGTTGTAGGTTCATAACAAAACCAAAACATGGCCTTTTAGGTTTAGAAAGAACCCTAAACTTTTCATTATGGGCTTAGATCAAACCTTGCAAAACAAGTCCCGAGTTCAAAGTGAAACTAGAACTACTACTCACAGTTGAACTCTAGAAGAAGAAGATGATGATAATGTTAAATATTTGTAGGTTGATTTTGTTTAGGTTAACAATGATGTATACGAAGATGAATTGCAATTTTATCCTTTTTAAATAATAAATTCTATTATAATTGAGAAAAATGTTAACAAAAGTCACATTAACAAACAAGTCAAACATGACTACAAAAATCTGTTGCAACAGCGACGAGACTTTCGTGTTGACGCTAACAGTTATAGTTAAATACATGTATATTGTGTCGACAATTTTTTTTGCTGTTATTATTACTTATTAGGTACAATATGTTTTCGATGGGGATGTGTAATGTCGACCAACACTTGATGTTAAATGACTTCATCAGTAGCAGATGACTTTTCCGTTGTAAATGTACATATTCAAATGCGAAAAACTTTTTCGTAAATATAGTGATAACAACAACGGTTGTTTGCCGTAACTACTCAATTTTGTCGTCGTTTAAAACGTAAGTAGCAGAGAAAATGTAAGAATAAGTTTGTGTGCCAATATATTGTCAACATTAGTATAGTCATTCAGTGACACTAGTCGTTGTCGTCACTAAAATTTAAGAACTTCAACTAAACCGGTAGAACCGTCACTAAACCAAATTGAACCACCATTTATTTATTTTTTATTTTTAAAAAACTAGACCTAATTCTTAAAACGCTTACCCTAACTCTCAATCACCAAGATCGGTGATGTCGATCTTCTTCGTCTTTCTTCTAAGTTCTAGGTCTTCTTCGTCTCTTCACGGTGAATCCCATCGCGTCTCCGAGCTAAGACATCGGAGCTTAGTGGGAATTCCTTCTATCTTAGTGGGAAGCCCCGCCTAGCTACGCACCTACCAGTCACATCCTTCCCGATGCTCAGGTAAACCTTTGCACGACGGTTTCACCAGTTCCAAGGCCGCTGATCTGGCTAAACCTTTGCACGATGCTTAGGTACTTAACGCTTATATCAGCTGGAGCATGTTATTTCTCTGTATTGATTTATATTTTGTACTCTACTAAGCTTACGAGCAACTGCAAATCAATACTTCTTAAGCTTTGGATTATTTATTAATATACCATATAAGATACACATAGTGAAGGACCATGACATGAAGGACAGGCTCTCTTTGAAGATGGAGAGGCTGGGGTTAAGTACTGTAAGAGTGTTGTAATGGTACTATATTTAATTTATCTTTGTTATTTGGTCTATATATTTTGCAAATTTTCTACCGGGACTGCTAAAATGTTTATCCATGTTATTTACTTGAGAATTGGAGTATTCCCGTGTGGATCAGGAGTAAATATACTCCATTTCTTCTAATACATCTATACAAGTATATAAAGCCTAAACCCCTCATTTATTATTGTTGATTTTCTAGAAGAGTAATGATTTATTCTCTATGAAATAATTTAACACCAAATTTCCATATGATTTTTGCTTTCACAATATGCAAATTTGGTTATGATTTTCAACAAGTTCTCCTAACACTGAGTTCACTTTAAGGGTCAAAGTCCGAATTCCACCTAGATATATATTGTGATTGTTTTCATTTGCAGGTCGTTTGAAATGAAGACATGACTTATGAGGTAAAGCATAATTTCATTGACCTGATTCAAACACTTAACTAGTAGTAGTTAGCAATATTTCGAAGTTCTGAGTAAGTTAGCTAACGACATTAGTATTCATAATCCCTTCAGAAACTCGTTCATTTAGGTGAGGCAGTAAGGTCTCAAAGTCGAGGTTGTTTAAAAGAACTTCTTTCTCCCTCCCCCCCTCCCCCCACCTCTCTCTCTCTTTGTTTGAAAGTACAAGTGCAGTTTCTTCTTGAGAAGGAAATCACGACACAATAGGTAATATAACTGATTTGTGAGTTAACTGCTACTTTCTCTTGCATTCTGCTACAACATGTGGTTAATTAGTAATCAGTATGAACTAGTGTTATGTAGTGTGTTTGAACTATTGTATTGAGATGTCTTGTGTTATACCGTGGTTAAACTATTGTGTTAAGATATCTAGTTATGTAGTGTGTTTTAGATTATTGTGTTAAATGATTTTGTTATTGTATTTATTGTGTTTCATTTCCATATGATCACGTGATATTGTTGGAGCTTGTAGGGGATCGTAAATTAGAGACGAGGATGAAGTTCGTAGTTTCGGCATTCCGAATTCAGAAAGACAAGGTAAACCAACATACAGTTAAGCTTTTGATCACCATGGTGACATTTGGTGTAACTAGACTGTTAGATAGGCCATGTCTTCGTTGATGTATATTTTTTTGGTATCAACTTGTATCTGTGTGGATGCATACTTGGTTAATGGTTTTGGTTAATGGTTTTTTGGTTATGCATGATATGTATTCGGCATCACGGAATGGGCATGTACTTGGTGCTTGTCTTCCTGGTTGTTATGCATGATGTGTATTGGGATTATGATTATCAACCAATTATGGTTACTATCTTGGTAGATTAATGTTAGCAAACGTGGTTGACCGAATGCACTGACAACATCACATAATGGATCTACGGTTGTTGACTAATACAATTAGCAGCGCCGATAAATTATTATGGTCACAAATTATAATAATTTGCAACGACTTTATGTTGACAATAATACATACATGTAACAAAGACAACTTTTAGATAGGGGTGAGCGAGAAGACCACGAAGACCGAGACCAAACCGAGACCGACCGAAACCAAACCAAAAAGACCGAACCATTTGTGGACCGAGACCAATGGTCTTGACTTATGGTCTTTTTTGGTCTTGGTCTTATTTCGGTCCTAGACCGTTAAGACCATGGGGACCATTGGAGACCATTACCTATTTTTTAGTGAATTTATTAGAAATGTATTATTTCGATATAATTAACTATAAAAGACGCTCGATTAAAAATATAATATAATTTAAATGAAAAAAGTTTAGATCAATAATAAATTATTATAAAATTAATAAATTATATTATATACTATCATGTTATAGTAATTTATATAATTATATATTATGATATTAAATTATATTGGATAATATAGTTATTTTGATTTTGAAATGATTTTTAAAAAGTCGGTCTAATCGGATGATTTCAATTTAGAACGAAATTATGTCAATTTTATGTCAATTGAATAAAATATTATTTTGATATATTACATATTTTATAAAGAAGTAATAAAATTAGTTTTGTATATTGTGTTTTTGTATAGCGATATACATACATAATAGAGATATACTATTGAAACGATGATTACATATATGCACGGTCACAATTTTTGCAATACGAGAAAAAAAAACTTACTCTGTTTTTAAATCACAATGCATAACAATATTTATTTTATTTTACTCTAAAAAGTAACAAAAAAATATTGTTTATACAGAAAACATTGTTTTCAAAATAAAAAGGTTTACCCGTAGGAGTTTTTTTTTTAAATAATTTCAGTTTTAAAAAGAACCTATATTTTCAAAATATTATTTTCTTTACATTTAAACAAAATATTTAGAATATTTGTTTTAGGAAAAAGTGTAAAAGTCTAAAGGACTCGAGTGAATATTACAAGAAGTCTTACTTGTACATATATTTTGTTGATTAATTTAATTTTGTTTTATTTGATTAATATTTTTGGTAAAATATAAAAGTATATAAAAATTATGTCTAATGGTCCAAACGGTCCAATTGGTCTAGACCAAACCAAAACCGAAAAAACCAAGACCATATAAACGGTCCAAACGGTCTCGGTTTCGGTCTCAAGACCGAAATCAATGGACCGAAATTTTCGGTCTCGGTTCCAAGACCAAACCAGACCGAACCAGACCGGTTTTTGCTCACCCCTACTTTTAGACCAAAAATACCAACCTTCAGATACATTATTTGTCAATAACAATGTTTGAGTGAAAATATATAAGCTCGATTCATTACAAATGTAGTTGACGTTAATAACATAGGTATCGTCACAAATGTAAAAATATCGCAGATTTACATTTTTAGCGACAAACTTAATGGAAATTGTTTCTTATCAATTGCAGCAACTAGAAATCGTGTCTAAAACACTGCATTTATGACATACAATTACCATTGAGTAAGAGATAGTTTTAACATCGGCAATGTGTTGTCGCATTTCATCTGTGTTTAACAACAACCGGATGTCGCTGTAAACCTGAAGTGGGGAATGTCATGTTAACATCAGCAAGCCTTTGAAAACGGCAAATTGTGGACCTATAAACCTTTAACGACGGGGGTTACCGTCACGAAGATCTCGTCGTTGTTAAAAGTTAATAACGGTATTTATGCCTCTAGCAACGATTTTTTGCCGATGTATATGCTCGGGTTTCTTGTAGTGTAGTGCAAGTTATCATATATATACTATCTAACTAACACTGCTTCTTAAAAATACCCCATCTCGATCAGTATATTATCATAATATAGTATTCGAAGGTCAAGTCTAACAAATAATCAGATGTCAAGAAAGGATAACTAAATATAGAAAGTTTATCACTACAAAGTAAAAGTTGAAACAAACTTATTAAATACAAGTTGAATGATGACATGTAATTAAGAAGGCTAGTACCCCCAAATTGGATTAGTTTGGACGTTGTTATGGAATACGAAGTTATTATGAGAGAACATTGAAGTTGAGGATAAAGTTTATAAATCGTTTGTCAATGGCCCTTACTTATGAGTAAGGGTGACAATTGTGTCGTGTCATTAATCGTGTCATGTCTAAACATATCTCGTGGCTATATGGATAAGACTTAAACGTGTTTCAAAACTTCAAATACAAACACGATACGATTATTAATCGTGTCTAAACGTATAAGAGTTGTTCAGACACAGGATCTGCTAAGGTCAAACCCTTTAATGCTTTAAAGCAGACATATACACAAATCCATACATACAAAGTAAGGTCTTCAAAGTTCAATTATTAAGAAGTAAGTAGGTATTTCACTATTTTATTATTATTATTATTATACTTAAATGTGTCTAAACGTGTCACATCTACACACGACAAAATTAATTAATCGTGTTTATACAAATATCTGCATATCTAATGTGTTTAGACATGATTATTAATCGTGTCTAAATGCATAAGATTTGTTTAGACACATGATCCGTAAAGGTCAAACCCATATACGTTTTAAACCAGATCGTGTCGTATTGTTTAATCGTGTCGTGTCAGAAATTGTCAGCCCTACTTATGAGTATTCTTAGGGCTCTCGTGACGACATTATTCCGCGTCTAAAGGACTGCCACCACTAAATTGACCAGGTTTAGTTACCTTTTGCATCAACAAAGTGTCGAAGTTGTTTCTATGTAATTACTGTCGCCAGGTTTTAGCTGGTAAACAATGTATAATGTTTCAAAATTATCTGTTGTTAATTGATTACATCTGTGATAATTATATGTTGATACCAAAATAATCATTATACAACACTATATATTGATGCCATAAACATCTATCAATGATTAACATTTATTACCACTAATCATACTTAGTGATGAGCTTGACTTCTTCCCATCAGATAGTTCCTCTCCTATGGTTTGTAAGAGAGTCTTCTGGCTTGCTATCATCGAACCCTTCTTCGGTGGTGTAAACCTACCGTAAAACATTTGAGGACAGAAGATTCACTACGGTGGAACCATACAAATATTGTAGGCCGGTGTTTAAATTAAACATATAGAAGCCGCTGCATGCAAGCATGGAGTTAAACTGAAAACCCTACTTGATATAGATAGAGTTGCGTGGAAGCTGTCACAAACCACAAACTATACTGGTTCAGTCGTGTTTGGAGCCGGTGCGTGCGTTTGGAGTGCATCTAGGGTTTCCAGAGTGTTCAGAGTGTAGAAAGTCGTAGTCGTGGTGATCCCACCCTTCTAGAAATATATCGCAAGCTGCTTTCTCTTGGCTACTGTGCTGCGATTTACTGCAACCTCGACAAACCCTCTGACGCATCAATATGTCCTGTAAGTGAGTTTGTGTTAGTTTCGTCACCTTTTTATATTTATCTGTGCTTGCAAGACAACATGATCGTCATGAGGACCCAATCTGGGTGCGAAATGATCCAGATTCACATGGTCCAACAACAGACAAGAAGAGGAAATGGCGTCAGAAAAAATTGATGGGTTCCTCATCAGTGAAGCTTGGGCTGCAAGATATCTACACATCAAATGTACAATTTATATTGTAATTGAATCAAATAACATGCCTCTCACACTCCACCGCGAGCAAGGCAAGCAAAGGAGGGGGCACTACTTCCAGTTTGAGGAGATTTGGCTAGAAAATACCGAGTGCATGGATGTAATTAAAGAAGCCTGAACCGAATGGGATGGTGTGGATAGTCATGTGGAGATCTATGTGAGATTGGAGAGCTCTCGGACGAGATTATCTCGGTGGAGAAAAGAAAAAATCGGAACTAATCAGGTTGAATTGAGGAAAGCAACCGATCGACTCCGACATGTTACTTGTGGTCGACCGAGCCCGAATAGCCAGGAGGAGGAGGTAACCCTCAAAAGTCGAATTAATGACCTTTACCATCTAGAAGAGGTTAACTAGAGACAGCGGTCTAGGGTTAAGTGGATTACAAAAGCGGACCAAAATTCAACCTTCTTTCACCTTACAACCAACGCCAAAAGAAGAAGAAATTGTATAACTAGAGTACAAAATGATCGGGGACAGTGGTTCAGTTCAGCTAGGGGTGTGGAGAACAAGATATGTGGGCATTTTCAATCAGTATTCAGGTCCAAAGGGGAGGACTTGAATGAATGGGAGGTTCTGGGGTCATTTCGACTCAGATCACGGAGGAGATGAACAATGATTTGGAAAGGGATGTGTCCGATAGAGAAATCAGGTTTTCAGTCTTTCAGTTGAGAGGGGCAAGAACTCCAGTCCGAGTCTATTTTACCAAAGGAATTGGCACACCGTTGGTCCAGATGTAATCACGACAGTCAAATTCTTTCTTAGGTCAGGTATCTTTCCCACCAGTTTACATTATACAGGTATTACCCTCATCCCTAAAATTCCAAGCCCAGAAAGTGCGAATGATTTTAGACCCATAAGCCTCTACAATTTCATATATAAAATTGTATCCAAGGTCTTGGTGAATATATTATTACTCTATTTATCGAATCTTGTCACCCCTTATCATAACGCTTTTGTGGCATGTCGTGTAATACTGGACAATATTCTAATTTCTCATAAGGTGTTCCAACATCTGAAGAATCGAAGGGGTAACAGTACAATTGAATTTTCCTTGAAATTGGATATGCAAAAGGCGTATGATCAGGTTGAGTGGGTGTCTCTGTGGAAAAGCCTTAAGAGGAGAGGCTTTGGTGCGAGATTGGTCGAATGGATGAGACAATGAGTAATGAAGACATCACACCACGTCTTGATCAACTGGTGGCCCCTTATCACCGTATCTTTTCATCCTCTCGGCGGACGTGCTTTCAAGAGAAATTGAGGAGGTTATTCGGATGGAGAAGCTGCGCGGTCTCACACTGAAAAGGGGGTGTCCAGAGCTGCACCACCTGTCTTTTTGCTGATGATTCACTTATTTTCTTGAAAGGTATGGTGGATAATGCCCAGGTCTTGAAGGACATATTGACTGGGTATTGTAGAGCCTCTAGACAACTCATAAACAATGCGAAATCGAACTTGGTATTCAATAAGGGGGCATATGATGATTGGTGTAGAAAGATCGAAGGGGTGTTGCAAATTCAAGTCACTTCGAACCCTGGTTAACACCTTGGACTCCCATCCATTTGGGGTCGATCGAAGAAGGAAGCACTGGGTTATATCAAGAGTAGAATCTTCAACAAGATCCAAGGTTGGAGGTCGAAAACCCTCAACCAGGCAGCAGAGAAAGTTCTCATAAAGCCCGTCATCACGACTATTCCCTCGTACGTGAAAATTAATTCCATGATCGCAAACTTTCGGTGCGGTAAGTCGAACGAAGGAAAGAAAATTCATTGGAAGATATGGGAGGTGCTTGCTAGATCCAAGCCAATGGGGCGTCTTGGCATCCAGGAATTGGAAACTGTTAATAAGTCTCTTCTCACAAAGATGAATACGATATTTCTGAATGAGCCAGAGGCATTATTGGTCTGAACCCTCAAAGGACTTTACTACCCCAACGCTGAGTTCAGATCGGCAAAGAAGGGTGGCCGAGCTTCTTGGTGTTGGACGAGTTTGGTTCATGGCAGGGATATCTTGTTTGTAAAGGGGATATGGCAAATTGGAAATGGTATGGATGTAAAAATATTTCAGGACACGTGGGTGGTGACGAAGCCAGGTTTTAGAGTGGAATGACCAAGTGATGAAGGTCAGCCGCCGAACAATATGAGAGTTAATGAACTGTTTGGGCCAAATAGAACTTGGGATGAGGAAGTCCTCCATGGCAGCTTCAATGACACGGATGCACACTGCATTCTTAACATGCCACTGAGATCTGAACCATGCCCTGACCAAATTATATGGCCCAATGCAAATGATGGGTGTGTTACGGTGAAGTCAACCTATCATCGGTTGAAAGAGAAGGACAGAGCCACACCGCAAGAGTTTGGGCATGATGATGATGTTTGGAGAATGATATGGAAGGTACACACTTTGCCTTATGTTAAGAATTTTATGTGGCGTTTACTTTCCAATGCAATTGCAGTTAGACGAATGTCGTTTCTATGGGCTCGAGGAAACAAGAAAACACAAGATTAGTGGGTGCATGTGGACTAAACGTGTGGTTCGCTGTTCTGGGTATTGGACAGACTCAGAGTCAGACTTCGTCCTTTAATGAGTGGATTAAGGAACAAATGGAAAAAAAGGAAGTCACAGGCAGAGCAAGAGCAGAGTGACAAAGTCTATGCATGTGGACTTGTTGGCATATATGGAAAGCATGATTCAAAGAAGCCTTTGAGGAGAAGAGACCGAATCCAATTGAGATGGTTCTTGCGATCAAAGGAGCACACTCGGTGCTGTCAAGGACCGAGCCTTAAAGTAGTACTAGAACCAGGGAAGGACGAACAAAAAGATAGAGCAAACCAGGAGCAGGAGTAATCTGAATCAATTACGACGCGTCAAGGTGCAACCAAACAAAACAAGGAGGCATTGGTGTGGTGGCTAGGGACGAGAATGACCATCTTGTGTGAGGACTGAAATGAAGAGCTTGGAGTAACAAAATGGAAATTTTAGAGGCTTGAGCGGTATTGGAAGGCATTAAGCCGGTAGTTGATAGAAATTGGCAGAAGATCGAATTAGAAACAGATTCCTTTAGGGTCGTGGAGCAAATTCAACGGAAGACGAGCTACTGGACATCATATGCAAGAACATCAAGGTCATGGCACTACAAATTCCAGATGTTAGTTGAAAGGCAATCTCGCGTTCAACTAATGAGAGCGCAAATTGGGTAGCTATTGAAGCCAGAATGAGTGTGCGTTTATATAATTAGGTTTTATTACCCCTATTCCAACTTAGTAGTTTATTATTGGTTGATTGTAATAATGACCCTCCGTGATCGCTTTGATTGTGTGTTTATCTTTTGAATAAGAAGTATTGAAGTTGTTGACAAAAAAAAAACGATCATACATAGTGTGCCTCAAAATGTTGTTATTGCTATAATACTTTTTTTTCAGAGCAATCTCTATATGTCATTCCATTACACTCAAATTTTAAAAGCCCAGTTTTAGCATTTTATAGATGTTATATGGTTTATTTAGTGATCGTACAGTTGGTTGTAATTAATCTTCATATGTGAAGTAATACTTGTTGTTGCAAATAAACTTTATGTGCAACGAATTTCCAACCGCATAATAAGTATCATGTAGAGCAATATCTAGCCCATAATTTGCGGGGACTATTCCAATGAGTTCTCCAACGGTGTACAAAAGTTTAACCCTACAGCAAATGACATGCAATTACGTAAATCAATAGTTCAAATTGCACTCAAAGGAACTTCTATACCAGAAACAATGGTATATCCAATTATGGCTCCTCTGGGATGTAAAATATCTCTCTCCTCACCATCCCCATAGTGTATGAGACATAGAACTTTGCATATATAGAAATATAGATATTAGAAAGGACATCTCTTATATCAATGAAACTAATGGGATATTAAATGAGTGGAATTGTGATATGGATGGAATATAATAAAATAGAGTCACTTAGAGGTTCCCTATGAAATAAGGCATTACACCTCTATATCGATTGAATCACTCTAACTAGGGGTCTAGTGGGTAAAGTTGGAGTTGCAGAGGGGGGGGGGGGGGGGCAAAAGGGACTTGAAGAAGGCCACGGCAGTTGCTGATTCCTTGGTGGAGTACAAGCGAGCTAACAAGAGTGAGCCTAAGTCCAAGAAAAAAGGAATTGGTGAGGGAGAGAATGACAAGTCCAAGAAACTATAGCAGTAACAGAACCGTAGGGATAGTGACAAGTGTTCCTAGATCATAATCGTTCTCAACGATTCCAGAAGAAGTGATCCTATTTTTTTTCCATCGGGTCCATGGGGGAGACAAAAGATCTTGATACTTCGAACTGGGAACGAGCACGAAGAAACAAACAATAGTTCTTTATGTTTTGAGTTGCTCTGTCGGATTGATCACTCATGACCTTTTGTCCGTCCTCGAGCTCCCTCTTTTTAGGCCAAGAAGTTGATTACGAGATCGGGAATCACATTGTTGGAATGATGACATTTTTCAACATAGACGATGGGATCTTCAACATGCAATCTCACAATCGGGCATGAGTGTCCAAAATTTGTCATTATATACTCCCGCGGGTCAGAAGGCAGCGGGGAAACAGGAGGACACTGGACGACATTTATCAACATCAAATTCCCCATTCAGATAACGGAGCCTATCAAAAATATATTTTGAAGGCTTCGGGATTGAGGTATCATTACGCAAAGAAGACCCTGGCCAATCCACATGGCCTGCTTGACGAATGTCAGCGATAGAGACTTCGTAAATTGGTTCGCGGGCATCACGATACGTCCAGACCCTTGAGGTCCACTATTTTTCCTATAAAAAGATTGACTTGTTGCCCACTACTTCCTTTTCTAATCTGGTCCTTAGGAAGATGAGTTACATGTTCAAGAAAGAGCGCTCTTAGTTAGAGCAGATCGAGTGCGAAAGGGAACCTCTTCAATAGAAGAACCCGTGTGAGTGGGAGGGAAATAAATTAGTCATTCATCGGATACGTTTTATGGAGTGATCCATTTCATGTTAACCCTAATTAGTTATCAAAATGCCATTTCCATAATTAGATGTCGACAAACCTCATCCTAACTCAGTTGTAAGCCATTCATCTAATGTATTTTCATGGAAATAGGGACAAGAAGATTCTATGAAAAACTATGGTTCTTGATGTATTTTCCTTTCCTATTTCACTGCAAATCCTATTACATAGTAAGTTGTAGCACTACTTTTTTATTCTTGAACTTTTGAATGACTAAAAGGGTACACACCATTCCTTGCAGCCAAATACATAACGAAAGTCATTCCTAACATATATAAAAACACATCTAGACTTTCATATGTACGTATGTACATCCAAAACAACATATGAAGCAAACCAACATTCCAAAAACAGAACATATGACATCCACAAATGGATGGACCAAGAGTAATACACAGTTAATACTAACATTAACAAAAGATAATCTCAGATCATCCAAAAGAGAAGTAGTACAGTCCATTGAGCCTATATAAACCAAAGCGCATTAAACATCACTGATTCATCATACTTTCACCAGTCCTACAGTTATCACACATTTGGATCTACCACATAAACAACACAATTGAGAATGAACAATAATATACCTCGAATTAAAAGTTAATTAATATAATACATGAAATGTAACTCTAGCTTGAGTTTTCAAATCGTCAGGGTATGCACCATTAACTTACATAGACCTTCTCATGAAAGCCATATATCTTTGAAATGTCATCATATTCTCCTGAAACTCCATTAAAGTTGCTCGAGCTTCCTCCGACTTCTTAGAGCTTTCTTCCGCCAACACGCGCAATTCTGCTATTTCAATTCTAGCCAAAGCCACTTTAACATTTTGGTTAATAAATCTCAATATTATCCTTTCACACATAGTCGATCTTGATAATTCTTATCAATTGCAATTTTCTAATGAAATTGTGTGTAGACATACCATTGTATATATGACTTTGCACGCTACCAATCACAGATTGCTAGAATTTGCATGAAGTTATCCAATTGTGGAGTGCAAGTGTTTTGGTTTTTTTATCCAATTTGCATCACTATAGCCTTCTACAATAAAACATCTTACTGTGGGCGGCGATGCATCCCAGTCGGGGACGACTCCTCTGGTATGCTGTATATGGATGAGAACGAATCCACTTACGTCTCTTCTTTCTGTTTGTTTTTGTTTCTAATGAATACCAGCGAACCAGTTGGTTTTCAAAAAATGGTAGGTTATTGAAAAATCACCCAATTTTTCCTTGTTGAACAATACTCAGTATGCAATTCTATCTTTTAAGAGAACTAGTCCATGGAAATGACCGATTCACGATCCGATCGTCGGTTTGATTATGATAACATTATGGATGTTTGAATACTTTCATATTTTTTGTCGAAATTTTATTCATAATTATATAAGAACAACAATTCGTAAATTTAATATATTAAGAAAAAATTATAATAAAAGTTCAGATTTTGTTTTAATTTTGTATTTATTTATATTTTAAATAACATATTATATTTTTACACCGTGAACCTATTATACGTTGTCATGTCATCAAAACTACAATTATCAAATTTAAAGAGTCGTTGAACGGAAAGTTAACGTATTCATCTAAAATTAACAAATTAAAACATAGTATATTGAAAATCAATGTTAAAAAGCATATTATTTAAAAATAATTTCAACTAATATATTAGTTATACTTATTACTTAACCCCGTGCAATATAATGTAAAACCCCAATATTTATTAAGCTTTTTGTTATAGTCCTAACAATGTTCATTTTGACAAAATGTGAAAAGGTTTCAAAAGAGCCAATTCCATGCGTTTGCATAAATGATTTGGCGACTAAGCTATCCTTATACTTTTTAATTGAACGATCATAGTTAAGATTAGTCTGATACCAAATAATGTGATTCTCGTTGATGCAAAACAAAACACCTAGAAGTTGACGACGAGGTACCGTTTCTAGTTCAGGTTCTGGGATATGTTGAACACGTCATAAATGAAAACGGAGATTCGTATGATAAGTTAGTGATTGAACGCCACAGGAAAATCCATGATAAGTTAAATACACGACACCACAAACGGGGATGGATAGGCGTTTGATAAGTCATTAATTGAACATTACAAGGAAAGTCCTAATAAGCTCGATAGAGGACGCCACAAACGGTTATGGAGATTCGCTTGATAAGTCAGGGATTGAATGACACAAGAGGGGAAACCAGATAAGTTCCGGAAGCAAACAAATTCAACTCAATTTTGAATTTTACATGAGACCAAAATCTGTTTTATTCAATTAGAAATTTTGAATATATAGGAAAATTATAGCTATAAATAATAATAATAAGAGATATATTTCACCTAGAGCTAATCCTAGGAGATAAACTTTTATCTATAAATATTCTACTAAAAAGGAAAGAATATATTTTAGTAATATTCCTCTTTCTTGTTTTTATTAAAATTAAATAAGAAGTAAATCCATATATCTATAACTAAATTTGTAATGCATCCTAGTCAGTGACAACGACCTACAATTTGCAGGAAAATAATTAAAATGGTTCTATGAGGAACTGAAGACCGAGCCCATGCCTCGGTCAAACATGCGCAAGACAATGGGCAAGTCGAAACATCGAACAAAACCATTCTGAATGGATTAAACAAAAGGGTTGACGCCCTAAGAGGAGATGGAAAATGTACTCTGGGCATTACGAATCACACCCAAGGTGGTAATAGGGGAGACGCCCTTCGTACTCGTGTACGAATCAGAAGCTGTAGCTCCAACTGAAATAGTATTGACGTCCCATAGTGTCAAATATTTTGAAGCAACGATCAATGATGAGTAAAGGCGTCTCGAGATGGATATGGTAGATGAAAAGAGATGGGCTCCAATCAATTACAATCCAAGATGCGCCTCGCTACAGCACGATATTACAACAGGCGAGTCTTATCTCACCAATTTTTCGTGGGGGAAAGGGCATGGAGAAGAAATGAGTTCTCTCTACAAGACCGGAAGAATAAGCTACCCCCAAAATGGGAGGGACCCTATAAGGTCATTGCTATACGCCATCCAAATGCATTCATCCTTGAAGACGAATATGGGGAAAAGGTTGAAAAATACATTCAAAGTAGAGTACTTGAAAACATTTTGCACTTAAAAGAGTGCCGGCAAAGATCAACGTGTAATTCAAAAGTTCAGGTTTACGAAATTGATTAATTGTGTCGCTTGCTTCAAACTAATAACTTAATGGCAAAATGCTTAAGTATGAACCAACATGCCTTAGTGAGTTAACCATGACTTAATGGTCAAAAGCTTAAGTCTAAAAGTTAGCCAAATGACGCCGCTATTACTAAGTAAAGATCAATACTTAGCCAAATGTCGAATGAAAAGGGAGCCGCAATATATATTATAAAATAAAAGCATTGTTTTTACATCGCTAAAAATAAAAGGAACTAAAAAGATCACTACTAAAAACAAGTTACTCCTGAGGTGGGGGCGCCACATTTTCACTAGGAGGAGGGGGAGTTGGAAGTCTCTCAACTGCAGGCAAGGGTGGCTGTCCACCTTCAACCGATGGCTTAGCAGGAGGGGGAAGGGACGCTTCTGACTTCACTTCACTCTCGGAAGAATCAGATTACTCTTCATGGCGGCGCATGTCCAAGTAACTCTGCATGCATTGAAGGCGCTCTAGGTCGAAGTCGGGGAAGACCTTTTGCATGTCTTCTTGAAGAGAGCCCTACACAACCATAAAATTAGAGAGACACGCTATGGCTGCATCCATATCAGAAGAAGCACTCCCGTTATAGTCCTCAACCGCCTTATCAAGGCGTTTGGGCTTCTGCTGCTCCTGTTAGAACGCCTTCTTCTCCGCAGATACGGTGTTTGTCTCCAATATAGCACAATAGACCTTCGAGAGGTTAAGTTGCCTGCAAAGATCATTCACATAAGAAGACAGGCGGCCAACCTCTACTAGCGCCGACTTCAAGCGCTCCCCCGTTTTCTGTATCTTTCGTACGAAGATCTTCCGTCCCTGCTCCTCCACAAGGCGCCGCTCAGCATCCGCCAATTGACGCTTCACATCCTTGAGGCGACACTTTTACTCTTCATTAGAGCGCAACCGGTCGAATGTCGACGCCTTTTTGTCAAGTAGACTTATGATGGCCTTGCTCATTTGAAGTTGCGCGATAATCATCTAAAGAAAAACCTAGTGTTAGAAAAAATTCACTAAAACGGGAAAAAAATAATAGTGTACCTGGGAAAAGAGGGAGAGCGCACGGCGCACCAAGCCCTCAGCATTGCCGCTCTAAGTAGAGATAGCATCCTGTCACCTGGAAGGCACGCGCCCGCTATCAAGTAGAACCCTAAGTTATGGTCCTCTATTGCGTTCCCCTTTACCAAGGGGACGCCCTTAAGAAGCTCACAGGGCGTCCAAGCCTTCAGGAGTGCCTCCTCGCTCACATCCGCCTTTAAATCGTGGCGCAAATTGAAGTCCGAGCCAAGGTAAGGAAGGACAATCTCCTTCTCCTCAGGCTCTGAAGTGGCGTCGCGATGCGGGGACTCACCCACAGAAACGGTAAATGTGTGCACCAGGGAGGAAAATAGGGTATCCTCCCCTTCAAACCCCTACGCCGGGACATCGACCCGGCTTGCCGGAACCTTCTTCCAGAAGGTTTGCCTGAAGATGACCCCAACGACACTGGGGCATCACCACCAACCTTCTTCTCTGTGGAACCAGTAAAAAAATTCGGTAAAAGACCATGACACCATTGAATCTGTCACTACAGGCGCGTAATATTTCGTAGTATACAGAATGTTAAGTTGTCGAAGCAGAAGTGTATCGTTAGCATATTGAGAATAAGGGACCACACCTTTAAAAGTCTCCAGAGCCTCTATAGTATCACGACTGAGAACTTCTTGTGGCGCCATAAGAGGATCGACATAAGCCTCATAGCGTGGCTTTTTCTTCTCGCTCGTACTAGGCCCGCGTTTCCTCTTAGAAGCATCAGGAGCGTCGCCGCTCCTCGAAGCCGACTTATGGCCACGCTGCTGTTCCGGGATAATAGTAATAGCGTGACCAAGGAGCACAAAATAAATCTCTGCAAGAAGGAAGGGGAAAGGTTATTACCTGGGGCGGTGGAGATAGGTGAGCCACCGTTGATGAAATGTCGACGCGTCTTAAATCTGCCTCGATCGTCGCCCTGGAGATGCTAACGGCGCCGCCATGTTCATGCTCTATAATTATTTGGGAGAGCGTCTCCACATCCGCATACGTGCACTCCTCCATAGAAGGAATTGGGTCTTGAGAGACCAAGAGACGCCACCCTTAAAGAAAAAACACTGGACGTTCCAATTGGAGTTTCGGGTTTTAAAACCTTGACCGATGGGACGAGAGTTGACCGATGGGACGAGAGGTGTCCCACAACCGACTATTGACATCGGGACTACGGGAAACAAAAAGAAAGACGCCGAAATTATTGGAATCGGGATGATAAAAATGTTGAAACAAGGAAAAGGAGTAGGGGTATCCACGATCATGGCAACCGATTTTAAAACCGACCCAAACGCGAATGGCGATTGGTGAAAGTTGGATAGGAGAAACACCGTAATATGTACACATCTCCATCAACTTGGGACATTAGGGAAACCTTAAACTCGCATCAATTTGAAGTGGGAAAATGGTCTCCTCGCCCGATTGAGGCACACTCATGGGGTGGTGGTTTTGAGGGTCCATCTCATCGAGAATGGATACCGAGAAGAAAACCTCTCATCCATCTCCGACTCCTCGACAACTTTTTCGAAATAGGATGTAGAAAGTATTTTCGGTTTCAGGTATGAAAACTCGGGAGGAAAGAAAACGTTTGCCTCACCTGAAAATAGAGGACTCCCGGTATCATTCGACATGGCGCGATGCAAAAGTTGAAGGCGCCGACGAATGTGATCAGAAGAAATAGGAGAAATCTTGTCTCAAGCACGGGGGCGCCGTAAGGAGAGAAGGGCGAAGGTTGTCAAGAATCTGAGTTCAATGGAGGATAATGAAGGTAGCTTGAAGATGAAGAAAGGAAAGAAGCTGAAATAACAGAAATAACAACTTGAAGCTCTTTACTTTTCATTCAAGTTACTTCTAAAATCACCAAGCACTCCTATTTATACTACATCTACAACCAGAATTCTATGCTAAACAACTAAGTCTCTCTAATCTTCTAGCATCTTCCAACATCTTCATGCATCTTCTTGAAACACATGGCACCTTCCTTCCTTTCCTTACAAGCCAAGTAATCACACTTATACATGTATCCTAACATTCCCTTAAAAAGTTTGTTTTTCTTCTCTGAAAGAAAAAAAATCTCAAGTGACATTTTTATCTATCTACATTCGGATTTCTGAACTCCAGTTGCTTGTAGATCTTTAACATTTCATTCTATTTTAACATCCATCCATCAATGTCTCCTTGAACACCTGTATACACAAGAATACTCCAACAACAGTTATTATTCTTAACCAGATTTTATCACCTCTTATTTCTCATGCATGATAGCACAATCATCTTTACAAGACGAGCCTTTATTAACAATCAATATATCTGCTATCAAACCATCCAATCTACCAATCTTATATGCATTCATCCATGTTTGAGATAATAATCACTCTTGGCAAAATAGAAACATAGCTTTCACCTTGTATTCAATACTTTTCTTATTGAATCCCGTTTCTTCTCTTTTTTTTTTTAAGCATGTCATTCTTTTTTCCTTTTTTTTCCTTTTTTTTTTCTCTGACAGAGAGGTTTTCATGTGCCTCTATCTTACCAGTGAAGTTGGGAGGTTTTCATTTTCCTCCATCTTTACGTCCTCAAACAACATCTCAAAGTATCTTTGACGTTTTCTTTGAGAAGTGTTCTTTTTGGACTCAAAGTTCACCCTATGCCAGAAACAGATAGGTGAAAGCACAGTCTATTTTAGATAGTAGTGATTAAAATCATCAAACATAGTGAACGATAATAGAATAAGTAGTTGAACTATAAGAAGCAGAGCATACTGATAGCCAAGGCTCAAGTCGGAAAAGAATCTCTATCAATCTGAGAGATAAGATGAGATAAGTCTGTAAGAACACATAACACCCATCAGAGTATCCATGAGTATACCATATTCAAGAATACACATAGGATTTATTAAAGCAGAAGAAGTGAAAGCCAGAATAGACAACTGAAGGCAATCCAAACGAAGACATAAATTAAAACAAAGATCACATGATAAACCAGAGAAGAGAAACAATCATCTTAACCGAGACCTTAGGAATCATGAAACAAATTAATCATCATCAGAACCATTTTCTAAGAGATCATCATTGATTACATCTTCATTCCCATTTTCTGATAGACAGGATAATTCTTTAAAAGACATCACCCCAAGCTTCCTGTGAAACAGAACAAAACATTTTGCAGTAATAGGTTTCGTCAATATATCAGCTAGTTGATCAAATGCAGGCACAAAATTCACCACTACTTGGCCATTCTGAACTTTTTCCCGAACAAAACACAAATCAATTTCAACATGTTTCATCTTAGAATGATGAATAGGATTCTCAGTTAATGCGACAGCACCTGTATTATCACTCCAAATAACAGGCACTGAAGTAAGCTTTACATCTAACTCAGATAACAAAGAAGTAACCCACATTACCTCACATAACGCATTTGCAATAGCCCTGTATTCTGCCTCAGCAGATGATCTAGATACCACAGGTTGTTTCTTTGAACTCCACACAATAGGATTACCATTTAGTAATAAGTAATGACCAGAAACAGACTTGCGATCTACCAAATCAATACCCCAATCAGCATCTGCATAAGATACTAGACTAACATCTGATGAAGCCACAGAGTTAGACCGAAATAACAGACCATGATCAATGGTACCTTTGAGATACCTTAGCACACGAAGTACTGCTTTCCAATGACACACCTTCGGTTGTTGCATATACTGACTCAGTTTGTTGACTGCAAAGTGAATATCAGGTCTTGTTATGCAGACATGCTGAAGAGCACCAACTATACTCCTGTATTGATGTTCGTCTGTAGGTGGAGAATGCTCATGAAGTTCAGCAACCTTTGCCAAGAAATTCCCTGACATAGGAGTAGGTAAAGCCGCAGCATCAGTCAAACCTGTTTTATGAAGGAGATCAGAAACATATTTTCTCTGTCCAAGAATCAAACTATCATCATTAACCTGAACATCCATACCTAGAAAGTAGTTTAATGAACCAAGATCTTTCAACTTGAATACCTCATTAATATTTCTAATAACTGATTCTATAGTAGAGCTATCACTACCAGTAATGACGATATCATCAACATATACAACAAGAAAAACATTACCTGAACTAGTCTTCTTAACGAACAAGCAACTATCTGCAAGAGAAACTGTAAATGCTAGAGATGTAAGTAAAATACATTTTAATTTTTCAAACCAAGCTCTTGGATCTTGCTTAAGACCATACAGTGCTTTATTGAGCTTACACACCAAAACATTCCCATTCGAATCAGTCTGTTCAAACCCAGGTGGTTGTGTCATATACACATCCTCCGATAGCTCCCCATGTAAGAATGCATTATTCACGTCTACTTGCCTTAAATGCCATTTATGTGTCAAAGCAAGCGTAAGGATTATCCTGACTGTTGGTGCCTTAACCACAGGACTGAAAGTGTCTTGAAATTCAAATCCCGGTTTTTGAGAAAACCCCTTTGCAACTAATCTTGCCTTGTACCGAGCAATAGACCCATCTGAATTTTTCTTGATTTTGAACAACCATTTGCATCCTATAGGAACTCTCCACCCAGGTAAAGTGACAAGCTTCCACATATTATTTTGAACAAGAGCATGAAGTTCCTCACGAACAACAGCTGACTATAGAGGACAACGCATGGCAGTATGAACATCAGGAGGTTCAGAATATTCCAACTTAGATACCTCTATGACCGATGATGTCAATGCCTTTGATCTAGTCTGCATATGATGAGTGTTTGTTTTAACATGAGATGTATCAGGCACATTTGTAGTCGAATCAGCACTCACATTAACATTTTGAGATGCCTCAGTTCCAGATATTAAGGGCACAAGAGCTGAATCTTGGAGAACATACCTGACAGGGTCCGAATTTGATGGACTAGATGTACCTAAGGAAGGAACATTCGCTTCTGGACTATCCTGTGAAGGCACATGTTCTAGCACGGGGGAACATCTAGTAGGACATGAATCTGGGGACACAGAAGGCTCATCTACTGGTGTAATGATTTCACAAGAAAAAAAAGGTCCTGATTGCTGATCTGTAGGACATAACGGAATAACAGATGATCTAATGTTAGTAGGTATACAATCTCTAGAGTCTGCATTTATATCAACTGGATTACACAAAGAAGAGTTGAAAGGTAGAAAGAACGGTAAAGATGTGGCCGTGTTCTTGACAGCTCCAGACTGCATAAATGAACCAGATTTTTCAGCAAATGGAAAAACGTTTTCATTAAACCGAACATGCCTTGAAACATAGACTTTGCCAGAATCATCAATGCACCTGTAGCCATGTTAGTTAGAACAGTAACCAATAAACACACATGCTGTAGACCTGAAATCCAACTTGTGTTTGTTAAAGGGACGAATATATGGGAAGCAAAGACAACCAAAAACCCTCAGAAAATCATAGTCAGGAGGTTTCAAAAAGAGTTTTTCATGTGGTGAAATATTATCCAGAACAATGGATGGTAAACGATTTATTAAAAACACAGTAGTGAAGAACGAATCACTCCAGTATTGCATAGGTAACGAAGCTTGTTTTAGCAAAGTTAAGCCCATTTCTACGATATGCCTGTGTTTTCGCTCAACAATCCCATTTTGCTCTGATGTGTATGGACAAGTGTACCTGTGATTGATGCCATGCTGAAGTAGATATGGTGATAAGGCTTTGAATTCCCCACCACCATCCGTCTGAACAACCTTGATGGTGTAGCCAAGTTGATTTTCAATTGCTTCGTGAAACTGCGGAAATATGACTGAAACATCACTTTTATTTTTCAAAAAATAAATCCATGTATACCGAGTAAACACATCAACAATGCTCAAGTAATACAAGTTACCATTAGATACCAAAGGAGCAGGACACCATAGGTCCATTTCAATCAGTTCTAACGGAAACTGATAGACAGAGTTTGACTATTTAAAAGGCAACTTACAACTCTTGCCAATAGAACATGCAGTACACATAGGAATTTGAGCAGATAAGTTCCAATTGTGTTGTTTTATAATAGATGCAAGAGTTTGTTTGGACGGGTGACCAAGTCTTTGATGTAACACAATAGGAGAAACCTTTATTTGAACCGAATTGCAAACAGCCATCTGTGTACCAGAGTCAGACATGTTACAATCAACAGAAAAACATTTATTTGGATTGTTACCAGATGTCAACACATGCTTATTCGAGAACCGACTAAAGTCAAGTTTATACAATCCTTCACTTTGAACTCCATGAAGTAAAACCTGATGATTGCTTGAGTCTTTAACCACGCAATATGATGGATGAAATTCAAAATATATGTGATTATCCTTGGTAAACTGCGAAAGAGACACCAAGTTTTTAGTTATCTGCGGAATGCATAACAGATTATGTAACACAAGAGGTTTAATTGAAGTTTTAATAACCGAAGTTCCTATACTGCTAATGTCAGGATAATTACCATTTGCGACTTGAACCTTACTAGACCCGGTATATGATTGAGCACCTGAAGGCATGCTGGATGTAAAGTGATTAGTTGCGCCTGAATCTGGGTACCAAGCTTTGTCAGCTTGATGAACTCCAAGATTAGACACAGCAGCAGCATGATGAACCAGGTTGGCTTGAATGTTTGTCTCTGATGGGCTGATTATTGAACCAGATTGGGAGGGGGCTGAAGGAATTGTCGGCTGAAACTGAGGAGTGTATGGTGTTGTTGACAATGAACCAGAAAATCCAGGTTGAACCGAATAAGTTGCAGCATTTGATGGTGAAGGAAAGCACGGATTGACCATTTGCTGCGGATAGGAAGCCATGTACATTGGAAGTTGTTGAGCCATTGCATTCGGTGAAAACAGCTGCATTGTGTTCGGTGGAAGCAGCTGCATTCCAGAGTTGATCGAAGGAACCATGGCTGCATTTGGTGAGTAGCTCGGTTACAAAAGAATCATAGCACTAGTAGGCGAGTATCCCGAAGAGTGATTCTTGTATGATACTGATGTTGTGAAGGACATGGCATCGTCTTCATTCCACTGAGTCGTTGCAAGGTTTGCAGATATATGATCTCCAGATTGTGCAGTAACACCTTGGTAGTGTACGTTAAACCGATGGTAACACCTATTGACCAAGTGTCCAAATTTACCGCAAAGTTGGCACTGCGGTCTGTTGTTCCCTCGACCTCTGCCTCTACCACGTCCATAGGCAGGCTGATACTCCGGAGTGTTGTTAGTAGGCACGGATTGTCCAGAGTCAAATTGCATTTTGGGCTGAGTTATCGCTGCTGTGTGTCCTGAGGATTTATCTTCTTGATCAGCTCCTTTAATGGCCACATTCGCAGTTGCTATTGAACTGTCAAATAGCATGTCCCGTTGACGGACCTCAGCATCCAAAAGCACCGAAGAGATCGAGGCAAGGTCGTAGGGATTACGACTAGCATGTATTACTGCCACAACACTGTCAAATTGTCCTTTTACACCGTTCAAAATAATTGAGATTTGTTGCATTTCCTCTATCGGATGTCCGCAACTCGCTAGACTATCACATGTAAGTTGAATTTCTGTAAGGTAATCTCTCATAGATTGGTTGAGAAGTTTCCTGACCTTTAGTCTGTCATACAGACTCATTATCCTCATTGTTGATGAAGACGAGAAGTTCTGATGAAGCTTATTCCAAATTGCCGCAGCTGTCATGCATCCTACCAAGCCTTTGTTGATAGGAGACGCAATTGATGCTAGCAAGCCACGAAGCAAGTGAGGATTCTTGCTGATAGAACTTCAGAAACTCCGGATTGGCCAGCTTGTTTCCATCATCATCTTCAATGTATTGCTGAACCTGAAATGTGCCGAACAAATAACCTTCCAGGTTGAGACCTCGAACCGCAAGCAGGACCTGTTGCTTCCATGCTTGAAAGTTATCTTCTCCTGTCAACTGGCACACTTTCTTGTTGAAGAAGGCAGGAATGATGTCATCCATACCTTTGATCCGCACAAAGTTTCAGTAGAAAGACACGATTAGATCAGTTGAGAACAATAGAAAAATCAGAACAGATAATCCTGATTTGCAATTTATTTTTCGGTAGCTCTAGATCAGATCAGTGTTGTAACAGAATTGTATCAATAAGCAATGGAAAAACAGATCTAAACAGATCTAAAAACAGATCTAAACAGATCTAAACAGATCTAAAAACAGATCTAAAACATTGCTGCAGAAAGACAAGCTCAGATCAGTTGGCAACAATAAAAAAACCAGAGCAGATGAACCAGATTTGCATTCGATAGCTATAGATGAGATCAGTGTTGTAATAGAATTGTATCAATAAGCAGTGGAAAAACAGATCTAAAAACAGATCTAAAACATTGCAGCAGAAAGACAAGCTCAGTTCAGTTGGCAACAAAAAAAAAAACAGAACAGATGAACCAGATTTGCATTCGATAGCTATAGATCAGATCAGTGTTGAATCGAATTGTATCAATAAGCAATGAAACAGCAGATCTAAATCAGAGTTGCAGCAGAAGGACAATCTCAGATCAATTGACAACAACAAAACCAGAACAGATGAACCAGATTTGCATTTGATAGCTATAGATCAGATTAATGCTGAACCAGAATTGAATCAATACGCAATGTAACAGCAGAGTTAATTTGATAAAATGTGAATCAGATAATCGAATTGATCTTATCCAAGACTTGATACACACAGATTAACAACAAGATAAAGACAGCAACGCAGCAGATTTTCAGATTAGCAGAGTAACAAACCGAAGAACCAGAGGAACAGATTAACAAACCGAAGAACAGAGTAACATAATCGGTTATGCTGAAGAACAGAGTAGCAGAACGAATTGTTCTTATCCAAGACTTGATACACACAGATTAACAACAAGATAAAGACAGCAACACATCAGATTTTCAGATTAGCAGTGTAACAAACCGAAGAATCAAATGAACACGAAGAACAGAGTAACAGAATCGGTTATGCTGAAGAACAGAGTACCAGAACCGAAAAAACCTGATTTACA